>JAECWI010000966.1:4800000-6118131 GCA_018150345.1 Drosophila equinoxialis | reverse complement strand
TTTTCCCTCTTTTCTTCTTCCTTTCTTTTCTTTTCCCCTTCTTTTCTTTTTCCCTTCTTTTCCCCTTTTTCTTCCCTTTTTCTTTTCCCTTTTTCCCCTTTTTTTCTTTTCCCCTTCTTTCCTTTTTTCCCCTTTTCTTTTCCCTTTTCCCCTTTTTTCTTTCCCCCTTTCTTTTCCTTTTTTCCTCTCCTTTCTCTTTTTTCTTTTCCCTTCTTCCCTTTTTTTTTTTTTTTTTTTCCCTCTTTTCTTTTTTTCCCCTTTCCTTCCTTTTCCTTTTTCCCCTTTTCCCTTTTTTCTTCCTTTTTCTTTTCTTTTTTCCCGTTTTTTCTCCTATTTTTTCTTCTTGGTGCAGCGAATTTAAGTTTGCAGCGAATATAAAATTTGCGGCGAGTTCAAATTTTGCAGCGAATCCATTTCTCAATTGCCCTTTATCGATTGTTATTTATCGATAGTCCATATATCGAATGCGGTTCATCGATATTCGTTTTTTAATTTTTAGTATCGACAATTTGTTTATCGATTTTTAGTATCGATAAATTGTTTATCGATTTTTAGTATCGATAAATTGTTCATCGATTTTCAGTATCGATAAATTGTTTATCGATTTTTAGTATCGATAAATTGTTTATCGATTTTTAGTATCGATAAATTATTTATCGATTTTTAGTATCGATAATTCGGTTATCGATAATTCTGTTATCGATAATTTGTTTATCGATAATCCGCCTATCGATTATCTGTTTATCGATAGCCCTATTATCGATATCCGTTCATCGATGGTCGTGTTACCGTTAGCAACAGCTGTTAACAGAACTTGCACATGCTGCCAGCAACACCTGTTTATAGAGCTTTTCCCTCTCTCTCCTTCATTTCACACCACCCCCATCACGCTCTGCCACCTACCCTTGAAGAACCTAAAAATCCCCAAGCGAGAACCACAATGACCCCACATGACCCTTACCAAAGCGTCTGCACTTCGGCATGTACACACACAGCCGAGAAAACGATCAAATGCCCAATTACAGTGCCCGCACAGGTTATTGGTGGCCACGCGAGCACTTCGCATACATTGCCGTCTTTTGATTGGTCGGCGGCATTCGACAACACGCACAGTGGCCTCTCATTGGTCGACGCCATTTGCCTACACGCACAATGGCTCTCATTGGTCGACGCCATTTGCCTACACGCACAATGGCCTCTCATTGGCCGACGGCATTTGCCTACACGCACAATGGCCTCTCATTGGCCGACGGCATTTGAATACACGCACAATGGCCTCTCATTGGTCGACGGCAATTGCCAACATGCACAATGGCTCTCATTGGTCGACGGCATTTGCCAACACGCACTATGACCTCTCTTTGGTTAGCGGCATTTCCCAATTTTTTATTGATAAAATATTGGTACATTGCAAAGCGCGCCAATATAATAGAGGGAAGAAAGTAGTGATGTGCAAGGGATACTTAAAAATAAAGGGAGAAATGTAGGGAAGTGTTAAGTGCGCTTAAAAATAGAGGGAATATGTAGGGAAATAGGGAAACTGCTTTTTTGGCAACACAGAAATTAATATTTAATATTGCATCAAGCGCTCACTGTTTGCTGCTACAGGTGGTGGCCATTGGCACCACTGACGTTATTTCAGCCATTTTATCTAGATCTGGCTGTTTCGGAAATACAATTGCGGGATAAATTTAAAAACGGCATGCAGCTTATCAACGCGCCACAAACGGTTTTGCGTTAAACCCTTTTTTTCTTCCCCCCTTTTCCCTCTCCTTTTCTTTTCCTTCTTTCCCCTTTTCCTCTCCTTTTTTCTTTTTCCCCTCCTTTTCCTTTTTTTTCTTTTTCTTCTCCCTTTTTTTCTTCTCTTTTTTTCCCCTTTTTTTTCTTCTCCCCTTCCCTTTCTTTTCCTTTTTCCCCTTTTTTCCTCTTCCTCCTTTTCCCCTTTTTTTCTTCTTCTCTTTTTCCCCTTTTTCCTCTTCCCCCCTTTCCTTTCCCTTCTTTTTCTTTTCCTTTTTCCCCTCTTCCTTTTTCTTTTTTTTCCTTCTTTCCTTTTTTCTTTTCCTCCTTTTCCCCTTTTTTTCCCCCTTTTTTCTCTTCTTTTCCTTTTTCCCTCCTCCTTTTCCCTTTTTCTTTTTCTTCTTCCCCCTTTCCTTTTTTTCTCTTTCCCCTTCTTTTCTTTTTTCCCCTTTCCCTTTTTCTTCCCTTTTTCTTTTCCCTTTTTCCCCTTTTTTTTTCTTTTCCCCTTCTTTCCTTTTTTTCCCCTTTTCTTTTCCTTTTTCCCCTTTTTTTCTTTTCCCCTTTCTTTTCTTTTTTCCTCTCCTTTCTCTTTTTTTCTTTTCCTTCTTCCCTTTTTTTCCCTTTTTTTCCCTCTTTTCTCTTTTTTTCCCCTTTCCTTCCTTTTCCTTTTTCCCCTTTTCCCTTTTTTTTCTTCCTTTTTCTTTTCTTTTTTCCCCGTTTTTTTTCCTACTTTTTCTTCTTGGTGCAGCGAATTTAAGTTTGCAGCGAATATAAAATTTGCGGCGAGTTCAAATTTTGCAGCGAATCCATTTCTCAATTGCCCTTTATCGATTGTTATTTATCGATAGTCCATATATCGAATGCGGTTCATCGATATTCGTTTTTTAATTTTTAGTATCGACAATTTGTTTATCGATTTTTAGTATCGATAAATTGTTTATCGATTTTTAGTATCGATAAATTGTTCATCGATTTTCAGTATCGATAAATTGTTTATCGATTTTTAGTATCGATAAATTGTTTATCGATTTTTAGTATCGATAAATTATTTATCGATTTTTAGTATCGATAATTCGGTTATCGATAATTCTGTTATCGATAATTTGTTTATCGATAATCCGCCTATCGATTATCTGTTTATCGATAGCCCTATTATCGATATCCGTTCATCGATGGTCGTGTTACCGTTAGCAACAGCTGTTAACAGAACTTGCACATGCTGCCAGCAACACCTGTTTATAGAGCTTTTCCCTCTCTCTCCTTCATTTCACACCACCCCCATCACGCTCTGCCACCTACCCTTGAAGAACCTAAAAATCCCCAAGCGAGAACCACAATGACCCCACATGACCCTTACCAAAGCGTCTGCACTTCGGCATGTACACACACAGCCGAGAAAACGATCAAATGCCCAATTACAGTGCCCGCACAGGTTATTGGTGGCCACGCGAGCACTTCGCATACATTGCCGTCTTTTGATTGGTCGGCGGCATTCGACAACACGCACAGTGGCCTCTCATTGGTCGACGCCATTTGCCTACACGCACAATGGCTCTCATTGGTCGACGCCATTTGCCTACACGCACAATGGCCTCTCATTGGCCGACGGCATTTGCCTACACGCACAATGGCCTCTCATTGGCCGACGGCATTTGAATACACGCACAATGGCCTCTCATTGGTCGACGGCAATTGCCAACATGCACAATGGCTCTCATTGGTCGACGGCATTTGCCAACACGCACTATGACCTCTCTTTGGTTAGCGGCATTTCCCAATTTTTTATTGATAAAATATTGGTACATTGCAAAGCGCGCCAATATAATAGAGGGAAGAAAGTAGTGATGTGCAAGGGATACTTAAAAAATAAAGGGAGAAATGTAGGGAAGTGTTAAGTGCGCTTAAAAATAGAGGGAATATGTAGGGAAATAGGAAACTGCTTTTTTTGGCAACACAGAAATTAATATTTAATATTGCATCAAGCGCTCACTGTTTGCTGCTACAGGTGGTGGCCATTGGCACCACTGACGTTATTTCAGCCATTTTATCTAGATCTGGCTGTTTCGGAAATACAATTGCGGGATAAATTTAAAAACGGCATGCAGCTTATCAACGCGCCACAAACGGTTTTGCGTTAAACCCTTTTTTTCTTCCCCCTTTTCCCTCTCCTTTTCTTTTCCTTCTTTCCCCTTTTCCTCTCCTTTTTCTTTTTCCCCTCCTTTTCCTTTTTTTTCTTTTTCTTCTCCTTTTTTCTTCTCTTTTTTTCCCCTTTTTTTTTTCTTCCCCCTTCCCTTTCTTTTCCTTTTTCCCCTTTTTCCTCTTCCTCCTTTTCCCTTTTTTTCTTCTTCTCTTTTTTCCCCTTTTTCCTCTTCCCCCCTTTCCTTTCCCTTCTTTTTCTTTTTCCTTTTTCCCCTCTTCCTTTTTTTCCTTTTTTTCCTTCTTTCCTTTTTTTCTTTTCCTCCTTTTCCCCTTTTTTTCCCCCTTTTTTCTCTTCTTTTCCTTTTTCCCTCCTCCTTTTCCCTTTTTCTTTTTCTTCTTCCCCCTTTCCTTTTTTTCTTTTCCCCTTCTTTTCTTTTTTCCCTTTCCCTTTTTCTTCCCTTTTTCTTTTCCCCTTTTTCCCCTTTTTTTCTTTTCCCCTTCTTTCCTTTTTTCCCTTTTCTTTTCCTTTTTCCCCTTTTTTCTTTTCCCCTTTCTTTTCTTTTTCCTCTCCTTTCTCTTTTTTCTTTTCCTTCTTCCCTTTTTTTCTCTTTTTTTCCCTCTTTTCTCTTTTTTTTCCCCTTTCCTTCCTTTTCCTTTTTCCCCTTTTCCTTTTTTTCTTCCTTTTTCTTTTCTTTTTTCCCCGTTTTTTTTCCTATTTTTCTTCTTGGTGCAGCGAATTTAAGTTTGCAGCGAATATAAAATTTGCGGCGAGTTCAAATTTTGCAGCGAATCCATTTCTCAATTGCCCTTTATCGATTGTTATTTATCGATAGTCCATATATCGAATGCGGTTCATCGATATTCGTTTTTTAATTTTTAGTATCGACAATTTGTTTATCGATTTTTAGTATCGATAAATTGTTTATCGATTTTTAGTATCGATAAATTGTTCATCGATTTTCAGTATCGATAAATTGTTTATCGATTTTTAGTATCGATAAATTGTTTATCGATTTTTAGTATCGATAAATTATTTATCGATTTTTAGTATCGATAATTCGGTTATCGATAATTCTGTTATCGATAATTTGTTTATCGATAATCCGCCTATCGATTATCTGTTTATCGATAGCCCTATTATCGATATCCGTTCATCGATGGTCGTGTTACCGTTAGCAACAGCTGTTAACAGAACTTGCACATGCTGCCAGCAACACCTGTTTATAGAGCTTTTCCCTCTCTCTCCTTCATTTCACACCACCCCCATCACGCTCTGCCACCTACCCTTGAAGAACCTAAAAATCCCCAAGCGAGAACCACAATGACCCCACATGACCCTTACCAAAGCGTCTGCACTTCGGCATGTACACACACAGCCGAGAAAACGATCAAATGCCCAATTACAGTGCCCGCACAGGTTATTGGTGGCCACGCGAGCACTTCGCATACATTGCCGTCTTTTGATTGGTCGGCGGCATTCGACAACACGCACAGTGGCCTCTCATTGGTCGACGCCATTTGCCTACACGCACAATGGCTCTCATTGGTCGACGCCATTTGCCTACACGCACAATGGCCTCTCATTGGCCGACGGCATTTGCCTACACGCACAATGGCCTCTCATTGGCCGACGGCATTTGAATACACGCACAATGGCCTCTCATTGGTCGACGGCAATTGCCAACATGCACAATGGCTCTCATTGGTCGACGGCATTTGCCAACACGCACTATGACCTCTCTTTGGTTAGCGGCATTTCCCAATTTTTTATTGATAAAATATTGGTACATTGCAAAGCGCGCCAATATAATAGAGGGAAGAAAGTAGTGATGTGCAAGGGATACTTAAAAAATAAAGGGAGAAATGTAGGGAAGTGTTAAGTGCGCTTAAAAATAGAGGGAATATGTAGGGAAATAGGGAAACTGCTTTTTTTGGCAACACAGAAATTAATATTTAATATTGCATCAAGCGCTCACTGTTTGCTGCTACAGGTGGTGGCCATTGGCACCACTGACGTTATTTCAGCCATTTTATCTAGATCTGGCTGTTTCGGAAATACAATTGCGGGATAAATTTAAAAACGGCATGCAGCTTATCAACGCGCCACAAACGGTTTTGCGTTAAACCCTTTTTTTTCTTCCCCCCTTTTCCCTCTCCTTTTCTTTTCCTTCTTTCCCCTTTTCCTCTCCTTTTTTCTTTTTCCCCTCCTTTTCCTTTTTTTTTCTTTTTCTTCTCCCTTTTTTTCTTCTCTTTTTTCCCCTTTTTTTTCTTCCCCCTTCCCTTTCTTTTCCTTTTTCCCCTTTTTTCCTCTTCCTCCTTTTCCCTTTTTTTTCTTCTTCTCTTTTTTTCCCCTTTTTCCTCTTCCCCCCTTTCCTTTCCCTTCTTTTTTCTTTTCCTTTTTCCCCTCTTCCTTTTTTTTCTTTTTTCCCCCTCTTTCCTTTTTTTTCTTTTCCTCCTTTTCCCCTTTTTTTTCCCCTTTTTTTCTCTTCTTTTCCTTTTTCCCTCCTCCTTTTCCCCTTTTCTTTTTCTTCTTCCCCCCTTTTTCTTTTTTCTTTTCCCCTTCTTTTCTTTTTTTCCCCTTTCCCTTTTTCTTCCCTTTTTCTTTTCCCTTTTTTCCCCTTTTTTTTTTTTCCCCTTCTTTCCTTTTTTCCCCTTTTCTTTTCCCTTTTTCCCCTTTTTTTTTTCTTTCCCCTTTCTTTTCCTTTTTCCTCTCCTCTCCTTTCTCTTTTTTTTTTTCCTTCTTCCCCTTTTTTTTCTTTTTTTTCCCTCTTTTCTCTTTTTTTCCCTTTCCTTCCTTTTCCTTTTTCCCCTTTTCCTTTTTTTTTCTTCCTTTTTCTTTTCTTTTTTCCCCGTTTTTTTCCTATTTTTTCTTCTTGGTGCAGCGAATTTAAGTTTGCAGCGAATATAAAATTTGCGGCGAGTTCAAATTTTGCAGCGAATCCATTTCTCAATTGCCCTTTATCGATTGTTATTTATCGATAGTCCATATATCGAATGCGGTTCATCGATATTCGTTTTTTAATTTTTAGTATCGACAATTTGTTTATCGATTTTTAGTATCGATAAATTGTTTATCGATTTTTAGTATCGATAAATTGTTCATCGATTTTCAGTATCGATAAATTGTTTATCGATTTTTAGTATCGATAAATTGTTTATCGATTTTTAGTATCGATAAATTATTTATCGATTTTTAGTATCGATAATTCGGTTATCGATAATTCTGTTATCGATAATTTGTTTATCGATAATCCGCCTATCGATTATCTGTTTATCGATAGCCCTATTATCGATATCCGTTCATCGATGGTCGTGTTACCGTTAGCAACAGCTGTTAACAGAACTTGCACATGCTGCCAGCAACACCTGTTTATAGAGCTTTTCCCTCTCTCTCCTTCATTTCACACCACCCCCATCACGCTCTGCCACCTACCCTTGAAGAACCTAAAAATCCCCAAGCGAGAACCACAATGACCCCACATGACCCTTACCAAAGCGTCTGCACTTCGGCATGTACACACACAGCCGAGAAAACGATCAAATGCCCAATTACAGTGCCCGCACAGGTTATTGGTGGCCACGCGAGCACTTCGCATACATTGCCGTCTTTTGATTGGTCGGCGGCATTCGACAACACGCACAGTGGCCTCTCATTGGTCGACGCCATTTGCCTACACGCACAATGGCTCTCATTGGTCGACGCCATTTGCCTACACGCACAATGGCCTCTCATTGGCCGACGGCATTTGCCTACACGCACAATGGCCTCTCATTGGCCGACGGCATTTGAATACACGCACAATGGCCTCTCATTGGTCGACGGCAATTGCCAACATGCACAATGGCTCTCATTGGTCGACGGCATTTGCCAACACGCACTATGACCTCTCTTTGGTTAGCGGCATTTCCCAATTTTTTATTGATAAAATATTGGTACATTGCAAAGCGCGCCAATATAATAGAGGGAAGAAAGTAGTGATGTGCAAGGGATACTTAAAAATAAAGGGAGAAATGTAGGGAAGTGTTAAGTGCGCTTAAAAATAGAGGGAATATGTAGGGAAATAGGGAAACTGCTTTTTTGGCAACACAGAAATTAATATTTAATATTGCATCAAGCGCTCACTGTTTGCTGCTACAGGTGGTGGCCATTGGCACCACTGACGTTATTTCAGCCATTTTATCTAGATCTGGCTGTTTCGGAAATACAATTGCGGGATAAATTTAAAAACGGCATGCAGCTTATCAACGCGCCACAAACGGTTTTGCCTTAAACCCTTTTTTTCCTTCTTTTTTTCTTCCCCCCTTTTCCCTCTCCTTTTCTTTTCCTTCTTTCCTTTTTTCCCATTTTTCCGTCTATTTTCTTTTCCCCTCCTTTTCCTTTTTTTTTTCTCCCTTTTTTCCTTTTCTTTCTTTCCCCTTTTTTTGAATTTTTCAAGGAGATGCCACATTAATGAAAGGAAAAGATTCGCGAACAGTGATAGGCTAAGCACAAATATTGTGTTGATGGCATAAAGTTGATTGGCCGCCATGATGAAGGTACAAATTTTCTTTCTCTTTTACTCATTTGGAAAGTGCGTATGCTAGGGGTAGGCACCTTTAGTCCGTGAAGCACTTTTGCAGTGGCGTAGCCAGAACATTTTCCGGGGAAATTAGTATGGCTGAGCCTATAAGTATATAATTATATAAATTTAATATGTATTCTAATAATACATAATAAGCTTTGCCTATTTTGGCGCTACCATGATGGTTCTTTTTTTTTTTTGTTACAATTCGTACCATAACTTTACATTACTGATTCGACCATATAAATTCGCACAGCAGTACGAACTCGCCGTTTAACAGTTGTTCCTTTATAGCGACTCAAATATATGCTCTCCAATAGATTGTCAATATATCCCTATTTTACAACTTCAATGGAATGAAATACATATCTGCTGAAGATAAATGTCCTATTTACCAGTAACGCCTTTCCAATTTGTTTTCGGCATTCCATCCTAAACAATTTTGATAAAATTTTTGTATTACATCTCATGTTGTTTAAAATTACAAACCCATATGGCGAAAGGAATTTCATTATGGAATTTAATGAAAATGTCCTGATTTCATTTTCAAAACAAAACATTGGGCTGAATGTCGAGTAAAAATTTTTAATTGCTAAGAATATTAAATGTTTCAAAAGACAGTAATGCTTAACTTAAAAAATGATGAGATAAATTACTATCTAAATTGTATAAGTTGTGATTTCTTGTTGGATTCTTAATTTTTTTTTTGCAATTATTAATAGTTTAAAATCTAACTGTTATTTGATTAAAAGAAATCTCAGAAGATGTACAAAGTGGATAACAAATTAATGATGTATTGAATTTTTTAAAAACAAATACTTTAGCAAAAGTATTCTAATTTGCTAATAAACTAAAAAATTAATCTATATTTTTAAATAACAATAAAATTTCGAGTTGAACATATCATATCATTTTTACTCTTAAACTCTTTATACAATTAAATAAAATGGATGTGATATTTAGTTCTTAAAGAACAACTACTTGGTGTACGCTATAAATTCTTTGGAGCTATGAGACGTTTTGTTGAAACAAGAGAATCTTTGGTCATGGTTATAGAAAGAAAGCCATTGTAATATTCAAAAGCAAGATCTACTCCATTTTAACAACAGTCTCACGATCAACACCAAATTTTCGCTGTTGTTGGGCAGCCGCTTGCATCGCATAGCTGGCAACGGCAAGTTGTTGTTGCTGTTGTTGGTTTTGTTGATGGTGATAGGCCGCCAATTCATATTGCTCATCCAAAGAGATAGAGCGATTAAGCAGAAGATCCTCTACATGTTGCTGCTGTTCCAATTTAATCTGCTGCTGCTGATCCTGAGCGTCTTCAGTCAAATAAGGAGAAGGACCTGACTTGCACAGTGGCATTACCGGTTGACCCACCACGAGTTGGTGATAGGGATTTTGCAAGCTGATAATGGTGTTATTGTGATCGTGATTAAGTGTCGAAGCCGTTGTCAGTGTTGTTGTTGCTGTTGTTGGAAATGTAACATTTGAAGGCTCGGATTTTATGGTGTTACTCATAGCTGCTGCAGCCGCCACTGCGGCTGCTGAAATATTGTTGTTGCTCAATGGTTGAGTTTGCAGGTATTTCTGTAGAAATTTAGTAGTATTTTCGTTATTATTGTTGTTAAACAATGTATTATTGTTGTTTTGCAAATGAGTGGGCGACGGCATTTGATAAATGCTATTTGACACTGGTGTCGACGTGTTGGGCGACATGTCCAGGCCCGAGCAAAGTTGTTGTTGTTGTGAGGATGATGAGCTATGGGAGCTGGCTGGGGATGAGATATTTTCAAGACTTTGTTGTGGGTGTTGCGGTGTATATGCCATATATGCGATTGATTTCATTTCTAACAAAGAGAACAGACAACACAAATTAGGCCATGCTATTATTTAATGACAGAGTCGCTTTTATACACTTACGATCAGGAACCTCATTCATAATTTGATTTTCCAAAGGTAGGCCGTCATTTTGACAGGATAGATTATTATTATTAGAATTCTCGATGCTGCTGTGCGAGACAATAGTTTTCTTTTTTGATTTTTCACTTTTGGTACCCTTGGGTTTTCGTTTCCGTTTCTACGGGAGGAATGTGACAAAAAATTTTAATTAATCGAACAAATTAATATTCAATGCCTCACCTGTATGGTATCCTTTTTCATAGTCAACGGCCGCGCAACATTGTGCAACTTAAAGTAAAGACCGCAAGCATTACACACAGGCTCACCGCTAGGATTACGTCGCCATAAAGAAGTGTAGGTGGTCAAACAGTTGGAACAAGAGAGACCGGCTCGCCTAGACGCATTCTAAAGACGGAAAACAAAGTATACAACACAATTACAATTTTGAATTTTTTCTGAAATTTAGAAAGCTTTTGTTTTAATATGTGGAACAACATTTCTGTATCATTTTCAAATAAATAAACTATGATTAGGAACTGTTAGTATTTAAGCTACTTGAGGTGTAAATGAATGACAATATATTTAATATAGATTGCTTTAATCGATTTCAAATAGTAAGTAACGGGTTCTGAATAACACAAATTGTTTTTAGTAATGTTTACTAATTGTTTGGCAATGCAAGAATTTATTTCAGTTTTACTCGTTAATTAGATGTTGGATAGTTTTGCATTAAATATGTGTATGGTGTGTTAATGGTTGTATGTAAGTTTGGACGGGAAAAGGAAAATTCATTGGTTGGTTTTTGCGTATCGATAATTAATGGACGACCTACCAAGCGTCTCGAATTGGCGCGACTAACTTGCTCGTCGAGCGTTGTGGTACTTGTTGTTGCCGCCGCCGCCGCCGCCGCTGGCGCTGACGCTATGCTGGTGCTGTTGGCATTTGTGGAGGCCTTACTCACATTAAATGAGTAGTTCTTATAGAAATCCCCGCCTGATTCAGCGGCCACTGTAATTGTAATTGTTGTAATGAAGAAGAAAGGATTTGTGAATTCAGTTCTACGTTTTTTTTTTTTTTTTTTTTTTTTTATCATTGGTTTCCGTATTAAACTAATTGGTAAAATAATAAATTCAATTAATTTGTTGTCCATATATTGCATTTGACATAAATATTTTTCAAAGGGGGTTTGTTCAAAGAAAGAAGCGAGAACGTTGCACACAACTGTAGTCTGGCTGGCTGGCGGAGTCGGAGGCGGATTTCTACAAGTTTAACCCATTTAAAAACAAAGATTTCTCTGCTTGTTCAAAAATTTTGTTCCACACAAAAGCTAATTTGTTAGTAATAATTGTTGTTGTTTTGTTTGTTTTATTGACATTTACCAATCTTCTAGGCTGTTTAATTAAGGGTCGATTCATGCCGTTCATTTTCATATACAAGCCGCAGGCATTGCATAAATAGTGTCCTGTGTTATCGCGTCGCCATAATGGGGTTGAAATCGCACCACAATTGACACATTCTCGCCCCTCAGTGAACAAATCGGCATCGAAAAATGCTTCAAATATTTCGGAAAGGTATATGGAAAAATCGAAGAAATGTGTATTTTTCATCATTGGTTTTGTTTAAAAATGTCAAATTATAATAAGTTTCATTTACATACATATACCTATATTGTGTCGTATGTTTGTGTGTATGTATGTGTGATAAGGATTTGTTTTTGCCGGAGTGCTTTATTACATATACAATTGATTTATTGTTGCTTCGTGTTCCTTTTATTTTATTTCATGGTACATATGTATATGTTGTGCATTTATTGTGTTTATTAAAAAATTAATTGAATTTATTATATCTCATTGCCAAGAATGTGTATGTTGTATAAAAGTAAAATAATACAAAATACTACCTGTTGGAGTAAAAGAATATTCAAAGTAAACTTTGAAATGCAAGTAAAGCCAAATAAATTTTCAAATATTCTAAACTCCTCGACATTTTTATGTACTTATGTACAAATAAAGTTGTATTTAAATCTTTTAAGTATTTTTGAAATTTAAATATCCCTTTTTCCAACATTTGCCTACATCTGCATTTATTTGGTTTTGACTGCAGATTCTTTTTTTTTTGTTTATTCAGACTCGGCAAATAGTGGTAAAAACTGAAAGTGTGAAATTCTATCTAAACTCTGAAACTATGTTCGGTTGTAGCCAAGTGACAGAGAAATGTGGCGGGAAAATATTAACTGAAGAAATGTGGGAATACTTACATGCAGTTAGAGATGCAGATGCAGTTAGGTAACGTGATGGATCTACTCCTACGCTATTTGTGGCTGCTCCGTCGTTTGCTGCAATCGCTGCGGCTGTATTCGCTGCACTTATAGCCCGTCCATTGCGAATAACTCCGGTTCCTAGATGTGACGACTGTGTCTGGCCAGATGCATTGGAGGATGCATAACCAATTGGTTCGTAATGATTCGCCCAGGCATCGTTCTAAAAGTAAAAAACACAAGCGTCAACATTTTAAAGATCGTCCAGGATTGAAATGCTCAATCCTACGACTTACATGTCCGCGGTAATTTGCCAGCGAAGCGTAGGCAGGCAAAACACCTCCTCCACTTCCCCCATTAACTCCAACATGTGGACCAGAACCAGGCACCGGACTACTACTTGTGGAATTGATTGGCTGGTCCTGTTGTGTTTGCTGTTGGAGATGCACATGACTGTGGTTGGGAGAGGAACTAGCATGAAGTGCACCCAGTGGACCAGAAACAGGGCCAGGACTGTTGCTTGTGGAATTGTGGTGTTGATGAGGCTGCTGATGGAGATGTACATGATTGTGGGTGGGAGAGGGCAAAGGCATACCGTACTGCATTCCATTAGCAGTTGAAGCAAGCAAAGGCCCCGCATAGACAGAACTGTTAAAAAGAAAGCAAATTAAATGACAATTCAAATATGCAAAAAAAAAAAAAAAATAGTATTATTACCTATAGCAATAGTTTTTTAAGTACATATTATTATAATTCGAGAAAAACATTATTAGCTTTCCGTTATTACTAAATTTAACGATAATACTGCTTTAATGTTATATTCGTTTACAGGTTGAGGACGATTTTAAAATTCTGGATAACTTAGGATGCGTTTTACTTGTCTATTTCTTTTCTGTATCTGTGGCTCACATAAGTAGAAATTTGAGCAACGATTAAAGGATTGTTTTTGGCTTTTGTACATGTATACAAAATATAAGAGACAGCATATAAGTCTAAAAACAAGTCTATGTCTGTGGGATAGTTATTAGTGATTATTTATCAAATTTAAAATAAGTGTTTGGTAAGCGACAAAATTTACAATCTCTTAAGATATTATTTGAAAGCAATGTAATTTTTTAAAATACGAGAAGTAAAATTGTTCTAAAATTTACTCCTTTGGAATTCCTATTATAGAGGAAAGTAAATATTAGAAACGAGTTGTCAAATGCTCAATAAAAAGTTAAATAATTAAATGAATATGTGTAGTAACTCTGAATTTTTACTATATACACAAAATTGATAAAAACCATGTTTCTATATATGTGTCTCAAAAACTTGGAGATTAATTTCTCGGAGACGTATTTGCGGGTATATCTTGATTGAGTATAGACAAATGACCGCCTTTATGTGTGATTCAACCATCTGATCAATTTTATAATATTGTTTGTATTAGAAAAGATTTTTTTTTGTTTGATAAACAATATTATAGTTTATGTATTCCATCTGCGTTGTTACGAATCAAACAATATACAAAGAGTCATATTTTTCTAGGTGCAGGTAGCCGTAGTAGATATATTTTTTAGTTTTTGGGATCTCCAAATGAATCTCTTATCTTGGTATAAAAATATATTATTGAGGTCAAAGATGAATTAAATTTAAAAAAAGTTATTTCCTGACCGCCTAAGTCACTCATATATAAGACACACACGTATACATAAATATGTACAATGATCTGCATATGGACATATGAATGTATACAATTATACATATTTTAAAGATATTAACTTTGAATAGCGGCCACAAAAAGAAAATTTGCATTAACGATGAAAGCAAGAAATTATTGATATCCAAAATCAACAATTGTAAAAAAAACACGTAGATTGTCTTTTACAACCGTTTTTGCGTTTTATTCAATTCAAGGCGCAAAATGCATAGGATTCACTAGGAGAAACACGCACTTTTTTTTTTTTGTTTAGATTTAATATGACTTTTTTAGCACACAAGTTTTAAAGACGAGAAAGAAACAACAACCGAAACGGGGCGCGCGCGTTCGCATAATGAATTGTGTCGGGTTTAACTGCCAATGTCGTTTTTCAGTTTTGACGTTGTGCTGTTGCAGTTGCACTTTCGTCGCTGCGGTCAGTGGGAAATGACAACCAAGATCTATCCAAAAAGATACACACAGAACATAAGATACAACATTTTACAGAGAGAAATGAGATGGCATACTGATGTACATACTTTAATTCGTTCATACATATGTATGTGTATACGCACACATAATACTGAAGATCCATGCAATTGGTGTATAAAGTTTTACCTAATTTGAAATAAACAAAATTCAGTGCTTTGCTCACGCTCACTGATATTAACAACAACAATTATAGACCATGACAAATCATGGCAGATGCTCTAGCTTGAAAGCAATGCTTGGTATATAGGAAGTGTGAATACATGATATTATTTTATCGGCGCTTGAGTTGTTGTTGTTTGTTGCAGGTGAGTATTTCGCTTCTTCACTTCTTGTTTCTTATGTTCTTATGGCTCATTGTATGTGAGCTTGAAGCTGTCTGATATCTTCTTCTGGTTTCTGAACACGAAACTGACTAAAAAGTCACATACACCTAAAGATGCAGATGCATATCATTTCTCTCCAACATTTCCGTCAATTCCAAATAGCCAAGGAAAGTCTGCGTCTCTATTTACAGTTCCATATATTTATGTACAATTTGTTTTTCTTTTTCAAAATACATTTGTTGAACTTGAAATGTTTACTTTTTTATATTTTTTTTGTTTTCATGCCTATTTTCATATATGCAAAACACGTTTCCAATTAAAACAACACTAAAAGCCTAGCAAACCTGACGGCTTAGCTGGAGTCGGGAGATGGGTGTACAAAAATTGTGCGGGTCCAGTGAGGGCGGTGGTGAAAAAGTGTCACCCACCCGAATGGAAACCGTCTCACCTGCTTAGTCAGCAGCGGCTACCCTGAAACGTTGATGCCTTTCAAGCTGTTTGCGTTTCGATTTAAGTTCAGTTTCGTTTACGTTTTCTATGTCACTGGGTAGATTTGAATTACACCATCATCCTCAATGGCTTAAGTTGAATATTGTTGGAGTAGAGTTGCAATTGAATACCCAAAACAACCTAGAAAAATGCGCGAGAATTGCATTTTTTTAAATTTTAAATTGTTCTTGTATTTTCGTAGTTCACTAGTATATTTTGAGTTTCGTCAAATGCGGGTAACGCCCCTTTTCTACCTTTTTGTTTGTTTAATTTGGCACGTGTTACTTTGTATATAGGGACACGTGTTGCATGCAGCCTGCATGGAGTTTATGAGCCGATAAAGTCTGTATGTATTCAATGACTTTAGTTACGAAGAGGGCACTTACAGTTTCTTGAAACATTCAAAATCTTAAAGTGTATAATAATATTAAACAATAATAGGCAGAGCTATGCATAAAAACTATTGATAATAAATTTCAGCAATATATGTAAGAATGAACAATTCCAAGACATCTAGAAAAATATTGCAATGCTACGTCGGCAAACGAACTATTAAGATAACCCTCGTAGTATTTATTATTTGTTTATGAAATGTGAGAGCCGCAATAATGTTCCTACAGATGTCCGACAGTATAATTTTGCTGAGCTTTTTAGATGTAGCAAAGGGTGAAGACAAAACGTCGCAACTTTTAAAATTTTACAAAACAAATAATTTAATAGAACGTTGATGCTTTGAATGATTGAGAAAAATAGCTAATATCTATGAACTAATGTTCATCTTTCTTAAATCCGTGGTATTTATACATATATTTATAGCCATATCTGTATTGATTAAAAAAAAAAAGAAATATAAAAAAGTAGCTCCCAAGTACATAACTCAGTCCTTATTCTAGACCCACTGCCTACACAATACTCACAACAGCAAATACATATTGGAACAGATTTCTGCATTCCACAGAGAAAATGCCATGCGCACATAGGCACAAACACACACACATATGTAGCAAAAACCACCTGAGTATGTCACATAAATAAACAAACCCATAACCATTGCTGAATGTATTAGAACAGGATGAGAACGGAGTAGAGCAGAGCCGAACAAAGTCTAAGACTTTCGATGACTCTGATTTGGTTGATATAAGCAAAAAATTGAAAAAGTGAAAAAATCAGAGTCCAGAATTCAATAATACAGAAAACAAAGCCAAAAACCATAAACACATGAATCAGAATTGGAAAAGTAACCGACGATAGGTGATCATGACATTTAGTAGTGCTGTTGGAGCTTTGCGCCCAAGCGTCGAAACGTTTTTTATCGAAAGGCACGTGCGACTCTTATTCTTAGTTGTAGTAAGATGTATATTTGGTGCCGTCGTGATAATGAGCTCATACTTTATTTAAAATGTAAAGGTGCTAACTCACCTGGTTTGCAAAACAGGACTTAACGGTGTTGTAAAATAACTGCTGTGCTCGGGTGATATGCTGCCATAACTTTCTCGCGGATGTCCTGCACCGTTTAACTGGGTAAAACTGTGTAGAGTAGAAAGGGCAGTTGTGGGAGAGGGCGAGTCGCCGCCCACTGAACTAGCGGAATTGTTATTATTATTATTACTGCTAATCTGGTGTTGATGCGGCTGATGATGTTGATGATGTAGCTGGTGTTGCTGGTGATGCTGCTGCAAAAGTTGCTCGTGACTTAGTGCGTAAATAGCTGAATTCGGGTCTTTGAGATTTTGCAGGTCGGAGACGGGTGTCAGCATGTGAAAGCTAGTACTGTGGGCATCATCGAAGCATTCATCTTTTAGAGTATCTTGAATGACCTCATCAATATTCGATGTGCCATGGGTCAAAGATGATGATGCCGCCGTTGCAGCCGCCGCGGCCGTTGCAGCAGCATTGAGTGCAACAACATGTTGCTGCAAATGATCGGGAGTGCCCCCACCGCTTCCGTACACACTATATAAAGCAAAATTATTACGCATTGAATCCGTGTTTACGACACTATTGAGATTTTGATGAGGATCGTAATGATGGGGATGGCTGTGCGGGTGGGTATGATAGGGCAAGTGGGCCAAATAGTGCTGTGGAGCCAAAGCGTAGAATTCGGTTTTGTCTCCAGGGTTTGAAGAATTGTTTGTCAAATCATACGCCGTTAACCAATTAGTGTGTTCATAAATTTGTTGTTCCTGTTGATGCTGATGGGCATAGTTGATCACTTTGATTTTGTTATCAACACTTTCACTGGCGTTCTCAGTAACTTGTTGCTGGTGTTCTCCTTGATTATCATTTATCACATTAACAACTACTGCTGTCGCGGGTGCACTGACGATTGTTGTTGCAGATGAAATTACTGCTGTCGTTATTACTGTAGATTCGTTTGGTGACACTGACGCGATCGTGGCAACCGTTTGCTTTGGTGCTTCGCTGACAACTGAAGTGTGAGCCTGTAAGCGCGCGGACTCAAATGACGATAAATTCGCTGTGGCAAGCGTTGACTGCGAAGTCAGCGCCGCTGCTGCGGCTTCAGCCTCGGTCTTGGTTTCGGTTTTGGATTCGGCACCTACAGCTACCTCTGTTGCCATCTCTTTTTCGTCATCGCTACCCTCGACATTTGATCCTGTTAGAGGCACTGATGCACACATTGTTGTTGCTTGGGCAGAAGTTGTTGTTGCTGAACGTCCTTTTTTGGTCTGCTGCTGCGATTTGGTATTGGCCAGAGCCTTGTTTATTTTCATGTTTGCTGCACTGTTCAATAAACTGCTAGTCGCTGATACTCCTACATTCCTGTCTTTATTCGGTTTACCCGTTTTGGTCATATTTTTATTTTAAAGATTTTATTCCGTGATCGCAAGCGCACTGAGACCAAGTCAAAGAAATGTGTCCGTGTCCGACGCGATTTTCACACAAACTGAGCTCAGCTCAACCCAGTAACATGCGCTTAATTTCGAACCGCAATGAAAAAAATCAATAAAAATTGTTTTTTTTTTATGGAATTTCAAATACGAATAAGCAGAACAAAAGCTAAATCCACCCAGCATCTCTCATTTTTGTTGCTCCATTCATTTTGCCCCACATGCCGCTATATACATACATACATATGTGAGCTTCTAACACCAGTTGAGATCTCCAAGACTCTCTTTATTTCTTTTACTCTCTCTCTCTCTCTTTATGGGGCCAGCCTCTCTTCCTGCTCTGCTACTTGTCTGCGTCGACAACTTTGGTGCGGCTTTGCGGGCTTGCGGTGCGGACCTTATCGCACACACACACTTTCAATTGACTATCAGACATTTGTCCTCTCGCTTACTCAAATGCTTTACCAACGACAGTACAAAACAACAACAATTTTTAGCTACGCCTCCAATATTATACATATACCAGGGCCGAATCAAGATCGAGGCAACACATTCTGTGGTCGCTAATGTAATGCTGATACTTCGCACCAAAAAAAAAGAATTAATTCTAAATATAATAAGAAAAAACTTTTAGCTTCTTTTTTTAAAAAGTAGAGATATTTAATATGTACCTGTTTTTAAAAGATGTTAAAAGCAAATTGGTTTTTATATCTAGGCGCTGTTTTCTCCAACTACAGCACAGTAGCAGCTGGGCCTACATAGCATATGAAGGGAGGGGCAGACTCGACATACAAAGGCCATGTCTTGGGATTGGTGCTGCCACACGATGGCAAAAATGATCAACAAATAAGTAAAGTATACGCATTTTAAACTTCTCAGCAAGCGTTGACTAAGAAACGCAATAAATATACATACATATGTATGTTCAGACAACCCTATTTACATAAATGTACATACATACATATATTACAAGTTTATCGATCTGAAAATTCAGAGTGCGAGAAGTTAAATGCTAAAGCCTGCTAAATTAGATTTCCATAACCTCCAATTTATGTAAACTCCAAAACATTTAAAGATATATATGTATATATACATATATTCTTAAAGAGAAGTGATAAGATTATTAAAAGGAATATTGTCAAAATGAATTGTACAGTCGGTGCAATTATTTTATTTGGTAAACGTTTTCCTATACAACAATTTTTTATGGTTATAAATCAGAATGAAATAGAAATTTTCAAAATAACATGCGTATAATAAAGGAGTCGGAGTTGTACCTTCATGCCTATTTAGATGGAATTATGAAAATTTAAATGAGACGCATATTGAATTTCAGAAAAAAAGTAACAGGACCTGCTTCAAGTGACTACGGGGAGGCTGTGAGAAAATTAAATAGACTTTAGAAAGGTTTTTACTTAAAAGGCGACGTGGTTCGCAAAATCCCTAGATGTCGAGCCAAGAAGTATATTAAAGTGGAATAATAAAATTGTTTCTGTAACTTATGCACTTGAGGTTGTTTCATTAGTTATTCCGCTGATTAAAATATTATAATATTTGAACCAGGACATGGGGACCAAGAAACAGAATCGTAAACTGGGAAATTTTTGGTAAACATTTTATGTGTTTTTTATAGTTTTTTGAATAGACGGCTCCAACGATCTGTTTGGACATTTTAAGTACAATTTTACGATCGATTGTCAATTGGAAAAGTAGGCGACGTTCTCTCAAGTGGATCGGTCTTCTGATCATTTCTAATGGAAGTAAGTATTTTCTTATATGTACCTACATACATACATACATGTATGTATATAAGTAGGAGGCTCGCATTTAACCTTTGCGGGCATTTTAAAATATGTACTATACGAATTTAAAAAATTAAAAATAAAAAAAAATAAAATTGATAAGGCCAGTCTAGAAGATGAACTGAAATTGGTCAGACACAAATCATACGTCGAAGATTTGTGTTTACTTCTATATACATACATATGTATTTATTTCTTCATGTTCGGCCTCATTAACAAATTTTCAATTTTTTTTATTCAAAACAAATTTATACACATACATATGTACATATGTATGCATAAATATATAGTATATGTACATATGTATGTACATATGTGACGACAAAATATTATTAAATTTTTCAATACACGGGTTCGTAGGTTACATGTGTCTGTGATTTATATGGAACTTTAACCTTGAAATTTATTTAAATGCTAAGCAGAAAACTTGCATGGACGTCATAAGCATGCGGTTAAAGCATGCATTAGAAGAACCTGAAAAATTGGATAATTCTGAAAACTTATATATTTTAAGGTTAATTAAAATTTGTTTTCCGTTATTATTCTTATTGTCATAAATTATAACCTTACAATTTGGTTTGGTTATATTCGACATTAAATAGTTTTTATAAGTGTGACATTCATGCTCAGACAAAGTTCCCATAATTAACTTGGCTGTGCTTTCTTGCCATCCAAGCCATTGTTCTGCTAAGTTAGTTTTGATAAGTTTTTGAGCACATATGCAAATACATGAAACAACCCCAGATAAAAATAGGTTGCCGATATGCAGTATGTATAATCACCAAAACCCCTAGAACAGGTTGCTTTTTTTTTGTTTGTAAATTTTAGTCCTTTGTGTGGTTAGTTTTGAAAGAAAGAATGTCAGCAAACAAATTCTCTGAGCCATCCCCATAAATTGTCGATGAGCCATGAATACATGTTAATGATGTGATTTATTGCATTCCACTAAACCCAGCTCCAGATTTAGAAGGATAAATATATGTATATACAGGCTGCAGAGTAAATGCTGTGTTTCACACTTCACTTGCAATTGCCAATGAGCCGCATATAGAGTTCTTTATTACATGAGAGCCGTAGACATCTTGAAAATATCGAATGCCTTATGTTTATAGCGAAAAAAAAACATATAATTATAATAGTTTTTTATACTCGCAAACGTTTCATACGTTTACGATTTACAATGTATGTACATATGTACATATACAACACATACATATATGTAAACACTGTACATATTTATATATCCCACGAGACTTAACCCGACTCAACTCAACTCACACTTTTTTGATCTTGACATATTTATGAGCTGCTCCAAACTGCTTTGTCTAACAAGTGTCTCACATATCATCCATTGCCCACACTGATATATTTATGCACGTTTAATAGTTTGAGCACACAATGCATAAATTATTATCCTAGTAATCTAATACCACTAAAATCTCTATTTCGCACTTCAAATAATTTCTTGATACCAATCGTTTGCCTCGGTGCATGGGCAATTATAAGTACTGTTATGTGGTAGGAAGTTCAATAAAAAAAAGGGGAAAAATATGGTCCAAGTCAAGTGCCCTGCGGTCTAACCGATTTTTAAGTAGGTTCATGAACATATTTCTTCTTATCAAACCCCATTAAATGACTCTACGATCAATTTTATGTTTTTAACACATAGTTTTTTTTTATTGTTGGTTAAAAATCTCAACACGTATTGGTTTTGTTAATAATTATGGTTCATTTATTAAATTACATACAAAGAAAATCTGAATAAATATTTAGAAATCCTTACATCAACAAACAGAAACACTTTTATGCAATATTCCTTTAACACATATTTCCAACACATTTATATTCATGAATTGTTTTTACCACAGTAGAAGTAAACAGCACCAGTACTTGAAGCTATTTAAATAGGCTTTATAAATTAGAAAAACTGTCAAAAAGCCATCATCAAAACCATTCTAATCAGACAACCACAGCAATTACGGTCGATGCAGGTAGAGCGTATTCTCATCAGGATACTTGACCAGGTAAACGTTTTATTTGGTTGATGAAGATCACCGAAAAATGACAACACGCGCCGACAGGACCAACTGCAATTATTATCCTTAAGCCTAAACCAAACAAACAATATCTACAGCAACATGAAAATAAATTTGTATACACTAAAAATGTCTAGAAAAAATATTGGGCATTCATTGTTGGGTTATATAATTTTTAAATCTTGTTTGTATTTGTTTTCGTTTTTTTTTTAAACTACATATGTGTTTTTACATATACACGTATAAATATGGCGCTTGTTTCTTAATTTTCTTCTATTATATATAAAAGTTTGCCGATATTTTGCTGTTTATTTTTTTGACAATTATATACATATACAGTGGCGGCAATGAATATAATGTATGTACATACATATGTATATGTATATGTATGTGTGTTTATACATATGTATTTTTAAAACATTCCTCATTAAAAACCAGTTAAAAAGTAAGAATTTAGAGCAATTCATTCACAAAATGTTTATAACTGAGTCAGCAATTTGGTATTTCCATAATCGGGACTAGGTCTTATGAATGAAGACCTTATCCTCATTTATGCAGGAAACTGAACAATAATGTGCCGACTGCTATTTGGCAGCGAAAAAGGAGGACAGGCAATTAAACTTGCAAGTGACTGTGTCTAGTCTGGGTCTGGGTCGCTTGGGATCGGGGTCGGAGTATATCCTGACAAACACATTAAGAACAGGTAGAATAACAGCATATCAACAGGTACGTCATAGACTATGGACACGCGCGGAAAACAACATTACGTGGGTTGAACTTGAGTACGGATGTGCGTACATGCATGGATAGCAAACAGGCTAATATGAAGTAGAGTAGTAGGTGCGGTTTTTTCATAGATATTGGCGCACTCCGATAGTCAATGCCAAATGCATTCATAAATGTACTTGACAAACATACATACATACAAATATATATGTATTTGTGTATCTTGTTTTGTCTTTTCTGATTGTTGTTCTGTTTGTCTTTTATTCTTTGTTTTTCTTTCGGGATTCCTTTTATATTACAATTTACACGTTTTGCGGTATTTGTTGTCGCGGGGTTCTCATCATGGCCTGTTCCTATGTTTGTCGGAAATTTTAGACCGACTTAAGATGCGATCACTGCACGTATTCAACCTGTGTTTATTTGACGATTGGGGATATTGAACAAATGTTCCAGTTTGTATTATTTGCAGAACGACACCAACGCAGCCCAAAGAACATGGATATTCAATTTTCTTCATTAATTAGTAGTATATAAATACGTATGGAATTTCCGTGTACCTCTGTACTATTTTTTATTTACATCAAATACACAGTATGAAAGTTTGTTATTCGGGAATATGAAAAAATTAAATTTTCCAATATGAGATAATTGTTAATACCTATTAATTAAATTTCGAACTAACTTAAGGTACTACTCTGGAACGATTACCTTATCACTTAAATTGGTGAAAGAAAAATGGATAAAGTTTAAGCGCAAAATGCAAAAAGACACAAAATAATCGCGTGAATGCAAGTTAAATAATAATGTTCATACAGATGTGCATACATATTTAAATGTTCAAAGATGTAACAGGGAAACTTAGCAAATAATTTATTGCTTTGGAAGACATTAATTATTCTTTCAAGCCGGAAATATACAAAATTTTGAATATCTGCTGAAAATGTTCTTAACAGTTTAATAGCCAAAAAACAAAAAAAATCTCTAACAGCGAAAATCCCATTTTACACCCCTGCCCCATACATATGTACATATATATATATATTTACATACATGTACAAACATTGTAGACTTCATTACATTAATTTCTTTTGTTTTGAAATTCTTTTGACTCGAGGCATCGATAAGTATTATTTTTCCAACTTCTATAATGTACTGTTGTTATGTAGGGGCAAACTGATAAGGCTTCAACTCAACGATCGCTGGCAAAGACATACATATGTACATTTGTATGTATGTATGTACATATGTACATATAATGTCGAGGGACCCAGTCTTGAAAATATACAGACGTATACAAATGTATGTGTATACTCTCGTGTATATGCAAATGTTTTATATACATACATACATATGTACATAAATTTTTTTATTTCTCGGGGCTAAATGGGCTCAGTTGGTCTGCCATAGCTTAAAAGCACAAGTACATTTCATATAGCTGTATATGTATGTTACATACAATTATAAAATGGAAATAGTACATACATACACACGTACTTATGTACATACGTATGTGAATTGCCACTTGGCTTGCGGCAACAACCGTGTGCAACATTTGTGCCACGATGGGTTCGTTGCTCGTCATGCTGGTTTCATGTCATAGGATATCGTTTGTTTATTTCGGTTAGTATTAAATACAGTATCTATGAATTTTTTTTTTTTTTAACGCTGACAATTGCGGTTTTGAATTGCTTGTCGCATACGAAAGTACGTCCGTCTATATTTATAAACAACTATTAACTTATATAAATTTTAAAATAATATATAATTTTATTTACCTAGTGCTTGCTTCAGCTGCACTATCCAATAGAGATTAACCCGGATTTCTAGGTCCGTTTCCCTCATTATAGGGGGCGTTAGTTCACATGTGGTTCATATTGATGGTGACGCTCAGCAAACCAAAGACCAAGAAAACAGCATCTGGCATTTATACTCACACAAGCTCACACGCTTGTTTGTAAAGCAAGCGTTACATTTTATAATTTTTGGTTTCGCCCGATTTTTTGTAGGCGTCAACCTTGTTTATGAGAACGAGAAACAGTATAGTACACGGATATGCCCGCAGAGCTCAACTCTTTCTCTAGTAGACTAACGAGAGGGTGGTATTCCTAGGCGCTCACCGAATCCCGCCGCTTTTGTGGTTAAACACACATTTAGAGGATTTTCCTTGCGCCGGCGCAACTTTTTGTTTCACGTTAACAATATTCTGTGGCTTAGTGTGATTATCATCACGCCACTGCACGACCCACACATACTATATACCGGGACGCACCCGCATCAGATCCGAGCTCCGACCTACTACTACAACTTTTCAAATGCTACTCATGAGACACAGGCCAGGCCAGAGACCCACCAAAGCAATGCGAGTAAAATATTCTTGATTAAAACTTATCAGAGCACATTTCATATCACCTTTTCAAAAACGCAACAACAAGAACAACATGTACAACAGCAGCAATGAGTAACGCTCGTATTTATTATCGGGCAAACGGTCGAACTCGTTGCCGTAGTTTGGAAGGCTCCGCTGATTGGACGCCTGGTCCAAGATATGGCTATCACACCAGAGTATGCCGGGCATAGGCGTACAAAATACGACTTGATTAAGTTGCATCACAAGCTTATCTCGGGACCGTTCCTCTAAGGGTAGACAGTGAATACATTAACATTTTAGTGCCAATATAGTTTTGGTAATCTTTTACGTTGGTAACGCTGCCTACAACAATGGCGGATGAACGTTGTACTCTAAGCTTCTTCGATAATATCTTTTTTAATAGGTACTACGATACAATTGCAACTTTTGGATAGTACATTTTTGCTCACTCTATTTACTATTAACAAGAAAATTATATTTATATTATTATTTTTTTAAATATGTACTACGATACAATTGCAACTTTCGGATAGTACATCTTTGCCCATAAGGACCATATCTATTCACTATGAACAAGAAAACTTAAATTATGTTTATATTATTTTTTTGTACTCAAGCCCAATTTTTAAACAAACTTTAACCAAAAAAATCATAAATGTATGTATATTGAATAATTAATAAATACAAACAGGGCAAAGCCAGCGCGCCAAACTGTCTGCAAGAAAAGTAATGAAATCTAGCTAGAAAATAACAAAAGATAAGGTTTAAAAAGAAAATGCGATAAGTAAATAACAAAACTCGGGCTATGTGACGTCACTAAAGGTCTGAACAAAAACATTGTCACTATCTGGTCAATAACAAGACTGAGGGAGAGAAAAAGAGATCTAGACAATAAAAACAATGTAAAAAGTCAGAGATAAGGAGGTAAATAACCTGCAGCGGCGCCAGACTGCTTTAGAATACAAGGGAGCGGGCAACGAGATAAAGATGTGAGAGTGTTAATCTCCGACTTAGCTTATCGGACGCTGCAGCAGCGGCAGTAGCCAGCTATATCCAAGCCCGGAAGAGTTGTTCTGGCAAAAGATAAACCCGAATTCGTTTCATGCCACATAGTTAAAGGTCAAGTCCTACATTAACCACAGTCCCTCCGCTCGACTCCAAGTGACTTATCAGCTTTTCTTCTACTTCGTATATGTACATATATATGTACATACATATATGTACATATGTATGTACATTTTTTGAATTAAATTTAAACACAAAATATTACTAATGAGCAGTAACAAGAAGCAAAACACCCAAATGTGATAAGGCCAGCATTAACAATGACGGGAGGAAATCAGAAAAACAAATCCAAAAAATACAAAGGCAAGCTTAAAAACAAGAAATAATCACATTTCTGAAATCCAGCACTCGCCATTGGACAAAATACATTTAAGGTTTAAAATATATATTAAGGGTATATGTTGGAATATTTGGTCAACTGAAATACATATTTAAATTTTTTACCATCATAATTATCCTAAATATTTGTGATATACATATGTAGCTATGTAGCACACCATGCGCATAAATCATTATTGGCGGCTGAATAGTATTGGACTCTACATATATTAAAGGAAAAAATATCAAAGAAGCTAACTTCGGCTATGCCAAAGTTTATATACCCTTACAGTCTTTGGCAAAAAATTTTTTACATGTTGAAATTTCTTTCCCTGCAACTCAATTCATCAATACACAAAAAAACATTGAAATTATTACTCTCTTTACTACAACTTTTTCTTCTTCTTCTTCCATCATTCCCTAAGCAAAGCACCACACGCATACACATACAGTTCATGTAGCGCTTCGTATGTGTGTGTTGCATGTGCTCTGTTGTTTTGATGATGACGTAGTAGGCAGCAAGCAGTGCTGCCGTCAGGGCTTAAACCGATTTATATTGACTGCAACTTGTGTTCTATTTATCCGATCAGATTAAAATTTTAGGATCTAAGGTTTTATATCCAAATCTATCATATTGGTAAATATCAAGCCCCCCAAAAAAAATTACATCCCGATAGCTCTTAAGATGGCTGAGTAAAACGCATACGCACCGACGGTCATGGCTATATCGACTCAGCTTTTCATGCTGATCAAGAATATATAGGGTCGGAAACGTCTCCTTCTGTGCGTTACAAACATCTGACCAATTTTATAATACCCTCTGCAACGGTATCAAAATGTAGCACTTGCGCCAGAAAAATGTAGATATTAAATCCTGATCCCATTTTTATACGTGCGGTACTTTGCTTAGGGAATGATGGAAAAGAAAAAATTGTAGTAAAAAAAGTAATAATTTTAATGTTTTGTTTGTGTATTGATGAATTGAGTTGCAGGGAAAAAATTTTACAATGTAAAAATATTATTGCCAAGGACTGCAGGGGTATATATACTTTGGCATAAATGCTAATCTCCCAAAGTTTCAAAATTGATTCTAACTAAATTGTTTATTACTTCTACATTCGAAACTGTAATTTGAATTATTCAATAGGTTTTTGGCTAGAAAAGTTTGATGCAATCCGTGATTACAAATGCATTAGAAGGAATGAGGGAAAACTCTATCATCAATCGTATTATTGAATACCAGCTAAATTATTAACTTAAAGAATGTTGTTTCAGATTTTATGAAAGACAATTTGGCATATTTTGCGTGTCAGAAAGTCACTTTTTATTTTATCAAATTGTTTATGCTTAACGACTGAAACTTCTGTTTTTCTAAATAGCGGTTTTTTCAAATCGGTAATAATATTAATGCCTTGTAATAATATTTTTTAAAAATTAAATAATTAAATGTTTTTAACAATATAAAGTTTTGGTCATAGGTTGTTTTTGTCGTTGACAATTTATTTTAAAGACCCGCCATTGGTTACAGCCTTTTGTTCTAACGGAATCTCAAACATTTTAGATTATCGTAATTTTAATTAAAATATGTGCTTTAATAATTTTGCAATAATTTTAATTAAAATATATGCTTTAATATTTTTAAATAATTAATAACATTACATAAAATTAAAAGTCCTCAAGCACTTTACATTATCATGTATAATTTTAAGTAAAATATAAGCTATAATATTTTTAATAATTAATGGCATTACATAAAATTAAAAGTCCTTCAGGTTTATATATGTACATACATATGTATGTATATCCCCATAAGCTATTGTTTTGCCAAATGGCGTCAATATCTATGGCAATAGCTGCGGTCTAAAAGAATAATTCAAGAAATTGCACTAAAAAGATCGGTCAGCTTTAGACCGGTTTATCTTATTAGAATATATATCAAAACAAATTCTATCTATGCCAGTGTGCAGCCCGATTTAGCGACACCACCATTCACTTGAGCGAAGATTCGAATTGATTCGGCGAATTCATCGATTCAATCGATGGGCTTGCATCTCTAGTTGTTGGATGTTGACATTCGGTGTTCGATGATAGAGTTCGAGGTGGTTGCATGTGTCGATAGTCTCGTCGCCTTCACCTCCAGACGTTCGATATTGGCATCTTCTGCTCGACGTTCGCCACTTTTCGCTCGATGTTGAATTCGAACTTGGTATGACACACAAGTTGCATCGAGCAAATGTGTTCGGCGGGGGAGGAGGTTATAAACAAAAAAAAAAAAACACTGCGTTGCAATTAATTTGGATATTAAGTTTCTTGCAAATCGGCTGTAGTTCAAAAAATTTAATTTATACCTAATGCCACTGCAAAAGATTCAAGGAGGATAACGGAAATACGCAGCTCGGGCGGATAGTAATTCTACAGGCGTAGCAGCAGAAATAACAATAACAACAACAACAGGCGCAAAGAGTTGTCGACTTTGGCGTCACCGTGAACGTTAACAAACAATAATAATAAGGTTAATAACGGTATTTGGACAGAACAAGTACACAATAGTAGAAGGAAGATCGTCAGATGTTAGGACATCTAAGAGTGCAGTACTTAAAACGTCAAATTCGAAAATATATTTAAAATTTGTTGAAATCAGTCAGAGTCATTCGGTACAGCAAATGCTGAGGAGATAAGTATATAGCCAGTGACCAACAACAAAATGGGTGCCTGTGTGGGTCGCATGAATCCGGACAATGAAACAATGAGTGTCTCCTCTGTCTCTTCTCGTCCGGCCAGTGCAGGTGAGTGGCCTTATGTTTGATTCATTGGTCGATTCTGATGATTCGTTGCATTTCGTTTAAGGCATTGCTTTAGGTGCCTCCCGCAAAAACCGTCATTTATGTCACGAAACTATACGGTGGAGGTCAGATGTCCCATTAACCGAAGGACAATTGAAGTCCAAGCGCGATGAATTCTGGGACACTGCTCCGGCTTTTGATGGACGTAAAGAGATCTGGGATGCAATAAGGGCAGCCTCCCAAGCAGCTGAGGGACTAGACTTTCAAATGGCTCAGGCTATTATAGATGGAGCCAATGTTTCTGTGCCAAATGGGTGAGTAATTGTTTTGACCATTCCTTCTTTGGGAAGTCAAAAAATCGACATTAATATGGTGCTCTTCATATGTATTAATTATTTATGTTATTGTTTTACATTTTTTGGTGCCAGACTATAAACAAATTTAATAGCTGAGGCCCTTTTATATTAAAGTCGCCAAAATGTATGTAACAGGCAGAAGGAAGCTTTTTCGACCCCATAAAGCAGCCGAGTCGATCTAGCCATGTCAGTCCGTCTGTCCGTCCGTATGAACGCGTAGATCTCGGAGAAATAGAGCCACCAGATTTGGTATGAAGGCTCATGTAGTATGTAAAGTGATCAAGTTTATTTCAAATTTTTGCCACGCCCCTTTCCGCCCCCGCAATTCAAAAAAACCATTTATCTCAAAATTTGTATTGTAGCTAGCGACACCATATTTGGTATGTATATATGCTTAGTAAATGCGCACATTTTTTATGTGTAAAAAAATTTGAAAAACTCGATTATCTCCCGTAATTTTCTACTTTGTTGAATCAAATTTGGCACACTTAAATTTGATACTAATATTAAGCTTTACTGGTGTATGGTATACCTAAGTCGGCGAGACGACTTACTTACTTCATTAATGATGAAAGTGCCTTGACAAAAAAGATAATGTGCAAACTGCGTAAAATGCTATACTCCGAAATTTCTCAATATTTATTTTATCTAGAGCAAGTGTCGTTGTTGTTAAAAATACTTAAGTTTACTAGCTAGTTTTGGGTGGGGAAAAATATTAAATATATTAAACCTACCGCAATCAATACTAATTCAACCCATTCTTATAGATACCTCACGGAGTGTTATGATGAACTGGGCACGCAATACAAGGTGCCCATATATTGCCTATCATATCCGATTAATATAGTAAAAGAAGAGAATGGAAGGGATTCGCCCGCTGAATACTCCGAGCCAGTTGATGGCGGTACTGAAATATTCCTCAAATTGCGCATATCATCGACTATGTCGGACGTTAAACTGCCCGTATACTCAAAGGATACAGTAGGACAGTGCAAAAAGAAACTGCAGGTAATGCATAATACAAATTAATTCAAAAGCAAAATAATTAATCTACCTCAACATTTTCTCTGATTAGGCTGCAGAAGGAATTGATGCTTGTTGCCAGCGTTGGTTTTACAGTGGCAAATTACTTGGCGATAAGGTTCCCATTGATGAATGCAACATTCACCAGGGCTTTATAATTCAGGTGATTTTTAATGCCGAGCACTTCAATCATGATAGTACCACGAGTACGATAAAAAAGGCACATGCAAGCTAGCGACGCAGCAAAATTCAACTAGTCAACACTAACAAATACACCAACAACAGCGGCAAAAGTAGCACCATATATGGAAACAGCAACAAAATCTACATAAATATTATACAAGGTGATGTTAGGTCGGCGAACGAGGGACTAGGCCATAGAATATACTCAGTCTACTATAGCACAACGAAGATTCAATACTGCAATAGCACAAATATAAGTGTCAGCATCAGCAGAAACCTATGTACGCCCTCATCACAAAAAATTAGCAAATAACAATTCAAAATTGTTGTTTCATCTAGTTTGTTTTAGCTATTATGACTGGATAGCTTGTTGTAATTAAGGATTAAGAAAAAACACACACTAGCTGAGAAAAACAAATTCAAAACGGTTAAAGCTTATAAAACGAAGTAACGAAGTAAAGCATATTTACACGCATCTATATTTTTTTTATAATAACTAATCGGAACTGTCTTTATAAAGTTTAATTTATATGATAAATAAAATAACATGCATACATCAGCTAAATAATTAAATATTGACGAGTCTACATCATTTTATACAATAATAATTATAAAGTATAAATATTGTAAAATTTTGACTTTAGAAGAATTTTTATCATAAAAATACAAACGGTCGAATTCAATTTGAAAAGTAACAAATTAACATACTTTTGATATTGTAAAAATATAAGATGAATCGCTAAACAAAGTACCCGGAAAAAACAATTGAGAGTTGTAGAAATTGTGAAAAAGTCCAAAAACACAAATGAGAAGTCAGGAATATGAAAAGCTTTGGATGAACAATAACGGCAATCCACAATACTAATGCGTGTAAATAAAAAATCTGAAAACGTTATAAGGCGATTTCTGTCGTCCAATCAATGATACAACAAACTTGAAAAATATTTCAATTTAGACTTTGTGCGTTAATTTAAATTGTACAACCATTTTCAAAGAACTTACCGTTTTTCTGACTACACAAATTATGTCTTGCTCAAATTGTCGATTGAAAAAGTCATGATATTTAGTGGATGTAGAATGTGAAAAACCGTTAATAGAGTAAATCCCAAGTACCTAATTAATGTATATGGATTTTTTTGCTTTTAATTGTAAAGCCGTTCAAAAAATATGTAATGAAACACCTTATTTATTTAGCCATACAGTTGATATACATATATATGTCTTTTTGTTAAAGTGTGTTTTTGCAATAGTGTGCTCAAATAAGACTGAACGCGAAACTTACAAAAAGTGCGTGTTTCAAGAAGTAATGTATAGAGTACTGAATGCTGTCTTTGTATGCGTATAAAACAAATTGACGTATACATTTGGACTTTTCAGTTCGTTTTATAAACTTATATAAATTTATATACATAAATGTATTGAATGTATTTTGAAATATTATTTCGCTTTACCGCCACATCAAATGTTAAATTTATCAGCAAATTTGTATTACTTTTATTTTTATTATTAAATTGTGTAAGAAGCAATTGAATATTTCACAAACTGGAAAGCAACTAGCCACGTGCATCCAATTTCTGCAACAGTGTTAGGAAAGAGAACGCTGTAGTAATTGTCTGAAACAAATGACATCAGCAAATGGATAAATCAAATACTTGGTAGTACATGCAACCATAGATTGTAATTGCTGTTTATATCAAAAAACAAAAGTTAATTTTAAACTTACACCTCGAAAACGGTCCACATTTAAATTATATATCTTTCCAGCTGTCAGTTGAAATTTTCTTTGTGAATTTAGCAGAAAGAAAAGATAGTCGCTTCGCACTTCCCACAAATGCAAATGCCACGGACTTCGCCAAAGAGCCGCACCACATTGTTGGCTATTCTGATAAATTACCTCTGCGAAGTAGCAGATAATAAATAGTTCATACAGCACCAGCAATAAATATTGCCCAAGCGATACCATCCGCATAACTGAATTATCCTGGCTGCTTTTGGTCGAAACAAAAGCAACAAGGCACATGAGGAACGTGACTTCTCCAATTTTTACAAACCAAATCGGGTTATAGAAATTTTCCATTTTTTGTAGTGCTGTTATTATATAGCGGTGATGCTGAAGGCATCTTTTAAACGACATCTTGAACGCAACTCGAAAATTTGGAAATATTTTTGAGGGCTTTGCAACGAGTTCTTCAAGAGGTGTACGCTTTTCTACTGAATAAGAATATTGCTCAGTATCTGCATTCGTTATTGCTTGGGCTTCAAGCAGTTTACTGTAAGAATTTGTAAAAAAAAATAATTTTATGTTGTAACAGCAAAAAAAAAAAAAAGATTAGCATTTCTGCATTGCTATGACTAAATTACCAACTTACTTTAATTCCGCTATATTTGCACCCATTTGGATATAGGTTGTGGCCAATACATTCTTTAAACTACAAAATAACACATCAAATTGTCCAGATATCAATATAGCTAATACCATATGAGCTCCACTGGATGATGCAAAGGCAGCTGCGACTTGAATCTGGCCAACTGCCTGTAGGAGAAATACTAACTCGTACACAATGGGTTGCTGAAAGGACATTTAAGATTTAACATTATGGACCGTTTAATTGTTGACACGAAATGCTATTTTAAATCAAAAAATGAACGCGACAACAAGATAAAAAATAGGATTTACCTAATCATTGATTACTTAATGAAAATACATTATCCAACTTAACAATATTATTACCGTATAATCAAAAGGATACCAGCAGGCTAGGGGTAAACTATTATCCCTGTAGGCTATTGGAAGAATCAGCCAAAATATAGTGCCTACATAACAACAATAAACATAGCTTTTAATCCACAAATTCGATTGTTTTAAGGCACCCGACATTGTAACATATGTAAATCCAGGAGCAGAACGTAGTTCATATTTCTCATTTATGAACTGCAATATCTCATTCAACAAATTTGGCCGTATTCGACGAAAGTACAATTTCATGGCAATTGTCCACATATAGATAATTGTTTGTATCAAACAACTGACGAAAAAAATCCAAATCCCCTTTACCGAAGTTAATGTATATTGTACATATGTATAATCCAGCTATATGTATTGATACCATGAGATTGAAAGCCTCGTATATCAGATCCAAAGATCTTACAAGACCACTGGACTTGTTGCCCCCAAGAGGAAACATTGCAGCCACGCGAAACGTGATGCGAATAAAAACAAACAGGTCTCGGCGTTTAATCGTTTGATCGTCGTACTGCATGATGACAAAAATGATTAGATTCAATATTTGATATGTCCTTATATAGTTAATAATATATTTGAAGGTGTGTCCTGTCTTTTCTAACTTAACACCAAATTATCAGCTACAAAGTTTTTGTTGTTTTCAATAAAACATAATTTGAATATATTATAAGGCAAAAGTTTGATAAACTACCACCTACATATTATTTACAAAAATATGTTTGAGTTTTATTATAATTATATTAAATTGCAAGTTTGGTTTGCATAATAAATTTAGAATCTCATATACCTATCTAGTATATTCATATATTAAATTTTAATCAAAATTTAATAAATCCCCTAAGCAAGTATTGCCCTATACATATTGATAGAACAGATTTTTGATTTGGATATTCTTATACCTTTCATTCAATTGGCCTTTCCCAAGACTTTTATCAATACCTACGAATAGGAGAGCTTGAATTGTTTTTTTTTTTTCCATAGTCCATGGTTAAATTTCGGATTACAAACAAGAAATTGGTAATTTTATTTGCTCATCCTTTACTATTTATTGTGAAAATTTACTGCAAATTTGCACAAGCATAAAGAAAATAATAATACGTATACATGCAATAGAAGATCATGGAAAAGCGGTAAATAAAGCGAATGAATTTTGCAAGATGTGTAATTGATTCAAAATTTTTAATCGATATTCAGTTGACGGAATGTACCCTCCATTCCAAACAAATCGTCACTGGTCTTTGGTGCGCCGGGGCGCAACGATTCATTGGCTTTTTTATCCTCCTGCTCCTTGAACCACTTGGTATTGTCGGCTAACTTTTGTTTCCACCATTGATTGAGCTCCACAATACCACCAGCTTTGCCGCCGTACTCATTGGGAAGCAAATCCTTCGGAACAACCTTATATAGGCTTTCTACATCATTGTGAAAAGTTATGCGGCTACGAATTTTCTCTTTAACGAAGGGCTTCACGAAATTAAAGATCGTGTCTACCAACGGGGAAATGTTAATCACATGGACCTCTTTTACCTTAACGGGATACGCTTCCTGAACAGCAATAAGAAATTTCTTTACTACAGTCGGTGAAAATTTAGCAAAGTGCGAAGCACTTGCCACAGCTGCGTCTAAAATAAATATGTCGCCGGCAATGCCAACACTCTCTTCAGCTAGACGCACATCTCCAATCATTAAGGCCACCTTCATGGCATCCAAAATATGATGGGGCTGGAAGTCACAGTCAATTCCCCGTATAAAGGTGATGCGGCGCCCATTTGGCGTTATGCCTGGTAACGTGGGACAGTGTCTAAAGAGCAGACAAATGCATTATGAGTATTCTTAATGAAAATTAGTTCTCCTTACACATAGTCTAAAACAATGTTTAGTTCTTCACGGTTAATATCCCGGTTGGCAAAAAACTCCGGTACCGCATTCCTCATTGTATAGTACATATCCAGCTTCTTTTTCACCTTCTCCAAGCTAAATTTACAGCCACGCAAGAAGGTCGTTAAACGCATATCGTCCATATCCTTGGGCAAGTGCGGCTGCGTCTCCAACCATTCTCGTATCAACTTGATGTCACGCTCAATATCAGACGGGTCCTCTGGTTCGCGCAACTCTTCGCGTATGCTGACGCGCTGAGCCGGAGTGGGATGCAACATCATCATCTATGTTATTAAGATATTAAAAATATATATATATATATTTATCGTTTTTACACCAAATATAGTCAAATGGTACATTTAAGTCGCCAAAATGCATGTAACAGGCAGAAGGAAGCTATATTCTAGAGCTTTAACAACCGATTTGATATATCGGGCTACAAAAGCTAGAATGTATGTAAATATACTCGCTTAGTAGTATAATAATAATAATTTTTTATAAATTCAGAAACGCATTTGTTATTGTCAATTTAAAATATTAGTTTTACTTGGTGCTTGTTATACCGAAGTCAGCCAAACAGCTTATTTACTTCTTTTTATAATGGAAACACAGTGAACACAAAAAATAATTTGAAATGTTTAGTGTGATTGCAATATTTGGGAGTAATGATATTGAATTTATCTACTGTATTTCTTAACATCTTGACAATTGTATTATTTTAATTGTACCTCTTGCGGTTCGTCACACGCCAAAGACTCGTTTCATTAGCATGGCCAAAAATGCATAACCCCCAGCCCTGCGACACTCTGCCAATCAGGTATACTTAGACTACCGACAATCACGCCCACTTGCGTAATGTTTAATTGTTTTTGTTAGGCTCCAAAATAATCAACCAGCATCGACCTCAAAACAACATAGCCCCATGGCTGATGGGCTGACTTTTGCCGTTTTTTTTGCCTATACAGCACATTTCATATTAACTTCACCCGCGCTTAGCCAGTAAAAATATATATGTATTAGCAAAAAAAAAAAACGAATAATTATATTGTTAAAGCAACTTCAGCAGTTCGAAAGAGGGAAATAGCGAGAAAAAGCGATTCCAAAAATTGGTTTACGATAAGTTCAGTTTCTTACACAGGCACCTGACATCAAACTATAATATTTTTTTTATGCATACAAAAGGATTTACTACTTAAAGAAAATGACACTATGAATAACGGTAAAACAAGTTTTTTCATAAACACTTACGGCTACCATACCAAAAGTTCCTAATAATTTGGACTCTTTGCTTAAATTTAGCACTAGAAGCTCATTGAGGCCAATATTAATAGTTATTGGTAAGAAAAGCTCACAAATTGCACAATTGCAAAGCGGCAGCTGCAGAGGTGGTAGCAACTACAACCTGTTAGAATACAGCTAAAGCTGATGTGGCCGCTGCCGCTAATGGCTATTGCGTTCATTGCAAATGCTTACACAGCAACTTTACCTCAAAGATTGCGAAAAATTTGGGGAAAATATGGTATAAAAAGGGGCAGACCAAGAGTCATAAAAACGCGGCAAGAAACGAGTTGTGTTTCTTTATTATTTTTGACTGTTGGTCTTTCGGTTTGCGCAAAAGAGTTGTTGCCTCCTTCTTCCCCTTCACTCATTTTTCTCTTCTTGTGTGCGGTCTACTAGACAAAAGTGTATTGCCTGTTACGATTTTGCTGTTTGTGTATTTTTTTTTTGTAATTATTTTCACAGAATTTCGTCAACTTTTAAGTGGATAGCGAAACGATTTGTAAATAACTTGGACAAGTTCTTCTCGAATAAGCAAAAGAGCATAGTTTCACAATATGTTACGTTTTGCACTCAAAATTTAAAATGCGCTTGCTGAATCTATGCATTTTATTTTTATCACACAAATAAATCTCACAGTTCAATGATCCTATTAATAAATTAATGAATATTTAAAATACATATTTCGAAGACCAATTGAGCTCTTTTGTTGCAATACAATGCAGTCAATGAGGCACTTGATTTGCAACTTCATCACGAATCTCTAATAAGTTTATTTTTTGCGTTCTCATCATCCTTATCACTGCTTATTAAAATTCCAGGCATTATTTTTGACGATTCTTTGACAATTTCTCACCTTCAGGCGGAGTTTGTAGAATGCGGTGTGTTAGCGAATTAAATTAATTTGGTAATCCTTATATTTTGGAGTGTTTAAGTGGTGCAACGCGGCGTATGACAAACACAAAATATACATATACACCCAGAGCGACGCACTCTAAAAGAGACACAACCGAATTGCTTGGAATGATAACTAAAACTGAGTGTCTGAAAACATGTTTCGGTGGCCTTTAAATACAGACGAGTCAGAGCCGATCTTTGCGACGCTTGACGAAGCTCATGGTTACGACAATAACTAGCATGAGCCTGTATATGGCAGTGTAGAAAAAGAAAACCGAAAGCCGTAAAACAGATCATGCCATGAAAATCGGTCGAAGAGAAAATCCAGACACACGAATCAAATAAGCAGCTGCACGCGGGGTTGGCAAGAGGAGCGCAACGTCGGAATTTACGCAAGAGAAGTTCAATGAGCGGCGAACTGGCCAACGACGCGCTCCACTGAAGATACTTTACTTTACTCTAGCTCCACTTCAGCTGCCGTTCCAGACAGAAAATTGACTCAAGCTGAGTTAGCGAAGTTTCGAACCAAAGTTCGTGTCTTCAGTTATTTGAAATTTGCCAATAAAGATAAAGAGGAAAAAATAAAAGGTGTGGGGCATAATCGCCACCAATCGAATGCCAAAATTGTATTGTTTTTATAGATAATAATTACATTTCTCATCGTTTTCAACATTTCACAATTAAGCAACTTATTGCACATGGAGAGTCAGGCCTTTGGTCTGGTCGTTAAACTTGCAACTGAGGCAATTTACATATTTTCATTTTGTTGTTTTTACTATTTCATAGAATATGGGCAAAAAGACTGAAAGCAAATTATAAATTTTGCATAAATTTTTTTTATTTTGTCTTGCTTAGCGTTTAGTGGTGGACCAAGAATTATCAACGCTTAGTGGGACAACGAAAGATGTGGTACATATAGGGGGATGGTTTCGACTTTGACTTTGCTACTCTTTAACTTAGTATACTCTTTTTTTGTACATTGTGGAACCCTTACTAATTTAAGTCTATATTGAGAAAAATGTCTATAAATACAAAGTTAGCTGTCAGTTAATTTTAATATTGAAATTTTGAAACTTAACGGCGTTTTGAAAACATTTTGACGGTTGTTCTAATGTAATTGTGATATACAAATGTGTTATTACTAAAGTTTATTTCCTCAGTTCTTTCGTAATATTTTTTAAACAAAATGGTACGACAAAAAGGTAAACCTATAACACAAAAATAACGATTATTAATAAAAAAAAAAAGAATAAGATATAACATTAACGTAACGAGTATACATGAGTCAGGCGGCTGTTGTTAGCAACTTGCTCACGTTAAGAAATTTTCATTGCCAAAGACGAAAGTCGACCGAACTTTAAAGAAATTAACAAGAAGCAGTAACATCAGACTTAGGAAAGCTGGCATTTTTTGTTGTTTTTGTGGATCTCTCAGATATCAAAATTACAGACTTCTCTTTAGTGCCAACAATATAATCGCAGTTAAAAAACAATTTCATTTGGCTACGCTAAACGCGTTGTCTAGCATTTTCTATACCTCGTAGTAGTAAAAGTAGACATATGTTTATATTAAATATATTCTCGAGTTTCTTTGTCAAATTGTTGTAACTTGTAAATTGTTTTACTTTTCTTTCCTATTTACAAATTCTACTAACGCCTTAACTTGGTAGAGGGTATTTTAAAGCCGTTGATCAACATAGTGCTGTTTTGAAGTTGTTGCTTTTGGGCTCCGCAAATGGAGTTGGGTAATTTAAAAAACCGTAAAGAGCGCTTTCAAAATGCCCAAAAACAAAAAATAAACATATGAATGTGATTTTAAATTACATTTGTGCCACATTTCGTTTAATTGTTAGCTGCAATTTTTTATTACTCTTGCTGTTGTTGCGGCACTTGGTTTGGCCAACCATAAAGTTGCGACTCTGCCGAAATACAAAATTGGGGAAAAAAAACTTACTATCAGAGTAGAAATTGGCATTCATAATTTAAATTCAATTAAGCCGGCTCTGCACATCTGCCCAACGGATGATGTCCGAGGTTTGCTTTAACGCAGTCAAGCGTGCCGTGTCTGGACCATTAAAAATCTTGTGCATGTGGACTCTAGATATCAGAGCATTAACAGAGAGTAAAGTACTGGCAATGCATAGCGATAAAAGTTAATATTCTACTCTGTTCGAGGAAATTTCGTCTTAACCAACTTAATAAAAGGACAGTCACTATAATTAAGGTTATAGATATAATAATTTATATAATAATAAAATGTAGATATAGTTTTGTTGTTGTGTCATATACGTCAATGAGACCAAAGGAGAGAACTTATTATTCTTAATCGCATAAAGCTCCTATTCCATTGTTGTGGTTTTGAGTATTCGTAGTTAATCACTACACGTTTATTTGCATATAAATTTCTTACATTAGTTATGCTTACATTGAAAGCTCTATATAATATGTAGCGTGTGTAAAAAATGAATAAAGAAAATAAATTTATACATATACATACATATGTATATATATGTTAATAGATGTATGTATATGTAAGTTAATTGTTATATTTTGTGTACTCCAAAACATTTGATTCGATGTTGTTGTCACTTTTTTGTTGTTGTTGTTGTTGTTGTTAGCACAGAGTTTATTGGCATATGCATTTGACATTGACTTCTTTTCAACACTCACTTAAGCTGGACAAGCACCATAAAATAGGTGACCACAGCGCCCAGAACCTAAGCATACAGCGACAAAATTTAAAGATGAAGACAATAAAAAAAACGAAATAATTTTGATCCGATTATACATATGGTGAAATTCAATAGGTTGCATATTACAGATTATCTTACCGAAGCAAACAAATCCAACGAGACAGTAAAAAATTTCGCACCCGATATGCTCATAGCCTTCTGGCATTGCTGGCAAACAATTTGAACAAAAGTTTTGGCCTCCTCGGAGCCATCGTACCAGTGGCAGGAGTAGGCGGCCTCCATAACAGATGAGCTCTATATAATTTGAATTAACATTGTTGTCTTAGCTGACACTTTCCAGCTGCACAGCTGTCTGACTACTCACCTCCTCAATCAGACGGTTGCCAAAAATGCAGAAATGAAACACCTGGGCCAGCGCATACCCCAAATATCCAATCACCGTAAAGGCGTAAACATTTACACCAGTGATTTTGGTGGCTTGGTAGGCTAACAGTGTCAGCTTGATAGTTGAGGTCAGCATATGCAGTAACAAGGCAGCACCATAAGTATCCCCAATTGCAGCCACCAGGCTAAGAAAAGGTAAAGGATGCCAAGTGAAAAGCTTGATCAACTGTGCAAGAAACTAAGTAAATAACTAAACTAATAGATAGTCAAAAAAAAAAACGACTAGGAGTCACGTTTAAAAACTCCAAAATTCTATTTTTATATATGTATATTTAGACTTTAATTCATCTGGCTTCCTTTAAAAAATCATTTTTAGTCGCGTTCATATGCACTTACTCACCGAACAACATGCTTATGTCTCTCTACCCAATATTTAATGGCACTGCGCACCATCATCTCCTGTTTTTTTGTCAGGCCATTGGGATTAGCACCATTTACTCCGTTACCGCCACCACCGTTCGAGCCGCCAATGAAAGACTGCAGAGTAGAGGGAGCTCGAAATTGGGCGCCCCAATCTGCTTTAGTGCTGTATATTCCGGACATGTCCATGTCGGCACCAGGATCTTTCTCTGCAATTCGGCAAATGCGATTAGGACCACCAATTTTTAGTACCATATCATCCCCTTCACCTACCTTCATTACGTATAAGCTCTGATTTTGAATTTGCCGATAATGATCTAAAGAGAGCGGCTGAATTTGGTCTATATGTATCTAGAGAGGCTGAAAGCTCCATTAACGGCTTCATAATACCCTTAAGATGCTGCAACTGCTCGCAGGCAAAAATCAGCCAAGAGCAGAACATGACATCGCACAAATTGGAGTGGATCATCGAAAATAGAACGTAATAAATTTGAAAAGCAAAACTAATTGTGTAGAACATGCCCTTGCTGGCATCCCAGGGGTAAAACGATTTAATGGGCAGGCGGGGAATTTCAACAGCAATGCTTGAATTGGTCTCCTTGTCAACTACCATTTTAACGCTGTCACCAAAAAAAGTTATAGTAGTCCATGCAGTGGCCGATGCAAATGTAGTTAGCATGACCAAAAAGAATAGTTTACGCATTTTGGCCAATGCAATTGAATGATAACGAGCGTCGGACTCAGCGAATAATGGGTGAGTGTTTACTTGATTCCAGATATTTAGAGTTCTGAAAGAACGGGCATGATCGCAATGAAAAATTTACTCTTATTAACTTTCCACTATGAATTCTCCCTTCGACAGCTTACCTATAAAAGTTCTTCTGATTGACAGCCAAATAAATGAATTTTGTAATGCAATGGGTGAAAAATAGGGTGGTTATCGTATTTCCCGATAACTCATTTACCTCATCTGCATTTAGAGCCATGTTAACCAATATAAAGGCAAACTGTATAAACAGAAAGACGAAATGCACCGACGAGTAGATCTTCTTCATAAAGCCACTGCCACCAGTAAAATTATGCATAAATAGACCTGAGTATTTCATGGCCCGTATATTAGGCATTAAATCTGCCACGAGGCCAGTGTATTTACTTGGCTGCATTGGAGTCGTCATCTGCAAAAATTATTCGTGAGCGATTTGTTGGTCTGTTGTTAGTATCTCGATTAAAATCATTAAATTAATCAGTTTCAGTAGACACAAATAAAAGATGAAAATAAAAATTGATAAAATTCCACGGAAGAGGTAGAGACTGTTTGCAGTGAAAACGTTCTATATTGCTTGATAAATAACTTTAATTATATTTTAGTCGAATCCTTTAATATTTTTAGATAAGACCTTTCTGTTTAGATCAATTACTCTTCTTTTTTGAATCACATAATTAAATGTGTTTTTGAATAATCCATAGGGTTTTTGTTTTTACCTTTGTTTTATATGTTAATATATTATTTTAACACAAAGTTAAAAAACTTGTTTGTTCTAAATAGTTTTTGTTTTACTTTATACTTTTATGCGAAATTAATAACCGATGCCGGCTTTGAAAACCATACAGACGAAATTTAAAGTAAGTTGTATATAGACGATCCGCTGAAGAAGCCCGGCATAACTTGCCGCCAACGAGCTTTCGACATTAATGAAAGTTGAAAATTTTAAAAAAGTTTACAAGTTGGGCTGGAAAATTGTTTTACATAAAAGTGGGTTTAATACATAGTGAATGGTTCCCACTATGAAACTTTAGGACAAGGCCATGACCATACACATTAGGATAGCTTCAATTGAAACAGTGAGAAAGGAAGGGTCCTGCCGCCTTGGCTTTAGCAGCGTACATGGAGTATGTACCATACATGCATACGTAGCTAGTCAAAAATTCCGTTCTTATAGCCACGACATTTAATTTTACTTTATATACATACATGTGATTTGTGCGTGGCAGACGCAAAATTCCCACAATTAAATTCAACGCCCACGAACTTGCCGACGCTGCCGTCCTTAGGTCTTGGACTTGGACTCAGGTTCAATGCGGCGTATGCGCAATGGGAAAATGCTCAATGGGATATATTGAATATGGTAAATAAGAAACAAGGTTGAGTTTAGCATCTGTGTGGTATCCAAACTTATGCAAATTTTAAAAGCATCGATTATTTTATTATGCCTCAGTGTGTGTCATTCATTTCACCGACATCACCCCGTAACCCTATAACAAATGCTGACCTAAAAAAAAATGGAAATACATACATACATACATATGTGTTTACAAATGCGTGTTCAAGTACATATGTACATATGTATGTATATATAGGCTTTAGTGAAATAAAGCTGTTCTTCGTTTGGTTCCAGTGTATCGCAACTTTGGTAAACTAATAATGGTTTATGACGGGAACCCTTAGAACGAAAGGGAACCACTGATGGTGAATCTGTTCTGAAACCTGTATATAGAATCTAATTGATGGTGAATCTGTTGTGAACCTGTATATAGAATCCAATTGGTACTGTTATTCATATAATATTTTGTCACATATTAGGACACACATACACAAAGCATGAACCCACAGTGAGCAGTGTTGGCGAAATTTAGTGTTCGGTGCTGAGTGCCCACAATTAAATACGAAGTCTTCAATTATATGGATTGTAGTAATTTTAAGATAACCCAATCACTGAATGCATGTTACTAAAAATAATGTACACAATCAGACGACCAATTTTAACACGTCCGATTTTTTGCACGAGTTCATGTTTAGATTTAAATAATGCAGAAAAAGAAGAAGTCTAATGTAAGATTTAACATCAAAAAACAGATTTTCATATTCGAGGGGTAACTGTAGTTTTGTCAAAAAGACCGATGTATGTATTTGCATGTACATTCGCATTGAGTTACCATTGAGTTACATACCTTACCCAGAAACTTTGGAATAACAACTGTTAATGGATGCGAATTAATGCAATGAACAGCTCGCTAGCAAAACAAACATACATACATATGTAAGTAACTCTTTCACCTGATCAGACTACTCGGATACAACTCTACATTTGCTATAAAACCTTATACAGACTTTTTTATACGAACTATTGTAATGGGTGGAAAAACTTGTCTTTAATCCAACATAATGTGGTCAAAACAGATCATAGATCATGGCCCCCATTTACAAACAGTTAACGTTTTGCTAATTGTCATAATAGCAATTCTAGGTGCAGATTTTCTTACCCTTGCAAAAAGGGTATATTAATTTTGGTCAGAAGTGTCTGTCTGCCCGTCCGTCCGTCTGGGTCACCGCAAACTCCTGCTAGACCGTAAGATCCATAGATCTGAAATTTTGCATGTACTTAGGCTAGTATATGGTGCACATTTTGTATATCTCGGATTCCACGGCAAAGTCACGAACAATGACTTTTCTCAGTAACTTGGATATTTTCTGAGCTATTGTCATGAAATTTAATATTGGTGAGTTTATTACACCTATGAACGACTGTACTAAATTTTATCAAGATTGGGTGACTAAACATTTGTTAGCTTAATATATTTGTTAATGACTTTGCCGAATTTGATAAAGGTCGGGGGACTATATCATATAGCTCTCATAGGAACGATCGGTGGAAAACAGTGACTTCGATCAATAACTCCGTTATTTCGTAAGCTAAGATGTTAGGCCGTTCTTTCGCAAACATTAGTCTTTTAGATAAAACGTTTTCCACTTTGACGGCTATAGGTAACGAAAGAGTAAAAAAAAACTTGCAAGGGTATACAAACTTTGACGCGGTCGAAGTTAGCCCCGGCCCTCTGGGTACTTTTATATTTGCTTTTTTAAAGCATAAAAGAGCAATTATGAAAATGTTCAAAAATGGTATTCTTTTAATGGATCGGCTACAGATTAACATACACGCTCGAAACGCGAAAACAGAATGTAAAAAATTATATAAATTCATAAGTAAAAATATATTAAAAATGAACTTGAATCAACACAATTTTTGGGCCTCGTTTACCAAAAATTTAAATATCTTATGTCTTTTTAAGACCAGACATACTCAGGAAACCATATATCAGAAATAAGTCTATTTAAAGAAAGTAATAATATAAAAGAACAAAACAGAAAGAACAGAAAAGAACTTTCAAAATAGTGATAAAAAGAATATCAGCTTCGTTAGTTGTCGAGAAAATCGGTTTTATTTAATTTGCGTGGGCGGAAGGGGGCGTGGCAAAAAGTTGAAATAAACTCGATAACCGTAAATTTGGTAGCTCTAGCTCTTATAGTCTCCGAGATCTACGTGTTCATTCGGACGAACGGACGGACATGGCTACATCGTCTCGGCAAGGATCAAGAAATGGGTTCGAAAAAGCTTACTTCTGCCTGTTACATACATATTGGCGACTTTAATATACCATTTCATCTTATGGGATCATGGTAAAAAATTTTACCAACGAAGCGAATGATCGTCGTAGAAGCTATATAAAATCATATCCCGATTAAATTTGTCACTGTCATAAATAAATATATTCAGCTGAAAAACTAATGAAGTAAGTATTGATTGCACAAGGTAAAAAATTACGGGAGATAATCGAGTTTTTCAAATTTCGGGGACGGAAAGGGGCGTGGCAAAAACTTTATACATACGCGCATTTACTATGCAAATATACATACCAAATTTGGTGTCTCTAGCTGCAATAGTTTTTGAGATAAACGTTTTTTTTGAATTGCGTGGGCGGAAAGGGGCGTGGCAAAAATTTGGAAACAAACTTGATCACTCTACATACTACACGAGCCTACATTCCAAATTTGGTGGCTCTAGCTTTTATAGTCTCCGAGATCTAGGTGTTCATACGGACAGACGGACAGACGGACGGACGGACAGACGGACGGACAGACGGACATGGCTAGATCGACTCGGCTGTTGATACTGATCAAGAATATATATACTTTATGGGGTCGGAGAAGCTTCCTTCTGCCTGTTACATACATTTTGGCGACTTTAATATACCATTTCACCCTATGGGTGTATGGTATAAAAATACATACATACATACATACATATATAAAATTTATGCGGTCAGAGATTCTTCATTCTATACTTTGCACACTTGTGGGCAAAAATGATATACTCGATTTGCAAGGGTATAATTATTTGCACAATCTATCAAATTGCTCATAAATTACGACATCCAAACGAATACATACATACGTGTATGTACATACACCAGCTCACATGATGAGATACATATGTCTGCAAAGGTAACCCACAAAAAAAAAAAAAAAAAAAACTAATCAATAGCGAGCAACAACAAATAAAGAAAAAATATGTTAGGTGACAAAACAAAGAGCGGCAAGGGCAAATCTGTGCCCTACATAGCAGCACAAGTCAGTGTTTGTGGATAGCAAAAGAAATGTTAAAATCTCCTAAGAGTTTTAATGGAAAATTTATTAATATTTATTTCCTACCCGTGAATGATTCATAAAAATGGCAGACACCAACCAGGAAGAGTAATATGAATTGTTTCAGTGTGTGTAGAAAAAAGAAAAAGTTAACATTAGATTTATAAGCCATTTTGTACCTTTTTTGTTGCCTAACATGTATGTACATATGTGCGTATAGATATGTAAGCAGGTCAATGCTTTTAGCTTGGCTAAAATTCTTAACAGAGAAGTCCGTGCACTCGCATGGTATCTTTCCTTAACTTGTTTCTACCCACCTTTATACCAACTATTTCTATCATGACAACACACATCTTCACATTTGCCCCCCTTACTATATCTCTCTAACTCTCTGTATGCTGTGGGTGTTTGTTTCTTGCCCGCCATAAAGTTGTCAGCACGGCAACTAAACGCGTTTTGGGTCTTGTGGTTTCATATATACACATACATTTGCCGAACACTGTACAAATGTACTGTTTAGTATAACGCTGTACATGATTTTATACCACCTTCCTCTTTCTAAGCTAAGCCCGAAATTCGAAATTTAAATAGTAACACAGAGAAAAGAAAATTGCGCATGCTCCACCAGAATGAATATAAGAGTAATATAAAAACAGAGTTACCAAGTAAATAAATACAAATTTATAGACAATAATATAAAAAAAGTTATCAATAAAATATTTCTCACAGGATTTAAATTTGTTTGAGCTTTGAACTCTTGATAATAAATATATTCAACATACATTGAATTTAATGTGCAATGTGGCAACTCCTTTGCACATCGCAACAAAAACAAACATAAAAAACCCCTCAATGGTCCCATTTTCATTTTCTCTATCTTTCTCCCTTTTTGTCTCTCTTTGTCTTTCTCAGCAAGTGGGAAGGATTTTTCTAAGCAAGAGCACCAGCAGCGGCAGCAGCTGGTTAAACTTGTATAAGGATCTCGCTGCTGTCAAACCACATCGATTTGAAGACAGTCAAAAATGGTCCACCAAAGTGACATGAACAGCATCCGGCAAAATATTTGTAACACGTATAATTAAAATTTGAAACGAACCGAAACGGAATCGAAACGAAACCTAAATCGAACCGGGACAATTCTAAACAGTGTCAACAGCAACAATGCAAGCAATGTGAAATGAAATAGAAATATAGTTTGTTTGAATGTGTGTGTGTGTGTCCATGTTGAGGCAAGTCTGCACGTCTCTCTCACTCTCTCAACATTCATTCGTGTTTGCGTGTGTATGTATGTAAGTGTGTGTTGATGACAACGACAAATGTCCATGTCTCTAGTGGTATTGCTGCTCCTTGTTAGCGGCAAAAGAATTATCAGCAGCGCAGAAATAGAAAAGTCTGACTAATAGAAAAATGTGCCAAATCACTTACAAGCATACTCACACTCACAAGCACACACACACATCCCACACGCATACTCAATAGTTAAATAAAAATGTATGTACATATGTATATGTGCCTGTGTGGGCTGGATTTATGCAGCGTTAGTTACATAAGTTATCATCATCATCAGCAGCAACAGCACGAAGCAACATAACCCATCACTGCTTGTACAATATGACTGCCGCCATTGACAACGAAAATCACATTTTTCTTAGCCTTAAATATAAAACAAACGAAAAATTTCACCCACTAACACGACCATAAAACCAAAAGAGTAACAATGAAAATCACATTTTTCTTAGCCGTAAATATAAACCAAACGAAAAATTTTACCCACTAACAGGACCATAAAACCAAAAGAGATCCGGCCATATTCTAAAGCTATACAACTGTTCATTTAAGATCCTACTGAATTAAAATCATACTTATTTATTGATTAACTAAATTACCAAACTTTGATGTTAGTCAGATTTCGCATGCTTTTATCTTTTTATGTATTTATCAAAAGCTAGGTTTTGAGAAGGAATTGTGAAGTAAAAGATTTGGTTAAATTCTTGTTGACTTACACCTTTTTATTCAGTTGAGAATGATTATTTAACTACATGAACATTGCTCTTCGCAATTTCAGACATTCAACCATCTTCAAACATGCTCAGTACACATAATAAGTATCATAAAAGCTTCAAATATAATTTTCAATCGCTGTTGGATCGCAAATGAAGTTTTTCACTACAGAGCATTTAAGTAGCCAGCGCAGAAAAAAACATTTAGTCAAACATTTAGTCTACTTTGTTTCCCACGCAATTAAAAACCCACTTTCCGCGCATAACCGATTAGAGACACGTCAACTCTTTGCCTTGGATAGGACTTTCCCAATGTTTTCTGGGAGCCTTCTCTTTTGTTTTCATTATTTTTTTTTATTCAACTAAGCATTAGCTAAATGTTAAACCGCACACACACACATCGGCAGTTTTTCTCAGGACATTAATAATGTAAACACTTCAACAACGGCGAAGTAAAATTTCATTTGGCCATGAGAACCAACAGCAGCAGATGTTTTACCTCCCATTCAAAATTTAGGCCTTGAAATTCAAGAAGCTTGTAAATTACGAATTCAAAGTAGCGCCCAAAAACGGAAAAGGGAGTTAAAAATATAGTTGAAATATGTATCTACACTGAAGAAGCCCAAATAATTGCCTTTGGACGACGACTAACAAATAAGAAACAACAGAGCTCCGAAAGTGGGATTGGTAATATCCGTTTACCATACCAGGTCACTAACAAAATTTAGGTATGTGTTGCCAAAGATAAAGCAAAAAATACAAAACCAGCGTAGGCGAAATGTTTGAGAAGTTATTGCCTAATGGGAGCTTGAACGCAAGTAATATACCTTTTTATTCAGGCTAAAATGGCGCTTTTTGCATTTTTCGTGTTTGCCAGCAAATTGGTTTAATGGTCAAAAGCTTTGCCAAACATTGTATATATATATACATATGTATATACACCCACTTAGACACAGTGTTGGGTTTTCGGTCAGTCGCCCGATTCTTATCTATGTATCGACCCTCCCGCAAGGTTGCCTCCTTTCATTGAAAAAAAAAAATTAATAAAAGTGAAACAAGCTAAACTTTAAACAAACTTTTACTTGTTATTTGTCTTGGACAATGTTTCTGCTTTTACTGTTAAATGTGTCAATAAAATCAATATTTGCCTTTCCCGACTGCGACTTAAATGTTGAATTAGCGTATCAACCAAAACCCCTACATCTAAAAATACAACGGAATTGCAATCAATTAATGTTTTCCCATTTCTGTTTTAGCTTTTTGTTTATCTCACTCTTGTTCAGCAACTTGGCCAAGCCGCATTCTATACGTAAAATTCGAAACACAATGTTTTTTCAAGACATATTTGAAGTACTGTAATTAAATTTGGCTATATAGCTGCAAGAGCTAAACATGCTGACATAGAATATATCAATTATAAAAAGATAAAAATAGCTTTTAAATTAGTATATCCATTAAAATGAGCAAGAAAAAGTTAAATGAAGTGGGCGTTAAACTGGGCTTGGCACGGTCCTCAGAAAGGTTTTTATATATTTATGCAAGTAGACACTCACAACCTTACACAAACATTCATGGACTTCTTATGAGCCTCTTAAGAATAGTTCAGGCCAAATAGCTTTGGGGCTGTCAAGATGGTGTACTCCGTATGTTTCATTTCCCATTATTACAGCCCGCCTTAGCCAACTACTGTTACTTTCCTTGTCTTCGCTAAATTTTTCACCAGGAATTCAGCTAAAGGGAATTTGCTATCCATTTGCCATACGTTCTCATTTGCCAACCCATGAATTTTCTTTATCTGTAACAGGGTTATCATGTCTTCTAATTAACCCTTTTATTAACACACTTTTTGGCATGGCCCACATAACATGTGCTATAGCAGGCATATTTGTATGTATGAGAGTCAGAAAAAGGTTTGCAAGGATAAGAGTAAGAGTTGACCATATCCTATCGCAAATAATCAAGTATCATAAGGTAAAATTCAACAAAATACAAATTTTAAGCCTGTAAGATCCAGATTACGAATTTAATCCAATAATCATGATTCGCCTTAAAAACTATTTTCCCTTTCTACTTTCTATACCATACAAACTTGGTAACCAACTGGTATTCCGTTTTAAGTAGGGCATTCAAAGACTGTTTTTGTTATTATATTTTCTTTTCCAATGGCAAGTATTTTCTGCTCGCCAATTGTGCGATCCATTAATTTGACGAGGACAACAGAATAAGAATGACATCATGACAAATAAAAATAAGTGTGCATATGTGTGTGTATCCGCATCTTAATTATAACAACAAAGATCAGTAAATGTGTAGCAAGTCGCTACTGCTCGACTTCAATTTCCTCTGTTTAATTTTTCTTTTGTGCTTCCTGCTGTTCTTGTAGTTGGCTGCTTTCACGAAGCTTCTGTTCACGGTGCTGGTGCTTATGATAACGACAAGAGCAACGTCGCTTTTTAATTTTCTCCGAAGCCTCCCTCTCTAAATCCACCCAATCGAACAGGAAATCATGATGGAAGTAGTTTCGACGAAACAGCACTTTAAATAGTTGCCTCAAATACATATAGTCAGGTTGTTCCGCGAAATGCAAACTGCGACAATATTTCAAATACATAAAGAACTCGATAGGTAAACCGCCGCAGAGCGTATGCAACGCCATAGAGGACTTCTTTTCGGCGATTTTTTCGTATTTCTGTTGTCTAGATTCCGCCTTAATACCCTGCCAAGGTAAATGACCTCGGCGAAAGTACAGTAATAAATATCCTACAGACTCTAGATCATCCCTACGTCCCTGTTCAGCATAATGGGCTCTAACCGATGCATATCGGGCAGTCCCAACCAGATCATGATTTTCACTATAGCCAATATGTCGCTTTGTCCGGGAACTATAGAACTTTTTTGCTAGACCAAAGTCGATCATAAACACTCGTGCACGTTGTCGACCCAGGCCCATAAGAAAATTATCGGGCTTAATGTCGCGATGAATGAAACATTTCAAGTGGATGTACTCGACCCTTGCCAACATCTGATCAGCGAGCATTAGAGTAGTCTTCATGCTAAATTTGCGGGCACAGAAATTCAAAAGATCTTCCAAAGTGGGTCCCAAAAGATCCAGGACTAACACATTAAAAACCCCCTCTGTGCCATAGTGCTTAATGTGCGGAAAACCCAAACTGCCTCTTAGTAAGCTATAAATCTTTGCCTCCCGAGGCAATAAAGGATGACTGACCAACGCATTTTCCAACTTTACTGCTACTTCTTCGCCATATTGAAGGCCGCATGCCCGATATAGTTCACCAAAAGATCCATGGCCAATGCGACTAAGTAGACGATACTTGCCAGCTACAATTATGTCAGATTTAGTATCGGCGGCAGCTTGGGCACGGGAACCCGCTGGAGGACGTAATTGAGGTGGCTGCTGCATGTGATACTGAAACTGAGCGTGCTGCAGGCGCTGCTGCTGCTGCTGTTGCCGTTGAAAACGATTACGCGAGTTTTTACGCGTCAAGCGACAGCAACAGCTGCTGATTTGTTGCTGCCTATGTTCATCGTCTTTGGCAGTTGCCATGTCCTTAGGAAGTTTTTGGGTTCTTTTTCCGTTCTACGTTTTGAGTAGAGAAATATATGTATTTTGTGTAATAATGATGAGAGTAACTGCGAGACTAATGTGATCGAAAGTGTGTGCTGTTGTTGGTCTTACAACTTTTTCCAAACAAAATTCAAAACCGTAAAGCCAAATCAATAGCTAAAACAAAATGTATACTCGGCAGATTGGATGACCTTTTTTTTGTTGATGAGTGTCACATAGTGATACATAGTGTTACATTCACATCATCTAAGACGTAGAGATATGAATGGTAAGTACCTATAATAGAAGGTTTCTATTAGTTTAAAAATGAAACTAAAGAAGTTTCTAGTAAGTTCTAAATGACAATAAGGTAACGCGTTCTCATAATCATGGTACGCAAACATGAAGTACAAAAAATCAAATTGATTACAAAACTGTTCAAAAAATGCATAAGAAAATCCTTTTACCGATTAAATTAAATAATAGCTTTTTATTAAAAATCACACAGTAGTTATAACTTACATAGTCATAATTATAACTCCGTAATGGTGCGAGTGATGCTGAACTTTTAATTAAAACTAATTTGCTGTAGGATTAAATTAATGCCGCCTCCTCCATACATGGATATATTAAAATGTATCTATGTACATAATATATAACAGGTGTCGCGACTATAATAAAATTTTACCTTGTGAAATCCTTCGGGGGAAAACGGTCTTAAAATTAATTTGATTTACCAGTTTCAATGTTTTTAAATATTACTTATCGAATTTATTTGTCCAACTCTCCAGGGTATTGACTTATGAAGCCACTCAAAGATGCACATTGCAAGCAATTGGTGTGTTTGTGTGTTTACTTTGTGGCTTATGTTTTTATGTATGTATGTAGATTTTAATGAGCCAGGCCTTTTGGCTTTCGGGGTTTTCACACTCGCAGCCTTGCCCTTGTAATGCAAATTAGCTCAATATGACTTGCTTAGATTTGCAAATATTCTGCTTGCTCTTATTTTGTTCATGTCATAATGAAAATTATAATCATAATGACTATGCGTTACAGGAATGCGCTTCTTTTCTTATACGCTTGTAGGCTGGCCTGATTATCATCCCAAGCGAGGACGAATTCGCTGACTCTGTTACAAACACACACAAAACAGAGAGCTGTAAGAAAGAATGAAAGAATTCATTCTACAAAAGAAAAAAGTCGTTAAAAACGACAGGGAAATTATGGTGGGAGAGGTTGAATGGAGGTCTCATAAAAGAAAATCTAGAACGATGACAAGACAAAACATCGGAAAAGTTTCAGAACAATGTTTCTATTGTAAGTTCCACGGTGTAGTATTATAATGGTGGTTACAATTCTGTGGTTTGAATTCTGAAATGAAGGGTATACAAATGCATGCAGCTGGAGTCTTGGACCATCATTATAGTTAAGCCGATTTAAGTATAATCCCGATATTCAGTATTTAATTTAATTTTCCCTTACTTTTTATACTCTTGTAGAGGGTATTATAAAATTGGTCAGATATTTGTAACGCACAGAAGGAGACGTTTCCGAGCCTATATATTCTTGATCAGCATGAGCATGAGATATAGCCATGTCAGTCTGTCCTTCCGTCCGTCTGTATGCGTGCCGTGCTTGGCTAAGGGAATGGTGGAAGAAGAAGAAAAAAATTTTAGTAAAAAAAGTAATAATGTTTATTTTGTGTATTGATGAATTGAGTTTCAGGAAAAGAAATTTCCAAACGTAAAAATATTATTGCCAAGAACTGCAAGGGTATATAAACTTCTGCATTGCATTTGATAATTTCTTAACAATTTAATTTGCGACACGTACGCCAAGCAAACATCTAAGAAGCAAGGAACATAATTTCAAAGCATTTTGCCCATTTGAACACGTTCATCGCCCACAATCTCTTCCTCAGCTAGAAATTTTTGTTTTCTATTTTTAAATTCTGTAGGCATTTCAAGACTTTAATTTTTAAGCCGAATTTCAAACACGTACAGTATATAAAGACACTGGGTGATTAGGTTGGCGTACGGTTTGTAGCCTTACAAGTATAAAACGGAACAGGAACAGAAACCAGAACGGATGCTTAAATAGGCATGACGAGCGGTGTGCATCAGGTTAAACACAATTCAGGCCCAAACCTATAAGTTATAAAACAACAATATACAAAAAGATACTTATATGGCATTAACTATTGAAAACAGAAAAAGAAAAACGAATAGGAGGAGTTTATTTAGATTAGTTGGAGGTCTTTGTGTTGTACAAATGCAAGCAGTTTGTAATTCATATATTTCATTTAGTTAGCCCTAATTTGGAATTTCTAAGTCTAGTTTAGTTCTAATTTACTCAATTTATTCCAGTCACAAAAATCATTTATTCATCATCACTAAGGGAAAACTTGTATCTTTTTTCATACCATACACCCATACGGTGAAATGGTATATTAAAGACGCCAAAATGTATGTAACAGGCAGAAGGAAGCTTTTCGACCCCATAAAGTATATATATATATTCTTAATCAGGATAAACAGCCGAGTCGATCTAGACAAGTCCTTCCGTCTGTCCGTATGAACACGTACATAGATCTCAGAGACTATAAGAGCTACAGTCACCAAATTTGGTACGTAGACTAGTGTATTACCTAAGGTGGTCAAATTTATTTCAAATTTTCGCCACGCCCCTTTCCGCCCCCGCAATTTAAAAAAAAAAAAAAACTTTATCTTAAAATTTGTATTGTAGCTTATATATGCCTAGTAAATGCCAAATCAAATTTGGCACACTTAAATTTTATACTAATATTAAGCAAAATATTAAATTTGATCAAAATCGGACTAAAAATAGCCAAGTTATGCATATAAACGTTTTTCCATAAGGCCGGAGTTGGCCGTTGGTTGGTGGGGGGCGCTAGGGTGCTGGTATGCTTGAGTAAGCGAGATACTAAAATACGCTTGTAAAAAGCATGCGAAAATGTATTTGTTTAATAAATTTAAAATATTTGCTTTACTGGTATGGCATACCTAAGTCGGCGAGACGACTTACTTACTTCATTTTGTATTGATACCTAGAAATTCAATTAGCAATAATGATCAAAAAATTATCTTTATTATTTTTCATGTTTTTACTACATACACAGGTAGAAAATGATTTTTATTTACTTTTGATGTTCCGATGTGTTGCCACCTAGGTTTTTCCTGGCCGTTTCTTAATCTGAACTTTGCTCTTTTGCTTCGCCAAGGTTTATTAAAACTTACCACCATTTATTAAAATTCACGTTTTAAATTTCCAGCTGCGATATGTTTTTATCTTTCCTCTGAAGCTGGTGTGAAAATCCGTTGAAATATATTAGGCATAAGCGGGGTACATACATATATGTACATATGTCTGTGTGTGGGTTTCGTAAATGGGTACGCGTGTGTGTATTTATATATGGGTTTATGTAAGTATACCTGAGTTAATATCAACTCGTGCGCAAAACAGTTTAAGCAAAAATTGAATCTGTCTTGCATTTTAATGATTTAATTTTACATGCGGTTGGTCTAGCTATGTATCAGCTCGTTTTTATACCATACACCCATAGGGTGAAATGGTATATTAAAGTCGCCAAAATGTATGTAACAGGCAGAAGGAAGCTTTTCCGACCCCATAAAGTATATATATTCTTGATCAGTATCAACAGCCGAGTCGATCTAGCCATGTCCGTCCGTCTGTCCGTATGAACACGTAGATCTCAGAGACTATAAGAGCTAGAGTCACCAAATTTGGTACGTAGACTCGTGTATTACCTACGGTGGTCAAGTTTATTTCAAATTTTTGCCACGCCCCCTCCGCCCACGAAATTTAAACAAATTTGATTTTCTTAAAGACTATGTATAATAGCTAGAGACACCAAATTTTGTATGTGTATTTGTTTAATAAATGCGCATATATTGTATATGCAACGATTTTGCCACGCCCCTTTCCGCCCCCGTAATTTGGGAAAACTCGATTATCTCACGTAATTTTCTACCTTTTGTAATCAATTTTGGCACACTTGAATTTGATACTAATACCCAGCAAAACACCAAATTTGATCAAAATCGGACAAAAAACAACCAAGTTATGCATATAAACGTTTTTCCATAAGGCCGTAGTTGGCCGTTGGCTGGTGGGGGCGCTATGGCGCTCGTATACTTGAGTGAGGGAGATTCTAAGATATGCTTGTAATAAAAAGCATGTGAAAATGCATTTGTTTAATAAATTTAAAATATTGCTTTACTGGTGTATGGTATACCTAAGTCGGCGAGACGACTTACTTACTTCATTAAATGTGTGAAGAGTTGGTTTGGGCTTGTAATACAATTTGATGACATTAGCGAAATGCCTGCTTGAGTTTCTTGGCTGGCTGATCTGAGGGCATTCTTCTTTTCCCGTTACTACGTCTTATCGGTTCTTCTCCTTTTCTGTTTTTATACCAAAACCTATAGGGTGAAATGGTATAAATATAAAAGACGCCAAAATGTATGTAACAGGCAGAAGAAAACTTTTCCGACCCCTAAAGTATATATATTCTTGATCAGCATCTACAGCCGAGTCGACCTAGCCTTGTCCGTCCGTCCGTGTGTCCGTATGAACACCTAGATCTCAGAAACTATAAGAGATAGAGCCACCAAATTTGTTTTGTAGGCTCGTGTAGTATGTAAAGTGGTTTATTTCAAACTTTTGCCACGCCCCTTTCCGCCCCGCAATTTGAAAAGCATTTATCTCAAAAACTATTCTAGCTAGAGACAATTTTATAAGTGAAAAAATATTGCATTTGAAAAAACTCGATTATCTCCGTAATTTTCTACTTTGTGCAATCAAACTTAGCCAAATTATACATATAAACGTTTTTCCATAAGGCCGGAGTTGGCCGTTGGCTAGTAGGGGCGCTAGGGTGCTCGTATGCATGTGAACAGAATTTGTAGAAAAACAAAATTTAAATGCATTTGTTATTATAAATTTGAAATACATATTTTTTTCTGGTTTATGGTATACGCAAGTCGGCGATAACTTACTTACTTCACTTTTCTTCTTTCTTATTTTGCTTTGTATGTTTTGGGCAAACTTTTATCGTAGTGGAATGCTGTTTGGCACTTCGTTACTTCACTTTCCGCCACAATTTCTCAAAAGGATATGCGTAATTTCCGAATCCAGCACCACACTCGTGCTGATGATGTCCTTCATGTCAACTGTAAGTTCTGTATTGCATCCTGTATGTCGTTCTGAGAAACACCACCGCGCACACTTACATCCACACACAAAAAAAGTGGAGAAGAAAAGGCAGGGGCCAGTTAGAGACCTATTTCCCAATTTGTAACTTTCGTCTTTCTTTGTCACGCATTCGAAATGAATCTGGCTCATCAACACGGACAATTTTTCTACTGTTCATATGTCGAGCTAGGCCCACTTGGGAACTTGTTGAGTTTATTCGTCAGTCTCATACCAAGCTTGACTTTTTTGATATGAATGGATATGAATCCATTTGACTCGTTTATGTAAAGTATTACCAAACCATCTTAAAGCTACTAAGATTAAATGATAGACAATTTAAATACAGCTACTAGCTGATTTAAGATTATTGTTAGAAGCTTTTGAACAATTTTGGCAGTTCGCTTAAATTAGTATTAATTAGTATTAATAAAGCAGCGTCCAATCTTTGCTCCCACACCGTCCTGCTTGAGCCAGAACGTGTGTGAACAGAACTGTTTTCTTCCACACGATTGACTAAAGTTTCCAAGCAAAACTTAATATAAAATATGAAATCCTCTTCCAAATTTGGAAAACTTTTATTTAATAAATAAAAAGGACTTCAAAGGATATATCAAAAACGAAGTAGGAAGTAATAAAAAAAAATCTGAAAGCTGTGTCCACAGTTTAACCACCTCTTTTATTATCAAATATTTCGAGTATTTACGAAACACTTAAATCGCGCTCTTGCACAGCAGATACGCCGAAGACATAAAGGACAAAAATAAGTAATAAGTTTTGTATACTTACATATAGTGGCGGTCTGTAGTTATCCTTTAAAATCCTCTTTGCTAAACATCTGTGTACAGTGCTGAGTAGGCTATAATGTCAGAATTGTCACCTACTAATAATATATATATACATATATATTATTAATGACTGTATATATACATATATGTACATATATATATATAATTATTCTTTTTAATAATTTGTATTTTAATGAATGTCCCGCCTGCTGCGGTTGATACACGGAAAGCCGTTCCGTTCCCATTTTGTTCGCGTATGATATCGACAAGTACACAAAAACCAATTTTGAACCTGACTCCACAGTGTGTAAAAATTTGAACGCAATCGGTTCAGTAGTTTCTGAATGCATAGCGATTGTAGGTACTCACACAACATTTTTATATATGTATATAAAGATATATAACCAAAACATTTTAGGAGTACAATTTGAATTTTATAAGTTCACAATAAATGGTATTAGACTATGAGACGTTGTATTATAATGTTATAACCTAGTGTAGTTATACAAATATACCTTTTCTCGTATAAATATATGTATGTGTATACATACATATAAATATGTATATGCATCCGTATATGAATGTATGAAGAAACTTCCGGTACTGTTATTGCTCATATAGCTGGTTGGCATTGATTCCGTTGCGTTGGGTTTAGATAATTCCCAAGCAGTGGGCACATGCATAGTCACAGCACGTGCTCACGCCTGACTACTATAACGGGACTCCACAGGCATCAGCAGTGGCTTTGGCACTGACGTTTATTAAGCGTATATTATCGTAAAAAAATTAGCTTATATAAAGCTCGCACGCAGGCAGCGACGGATGGCAGCGTGCTTAAAATGCAAATGACACAAAGTATAGCATACTTTGCAGAGCCAGTCGCCTTTACCTCTACTTCTCTACTCTACAGTTTGATACGCGCTCTGATTTGTTATCGTCTTCATAATTTACAACTTAGTTAAAAGTAGGAGAGACAATAACATTAATTGTTTTGTTAGCTAGTTTTAAATATATGGTTGCATACATATATGCTAAATAGTATGGTGGAAAATATGAGTCGGTTCCAAACCCAGAAAGTTATAACGCTGAATGCAGATGCATTAAAAATAATGCACATATATGTACATATACATTGTAAAATATTCAATATTCAAAAATCCTGATTAATATTTGCATTAAGGTTAAAGCGATGAACATGAAATGTCCCTTCCGTTTCTTATACACACACGTTTTTTTAAATGGAATTTTGAGCCTTTATAAAACCCAGGAAAAAAATGACTACTAATTCTGTTTGAAAAAATAATTTAAGAGAAATTAAACCATGTTATTCAGTTGCGTCCCTCATCAACTTGATATCTGCGAGTAGTATCAATTTCACTTTTCAATTATTAGGGAAACTAATTTTTAAAATTATAAAATATGGTGTCGGAAAAGCTTCCTTCTGCCTGTTACATACATTTTGGCGACTTTAATATACCATTTCACGCTAGGGGTGTATGGTATAACAATAAATAAACCAATAAAATTTCTGTGGCACGTAGCACAAAAAACATCCTACTCAAACGTGAAACCAAATATCAAAGAAGCTAACTTCGGCTATGCCGAACTTTATATACGCTTGCAGTCCTTGGCAATAATATTTTTTTCTGCAACTCAATTCGTTAGACCCAAACAAAACAATCAAATTATTACTCATTTTACAAAAATTTGGTCTTCTCTCATTGCCTTTGTAAACCACGGCACAAATACACATAGAGTTTACGTAGCGCTGCGGATGTATGTGTGTGTGTGTGTGGTCTACTGCTCTGTTCATTTTGACCAATGACATAGTAGACAGCAAGCAGCGCAGTTGGCAGCCGATTAATAATCACTGTAACTTGTGTTCTTTTTATCCGATCAGATTAAAATTTGGGGATCTGATGATTTATATCCAATTCTATCGCATGAGTATATTTCATACTCCAACTGCTTCACCCACTTATCGTATAAAACTATACGATATAGTGGTCCGATCCCAAAAATGTTCATACTTTATCTGTTCCAAACAATAAAATGCACAAAAAAATTTTTTAGCCCGATAGCTGCTTCGATAACTGAGTAAAACGCATGGGCACCGATGGACAGGCGGACATGGCTATATCGACTCAGCTTCTCATGCTGATCAAGAATATATACATATACTTTATGGGGTCAAAAACGTCTCCTTCTGTGCGTTACAAACATCTGACCAATTTTATAATACCCTCTGCAAGGGTATAAAAACAAACAACGGACTAGCGCCAGCAAGACGAAAAAAACAAAAAGGGCAGTAGCAGAAAGGTCATGCTGCTTAAGTCTGTCGGCATATATTTGGTGGCCGACATGAAAAGCACAAATGACAAAAGTTGAAGAAGGGGAGATGGATATTGATAACGGTGGAGGCAGCAGAAAGAGGTCTTACACAATAACTGAACTACAATTGTCTTTGACTCCTACTTTGATTTGAGACGGCACTGCCAAACATTAGACAGCTGTTAAAGTGGTTTCAAAAAAAGTAAAAGATTTTCAATTGTTAGGATTTTGGTACACGCTGTGTGTTGTGTTTGTCCTCTAGTAGCTCAATTGAGAGGTCTACATATGTACCTATATTCTGATTTTCCGGCCCTATGCATCATAACAAATATGTACTTTGGATTATCGAATTTCTCGATCTATCATTCAAATAGTTGCCATTCAAAAATTAACAACTCTTAAGGTACTGTAGTAATGGCTAGGAGCAAGTGTTTTCAGTGATGTTGCGTTATTTTAAGTAAAAAAAAAATTGTTAACATCCTGCTACTATGATTTATAAATTGCTCCTATTTAACCCCCGCATTTGCATCTGACCTTCTATATAAGGTATCCGTGAATTCAGTTTATGAGTGTGTGAGCTTTTTGGCGTCAGGCAGACTTGTTTATATGCCAAATAATAACAAAAAGATTTTGCTCCACCCATTTCCGACAGTAAAGGCGGCAGTGAGATTCGGAAAATTTTATATATAAGAATGTTTGTGTATGTGGTGAGATATGCTGGTGTTATAGTGAGTGGGTGGTACATGACTACGCCCATTTGTGGGCGCTTTCAATCATATGAAATCAAATCAACATTGTCTTGCTGCTGCTAGCATTCTGTTTTTAGACCTACATAGACATAAAGCTAGTTGTTATTTAGGAGAAGGCGTCGAAGTCCTTTCGATGACGCATGATATATTTAGTGAGAGTGGAGGGTAAGTAGGTTAAGGCTAAAGCTTAGATGTTCTCTATAAATAGCGCAGCGATTTTATGGCTGTGTGACATTTTTATCAGCCCTTAGAGTCACGGCATATTTTGCGGTTATTAAATTTATTAAGTTTGCCCTGCGCAATGTGAGTAATCTCATCTCTATGAAGGATGTGGAAGAGATGTTGACGGAGAGCCCTAATGCGGATGAAGTCGAGACGAAAATTGTGATAATAGATGATAGATGAATTTGTTGACATCATGCCGGGCTAATAAAATGAGTTAAATAATTGCTTTATGTCACATGTAATTGAAGCCTACAAGTCCAAAACTTTTAAATTAAAAACTTCAGAAAGTGGCAAAGGCAAAAAAAAATTTGTAAACCAATTTCGATTATTATTTTCGTTGTTCTGTTAATAAAATCCAATTTCATGAAAAAGTTTTCTAATTATAAAGCTGCTTTTATGGAAATTTACATGTTGCCCTAACAACCACTAAGAATAAAAGCGCTATGCTTTTTAAATACTTTTTTGTTTCATTCCCCTTCCCAAAGAAATTGTGCGTTTCGGCAAAATGAATAAATTTTTTTGCCAATTAAAGCAAATTATTAAATTTTAAAAATATTAAGAATTTATTAGTTTAAGGTGAATATGTACATACATACATACAAAATGATAAAAAATGAAAAGTTTAGTCAATATATGTAGGGTAGCCCGTCGGTCTTTCGATAAAAGCTACAACGTTTTCATATATTGTTAAAACATTTTTGGATTATAAAGTTTATTATCACAAAGTTCATATGCTATACCTAGTAATTAAATATATTTTTTTATATCTTATCATTAATAGCGAGCGCTGACTATGCGGCCTGACTCGATTGCCTTGTCAAGTTAAAACTTAAACATTTAATGAGTTTTACTGTACTACAGTAAAAAATAAATCCGTCAAGCTGGCGTCGTTAAAGCAAATAAATCGTAAAAACAATAATTATAACAATAATAACACAAATAATCTAAGCAACTATTCTAACAATATAATGTGGAGTAGTACAATATCGCCAACAAACTCGAAAAAACTATTAATCAATAGTTCCCGAAGCGTTGATTATGTCGGTAATAGTACAACAACTGCGGGTAAATTTAGCACTGAAACAGCAACAGAAGCAGCGAGTAGAAAAACAGCAACAAAAGCATCTGGAGTTGGAACAGGAGCAAAAGGAGCAGGAATCAAAGCAAGTGGAACAACAACCAAGATTTCAATTGAAATGGAACTTCATATACAAAATAAGTGCATCTCGGCATAGCGCATCACTCTGGAGGAGCCGCCATGGCTGCAGGGCCCCCTTAAAGCCGCATTTTTGGGGGCTACTGGCGTTGGCAAAACAAGCATTTTACAGGTTTGCAATACGTTTACTGTTTACTTCACAACTACTATATACATACATATGTACATATAAATTTCCAACATAAATTCATTACTATGACCATTACATCATATACATATATTAGTAGGTATGTGTGTGCAATATATATTTCGGAAAATATAAACAAATTTCTCAGGTCAAAGTAGAAATTTAAAATTGACACTGAATGCACATTAGTGACATGTAACACAAATTTATCCCGCTTTTCTACCATTTACTTATTAATAGCCAAGTACCGAGGACCAAGGATGAAACAGAGAACGAAGTTAGTTGGAATAAAGAATTAAGAACTTTTATCAGGAGGTTAAAGTTTTAATAGGCTGGTCGACAAAGTCAGGTAGATGTCTCTATGGTACTTAATACAGCTCATGGCAGCTGTTGTTCTCCCAGCTGCCACATCTAATTGCATTTGTATGTGGGTTCGTGTAAAAGTGTGGGTCTGCCGTTAATTTGATTTGCGCTTCGCTTAGCAAATCGTTTCGGTATCTTTTGTGGTTTATCCTTTGTAGTTAGAAAATAGAAACGAGCACGAAATGAATAGAAACGACAGTGGCAGCATATATGTTTTGTGTTTTATTTAGAAAAAATCAAACTAAGTAAAACACGAATTAGCTTTATTAGCTATTTAGTATGTCACAAAAATTGTTTATGGCTTACTAGAGCGGAGCGTTTATATGCCTCGTTTGTACATTTAAGGAGGTTATACAGTTGATGTTCGGTAAAAACACTTCTTGTTTGCAATACTGGGTAACACTCAGTCTACTCGACGCCAATTCCCTTTCCTCTTGACTCGATTACCACATTTACGCTTTGGCTCTCTGCAAATTCAATTAACTGCAGTCGGCAGTTGGCAGTGTTGCTTAGTTGCTACGTTCCTGCATTTGGTTTTCCATTCCATTCCACAGCTGCTTTTAATGCATATGTGACGGAGTGTGGGTGCATTAATTTAATGGCCGTGCAGTCCCTAACCCCCATTTCTTCTAACTACGGCACAACGCCGTATTAAACGTAGGAGATTTGTGTTTAAGAATTGTGCAGTTTTATGACATTTTAAGTACTGGAAAATCAATTTTACCCTCAAGCTCAAGCTTAAAAAAGGACCCAATAGTGATGCTTTTGGAAAATCTAAAAAGAAGGTTGACCGGATATGCTGAATGATCAGAATCAGTTATAATTAAAGTGTTTAACTTCAACTCCCAAAAAGGAAGATTAAAGTACAACACGTTTATAAATTCGGGTTTGACGGAGAGCTTAGACATTAACCTGGGCATATGGCAATCATTGCAGTTTGTAAATCGTAGCTTAATTTATTAATTATGTACCAAAGAAAAAAATTGATTTAATATTAATATTGGTTTCAGAAATTTGAATGTCTTATCTTTTAAACTATAAACTTAAACCTCACAAAATCATAGTTAACACTCAGAAGTATTAAAATTTAAATGTCAATGAAAGTAGCCCGCACGTCCATTAGCAAGCTTCTTTCAGTTATTTAAAAAAAAACCGGGGCAAAGTAATTTTCCACAACATAGCAGGGAGCCAAAGAACTAAAAAAGGACAAGAACAGCAAAGGCACAAAATAAATTTAAAAATATCAAAGAAGCTAACTTCGGCAATGCCGAAGTTTTTATACCCTTGCAGTCCTTGGCAATAATTTTTTTACATTTTGAAATTTATTTCCGTGCAACTCAATTCATCAACACACAAACAACACATTATTTCTCATTTCATATCCTTGCAGAGGGTATTATAACATTGGTCAGATGTTTGTAACGCACAGAAGGAGACGTTTCTGACCCCATAAATTATATATATTCTTGATCAGCATGAGAAGCTGAATCCATACAGCCAAGTCCGTCCGTCCGTCGGTGCGTATGCTTTTTACTCAGCCATCCTAAGATTACCCGGGTAAGATAAAGTATGAAAATCATCGGGATCGGACTACTATATCATATAGTTCTAGAAGAAACCATTTTGTTTAAAGTTTACCAATATGATAGATTTGGATATAAAACCTCACATCCCAAAATTTGAATCTGATCGGATAAATAGAACACAAGTTACAGTCAATATAAATCGGTTCAAGCGCTCAGCTTCTCATGCTGATAAAGAATATATATATGTACTTTATGGGGTTGGAAACTTCTCCTTTTGTGCGTTACAAACATCTGACCAATTTTATAATACCCTCTGCAAGGGTATAAAAAGCAATTGGGAGAGATACAAAAAAAAAAAAAAAAAAAAAACTAAAAGCCATCATAAAAAAGGCAAAAAAGTGGAAGTGGGTCTGCATTTGTATGTGTGTGTGTCAGGGTGTGTGTGTATGTTTACGCCCTTAGAGGGTATCAATGCATGAGACCAATGAGCGACAGACTCGACGGATATTTAACGCCTGATTGCATTTTAAAGTGATGCTTTGTTAGTATCTTTCTTTTTCACTTTGTTTTGCCAGTCAAAGGAGCCATCTCATTGAGATTCTTGTCGCTGGTTCGTGTGTGTTATGCGTGAGCGGTTGTGCGTATGTGTGGTTGGATGTCTTTAAGGACCTAAAGTGATAGCCGGCTAATAGTGATAGTGAAAATCATTTATAGTTGTTAGTCCCATTGTTCATTCGTCTTGATTCGCTTTAATATAAATAAAAAAGGTTACACTTGTCAATTAGCATAGACCTTCCTTAATAAATAAAATGGAAACAGAATCGACAAACAGAATATGACAAAAATATTACCATTTGGTGTATTTTAAAACGTTGGGATTTTGTAAAGATTTATAGATTCACCACAGCGTATTTTTCTAAAAGGGCTGAACGTCATATCAAAATTAAATTTATAAAAAAATGAGTGGAAAAAAAGCTTTGTAGAGAAGTTGTGGCTTCTATAACCCTTAACTCTATACGCCTCCGACGCATATCATTGAGTTTTATTTTTATTGAACTGGTAATTGAATAAGAAATGACATTGATGGTCGTTGGAAGCCAACAATTGCCATCATGTCCTGGCCAGCTTTTCCCTTTTAATGCTGCTCCTGCTGCGCCATAAAACGCGCTACATTATCTACCACATAAATAACAAGACGGCCGGGGCTAACTTCGACCGTTCCGAAGTTTGTATACCCTTGCAAGTTGTTTGGTACTCTTTCCTCACCTATAGCTGTTAAAGTGGAAAAATGTTTTATCTAAAAAGAGTAATGTTTGCGAAAGAACGGCCCACAATCTTAACATAGGACAAAACGAAGTTATTGATCAAAGTCACTATTTTTTACATGATATAGTCACCAAATGATATAGTATCAAATTCGGCACAATCACTAACAGATATATTAATCGATCGTTCCTATGGGAGCTATCTGATATAGTCACCCTAAATTTGGCACAGTCATTTATAGCTATAATGAACTCGCTAATATTAAATTTCACGACAGTAGCTGAGAAAATAACGAGTTATTGAGAAAAGTCACTGTTCGTGACTTTGCTGTTTGTATGGGAGCCATATGAAATATTGGTCCGATCCGGCTGAGTCCGAGATATACCCCTGCAGTATATACAGGGTGCACAATTTTAGCTCTTACGGTCTAGGAGGAGTTCGGTGTTGATCCAGACGGACATGGCTATTTGAACTCGTCTCGTCGTGCTGATCAAGAATGTACTTTGTATTGTCGGAGATGCTTCCTTCTATGCGTTGCACACTTCTGACCAAAATTAATATACCCTTTTTGCAATGGTATAAAAACAATGAAGCTGTAGCATTTTTTCCAGTAATTGTTTTACTTGGATCTTACTATACAAAATTTGTATGTGTATAACCATCCACGTTACTTTAAATAATATTACCTTGGCGTAAGTACAAATGTTGGAATAAATGACTCTTTGATGTACTTCATGAACTTATTGTATGATGTCAATAATAAATACCATTGTACTATTTTTTTTTTTTTTTGGGGGCATTAAAATTAATTCAAAATGTATTCTACCAACAAAATGCCGTAAGAATGAAAATGTTATGTTTAGCAAACAAATAAAATCGAGATTTTTAATACAAAACAGAAGAGAATAAAAAAATAATTCTATGTTTGTTGAATTCTATGGTAAAATCTAAGTTTGTTCTTTGGATATTTTGTTTGGCGTCGCCTTTAACAATAATTCTATTTGCCTTTTATGTGTTTCCTTTAGCAATTTTTCTACCATGACTTTCCAAATACTTATCAAACAACCACTCGGCGAAAGATTTACAAGAACTGTTTGGTTTGCGATACCTGCATACGTGAGCTAATGGTACTAGACGTTCCGCCCCAGGTAAGTGATTGTCGCATTATTAAGCTCAAACTCTTTTAATATTTAAAAGATTAATAACTAGTCCATATCTTATTTTGAACATTATCGTTTGATTATTTGGTTGCAATTGCTGACCCAATGTTTATTGAAGTTTACAATAAAATTTATAAAATCGCTTAAATGGATTTATGCGAAATTACAACAGGCAACCGACAGTGGCTGCAGTCTTTGGACCACCTGCCGCCTTCTTATTAATATTCCTTAGATGGCGACTACGGCGAAATCTGATTTTGGTTCTGGCACTTTACTGTTTCACCGCCTGATGGTGCTGTCTAGACTCAAGCTGCTGCCAGTGCAGTATTTTCATTACACCAAAAAGGTTTTTTTCGCTTCTTTGCATAGGCAACAGTTTACCACAGGCAGCAGCAGTGGCAGAACAGCAAGACTAGCCACAAAGCCAAATGGGCGGACAGCGACCATTTTGTTTCTTGCCATAACCAAACATCTTCTTTCTGCCGGCAGATAATGGCATGAGATTTACTTTCGAAATTAGTTTATTCTATGCACTAACTAAACTGCACTACGCTCTAACCATTTCCATTTTAATAACGCAAATTATGCTTTAAAAAAAATTTAATCGATTAGGGACAGTTAAAAAGATGAGTTAAAAGTTGACATTTTGTATATTTAGCTATGGCGACCAATTAAAAAAATTATATTAACTAATTTCCACAAAACACATTTTATTTACATATGTACATAAACGTCAATGCATACACATATACATATATTGTACATACATAGCGTACAATAATACACATAGAACAATATTTTTGCTTGAATATGTGGAAGTATAATTCTGTGGAAAAATGAACTTCGCTTATTTATGTAAGTGAAAACCATTTAGGTGGACTCTGACTGTGAGTTATACTTTTGGTGTGCACTTGACGATGAAAAATGTAGCACAATAAGCAGGCTGTTCTCCGTTCAGAGACCAGTACAGCCTCACGGGAAAGCGGGATCAGTTGGTCAAAACAATGGCTGAAACACACTCAAAGCAACAAAAACCAAAGAACGTAAAGTGAACAACAAAAAACCCTTACAAATTTAAAGCATTGATATGTTGTCAACTGGGAATGGCAACTATATTTATTTACATGTATTTGTAAACGCCATTGATTTTTTTCTGATACTTCATTCAGTTTTTGAAGGTAGAAACAAAGATAGTCTGTATATAAACACATACCTTGCGTGTTTTGAGTAACTCCAGACTGTTTTTAATTGAAGTCTCCAGATTTCATTTATTTGCTTTAATGTTAAAACCTATAATGGTAAGATATTTTGATTAGTTTGTAATAATGATTTGGCAAAAGAAAAAAAGCTATCACTGAGAAGGAGTCAAAAACCACTACTATCACTAAAACTACTTTGGTTTTCAGTTAGAGTATAATTAGATCGACTAGCTGATGCTAGTCCCCAGCAAGTTCCTTAGGCCTTCAAGGACTCTTTAAGTTAGCGATTCGGTTATGCGGCCTTAAGCTTTATAGCATAATAAACTGCCCCCAAGATACACAGGACAAACTTTATGAGTGGCAATAATTGTGCTTTCATGCGAATAATGGAAACAACGAGCACCTAAACAGATGTATGTTTATACAAATGTAGTACATAGTTTCGTAGGCACTCTTACATACTAGCAATTTCATGGCAATTGAAATTAATAAAAATTAACTACATATACACGTTGTCTTTATAAAATGTTTCATTAGAGATCTCAAATCCGAAGTTTAAATTTAAGTTCCACATTAAAGATCAAACATGGTGCAGATACCATTCGAGAAAAAGTTATTTTCTAACATTGGCTTAAAAAAATAAAAATGAGATGGAATTAATCCGTCTAAGCACAAGAAACTTTAATTTTAAGGATTCATTTTTGTGACAATTAGTGTGAACGCAACAATAAGCAGCAGTAACTTGATAACATGGGACTTAAAATGGGGATGGATGTCAGTTGTTTTGTTGTCGGCTGACGATCTGATCCTCCCATTCTAACATTGCCTTACAAAGCCGGTAATTAACAAAAAACAACAACAGAAAAGGCAATCGCAAACCGGAAGCAGCGAAAGCGCAAATTAAATTAAATTTAATCAAAAACGTAAATCCAGCCAACTTAGACCAAACTGGATCCTGAGTTCGGGGGCTGGCACACAGCCAGCAATTTATTTGAAATGGCACAAGCTGCAAACAAGCAAGCACTGAATAGCCACAACGACGCCAAGGAACGCCGACTAAAACTTGAAACAGGAGCGCTTAATTGAGGGCGATGAGGTATGGAAATTTACGTTTATAAACGTAAACTACGACCATATTAACAAGCGTTTTCAAACGTTGCTCCAAAAATTAAATCTGCGTGATTTTTCCATTTTAAGTTTAGATTGAACTTTTTATAATTGCATAATGCGGACCTGAACTGAGCTAAGCATAACTGTCCGCCGGGGAAAAGGTCGGTCTTCGAGGTTATCAGCACCTTCTGATTCAGCTTGTCTCTTTTAACAAATTCTTTTGCTATCCCTATATCCCTCTCTTTATCGCACACTCTATTTGTCCATTTTTTCTGAATATATTTTGACTTTTGTTTGCACCTAAAATGCTGTTGCGTAAACTTAATTATATCGTTTACTTACGAGCTGTTGCCGGTGGCGTTTTGGTCCAAACAGGCGTCTCATTAACGCTTAGTAAATATAAAATAGTATGAATCGAACAGGATAGGGCAGCGTAATTGCAAGCGACAAAATTCCACCCAATAAAACTATTTCTTACTTCTAAACTAATTTGCCCTGTAATAACAATCAAAAAACTTTTTTCTTTCCTTTTCACAAATTTGATTTTCATATCCGTGTGGCTGCGCCTTTCTGACGCAACAAATATACAAATAAACCAAAAATGTTGATCCACAAAAAAATTCTTAAACAACAAAAAATTACAAAACACTCAACCAATTGGCATGGAAATCTCGCTAGAAGCGATTTCCGGCTGATAACTTTGCTGAATGGAATAATGGACACCCGCTGGGGCTGCGAACGGTGCACGCCTATGTTCTAGTCTATGACATGGGCAATTTGGAAACGTTTCAGGTACGTACAAATCCAATTACATATATGCAATGTGGACAAACAAATACGTGTAAAAGTGTATATCTAAGTTTTAGATCTCAAACCTTGCACATTTTTTCTATGAGCACAAATTTCACAAATCTTGTGTATGTGGAAATTATTAGGAAATGAAATTCTACGAAGAATTTTAATAAGCTTTGACCATGAGGTGTCTTTTAAATTAAAAACTATCCTATCGTAGTGATATTAAGTCATATTTTGACAGACGTATCATTAAAAACCTTTTAGCAAGTCAATAATATAAAAGTTTACATTTTAAAATTTTACAGTACTGCCGGTCTATGAGAGATCAAATTTTGGACAGTTTCAGTCATCGTGATTTTAGCATAATTGTGGTTGGCAATAAATATGATAATGTATCTGAGGCCCAGGTCAATTCGCAGGTGAGCATTAATAAAATTTTATCAGAGCTAGTCAACATATCTATAAAACAATGAACGTGCGACAAAGTCACCAACACAAAAACGTTAGTAATTTTATATTCAATTTTTAGGAGCTCAAGGATATCTCCACACTGGTCCGCAAACACTGGCGCTGTGGCTATGTCGAATGTTCGGCACAGTAAGTGGATCAGATATATTTAAATGACTACTTCCTAATTTAGTATTTTTAACGTGACATGGTATTTATATTAAATTTGTAGATACAACTATAAAATCGGAGACGTTTTTCGTGAGCTAATGGGATGCACTAACAGCGGCATTAGTGCCACAACTGTTGGGCCCAGAGCCGGTGGCGTTGTTGGAAGTGGTTTGGTTGGCACTGAGTACTCACAATCAACTAGGAATAAGGGACGCTGTACAATACTTTAGCAACTGTTGCATAAGTTTTTTAAGCAAATGTTTTGATCTAGTACGTAAAAACAACCCGAAAAAATCTTTGGGTCTTCCACCGTTTAGTGTTTTTAGTTATTTTCTTTTTGGCTAGTGCAACTTGGGCTGATGCATAATTTAGCAAATATTTTTTCTAGTCGGTCAAAAGGGAATGTCCCATTCTCCCCATTGTTTTTTTTAAAGCAGTTTTTGTTGCTTTTACGGACGCTTTTGGATTTTGGCTTGCAATTTTTTTATCTCTTTATTTCCTAAAATACGACAAAGCGTATCATTTAAATGGCATCGTTTACAACTTCTGCACAACTCTCTAATATTATGCAATGACAAGTAACTGCATTACACAATAAATTTAGGATTCTTCGATGCTACTGCTGAAAACGAAGCGAACCTAAAAGGATACTTTTTTGCAAAATGCTGTATATAAAGAAGTAACTATATAATACCATAAATTGAGCAAAGAAATGCTTCAGCGACTTTTTTGATGATCGTTAAATCACAAGTTTCGTTTTTCAACAAATTTTCTTGTTTTGGGGCATAACCCGCCCGGTATGTTACTTATACAATTTATAAATGTTTATTTTTTTTTTTGTAACGGAACGTACATTGGTAATTAATCCCACCATAATTTACAATACTTAGACCTTGTTATTAACAACAAGAAAAACAAATTGTATTAGTAATAAACAATATTTGTTTGCGATATATACAGCGTACGTATATGCCAAACGAAGTATAGAATAAATATTTAACATCCTTTAACGTTGTGATCATTTCAAGAATTAAATAATAGGATGAAACACACGCGCATAAACACAGTCGCTTAAAAGTAAAGGTAATGGAAAAGTCCCAAAAATAATAAAAAATGGGCAATACGTAATTTTAGCTAACATCAAGTTTAATGAGTTGGTAAAAAAGATATATAATCAGCAAATCGACTCGAACATTTTAATTTTCATGTGGCCATTCACTCGATAACTCCAAATCGTAGCCAAAAGATAATGAGAGTCTACTTTCCGACAAATATTTGAATTCTCTTTTGGGAGTATCATGAAATCTTCATTAGATAAATAAGGTGTTTTGAATTGATAAGCTTAACAAATTGTAGCATCAAGCCTTAGATTGAAAAAACGAAAAATTTAGGAAAGCAAGTTGAATATTATTGATATCTAATATTAAACAGATACATATTATATAATATTGAACAGATATTTAAGCGCACAAAAAGAACGGATAACGATTGTGTTAAAATTAGATATACATAGGTTTAAATTAAACAAAAAATAACAGGATATCATTCAATATGCGAAGTTTTAGAAAAGACATTGTTAAAAGTCCAGTCTCGCCGGGTTACACTCAGTACCCTAAGAATAGGTTGAACTAAAAACTACTGTTACAAAGTAGCTTATTAGTTAAGAAAACGATACGTCGGATCAGCCTTTCTCTTCCTAACAGTCACATCGATAATTTAAAACTTCTTTAATCATACTCAGACTATTTCTTAACATTTACTCTACTCAACTGAACTCAAAAAAAGCAATCAAGGCTGACTTTGTACATAAAGATTTCAAAAACTATGCCAAGCTAATGACTAAAACACAACTAATAATCCAAATACAAAACAAAAATTAGTCATCTACAAGAGTATACTTAACTACCCTATTATAATATAAAATTTTACAGAAACATAAATATAAATTGTAATATGTACATATATATAAAAAGTATTATACAGACTACGTACTCCCATTATTATAAAACTGGGCGAATACTGCCAACTCCATACAAAGATTGGATGGTCTCGGTTTAAGAATTTATTTTAAGTAACTACTTACAATAAGGATTAGAATGTGCAATAGCGATAATAATACCAGTATTACAACAAATATTTATTGATCAAAGCAGTAAAGAACAATTTGTAGGATTGTGGCTTTTATACCAAATAAGACACGTTAATGCTGTACTTGTAATATCGTGATCAGGCCTTAACATTTTTATACCATGCAATCGCGGGGTGAAATGGTATATTAAAGTCGTCAAAATGTTTATAACCAGCAGAATGAAGCTTTTCCGATCCCATAAAGTATATGTTCCCTTAATCAGCATTAACAAGCAATTCGATTTACCCATGTCCGTCAGTATGTCCGTCCGTATGAGCGCTTGTTTTAAAGTCTTTTTTTTAAGACGCTACACGAATGTGCCCGAAGATCAAGTTTATTTAATTTAAATTAAAAAATAAACCATTGCCTCCTCGGACATTTTTATTAACCGAATTAAAAACAACTATCTGCGTACCAAATTAAACTAAAATCGGACTAGAAATAGGAAACAGTTGGCCATTGCAAAGTATACAAACTGAATTTAATACAGAGACAATTGATATTTTAAATTTATAATAGGTGTTTCACTTGGTGCATGGTATAACAAAGTCGACGCATCGACTTGATTACTTCTATAGATACCCAAGCAATATCACAAACTTAAAGGTTTTTTTTAACCTATTAATCGTTGATTTTAAAATATATTTAGCTCATTTTTATCACTAGTTAGTTATATAACAGGTAAATTAGTAAGCTTACGTTTGGATAAGACGATGTATCAAGGCTATACGCACTTCAGGTGGCATCACGGACTATTTCTTTCTTAGACTTCTTGAAAACGATACCTAGCATCCCCAGTTTAAGTTTTAACTATTTAATCCAATAAGCCTAATTCATGAGCAAAACGATGTTATATAATTCAGTCATCTAAATATGAGATTGTTAATACTACTGTTTACTATGATAGGCATTTTCTAAATAACCATAATGGCCGCCATAGACATACATTTTTCTGTTATTACTTATTATTGGTTTCTAATTTCCATACAAATAAACAGCAATGCTCAAGATACATATAATGCGTGTATCTAAGAAAATAAGTATGTAGTATTTTTTATGCCACATAAAATTATATACATACATATATAATACATACATAGTACAATTGTACAAAATGTATTCCTTTCGTTATCAAATTTTGTACGTATGATTTTCAAATTTACAGATTCGTCAAAATGGCTGTTAATTTTTTTTGAAAAAGAAAAAATGTAAGACGCAGTAAAGCTACCCATCAAAATGAGAAAACATTGCAATAAAAATAATATTCATTGTTAAATAACATTTAAGCATAACGCGTTGCCTGCTCCAAAATGCGATAAAAATAAGGAACAACCGAAAATTGCTTGTTAATTGTTACAAAAGAAAAACATAAGTCATTAAGAACATATTATTAAAGCTATTATGTATAAGTTTAGAAGACAACAAAAAATTGGTTTGTCCAGTTTTGTTTTTTGTTCATTAATTATCAAGCAAATAAGAAACCACGCACTCAAAAAAAAATATATATATATAAAGTCAAGCAATTTAAAAAGAAAGCCTCAACTCAAGATAAACAGAACGCAGAAAAACTATATACAACGTAGACAAATCGTACTGAGTATATGCAATATGTTAACATTTGTAAATATGCAATATGTAAGCACAAAAGCGAATAACCAAATTATGATAATCTGTCAAAGAAACCACGACGATTAATCCATTTTAGACCTATAGAAAAAGTTTTTGGAAAATAAACTTGACAATGGCGCTGTAGCATTCATAAATAGAAAAAACGAAAGCGGAAAAATACAAAATAAAGTGATACAAACATGCACAAACCTTCTTTTCATTTGAGCAACCCCGCCTTATTGACACCTTATAACAACTCTGTAAGTACAGAATAAACAAATTCAGTGAACACAAATAAGTAAAATTTTCTACAGCGAAATTTTTAAACATTTAGACAAGGCTTTACAAAAAACTGCTTTAAAATTTACAATTTGAAAGTAAGCCGATATGAGCACCATATCAGCAAAATCAATTGATTAAAATTTTAGTTTCCATAATAGACTTACTAATATCCAAATTCATCCAAATCCAGCAAGACCATTAATTTAAAATATTTTATTCTCTTGTTTGTCTTATTCGTAGAAATTTGTTTATCTTATATATGACTAAAAACAAATATTAACTGTTAACTTAATTAAATAGCCATTATTATTTATTATTATGTAACATAATGGCTGCAGGGAGGCGTTCACAAATTGACAAACAACTAACGAATTCATATGAATTTCATTCTTATTATTGGAATTATCTATATATATATATATATATATTTGATAAAAAGTCGCTTGTAAACACAAAACAAGTTTTATTTAATCGTTTTTTGTTTTTGTTCTTGTTTTTGCAATGTGGTTGGTTTGAAACGTATTCTGAACATAATACAAAAACTTTTAACGCAAGAAATAGGTAGTTATATAGATATTGATACGCATCACTTGATGGCGAAGAGTGTGAAACATAGCCATTAATGGCAGACGTGAGTTATGGTTATAATAGAGTAGAACTGGTTTCTATATTGGTAATAACTTATAAACAAAATGCTTACTTGATGAAATTGTCCTGAATTTGTTGTATTTCGTTATCACTACTACTAAAGGTACGACTTCGGTTCAGCCGTTTGTTGGCTTCCAACAATGCAGCCTGTTCGCTACGTCCGTTCGCAACGTGGTTTGGTAATTGCAAAATTTCATGCAGTTGTTGTTTCAATTGCTTTGTTTGTGGACGGCTTTCCGGCTGAGAGCTCAGCATCTGCAAAAGCAACTCATATTGTTTCGGATATTTTGATGTGAAGTCCTTGGGATATAGGCCATCGCGTAAGGAACGTAGCGTTTTAATCCTTTCCATTTCGGTCGAGAAATGTACATGCAACTCGAAAAATATTAAGCCAAGCGAATAGATATCCACTTTATAGTCATAATGTTGGCCCAACAACTGTTCGGGCGACATATATAGATGAGTGCCAACCTGCTGGGTATGACGTGGACACGATGGCAATCCCGTTTGATCGCCACATTTAGCCACAAGATTCGGTATGTCCGCCATATCGGTAACCAGGCCAAAGTCACCAATTTTTATTTGTCCATCTTGAGAGAAGAATATGTTACTCGGCTTCAGGTCGCGATGAATCAGTCCCTTTAGGTGAACATAATCTACTGCATCCACTATCTGATGAAAGATGTGAGCAATATGGGCTGCGCGAGCATCTGTTTGATTTTCTCGCAGCCAATCCCGTAAGCTTTCTTTTCGACACAATTGCATCTGGATATAGAGATAAACTTTACTTGGTTTACTAGTGATCGCCAACATTGGTCCATTTGGCTGTATCGTGGCACTACGGGGAGCACCACCTACAGCATGGCGATAATTCTGTGTCAAAGCCAAAGTAAGTGGTTTCCGGGATTGACGTGGCAGATTACTACTTAAGCTATCCTCATTATTGCCTTCATCTTTTGATCGGACAGATTCAATTTGAAAAGAATTTGACACTAACTGATGTTGACTAAAATTAATATTTTTTAAATCAAAGGAGGCGGAGTGTATGTCGATAGAAACAGAGTTGCGTTTAAGTGGCTCGTCAACTTCGTCACTATCGTCGTCGTAATCGTCTTCCATGTTCCCTTCTTCTGCTTCCCTTAGAGCAGCTGATTGCGACTCACTGCGAAATTCTATAAGAGAGTCTTCCTCTTCTTCGTTATTTTCTTGCATTGGATTATATCTACATTTGTCTGATAAATCGTAACTGCACGCCGTGCTGGTGGCTGCATCGGATACCCAAGATAAAAGCTGCTGGTGGCGTTGCTTATTTAAGGCTTGCAATTGATTGTCAGCAAAAGATGGCATTGTACTACCTTCCGGTGTCTCAATCTGAATAGAAGTAGAGAGTTCATGAGCCAGCAGTTTTCGGTCCTCTTCCTCCTGCCAGCCAACTGGTGGGGTTTCTACCCAAGACTAAAGAAACACAGAAATGAATTAGTTATGTGTATCTAACTTCTTATAAACTAATTAAAAATGTGTTATTAGCAACCAACAATTTCAAAATAAAACGTTGAAACTCCTACTTACATGAAAGTATCGGACAATATTGTGATGCTCACAACTGGCCAATGTGCGTGCCTCTCGCAATACCCGTTGCCTAGATTGCTCTTTATTAGGCAGTGTAATTCTTTTAATGGCATAACGGTTTTCGTCCAACTTATTTTTGGCCTCAAAGACGACACCGAAACCGCCACGTCCAAGACATTGCATAAGCTCAAAATCCGTTTGAAATCTAGAGGTGAAATGTTCACCTGAATGTGAAGTAGATTCGGAAATCGATCTTTGTGTGGAACCCCTACCGCCACCGTTGCCAGTCAAACTTCCAGGTCTTTGGTTGTGCTGCTGAATATGTTTTTGCCCTTGCAAGGACGACACAACTGGTCCTAGGAGAGCTTGTGTCGATGCCTCTGTTGCCTCTATAGCCGTTTGAACTGGCACATGACGTTCAATAACTAAATATTCACGCTCTACACGTTGATTACGTTGTCCCATAAAGATATTTAGTAGCACAGCCGAGGTAAAGGCAATAACTACAATCTCTTTCCACCAAAACCAAAGTGACAAGATGACTACCTTAACAGGCGCATCAATATCATCCAGGCTGAACCCCAAATCCTCATTTATGCTATGGTTCGTCGTCGACTCCATAGAGTCATTGGCAGTAACTGTCGTCGAAGGACTTGCTTCAATCGCGGACTGAGCAGCTTGCGGTGTTTCATTGGTACCACATTCTCCGCTAACACTAGGTGACTCCAGCTCCCATTCAGCTTCAGTGTAGAAATAAAAACCATTTCCGTTTACAAATTCGGAAGCATTCAGTACAGACTGAGCGGCCACAGCAACATTTTGATCGTCATAAAGTACTAGTTCAGCACCGCCTTTTTTTTCAGCTATAAACTCTTTATCCTTTTGATCATCTTGGAATAGTACCAACGAGTTACTGCTGGCAGCTATGGGTTTCCATGGTATTTTCGGCATTAAATTTGTGTCCCCAGTCAGCTGTTGATAAATCTGAGTTTTATCTAAAATTTCCCTACGCAGGCGTATAGATTCCTGTATGTACAACTGTTTCTCATACATGCCCAAATAAATAGATGGCGGGGCACTATAGGGTTCGTCATTTGATGCCCCCCTCATTTTTCTCATAGAGCCACTGAGCTGAGCTAAAGAGATCTATCTGTTTAAGTTCATCTTGGCCATTGGTTTTCCATGCACTCACAATAGGATGATTGAACTAGAAAAACATACGAAAATATTAGTAAACCATTTCATGGTTTCTCTTCATGTGGAGAATCAACTACAAGAACTAACTGAATTTTGTAACAATAGCCTACCTGATATTTCCACAGAATGGTTTGTGGATCGCTTTTACTGAAAGCACATATTATACCCTCTGGTACAACCACTCGTATATCCACATCTAGCACAGCGAGCTCCAGATCACTCCGAGTCTGTTCATGGCATTCTGACGCCTTTATTACATTTAATTCATGTTGTCCCACACTAAAATTCCAACGTTCCATCCCGGTGCGGGATTCCACAGCACGAACAGTCTGTGTTTGACGACGCACGACAATAACATCGTCTAGCAGGGAATCGTGGTTTTCAACATATGCATTATTTTTGTTACGATTTCCATAAGAATGTCCATGATCATCGTCAAGCTCCTCTTCAGAAACCGTTGCTTCCTTGATAGCTCTGATATCATCTGTAGAATTTACACAACCATTTAAAGAGCATTCGTATAGTACTTGACCAGTTCGAATTGAGATGCCGTAGGATCTTGTCTCTTTGCCCCCCGAAATAACCAGATCATCACTGAACTTAGCACTTGAACTGAGTAAGTGTTCTGCTGTTATTGGTATGGGATCTATGGAATCACCATCAAATTTATATATGCCACCACTCAAAGAGGGTATCATGCGTACAAATTGGCCATTATTGGTCAACTCCAAACGATGAATGCTAGATGATATTAGGGGTCCTGGTCCCGTAGGTATACTCCAGTGAAGATATCCCGATTTGGATATATCTAAGGCACTCAGCCTTCCATCTAATGTTGTAACGTACAGTAGTCTAAGGACAAACAGGAAGAGATCAATCATGATTGTAGATTTAAATATGTAGTTTAAATTTTTAACAATTCTAAAAATATTTCTTATGATAGTCAATACATAAACCTCGTTATTTTTTCATAATTAGTCATAAGCATTCAGAACTGACCCCGAACAACAATTTTGACAACTTATCAGTTCCGGATTCTGTCTGATTAGTCCCAGACTACATTTACATATAAAAAACAAAACCCAGAAACTTTTGTTCGTAAATATTTCACCATAAAGTTGCGTAATTTCACGTAAAAGGATATTGGGATTAATGTAAAAATGCACACTGACGGGTGCTTGGAGCTTAGCCAATAGTAAGGTTGCACATCAGTGTTTGGAGTTCTCCCCCGTACAGGAGTGGTTCCATAGATGATGGCGCGCATAGCTCAACAAGTGTCTTGCCGCTTTCTCCCTAATCGTCTCTCTCTCTCTCTCTCTCACTCAAACAAGAGCCAAAGCAAGGCCAAGAAGAATTGTGAAATTCACCAAACATTTATGTTAATTGGCTCCAACAAACGAATCAAAACAAATTAATTCAAATACACTTTTTTTTGTTTAAAAACACATGGTTATCTTTCGCTGCGCTTAATTTTGGTCAAAATGACTCACCGCATTTTTGATAAGGTGTTCAATCTATGTAATTCTATTACTCTGTTTAAATGCACGTAAGATACACTTTTAAAAAGAATGACTCTGTTGTGCTCGTTTTTTCCCCTATTCACGAAAATTTAGTAAAAGGTTAATGCAATTTTTTATCATCAAACGCAAATTCGTTTTCTTGCACTCACATTAACACGTTTAGGCAAATTAAGAACATTCGAGAAATACATCACACTGAAGGGCATTTTCCCTCTTTCACTTTCGCCTTTTTTTGCTGTTTCTTACCTACGACCAATGCGGCGTTCTTCCTGATCAGCGCAATAAGGCAACGCCGGTGGAGCTGGTGAGCTTCCATGTTGGAGCTCCCAGTTATCCACAACTTCCCCCGTTGTTGCTGCTGGTGTAATTGCTGCTGCCACAATAAAAGTGAGCATAGTCAGCTGTAGAATTTTGGCATAATTCTCATAATTTATGCCCATATTATACGTCGTAGTCGTACACGTAAAACCTACGTTGTTGCTGTTTTTGGAATGTGTAACTTAAGTATTAATTGGCTTCGCGGTGTAACAGCCATTAAATTTAACGCACATTGCCGCATCACTTAACAAAGGGACAAAGTAAGCGAATCAAGTGCACAAGAGTGCACGGAATTATTAAGTCCTTAAGCAATAAATTGTGTCCAAAAAAAATTCACTAATACTTTCCCCACGATGCGTGCTTTTTGCAAATTCTAATCTTCTTGGTAACAGCATCATTTACGAGCTCTGTAAACAGCAGTTGCTAACAGCATCATTTACGAGCTCTGTAAACAGCAGTTGCTAACAGCATCATTTGCGAGCTCTGTTAACAGCTGTTGGTAACAGCATCATTTGCGAGTTCTGTTAACAATTGTTCCGCTAATAATAACAGAGCTATTGGCATTTAACAGATGAGAAGTTTGCTACCCAGTGTCTGAAGGTGATATTGGCGCCATATATTTTTGTTAGCAAACAAATTAATGGGAGTAATGTATAAATGTACATATATCTTATGTACGACGAAGACGTAGTTGCAAAATTGAACTCCTCAATTGCCAACAGTTTACCAACTTTACACTAACATTACGTATTAAATTTAAATTGTCTCATTTATTTTAAAACGGTTTAATGATGTTATCAACTGCTGCACTCAGGTCGTTAACTCAAATTGTTGAATCATTTAAATCCTTGAAGGATACAGCATCTGAAAGTAAATTTAATATATGAATAACCTGACAATAGCACGATACCTGGATAACACTTACGATGCGAACACGGTGTCCCATGGCATGACCGGGCAGATTTCTGTTGAATCGGGCACGCACAGAGCCAGTATTGCCGTGAATACGAGTCACCTTACCCCAAACAGCGCGGACACGAGTCTTGCGCTCAGGATGCTGGGGAACGCACTTCTTGGTCTCAGCCTTGTATACATAAACACAACGCTTGCCAACGTAGAACTCACCGTGCTCCTTACGACGGGCTCCCTCAATCTGTAATAGAATTGAAATTGTTACACAAACTGCACTAAACTTTTATTCAATGCGTCTTACCTTTAGGATCGCCTGGTTCTCGTGCTGATTCCTTAATCCACGCTTGTAACCGGTGAACACAGCCTTGGCAAATAAACGGCCATGACGTTTGTATTTCTTAGCCGATACCTTTGACTCAGTTGCGGCTACCTTCTCTGCTTTTGGTGCCTTAGCGGCGGCCGCTTTTGGAGCCTTAGTGGCCTTAGGGGCAGCTTTGGGAGCGGCAGCGGGCTTGGCTTGTGTGTCGGCCATAATTTACCTGTTGGAACACCAATGAAAAAGAAACTTAGTTAATATCGGTCCTTTTTTTATTTACATTCGTTTTTTCATCTGATTCTCATCTTTTAACATCTTCTAAGGCTATTTATTTAAACGCATTGTAACTAATTAATAGCACAATGAAAAAGTTCATCTAACGTATGGAACCATTATTAACATCAATTATGTTCATTTTCTAGTGTATATTATTATTTTTGTTAGGGATTCTTGAAAAATCGCGTACGTACCGGAAATGTGTCAAATGGCGAAAGAGCGAATTTGTGTGACCAGCGCATAGAGAGAGAGAAAATACCGCAAGATAATAAATGTAAAAATACCAAATTTGTTCAGTGGCGCCACTGAGCGATTCCATATTTGTGGGTATTTTTAGTGATAAGACCTGAGTAAAAAGTGAACTCCAACCAACGTCGAACCGATGAGTGGAAATCCAACCAATGGTTCGAACCAAGTCGAAGCCAACATCGAACCAATAAGTGTAGTAGAGTGTTGGTAAGTTGTCGAGGGGGGCTTTCGCTTTTTAAATTATCGTTATATCAATTTTTGAACAAATTTTGGATGGACGAATTAAAGAAATGTACTCTTGGATAAATAAAAGTGCCATAATGAATGAAATAATGTTTTTGTTGCCAAGGGAGTGCAGCGGGAGTAAAATTTTAAAACATTGAGATTAATTACTATATTTTAATATTGCGATACTTGTAAACACAGTAAACAATAAAAGAAATGAGTTTTCTTTTTTAATTCAAGAACAAAATCCTTAGATATATTGGAATTACAAAAACTGCAGACAATGTTCATACATTTATATAAAGTAATGGGTGCAACTTATTGTTAGACAACAACAGAGCTAGAGATGAACACAATTTACAGTATAGTGCAATATTAAATTCAAATAAGGTTTGGAATTGATGATGGTTATGCATATATGTATGTACATATGTATGGGAGAACAAAACATTACCCAATATTAAATTACATATACAAATTATTTCGCTACATTTCTTCTTTCTCCTCATATGTGCTATAAGGCCATAAGTATCACAGTTGAATTTTTTGGATAAGGACTAGTTTTCTTCTAATTTCCTTTACGAGTAAAATCGTCTCACTTCCTTAGACAAACGCTCTACACTATCCTCGTCCACGGCTACAAAACATTTCGCACCACGACTAAAATAATATATATCTCCAGTATAGATGTCGAACCACAAAGCATGTATGTGTAGATCATGGGATTCTAGTCGCGCCTTAAGAAATCCATATGAGGCTATATTTGACATTTGTTGGAGAGTGTTTATCTGGGACAGTTTATCTTCAATTGAAAATTTCTGATCCTTATCGATGTAGGCTACAAACCGGCGTAGTGGAGTTTCTGACGAAAACAGTAAAGGATCGTTCATGCCAGCATCTCGCCATTCTTGAAATTTTTCCAAGCTTGTATTCGCATGAGTGCACAGCCAAGATCGCAGGGGGGAGAGACGCCGATTGAGCTAACAACAAATGAAACGAAATGAAATACAAAAGCTCCAATATTCTTAAAATGCAAATACTTACTTTGGATGCAAACTCCGGATCTCTAAGTTGATAAAGCAAATTCATGGCCTTACAATCACTGTGTCCACAGACGATAATATGCCTAATATCATTTACCACACATCCCAACTCCAAAGCCGCTGGCTCACAGCTGAAATATTCATCCTGGAAATGTTGGGCATGAGGTATGAGATTACCAGCATTACGGACTGAAAATGATGACAATAATAAATATCCAAAATTTTGGTAAATTGATAAACTTACCTACAAACATATCACCCACATGAGTATCCGTATATCGAGTGGGAATCATTCGGCTGTCCATGCACGTAAAGAACACGGCCTTGGGCTAATGATAATAGAACGAAATAGATAATATAAGTAAGTGTGTGGATAAATGTATGTACATATATACTAAATATCGAATTGTATAGTTGGCACATAGTCAAAGTTCGTTTTAGTTGTCAATGACTATTTTCTGAATGTTGAAGGACGTATTGTATTGTATTTACGGTACGACATGTTTTTTAAAATATAATAAACTCTGAAGTCGTACACTAATTCTAGGATTGCCTGTCCATATGTACATACATACATATGTATATTTAATGTGAAAAGCCACTTCGTTCATTAATAATTGTATAATATTATTCTTCACAGAGATCAGATCAAACCACAACAAGAGAGCCGTTTAGAAAGCGCAACAGCCGTAAAATTTGCTGTCGTGTGACGCGTTCTAGACGTGTAAAGTACAAAACAAAAAATAAAATCACACTGTATTACAGTGTTTAAGTTTTTATACTCTATCATATAGATCTATTCTATACCTACCTCTGGATTATCTCGCACTTTCTGAAATTCTTTGACCATTTGCTCCCTTGTTGTGTTCCGATAACGCATAATTCCTCTCAAGATGCGCTCCATTTGTGATTGTTTTTGCGTTTCAAGGTTTTAATATTCACTAATCAAACGATTTGATTTTGTATTCACGCGTCTTTCCGATGCTTCAACAACAACTAACTATGACAAATAAAAATGAAATTTGTTGGATTCCAAACCACGCGACGCTAGCAGCTGTTGTTGGGGCTCTCTCAGAGAGGCCCCAATACGAGAGAGCGAGTTATATATACATATACATATAACTTGGAATTTTGGGCATGAATGCTTCATGGAAGTGCGTGCCATGGATACATACATACATACCGGCACAGAGGTGTATAATTATGTATACTTGTGTACATAGATTCTATTTGTACATGCATACATACGTTTTATGCTATCCTCAAATTACACTTTTAAAAATGAGTAACAGAACAACTTGTACGTTGCCTCCCCCGTGCATCGCCAACAACCGATTGGCCCCATCTCCCGTGCTGTACCCAACCCAACGACTCCTTACCACCTCTAAAGCTGGACTGCTAGCGATTGGATGGATAGCGCTACCACTAGCAGTAGAGCCAACTTTTCCACTTCCAGCCGATTTATTTAAGCCCGTTGCACTTCATCCAGATGTGTTGGGGCTCATCTTTTTCCCACGACGTAAAATGGTAAACTTTAAATTAAACGTAATAGTCCTAAGGGTGAGAGTAATAGTCCTAAGGGTGAGAGTAATAGTCCTAAGGGTGCGAGTAATAGTGCTAAGCGGCTAATTTGAAAACAAATGAAATGTTTCGAATGCAACGAGGAGCATCTATTTCTTATCCGATTTTGATGAACAATATCTCATTCGATCGGAAAATCACTATCGATCGAAGTTCAAGTATAGTTATACTTTAGTATGAATTAGTGGCGTAAAATGACGCCAAACAGGAAGACTAAAGAAAATACATACCAAATAAGAAGAAATAAGGACTTCTTCTTCCTGCTTTATCTCCTTTATTAGTTTAATTCTGGCTTTCTTTGGACACGGCATCGCACAGACATGTCTCTATACACACTTTTACTGTTTCGAACCAATGATAGACTGGGTATGCACACCTGAATATCGCAACAACATTCACTCGATTTAATCCTTGTGAATATAAATTTGTTGTTGGTACGTGCACTGTGTTTTTATCATTTAAGAAGCGAAAACGATTGAGAGACTGATCCAGAAAAGAACAAAGTGCAAGTCAGGCTAACTAAAGAGATAATTTCTTAAACATCAGATTATTATATAAAATTTAATTGATTCACTTTAACACGGCCGACGTTATCTGATTTTATTATTTTGAATGTACTTAAAGTAATAGAATTGCAATTTGAAATTCATATAACATTTTTTGTACCATTAGTAATATTAATACATACATTGAAAAATATCCAACATGATGTCATTTTGAATGTTGGACAGTTTTTTTTAAACTCATTTTGGGAGTTTTCTAAACATACATAATTTATATGGGTGTTACCTTTAAGCCTGGCCTTCTCCCCCTCTCTAACACCACAATATCTCATTCCCTCATCTACAATTTGCCAATGAGTTTTTGGAGCATGATTTTTTTTTTTTTGGGCTTAGGTTAATTAGTGAGTATCTTTCTCTATAGCACGCACAACAATGTTTAAATTTGCTTGTGTGTGTATTAATAATGGATGAGACAGCATTGGTTGTTCATATTAGCGCTTGGAGCATACACATACATACATATGTATACTTTGTAAAACTGGGTCAGTAGCGTCGTTAAACCTTCCTTCTATGTATGTGTGAGTGAGCAAAATAAATATTCAGAGTTCTTGTTGTTGAATAAGCAAATCAAAGGTTCATCATTTAGTCGTTGTTGAACTTCCCCTTCTTTTTTTATGCCTGCTAAGTTTTTCAATCGTCAAATGTTCGACAATTCATGAAAGTGAATCAAATTTTTACTTTTTGGTTCTTTCTTCATTGAAAAGCAAATAAGATCAAGCATTGTTTGAAAGTAAATATGTAACGGTATATACATGTAAGAGAATATGTAATAGTATATATGTAGGTATGTACATATTTGTACATACATACATACATATGTGTATACATATTGTATTATATTATTATTCTACATTTTTTCCGTCTACAAGATTGTACTACCGGATTTGGTTAACAACACACTTCAAATTTGTTTCAACAAGATTTATTCTTTGATTTTGAACTGTCTTTTACGTTACGTCAACATCCCATGGCCATGTTGCGTATTACCAAGTATATGTACATATTTTGCTAATAGTATAGCACCCTGGCAATTTTGGAGATAGGTTATTAGAACAATGTATATTAGGCTTAAACATGTGTGAGTCGTGTGTCCTAGGCAAAGGGATAGCGGTTTTTATTGCATAAAAATTACCTAAACCAGTCGAAGGAATTGTCAATGACACAGTTACGTTTAGTAGAAGACGTTTGTAGCATCATTTTGCACAAGTTTTGGGAAACTGAAAAAACATTTGACACGCTGCAGGGGTTAAAGAATATTTAAATCTGGGTCAGCCTTTCTTCCGGCTGCGTGTTCGACTGCCTGTCTTTTTGACAATGGTCTGACTACATTACATACAAAAACATTGCCTCATGATTTACGACTGTCAGGTACCCACTAGCAAACGGATGCAGCGTTAGAAGAATTTTTTTGCCGCGGTGCCCGAAAATGTCATCTAAGCCAGCAATAAAAAATCGGCTTCCTCCATCCTTTTACTAAAGTGATATATGCTAATATTATACTCAACTTAACCTTTGTTAAAGATTTCTTGCCTCTATCTTGTGGATTTTTAATACTATCGTTTATTTAGTACTTCTTTGTAAGTATTGTTTTTAGAAACAATAGGATATAGACACTTTAGAATCATTTAATAAAGAAACCAAAAACTATACTATGCTAAATCCGTATAAAATAAGTTTCATTTCAACCCCTTGGAGACTATATGTTAAGAATTTAAAAATCTACTTCCGACCAACCTCTCCCTCTTGAGATACAGATACAGATGTGAATATCTAAATGTCTGTCGGTACGACCATTAATTTGGTAAACTTTTGTTATAGCAAAAACTGATCCATCAAATGAAATATCTATAAAAAGTTGTTATAGGAAGTAATTTAGTCTGTGACCAGCGGAATTATGGAATCTTCTTACCAAAAGTCAACTTATACTATATCGAATAGAATTTTTTTCCCGGTTTCTGGAGTTTCTAGTTTATGAGATATTATCAGATATTAATGACAAAAGTTTCCAAAAATTTATTCCCTCCTTATAACCTTTCTGTAATTTTTCACCCGTATCCATATATGTATTATTACTCATGTACATACATACATACATACATATGTACATCAAATCTTATGCACTGGTAAATACATTCACCTAATTTTCAACCAACTTGTCATGCTTACTAAACTTTTGGTTTTGTTCCAGAAACTTTTTTGGGCGTATCAGAAGGAAAAATAAAAGAAATGCTGACACAAGTTTAAGTGGTTGACTTTGATTTGTCCCAAATTTGTATAATAACGCTACAAATACAGATAAGGACATTTTTAAGCTTTTATAAAGTTTTTATCGGTTGGTAGGAAATAAAATGAACGCTGGAGTATTTTAAATGACACAAATTGTTGAATATTGCACTACATTTTATGCACTTACATATGTGGTTGTTGTGGTTGTTATGGTCGTTGTCGATGAGTGACTTCTGTACACCCGGATTTAAAACCGGAGTTGCTAAAACTCGTTGCACACGTTTTATATTAAAGTGTAAGCCTGTTCCTATTTTCTTTTTATTAATCAAAGCACTTAACAACATAAAAAATTCTCTGGCTGCTGTTGACACACATTTATCAACGGAGAGTTGAATCGAGCTTCAAAGTGGACCAGGTGTAAAGTCAAGTTTGGGGTTGATCTTGTTAATCGCTTTTGATTGTCGCCCGTTTTCAGCCGTTGATGATGATTGTCGTATAGACCAGTAGAAGAAATGGCTATCATTGCAGATTGCATACCATTTGATAAAAGCATGCTAGCACCTTACCTCACCTGGCAACCAACATCCATAAACTAAGTAAATATCGTTAAAGTAAAGCTAAAATACGGATCAAATTTAATGTTCTTCCAAGAAAAGACTGTGAGGTAGGGTAACGTTTAGATTGTTATTTAAAATGTTTTTCATCATACGGTAAATCATGCATAATAAATTGTGTCTTTTGGTATAGATTATAACCGTTTTTTTGGACATGGGCCAAAGCGCCAACTAATTGGTTGTGTATAATGACACATTTATATTTATTATTTTCTTCCTTTTATTATTTCTCAATTGAAGTGTAACGGAAACGAAATGGAGATGAGACAAGGTAATGATTTTTAAAGTATTTACTAAAGTATAGAAAATATTAAGATGAAAATAAAAATATTCTGATTAAATGCAAACATATTACTTCTTTGAATACTTTTCAGTCAACGGACACTCGTAAAATGCGAATCACAAAGAAAGACGAAAAGAATAAGGTAAAGAGAAAAAGATATAGAGAGAAACTAAAAAGTCGGTCATGAAATCGCAAGTGACCCACTTGGCAGACGGCACAAACGAAAGACTTAAGCAACGAACGCCAATGGCAGACAAATATGACACGACGGAGATAGATAGAAAGACAGAGAAACATAGTAGCGCAAATAAAGAGGACACCATAATTGGCCAAACACACAAACATATGCATACATACTTAAATAGATATACATATGTGTGCTTATACAGTGGTGGGGACTTTTTTTCCTCGCAGGGGGTTAGCAGCCCCCAATATATTAATCCAATGTTGGATAATTAATACAAATCAATGAAATATAATTAAAATAAGTTGTAAGCAAACTTTGAAGAAATCCCTTCAAACCCCGCCACTCGTATTTACTTATGCTTTTGTTTATGTGTGCATACATATTTATATATAAACAAACAAGAAATAAAAAGAGAGAAAGATGCCAGTAGGATCGGCAGCTTAGACTGACTAACTGCATTACTAAAATGGTCTAGCCGGACCTGTAGCTGCATCAATACCAACATCGACTAAACTTGACCGAATTGCACTAGGAAGTGGTAGTCAGAGGAGACAAGGTACAACTTTAGCTTCTAGACAATTTGTTTTGGCTGTCCACGACTTCGGTTTTACTGTCTCTATCTGTGGCTGACCTCATAAAATGTTGTTTTCTCTTGTAATATTAGGTAATTGTATTTGTGGGTTTCCATGTACCTGTCTTTCTCTGTGACGTGAAGTCTGGACATCCATGATAGGTTAAAATGTAATTGCGAGCGTATTCGATATTTTTGACATGTGTAGAAAAATACTTTACTTGCTGAAATCCTTTAATTAAAGAAAAACGAAAAATCGAAAAACAACCTAACCTTGGATAGGATATAATATTTATTACTATATAACATTTCAATAAACTGACAGCGTAAGGCTACCAACAAAGAATGTATTTTGAAATTGTAAAATTATATGTATAGAACTTTAAAATATAAATATTTTCTTTATATATGTAAGTCCTTTTAATGTCTTAATTTTATTCCGCCACATGCTTAAAAAATAATTCTCTTTTTTTTTTTAACTTTATGCCACCTTGAGATGCAGACTTTTTCGTAGGCGTGGCTCTGGCTTACCAATATCCACATAATAGTCTTGACTTTCTGTAGGTCATATACTGTACATACATACATTTTCATACGTACAATGTACAAGCATTCTTAACAGACACAAACTCACAAATAAGTATAGTCAAGATACAATGCGAACACTTTTACTCTCATAAACATAATTATGCTTACTCAAGATAATCGGTTCTGCCTGGCGAATGGGATCGGGTACTTGACTGCTCATTACCATGCCAAAGCAGCAATGAAACACTAACAACAACAATAACAATTATTATACCAACTTTAACTAGTTTCCATACTTGGCCTGCTCTAGTCTTCGAGCTGGGTTTCAGCTTGCCCGCACAATTTTCCATTTCAATTTCCATTTTCCTTGCGAATGCGGTCGACGTCTTTTTCTTCTTTTTACTCTGCTTCTTGATCATACATATGTGGGTATAAAAAATACTTAATGGACATTTTAAAAAAGCTCACCATGTATGAAAACTTCTCGTAAATTACAAATTCCTTGCATTCGATCAAAATAATCTTGACCAATGGTTTACGTTTTGATGAAATAAACCAACCAATGAATAGCTTTAAGTTTTTATATTACATGAGTCACTCATACATACATATGTATGTATGTACATAATTGCAACTTGAAAGCAATAACATACACAATGTACCAATATACACACACATATAATTATAACCACACGCACATACATATGTACATATGTATAGTCTTTGCTTAAAACGTTTTTCGAATGTTTTGAATAACGGTGCATGGAATACCAAAATCAAATCAAGTGGAATCGCTGACCCGGTCTCCACTTGAAACCCACGGAACAGAAAAAAACGACAATGAACGCGAAGACGATGCATATAAATTTTTGTTGTTTTTGGGTGCCATGGTGGCAAGTGCGCTGGGAAACCAAAAACCTGTTGGCCCATATCACGTATTGCCTCTGTCTTCTACTTCGTCCGTTTACCGCAGCCACAAAAAAGTCTTGGGCTGCCACTTGCCGGAATTAATTATGTAGCCCAAAGCTGAGTCGTATGCGAAAGAAGCTGCATCTTCAGAACCAGCAACCAACACCCCCTGGTCCCAAAAGAAAAAAATATATATATACAAGTTGCATTTCCAATATCCCCTCAGTCCTGTCCAGTCGTTCGTTTTATTCCATTCAAGCTATGCGAAACTCGTTTACGCATTTAATTTATGGATGCATCATCCAAAGGAAACATTGCACTTGTTGGTTGCGAATCTTTTAGGAAATCCTTCAACAGGCGTGTAGAGGTACGGCAAGGAATCAGGTAGAAAACCAAGAAAGGGAGGCGGAGTACTCAGCCGCTGGCATTCGCATCATAAAATTGTCAGATTCAAGCACGTGACCCAATTTAAGTTCGCATCTTATTCGATACCAACAATCAACCCAGGGGAACGGCCCATCATTGCTGTCCACTTTGATTTTGCTGCGCCTGGCCATAATTGGGTTAATTTTTTCAATATTCATTTTTTTTTTTTTGACAGGCGTTAAATTTTCATTGCAGAGAGAAATTTAAATTCAAAAAGCGTTTGTTTTTTTTTTTACTTGACCTGTGTAAAGTAACGAACCTAATATTATATTTCCATTAATTCCAAGGAAACCTATTTGAGTGCTCGAATCCTTTAAAATGCAAACTTTTGTTTACAAAAACACTTAGTAAATGTAAGTACTAAAAGAACAATCAAAGTACTGCATCAATAAAAATGTTAGACAAATTGATATGCGAACAAAAGGGCTTGACGTAAAAAAAAACTAAGAATTTATGAATATAATGTAAAATTTAGGTGTGTAGGTTAAATATGTAAATAGTTAGAGGGAAAAGCAATAGAAGATTTTGAATATATGTAGGTGTGGGGTGTGCGGAGGCGCTGTAAAGGTCAAGATGAATGCAACACGCACAGAACTAGGCAACAGCCACCGGAAGTAGGTCACTAAAACCGGATCCCCCATAGACAAAAAACACACGCGGCTGCACCTAGAGAAGCATAGAGAGATGAAGAGGCAAACCAAACAAGCAGACAATACAAAATGCAATTGAGATGCAAATGCAAATTGTACTCGAGCCACATGTTGCCATTGTTGCTGTTGTATGTATATGCCTGTAACCTAAACACATAGAAATAATGCACGCCGTCAGCATTTCGACTGGCCTCAGAAAAGTCAGCAGAACCTCTGAAGTAGAGGGAGTTCGTGTTTTCGGTTAGAGGTGGTTACATGTCATTTGTAAGACAGGAGTGCCTAGCTTTGAAATCAAAAGGATGCATTTTTTAGAGTTAACTTGTCTTCATGTATAGTGTTTGATTAGGTGATTCAAGAACCACTTGTTTTTTATCAAATTAGTATACATTACCATAATCATCAGTCAGTACGAAAGCAAATATTTTCCTTAATAAACCACAGTCGCGAAGGACATGAGTGTTCTCGGTTTTATTAAAAGATGGTATAAAAATTTGAAAATCCTTTTACATCTAATGTTCTTTTTACTTGTCCGTCCTATTTTAGAGTATTTGGTCACCTCAATATGAGTCGCACGAAACTAGACTTGAATCCGTTCAAAAGCAGTTATTGTTATTTGCTCCTCGTGGCTTAAGCTGGGATCGCAATGTCAATTTGCCTTCGTATTCTAGTAGACTTCATTTTAATAACATTCCTTCCTTAATTAAGGATAAAGAATATCTTTAAAATTGGATTTATTTTGTTTGTATGGGTATGTGCACCTGCAGTTAAACAGGCACAAATCTTTGTGACAATTTATTGCAGTTCATTTTTAAAAACAAAAGCCGGTAAAACCATTGCAGGATTCACCTTGGGCTACCTTTGACAATACTCGTGACACCGACTTCAGTTTCTCAAATTTCTCTCAGTTTACCAAATATAAAGATGAGCACACAAAAGAGTCGACACTTGCAAAAACAAACCTTTGTATATTTTGACTTCTGCTCAATTGTTTGCATCTCTATTTACAATTGGTTGCGGTTAGAATGCATTTGGAAGCAAGTCGATACCTGAGGGGGTTTCGACTGACTTTATCACCGTTTGTATAACCCAAAATATGACAAATGCACATATCTTGTTTCTGGTCTAGGCTTTTGACCCCCTCTCATACCAATATTTATTTAATGAAAGGCTTTTATTTGGTTTACCGTTGGCCCAATGACCTCTTCCAGGTGGCTCTTTTCCTTGCCTTGATTTGATTACTTGTTTTATTTGTTTGGAACAAATAGCTCTGAGCTTTTTGACTGATGGGCCTGACTTATTCTCCAAACTCCAACTTCATCCCAAGTGTCACGCTGTCCAAGTTCAATTAGTTTTTCAAAAGAGTTTTGCCGTGTTCTTCCCCATTCCCGGTACCAGGTCGGCCGGGTTGGGGTCTTTTTAATACTTAAGATTGATTTTTCGACGTTCGTTTTGTTGAGCTACGTTGGTTTCGCTGTGTTTGAAAAAGATTGACATTTGACGTGCATAGAATTTGTCTAACTGTAATTTTGCTATTAGCTTGGCTTTTACGCTGAAGCTCAATCCCGAAACCAAAACAGAGTTGCGCCCATGCCCCAAAGCAAGCAAGCGACTGTCTTCGAAGGTCTGGAAAGACTCTTGAGCATTAAAATGTTGGCTCTTCAATTCTGATTGTCTGTTACTATAGAAGAGTTTGAAGTTGTTCTTATAGCTGTTTAACAATGCAATATCTACATATGTACATATGTACAAAATTTTGGAAAAATTAAATTTGGTTATCATAAAAAATATGCCTACACATAATGCCCATCTTCAAAACAAAATAATCTTCTAAAATCGAATAGTCCATCAGGTTTAATTTTTTCTCAAAACAAAAAACTTAGACAACAAACTTGTATGACGGGCAAATATCTAATATCTTTGGTCATTACAACAAAGAATGAAGTAAGTATTTCGTTTTGCCGACTTCGTTATACCATGCACCAAGTGAAAATATATTTTTGAAGACCAAATATACGTCTCTTAAATCCATTTTATATGTGCTGTCTTGCTCACACTTATACACGAGCCCTATCACCGCCACTAGCCTAGTGCCAACTTCGCCATTATAGACCGCCTAGTAAAACATGTTTATACTAAAAAATTAAAAATTTTAAAACAAACCGAATCTGCGCGTATGCAAAGACAGTATAAATATTAGATTTGATGTCTCTAGCTAGTATAGTCTTTGAGAAAGTAAACTCGATCACTGTACATACTACATGGGTCTACACACCAAATTTGGTGGCTTTAGCTCTTATAGTCTGTAAGATCGGACGGATGGACATGGCTATATCGGATCGGTTGTGGGTACTGCTAAGGAATATATGTATGTACATATATATGTACATATGTATATACTCTGTGGGATCAAAAAAGCTTTCTTCTGCCTATTACACCTTTTACCTTTTTGAAGTTAGGTTAGTTGAAATCAATAAATCTTACTAATTGCATTATTAGTCAAATTTATTGACCCAAAGCAGCAAATGAAATTTATTTTTAATGAAGGGATACACAACAAATAATGAACCATCAATTAAATAAAATTTAAACTCACTGATATACAATAAATGCGAAAAGTACCCAATCCACACTAGTGACGCAGTTGCATTCTGGCCAACATGATCATGATGATGAGATGAAAGATGATGTTTATGGTAATGCCAGACAACAACAAAAATTCGTGAGCCCAAAAAACCCAACCTGTGAGTCAAGCGCAAGCTTTCATTTTCAAAGTGATACCGTTAAATGCAAAAACTAAAGAGCGCTGAAAAGAGCAAAAACAACCAACTATCCAACAACAACACGCGCAAGTGCGAATAGGAAATGCAACAACACAAAAGAAGAAAAACAACAACAACGTCAAAACTGGCAAAACAAAAAATAACAGGAAAAAATGTGAATTTTTTTAGTCGCTAAAGTAGGTCAGGTTGTATTTGCCAGTGAAAGAGCGACCAGCGAGTGGGAAATTGTGAGAGATGAAGAATGATCAAGAGAGCGAGAGAGAGCTTCAAACAGGTTCGAGCTAGAACTTGTTTTTTAAATACAATAAGGAACACAAAATTTTGAATTTATGGGAAATTTACGTATCATTTTAACCTTAATAACTATTTGATTTTGATATATACATGAGTACGATTTTTGTTTCTTTGTTTTTTTTTTCGCTGATACATTAAAAACAACTTTAACCCTGACTTTGAACCCGACTTACACTCCCTGGCTCTGACCTCGACTTTTACAGAGGACACCTGTTCAAACATGTTGGCCATTAAGCCCACATAAGCGTAGCGCAAAAAGGCAGTAATTGTTTGCAAGCATCTCTTACAAATTATTGAAAAGCAATTGCTGAATTTGCTAATCGTACATAACTATATGCATAGTATTTTGAAAATATTGCTTTAAATATGAGAAAGCAAGGAAAGTGCTGTTTTTGTCTATCCCTGGCCACCTCCGCTCATGACATCAAACATGTTGCATTCGCTCTCAGGTATACATGCCTCTGTCTCTTTTTTTCTCGTGGCCTGTGCGCGTGATTTCTGACTTCTTTTACCTGACGAGGTACAACAACATTCGGCTTCCACTTCTTTTGGCTCGAAAATTTCTTTTCGTGTTGCGCCTGCGCACAGTTGGCTTTCTACCTTCAATGTCTTCGGATTAGTACGAATTTACTCTGACGCCGTCGCGTTGTGTACATTTCGAATACATATATGTATATATAAAAGAAAAAAATAGTTTCGCGTTGTCGCTTCGAATTTGGTGTAGACGAAACATTTAAGTGACCCTAAAAAAATTCTACATTTAAACCAAACGAATATAATCAAATCGAAAATGCATTGCAAAAATTGTGAAAATGGTTGACAAAATGTTTCGAAAATGTTTTAATACATTTCAAATAAAATAATATATTTCGAAAAGAGTGATAAAGAAAGAGTGTCACACATATACATATTTGAGTGCAATTCAAAAGCAACAACAGCAAAGGAAATACGAAAAAAGTTAAAATTTAATTCAAATCAACAATATACCTACACCCATTCCAAAATTCAGCAGAAACCTTCCTTCAATTAATACGTCGTCCATTGTATATATGAAATACGACATATATTATTTAAAACAACCGTTTAAGAAACTTGTACTACATCCCACTATTATTATTTTTGTTTTACTATTTATGCCCTGCTCCCATTGTTTTTGTGAGTATACCAAAACATCTACAACATGTATTCTGAGTATTTGTTACTATTTTCCTTTAGCTTTGCGTGGCTTTTCCAATTAACATACATTTAAGATTGTACCTTAACCAAAGCATTTTAAAAAACAATTTGTATAAATCTAAACCATTTTAAAGTACATTTTTACGTCTGGATTATAGAACAAGGTCCTGGATTATCCAGCGAGGATTTTAATAACGGACAAAAAATATACATGTCCTTTCACAAGTATTGGAACATCTCTCAATCTTTAAATAGGGTCGTCATTTCATAACAGTAAGTAATCAACTATGTATATAACAAATACACTCGTATATGTAAATTAACAACAACAAATATTAACAAATATTCTTAAGTCAATGGCCTCGCTTATGTAGAAGAATATTCTCATGCTTGAAATTTTATAAACAAATCAGACAAAAGTCAATGACCGAAATCATCATCGCGTTTCCGATATTATTACTCACCTGTTATGAAATACAAATAGGCATTTTGCGTAGACTGAGTGTGGGCGTTTACAGCAGTTAAGGCTCGAGAATGGCAAACTAACATTAAGTAGCTCAGAGTCCTATTTTATGGAGTGCAATACACGATTAATATAAAGAATGTGTAGATTTAGAAAAGTAGAACACAATTTGTTCATGGCATGAATTAAGCGTTTAAATCCAATTTTATTCGTATCTATTTAATTTGTAATCATCAGAATCGCTTGGAAAATAATTTTTTTGTCGTTTTCCTCAACATTTGTATCAAATCAAATTAAAGCATTTAAAAAAAAAAAAATAAAGAACTTAATTTTCTTTTGGCTTTTGGTTTGAAGGTTTTTTTTCTTTTCATTTTATATAATTAATTTGTTACCTTAAGTTCATATCCGATAATTTTACTGTTACAGTCCCCTATATGTATGTATATGCACATACATATGTACATAGTAAGCTTAATTTGAAAATTACTATTAGAGGAAAATCTGGCCAAAATGCAACCTTAATGGTTTTAGGCGAATTTGATACGCTCATTGAAGCCGCCAGATAGACAAAAGTCTACACACCGAAAAACAGACTATTGTAGCTTCTCTGTTTTATATTTGGGAAAACTGTTGCCTTGCCGCTTGCTGAATGAGTAAGCGTAATTTTGCGTCATCTAACGGTACAAACTGCCGCTACTGTTGTTATTGTTGTTAGACTTTTTTCGGAGGTTGCCATTGCCATCCCGTTGCTGCTGTTGTTGTTGTATATTAGACCATTTTTGTCAGACAAACAAACGGTTTTTATGATTTATTTTTAGATCTTTCACCGGCTTAGCAACAGAGTATGACAGAGAGAAAGAGATTGGAAGAGAGACCCAGAAAACTTCGTCTCATTAATTGTTAGCTGTAAACCGAAATATCTACTTCCGACTGCACTTTGTGGTACCAGCCCTTTTAATTGTTGGCATCGTCATTCTTTAAGTCAGTATATTGCCATGGGCATATACATACATAGCAATGTATGTACATATTTGCATATATATGTATATGTATATGTACATATGTATGTATATGTATGTACGAATGTACAAGCTGCCAATTGTTATGATAGATAAGGCTTTTATACATATTGCACTTTATTTATACATACATATGTATGTACATATATGTATGTATATGCGTATATATGTATATAGATATTCAATTTTGTCAAGCAATTTAAAAAGCAAGTCAGTTGGTTTTGTATAGGTAATCTAAGATTATTTAATTTCAAAAAATAAATAATTACAAAATAATATTTACCATAAATTAATTTCTCATATCCCTGATACATCTAGTTAATTTGCACAAAATAGAATATGTAGTATAAAGTCGTGACGCCGACTTGAATATACACTGCACCAAGTTTAAACATACATGCATAACACACATATGTATGCATGCATGTAAAAGTATAAAAAAAATTGACACAAATCAAATAATTTGTCCACAAATAATTAGTATTCTTTTTTCAATTGAATAGAGTATCCGACATTGGTTACTCCATAAGAGTTTAAGTTGCAACATGGCTTATAAAAATTTTTTGTTTCAAACCGACTCGACTTTAAGTATTATTCCAATTTCAATTTGACTACTGATACACATCATTTTAAGTTACGTCTGTAGGGTATAAAAAATAAGCAAATATTATGCACAGCAACATAAATATTTTGGGTTCGCTGACCTGAGCAATGTCTTTTTTGTTTTGTTTTGGGACTGGCCTGTCCAGATGACCACAACAAACAAAAAAAAAAATATATATATATACATATATATACATACATACATAAATAGTCTCGACACGCACACACAGCCAAAGAGACACACCAAAAGTTAAGCCATTTAAATAACAACAAACTAACGTAGCCCAAAAACAACAACTAAAAAAATTAAACACCGTAAAAATTTGCATAGTTGTTGTTGGTCCGCTAGGCTCAAGCATAAGCACTGGGTGTGGTGGGTTCATCTCCATCTCTCTACTTGTGCTACATACTATAACTTAAGTCATAAAAATAGCGCCAAGCCTCCTATTCCTCAGCCGTATGCTCCATCTCCATCTCCATTTGTTTCTTGCATTCAAGTTTATCGTTAACTTGTCATCTCACTTGTTAGACACATGTTCGTGCACGGACTAGCAGAAAAAGGGAGTGGAAATGTAGGGAAAAAGAAGCCTGTAAGTTAAAGTATCTAAAACAAGTGTTTGACCAGTTGCATAGTATTCATTCATAACCCATAAACAATTATAGGAATACGAAAAAAAATACCGTAAAGTTTACAAACCGTCCATTGGCTGAAGAAAGTATCAAGTTCATATTGCCATATGAGGATAATTAAATTTGTAATCTGATCGATTAGTCGAAAACAGTTTAACAATTAGAATTACATTTTTAGAGAACTTATACCATAAATCCCTAATATGTATAATTGAATTGGAGAAATTTTTTTTTTTGGGTCCAAATACCCAAAGATTAGTGTGGGGAACTGCTTACAATAATCATACTCATATTCCTAAATTCTACTCACAGAATTTGTTTCGATGCTTCATCAATGACATTTAATAACTTATCACACGTGCCGCATGTGTAGTCAAGTGTATAGCTGCCCGGGTGTATAACTCACGAGTTCTAAGGAAGATATACGTTAAGAGGTGAGGAAGCACGTCTCCAATGCATTTTACACTTAACTTGCTGTTCTCGTCAATTGTAATTTGTTGCATGTTTGGTAGGGTTTAGAAGGGGCACGGGAGAAACCTTCAGTGGTTGGCGATGACCTCAATGTAAGCCACACGTTAGCAAGGTTGTTGGGAGATCAAAAACATACAATGCATACAAACAGACATTCGCACTTATGTACATACAAACGTTCATGCAACTTTTTGTCTTCTCGGTCTTGGCCAAATATTTTTTTCTTGATTGAAGGCCTTGGTGGACGCTGTACGTGCGGTTTTACCGATTTTCGTCCAATTGTAAAAATTGCGGTTTTGAAGTTTTTTTACCCACTTACTCTCCTTTTCACCAATGTCGAACCGATTTTCCTTGTTTTTCGAGAACATTGAAATACTTTGAAGTGTAGTTTTTTCTGCTTTCCTTCTTGGGTATTTTTTTTGACCTTTTGCCTGTTGCATCGTCTTTAAACGGAAGTTGCCTGCCTCCATGGGTCAAGCACAATTCGATAGCATTAAATTTTTGGTATTTTGTTACCCATTTAAGAACTAAATTTCATGCCAGCTGGTCTGGTCTTCATTATTGTAGTTCACTTTAAAGGCGAAGTTGTAGAGGTCAGACTCTAACATTTAGTCGGCTGTTAAAATATCTAAAGTTCTTATTTTTGTCTTCGGCAGGGCAGTGCAAAAATAATGTACATAGGTATAATGTATCTCAATGCTGTGAGACAAGTAATTATAATGCCACAGTGGGTCACTGTCAACTGACAAGCTCAAGTATTTTTGTGACCATAATCTTAACCAAAAAACAAACAAATACATTTACTAGCTTAAATTACAATGGAAGCGCTTTGTGGCGCGCCCCCGCATTTTGTGCGATTGTATTGAACCTATGGTTGAGAGGGGAAGCGGGATGCGGCTATTCAAATGCAAAAGAGAGCCAACGGGCAACCGTTACAATGTTTGGATCGTTAGAAAACAAAACAAAAAAAAACAGATTAAATGTGTAAAATTTGACGCTGACCAAACAATAACAACAGTCAGAATCATAATCCAGTAAGTAGAATAAAATAATATGTGTTTGTGTACAGTGGCAGATTTACCCCAATGCTACAATAGGCCCTGCCCTATGGCGACGAGATATTGTGACCTGCAATAGCAAAAATATACGGGAAAAGTACAGAAAAGTAAAGTCAAAGTGAAATTAAATATAACAAAATGTTGATATAGGCGAGGGCCCACCAATACGAAGCTATGTATCTTGAATATGTAGTTCGATGTCGATATCTATAATCAACTCTCATCATCATTTACACCAATAACTTATGACTATACCTGAAACACAGTGCGTATACGTTGTCTAAATAATGGAACTGGCTAGTGCCATGCCTGCAAATCCGCCACTGTATATATGTGTATGTGCATTGTTTGGATTTACCCCTTCCTACACAGATATGTAGCTAAATGCGAATAAATTTGTTTATTTGCTTTAAAATACTTTAAATAGATATAAAGGGGGCATTCGCGCTCTTTCATTGCCCCCCTATCTACTTCTCTGGCTCTCTACTGCTCTTTATCTCTCTCTCTCTCCCGCTCTCTTGCCACTCTTCTCTTGCACTCTCTCTCTCTCACACACTCTATCTCTCTCTCTCTCTCCTCTCTCTCTCTCTCTCTTAAAATGACACTCATTGTCAGACTTTAAAGATGAAACTGGGAAGTATGTCAGCAGGTCTCCCGTCATTGCGCTGTCGGCTTCGAAGCCGCAGTCGCTCGAGTAACGGTAGTTTGGCTGCTTCTGCCTGCCATGCTTAGCTGCGCATGCTTTGCGCTTCTTTCCGCAAAGCTGAGCTCTAAGCTATGTAGGCCTAGACAACCTGTTGAAAGCGAAACTCTAACTGGCTTTGATTTTTGTATACGTTATTTCTACGTATGTATGTATACACATACATACATATACATACATACATGTATGTATATGATTATTTACCGTCGTCTCTTTTTTCTCTTACTTTCTGACCAAACCTCACAAACTTAACTGTTTTTGTGCTTTTGCTTTACCGTTTATTTTCGTTTTCTTGTCGTCTAGTTGAAAGAATACATGCATACATGAACGATTATACATACACACATACACATGTATGCACATATATGTATAAATATTAAGTATACGTACAGATGTATGAATGTGTGTTTGTACATAAATAAACATACCTACATATGTACATTCATACGTACATATTTTCTTTTTCGTTGACTCTTTAATTCGTCGTCTCCTTCTACACCTGCGGACTTTCATTGTCGGCTTCCCACTTCTCAATTCTTTCATTCTTGTATTTCTTCTTCCAACAATTTATATGCTAATTTAACTTGATTATTAATGTTTTGACCCAAATACCATTTCTAAATTATTATTGGCCATTTCTGGTATAGATTTCAGTTTTTCCTTTCTTGTTTTTTTTTTTTTTTTTTTTTTAAATACTGGATAATGCTTTCTTTTAAATTCCTTTTAAATTAATAATTTTTGAAAGCATCTATCATTGTATTTATGTATGTACATATGTAAGTCAAAAAGGATCTAGTCTGTAACTTAAATAAAGTCTAATTAGAGTACACTTAGTTTTGACATAATTGAATTAAAGAATTCCAGCTCCGTTCTTGTATTATCCATCATTAATCAAAACAATTTTTTTAATCCTACCTCTTTCGATTACAGCTTAATTTTAACTACCCGTCTCGTACTCCACTCGATTAAAGAGAAATACCCTTCAACAATACTGTGGGTTGACTGGACAATGAAGTTTTGCAGTATGAACGGCCCAATTGAATCGGAAGTTGAAAGCCTACTGATGAGCCCCTGTTGGGGACCTACACAGACCGGCAGCGCTCAAGATCAGTACTTGCTAGATGGACATAAGTTGCTGTTGGAACACGATTTGGATTCACTACCAAGTGATGCAGATCAGAAAAATTCGATGGATGTTTTGGATAATTTATTAATGAACAGCTCATCGCTAAATGCTTTGTCAGACTTGAAACCATTACCACCATTTACAGGCTATACAGGACATTTGTCGATCAATGGTATATCTGGGCATCATTATCATGCCATTGCCCAGCGACTCCCCGATGAGAGTAATAATAATTATATACAGAGTGCCTATCAGAACAACAATAACAACAATAATCCCACCTCTACCACGCCTTCTGGCTCCTGTAATGGATCATCTAATGAGCACAACATAGTCTCTTCCTCCACCTGCCTACCGGAAAGCGTGCTAAGTGGTACAGGTGGTGATAACTGCGCAAATTCCTGTCTGGGGGATGTTAAACTATTTGCTGATAGTCAATTAGATTCTAAGCTTTACTCAGCGGACAGTTGTGTGATGAACGGGGGTGGAAATGGGAGCAGCTCTGCTCTCACACCCATCGATCAAGTAGCGGACTCACTACATGGAAGTGGCGTACGCATTTACAAGGATTTAACGGAATATGTTGATATGAACTCCATTGACGATATAGCTGCAATTATAGGATCAGCAATAGCCGATACTACAGTACCTAATCAACTCGATAAGGAAGAGGGCACTGATACCCGCGATAGTTGGATGGATCTTGATGCTTGGATCGATGGTAATTGCATACAACCCGAAGCCAAAGTTTTGGTATCCTCCCATCATCAACAGGATACGTTAAGTGAATTTATATTGCCGCATTCACCGTTGCCCATGCATGCTGCTAGTAGTTCTACTCTGCAAAGCCTTCTCAGTCACGGCTATATGCCCCTTTTGCAAAACCGCCTACAACATGGACCACCTCCACCCAGCACTAACACCAGCAGCAATAGCACATCAACAAATTGTATCAAAAGTGAAGCAGCACCCAGCAGCTCTACCTCATACTGCACCGAACAACAGCAACAACACCTCAGCAGTAGTTGTAGTCCACCTGGTTCGGTGGTAAGCACTACGGATAATACATTAATGATTAATCCGCGTTATCTTACCCAAACGCAAACAAATCCTAATCAAAATCAGCAACAGCCCACATATCAATTACCTTCTGCAAATGGTTTAAGTTTACCAACAAATTCGCTTAAAGATAATGATTTATGTTCTCCAGAAATGCTTGGCAACTATCCACACACTACCACAACATCATCATCAATATCGGCATCGACAAATTCTGGTAGTGGTACTCCCAAAGCGAAAAGATCCAGAGCTCAAAAGAAAAACAACCAGCAACATTCACATCATTCCACATCGGGCGAGAGTATCAACGGACCATCCACGACAAATTCTTCTACTTCTTCCCAACTTGGTGCCCTTTCACCGCCGTCCAGTGTGCAAGGTAGTTTTAGTGCCAGTGATTTGAGCGGGCTTCTTGGCAAGGAGAAGCCTGTGCATCGATGCAGCATCTGCAATCGGGGCTTTCTTAATAAATCAAACATTAAGGTACATTTGCGTACACATACGGGCGAGAAGCCCTTTCGTTGCGAAGTCTGTGCGAAAGCTTTTCGGCAGAAGGCGCATTTGCTCAAACATCAACAGATACATAAGAGAATTGGGCGTGACTGAGACTTGATTTAAAATTTAATCATTTCTTTTACTCGCTGGCCAATAACGAAGCTAGCAACCAAAAATGAACATAAATAGGGATAGTGAATAGTAAACGGCAATCGCACTCTGAGTGCGAAGTTAACGATTCTGCTCTATTGCAGGGAAGACGCCTATTCTAAGTACCCTAATCAATGGCTTAAGGTATATACATATATACGGCTTAGTATTATTTTAAGCTATCTGATTAGCTGCTACTTAATAGTCGTTTTCCCATGTGTTCTGTGTGTGAGATTGCTTGATTAGCGACCCAATGGAAGCTTTGGTGAAGCAATCCTATACACGAACATTTTGTATACTTTCGTTGTTGTTGGTTGCTTTTGATCTCTTTACAGATTAGTCGTTTATAGGATAAATTTTAACTTTAACAATAATTTCATAAATTAGAACTTGTATGCAGGTATTGGATTAAAATCAATTATCCGAGTCTAATTGATCCGAAACACGATCTACCTAATAGAAGTCCCATTAATTTTTTTATTCGTTAGTCGACAGGTTTCTGGTAAGTTAGTTCAGGCGAATACCCAAGTAACAATTTTTTAAATGCAAACAAAAATCAAAATAAAAGTATTTGGTAAAAATCAACCTACTACCTCCACTGGCAAAGAGTATAAATACCACGTAAAAAACTCGAACAACGTGCAAAATGTGCATTAATGGACTAAATAATTTGCTGCAAACGACAAATATCTAAAGAGACCACAAGCAATGTAAGAACAACGAAGCGTCCAATTGTCTTTCTGCAACTGTTGTTTCGTTTTGAGTAAATCATGATAGGGCCCTGAACAAGCTATAAGCAAATAACATAGCAAGTAGAATTTTCGATTTATTGATCATGTACCTCATCTTGTTGAAAACTTTAAGTGTATAGCAATAAAATTTTTAATTAATGTATCATTAAAATGTACAAATAGTTACAAAAACAATTGACACACATATTTAAACCTAAAACATAAAACATAGGATAAGACATTGAAGCGGGCTTGGCAAAATATTTCGAATTACAAAAAAATAAGTAATATCCAAATTAAAAATATATTTATTATACTTTCTAGCAAAGTACTCAAGTAATATTTTTTACAGAAAAAAAATGTTGTTAATTTGTTTTTATAAAAAATTAAAAATTTGTTGCTAAAGTTTTATGTTAATTTTACACGTTCTTTTAAGGACTTGTACATCAATAAGGTAACCCTCAGCACAGTCTACATATAAAGAAAACAAGAAAAATACAATTTTAATTTCTTATGTTTTATAATTATTATAATAAGTTTTTGTGCAATTTTATTTATTTTTATAACTATTTAATTAAACCATTTTGTTTGTAAATATTTACTTCAAATAGATTACAAGGACAGAAATTAGAACTAAGTTTTAATAAAGAATTGATCAAAAAATTAAAATTTTTGTCAGATATAAGAAATCGGAAGGAAAGTAAATCTACATACATACATATGTACATACGTATGAAATTTTTTTTTTTTTTTTTTTTATTACAACAGTCAAAGAAGTAAGTACTAAATTTCGTTTGTTTCAAATTTTTTTTCAAAACAAAAAAAATATTCCATTCCGGGCTAGTTATGAGGTCGAGAGATTATACTTATTTTTAAAACGGTCTCCAAAGGTAAGTACATTCAAATATACACATATGAAAAAAAAACATATATACATATAGTTTATTTGGCGTTTAAAATAATTTTTGATTGATTATGCGACCCACGCAAATTTACAACTATCTGTAAGTAGGTTCGATGTACATACATACATACATACATATATGGGTATAACATTTCTTATACAAAATTTCTTAAACACATTCATACATATGTATGTACATACATACTTCTGACAGTAAAAACCGGACTACGTGGGTCTGATTTGCGCATGTTATTAGGCACGTCTTTGGCCAAGAAAAATGGAGTAGCGCTGCGTAAAAATATACACTGGCGAAGACGGCTGAGAACGAGTCGAGCAAAATCATTATATTGACCACAAAAAAAGCAAATGCCGATGCTCGGAAGAAAGACACGACAAGATAGAAGACAATTGAAGAGAAGCGAAGCGTAGAAAAAAGCAACCACAGCCAACTTACACCGTATAAGATATGTACAAATACAAAGACAAAATGCCATGCATACTGTGCCACTGACCCAATTTCAAGACTCGTTTGGAGAACCACAAAAGAAAGAAGAAAAAGATAGAAGGCAACGTCAGCGGATTTGAAAGATACGAAGATATAGATACATGCTCTGCTCTTTCACCGCAGAGGTAGAGACCGATCATTGGAGTCCGCTTCTTCTTGCATGAGCATTTCTTTCTTACAGCCCAGCTTAATGGCTACGTTCTGTTTTCATTTCCATGTTCATCGTCGAATGTATGTACATACATATCTACTATGTATAACTCGTTTTAAGTATGTATGTACATATGTATGTGTATGTATCTTTGTGCCTTTTAAATTTATGCAACATATTGGGCGATCTCGCAGTCTCGTGTCGTTCTAGTTTTTTGTACTCATTTGAATGCTTATATTTTTTTCATATTTTTTTTTAAATAAAATTTTTTGTTTCTTGATTTTGATTCAAGAAAATAGCATCTTGTACGGCAACAATATTGTATACACAATGACTAGTTACTAGTTGGTCTTTGTGGCTGTGGCTGGCGTAGTTAAAAACACAATGACCTTGGGTGAAAGTTGCTCTCCATTTCTGTTTTGTCTGTGTATGTATGTACATATGTATGTATTGTGATTGTGCATATCTATAAATGAATAGGATTGCTTACTTGCTGGTATTTTTGTATAATAATTATATATTATATATACATATATTATACATATATATTTACACAACTAAACATTTATTTGTATGTTTCCTACGATTTTTCCTAGTCTATGTATTTATGTATATTCCATTGGAACCTTTTAATTTATGTGCACATACCACGTGGAAAGGAGAACGGAAACTGCGCACAGACAGGAAGTGGGCGGATTATATTGATGGTGTGTGTTCTTGACTGATGATAAAAATTATGTAATATTCACAAATTTGTTATTCATGCATATTCTGTAAATGTTAGTGTTTGAGCTTTGGCAATTAAGTTTAATTTAACTTTTCATTTTGCAATATTTCTGTAGCCGTCTTTACGCCTGGCCGCCCACCTGACCAAGATTATAAATGGAATAATTCTGATCCGTAATTGCATTATATTCAATTATTAATACTTAAGCGTGATCTGGTTTGATTTTTGTTGAAGCCAACATTAATTACGTGCAAAAACAAACAGTGCACAACGACAGAATGTCTTACGAAACACACAGTTAAACTTTATTAATGGTAGTAAAATAAACATAGCCAAAAAAACAAAAGAACTGTTACAAGAATCTCTTTGATCTAAAAGTGTCATTATCATACCTCACAAAACCCAATGTAATTTTCGATACTGATGTATATACATACATATATTTATAAAGATAATTCATTATAATACATATGTACTTGTACATAAAAATCTTCTGCGACAGTTTTATTGATGTTAAACAATGATACAAATATTTATGTTTTCAAATTATTCCATTATAAGCGAAAGTATCTCTATTATACAAAACTAAAAAAATTTGACCTACAAATTTGTTTTAAGATTATTTTCTTTGCCAAGTTCGTGGTTGCATTTTAATGTAAACTTGAATGGCCAAAACTGGTTAAGAACGGTTCAAGCCATAAGAAAAGCGACGCGACTGCAATTAATTGTAAATGCACAACAACAGAATCAGGCGGCGCGTGATCTATGTGTGAGAGGGGAAAGGGGGGAAAAAGCAGGCAACTGGTCAGCAAGTGACCTCAATTTTATTGGAACCTCTAAACAAGTTGCGTGGCTTATGTTTTTTGTGGCTTATTCTACTTTAAAATTTCACTTTTCAAATAGGAGCGAAGATGTGTGCATGTGAGACAATTTTATAAACCTAATAACACTCTATGTATTGCAATTTGTTTTAGTTGCAGTGTATGTACATACAAACACACATACATATATCAACGATTAAAAGACAAGAGTCAGCCCAATTGTAAATGCACATACATACATATGTACCTATGTATGTATGTATGGTACATACATATGTAAGATTTAACCTCAAACTTCAAAGTGTCACTGTCATGGCCCTTTTTACCACTCTACTCACTTCATTGCCGTCGCCATAACCTGTTGGCAATTCAGTTTATGGATCTACAGTGGTTAGAGATCGTGGCAAAGTCGAAAGCACACGAGCAATTCTTTTCATGATTTTGAAGTCGTTTTTTAAGCCCACTGTGTTGTCTCACGTAGCGCTACGAAAAAAAGTGGGTCAAATAAAACAAGCCAAGCAACCACAGTCAAAACAACAACAACAACATCAGCCACAATAACGCTGTATCATATCAGGGCATATTAGTTAGATTGGAAATAGAAATTAAGTTATTGGTTTTAAATTAAAATCAAAAGGTTGCGACTTTACGATACAAACATTTAAAAAAAAAATTCAAAACATTGACCAAAGAGGCCATCCGGAACGAAAAGATTCTGAAGAAGTTGACAGAAGTTAATCGGGAAAGCTACTGTGTACATAAATATTAACCAATCCGGCCAGAAGGTTCGTTGCAGTTGTTTAATTTCTTCAAGATCAATTTTTGTGTATTTCGAAGTTGTGAACATAAAGCTATTTGCATTTCTTTTACATTCACAAACATCAAATTGCTTACATATGTATGTATGTACATATGTATTTCGTTTTACCATTTTTCCGTTGAAAGTGATTGCTGGATTCGTTGAAACACTACTGCAGAAAAGCAGTACAGACATACATATGTATGTATGTGTGCTTAGGCATAGGGCTGCAGATAAAAATGTATGTATGTATGAATTATGGTTACTAAAAGTCTTTACATATTAAATATTTCATAAGTAATAAAATATATGTACCTATGTATGTACATACGTATGATTAGATCGATTCCATCGCCCATCATTTCTAAAAACTATGTTAACGAAATTCCCATTATAAATTTCCCATACATCCTCCTTCTATTTCTTTGCCAGCATGTACGGGAAATTTCGCATACCTGGTTTTTTTAAATAGTGAAATCGATATAATTTTTGTCGGATTTTTATAAAACATCGAAAGCTGACTTGACAATAATTACGGGTAATCATCTAAAAAATTCCTTCATTAAATTTCTTAGGAGCCGAGAAAGTCAAATTCAAAGTTTAAAAAAAGGGGCTAACCCGCTGACCACCACTGTATCTAAAATAATTAAGCCACTGTGAATAGTGCCAGTGGGAATCGGTTATTAGTACCATCGAAAATAGGCCTATTCGATAGTGCTCGAGCCGATAGTCGATGCCGATTATGCTATCGATAGTTTTTCCATCCCTATGCCAAAAACAAAAATGAGTAAACATTTATTTATTTAAAAAGTTTGTTTTGTGAAATGTTATATTTTAGCACCAATGAACGCTCTGAGACAGTTCTATTTGGAGATACCGGTCGTGACAAGAGTGTACACGACGGTCTGTTGCCTTTGTACTCTGGCGGTGGTAAGTGAAGGAATGGCTTTGCGAGGCAGTAGAGATGACGTGTCCGCCTACTAAAAATATGTTTTGTATGTTTTAGCATTTGGATTTAGTGTCGCCGCTCCAGTTGTACTTTAACCCGACGTTGATTGTAAGGAAATTTCAAATATGGCGGCTGGCGACCACATTCCTATATTTTGGAACGATTGGGATTAGTTTCTTTTTCAATATGGTGTTCACCTACCGCTATTGCCGCATGCTCGAGGATGGATCCTTTCGTGGGCGCAGTTCCGATTTCGTGATGATGTTTATTTTTGGTGGCGTGTTGATGACATTTTTTGGCATTTTTGTGAATCTCCTGTTCCTCGGTCAGGCATTTACTTTGATGTTGGTATATGTGTGGTCCAGACGAAATCCCTTAGTGCCCATGAACTTCTTTGGAGTTCTAAATTTCCAAGCTCCCTATTTGCCATGGGTTCTTCTTTGTTGTTCCATGATCTTGGGTAATACTGTGTGGGTGGATATCATCGGCATGGGTGTGGGCCATATATACTATGTGCTAGAAGATGTATATCCGCAACTCTCCAATGGCTATAGGCTGATCAAAACCCCATATTTTCTGTAAGTAGGCATTAAATTAATTTATTAAATTTTCATTGACGTCCAATATGTCCAGCTTAAACATGAAAGCAAAATATTTATTAGTCAACCTTTTCTTTTTTAGGAAACGTCTGTTTAATGAGCATATGGATCAAAATTATCAAGCCGCTCCCGAGGATCGTCCTGGTGGATTTCTTTGGGGCGGTGAGGGTCAACCTTTATTACCTAATCAGCAGCGAGAGGAAGCAGGAGAACGACGACAACAACCGCCACAAGAGGAGCTACCAGCCCAATAACAAAGTTTCAAAATTTATAAATTGTTTCACAGAAGGACAACCAAGACCATGTACCCCTCCGTTACATCCACCTTCCATTTGGTGCTTGGTTCATGAATTTAGGCACATAACGTAGTATTCAAAGGAGAGAGATATCGAAATGAGCAGGTAGTGCAATAGTTAGCCACACATATACGATTGTACTCTGTAAATTTGCCCAAAAGCATTCATCTTAGATCGATTCAGCGTAGCAAATGCACATGTGATTATAAAAAAAAAAAATATGTAAGTATGTTCAATGACATGCTAGAAAATAAAATCTGATTGTAAAAAACAACAAATCGAAAAACATCAAAAATGCAATGGTGAATTCCGGTCGCAAAGATTGAAAGACAAATTTTCCGCAGTGCGGCGTATTCATAATTACATGAGACGATTTTCATCCAAATTAGAAAGGAGATTTTCCCAAACCCTGGCCCGGCGAATGCGTAGACAACACTGGGGCACATTCATAAGTACATGAGACGATTTTCACCCAATTTAGAAAGGAGATTTTCCCGACACCCTGACCCTTATATCATCAAACGATGTACGTATGTATATATGTACATGGAAAATAAAATACATTTTATTACTCTTGCTTTTCAAAAACCTTATACTCATACTTAAGACCGTTCTCCTCTTGAATGCCCAGTGGCGTGTCCTTATCAGGGGACACTTCACGGAAACTTTCGGGTATGTTGGGGAAGAAGGTATCACAGTCAAATTTTGCATAGACTTTCGTTAGATACAAGCGATGACACCTGGGCGATGCCATGGACTCGGCATAGACATTGCTTCCGCCTACAATCCAAACGTTTTCAAATTGATCCGTTTGTTTTTCCAGTTCTTGCATAGCGGCCTCGAGGCTGGAAAAGAGCAGGACTTCGTTCGGCAGCTCATTTGACTTGAGTGTGGAACTAAGTATTACATTCAAACGATCGGGCAAGGGGCGTTTGCTTGGGGGAACTCCAAAGTAGGTTTTTCTGCCCATAATAACAACATTTCTTTTGCTGGAATCAAGGCGGCGTTTCGTGGTGTTGCTAAAATACTTTAACTCTGACCTTTAAAAAAAAAATATATATATGTATATACATATGTATATGTAGATGGATTATTCAGATAAAGTTAGTTTGTTTTATTAGACGTTAAACTTGCCTAATTCGCCAAGGCAAATCACCTTTGAGCCCAATTCCTGAATTCTCGCAAACGGCCACAATAAGGTTAAAACGAAGCATCTTTCACTCGATGCAAAAAATAAAATGATTTATTAGATTTTTAAAAATTAAAAAGGCCTTCAGTAATCAGCTGTATGTATAAGCGCGGTTTCTTTTTTTCTTTATTGTTATCGATAAGTGATTGGAAGCAACTCTAATTGAAAACAAGCGGTTTTGCGTAAACAAAAACAAATATTTTTTTTATACAAATTTTGAACAATACAGTCCAACAAAATGTTTTATCATGTAAGCATATACGATGGTGGTGTTGTGTATCCTTTAACAACGGTTTGTCTATTTAGATATCCCTTGAACACGAGATACTACTGCATCCACGGTACTTTGGGCCGCAACTGTTGGAGACTGTGAAGCAAAAGCTTTACTCGGAAGTAGAGGGCACATGTACGGGGAAATATGGTTTTGTTATAGCTGTGACAACTATAGATCAAATTGGATCGGGTGTTATACAACCTGGACAGGGTTTTGTAGTTTATCCTGTTAAATACAAGGCGATTGTGTTTCGCCCATTTAAAGGAGAGGTGTTGGATGCCGTTGTCAAACAAATTAATAAGGTTGGAATGTTTGCTGAGATTGGGCCGTTGTCCTGTTTTATTTCGCATCATGTAAGTGAACAAATCGGTAAAAAATCCAGAAAAATTGTTTGTTTTATTTTCGATATATATGTATATAGTCCATCCCTGCTGACATGCAATTTTGCCCGAATGGCAATCCGCCTTGCTACAAATCCAAAGATGAAGACGTGGTTATTTCTGGGGAGGATAAAATACGACTGAAGATTGTAGGCACACGAGTAGATGCCACCGGCATTGTAAGTGTAGTTAACAATTGCATGTACATAATTTTAAATAAGTGCCTTTTTTCTGCAGTTTGCTATTGGCACATTGATGGACGACTATTTGGGACTAGTTTGCAATTAAGTCCCAAAAACAACAAAACTTTTGCATATATATATATATATATATATATATATATATATTTATATTTAAACATTAATAAAATGCATTTAAGACATATAAATTATGTATTTAATAAGATTCATATTATATATATTATAAATATTTGCTTTTTAATATATGTAGATTGATTTCAAAAGGTACATTACAATTGTAGTTTAAATTGTATATTTTGCAAACAAAATGTAATACACTTGCTAGCAAAGTACTTGCATACATTATTTATTAGTTAGTTGTTGAACTCAAAACGATTGCACTTGGAAAAGCAGAGTGGTGGAGAATAAGCGAGCAGCTGTGCCTGTTGAGATACACTTTCGCGCATTGGATTTCTATGCCAGGGCTGCGGAACTCTATACACATAAAAGAAAGAGAGATCTTGGAATGTTTTGCTTGTTATAGATCCCAGGAGAACAAATGATGCTTCACCAACATGTCTCGAACTCCATCCTTCAGTGGCTGCGATTCTTTGCCCCGCTTGGGTGGCAGTTCCCAGTCGGGATTTAAATTAAAAGCGAATTGGGACAGTATTCGCAGTTCACATTTTATTTGCACCCAGCCGGGTGAATCAATAAAGCTCCACGAGTGATACCACTTTTGAACAACTTCTTGGTTGGCACACAGGACCTCCAGCCAGAGATGCAGTACCTGCTCATTAAGTCCCAAACAAATAAGAGAACGTAATTTGACATCCATTTGGGCATGCGCATCGTCGTGTGTTTGATTGATGGCCTGAACACAACGGTAGAGCAGCTCTTCTGGAGTCAAAACTTTTCCATCTTCGTCCAAACGATACGTCTTGCATAAGACTAGGCGGCTGTATACCGATTCAAAATCCTTTTCAACTTCTCTTGTTGCGGCCTCTTCAATAAACAGCCAAGGATGAATGGGTCCACCAAGAAATGATGGTCGCTGCATTCCGTGTTCAAGAAATGCTTTTATAGCTGGTGCTAAAGTACCGCGTACAAGATCGGTGACTGTCTCTGAAATAGCATCGTCGCCAGCCGATGTATATAATTTGCTGCGTTCATCAAGGAGTTCCACAAACTTTGCAGGAAACCAACCGCGCAGACCATTCAACTCACCAACCCAGCAATGCTCGTCTTTTTGACTAATGATGGTGATAATATCGTTACGTCGAAATCCCAGCTCGTCGTCATCGTGACGCTCGAAATCATGAAGAGCCTTTGCCCGCCGTTTCCGCGTTCTAGCCACATTGATAAAATTCTCATGATCACGTGAATGGGACTCGCTTCCATAGTTGGCAGTCAATTGAATGTGTCCTGCCAGTTTAGGCTCGATCGTAATAAAATGACGTCCTACCTTCAAAATAGCCTCACGCAAGTCCACCAGAATTTCAGTCTGACGTATATTTTTGTTCTTAAGCTCTTGCGCGGCATCTGTTGAATCTCCACTGTTGCGGAAGAGGAAAGCCTCTAAAATGGATTTGCTTTTACGGACCTGACGTCGTACCAACTGTTGTTTCGGCAGATTAGGTACATCTTCTGGATTGCCTATCTGATGACCTTGGTCGGCCATCAGATAAGCCAGATGACGGCGACGATGAGTTTCAATTACAGTCAGACTTAGGGATCCTCCCACCTCTAGAGCCTGCCGAAAAAGCACCTCCACATCAGTTACTTGGCCAGGTATATCCGATAAAGAGTTAAAGATCTGTGCAGAATTTTCTAAATGTTTTAGTTCCTGTTCCTTGACCTTAAGCATTCCTAGCGTTAACTGGAACAGGACAATTGATCCTTCGTAAAAAAACCAATCCCAGATACGTACTAAAATTTTCATATGTACCACATTGGCGAAAAGAGTAAGAAACCAATGCAGTGTGATTAAAGACAACTCAATGTCATGTTTTTTTAACGACTCATCTATAGCCGCCAGGTAATTGGCAATTAGAGTCTGCATTACTCGCTGATCCGCTTGTATACCTAGTAGAGTGGAACTATAATACGAGGCTGGAAGCAAGTCCTCAACAATAGTTGCCATCATCCAGAAGGCGTTTTCTTCCTCCATGAAGAGTAGCAAGCAAGCTGCAATAACTCCTGTGCCCTGGCAATAACCAATATCGGGGAAAAGCCAGGCAATGCCCCGGAGAATGCGCCGCAGTCGTGGTATTCCTGTGCCGCTTGGATGGCTAAAACACGCATTAGTGGGTAAAATGCGTAACAGATCCTTTTCGATTTGCTTTGATGTCATTAGCTGATCATTGCTGGAGGCCTTTACAATATCTTGATAGCTTGTCTCACTCTTTTGCTTTTTATTTAAGGCGCCGGATAGGTGTAACCACATTTTTGGCCTCAATGTATGAGGGATGCCTCCTCGTACCATAGCCCTTAGCTTTTCCGTCCTTGGCAGCATTTGTTCAACATTCTCCCAACACAATTCAGCAGCCTCACTATTGTGGGAAAACTCCAGATGGGCTATCCACTGCATTTTTTGCTGTTCGTCTTCAATGAATGGAATGCTAAGCAATTTATTTGATATTTGTTCAGGACCATCCTCCTCTTCCATACGAAATCCGAATTCATCGAAACGATATTCGGGGTCGTTGGGTCCCAGATCAGCTTCACCGTCTGTCAGCTTTGCCAAAATCTCTTGGGGCCACATTGAGGGCGTAAGCGCTGAGAAAGGGCCGCCCGCATTTGGTCGAAGCCCATCGGAGACTTTAAGTTCCTCCATCATTGTCGGTAATTGTATTAAATCGGAATCTGGCTTTTCGGAAGCTGAGGTCAGATCGTCAAGTTTTCGCTAAGCAATTTAAATGCAAAGGGAAATTACTTTCATAAACTTGATAAACAATAGTTGCCATTTCCAATTGACTCATAATTACCGTATGTTCTTCACGCCCCACGTACCCTTCATGATCGCGGCCGAAAATGCTTCTAGCCATCTCCATTATGCCAAGTCACAGATTTGGTTTGCTAATTGTCACAGCAGGAGCATTTATTAATTATTTTAAGGGTTTTAATTGGCGTTTGTTGATTTCTTCGCTAACTACAGTGACTATGTGGCAACGTTGTTTCGCAACACGACTCAAAGAAAAAAAGATATCTCGGGGTTGTTATTGGGAAACTGACGTCAGCAATGTATTCGTATGGCATTTAAATACAGTCATTGATGTCGTAACAACACAATAATCTTCGCTATCTTTTGTCTTTTTGCTTGCGCTGTCACGATTTGTTTTTTTTTTTTTGTTTGTTTGTATTAACTAATGTTGCTGTTCTCACTAAAATGTTGATAAAACCCACAATTACTTGTAAGTAACTGATTTAATGCACCTTTTTGTTATTAATTATTACGTTTACTCAGATGCGGGATCATGTCCACTTTTTCGGTCGTTGGAAATGCAAATTTTGAATGCGATTCCATTGGACAAATGCGAATGGCGACGTACATTCCAAGTGAGTTTAAAGGTTTTCCGAGTTTTAGATTTGTTTAATGTATCGTATTTTATATGGCAGCGTCCCACCAAACAGGTCCGTTTGGAGGCTCAGGCGCAACAGTTTAACGTGACTATGCTTGAGAAATATAAGCAGGGTGAGTGGAGTATTTTGGAGCATCCGATTCTTCACATTTTTGTAACAGAATGCAATGTAAGTTCAAATTTCAACAACAAAAAACTTGTACAAAAGGTGGGGCAAAACTTTAACTTTTTTCCCAAAGGATATTGACACATATAAGGCCACAATAAAAGACGAAATAGACGCCTGGCTGAAACTCCTGACTAGCTATGGCGTTTTGGATTGGATGATTTTGTTGGTAGAAACGCTAGATATGCGAAAGACAAAGAACCTATTGCCTCGCACCACAGTACTGGATAAGATACGACTTGATTTTGGCAGCAAAAACGATGATCGCTGTATATCTGTACTAAATCCGGCCAAATTTGAGCAAAAGTCAACAGAATCATTTCGCTGTTTGGTGCAACGCATTCGCTTTTTAATGCTTACTAGCTATAACAGGAATATTGTCAAATATGAAGATCTCTTGCGCAGTAAACGGGAGAGGCGCAATCTTGATGGCTGGGACTTTCGTCAGTATTTTTTTTTCCAAGAAGATTTGGCATTAATTTTTGAAAAATTGGAGTTGCATACTGAGGCTCTAATCCAATATGATGAACTGGACGCATTGTTCTCTCAATATGTGGTACAGCAAACGGATAGCTTTCGTCAACCTTTGGATGCTTTTAATGGTATCTACCTGAACAGAGTAGATAAATTTGAGATGCGATCTAAGATACGCAATAGATCTCTTCCCTGTTCCCTCTTGGAGTTCAGAAATTATTTATTTGAACGTCAGGCTCAACTTCTTTTTACAATTAATGATATACCCGAGATAGCCAAGCGTCTATTAAATTTCCTTTTTTCAACATTGCGGGAAGTTGATTACATTAAAGTAGAGTGTCAGGAGGGATCACTAGCCTGTTGGTCGTTTGTTTGCGCTTTGGAGGTATTGCAGCTTTGCGAGCAGGCAATGGAACCGAATGAAGTGACAGTGCAATGTTTTCAGCATTGTGCTCCCATATGGAATCTGGCCAAGGATAAGTTGTATGAATTGGGAAAATTATGCGGCTTGCTGCCTGGTTCTACGCCTACTTCGGAGCAACTGCATATAGTTGTGCAATTGTCATCAGGAATTGGCGATGACACCACACAATTCGAGCAGCAACAACACTTTTTGCTGGCCAATCCTCAAACAAGGGAACGTTCCCCCAATCGCAGGCCAAAGAAATCAGCAACACAGCAATTAAAAGAGGCTCTCGGCTCGAATCAGGCATTCGAAAAGCTTTACTTGGAGTTGGCCGAGCTGGCTATTAGCACATATAAACATGTAGCTCGATTACGTTCCGCTAGATTGGTGGGTTTGGATCTAGGAAAGTTTTATTGTATTCACATGAATGAACCACATAAAGCTGTGGGATTTTTTACCGATTTATTGCGTGAGCTTAAGACAGAAAATTGGCAAATGCTTAGTTCACAAACACTGCTCGAACTAGCCAATTGCTATCGTAAGATGGGCGACACTTTGGCATATACAAAATCTTGTAGTTCAATCTCCTGCTGCGCGGAGCTTGAGACTCTAGTACGTACCTTCTACTTTGACGAGTTTCTTAAATCATTAAAAAATCTAAACACCACACTCTCGGCCCAGTCGTCTATGGAAAACGCAAACTTTTGTGTACTTGAAGATCATTTTCGCATTCTGGATATCGAAGTGATCACTCCGAAGCCTATTATTCAGGATGACTTTGTGGTTGTACAATTAAAAATGGAAAGCTTTTACCCTAGAGAAATTGTGGCAGAAACCATCAAGCTTTGCTATGAGCTGCAGACTCCACCTGCTCTTGAGGATGTTAATTTTACCACTCCAACTACAAAAGAATCCTCCATATCGCAATTAAAGGTGTCGCTGCAGCTGAGCTACAAACAAGACAACAAACTTCATATGTCTACCGTTAGTTGTGACTCGCCCAAGACAAAGCACAGTGTACGGCGAACTAGCAGCACTAAGCGCAAACTTTCACCTAGTGTTCACGCCGATTTCAGCAATTTTGTGCTAGCAGAAAATACAGCATTACAGCCTGGTGTAAATATCATTGAACTTAAGGCCAAGGCAATGCGAGTGGGTAACTGGCAATTTAAGCAGGTGAGAAACACGCCACAACGTAACCGAAAAGTAAATTTCTTTATAAAATTTGTTTTTTTTTTTTTAGCTTTCGCTCTGTATGTCAAGGCTAGAGTTTCTATCTGAACAACTGCCTATTTCTCCGGCTAGCTTCGAGGTCAGCACGAAACCCGCAAGTGCAACTCTGGAGTTTAAGACCTTAATTGCTGGTATAATTCAACCCATATTGCTGCATGTTTCCGGTGGTAGTTTTATTTTTCCTGTCGATGCCAAAGTTACATTGCGATGCTCCAAAAATTTGCGGATACGTCAGGCACTGGAGTCTAACGACGAAACAAAAAATTTGTGCAATGATTCAACGTTTGAGACTATTCTTCAAGTACCGTTGAAACATTTTAAGTCCTTCGAAGAGCGTAGCATTCCGTTGGAAGTGCTGACAGATATGCCTGGTCGCAAGACGACCAAACATCATGAACATCATGTAGCCATCAGCTGTCCGTGGTCGCGGAATGAGTTGCTGATACCAATAGAGTTTCAACCGGCCATGGAAGCAACTTGCCGGTTACATACCTGCGGCACGCAAAAGTTTTTACAAGTGATAATGAAAGGGCTGGAAGCCCATTTATTGCTAAAACAAGCCGTGGTCAAATGCGATGTGTCCGGAGTTAAATTGGTAGATCTGAATCCAAGAAATCAGCAACCCATTGTAAGTTTAGAATAACAGACATACATATGTAAATTGTATGTGGCCTTATTGATAATGCTATGCGTGTTGTTGCTTTCAGGAAATATACAAAACTCTGATGGTTACCTATCTGTATGAGATCCAGGTGGAGCCCCTTAAAACAGAAGAGGAGTTGCCTATTGTTAAAGTGCATTTTGTAATTCAATATGCCTCCTTGGAGCAGCCAACCGTTTGGAGAAACTACGGATGTGCCTTTGACCTTGTTGACTATACAACGCTCTTTAAGCTTCAAGGCCAATTAGAGCCCAATGAACTGTGTCGTCTCCGTACTGTTTGCAACATGAATCTTAAGATTACCAAAATCCATGAAAATCCTTATGTGGACCTGATGTATGAAGTACTTAACGATCAAAATCTTTGGGCTGTTTGTGGCCGCTCTGCGGGTGAGTATATTCATTTGTCATTATTACTTAAAATTTCGGACTACCTCTTCGCAATTTAAACCTATTTGAATAAATTTCAACATTAGGGTAACTTACCTTTAAGCTTAAACTGTGGCAAACGAATAGATAATTAAAATTATTACTTTTTATTTTTCAGGAGTTGTTTCAATGAAAGACGTTGATAGTCATTCGATATCTCTCGATGTTATGCCTTTAAGCACTGGATTCCTACCCATGCCAAGTATACGACTATCAAAATATACAGCCGGTGGCAAGAATAAAGCTGATGCTCATTCTAAAGTTCATCCATTTCCGCCAGGACAGGTATATAATTCCACCAAGAGCTTGCAAATACATGTTATAGCCAGCATCAGTGTGGACCCATGAACATTCAACGGGACAAGGTATTCTAGCAAATCGTTTATAACAAATGATACATACATATATAGACAAATAAAGCGTAACAGAACAGAATATTATGTGTATTTGTTGGCCAGATTTGTCAGATTATCGCCTTCCAGGCGATAAAAATGCCATTTATCTCTGACAGTCAAATCTTGTGCCCCTAAATTTTCGTAGAATCTTCTTGCTGGATTCCACTCCAGCACATGGAAATCCAGACGTGAGCAGTTCAATTCCTTAGCTCGAGTGGCAACCGCAAGAAAAAGATGCTTTCCAGCTCCTTGCTGTCGATATTGTGGTCTTACATATATATCTTCAAGAAATAAGCAACGCCCGTCCCAAGTGGAATATGATTTAAAACAAATCGCATAGCCAATGTACTTAGTCGGTATGCTATATGAACACAAAAATTTATCTCCGATTGACATCGACAAAGTCTCTTTTGTTTGTTTGACTTACTTCTCCTTTGTCAGTACATAAATCTCACAGTATTCGGGTCCACCATCGAGTCCTGCATCTCGTATAAGATCTACACTTATATTTGTCGGAAGAATTTAGTTACATTTACAATATAAAGTCATTATCATTTTACCAGATTGACTCAGCCTTGGGCCGTCGCTCATATTCTCAAAATCAGCCAGTTCCTGGATCATATCTCTAACATGGTCAATATCCTCCTTTTTAGCACGTCGAACGTTCAGCATGTTTAAGATTTATTTATTTCTAGTTAGCGATTCAAAGCCTTGCATCAGGTAATACAAATGAGTCGAGTAGTAACAATATAGTGCCTCGATAACAGATAAGGTAATCTTATGTTAAAGTTAAAACAGGGTCGGATTAAGAGGGGTCTGCATTCTTAAAGTGGACGTGCAGTTTTTACAAATCCTCATTGTGAGAAAATACCTCCATTGGATGTGTGTCTAAATTATTTATTTTAGAGCTTCTTAGTATCTAGTATTTTTCTTACTCCACATATTTTTTTAAGCCACTATTTTTTCTTAGTGCCCTCAATGGCGCTTAAAATGCCTAAATAATGGTTTTCGTCTCTGTCTAGTGGGTAACACAAAAAATCTTTTTCAATTACGCAGCAAGTAGCGGAGTTACTATATAGTGTTTTTTTTTTTTGGAGAACGCTTAGCGTAGCGTGCTTTTCATTCGTTTTCCAAAATGGAAGAATTGATGGAATTTTTCGACTTTTCAAAAGAATTTAAACGCACTGAAGCTCCAAAAGGATGTGTTTCGTCCAATATTGTCGTTCCTGTCACAGAAAATGAAAAGACGAAGCCGGCTAAACAAGAGAATCTCGGCACTGAATATGTCAAGGAAATAGTCGATCGCGAAAAGCAAAACCTCGAATCGGTAAGTAAATTCACAAAGGAATTATGCTGAGATTGCGGTTTCTATTGTTTTCTTTAAAGCTCGGACTAGGTGGTAGTGCTGCCAAACGAAATCGCACTTTGGATGACATTGATTCCGACGACGAAGAGTGTTTCGAAGCGCCTGTTTTGCGAGTAGATGAAGAGTTTTATTCAAAATATCATTTCGATTTAAATCGTGACAAGACTTTGCCAATTTATTCTCAACGCGAGGAAATTTTGAAAGCTATTAGAGCGAACACTGTTGTCATAATCAAAGGTGAGACCGGATGCGGCAAAACTACTCAGGTGAGTTAAACATGAACTGGTTCATTCACAGGTAAAGCATTTCTTGCAACGGTCAATGAACCGCCAAAACAGCGGTTGCTATGAAAAAAAACCCAACCAGATCTCATTTAAATATTTATTTAAGTTCTTATAACTTGTAATTCGAGAAGATATATTTTCACCTACGAATCTGCTGCCTCATCACCACTGTCCTCGCCTCGCTGGTACTCTTGGGCGACGTCCATAGGTAATTGTCGGACAAATATTGTGGCAGAAGACATACGTCGTTGTGCCAGCATTGTTGAATTCGAGTCATCCGAGTTTTCCATTGAAGATTCAGTTTTTGCATCCTCCTGACCGTACATCGCTTTATGACGGACTCGTTGACGCACTGCACCTTGACCCACCGATTGAGATATAGCCGAAGAGGAGCAAGCCTCCTCATTCTGACCACCTAATAGGTGACTAATTTCATCAAAGGTTTCCAGTAACTGGCTAAAGATCTGAGTGGGTGGCAACGCCCCATTATTTTGTTTAGTCAATTCATGTTTTTGCTTATTATATGCCACCTCCAGTTGGCAAAGTGGTCCAGTAGCTCTATATAAATCATGAAACTCATTTAGATCCTCTTCGAGACTAATCTGGCCATGAGCTGGACGCATTTGTTGTTTGGAGCCATTATTCTGCTGTTTCCAACCACCCCCTTTGGACCCAACGATACTTTCTAAGCGGTCGAAGGAAATAAGATTGTCCAAACCTTGAGCATAGTCTAGAGCGGTAAAACGGAATGCCTGATGCTGGTAAAGATGGGAAAAGATATAGCAAGCCTGCATGGTATCTTTCCTTGTGTTCCCTTCCTTTTGCAATTCTGTAAAATAGCACGTAAGGGTGTCCCAGGTACTCGATGCAACTTCAATTCTTACAAAATTCTGCGTCGGCTGCTTATTGTATATCACGTAGAGCAGATATATTCCGGCAAAACGTTGCGCACGGGAAGCTTGAAATTCTTGACCATTAGGACGACAACTGCAGGCGACACGTTTGCCGACATGCAAGGCTGCTAGAGTTGTGGATACCACCTCGATGTGATTCGTCTGGGCAGAGTAGATGTGTTGCATTTGAAACTCTCGCCAGCAGCGGCAAAAAAGCTCGAATTCTGAATGTTGTAACTCCTCTGCTAGCCGATGGAAGCGCTGGACTAGTTGCCAGCAATCGTGGTAAACATTTAGTTCCATTGGGGCATCTGCAATTGTTTAATGTCAATTCAAGTTATGTGTACGTTATACAACACTGTAGAATGGAATTTATCGATTTGACTGGGCTATCGGTTTTTGACTCTAGCGATTAATTCAATTTGAATTTTTCCCGCTCTACAAGGTGCCGCAATACATATTAGATGAAGCCTACCAAAGTCGGCAATACTGCAACATTGTGGTGACGCAGCCTCGACGGATAGCAGCCATCTCCATAGCAAACCGTGTCAGCCAAGAGCGTCACTGGGAACCCGGTACTGTATGCCGTTATCAAGTGGGATTGCATCGCCAATCAGATTCAGAGGAAGGACGACTGCTTTACTGCACTACCGGAGTCCTGCTAAATTTTTTGATTAATCATAAGACCTTGACTCACTACACGCACATTGTCTTGGATGAGGTGCATGAGCGAGATCAGGAAATGGATTTCTTGCTTATTGTTGTTCGCCGTCTATTGGCCACCAATTCGCGACATGTCAAAGTTATTCTTATGTCAGCGACTATAGATAGCCGTGAATTTGTTCAATATTTTGCGACTAAAAATAACATTCCTCCGGTGATAAATGCAAGTCATGGACGTAAATATCCTTTCGTAAAGTTTTATCGAGATCAATTAAAAAATATGCACTGGCAAGAGGACCAGCCTAATCCAGATGAGCCTGGAATGGGATCACATGGATATTCGGCAGCTATTAAAATTCTGTTGGTTATTGACAATATGGAACGTAGCGCTGAAGGACAAACCCAACGGAGCTACGAAGAAAATCTAAAGATTGGTTCAGTACTGATTTTTTTGCCAGGAATAAATGAAATTGAAAACATGGCCGAGAATATTGATCATGTGGTGCAAGAGAAGTATGTATATTATTTATAAGTCAATATTTAACTAATCTGATACCAATTTCTTGTCTCAGTCCCGCATTAAAGGTTTCCATAATTCGCTGCCATTCTTTAATGACTCCCGATTCACAGCGAGATGTCTTTGCTTCGCCACCTGTTGGTTATCGCAAGATTATTTTGACAACCAACATTGCCGAGAGCTCAATAACTGTGCCCGATGTATCATATGTAATTGACTTTTGCCTTGCAAAAGTGCTTGTTACGGATACGGCCACCAATTTCAGCTCACTGCGGTTGGTGTGGGCTTCAAAGTCAAATTGCCGACAGCGAGCCGGACGCGTGGGTCGCTTGCGCAGCGGACGTGTATATAGAATGGTACCTAAAGCATTTTACATGAAACATATGCAAGAGTTTGGCATACCGGAGATGTTACGCTCACCATTAGAGAGTTCAGTTTTGAAGGCCAAAGAATTAAATATGGGGCCACCGATCGAAATATTAGCTTTGGCGCTATCGCCGCCAAAATTGTCTGACATTAGAAATACTTTGTTATTGTTAAAAGAGGTTGGCGCCTTATATGCCACTGTGGATGGCAACTATGTAGAATTAGATGGAGACCTTACTCCTTGGGGCAGCATAATGACTAAATTGCCACTTGATATCCGTTTAAGTCGTTTGGTTCTCTTGGGCTATGTATTCAATTGTCTAGAAGAAGCTATTATTATGGGTAAGATACAATTCCTTTTGATCATGCTCATCATACTATTGTATAGTCAATAAAAATATTTAAATTCTTTTTAGCTGCCGGTTTGTCTGTGCGTGGACTGTATTTACAGGAAGGAGGTTTTCAAAGCTATGAATCTTATTGGATGCACTATGTCTTTGCAGATGGTTCCTCCTCGGATATGGTGGCCATTTGGCGTTTTTATAAGGTAAGCTTAATTGTAGACTTTAATCGTGTAAAAACAAAAACGAATAACTTGTGCTTTTTAGACCTATCTGAACATGTGCGAGAATCGCATAATGCAGGAGTCGGCAGCTCAATGGGCCAGACGTTATCACATCTCGCTCCGGTCTCTTAAGGAGATGCATTTGCTAGTCCAGGAACTGCGTAGCCGTTGCAATAAACTACGGCTTCACCCCATGCAGGATCAGTTGTGTCAAATTAAGGATGATCGCGAACGCGCATTCATACTCAAGATTCTCATTGCTGGTGCATTTTACCCGAACTATTTTATCAGATCAAATAAATCCAATCCGGACTATGGTCGTAATATGTACCAAGTCCTCTGTGGCTACGATCCTTGTCGCACTGTATATTTCACCCATTTTGAGCCACGTTATATGGGCGAGTTGTATACACGTCGCATAAAAGAATTGTTTTTGGAGGCCAAAATACCTCCAGAAAATATGGATGTCAATTTTCAGCTCGGTTCGGAAAAGGTATTTGTGACGTTCAAGCAAACGGAGGATGAGATGGATCAGTTGAACGTGATCCAAGTGCCTGGACGTATATTAACAGATGTTTACAAGGCTGTCAGACTACGCATAGGGAGACAATTTCGTCCTATACGTGTCATGGAGTGAGTCTTTTACCACGATTTTTCAATTTTTGCTTTTGCCTTTATTGTTATTTATTTATTTTTTTTTGTCGTCATTTAAGCCACGCACACGCTATTAAATATGTGCAAGAAAACAAGATTGGGACTGTTATTGAAGGTCAGTGGCATCCACCTACAAAGCCTTTTAATGCAGAACTCATGGCCTTACCTTCTGTATATGACAAAAATATGATTGGATACATAACCCATGTAAGTATTTACACAAATTTGGAATAAGAAAAATTAATATAAGTAACCACACTCATTACCATCATTACATTCCGTAGATTGTCAGCTGTGGCAAATTCTTTTTCCAACCGCTCAATTTGGTTGATTCCATTACCAACATGTCCGAACATATAAATTCGCCGAAGAATCTAAGCCATTATATCGTTGATGCCGGATCTATAACTAAAAATTTAAAGCTGTTGGCCAAACGTGTCGATGATTTCCAGCGTGCCCAAGTAATCAGAGTGGAAACGCACAGTCATCAGTATCCCAAGTTTCGTGTGCGTTTCATTGACTACGGTGATATCGCTGTAGTGCCAATGAATCAATTACGTTTGATGTCCGACCAACTGAAGCGAGAATATGATGATTTGCCGCCACGTTGCTTTGAGTGTCGCCTCGCTCTGGTGCAGCCTGCTGCACTGACCAGCAACTATAACCGTTGGCCAGTAAAGGCTAACGAAATGGTCCGTAAAGTAGCCATGGATGGACAAGTTGAAATGGAGATCTACTCTCTGGTTAATAATGTAGCTGCTGTTTTTATTAAAATGCGGGAGGGAGTTCTAAACGATAAGCTGGTAGAGAAAAACTACGCTCGGCGCTCCGATGAGGACTTTGCTTCATTACAAGATCACGATTTTCGTTTGCGTAAACAGGAACGTAGCTTACATGTTCCAAAAGCGGAGCGTAAACAGGGGAATGAGCAATACTTAAGAGTCAGTCAATTACCACAGGATATGGATTTGTCACCACCGCCGCAACACAAATGCCCCACTGTTGTACGTTTGAAAGGGCCCTTTAGTCCGCTAGAGACCACCATGTTCTCCACTATCCGAACAAGTGTTTGTAAAACAGTTAGAATCGACCCAGTTTCAGTGAATTCGGTTTTGCTTGACTCCAATCCACAAGACAGGCACGATCAGTTAATAGTAGCTGCCTCTGTGACGACTAATAATAATAATCAAGTTCTAACAGTTCGGGGATCCACAGTTATGCCCAATACCCATGGTTTCGGTGCTTTAATGACGCTCCTTTTTTGCCCCACTGTACAAATTAAATGCAACAAAGAATGTACTAAATTTGTTAGCCTTTTAGCTGGTTTGGGTTATAACCCGGAAACAATGGAGCCTTATTTTGAAGATCATGACGTTGTGATGAACTTGGATGTAAATATACTTGAAGATGACGTGCGCCTGGTGAGCATTATTATGGAATCTGTTGAAAAACTGATTAAATGGGGTTTTGCATTTTTATCATTTTTAGATTAATCAAATGCGCTATAATATTGATACCATTTTCTTTAAATATGAAGGAGAAGATGCCCCAGCAGTGGCTGCAGGTGATCGAAGCATAGTGTTTAATCAGTTACGTTGTTTGCTTAGCCGGTGAGTTTCATTAATTTCGTAATGATTTGTACCTTTGACCTATCTATCGACTAACTAAATTAACTCATAAAACTAGCATTTACTGGTATAAGAGAGGTAAAACAAACTTTAAAATGGTCAACCATGGTTCTTTATTTTTATTTTGTTCTTTGACAGGCTTCTAAGCAAGGATCGTTGTTATATTGAGCCCCATAGCAGCAACTTAGACAATGTTTGGGAAAAATTAGACAATCTGGGACCACAGTCAGAGCCTTACGGCAAACGTGCGATATTCCCAATGCATACTATACCAGAATTACTTAGCGAGGATAGGACTGCTACTTTGGCATTGCAGGAAAATTGCAAGCGACTATACAGTTGGCGCACTTTGTAAGTCACCAAATTAATTGCAATAACATATATATATTACATATACTTTTATTTTTTCTTTGATTAGCGATGGCTTTTTACAGCCCTTAGACTGTAAGCTCTGCAATCAAAGACTCGAGACTGTTACGCAGCTACGGCTGCATTTACTAAGTCAATTGCATCGCGACCGCGAAAAGCAAATTGGATTCCAGAATAACTAAGCTTATAACGCAACTTGACACAGATATTAAAACAATGATTGATTCAGTTTCTACCTATCCAAGGACGGGGGGGCATACTCAACGAATTGCCATTTCAATGATTTAACTACTACTAACTTTACGAAATGAATATGATAATTAGTAATTTAATTTCTTTAACACTTGAAATACCATTCGAATGAATCATTACTATACCGCTGAAAAGGTTATTTTTACTTTCATTTCTTACCAAATAAACTGTAGATCAAAAGACAAAAATTTTCTCGTAAATATTATTTATGTATTAACTTTTGTTTTACCATGTTGTCATGTGCTAATTCGCTGCAGACTTATTTTGGATTAATCCAGATGTTGCTGTTAAGGGAGTGCTCTCTATGGCAGCAGTCTCACATAGCGTATAATTATGCATGCGATTCAGAGGCTTGCTGCACAGGCCACAAATTTGACGCTTGTTAAAGCCAAAGATTTCAAAATTCAAAATATTATACATATCAAATTGAATTGTAGCACTTAGTTGAGAGCATTCCACAATTAGAATATTTTGCTCATTAAGCTCCACCCTGTAAAAAGTATTTGTTGAGATATTATCGGTATTCAATAACATTTAACTCACCGAAAATCATAGTCGCTAGTTTCTGGCCATTGGTATGGTTGGTCCCTTACATTATGCGGTTGATTGCCATTTAGATAGATAAAAACGGGATCGTCATTGGCCGACTGACTATTATTGCCTGGTCTTGAGTTAAAGTTAAAGTAATTCTGTCCAATGTGGACACGTAGACCATAATTGCTGGAACTTGTTGGCATTAGAAAAACTGCCATTTTTGGTTGCGATGAACAATCAGCCGCCAGCAGTGTTAAGCACTTAGGATTATTGATAATCTCACGCAGATTAATGAGATAATCATCAAATGTATTTATCATGCCATTAATTACCGAACAGGAACGTTTTAGCCCCGAGTCGTAAGTGAGCTCATGTGACGCGTCGAATTTTGAGTCCAATTTGTAGAGGAAGGGAATGTGATAGATTCGCCAATTTACCCCATTCACCTCCACATTTATCCAAAAATAGTCGTGGGGTGTATGCATTGTGATATTTATCTCCTGACTCATATGCAAGGAGTTAACTTTATGGGCCGATAAGGCTGATACCAAATGATCCAATCTCGTCGACCATAATTCAAACCAGGGGGGCATCTACCAGTGAATAGGCAAATATTTGACTTAAATCACAAATTTGTTATTTTTGCTTACGTTGTTAAACTTTAGGTCCATATCGTATTGTGTAATAGACGTGAAATTCTCAAAGTTACTTCTTTTGCAATATTTTGACGTGGGAATGGGTGAGAATTTCAGAACTTCCTTGGGACAGAAATCCGTATCGGTTAGCGAGATCTTATCCGAACGCAAAAAGGCATGAGCATGCTCCGAGGGCTTATAACGGTAAAAAGGGGGGGTGGGGGAAGCAATAACAATAATTTAAATTCCTTTTTCCGGATAAAAAGTTTCATACGTACGCCTGCTCGTGCTGCAAACTGCATGGTGGAACCACTTTCTGGACATTCTGCCAAATCTGTGGCGAGACCAAACACAACATAGCCATTGAGGGTGTGTGGTCGTTTTGTGAAAACCAACGGTTCGTATGTTAACTTTGTACATGCCTGAAACAGAACAAAAATTATTTTTATGTAAATATGTACATATGTATGTGTCTGCATGTTCTTCAAAGAAACAAATGCTAAGTCGCTCTAAGATAAAAGTTAAAATGCTTTTTAGTTGTTAAATATTTAGTGTAAATATACAAATTATCCACAATAGTCAAACACAATTGCCCAAAGTCAATTTTATATATTATTGTATTGTATTATTGTTTGATTTTTTGGGCTGAAAACGTGAAGTAAAGGAGAGCTCCACATTGCCATGACAAAACGGCACGAGTTAACCACAACAACTCAGTTGTGGTAACGATTAGCACGCGTCCTGCGCTGCCTTTCGACAAGTGTGTCTGCAAGTCCTTGTCATGTCCTTTCTGCGTCCGCTCTACCAGCAATGAGAAACAAACATTTTTCATGTGGTTGCCTCCCACTCAACCACTTTCACAGAAATCTTGCCCCAGATTCCCCGAACAAGAGTGCTCATTCTCATACTCATACATACTTGTATCCGCACCTGTCTCATTACCCAAAACATAACTAACAAAAAAAAACTAACGAAGTAGTCTGGAACTTGTATGCCACCCCAGTTTGATCAATACGTTTGCTACACTTTTCAGAAGGCAGTCAGCTACGATACAGTTAGGACGCATTTCTCCCGTCGGGAACGGAAATTTCAAAAAAATAATCTATACAAATTTTCTCTAATTTTTCTATGAACGTATGAACAAAAATCTTAAAACGCAAGTGTCCAGAAGTTTTTCGACTGTCTTCTTTTCAATTTGGTTTGCGTTTTAAAAAAAATTTTCGTTTGCTTTATTTCCTGATATACTATAGGATGACTTCGGTAAGCTTTTAAAATATATATGGAAAAATTAAGATTTATTTAAAGATTTTCAGATTGAATCGAAACGTGTGCAATATCGCAAATATCTTGAAAGAGCAGGTGTCATTGATGCTTTGAGTAAGGCCTTAATTAAGCTGTATGAAGAGCAAAACAAGCCCGAAGATGCCATAAGATTTGTACGGAAATTTATGTGTGAAAGCTGTCCGGATGATGCACAGTACGATCTGATGAAAAATGATCTAGAGGAGGCCAAGACGACTATAGCGCGACTAGAACAGGAATTGGAACGCCTTAGAGGCCAAATGTGAGTAATGTTAAAAGCTTTCGATAAAGATTAATATAAATGGCAATAACAAAATAGCAAAAAATCACCCGAGGAATACCAGGAGCTCACTATGGCTGGTTATAAGTCTTTGACTGATGACGAGCAGAATGTCTCTTCGCTTTTACGCAAATATTTAACCCCCGAACTGCTGGAGGAATACATGCTTGTAACCACATCAGCACCTGTAGAAGCATATCTATACGATTGTGCAGTTTCTGGATTCGAGCATCATGACTCAACTGTTGGCATCTACGCTGCAGATGTGGAGAGCTATGATGTATTTGGGAAACTGTTTGATCCCATTATTAAGGAATATCATGGCCAAGAAGAAAACGATTCGGATGTACTGCAAAAGGACACCGACTGGGGAAATGTAGATGAAATTGAAAACTTGGATGCGGAACGGAAATACATTTTATCGGCCCGCATTCGCATTGCTAGGAATATTGAAGGTTATCCATTTTTCCCCAAATTAACGGAGAAGCAGTTTATCGAGGTGGAGGACCGTGTCCGTGCCGCAACCGAAACAATGGATGGCGAACATATTGGCACTTATATCACACTGGCTGATCTGGATGCCGAGACCCAACAGGAAATGGTGAAACGGCATATCCTGTTCCAGCGTAGCGATGAGTACCTGACCACAGCGGGTTGTTATCGATTTTGGCCCACAGGCCGTGGAGTTTATCATAATCCAGCAGAGACTTTTCTAATTTGGGTTAATGAAGAGGATCATATGCGCATCATTTCCATGGCTCAATGTGGCGACTTGGGTGATGTATACAATCGTTTAGTCAATGGATTGCAAGAGCTGGAGAAAAGCTTGTCATTTGCGCGTCATCCACGGTATGGCAATTTGAGCGCCTGTCCTACTAATTTGGGCACTACTTTACGGGCTTCGGTTCATATACGCTTGCCATTACTGGGAAAGGATCCTGATCGATTGGCTGCCATGGCTGAGGAACTGCAATTGCAAATACGCGGTACGGGTGGTGAGCACACAGCAATTGAAGACGGTGTTATGGACATTTCCAATAAGCGACGTCTGGGCTTCACGGAATTTGAGTTAGTTAAGTCCCTTCAAGATGGCATTGTGGCTTTGATTAATGCTGAGGAGGAGTTGGAAATAGCTGGACAAGAAGGTTAAGCCACATATCGATGAATCTTTTGTGAATGATTCAGATTAGATCAGTCAATACATTCTCTTTCCCTTCACAAACACATTCACACGCATATTTCGGTTAAATAAAATTTGTCCTGTACTAATACCACTTACTTTCCAGTCCTCATTGTCTTTGGAATTGCGTTGTATCTTTCCAATTATTTTAAACCAACTGGATTTCTTTGTGGTCTGTACGTCTAATGAAACGTTCCATTTATGCAGAGCCTCTACATTATGTGTTAAGTCAGTGTGATGAAGAGTAAAGGTAATTTGTTTGCTCTTCAAATCGGCTGTGTTCAATACATCTTCGACGCAGGTGTTACCATCAACCTAAAAATAAAGAATATCAGTCGAAAACCAATCAACTTAGTTACCGTCCCCAATTCTTACCCTAGTGGCATTCTCATTGAACATCAGCAAAGTGAAATTACGGTCATGACCAAGATGGATGGAACTTAGCTGGGTAAACCCAAATATATACATCAAAATACTTAGAGCCATATTTCGCGAGAAGCCGCTGGAAAATATAAAGGATGACAATATAAACATATTTGGCGGGTATTTTGACAATATACTTCTCTATAAACTCTGATTTTAACAGCATTCCACGATATTTGACTAATTCATTAAGGTTCGTATTGATAGTCAACTTGACGCCTAAATCTGGTACATCATAGCTAAAAAGCTGGAACTATAAAAGAAGGTACTTAGCATATTTAAATTAAATATATGTGGGGATGGTATGGTAACGCTGTAAGGCCAGACCTACAGCTGATCGACGAGGTGGCAAGGGGAGAGAGCAGACGAGGTGGCAAGGAAGAGTGAAAAACGAGGAGTCTAGAGAAAACGATGAACGACGAACGACGTGTGTGTAAATGAGTAAATACATAATTTTGTCAAAACCCATTGTTCCGTTTATAATTACCTAATTTAATAAATAATATACTTAATATAACAACTATTCTAATTCTTGTGGGTACAAATCCCACAAATATGGGGGCTCAACCTAACTTAATCGAAGAAAAATATAACGGCTCAACCTAACTTAATCGAAGGAAAATATAACGGCTCAACCTAACTTAATCGAAGAAAAATATAACGGTTCAACCTAACTAAAAAAATATGAAGTCTCAAATAAAATGATGTGATAAAATAGTAAAGAAGTACTAAAACGACGACTAAGATGGACAAATTGATGTAAAAGTGATTGTATTTAAATAAATTAAGGTCTAAAAGAGTAAATACCAAAGTTTTTTAACGGGTTTAACGCGGTTCCAAGAATTTGTCAAACGTTTAACATTTCGACAAATTGTGAAATAAAATACACAAACATATAAGAGTGACGCTACCAATACAGACATAGAAAAGTGAACATGGCAAAGCTCGCAGATTTCGGTGCTATAAAAGAAAAACTACGTACGGAAAAGAGACAGAACATTACACTGCTTCACAAGTATGTATTCGAAAGGGATGGAGACAGAAATAACAGAAAACGGTTACGCGAATTTCAAGGTTACGACTACGAAAGAACAGATGAAGAGTATGCAATTAAAATGTCATATATTGCCGATGAACTTTCTGATAATGACTTAGCTGTAATATGTAATATGCTACATTTACACCACAATGAGAGTGACCTGTCAAACTTTATATTTTGTAATTTGAAAAAGGGAAATTTACTGCCTGATGCTGATTTTAATGCCGCGAATGACGAAGTCTCTGACGAAAGCAAAAACGAAGAAGATGATAATAATGGCGTTGACGATAATGATGCACAAGAAGAAAGAAACAAAAACAACCCTTCAGTAGCCAGTGATCCAATGCAAAACGTTCCGATTCAAAGTGTTCCAAGATTTGCTTTAAATTTTCATGATATCGAAGATTCGGTTAGATCGTTTAATGGTGAAGATACCCTTTCCATAGAAGTATGGATTAATGAATTTGAAGATCTTGCAAAGCTAATGTATTGGAATGATTTACAAATGTTTATATTCGCAAAACGGTCATTAAAAGGATTAGCAAAGCTTTTTGTTGCGAGCGAACGAGGTATTTGTAACTGGTTGAAATTAAAAAAGGCGCTACTCAATGAATTTAAATCGACGACAAACAGTGCCCAATTGCATAAAATGATGGCTGATCGGAAAATTAAAAAGAACGAGAATTTACAAGAATATTTTTTGCTGATGAAAGAGTTATCCACACGAGGAAATGTCGAAGAGTCAGCATTGATCCAGTATGTTATTGATGGTATTGACGACAGTGGTACGAACAAATCAATGTTGTATGGAGCTAAAAACATAAAAGACTTTAAAGACAAACTGAAATGCTACGAAATAATGCGGGAGAAATCTAAGAGTGAGAATAAGAATATACTAAGTTTTAATAAACAAATCCAGAAAAGTGATCGCAGTTCTCAGCCAAAGCAAGTTCGTAGTGTAAATAAAGAAATCAAATGTTTCAATTGTGGTCTTAAAGGTCATACAGCCGCTGACTGTGACGATAAAAACAAAGGTAAAAAGTGTTTTGAATGCAACATGTTTGGCCATATTGGCAAAGATTGTCCCAAGAAATCGGAAAAACGCGAAGTGAGTAATACACGAAAACTGAACACATCAACCTCACGTATGTATAAAGAGATAACAATCGACGGTTTAAAGATGAATGCTTTTATTGACACTGGTAGTAAATACAATCTTATGTCCGAAAAGATTTATAAAAGAATAAAACAGTCAAAGCTATGTGAGTGCAACAAATTTTTAATTGGGTTCGGTAATGGCGACGCGGTCAAAGCCATGGGTTCAATCGAAAAACTATTCGTAATTGACGGTCAAGAATTCAAATCGGTATTTCTAGTAATTGATGCACAATTTCTTGATGAAGACTTGCTGTTAGGCGAAGAATTTTGTAAAATTGCGGAAGTAAAAATAAATTCTGACGGGATAAGTGTAAGAAAGAGTGACAGTATCGAGCTTGAAGCAGAAATTTCGGTGTTGATGAAAATAAATGCATCAAATGTTGACGAGATTGATTTAAATGTTGAAGCTAATGCAAGCAATTCCGCAACGAATGAAGTACGCGAACGTAAACGCAAGGTCGACAAACGTAATAATGAGAATCGTAGTAAATGATGATACCCCAATCTACTCGCGTCCGCGTAGAATCGGTTATAATGAGCGTTCCGTAGTAGACCAACAAGTCGATGAATGGTTAAAAGAAGGTATAGTCGAGCACTCTGAGTCAGAGTACAGTAGCCCCGTAGTCCTGGTAAAAAAACGAGATGGTTCTCCAAGACTATGTATCGATTATAGAAGGATCAACAAGGTAATATTACGAGACCATTTTCCTTTACCCTTAATCGAAGACCAACTGGATAGATTGGTAAGTGCAAAGATATTCAGCACTATTGACTTGAAAAATGGATTCTTCCATGTTGATGTCGAGGAGGAAAGTCGAAAATATACATCTTTTGTAACGCACAACGGGCAATACCAGTTTCTGAAGGTACCATTTGGACTAGCGAATTCTCCTAGTGTTTTTCAAAGGCACATCAATGCTATATTTCGAGAGCTGACTCGCAAAAATATCGCAATTCCATATGTAGATGACATCATTATTCCAGCTAAAGATGAAGACGAGGCTATATCAAATCTCAAAGAAGTCCTGAAACAGTGTGAAAATTATGGCCTGATGATCAACCTAAAAAAATGCAGTTTTTTAAAGAAATGAGTTGAGTTTTTAGGGCACGAAATCGAAGACCAAAAGATATGTATTTCGGAAGAGAAAACCAAAGCTGTAACTAAATTTCCCCAGCCCACAAACCAGAAGCAACTTCAAAGTTTCCTAGGATTGGTTGGATACTTCAGAAAATTTATCAAAAATTTTGGATTAATAGCTAAGCCTCTAACGAATCTACTTAAACAAAATGCTAAATTCCACTTTAATGATCTTGAAATCGAATCATTCAACAGGTTAAAAATATTGATCACAGAGAGGCCCGTATTAAAAATCTTTAATTTTAACCATGAGACGGAGCTCCACACCGATGCTTCGATTGACGGGTTTGGAGCTGTACTTTTACAAGTCTCACCTGAAGATGGACAACTACACCCAGTATATTATATGAGCAGGATCACAACGGACGCACAAAGAAAGTTTTCAAGCTACGAACTGGAGATACTAGCCGTTATTGAAGCTCTCAACAAATTCCGAGTCTACTTACTTGGCATCCGCTTCAAACTCGTAAGCGACTGCAATGCTTTCACCAAAACCGATGGATTCTAATGCTACAAGAATTTGACTTCGAGGTGGAGCATCGAGAAGGAACACGTATTCGGCATGCTGACGCCTTAAGCCGAAATCCAGTAATGTTAATCACCGATGGAAGCGCAATCAGCAAACTAAAGTATCTTCAAGGACAAGACGACGAGATAAAAGCAATTATCGATATTCTATCTGAAAAAGCATCACACAATGATTACTTTATGAAAGCCGGTCTCTTATGTAAGCTGGTGAACGACGTTGAACTAATAGTTGTACCTTTATCATTCCAGCGTGATCTTATCAAAGAAGCGCATGAGAGAGGACACTTTTCTATCAGGAAGACGAAAGACATAATTGCGAAAGAATATTATATACCGAAACTTGAGGCAAAAGTAGAACGACATATTAGATGCTGTATTCCGTGTATTATCTCAAACCGCAAACAAGGGAAAAAGGAGGGACTGTTAAATCCATTGCCTAAGGAAGAAGAACCACTGCAAACATTCCACATTGATTTTTTGGGTCCGCTTGAATCTACTGACAAGAGATACAAACACATCCTAGCTGTTATAGATGCATTCACCAAATACTGCTGGTTATATACGACTAAGACGACATCCGCCCAAGAAGTTATATCGAGATTGCAAGCACAAAGTCTCACATTTGGAAACCCAGTCCAGATTATTACAGATAGAGGATCTGCTTTCACATCAGAAGACTTTAAGGAGTATTGCCGTTCAGAGAACATCCTTCATCACGCTGTTACTACCGGACTGCCTAGAGCAAATGGGCAAGTAGAGAGACTTAATGCTATTATTATATCTGTTTTATCCAAGCTTTCTGTTGATGACCCGAGCAAATGGTACAAGTTTGTTGGAAGAGTTCAGCAAACAATAAATTCAACTCACTCTAGAAGCACAAATACTACACCGTTCGAGTTATTAGTTGGAGTTAAAATGCGTACAAAGTTTGATATCCAATTGAAGCAAATGATTGATGAGGAAATGATAGCAATGTTTAGCGAAAAAGAGATGACCTAAGGAAACATGCGAAGCAGCAAATCATAAATCTACAAGAGGAAAACAAAAACACTTATAATCTACGACGAAAACATGCATCAATTTATAAAGAAGGCGATCTTGTTGCAATTAAACGTACTCAACTCGGAGGTGGACTGAAGTTAAAGCCAAAGTATTTAGGTCCTTTTCGAGTAACTAAAGTCAAATCAAAGGATACTTATGATGTCACTAAAGATGCACACTTTGTAGATGGCCCAAAAAATACGACTACTTGCGCCGAATATATGAAGAAATGGATCCCTTATGTAGACGACGATGAAGATGTTGCTGATAACTAAGAAAACTTACGAAAGGATTAGAGAACAATGCTGTTAACGGTGATAAATACAATGATAAAGATGATGATAACGACGTTAATGATGATGACTACTCCGAAGATGATGATAATGATGATTATAACGATGATAATGAAAATGACGATTACGACGATGATGACGACGATGCTGAAAACAAATAATGACCACCATGAACGCGATGCGGAAAACCACGAATTGAATGATGACACCTCTAACTACGATACAGACGACTCCTAAACTAGAGTGATGAAGACGAAGAAAATGAAGATGACTCCAAAGCCGATGATGACGACTTTGAAGAAGACAACGACGCATTTGGGGCAAATGCATTTAAGGATGGCCGATCTGTGGGGATGGTATGGTAACGCTGTAAGGCCAGACCTACTCCCGAAGCAGCTGATCGACGAGGTGGCAAGGAGAGAGAGCAGACGAGGTGGCAAGGCAGAGTGAAAAACGAGGAGTCTAGAGAAAACGACGAACGACGAACGACGTGTGTGTAAATGAGTAAATACATAATTTTGTCAAAACCCATTGTTCCGTTTATAATTACCTAATTTAATAAATAATATACTTAATATAACAACTATTCTAATTCTTGTGGGTACAAATCCCACAAATATATAAAAAAAACACTATGTACTTACCACTTCATGATTTCTCTCTGGAAGCATTATTTCTTCAAATAGCCCCGCTGCTGTCTTAGTTATAAGTCCTCGTGTTTTAGTCACTGCCCGGGACTTAAACGACAACCCACTCGTTAAATTTTGAGGGCGGATAAAGGAGTACCTGGTGCAACCATTTGCTCCATTTTCATTGCGATTCCATTCAATGCTAAATGGTATGTAAATGAGGAAACCTTGTTCCCGGATTATCTCATGATCCAAATTCAAAAATGGATTATAGCTGCGACTGCACACCGATGCATACGATGAATATCTCGCATCTATCTCCAATGTATGCCTACTGGCTGGTGGTGTTCGATGTTCGGTTATGTTTCCGCGAAGAGAGGTCAGCACTGTCGTTTGAAGTAGTACATCTGCAGTAGTGCCTAGGACTGTCGGCACAGAGTATTTGTTCATAAAGGGCCAACGTACAGTCTGCATATTAATATGACTATCAGTTCGTATAACTTGTTGTAGGCGATCAAGAACTGAAAAACCAACAGATACATTATACATTTTGGTAAAAGCAATAATTAGACACTTACTATTGTCATAGGTCAACTGACGGAATGTACGCTGATTCAAGTAGTAGGAAAGAACCGTCTTACCCTCCATTTGTAATATAAACTCAATGTGGAGATTTTGGGGATTTATTATAGGAGCTTTCAACATAGAGAGTAAAGTCTTCAGGCTTCTAAAGCTGAAAGGCTCACTGTTGTTTTTCGATTTTATTGTACTTAAAATGGCATCGGGGAGACCTTGGGCCTTGATGTAAAGCTTAATAAAAACGGTAAAATTAATTTTTCTGCATTATCATCATATTTCGCACTCACAGCCAGTTGACCAGTGAATTTTCCCAACGCCTCGGTATCAAACTTAAAATATGCCACTACAGGCATATCCGATTTAGGATCACCCACAAGAAAGGCTTGCAACATGGCTCCAATGCCAAATTTGGAATCCCTGTAATCAAAAATATAATTACCAGTGACCCAATATCGCGGCTCTGGTTTTTGCGGCAAATGTCGATGCATATAGGACAAAAGGCGCCGTCTAAAACAAATAAATTATATTAGTCATAAAATTTCTTTACAGCATTGCAAATTCTTTAATTACAGATGCTGATAGCACGGGTAGGTTGTCTCCGATATACTCGTAACCGTAGTACGATAATAGTTTATCATGTGTGGGTCGGTTTCACTTTGTATAATCCGATGAATGCTGATAAGCCGTGCAGCTGTTGGATTAGAGATTAGTAGCAGTGTCACAGCGGCTACTCTCAACTCTAAACTGGCGTTACGGGACTCAAAAATGGGCCAATAAATTTCATATATTCGTTCAGCTCGACTGTCGGCCAATGCTAAAGTGGTCCAGGCAGCCATAAACTTGAGATCTTCATTCTCATTGGGATCCGAGACAATCGGTTCAAGGTAACTAGCGACATTGCCCAACTGTAAGTTACTAAGACCCTGGAGATAAAGCATCTTTTTGCTCATAGTCACGATCGTCTAAAAGACATATAAATTAGAAATGTATGAACATACTATTAACATTTTTACTACCTACTTAGGTATAGATTGAAATATTTCTGCACATATTCTTCGAACTGATCCTTGTCAATGCCATGAGCAACGTACACATTGTAGACCAAAGTAGCAAAGCTTAAAATTGCTGCCTGTCGTACATCGGGACGATCAGGTCCTATTTTAAGGAAGTCTTGACATACATGCACCAACTCAGCGGATAGTTCAAAAATGTGAAAGGGCATTGGAATTAACAGTTGAACTGCAATTGGTGGTTTTACTTTTCCGTCGGTTGTTACCAGATGATGTGTAAGAAACACCGAGGCCTTCGTTCCAATTCGTGGTATAATCTCATGGAAGATATTTCTTATAGTCTCTTGACGATACGATGTACCAATATCCACCTCTGTGTAAAGTTTCTTAAGTGACTCAAAATCAAGTTGGCTGAGAATTCTAATCACATCGGATAAAGTGGAATCATAGGGTTCACTGAACTTAAACTCGGTGCTTTCCAAAGCCTCGGCTAGATTATCAAGCAGACCGGCTGCATCTGCTATAAGAGTTTCCTGCTGTTGGAAATTCCGACCGCCTGTTGGATCATTGGTTGGAGTTTCTAGTTTCAAGTTGGAGAGCTCGGAAGCCATCGATGTTTCGATGTCAATAGGATTATCAATGGATGTTTCTTTGAGAAAGTTGAGTAACAATTCTGAATTTATATATTGAGCTTCCCCCGTTGATTCAAACGTATGAATAAGAGTTGTTCCTTTGGCATGAGCCATGCTGAGAAAATATCCCGTTTCATTGTGAGGCAATAATCCGTAGATAGCCTCATTTCCAATAATGACACTCTTCTGATAATCAAATTCACAGGTATTGGGTGGAACGTTACTTCTAGTCACGTGGACAGCCTCCGAGTACGGTGTGCATGTCTTTAACTCGGGAGTTTTCCGGATTGAAATATAGTTGGTCTTATTCGAAATAAAATACTCCGTTTGACATTTGCCGTGAATACCCAGCTGAAAGAAAAAGTCTTGAAAAATCATTTTCTAAGCATCGTGAATCAGTCTTACCTCATCGATCACAAAAGCACCACTGGACTTCATTTGGAATTGCAAAATTGAAGCTATTGCTCTCTTGAAATTCATAGACCAAATTGGATCACCTTCTTTAAATATAATATGCGATATTGTTCCTGTGTTGTTACTGTGAAGCAGATAAATTCTTGTCATCATTCTGGCGTTTTAATAAATTTATTAATCATTTTTACTATACCCTCTTTTTTTTTTTTTTTTTTTTGGGATTTTCAAGTAATATTAATAATAATTAATGTAATAAATTTTTCCAATATAATAATATGTACATATACACATACATACATATGTACAAATATAATACTATGCATGTACATACATACATATATGTATACTTACCTGAGCACTATCTTAAAAGGTTTGTATGGCGGATACATTTCCTTGTTTTGCAGAAACTTTTCGCCCGAATTGTTTAATGTTACATCGTCGATGACCAGCTAGTAAAGAAAAAAGAAACGGTTAGTGTATTGGAACTCCTTAGTCGCGACGGTAAGGTTTGTTTATTGGTTTATTGGCAATATGTTTAAAAATGTAAAATTTGAATGTGCGCGTACAGTACAATTTCTCACCCCAACTAATTACCCCACAACCTCATTTCACCACAAAGTTCAGCGTTGCCACTAAGCAAACAAAGCCATTTCCTGAAAAAAGCGCTGAAGACGCTTCTTTTTTTCTGTGCGTTGTGGTTGTGGTTTTCATACATACATTTGTATATGTAAATGTAAATCCTAAAGATGATCGAGTTAGTAGTGTTTTTAAAAGTTATAAATGCCATCAAAGTTACAACAACAATATTTCGGTTCATCTTATTATGTATGTATGTATATACGTACATACATACATACATAGATGCGAAAAGAGCGCTGAAGACGCCGCCGCGGTTTTTTTTCTATGCGGTTCTTTTTTTTTACAGTGTATATATTTTAATCCTGTAATATCCTGTGATAAAGCCATCAAAGCAACAACAACAAACACAAAGTGGTATGTCAAAGCCATGAAAACTGGTATGTATTTATACTCATTTTTATTCTAAATATTTACACATTTACATATGTACATACATATGTATGTACATGTATGTATGTATGTATGTATGTATGTATGTATTGTATATAATCTGCTTCGACAGCTCTGCCCCTCAATGAAAGAAGTTCACAGTCCGAGAGCTCAGTTCATTGTGCACTGTCGGGCTTCTGTCTCAACACTGGGAAAAGTTAAATTGTTTTTAATTTATCTGCAATTTCTTGTGCCTCATATTGCAAAAAAAGTCTTGGCATTGAGAATGTCGCCTCGCGTGGAATTCTATAAATTGATAATAAAATCAATAAACTGATTTCATATTTTAATTGGTGTCAATTTTGAACTTTAATTTTTAAAAATATTACATACATACATACTAGACATTCCCCATATGTATGTACATATGTATGTATGTATGAACATACTAAGTACATATGTTCATACATAGATATGGGGAATGTGTAGTTCCGCCGGTACTCCAAATTTTTCGGTTTAATTCATAGAATTCGTTAGCGGTACTTTTCAGAAGTATTTATAACAATGATAATGTAAAAATGGCACTTACCGCCGCTGCCATAATTAGTTCACTTTGCCGCTGTAATGTCAGTTTGCCCCTGACTATCCATCCTGTAGTGGGTGGCGAGGGATGTCCTTCATCTTGAGGCTTGGCTCCAACTAACACATTTCCCACATATTCGTAAAGCATTTGTTTGTTAATGCCGATTATGTTGAAGGCTTGTCCGGCATCGATGATTAAGAATAAATCTGATATTGAGCGGGACATAGGGAGGAGTATGGGGCGATGGAGAAAAATTGATTTAAACGGGCAATAAACTCTTTTGAAATTATGTATGTATGTGTTTAGTAAAAAGATGAATGGATGCTTGGCTGAGAGCAATAGCATTTCTCCATTTACTTTATCAATTTGAATTGCTCATACACACACATATGTATGCACATATATGCCTGCATATAATTACATACTTTTTATGTACATACATATATAATATTCAAATACATATATGTACATACGTATGTATACAACATATACATACACACATATGTATGTATTATATACATAGATTTATATTCCTGTTGTCAATGAAATATGTATTACGTCATGTTCTTTAATTAATTTCTGATTGTTTTTTTTTTCGTTTTTGTTTTAGGTTTATCAATTAGGTTAGGCCTTTAGCTACATACACATAAACACTGAGCACTTGAGACGCCTCATTCTTTTTCTTTATTTCTTATGTTTTACACTGAATGGTTATACATCGACTAGATAAATATGCATATAATTGGGGAATATATATTTTGTTTAATGCCGATTTTTTAAAACTAGGGGATCTTCTTAATGATTTTCGCGTCCGCTCAGCCAGCGTTTCACACTGTACTAAAGTCTGAGCTGGGAATGGGTCTGGGAATAGTCTGTCTGGCCTTGCTGGAGGTTTCCAACTGATAAGCACAAAATGAGAAACAAATCGGTTTCTCTCCCACTTTATCTCTTGGTCTCTCTTTCTTTTGTTGACTAAAAGACGAAGACGCTGTTAAAGCCGCTCTTTGGTCAAACGGTTACAGTAGCATCCGTTTGCGTTGATCCAATATATTGTTTCGAAAATTGCTCGAGTCGGTTTATCACCATTTTTTCTAAAATATGTATAAAATAAAATGTAAGAAATTCTTCCGGTCTATAAAATAACACGATCTCAAGGGAATAAGTCGAGTATACCCGGGACGATCACCAAACACTTAGGAACACTTTTGTTTAAAATAGTCATTAAGGATTTCTTTTTAAAAATTACAATTATTTATTAAAAGGATAACATATTGGTTCTATTTTATAGGATAATGATAATAACTAAAGCCAGAATAATAACAAAAAAAATTCTTCAATCGAAAAATTTATCGCGTTCCACCATGGGCGTGTCCTGCCCTAAAATATGCACCCCCTCCGCCACTAGCCTGGGGCTTTACGTCCTGTTGCTCTTCATTTCTAGCTGACAGTTGTGAATTTTCAGAGGTGCTTTGTTCTACAGCATCCAAATTTTTAAGCTGCTGCTGCCACATGTCTGCATAAATGCCATCATCTCGCTGAACTAACTGTTCATGCCTACCTCTTTCCACAATTGTTCCATCCTGCAGAACGAGAATTTCATCGGCATGTATGATGGTTGAGAGACGATGGGCAACTATAATTGTGGTGCGATTTGCGCAAACTCTGGCTAATGCCGCCTGAATATTGCGCTCTGTATGTGTGTCTAAAGCAGAGGTTGCTTCATCTAGTAACACAATAATGGGGGCCTTTAATAGAGTGCGAGCTATAGCCACACGCTGCTTCTCGCCTCCACTTAAGCGTAATCCTCGCTCACCCACTTTCGTTTCATAGCGATCCGGGAAGCTTAAAATCTTTTCGTGAATGTCTGCTGCACGTGCTGCTTCATAAACCGCTTCGGAAGTGGCTCCCAATTTGGCATATTCAATGTTATAAAATATTGTATTATTGAACAACACCGTATCTTGCGGGACCACACCAATGGCCTGTCTGAGGCTCTGCTGTTGTACTAGCTTGATGTTTTGACCATCTATCAAAATTGCTCCTGTGTGCACATCATAGAAACGGAATAATAGTCTCATGATCGTGCTCTTGCCAGCACCAGAAGGACCTACAATAGCCACCGTCTTGCCAGCCGGCACACTGAAGCTGACATTGCGCAACACAATTTTTTCTGGGGTATAACCAAAAGTAACATTGCTGAATTCAATGCCACCGCCAGCTGTCAAGAGACGACTGCATCCTGGTGCGTCGACTATTTCTTCCTCCTCTTTAAGCAGCTCAAACATATTTTCCATGTCAACAAAGTTCTTTTGTATGGCTCTATAATAGGTGCCAAACCAATTCAGTGGCATGTACAATTCCATTAGATAAGTGGAAAAGAGCACAAAATCTCCCACCGTCAAAGTCTGATGGTGAGCTACCATATAAACACAGAGCAGGGATCCCGTCAGCAGTCCCAAACACAAAATTATATTTTGAGTGGTATTTAGCATGTTCAGAGTCAGCATTGAGAGAAATTCTTCTTTCTGATATTTCATTATGGCATCTCTGTAGCAATCCACTTCGAAGTTCTCCGCGCCGAAAAACTTCACAGTTTCAAAATTCAAGAGCGAGTCCACACTTCGCGCACGTTGCTCATTGTCGGCTAAGTTCATTCTCCTTTGATATTTGGTACGCCACTCAGTAATTGCGACGGTAGAAGCTAAAAGAAAATTACAAATTTTATGAATATTGCGAAATAAAAAAACCGCGAGTGCTTATTGTTATTACCTATGTAAAGAAACATAGTTAGGAATACAATTAGACCAAACCACCAATTAAAAGCATAAATGAAATATGCTACAGCCACTAATAAATCCAATATGGTGGGTGTAATGGAGAATACAATGTAGTTGAGTAGATTGTTTATCGAGTCAGTGCCGCGATCCATAACACGCAGAACTTCGCCAGTTTTTCTTTGCAGATGCCAGCGCAAGGACAATTGATGCAAGTGACGGAACAAATCGATTTCAATCTCCCGAGTCGTATATTGTTGCACACGTATCCAAAGAAAAGTTCTTAGATTATTAAATAAACCCATTGTGCCAGTGCCACCACCTTGCAGAAATGACAAAACCACATAGACAAGTACAAAGTCCCACCGAAATAGGATCGGCTCTATGGTTAAGCTGTCCACTGCAAAAAAAAAAAAAAATGAGCCATATAAATTTAGCAAATCAAAGATAACGGTTAGAAAAGCGAATGACCTACCCAACTTTTTGCGATAAATGGGTAAAAATAACTTAATAACGCGTCCGGCAATCAATAATATAACACATATGAGCACAGCAGTTTGAAGCATCCGATCCTTTTTGGGCCAGATATAAGGGAAGAGTTTGCGCAGCTTACGCCAACTGTTACGAAAGGCTGAGGCACTTATATCGTCGGCCGCTGCAGTTGACCCACTTGTTGAGTCGTTCTCCAAACGTTGATGGGGGTTGAAGAAACCCATTATGCCCGGAGCTTTCAGACCTAGAACAAAAATGACTAAGGAGCTTAAAAAGCGGGCGACAAAGAGACCCATTTCAATCTGGTCCTTGTTGCTTTAACGAAAAAACTCTTGTTAATAAAAATTACTTTGTTTTGTTTTGTATTTTGGTTACTTACGTCTTCATTTGAAACCACCAGTCGTTGCGCCTAAGATTAATAAACGACAAGGATTCGTTTATAAAAGCCAATGTAAAAAATAGAAGCAATATTAATCCATGTCCCCTGGTAGGCAGCGAGGGTAGTTGATAAAAACGCTCCTTGAGTATTAGGCATATAGAAAATGGATATATAAAACATATCAGACTGGTAGAGAAGATCTGAGAAAAGAAATGCATTAGTATATTTCTAAGGGACTATATACTTCTTCACTCTTACCATATAGCCGTAGACTGCACTATCAACATAGATACGGGCATTTAAAAAAAATCTTGTCAAGGCCAGCACCGGTACAAAAAGTAAAAGAAAAGCTGCAGGGCATATAACCGCGATTTCGATATATGTGTGGGATCTGTGATGCGTGTGGCATATTTGCGGTACATTAACAATTGGATGCTACCAAAGATCAAAAGGAATCCACCGTATATGGAGGGTCCGACAGTATCCATGAAACAATGTGAAATCCCATGGTCGATCCACACAGTGTTTAGCGTCACATTCGGTGGGCAATACAACATTTTGTACACTTTGATTGCCTAGATTAGGTAGTAAGACATCTGAATCAGTGAGTTACTTTTAGTTATTGTCGCTTATTTTTTTATATGCACTGGAATAGACACAATGAAAGATAGATAAGTTCTTTTGTAGATGGTAACGTGGCGTGACCAAATTATGTGCCCTTTTATTCCGATATAATTAGAGCAGTGGCTTGGATCGATGAGTATTTCATCATGTTATCTTTTGTACGGGCCGTGCGGCACCAATGGAAAACTCTTTTTTGCGTTCAGACTGTGCGCACAGTAAAATTCCTAACCTAGGGCCGTCTGAATTCAATTAACACAAAAAAACTTGCAAATCATTCCACAACTAAAATGAAACATAATTATGTAATTTCCATATATGAGCCTTTGTCTAGAATCTAGATGGTTCTTTGATTCTAGAAAACTCCATTTGCATCCCGATAGTGCGTAGGAGATAGGACTTTCTTTTTATCAGATTTAAATGTAGTTTAATATGAATAATTAGTTAACATTTTTTTTTATAGTTAATTAAATCTTAAGCACCTTATCAACTCTATACAATCACTTTCACATGTGTAAAACACCGGCGTGTTTTTACCTCTACATTAAAGTTTTGATTACGATGAATGGTGGGTGGTAAAGATAAATATTTGAAATAATTATTTATTTCATCTGATCTGTTCACTTAAATTTCAATGAGAAAAACGAATGCCAATGCTTATAGAAAGATGAATGCTATTTGAGTGGTTTTACCCGACTTAGGTCTGACTTAAGTTCATTTGCACAAATATAAATATTTATATCAATTTTTTAACATAAACAACGAAAACAAAGACACACACTGACAAACAACCGATTATTTACTATCGAGACTTAATCGATTGTGAGTCTCACAGTGCTGCCAGAATCTCCTAAGTAAAAATAGCTAGATTTGTTATACCATACACCCATAGGGTGAAATGGTATATTAAAGTCGCCAAAATGTATGTATAAAGTATGTATAAATATTCTTGATCAGTATAAACAGCCGAGTCGATCTAGCCATGTCCGTCCGTATGAGGGCGTAGATCTAGGAGACTACAAGTGATAGAGCCACCAAATTTGGAATGTAGGCTCGTGTAGTATGTAGAAAATTCAATTAAAAAAAAACGTTTATCTCAAAAACTATTGCAGCTAGAGACACCATATTTGGTATGTATATTTGCATAGTAAATGCGCACATTTTGTATGTATAAAGATTTTGCCACGCCCCTTTCCGCCCCCCGAAATTTGAAAAACTAATAATCCCGTAATTTTTTACCAATTTGGCACACTTAAATTTGATACTAATACCCAGCAAAATACCAAATTTGATCAAAATCGGACTAAAAATAGCTAAGTTATGCATACTAATGTTTTTCCATAAGGCCGGAGTTGGCCGTTGGCGGGTGGGGACGCTAGGGTGCTTATATGCATGTGTGAGCGAGATACTAAGATATGCTTATAAAAAGCATGTAAACAGAATTTTTTACAATAGGCAAATGCATTAGTTTGAAAATGCAAATTTGAAATATTTGTTTTACTGGTATATGGTATACCTAAGTCGGCGAGACGACTTACTTACTTCATTGCTAATAGCATTGTTGCCAGATCTAGCCACTAAATTGCCAAACTGCCAGCACTGCATTGGGGCTGCTTATTAACATGGCGCTGTTAAAAAGCCTGTTAACAATGTTTGAAATGTATGTATATTGTACTCACATTTAAATTTCAATACAATTCTATAGAATTTCTGAATTTCCTTTTACCTTTGATAATATTTGCTTAGTGTCCATTTCGGATAGATTTTATATAAAAATAAAAAGTTATTATATGTGTGACTATAAAAAAAAACAAGTCCTGTTTAATTTTTAGAAAGCAAGGAACTAATCGTTGAAGATTTACATACATCGAGCATTTTAGCATTGCGTTCGTTTAGTTTTTTAAAATTCATGTTTTTTAAAATTCGCTACTTAACTTAGGAAACTAAATTAACATTTTTAACATAACGCTTCGAATTAATTTAATTGGGATTTTTAAACTAATTAAAATATCACAAAAAGTGGATACTAAATACATACTTAAGGATAAAATGATAAATTACGATCCACGGAGGCCGCATTCCAACTGGCCTCCTGTCTTACAGCTACGAATTAATTTTGCCCAAAAGCGGTTGAGTCACACTGGCAGTTGCTGGGCTAGGACCAGCAGGACAATCCTGGCCGTATTTCCGGACAAGGTGATGGTTGGGAAACATCGTCGATGGAATGTTCTGAGTTTGTGGTGGGTGTTGAGGCTGAGAAGATGGCAGAGCCGTAAGCAGTGGCATCTCATCAGCTTCGGAAAACTGAATTCTTTGAGAAATCAGGCTGCTTTGATCAAGACCCCCAGTTGAGGCTCTGCTAGTGACATTGCTCAATAGTGTTGAGATCGTGGGTGAAGGCCTTAGGCGACTCCTGGTAGTTGTTAGGGGTTGTGGAAGTGGTTGCAAAATGCCACTTAAATTCGAGTTGGATTGATTATTGTTGTGATTTTTAAGAGCTCCACTTAGTGGCAAGCGGAAATGAGCCAATTCCCAACTATCGGCCTCCTCCATACCGCGTAAGGATCGACTACTATATATGTCACTAACTTGCAAATGTGGCTCCAAAAAAAAATTCTCAGTCTTAGTTCCATTCAGCTTAGGGGAGCTTGAACTTATTTTTCGTTTAATTCGAAGCTCAGGCGGATGTTCGAGTTCCGAATCCTTTGGCAAATGAATAACTGGTGGTTGCAAAGTAGGACTCACTGCCAACTCGGAATATTGTTTATTTAACGAATGAGAGTGCTGCGGTTGTCTCTGGGGATGCTTCAACGAGGATCTGCGAGTAAGCATGAGCTTGCTTGGCGAGTTTTGGATATCTTGCTTCACCACTTCGCCTTCCAACCAATATGTTAGCATTTCGCCTTTACCTTTCATTGGTACATAACCCCGACGTGTTGTTAAAAACGTGCCAAATTCATCGAGAGCATTTTTTGTTGTTTCGCTAATGTGGATTTTGAGGGCTTCTCCGTTTGACTCCATGCGCGATGCCGTATTTACTGTATCTCCAAACAAGCAATATCTTGGCATTTTCAGACCTACCACTCCGGCTACACAGGCACCTGTATGCAAACCAATTCTGAGCTTCAATCTGTCCTCGGGACGATGATGTATGCGAAAATTATGCACCGCCTCCAATAGAGATAGTGCCAGACGGGCTATTTCTCTTGCATGTTGGTTACCATTTCGTAATGGTAATCCAGATACCACCATGTAGGCATCCCCTATTGTCTCTACTTTATACACATCAAAATTTTCCACTATTGAATCAAAGCAGGTGTACAGATCGTTAAGAAATTGAACCACCTGCATGGGTGTACTCTCAGCAGATATGGCAGTAAAGCCAACAATATCGCTAAAATAAATGGTGACTTGGTCGAAAGTCTCAGCTACTACTGGCTTTCCACTAATCAACTGAGCGGCCACACTCTGTGGCAGTAGCTGATATAGCAGCTTTTCACATTTTTTTTCTCTTCGTGATAGTCTTGAGTCCGCTCCTCGACAAGTTCCTCCAAATTATTGGCGTAAAGTTCCATACGTTTCAAGAGATTGTCAACAATGTTTCCGGTCTCATTATCTCTGCGATTAAAGTATATAAAAAATAGAGATCAGTAGTACGCCATATTCGTGTCTCCCAAATATTTTGTTTAGCTCTTACTTGTTAAATTTCCTTATCATGGACTTGAGGATATTAAAATCGGGCCGCTCGGCTGGATCCTCAGACCAGCAACGACGAATAATGCCATTAATATCAGCTTTAGTATCACCATTTGGTTCTAGTTCGGGTCGAAAGGGCTTTACTTGTCTTTGTGGATGATACCCCTTAACCAGTTCAATAATTTCTGAAAAATAAGTTTTGGGAGTATCTATAAACATTATTATAATTTAATTGGGGCGAACTAGGAATTTGGACGGACTAAATTTGCCATTTCTATTCAAGTGAGTCTAACACTATCACAATTAATAATAGTTCAAGTGAGTCACTTATCACTTTTGTCCCTTTTACCTTGCGGTGATTTCTCGTATGCACACTTGCCCAGGTAGAATGGACCTTGTCTTGTAATTATTTCATGGCAAATTACTCCAAAAGCATAAACATCACCCTTTTGTGTGCCCTCTGGAGCTCGGCGATGCTCTAACCGCAATAATTCCGGAGAAGTCCACAAGAGCTCTAAAAATGCGAAAATGAACGAAATATAAAAGACCAGTAGAAACAAACTTACTGCTCCAGAATGCATGACTGTTGCAATTCTCCACCTCATTTTGCATATCGTAACGTAGGCATCTTAAACTATGAAGACCAAAATCAGTTATTTTGAGAACAAATCTCGAGTCTACTACGCAATTCGATGACTTGAGATTGCCATGTGACTTGATGTCGGAGCTATGCAAAAATTGCATGCCCCTGACGATATCATGCATTAACGATAATTTGAACATCCAGTCCAGCTGAAATTGTTCATTCTCCAAAATATCCTGCAATGAACCTTTTGGGCAGTATTCCGTCAGTAGAAAGCTGCGACGCTGATCCAAACAGGCGCCATAGAACTTAACTAAGTGATCATGTTGCAAGTCTTTCATTCGCTTCAGTTCCAGCATTAGACTTCGGGTGAGCAAATTTTGGACATTCTGCACTTCGATTGGCTTAATAGCTACTTTACTCTTGCGGAACATTCCAACGGGAATAAAAATCTGACGATCACCATTTATCGATCCCATATCCTCAGACATGAGGGTAAGCTGGGAGCTCTGTTTAACTAGTGAATGAAATGAGCCACGTAAGCCTCTCTCAGTTGTATCCCGAAACATAACATCTTCGAGTGACACTTTCCAGCTCATTGAATTGATTTCCGCTTCAGCTATATAATGGCGATATCCGAAAAAGAAACAGACTGCCATAATTATAACCATAATGCCCAAAACTATTGATAGTATGGCATAGCCGGGAAGAGCTACAATGAAACAGAAAAAAATTTTTAGTTTAAAACCAAAGCTTAGCGAATCGCCTGATAGTTATCAAAAATATATTTCGGCATACTGAGAATATTTGAGGACTTACAATTATCGGGACACAGAGCTCCATCATAACCACAACTGGGTTGATCTGGTGGCGCCTCTTCCCTATCCCCGGCCCAATGGATTTCTTTGTTGGCCTCGAATTCCAGACGATTATGCAGGAAATGCGCTACAATTTCAAAACGTCCTGTGCTGGGATTCATATCCAAGAGCGAGTAAGCCGAAAGCCGGTCGCCGTTGGCGTCGATTGTGACGTTACCTGTGATGCCAGTAAACGAACGATTCCACATGCGTCGTACCATGTCTGTCCCGTTAATCGGTTGAGTTAACATGCTAGGATCCTCTCGTATACTGTCATTCAAAGCATTTGCGTAGAGCAGAACACCGTCGAAAAAGGATGTAACAAAAGCCGAAATAGGTTCATTGTCGCTAAACGTGTAATTGTATTTCGCTGCGGCAATTGCTTTGATCTGTAAAATAGTGTTTAGAACGAAACGAATTGGCAACGCATTAATCTCAGTGTCCTACAATCCCGCCATTGCAAAGCATCGTTCGTCGCGTTGCGCTCTTGTCGTTTAATTGCTTTGGTTAACGTGAAAATTCAATTACGCGTGCGTTTGTTTGTAATGGATGTCAGACACAGAAATGGAAGATAGCAAGAAAGTAGAAGGCAAGTTGTTTAGTTTGTTTTTTGCCTTTTAGTCCATTTTTGACTGTCACAAACCCATGCAGAAATTATTGCAAAGTTTTTGTATTTCTCTCGCTTCTTCTATTTTTCTTTGCACTTTTCGATATGCCTTACCATTTCCATTGACTAAGTGACTAGCCACTCTCACATGAAGTATTCTTAACTTCTTAACGATGTCACAATTAAATTTATATAGGTTTTAATTAAATATAAACTAAATACCTTTTATCCAAAGTCAAAACTGAGGCTTAAACTTTATTAAAAGCTTATATTCTAAATTATTAAATTAATAGATTCGTTTTTTTAATTATTATTTGTTTATGTAATTGGCTGCAGGTGGAATCAACCTAGGTACTTGGCATCATTATCATTTTCTTCTAAGAATGCCAAATATAGAGCCAATCTGTAGACTATTAGTCGCGGGAAGGTCTTATCATGAAACTGTAAATGCTTTCTCGAACACGAAATATTTATTGCAAGGTGTTGTTGTTAATTTTCCGTTCTATCAACAGAAAATATTCACCATTCTCTCTCTCCATCTCTCTCTCTCTCTCTCTATCTCTCTCTCTCTCTTTCTCCTCTCTGTCCTTTTACTGACCTCGTCTGGGAAATGGATAGGCTGTGACTAAGAAACAGAAACGTGCACAGGAATTAAGTATGCATGGGAACAACAACAAAAACCCGCAAAAAAGCAAAGAAGTCAAAAAGCACCAGAGGGCCGGGGCTTAATTTGACCGCGTCAAATATTGTATACCCTTGCAAGTTTTTTTGTCAAAGTCGAAAAACGTTTTATCTAAATAGTCGGATGTTTGGGAAGGATCGGCCTACAACCTTAGCCTAGGAAATAACGAAGTTATTGATCACAGTTTCTGTTTACCACCGATTGTTCCAATGGGAGCTATATGATACAGTCACCCGATCTTAATCAAATTCAGCACAGTAATCAACAGATATATAAAACTGCCAAATGTTTAACTTAAAAGCAATCGCGTCAAAAATAACGAAGAAGGAAAAGTCATTGTTTTCGACCCATCGTTCCTATGGGAGCTATATGATATAGTCATGATCAAATTTGGCACACTTGTATAGAGGGTAAAATAACTACTCACCAATATTAGATTACACGGCAATAGCTTGGAAAATAACGAAGTTATTGAGAAAAGTCCCTGTTCGAGACTTTGACGTTTTTATATGATATGGTGGTCCGAGCCGGGATATCCGGGAATCCGAGATATACACACTGTGCAGTGTATATAAACAAAACTTTAGACGGACGGGCAGACGAACGGACAGGGCTAAATAAACTCGTCTCGTCGTGCTGATCAAGAACACTTTATGTGGTCGGAAATGCTTCCTGACCAAAATTAATATACCCTTTTTGCAAGGGTATAAAAAGCTCGGAAGAAATATGAAAACTGACTTCCGTTCATATCGTGCAACGCTGCATCCTTTCACTCCCCGCTATTTCATTGTCTTTCTAACGCAAATTTATTTGAATTTTCTGATACTCACTTCATTGGAAACCCTTGTGTACTCATTGTCATTGGGTTGCTTAGGCGTCACGGTCAACATGGCTGTGTAGGATTTCCGAGCTCTCTCATTATTTAAATTCGTATCATTCTTGTCATACCAGGGACGCGACGTCAAGTACGGAACCCTTAAAAACAAACCAATTGCATTTATTTCGTTATCATTGTTAAAATTTGTTGTTACACTGCCTTCTTATGGATGCAGTTTTACATTAGATTTTGACATGCAGTTTTGAAATTTATTGCCAGGCGTTATTAATATGCGTCATAAATTGCTATTTATAGATTAGGTATATAAAATATTGTTCAGTCTATAAGGCCATGTACAATTCGCTTACATGCTAGCATCTTATATTAACAATTTAATAGCAAATAATTATGCGGTAAAAAAGAACCTTGTCACCGAAATTTTTGTGGTGGTTATTAAACACCAAACTAAACTAAACTTATAATTCGTTGTTGAGATAATCAAATCGAAGCATTTTAAACTCTATGCTCGCTTTACAGTTGCCAATATGTATAAGTTTCAGTAGAGCACCAGGAAACACATTAGCTAATCCGTATATCGGCAATAATAAATAAATAGTACTGTTTTTCATATACACATTTTTCCATTGATTACAAGATCACGAAGGTTGCCAGATTAGAATGCGAGTGCATTAAATGCACATGCAAAACTTGATTATATAGTAATTTAGTGTTTATCACCCTTGCGCTTTACCTCTCTCTCTCTCTCACTCACTCTATCTCTCGCACTTTGTCTATGTGAAATATACTTAAAGTGCTGCTATATTTATAAATTTGAAATCGGTAGTTCAATCCAATTTTGTAAATTGATAAAAAAAAAAAAAAAAAAAAAAAACACAAAGAGCCAAAGAAAAATACGCGTATTGCGAGTGGGAGCTGGGAGCTTAACCAAAATAATGACTCAGCTTTATATGTGTTGGATGTAGATAATCATAATGACCAATTAAGAGCAAGAGCCATGAATCTGGCATGTGTACAAAATTTGGAATTTCCTCAATTTAAGGTAAATGCAGAAGCTATTAATAAATTTGAGAACTTGAAGAACTCTAAATACAAATTATAATTGTTTATGGCTTTGATTAAAGAATATACACAGCTTGTGTATTTGTATTTATCTATGTACATACATACGTTCGAATATATGTACATTGTATTGTATTTTTTTTTTTTTTTTTGCAAAGTGAAAGGCAATTCCTGACCATTACCATTTTGATTTCGACCGTACTTACCGTGAAAATAATTCAATATTGATGAAAACATATTCACCGCTATCGATCATATTCAACTCCTCGGCTGTCAGCATAATTTGACGTATGGACTGCGGATCGGCGCACATAATGACAACTGGAAAAAGCAAAATTGAAACCATTATTCTGTGACTTTTGTTTGGGGGTTTTGCAATTAAAAAGTAAAAATAGAAGTAACCGCCGCTCCAATCTCTCTTGTCATTAAAAATGTATTAATTTGTTTGAAAAGTTGTTGAGCTTCTTTTGATTGAAATGGAATTTTGTAAACTTGTCAGTTTTCTTGTATTGCTTTGACGTCAGCCAAACTAGCCAGTACGTAATTTTGAATTCGGATATAATTGTTGACTCACTTTAAAGCCCAAATGACACCTTATCAAAGGTTTTTTAATACATGTTAAGTGAAGGGAAACGTTTCTAAGCATAGAAGGTAGTAACAATAAGTATTATACTCATGTTTTATTTTCAGAAACTGTCAGTATTATCAGCCAGTGTAGTAAACGTAAATTATACCTATGTATGTGTGTATATTAAAAACAAACAATTCCCAACGCAGAAGCACCATTTAAATAAGAAACTCTACATTTTCTGAAATCTCTTTTTTGCTTGTCCGAAATACGAATATCTGTCCAATTCTATAATAATCTATCCAATGGTATACAAGTAATAACACACGTCGAAAAGATTTTTGGTGATGTTAACTTGAGAGGTGTTCTTTACTAATTTGGGTACGCTGATTGTGACTGCATACTTTGTTTTTGTCTATCACGTCCACATTTTGTGAAATCAGGGGACTTGGGGCTGGAAATTGGGCACCCAAAAATATACTATAGAAAGTTAATAAAAATGTTTTAAACATTTTTATCAGATTCTAAAATATACTATGTAAGAATAATAGCTCTTGTTTGCAAATATTACTAATAAACAATTCGTTAGACGGATGAGATTCCCATAATTTTTTAAAATAAAAAGCAGACAATTGTTGGAATCCAAGTATACTGGATTCGGTTCAAGTTTTACTCATTATAGAACCAGATCCAAAGTGTAAGATGTTCGTCATTAAGACACAGAAAAACTTTTTGATATTTTGTAAATTTCTGTTAAATCATACCTAATATAATAATAGGTTAAAATAATAATGTCTTGTATAATATTATTCAATATTATGTAATAAAATATTGCAAATGAGGTCATTTTGAATAATTTCAATGCATTTTTTTTTTTTCGAAATCCTGACGTGATGGACAAAAACTTAAAACGGGGCCGTGATCAGCACCCACCAATTACTATAGGACACCTATTGAACTTAAAACACTTTTTAATTACCAAGTTGAATATCAGGTATCAAGCATAAATACTAATAAATAGTACATCCTGATGACCCACAGCAAGACGGTAAATTGTAGAGCACAAATTGAATGCTGTCATATTTGCATATCAAACATCAAATAAAATGTATGTATGTATATTGTTCTTGTTTATGTTTATTTAATTGATATGCAAAATGTCATTAATAAAAAGGACTAAAATCTATTGATTTAATTAAGTTTGCCCAAATAATTGAAATTGATGACAATAACCATACTATTTGATACCTAAGGATGTTTTTTTTGTAAATTTATTTAACGATTTGAAATCAAAAAATATTTAAAATTTCAATTTTATTTCCATTGAAAGCACTTTTTTTGTCTTTTAATCGATTTTAACAGCAGTAATTGTGACTGTCCTTGAACTCAAATATACTATTTGCACTCGCCTACTTTCATTGTTGGGGCGGTTATCCAAACGACCGACACGCGATCAAAAAAAAATGATAAAAACTTCATTGATAGGCGAAACTCATTTCGCATGCCCAACAGACTCTACAGATCACCATAATTATGTTTTAATTAAAACATTAAAATGCGAGATCTTTGGCAGCTGCCAATATAATAATATACAAATAATTTTAATTATTTCCATTGCATTAAGAATGACTGTGTTTGAAACAGAAAGCCAAAGAAAAATATTATTGAATCCTTTATATTTAGACTTTCCCAAGATATATTAACAAATTTCTCAATTATACGGTCACTGCTTGCCTTACAATTATTGTGATCTACCCCATTAAAAGTCAATTAGCATAGAGCTGTGAACAATTTGGTCTCCCGCCAAATTATCTACAACGTTTGCTATTGTTTATTGTGTTAATTGCCGATAAATGAAATTAAATGAGTTGTAATTAAACAAAATCTGTGGCTAGCAGACAGGCAGTCTGCCAATTTACATATACATATGTACGAATACATTATGAATGCGATATTTGCGCTATGGTTTTATTCAGCAAATGGCAGTCGGAAGGATTTCTAAACTTTAAAGCCCTTCAATTGACACTTAATTTCTTAAATAAGTTTAAAGTTTATAATTTGCTACCTATACGAATATAAATTTAACATACATATATTAAGATTCTACCGTCTGTTATAATGACAATTATGTTACCAAACTTCTAAAATCCGGAAAATCAGATGCCAGCTAACCTCAATAAATGAGATTTTTAAAATGTATAACCGCAGTATATGAGAAGATGGGCAAATCTAAAATCGACAAGGTATTCGTTTTCGTTCTCTTTAAGAGCAATTGACAAGGAGGTCAGCTAACTATAGAAAGTCTAGATGTGTGCATGCATTCATATACATATGTACTACGCATGTTTGGATGGATAGGATGGATGTATGTTTGATGTACCTCTTGCACTTACTTCTTGTTTGCATCGCCACGTTCCGAAGCATTCGCGTTATATCCGCCTTTGTCCAGGTTGTGGTATCGAAACCCAATTGATAGACGGATTGCTTCTCAATCGTGTCATGGATGGCAGCCAAACAAAGAAAACACACCGAATTGCCTTTAACTTTAGAATTCTCATTCTGATAGATAAGAGCAGTACGTGTCCAATTGAAGCTATTCAAGACAGCATGTACCACATTACCTAAATTGTTGACCTGGGCTCCCTTTAGGCGGGTAAGAGTTGAATAACTTTCGGATTTCTTATTAAATTCCTTGGCATTGCCGCCGGTGGTAAGGACGGGAATTTGCCAAACATCAGCGTAACGGGAAATCGGTGCTAAAACATATTCACATGGCAGACCGAAGACAGCATTCACTTCTGGCCACTGAGTGTATATTTCAAAAAATCCAATCGGTCCATATTTTGAGGAACAAAAAGTGTCACGGGATATAAGTTTAATATCAAAGTGCGTACCACCAACAAAGCCCAAATGCTGAATATGCCGTATTCCCAATTCCAAAACGGGCAACACCTTGGGCATTATGCAATCATTCTTATTGTCCGATTCCACCGATGGGAGCAGAGCCACAAACACCAATTGACGTTGCGCCTGTCCATGGTGATAAAAACTGGTACCGGGGCTAACAAAGTGTTGCACTAGCTCGGTGCTCTGAGACTTGTGGGAGGTTTTTGTATCGGGTGTCTTGAAGCTATGGTCATCCGAGGAAGAAGATCCGCCACTAATGGCCATGGCCACACCTCCAATGGCTTCATTGTCATAAAACCAAGCAAGAACCGGCTTGGGCTGATAGAGCATAAAATGTAGTAGGAGGGATAAGATTATCTTGGAGTTCAGCGATTGTTTAACTGGTTTATATCCCTGGTTCATACTGGATCCTACAGTAGGATCAATGTAAAATTATGTTTTTTATGTTTTTGTAAAAACAATATATATAATTTTCTTTATTGTATTCCGTTTATCAGTCGTTGGCTTCTGTCACTATAACACTTTTTTACAATATTTTTGTATCACATTCATGTCTCTTCTCTTCTCTCCTTTTATTTATTTCAATTGAATTTTAATCCGAATCAAAATTTAATTTTGGTTTGTTAATTGCATTTTTTGTTATTTTTATTGATGAATTTTAATTGTTCAAGATTTAATTACGATGTTGAACTTGTTTGTAATAAATTTCAGTTTTCTTTTGCATTTTTATTTATACTTGTCGTCTTGCATTTTATTTATTGAAGCGGCAAAAAGACAACAACATATTTATTGATAAATATTAAACAAATGCACACAGCTGAAAAAAAGCATTCAAAAAGTAAGAAATCCACCCCAGAAAATTGGCATAATTTGACATATTTCTGGCTCACCTGCTTCTACATATGTAAATGAAATACAAAAAAACAGCTTTAACACTTGTTTTGTTTAACATAAGATGACAAATATAATTTCTCATAGATCTAAACCTTTAACTTGGGATATTTTAAATCGAGATTAGCCTATACTTTTTTTTTGTAAAATAATAATATGTATAATTCAAATAATCAAGAAACGTTTCAATGCAGTCAAGCTTTAACAGTATGAGAACAAAAATAAAAAGTGAACCTGTTCTGACTTTTATAAATGAAGCATCAGCAGCAACACCGTCAATTAAGTCAAAGTCAGAAGTAAGACAAAAAAATAAACCAAAAGGGCTAAAAATAACGTCGGTATTAAATTTCTCTCGACTTGCAATTAAAGCAAATAATGTTTTTGTTTTTAAGACATTTACCCACCGGATAAATTAAAAATTTGGCGAATGCCAAATGCGATACAAATTTAACGGCAATTAGAAAAGTAAATAAGAATTGTCTACTCCCTCTATACACAATGAGTCATCAAATTGCAAAATGGTAACTTAAAGCCGCTGTAAAATCTCTAGACCAAATTTCTGATATCATCATGATCATAATAATTTCCGACCAGCCAGTCAGTCGTTCATTAAACTCTAACCGCAAACTCTAAAAATATCCACGAAGAGCCCACAAGGCTTTGTAAATAAGATAGAATACAATGAAATAAAGAAAGATGTTCACAAAAGGTTTTTTTTGGCTCTAAAATTTGTATACAAATTATTAAGCTCTACTATAATTATTTTTGCCCTATGGCAAATGTTAGAAAGCAGACAAAACTCTTTTTTTTTCTATTTTATATTTTCATTTGTTTTCATCGTTTTGTCTATCTAAAAAATAGATTTTTTATTGAAATTTGGATTTTAGAAAGCTATATTTAGAAATTTTGTGAGTGGTACCTATGTATATATGTATATATGTATGTATGTGTAGTTATAAGTATGTCCTTCAATTTGGGACTCTCCATATTTTAAAAGAACATTTCTTCCAGTTATGAGTAAATTTAGGTTTATTAATTAATTCATTTGCATAACATTTGTACTTTAAAAATGAAAATATCTCGGACATAATCCAACACATCCTACACACAATTTCTGTTTGATTGACACACAACAAGTTGATGGTTATAAATTTTCAATACTCAAGGTTGGACAATTGAACGTCCATCCAGTTTTCTGTACGTCTCTGACTGAGGCTGTGAGTCTGTGCTGCCAAATTGTAAAAGAAAAATGGGTCAATTCACTCGAGTCGCTGCAGAAGCGATTGTGATATATGAGTATAGTTATTATGTACATATGTATGTACATACATACGTCTATAAAAAAGCGAGCATAATAGAAGAAATATCCATTGAGTTTGATCCCAGTGTCGACTTTAAGATACCTAATGTAAAGATACCTTTAACAAATTGCAATTAATTGGCCTACTGACGTTTTCCATACAACTCATACATAAGAGTCTAGTTTCCAAGCTTATTCCAGGCAATGAAGCCATTCAAAAATTTGATTTGTCTTGATTTTTTATTTCTATTGAAATCATCTCAATCTATATACGAATTTGATTTGCTTATAATACGAATATAGGGTATCAAAATTGTTTTCTTAAATTAATTTTTATATTTTTTTGTTTTTTGCGTCTATTTAAGCACGTATTTATAGCACCATACTTTTTTATTTTATTTATTTATTTATTGATTTTTTTCAGCACAAGCTAGACTTGAGAGTTTACACGTGCAATGGATTAAAGGCAGATCGGAACGGATTGTATTCGATCAAAACGACCGATCAGTTAACTGGATTCATTGCCGTTATTTCTTGTTTTTAGTGTTCTCTCACTCTTTAAAAGTGATTTATGGGATTTTAATCTCAAATTCCCACAGTTAGTTTTGGCATAATTTTCTGTTTTTGTTAAGTGTTTGTTTGTTTCTCTCGCCTCTGACTTAATGAAGTTCACGCTTTATTAATACGTTTGTTTAACTGGTCAACGAGCTGTCCAGTGCGGTCAACGTCACAGTCATAGTCACCGTCACCTGTCACCATTTCGGCCGGTGGTTGTATGTCTATTTATAGATTAATTAACTCAGTATACGAAGACGTGTAAATGTGTGCGTGTGTGTCAGCATGTGTGCACCCTATCGGAGACAGTGACACTAACTCAAGTGGCGAGTTTTGCTTTTTCATTACATTGAACCATTCAGTTTCATTATGCAAATGGAACCAATTTCGAATTATTTATGTGTTTTGATTGTCTGTGATTTGCTTTGATTATGATTTTATGATGCTTTAAACCGTTAATAAGGTAAATGTAAATTTTATACTTGTTTTTCCTATTGAAGAATAGTTTGCAAGAATATCTTGTAGATTAGTTCGAACTTCTATTATGTGAAGGGTGTCTTTTAGTTTTATTGTATCTAAACTTCTTAATGTTTATATCTACTGTCTTTATTTGTCAAACTATTTTTTTTGTCAACGAATTTTTTTGTTTATGTCGTTGAAGAAATATGAGCTGCATATTCTGTTTGTGTATGTTATTTATAGCTTGTATTGTTGCTAAAAAACGAAAATACGCTCATTATTGTCGCGTTAGGTAATCGAAGCAGAAAAGAAAAGAAGAACAGTTTTTTAAAAATCGTTTCAGAAACGAATTGAATTCAGCGATAAACTGAACTACATACATACATATGTATATCTTGACTAAGCACAGCTGTATCTAAATCTGAACATAAATTAGATTTTCCGAGTTCGGATGTGGGCGTTTAATTACCGCTCAATTACCGCCGTGAAGCTTTTATACCCTTGCCGTAATGTGTATTTAGGGGCAGGGTTTTTACTAACTACTACATTCTGGTTTTAAAAAACACAAATAACTTAAATATATAAATATACAAAAATATTAATAATGCAAGTTCAAAAAACGATTTTATAGAAGCGAAAAAGTTTGGATATTGCTCGAAGATTGGCTATGGATAAGGCTTATTACCTTTTTTTGAGCCTAATGATAGTTATAGAACTAGTCGACACATACATACATATGTACATAAAAGATAAAACATAAAATTGAAAACCATTATGATTTAAAGAATACCAACAATAAATTATAGCAATATGCGCATCAAATCTCATCTCTATATTTTCTTATGTCACATAAGAAGATCTTTTAATGACCATAATAATTAACTAATTCTACATTCGGTTAGCATTAATTTGCACTGAGGTTTTAGTCACACGTCTAAGTTTTAGTGTTTGCTCTTTTTAGTCCCCTTCTGATGAATTGATGATTAAAATAAATAAATAAATACATAGGGAAAGAACACACTTTTCGGAGCGACATTTTCTATTTTCCCCTTAACTTCCAAAATTGCACATTTTCGTTTGTTTGTTGTTCATTCACTTTCAATTATGCGTTTCTTTATCTTATCACAACTGAATAATTTTTTGTTTGATTTATTCTTAATTATTTTTAAAGACGTCGCCATCTATTTTGGTTTGCTTTATCTTATTTAGGTACACAAGATTCTCTCATACAAAACAATTATACACAAAATGTAAAGGCCGTCGTATTTTCAATATTGGTTTTAATATATCTACATATGTACATACATATGTAGGCTTGAATATGTGATTGATATTGCACCCATTTGTGTTAGAAAACCGCGCGTTCCGAATATTGTCGACTTTTTGATGCTTCGTTCCGTGCGCTGTTTTATTGGCGATTCGCACACGCTCGAGTCGAAAACCGAACTGATCGAGCGATCTACATCTGGACTGGGATTCGGACTCCGATTGCGACCACGACGTCTACAACGACCGCATACATTTGTTAACCCACTGGTGGCCAAAAGATATTTAAAAACGGAAAGAGTGAAAAATTCCACGAACTAGTTTAAATACATAAAGTAATTAATTAAATTTAAAGCGAAGTATTTACAAGTTTTGGGAACATATCATAGAATAGGCACTTAAAAGTTGGCTTTGTCTATTTGGTATTGATCTAATGTGAATTCTAATCATATCTGTATGAGTAAAAGTCGTAATCTAATAAGCACAAAACAAAGCATTTCGAACCTAAACCTCCGAGCACATGTATTCAACACACGGTACGCTCCCCCTGACTCTCCTACTACCACTATGCAGAATCCCCTGACTGGGTCCTCATTGTTGTCTTTTTACATGTAGAAATCCAATTTGAATAGCAACTACGCTCGAAATTCCCATCCCAATTTCACTCGAATTCGCATTCTGGTCTTCCGTTTTCTACTCCTAACTCCTGCTTTTGGTGTCGTATGTTGATGGTGTTGGTTGTGTTCATTTGCGTAGATTACTCACAGACTGAGATAGAACAAGGCAATATTACACATACGTAGATACGTTTCATAGCAGTCAAAAAGTATTGTCCGCATGCATGAAATTTGAGGTATTTTTTCACTTGGTGCATGGTATACCGGAGTCGGCGAGTCGACTTGCTTACTTTTGTTTTATTATATTTAATTATTTGCTTTGAAACTTCTTACGCTTTGATAATTTATATTTGGTATTTTAATATTAACTATTTTTGTGCTTTTGCAGTTTTTACACGGTCAAACTAAAGTTCCTATTACTTTGGAGGCTGCAAATAAGAGCAAAAATGCAACGTAAAATAGTAATAAACATAAAATAATTATCAATACGTTATGTTTATTATCATTTTGACGTTGCTTTTATTTTTATATATATATATATATATATATATATATCGGCGAGTGAAGGATTTGAGGTATTTCTGAATCGTTGTTTCCATTGTTGGCTTCCATTTTTCCACAGGGTTTGTGCAGCGAGTCTCGACGTGCTTTCAGGTTGAATTTCAGAAAGAAAAAGAGACTGAATTCTCTCAACCACACACCGAGCCACACTCGATGACAGCGTATGCTGTCATCGCACAAATCTAGTGTTAAACAGTTCTACATCTGTCATGATATTCATTACTTAACACTGAGCAATTCGCCTTAACAGTAGGCCCACAATTCAAATTATTAGAAATGCCTAATTCAATCTCCGACACGGTCATCCTGACAAATTACACGTCCTCGTGTAGCAGGAATATAAACCACTTTTACAAACATCATTTTCACATCTTTGTTTTAACTAACTGAACCAAAAACATTCTCTTTTATGCAGTTTGACAAATCCAGTTTAATGTTAATTAGAAATCTCTTATTTGCTATAACATATTTCGTAACTTAAAATTCTTATTTCATATTCTTCTACTTGCATATTTCAACATTTGTTTGTTCATATCTCTTTTACAATTCATTAAACATTACAATGTTTTCAATATTTTCTTATTTTATAACCTCCACATTTTCATTCTTATCAAACAACATTTTCGCTTTTAGTTTTACAAACATTCTCTTTTCTTTATGTTCTCATTTACGTTTCAAGAATCCACGGCAAGGTACCACCACGTAGCATCGACAACACACTCTTTCATTCACATCATTCCCCTAGTGTCTCATTCACTAGTCCATACGGTCTTTTTCACCCGTCTCTTTATCACAGTCTTTTCCAACTGTTTCCATACGGTCTGTTTCACCCGTCTCTTCATCACAGTCCTTTCCAACTGTTTCCATACGGTCTGTTTCACCCGTTTCACCACAGTCTCTTTCAACTGTGCCATTACGGTCTTTTTCACCCGTTTCACCAGATGAATCAAACTCATCTCCGTCGATATCCAGCTCGCTTGGTACCTGCACCTCTGGCATTCTCCGTAAACTATCATGTGGGTACTTATACTGTCTTTTACTTGATATGGACTTCAACGTATATCTATCGCCTTCTAATACTTCTATGACCATAAAAGGTCCACGAAACTTAGGGTCCAACTTAGTCTGTTGTCGCTCACTATTTTTGATCAGAACATAATCTCCCTTACTGAATTTGACTACTATTGCCTTGTCTTTATCAAATCGAAGTTTGTCATAGCTTGCTGCATTGTCCATATTTCTTTTAGCCTGAGATCTTTGTTCATTTAAGTCTATCGCTGTCTCATCATCATCAATGGGAACTAATCCCAATGGTCGAGCACTCTTACCGATTAATAATTCTAACGGACTCGATTTTGTAACTCGATTAACTGTACAGTTTAATGCTAATTGAACGTCCCCTATAGCATCTTGCCATGAACGCTCACTGGATTCAACGATAGTTAATAGATTTCTTAAAGTGCTCATCACTCTTTCGACCTGTCCATTTGCCCGGCTAGCACCTGTCGCTATCAGGTGAAGCTGAATTTTCTGAGAAGCACAGAATTCGACAAATTTCAATCCCGTGAAACTTCTGCCTTGATCAGCCACTAAACGAGCAGGTACTCCAAAAAGCCCAATCGATGACTTTAATGCGTCAATACAACTAACTGCGTCAAGCTTATAAGTGTGGTACAAATAAACATATTTTGTAAAACCATCGATTTGAACAATGACATACTCTTTACGATCGTTCTTCCCACTAATTGTAAGTTTTCCAGTGATATCTATATGCAACGTGTGCCACGGTATGCTAATCTTCGGAATCGAATGCAGTTCCACTTGGACTTTTCCGGACGCTGATTTTGTCACCCTACAAGTGATGCAATTCTCTACAAACTTTCGAACGTACTTCGCCATTCCCGTAAACCAGTAATGCTCGTACACTTTATCTAGGGTCTTTTCCCAACCTAAGTGTAAGATCGATTCATGTACTTGGTTTATTACAGACCATCTAAAGGTTCTAGGAATGACTGGCAAACAACGAGTCCTACCATTTCTTTGAATTTTTCTGTAAAGCACATTAGCTCTCATCTCATAAGTTGCAGCTAAATCTTTAGAAAGTTCACCCTCATTCAACTTGTTAATTGTTTGCAAAATATCCTGATCACGTTGTTGTTCGGCTTGAATCCAATTATCAGAAATTTCGATCAACTGTACATGCTTTTCTACAACTTTATTTTGATTCTCTTTTTTTCTTATCAGGCAAAGGATTCCTTGGCAGAAAATCTACATGGGCCATACGTTTGCCTTCGCAATATTGAATATCAAAATCGAATGCTTGAAGGAATGCCCACCAGCGATACACTCTAGGTGATAGCTCAATTTTTGTTCTAGAAGCCTTTAACGAATTACAATCAGTAAAAAGGACAAACCTATTACCATGTAGATAATGTCTAAAGTGTTTAACTGCATTAACTACCGCGAGTGTTTCCAACTCATAAGACGTGTATTTCGATTCACACACACTAGTAGTTTTACTGAAATATTCAACCACATACGGTTTATTTTCAATTCGATGCAAAAGTATGGCTCCATAGCCAATGGCACTTGCATCTGTATGCAGTTCTATGGGGTATTTAGGATCAAATATTACCAAGACTGGTTTGCTTGTAAGGATATCAATAATCTGTTTGCGAACCTTCTCATGTTCATTCGTCCAATCAAAATTAATTTTAATAGATGTAAGAGAGTAAAGAGGTTTCAATAGCTGGGAGAATCCTGGTACAAATTGGCGAAAATACGAAGCCAATCCTATAAATTGCCTCAATGTTGTAATTGACCTGGGTGGTGGCAATGCGCATAATGCTTCAATTTTACGCAAATTTGGACGAATTTCACCCGCCTGTACTTCGTATCCTAGATACTGAACAGAACTCCTCAAAAATGAGCATTTTTCTACATTAAACGAAAAGCCTGCCTTAGTCAAAATATTCAAGACGATCTCTAATCTTTCAATAGCTTCTTCCTTAGTTGACGCCACGATCATTATATCATCCATATAGACGATAACGTACGAAAACGCCAAATCGCCCACTGCTTTCATCACAGCTCTTTGAAAAACCGACGGTGCGTTCTTTAGACCAAACGGCATCGCTAAAAACTCAAATTGTCCGTCGGGAGTGACGAATGCAGTGTACTCAATAGAGTTCTCGTGTAATGGGACCTGATAATACCCGCAAGCCATGTCCAAGCAAGTAAAGTATCTTGCTCCACGCAATCTAGCTATCTGATCTGAAATTAATGGTAGAGGAAACTTATCTGCAATGGTATTTCTATTTAATTCCCTGTAATCGACACAGAGTCTTACAGATCCGTTTTTCTTTTTTACTAAAAGTGCTGGACTAGCATAAGGTGAACTGCTCGGCCTTATTACATTATAATCTATTAGCTCTTGAACTTTTGACCGGAGTAATTCTCTTTCACTGGGACTGAATCTGTAAGAGCGTCTTTGCACAGTCTTGGTGGGTTCTACTAATCGAATTGACATTACACCAGTAGTTACGCGAGTTAAAGGAGTTCCGCGAATGAATGATTTTGAATGCTTTTTTAACAATCTTAACAATTGATTTTTATCTTCTCCCTGTGCTTCAGTTACTAAATTATTAAAATCATTTTCGTAACTTTTTACAGAACAAACGTTAACTGTTTTGTCTTTAATTATTTCCACACCTTCTGTTGATACTATAGCAGAGTATCCTTGTGCTAAAATTTCGCGGCCAATTACAATATTATTTTTCATATTATTATCTTGGACTACATGAAATACTACTTCGATACAATTTCCATTTATCATTACATTACTTGTGATTTGAATTGACGAAACTACACTAACATTACCAATTCCACTTAACGATATTACGTTATTTGTTCTTTTCCCAGACAGTTTGTGTGCTATGCTCTCTTTGACTAACGAACATTCTGCGCCTGAATCAAATGTAACTGGAAAGTTCTCACCTCGGTGCAACATAATTGCTTTTGGTTCATCAACGACACATAGGTTAACCCTCTTATGCACACGTGATCCTGCGTCACCATCCGAACTCTTGGGGCATTGAGTAGAAATGTGTCCCGGCTCGTGACATCGATAGCATGTCACGACTTTAGCACGCCCTGACGAAGCTCGCTGATCTTCTCCAGAAGTAGAAGTTTTCTGCACTCTGCATTCCGACTTTCTGTGTCCAAGCTTCCCACATGAGTAACATTTGATTGGCAATGTTTTAGCACGCTTTGCAATTGAATAATCGTCTGAAGAGCTGGACCGCTTATTGTCAAACGAAAAGACTTGTAACTCGGACTGTAAGTCTCGTCTGCTGCGAATAGTCCCTGTGTACGCAATTCGTTGTAGTCTGCGGTCATAGTTTGCTAAATGACCAAGAACAACCGATGCAGCAATTTGCTCATGGTCCATGCCACGCCATTTTGTTAAAAGTGACGTCATTAGCCGACTCGCACACACGGCAAGACACTCGCCAGAATTTGGACGACTGTTCAGCAAATTCAAAATAGTTGCGGCCGGTGTCTCTGAGTTTTCGTATCTTTGCTCGAAAAGCTGTCTAAATTGTTCCCATGTGATGCCTGGGTAGCAAATCTGCGATAACCACTGCGAAGAGCTTCCTTCCAATGACTTCGTCAAGGCCAAAATTAACGCACTACCTTGCAATGGATTTTCTTTTAGAACGATGTCCACCGTAGCACACCATTGCGTGGCGTTGGCTCCAGCAACGTCGGAGTTAAATTTCGGTAGAACAATTTCTCCATCTTGTCGAGACTCACTAGGCGATGCACGAAAAGTTTTTGCTAGCTCCCAGAAGTTTCGATTTTGTTGTTCCAATAAAATGCGAAACTGCTCCTCATTTATTGTTGGTCTTGAGTTAGATCCCACTTCTGATATCGGCGAGTGAAGGATTTGAGGTATTTCTGAATCGTTGTTTCCATTGTTGGCTTCCATTTTTCCACAGGGTTTGTGCAGCGAGTCTCGACGTGCTTTCAGGTTGAATTTCAGAAAGAAAAAGAGACTGAATTCTCTCAACCACACACCGAGCCACACTCGATGACAGCGTATGCTGTCATCGCACAAATCTAGTGTTAAACAGTTCTACATCTGTCATGATATTCATTACTTAACACTGAGCAATTCGCCTTAACAGTAGGCCCACAATTCAAATTATTAGAAATGCCTAATTCAATCTCCGACATATATATTTTATTTTTACCATACACCCATAGGGTGAAATGGTATATTAAAGTCGCCAAAATGTATGTAACAGGCAGAAGGAAGCTTCTCCGACCCCATAAAGTATATATATTCTTGATCAGTATCAATAGCCGAGTCGATCTAGCCATGTCCGTCTGTCCGTCCGTCTGTCCGTCTGTCCGTCCGTCCGTCTGTCCGTCTGTCCGTCTGTCCGTATGAACACCTAGATCTCGGAGACTATAAAAGCTAGAGCCACCAAATTTGGTATGTAGGCTCATGTAGTATGTAGAGTGATCAAGTTTGTTTCAAATTTTTGCCACGCCCCTTTCCGCCCCCGCAATTCAAAAAAGACGTTTATCTCAAAAACTATTGCAGCTAGAGACACCAAATTTGGTATGTATATTTGCATAGTAAATGCGCACATTTTGTATGTATAAAGTTTTTGCCACGCCCCTTTCCGCCCCCGAAATTTGAAAAACTCGATTATCTCCCGTATTTGTTTACCTTGTGCAATCAAATTTGGCACACTTAAATTTGATACTAATACCCAGCAAAATACCAAATTTCAAAATCGGACAAAAAATAGCTGAGTTATGCATATAAACGTTTTTGAATAAGGCCGGATATGGCCGTTGGCGGGTGGGGGCGCTAGGGTGCTATGCATAAGTGCGCGAGATATTAGGATATGCTTGTAAAAAGCATGTGAACAAAATTTTTTAAAATAGGCAAATGCATTAGTTATTACAAATTTGAAATATTTGTTTTACTGGTGTATGGTATACCTAAGTCGGCGAGACGACTTTCTTACTTCATTATTTCTAGTGCAGTACATTACTATTTCTTCCTACTGTTCCTCTGTTGCGATTCCCGCATAAATTGTCAATGAAGCGCAAAAGAGTGAAATGAAGTTGGTTGCATGGTAAAAATGTTAAGTACATCGCATCTGCTGCTCATTTTCACCCGTCTACTTCTTTCTTGCCTTGCTGACGGGCTGACAAATAGAAATAGCAGACAACGAATAAAAAATGAGTTGGAGGAGTAGGTAAGGAAACTTAAAGGCAAGCGTCAGAGCTGAAAGAATGCCAATGTTGATTGCATTGCATAAACGGACAAGCGCAGACCAGGACAATGACTGGCTTTTAAAATATATTACGCATACGCCTTGTAGTGTTAACAGACGATTTAATGAGAAACAAAAAAGAAAACAGTGAAAATTTTATATGTTTCTTTAAATATTTTTATTTCTGCTTCATTTATTTGTCAACATTAATTATTTTTGCAAGCGTCCAGTTAAAGCCCTGCATTGTAGTAAACATGTGCACCATGTCGCTCATCACAGATCCAACCCCAAGGCAATAGCTACATGGGTATATGTGAAAACAACAAAAGGCATATATTCTTTACAAGTAGACCACAAAATCTGCTCAAAAGAATGAAAAATATGTATGTGTGTCTGTATATCGATTAAATAAAATTTTCATTCTAGCGAACGACCATATAATCGTAACAGCCTTTCCGACCCCATAAAATATATACATATGTATATCCCTGATCTCCACCAACATCTCGGAGACAATAAAAGCTAGAGCCACAAAATCAAGTTAATTTCAAATTTTTGCCACACCTCCTTGGCGTTCCTACCTCCTTCGGATTTTTTATACCCTTGCAAAAGGGGTACATTAATTTTGGCCAGAAGTGTGCAATCTCCGACCATATAAAATATATATATTCTTGATCAGCACGACGAGACGAGTTCAAATAGCCATGTCCGTCTGTCTGGATCGACGCAAACTCCTCCTAGACCGTTAGAGCTACAGAGCTGAAATTTTGCATGTAGGCTTGTGTATACTGCACAGTTTGTATATCTTGGATTCAGCCGGATTGGACCACTATATCATATAGCTCCCATACTTTTCTCAATATCTTCGTTATTTTCTCAGCTATTGTCGTGAAATTTAATATTAGTGAATTCAATTTAGCTATAAACGACTGTGCCAAATTTGGTCAATATCGGCAGACTATATCAGATAGGTCCCATAGGAACGATCGGTGAAAAACAGTGACTTTTGTCAATAACTTCGTTATTTCCTATGTTAAGATTGTGGGCCGTTCTTTCGTAAACATTACTCTCTGTAGATAAAACGTTTTTCCACTTTGACGGCTATAGGTGAGAAAAGAGTACCAAACAACACGGTTTTACACGGTCATTTCAAAACAAAAACTCGTATTGCTTTGGGGGTTACAAAAGAACTGGGTGAAGCTAAACAAAATCTCACAAACAAGTCGCTTTCAAGTAGTTCCCTCGTATACACAAAAACACATGTGTGTGCATATGACAGCTAAGTGATTGTGTGTGTGGTATGTTTTGTTTCTTTAGCTCTGGTTAAGTAAGTTAAGCGAATCTCTGTCCTTTTACGCCAATAATATTTTACTTCGCATCATGTTGAGTCGTACTACAAAGCTTCATATTTGAATAATGTAGTCCGAACGTAGTTTTAGTTTTTAATAATTTATTTATTTGGCACTCACACTATAGTATTCAGTGGTTTAATTTGGTTATTTAGCAGAACTTTTTCTGTTATTTTGTGGTAGTTAGTCACGTCCACTTGACGACTAGGCGATGGCCACATCTGTAGCCGGCATTATTAGCCCAGTGTTGCTGTGTTAATGATGCACTGCGGCTTCCTGACAGGCCGTTTGGCCATAGACCCCACCACAACCTGAAACCCAAACAGAAAACCCAAAGCAACCACAGCTGCTCTCGGTTATCCTTGTTGTTCATCGGATGCGATTTATAGCATAAACAGGGTTTAAGTTAGAAGGGAATACAGTTTGCAACAGATTTATAATGCTTGCAGCAGTAAAAGTATATGAATAATTCTTTTTCCTTCCGCATAGGTGTTGTGACATATGTTGTCGGCAGAAGACAATTTGACAACCAAAAAATATACTGTTGTGTTCAAAAATGTAGTGGCGCATCACCTTACAACATTTATATTACTTTTTCGACATGTTAAACATTGAAAATCATATTCTTCAAAGAATGGGATACAAAGATGAGAATAGTGATTAGATTTCGTTTGTTTGGTTGTTTGTAATGGCTGTGAATCGGGGCATATCTGACACCTTGCGCAAATAAAAATATTCCGAATCCCTATTCTCATCTTTGTATCCCAATCTTTGAAAAGTTTAATTTTTAATGTTTAACATGTCAAAAAATTAATATACTTGTTAGGTGATTCGCTACTATAATTTTGAAAACAACTGTATAAATTTCTCGATCGGAGTTCAATTTATGTTTGGTACCTAAACAAAAATATTCTTGTATTTAGATACATATACATATATTTGTACTTATATGTATATATTATAGTTGGGTACGTTTTCGTAGTTTGTAACTGTTTCTTATTCTCCTTTCGGTGCATTTGTTCCATGAAATAAGCTTCTGCCTAACTTGGCATTTGGTAAAAGTGTGAAATAAAGTACAAACTGCAAAGCAATTAGATAATTCATGCTCAATTTGTGTCTGATTTCATTGGATCGAATAAAAGGTGTAAACGTGGAAATTGGTTTAATTTTATACGCCACTAGCTAATACTAGTTGTTAACTATTTTAAATGTCGATATAGCAGCGATTTAAAGTAGGTTGAAGACCCTCAACAACAACTCTGTCTATTTTGTTCTCGGGGAATATTGTACTCACTTAATAATTTACTTAGTTGCTAAGAGGTCAAGTCGGTCAATAGTCATAGGTAAAACAAGAATGAGAAAGAAGGAGGAGCCAAGGGGATTGTTGTTATTCACATTGTTATACCACGTGTTTTCGGTAAATAAGCATTTGTGTAGGTGTAATTAAAGAAATTAGGACGACCAGTCGATATTCGACAACAATACTAAATGTCACAAGATGTCAAAAAGTAAGTTCAGTACAAGCAGATCTGGTGCGTGTACCAAAAAGCTAATGCGAATGCCATTGTAATTGAATTAAATCCTATTAAATTACATCTCATATCAGATTTCTAGTCATGAGATGATGCAAAAGTTTACAATTTCTTGTCTTTGCTTACGCTAAACTCATGGTGTATGGAAAATGTGCAGTGGAAAATGTCATCTATCATACTGGTAGCAATAGGGCAGACGATATGTGGTTGTTTGTGTGGCGGCTAATATAATGAAAAATTCCAAGAATGACATGCACTTTTTGCTTTTTTCTTTGCCTCAATTGTTTTGTTTTTGGCAACATTAAACAAGCTTATTATTATTTAAATTAAATTTAAACCAATCCTTCCAAAACAACAAAAAATGAAGTAAGTAAGTCGTCTCGCCGACTTAGGTATACCATACACCAGTAAAGCAAATATTTTAAATTTATTAAACAAATGCATTTTCACATGCTTTTTATTACAAGCATATCTTAGAATCTCCCTCACTCAAGTATACGAGCACCCTAGCGCCCCCACCAGCCAACGGCCAACTACGGCCTTATGGAAAAACGTTTATATGCATAACTTGGTTGTTTTTTGTCCGATTTTGATCAAATTTGGTGTTTTGCTGGGTATTAGTATCAAATTCAAGTGTGCCAAATTTGATTACAAAAGGTAAAAAATTACGTGAGATAATCGAGTTTTTCCAAATTACGGGGGCGGAAAGGGGCGTGGCAAAATCGTTGCATATACAATATATGCGCATTTATTAAACAAAATACACATACCAAATTTGGTGCCTCTAGCTATTATAGTCTTTAAGAAAATCAAATTTGTTTAAATTTCGTGGGCGGAGGGGGGCGTGGCAAATTTTTTTTGCAACAAATTTGTGCGCGCTTGCTAAAGGATTAATCATACTAAATTTGATGTCTTTAGCTATTATAGTCTTTAAGAAAATCAAATTTGTTTAAATTTCGTGGGCGGAGGGGGGCGTGGCAAAGATTTGAAATAAACTTGACCACCGTAGGTAATACACGAGTCTACGTACCAAATTTGGTGACTCTAGCTCTTATAGTCTCTGAGATCTACGTGTTCATACGGACAGACGGACGGACGGACGGACGGACGGACGGACGGACGGACGGACGGACGGACGGACAGACGGACGGACGGACGGACGGACGGACGGACGGACGGACGGACATGTCTATATCGACTCGGCTGTTGATACTGATCAAGAATATATATACTTTATGGGGTCGGAAAAGCTTCCTTCTGCCTGTTACATACATTTTGGCGACTTTAATATACCATTTCACCCTATGGGTGTATGGTATAAAAATCATTTAGGAACTGTTTTTTGGGGTTTTAAAAAAACTCGGTAAAGCACAAAATCCAAATTTGGATTCAGCAATATAAGAGTCACTAACCGGTTCTAAGAAAGGACGACAGATCAGCCTACCCTAATCATTAAAATCCTTACAAGCTCTAAGAAAATCATGAAATATATTGAATCTATATTTTTAGTTTACAACCATGTGATTTATGTAATCTGACTTTGAATATGTATAATTGAGTTAAAAGTCGAGTAGCAAGAAAGCTATTAAGTGGCATATGTATAAATTTCGCACAATCACAGCAGACAAAAAGAACAAACCACACGAAGAAAAAAAAGGCAATTGTTTTTCGTGGCCTGCAGGCTGAGGATAAATTCGAATTCTATGTATATATTTATTTTCATTGTTTTCTATGAAGTGCGGCATGGTAATTGAGTTTGTGCAGTAAATAAAATGGCCAGGAAAAAAATATAACAACTTACACTAAAAATAAGACGGCCGTATAAGCCGTATAAGTCAATCAACAACGATAAAAAGAACGTTTAGGGTCTAATGCAAAAGTAATTAAAAATAATTTGCATATTCCATAGTGAAACTTTCAGTAGGAAGTAAATTATAGTTCTTTAAAAAGTTTAGGTATGAAACTTACTGTACCCTAGAGTGCTGAAAGTTGAAAAATGTTTTTTTCTCCAAATGATTGCCCCTGAGTTTCGTGTTTTCATTTAAAGACAAACCTAACCTTAGACGTAAGCACACCCCTATACCTTAATAAAGGCCATTAAACATTGTGGCCAGTTAAATAAAATAAATTTAATGGCAAGTCACTTCACTTTATGAATGCACACGCTAAAAAGCTGAAAAAACCAAGTATAGTTGGTAGAATTGCAGCACAGTAGACAAAGTAAATAAGTTCATTATTAAGATAAAATTGCTCATTTATCTTAGTGCGTTTATTTTTGAATAGTGAACCATTTTATTCGGTATTGCAACAATGTCAGACGAAGACATAAAATTACATCTTACATATTAACGAAATTTACTGAATGCTATGTGGTATTTAAAGCAATGAAGTCTTGTATAAAGTTGGTACATAAAGTAATTTATTGATCAACCTGATGTCGTCGGAGTGTGATTACGTACTCACTGTTTCCTCTCATTTGTCAAACATTTTAAGAAATTCGAGTGAAAGTTTTGTTTATTATTTAAACATTAATTGTTAGACCATGATTTTTTTGTTTCTACTAATGAGTAGAAGTTGATCTGTCTTTAAATGTAGTTGTACTTCTTAGTTATGCATACATATGGTAATTGTCGGACTAATTTTTGCAGGTACATACTGGGAGACAAAATATTTGCATTCGCATGTACACATACATTTGTATATTCGTAAATAAAGGTACACACTGCAGTGTCAGCATATTTATTTTATCGCCGGTCATGAAAATAAATATTCAGTTTTTATTTGTTTGACCAGCAGTAAGAAAAATTTGTATTACAATAAATGCTAAGATAAATATACATATGACTAGAAACAAAGTTGACAGAGTTTCTTCTTCGTTGCTATAATTTAACCGTTAAAATATATAGCATACTTTTTAGAGCACATTGTATCTCTTTGTTCTACTTTGATACTATAGGATATAGGTATATATATGATATTATATATATGTATAGATATGCTTTATTTATACCAAAAATAGTTGTAAAAAATTGTTGCGAATTGTTGGGATAATAAAGTTAGTAAAGCGTTTAGCAATAAATCCTTAATTTAAATAGCTCTCGACTTGCGGCTGCATCCACAAGTGCGGAAAAGTCAGAGAAAATCCACATCTGACTGCCATATAAAATTCCTTTTATTATTTAGATAGCAATAAAATATACATGTTCTATACAACTGGATTCAGGATTCAGTTCTGCAAATATATTTACGAAGTTGGCAAAGTCTGGTAGATTAAACACAAATGTGTTTATACTATGCGAACATTTTGATAAATAGGTCATAATAAAATGAAACAATTTTAGGAATAAGACGAAACGAATTTTGCTCCTTCAGCTATTCACGTCTGCTTGTCAGTGTTAAAATGGTATATAATATGGCGACATTTAATGCATAACAATGAAAAATGGTGAAAGAAATATGAAACAACTAAAAAAAAGGCAGGTAAGGCTAAAGGAATAAAAACCCCAATTGAAAGTTGAAAATTTTTATTTCCCCTTCGTAGCTCTTTCTCTCCTTCTACTACTTTTTGTGTGTTTCGTCTTAACACTGCACGAAGCACACACTTTCTATCTACGATCATTTATCACAACGGCAGCTTTGGCTTGTCAAAGTCATTAAATGTTGCACGTACAATTGAAAATATATTTCCACAATAACACAATTTCTGACACAATATTTTATTTTATAATTTCATCTTTTTTTTTTTTTGTTTGTTTGTATGTATTTACGATGTATGTATTATTCAATCACTATATCGTAGTTTTAATCAATCACTTAATTCGCGTTATTCTGTCGTTGGGGGGAAAAAACGGGGTTAACTGTTTCGTTAGTCCGCGGTCGATGTAATGCACACTTAACGGTTTATCACCGGCTTCTAACGCTACAAAACAGTCTCGCGAATGCTTGTAGCTTTCTTTGTTTCGAAATCGAAATTCGAAATACTGCAAGTGTAAGTCCTGCAAAGCCGGCGTTTTGCTATTTAACAGCTGTTGGCAAGTTTTAAAGTAAGCGCACGTGGCGATTGCGAAAAGCTCTTTTCTCTTATATGACCAAGAAAAACATTTCGTTTATGTTTTCTATGGAAAAGTCATTCATTTTTTATACACTTTCATAAAGGGTATCATAATTTTGGCAACAGGTGAAGATTGACAAAAAATATCAAAGACGCTAAGTGAAGTTTATATACCCTTGCAGTCCGTGGCAATAATATTTTTACATTTTGAAATTTCTTTTCCTGCAACTCAATTTATGAATACACAAACAAAACAGTTTTTACTACAGTTTTTATACCCTTGCAAAAAGGGTATATTAATTTTGGTCAGGAGTGTGCAGCGCATAGAAGGAAGCATCTCCGACCAAGGTATATATTTTTTGATCAGCACGACGAGACGTGTTCAAATAGCCATGTTCGTCCGTCCGTCCGTCCGTCTGGATAGACGCGAAGTCCTCTTAGACCTAAAATTTTGCACGTAGGCTTTTGTATACTGCACAGTTTATATATCTCGGATTCAACCGGATCGGACCACTATATCATATAGCTCCCAAACAAACGGCAAACAGTGAACAGTGACTTTTCACAATAACTTCGTTATTTTCTAAGCTATTGTCGTGAAATTTAATATTGGTCAGTCTATTACACCTATAAACGGCTATGCCAAATTTGATTAAGTTGGAGTGACTAAATCATATAGCTCCCATAGAAAAAATCGGTTAGGATGTCAATAACTTCGTTACTTTTCCCGCGATTGTTTTCAAATTAAAAATTTGTTGGTTGAATATATCTGTTAATGACTGTTCCGAATTTGCACAGTTTATATATCTCGGATTCAACCGGATCGGACCACTATATCATATAGCTCCCAAACAAACGGCAAACAGTGAACAGTGACTTTTCACAATAACTTCGTTATTTTCTAAGCTATTGTCGTGAAATTTAATATTGGTCAGTCTATTACACCTATAAACGGCTATGCCAAATTTGATTAAGTTGGAGTGACTAAATCATATAGCTCCCATAGAAAAAATCGGTTAGGATGTCAATAACTTCGTTACTTTTCCCGCGATTGTTTTCAAATTAAAAATTTGTTGGTTGAATATATCTGTTAATGACTGTTCCGAATTTGATAAAGATCGAGTGACTATATCTATAGCTCCCATAGGAACGATCGGTGGAAAACAGTGACTTTAATTAATAACTTCGTTATTTCCTATGCTAAGATTGTAGGCCATTCTTTCGCAAACATTAGCCTTTTTAGATAAAATGTTTTTCCACTTTGATGGCTAAGGGTAGGAAAGGGTTACCAAAAAAGTTGCAAGGGTATACAAACTTAGACGCGGTCAATGTTAGCCCCGTCTCTCTGGTTTTTTCTTCTTCTAAGATGGCTGAGTAAAACGCATGCGCATCGACGGACGGACGGACAGACTGACATGGCTATATCGACTCAGCTTCCCATGCTGATCAAGAATATATATACTTCATGAGGTCGAAAACGTCTTCGTCTGTGCGTTACAAACATCTGACCAATTTTATAATACGCTCTGCAAGGGTATAAAAACTTCCAAGGGTATACATGCTTCGGTCGAAGTTAGCTCCGGCCCTCTGGTTTTTTGACCTTTCACTCTGGAGTTTGTTTAATTGTGTTCTAATTTTCTGTCGAAATTTCTATCTGAAAACTATGTGTTAGACCAACCTGAAGTATATAAATATGTACCATGTACATACATACATACATATACATACATATGTATATAACGCTCAACTCAATTTGTAGTGACTTTCCTAAGTAAACACTGTTTTGAGAGTTTTGGACCGTATTAAAGGATTTTTTAACCCTATTACTCTGGTTGTGGTCTTAACTAAGCTGGTTTTATCACCACTAGCTTTCAAGGGTTTTTAGGTCAACAAAACTTCACCAGCAAACCGGATAATGTGTCTCTGTTAATTTTCTAAATGTTATCCGGACTTACTTGCATGTTTATTGCCAATTTCGCGCCGCATTTCCTCAGTACGATTACTTTCTACATTCGGCTCAAACGGAAATTGAGAGAATGTCATGTTTTCCTTACGCATCTGCATTCCAAGGGATTTCATCATTAAGAAACAAGTATGTAGGCCAGCCACACTACGCTGGCCATTCCGGTCGTAGTAGAATATAGAATTGGACCAGTTGTGTCTACATATATGCGACATATTAATATATATCTGTAAACAGATTCAGTATGATACTCTGACACTTACCGTTTCATAACATTAATAGTTAATTCAGAAATAGTTTCGAAACTGAGCATTCCAGTCCGTAGCAGCATATAAAACTCATCACCACAATCGGTTTTCTTTTGTTCAAAATCATAGGTGGAACCTCCCACCGAAATCAATGGTGTGCCCTGGCTATTAAAATATTTGGTAATACGACTAACAGCGGCTAACAAATTAATTTGAAAAGAAATAAAATTGTTCATTCGAGTCTTACTTATTATTCATTCGATTCTTACCCAGCGAGTAGTCACAAACAGGACCGAAAATCACCTGCGCACATTGCTTAATAATACCGTCCATTGCCTTAATCACACCCAGGGACGCATCACATTTCGTATCATAGGCAAGCCATTCGAAATCAATATATGGCGGTATCATAGCTTTTGTTCGAATCTGTAGCTCAGCCACTTTTAGTATAGGTAGGACTCGCATCAATGAAGCCTGGTACATGTCATCATTGGGTAGCAGAACTAATGCTCTTATGGTACAGTTTGAACCACTCGGATCACAAATTGCTTCACACTCCCTCGCTGGCTCATCGCGGCATTTTCCATCGCTGTAGCTAATTAGGCTACATACTAGCCAGAGTACGAGAAGTAGAATCATTTGGTTCAATTCCAACTTAAGTTTCCAATTTGTGAAAAATGCTTGTTCGTTATGGCATCCATCGATTGACTTTAAAGGCATTTTTTATGGATTTTCTTCTTTCTAGCTTGCACTATCGTTTTATGCCTGTGCAAAGGCTGTCTTATAGCTTTAGACAAAATTAACTAATTTAATTCCTCTCATAGTTGCACACATGTCTGGCATGTTTTTTGTTTCTTGTTAATACGGCTACCTATGTAAGTTAAAATAAATGTTTTATATTATTTGGAATGTTTTGTATTATGTATCGCCCCCTCCGTCCCACTAATTCGAAAAACTGATTTATCAAAATGGTCTATGAGTTTGAAACAGTTTTCTTTTATTAAAATTCAGCCTTCTCAGCATTACTGAAGTTAACAAATTTTAATCAATTCCCCTTTCCCAACCACATTTATTACCAACATGTCATTGTTGTATGATTACCTTGATGATGATCGTAGGCTTCAGCCACCTTCAGATGGTATTAAAGTTCTGCTGGCATGCTGATTCATCATTTAAACTGTCACCAATCGTTTCAAAAATGTTTCCACTTGTTGCACTTTCAATGGTGAAAGACAAAGATAAGGAATAGGACCCCGAGCCTCACCCTGTATAGACTGTAGACCATTTAAGCCAATTTCAGCGTAACTATTTTTGTGATTGGCCAGTGCAATTGTGGTAGGTGTTGATAACAAAATCAAACGAACACAATTTCTCGGGAAAACTGTCTGTTTCAGTACAGTGCAGACGACCTTCACCCCAGTGTGATTACCCACTAACAGACGTCACTTTGAATTAGAATCGTATGTTTGGAAACTTATCAGCACACTAAAACGTCATACCTATAAGAAGTTATCCGTAAAAGAAGCTACAGCCACAACAAAAATAAATTTGTCAAAATATGGCCAACATGCTTCCCAAGTGAAGTTCTTCCAGAAAGATTGGTAATCTTATCGTATTGACAAGCAATGAACTTGTATGATTTTGTTTATTCAGTCTTGTTTGTTAGCCATTCAAAAAATAATATAGAAACATAAGAAAGCAACTGATAATTGTTCTAAACATTACTCACCCAGGTAGTTACTATGATGAATAGAGAGTTTTTTAAATATATGTATAAGAAAGTTCGAACTTTCTTTTTTGTTGTTATGATCGTAACTATGTCTATGATATTATCTCTGTTTGGAATTAAACTGCTGCATTTCTATTTAATGTATACAAATTTGACCAGTTTAGCGAATAGATTAAGTGATAGATAATATATATTGTATAAAAACAGGACTTGAATCCCAGAAACTCTCTTGTCCCAATGTTTCCTGTTCCTGTGAGCTGTGTCATATTCGTTTTAACTAAGTAAAAGCCCAACTTCCAATTCACAACTGTAAATATGACATTGTGCTAGGCTTAATGTTTACTTTAGGCACCAAATTCAATTCAAAACAATCAAGAATACCAAAGTTCTGTTAGAAAAGATATCAAATTTTTTCAGGTCATGTGGCAGATATCAGATATCAGTAAATATCAAGTTCACCGTGACTACTTGAAAATAAAAATACCCTACATCAATCATTTTGAAGCACCGTATTTGCATTGATAAACAATAAAATATAAATATACCTACATACATTTATATTTATCTACTTGTTTATATAGTAAAATGGTACAAACTTATTCCGTAATTGACTAAGGCATTGAAGTTAAGGAGTAAGTCTTATCAGACATTTATTTATTTTTAGTATCTTCAAAATTAAGTTATTACTGAAAGGGCATATCAATCATGTTTTAACATTGAAGCCACTTCAACTATTGTACTCTTGCTTGCTTTAAATCCAGGCACTTAGACACTTGGTTCTATTAGGAAATTTCTATTTATCAGGTACTCATTGTGTAAAACAAATAAGGATTTTAGTTGTAGAACGGCCTACATTAGTGAATTCGTTGAAATAACTCGCCATTTTTAAAGATGAAGGATGTCAATTTGAATGCAGAAACGTTAATGATACTTCAATATCATAAAAAATTAAATATTCTAACCAGATCGCAAAGACAAGCCGTCTGCGATTATAGTACTAGGCTGTTTTCTTTTTGCTTTATTGGATTTTTTGTATTGTCTATTTTTAGTTCTTTGTTTATTTTTAATGTGCAATCAATGCGCGACGACGCTTTCGCCACTGGAGGAGCTGATAAGATTACGACCAACAAAAAATAGTTGACAATGCATACAAATACAATAATAATTTTGATATCGAACTTCAGTGTCTCCCTGACTTACATAAGTTTCGCCATTTCAAATCGAACGTTGCGTTGCTCTTCCCTATTATACATAATTTAAGCGTCTTATCTTTATAAATCGGTTTTAAATCTAGACAATTTGCATGGAACTTAAATTTCCATTTATCATATTTCTATTTAAAAATTTCCTTCGTTCCAAAGGCTTTCTCAATGATATTATTCATGTTAGTTTGCATCTAGAATTTAAAAGCATTGACTTTGGGTCGGCGGATAGTAATAAAGATCAAGAGAAGTGAAAAACATTAGGCTGACGAAAACAATAAGAAATTAAATTATTCATGCACTATTATTTTACTTTTGAGGAATTGTTAACAATATCAGATTAGTAATGTAACCCTCAATTTACTCGCACACTCTGCCCACGAGTTGCAAACCTTTTTACATATGTCAAATCGATTGTGCAATTGAGTTGAAAACTTTACAGGAGAAAAGAAACTAAGACACAACTATTATTTGACCAGGTGTCAATTTACAAATTGAATAATGTATCCAAATATTTGTGTATTATTATCATGTTTAGATGCGCGAGGGTGGCACAAGGCGTGCCAGAAAACCATTTTAGATTTTATTCTCTTGTTTGCATTGTTAAGGCCATTTTAGTTTTTATTCTCTTGTTTGCATTGTTAAGGCAAAAAGCAAGTGCCGACAGAAACCTACACACACATAAGCTTAAAAGTGAATATGGCCATGTTTTATGTCTAAAGTGCTGCATACTTTACAACGCATATGCCGCGAAACTGGCATCGAGTAGTGGTAGTATTATATTGTTTTACTCAAACTATAGGAAGAACGTTGAAGCGTCTCTTTGGCAGGAGGTCAACTTGTATTTTTAATCCTAACAGCTATTTTATTACCAAAAGAGATGCATTGAAAGTTTACCATCAATTTTCACTTATGTATTCTTAAAATCCCTTAAACCAATCAATGTTATTCTCTTGTGGTTGCTTCCTGGCTTTAGTCTCCTTCGTTCATTTTGGTGCATTTAAAATTGTTTAGGTAAAGGACACCATAAATCTAATTGGAGGAATTAAAAGCGCCGGCTTTGAAATATTTGTTACAGTCTGGTATGGCAAAGATTACCTGTTTAAATCATTTTGCACTTGAGCACAACAATTTTTACTTTAAGCATAATCTTTGTTTCAATTCTTGCGTTTCGTTTGCCAAACGCATAGCACATCATTTGATATTACTAATATTAGTCTAAATCCGTTCGCGCATAAATGTATTATAAAACCTTATTAGCATAAATATCTTGGCACATAAAACTGATTTTGAACAGCGGCAAATAATTGCTAGGAAAAAAGAACTGAAGTGCGCGGTTGCTCTGGTCAAACTGTTTTTGGTTTATTTAGTCCAATATTACCAAACTATTTAAAAGCTCAACGAGTCTCAAAAATAATTTCAACAATCATGGAGAAACTCAACAACGACACCAGATGTGGGTGATAAGAATGACTGTTGATAACGTTAACAGAGTAACTGTTAGCAGAATGTTAAACCTACAATTACTGTTACCTTAAGTTTTAGCCAACAGCACAACGAGGTAGTGGGCATGCCGTCTTTGGAAAGAGTGGGAAACGCCCCAATTGAAAAGCAAAGGCAATCCTTAATGTCCATTAAGTTATTTAGAAGCATTGTAGTAGTTAATTGGCAGATAAATACGTATTGCAATTAGTCAGCTATATAAGTACTTTTATTTCCACATAAAACTGTTGCTTTTTTTTTTTTTAATGCACTGGTTCTACAGCTCGTCTACGCAATACTATATAGCTCATACGCCGTGTTTACCATTGCAATAGCACGAACTTCGGCTAAAGTTGCTGGTGATTTTGCATTCTGCTTATATGTGTGTGCGCGTATCTGTGAGAACATTTAAAACTCATCAAAATTAAAAGCTTGCCACAGCTGCAATTAGGCGAATGTTTGTCTGTGAATAGGCTTGGAAATGGTTTTCCAAGTGAGCTCTTCTAGGCTTTACATATGAGTAAACAATTATTATTATAATATCATAATGATGGTTTCTTTGCTTGTAGTTTGTATGGCTTATGCAGAATAATTTGTTTTTCACTTCATTATAAAGAATTTATTCATGCATTTATTTATTTGTTTTCGTTTCTTTGCTACTTACAAACAATTAAACAAAATCAATGAGGAACTAAGAGAAACATAAAGATTATTAATATATGAATGTCACTTTGAAACTGTATGGTCTAAATTAGTGCTTAGGATTGACAATGTGTTAAAGCTTTTCCAATAAATCTTTGTGTATGTGTGTGTGTACAGTCGTGTGTGTACTTGCATATAAGTATGGATTTTCATGTTTTCCTCTTTTCCTTTGCTTTTTGCTTGCAATTTATATTTCATTCGAATACAAAATAAGAATTGCTAACGATTATGATTTACTTAAAACTACATAAGCTGTGCCCGTGCCTGGCCTCTAGTTAGCCTTCTCTACTTGGCGTTGCCCTTATCATCAATTGCCTTAAAAATGATATCGTAGATATGATCCAACAACTTGGCCCACACTGCGCCTTGACTCTCATTCAAACTACAAGCCGCAGTTAAAATTTCCAAAATAATTCCTTTGAGTTGCTGAAAAATACAAAGAAAAACACAGAAATTAGTTTGCAATTTTCTATTCCCTTGATCGGCTTCCATAGAAACGATCGGTCGAAAATAGAGTTTGGAGAAATATCTTTCTTATTTTTCGAGCGATTGTTACAAAAGTTTTATTATTACCAAATACGAATAATTTTTTCTGTTGTTCTGGCACATTTTTAAAAAAAACTATATCATTTAGACACATAAACGGATAGGTTTATATCGCCTCAAGTTTGCAGGCTCTTATCATACTTACATTATATGACTCTTTAGAGATTTGACGTGGTATGTGACTTGTGGCCACTTTGGTCCAGATCTCATCCAATTTCTGCAAATCTCCATCCTGTCCCAGCACTTGTATAGATTCATCGAATACGCGAATAATGCGTCCAGCATGGGCACGAAAACGTGAATTACCCTGCAAATAAGAATCGTGTCATTAGCTTTATTACAGAATATGGTAATGTTGGGTATATTTACACTCAATTCGTCTAACGGGACATCACGGAACGGGAATTTTTCCAAATTGGAAGGATAGCGTGTAAATAATTGCATTAATATAGCAGCTCCAGAGTCTGTTGGAGTTGCCACGGGTATTTCCCAGGTCTTTTTAATCAATTGCACTTCATCGCTGTTCATGTTTGTTAACCGTAACAGATCTCTCTTATGTCCTCTTGTCTAAGCTCTCTTTCTCTCAATCAGGGATTTAAATCTTCTTGCAGCTGCAAAAGATTACAGTTTTCATAAACAAAATACTATGCACAATATTTGTACATATGTAAATAAATAAATTAGGGGGCGGCCAGAATCGTGGCCAAGAGTCAATGCCTTTGACATGCCCCGTTTCTCTTTAGATTGTTTATTTTTTAGGTTCTCATTGCCTATGAAAATTGCGTGAGTTAGGTTAATTGTACGATGATTGTACCCAAGCTTTTGATATGGCTTGCATCTTGTTTTCGTCGCCCATCTCTAATCATTCCGAAACCCGGTCATGTTTTTGAGTTCATTAGCTGACCCCAAACCCCTCCCCAATTTGCCCCTGATCAGCCAGCCTACATAAATACGTCTCACCCTCATTTCACATCTCAACCTGCTGGGCGAGTAATAAACTTGTGGGTCGCAATCGTTTACACAAATTGTCATTCCACTTGTTCTGACTGAGAGAGACGCAGGCGGAGACATAGAGGAGAGCAAGTGAGGCAGAGAGAAAGATTTGTACAGAGCGATGCGGAAACGGAAATGTAAACAACAACAACGAAAGTTTGTTACCTTTTCCAACAGCATCTTACTTTTTGAATTTAAATGGATGACTTTTAAGAAAAGCAACCTAATAGTAAATTCAGAAAACAGTGAATAAGGCATCGCATAAATAAATAATAGTCAGAGTCACTCTGCTCATGGCTGTCTTAAAAAGGCAAAACTATTAGAGTTGCCCTCGCATTTCTCCTTTTTTATTTTTAATGACAAAAGCACTTAGGCAACAACAAGAGGAGGTGGAATGAAAAGTCAAAGAAAAGTTTTCCTACAAAAGTTTATTAAAAATTTACGAACTGTCAGATAGGTCAGATATATACATGTACGAGTCGCGACGAGCGAATGGAAGAAATCATAAACAAACAGAATAACAGGAAAATAGACTCAAGTGCAAGCCGCAGCAGGTGGCCGACTTGTTATTGTTGTCAGCTTGGGTAAGAGAGATAGCGGTCGAGCACGAGGAGTAACGAGTTCCACTATAAAAATTTGCCATCACTGGAATAACCTTGTCTACAACAAGCCCCCTTCGGGCAATGTATGTGTGTGTATTTTTTCGTTTGTAATATCCTTCATGACGAAATGGCCTGTGGCTTTTGTGCTTGTAGTTGGCATGTTGGTATGTGTATATGTGAACTTTGCAGTCAAGAGTGAAAAAAGCAGCCACAAATCAAGTGCTTGCTTTGTATCTATAACAGTAGCGTAGATGGCAATTCGGAAAATTACACAGGGGGCTTTGAAAAATGAATACCAAACAATGTGGCCGATAAACTTCCAATTTCCTGATATTCCTGTTATTTTAATATTAATAAGCAAACAAGCGGTCCCTTTTATCGCTAAAAAACCGTGCCCTTGTGTTCTCTAGTGTATCTCTGTGTTCTGGTATAGCTGTGTAAGGACGTTGAGGGCTTAATTAAATTAAGGCAGTCTTGATGGACAGCTACTAGACAGTTGTGTTGAGCTGAGACAGGCAGACCAGGTGTTGCTAAAGTGATGTTTCATCCTCGTCTGTGTATATGTGGGATGCTGCCACTCAAGTGTCGCTGTAAATTTCGACATAGCGCTCTGGCACGAAACCCCAAAACGATATTTTTTGTTTAAAAACCTAACAACTGTTGCCATTTGATTTTATTTAAATAAAACTTTCAACGAATTTATATTTTAAAATGTACTTGTTCTCTTAAGTGTCTGTTAAAATCATCGAGCGATATGTATGTACATATATGGAGGCAGTTGAACCAGAAGTCAAAAATATTGTTTTAGCAAGGACACTGCAAGAAATCTATAAATTTGAAGCACACATTTATGCGCCTTTTTATGGTTACCATGAATAAACTAAAGAACATGTGACGAGGTCATTTAAATCAGCTGTTGCCTGTTGAATAAAGACAAAAGTCTTACAAAAATGAAACAAGATAAAGAGTTCCCTTGATTTTTCCAAACACTGTGCCCCAAATATTCCATTTATTTACCCTAATCTCTCATTATTCTTTCCACTTGTGTTGATATTTGTAACTTTTGCGTGCGTGTCTTTTGTTGTACTAGTGTTAAAATTTGTTGTTTCTTTTCTGGGTTTTTGTTATTAGATTTGATATTATGATTGATCTGATTATGTCTGCTATATGCGCTAGCTTTTAATGGGCGAACCGCACGCGTCGCGTTCAAATTGTATACTGAGCGCGGTTGAAAAATCAAATGAAATTGTTCAGCTCTTTTTGCTCTCTCTGCCGGCAGACGCATACTTCTACATACATATATGTGTGTGTGCTACTTGTCCGTGTTGTAGTGCGCGCCAAAAACAAAAAGTGTGGAGAGAGTGAGAGTAGCAAGTGTCAGAAGCGCCCAACAAAAGGGGTTTCCACAATATAATTGCATCTTTTTTTACGTCTTTCCCCTTCACCAAGTAATTTGTATACGTGTTCTCATCGTCACCTCAATTATGGCACCACTTTCACATACATGTATGACTCATACATGTGTAGAGATTATGGTCAAGTGCCACCTGTGGACCGTCTGAAGTTACAACAATGATTAACTGAATTGAAATGGATACTCTCCCAAAGCTTGCTCCCATAATTACTTGCAGAGAACTAAATTAAAAGGGAAATAAATTAAGAGAACGTGCCTTGATGGAGCCACTAAAAGCTTTTATAAACTTTTTTTAAATCTTAGCTTAAGCGATTTCTTTTTAAATATAGGTGCACTTGAAAAGCTTTCAAACATTTTTTTTAATTTCATCTAGGTTATCGAAGAAGTCTTGACAATAACTATGAACATTCTTTATTGATAGAATTAGGCAAAGCAATTAAATTATGAAGTAAGTGAGTCGTCTCGCATGGACCAAATTTTTATACCATACACCCATATTGTGAAATGGTATATTAAGGTCGCCAAATTTATTTCAAATTTTTGCCACACCCCCTTCCGCCCCCGCAATTTTAAAAAAACCTTTATCTCAAAAACTATTCTAGCTAGAGACATCATATTTGGCATATATGTATATTTGATTAGTAAATGCGCACATTTTGAATGTATGAAAGCAATACTAATATCCAGCAAAATACCAAATATGATCAAAATCGGGCTAAAAATAGCCAAGTTTTGCATAAAAACGTTTTTGCATTAGGCCGGAGTTGGCCGTTGGCTGGTGGGGGCGCTAGGGTGCTGGTATGCTTTAGTAAGCGAGATACTAAAATACGCTTGTAAAAAGCATGGGAACAGAATTTTTTTAAAACACGTAAATGCATGTGTTATTATAAATTTAAAATATTTGTTATTCTGGTGTATGATATACCTAAGTCGGCGAGACGACTCACATGCTTCATTTAACTTGCTAAGACCAACTGTATGTCTATTAAATTAATTTTACATGCACATGCTACATATCTTGCTCACTCTTCCAAACACACGAGCAGTTTAGCGCCATCTAGTAAAATAAATTAAATACGTATAATTTAAAATAAACGTGGAAAAATTTTGAAATAAACTCGATCAACGTAGGCTCAACATATGTAGGTATGCCTCTAAGATCTAGGTGTTCATACGGACAGACTGACTGTTGATCCTGATCAAGAATGTGTAATCAGTCTTATCTTTAAGACTACATTTAAATTTCAATGTCGTGTCACCGGAAAATTTTATATGCTATAAAATTATAAAATTTGATATTTGCATTGATCTCACAGATTATAAATAACACATTTGTTTTTTCCTCTTGTGACCTTATACTGAACTGCGTTATCATTTATTTATAATGTATGCCTTTGAAAAGTTCCAAATGGAACACTGCTTATATTTATGAGCAATTACAAAACATCAAAATTTAATTTTTTGTTGCTTCAACTGACTTTTACACATTCGATTTCATACCATGTACACACATAGCGTACATTAAATCACCGTACATATAATAAATATTAGTTACTAATTTGACGGCGTATATTAAATAGAATTGATTTTCGAATGGACTGTATATTTGTTTCAAACTCACTCGCACAAATAAGAACCGCACCCAACAACGTAAAAATTTATACTGAGCAGCTGCAGCGACCTGTTTGCTTGCTATATAAAGAAGATTTCCGAAGAAGGCAACGAAACTAGTACCGAAGCAATATCAGCTTACTTGAACCTCAAGTGGAGGAAAGGGAGTGATAGAAATTTGTATAATTAACGAATATTTCATAGGCTACCGAATTTATTGCGTGAGCTGAAAAATAAACCAACTACTGAACTAATCAATTGACAACATTTTTTTAGCTCTATGTATTTGTACATATGTACATATGGACAACGAAATGCATTTATTTATATTTTGGAATATTTATGAATTATAAAGCAAAGAAACCCAAAAATTGCGCTATAGTTGTCTATTCTATTGGAAATTATTTTTCTAGACCGGGTACATGCGTTTTAATAAGTTTAACCTTGAACCGTTGTCCTTTTCAGTTTTTATTTGTTATATTTTCGTGCAGGCTATTTGAAAAGTAATTAATTATATTTACGTTTTCGTAAATTTTAGTTAACCTGTAATGAATATTTTGCATGTTTTGTATAAAGCATTGGCAAAGCTGTCACAAATCCATCTTCTATCTTTTATTATGTTGGCATTTATAAAAACCAATACTGAAATATTACTGTTGGGTCACATAGGGAGCATCTATTGGGTCTATGATTCCTTCCTTCCATATTCATCTTTAAATTTTGTACTTCGAATATCTAATTTTGTAATTATCCAGCACAATACTCGTAGAATTTTTTGCTTGTTTATTTTATTATTATTTCTTTATCTCATGAGCAGTTTCCTGTTTTATTGTTTATGCCGAAATTGGGCGTAATTATAAAGTATTCGAGACAGCAATACCAATTAATTACATATACACATATGTATATATATATATACCTACATATATGTATATATACATAGAAGCACACTAGGTACTGAAAAGAATAAGGAATATAGAATAGAAAATTAAGCAATTCGGGTACCGACTTTGATACACCACTCAACCGTTTTGACTCACATAGAGTAACACATTTACACGTGTAACTTAGATGTTTTTAAATCGATCAAATTTGTTGGACCAAATTATATTAATATATGTACATATCAATATAGTTTGTAATGGCGTTAATTCAAAAAAAACTAATCTATAGTTTTTATAGGACAGGAGTCGCGCATTAAAACTATGTCGACTATTCGGCCAAAGACGTTTTTTTCAGCTTGTTACACACTTTTTGACACCTTGAATGTGCTTACCATATGTCGATAAATAAATGTAATATTTTCAACCTTTGTTTGCACTTAACCCGATAAGCAGCATAAAACATTAGCAAATACAAACGAAAAGCCAAAGACAAATGCAAATGAAAGCGAAAACTGAAGCACAGACGAAAAATGAGCGTGGAGGAAAAACAAAAACAACTAAGTAAACTAACTGATGACAATGATCCCCCAGAGAACATGAACCCCATTGAGAGCAAGCGCTGAATAAAAAATGTGGATATGAACCATGTTAATTTAACTAAAGATGGCAAGGCAAATGTAAAACTCAAACTATAAGACCCGAGTCTTATTGACGTCATTGACTTTTCACTTCAGCGCTCTACAATATTTCAGAGAAACTAATGATAATTCCTAATCATATTGAAATTCGGCTTGCGTCACATATTTAAATATTCAGACCTTAAAATTTTACCAGCTAGCATATAGTAAGCCTTAACTTTAAAGACTACAGCTACTTAATTTTAGATGCTGAAATAAATTTGAACCAAGATGTACATATGTTTGTTACAATTTAAAGTAAACTTAAAAGTGTTTGAAACAGCATGAAAGAACCAGCCGCATTTTTAGTGCATTGCTGATGTCACCCCTATATGATTCGATGCGTGATCTTCTGTCATTGTGTCTCTGAACACCATTAACAGAAGGGGGTCTCATACTCAGCTAGCGTACAGCAGATCGCCAGCTGGTGCGTATTAAAATTTTTTCAGTGATATACAGACAGTTGCGGTAGCTAGTAATTTTTGGGAAGTAGGCATATAAATATATAAAGCAAGATTAAATTTATATCAAGAAAGGAGTGACTGTAACTAAATATATGTATTATTAGATAACCATGCAGGGGAATATTAATATAAACAATGCCAGCACCATAGACAGCGAGAAATGTCAAAAACTAAAAAGGTTTGTTATTATTGCCCTGCTCATCACAATCGGCATCTTAAGTTGGCACTTCTATGGTGAGTTTCTGTTTCTCTTTGATTGTTGGAACAAACTTAAGATCACCAATTCCGCTCTCTTTCTTGCGTAGAGTATTTTCACAGCAGTCCATTACCGCATCCACCAGATGATGTTTTGAGTTTATCTAAATCTCTGTATGCAGAAGAATCTGCGTCAAGCCCTTATATATACAAATTAAATCTTCAGGGTAGGACCACTTCGGGAGCACATGATGATAAAGCTCCGAAGAGGTGAGTCCAAAATAATAGATAAATCTAGAGTAAATGAAATTGCTGTAGAGTAGGTAGCAATTTTTGCAACATTTTAATTAATTTAAATGTGTTTCGTTTGTTCCAGTCTGTTTGAACTTCATCAGGACCTGCTATCCAGAGATTCGAATTCCACAACAGCTCTACTCTTGCGATTATTTAATAACTATGAGTTAGATGTGGCAGTAGCAGAGCATGTAACACCAGAGCATAAACAAGAGCAGCATGAGTTCCTTAGAGCCATAATGCATACTAGAATTATGAAGCTTACCATGAGATATCTAATGCATAAGGGTATATTGATTAAGAATTGTAAAGGGTCTTTTAATTGTTATATTTTTTGCTGGGATCACTGGCAGGTATTGTCAGCAGCGATTATGATGAGCAGTTGAAACTTTTGCAAGACCTTTGGTTTACACCCTATTCAAGAGGTGGTGGCATTGTAGGCAGTTCCAGTTTTGAGCATGTTTTCATGGCGGAAGTTCGGAATCACAATGTTTTGGGTCTCCACAATTGGTTATATTTTGCCGAACAAGAGCAGCAAGGGCATATTGACTACAAGGGCTGGCTAAAACATTTGGAAATGGGCAAGGTAGTATACTGAAGTACTAATTTACTGAAGTGAATTTGTGTCCACCGAATAATATATTTATTTACCATCTTTTGACTTGCAGCCCAATCAAATAGTTTTGAACGAACGTCACACATTTTACGGTATTTCAAAGCCCAGCAACAGTTTCCTAGTTGGAACTTCCCCAGAATTGGATATGAGTCTATATACTGTTTGCTTCCTTACAACACAGAAGCAGGAGCCTTGTCCGATTCAATTAGGTCACGCCAGGCTATCGATTGTATCCCACGTGTGGGAATGGAATGGAAAACGATTAATAGCATCAGCCTATCCAGATATCACTCCTTGAAATAAGTCAGCCTAGCATAGGAAAGACATGTAATAATCTCCGTCCATAGAATTTGCCAGATTATTACTAATTATTCATCTTTTCGTTTAAGTGCCAACGAATAGCTTTGCATGTGGTTCTTGGCTTTATCAGATATTGATATATATTCTTTATATTCTTAGTAGACATCTGCATGGTTTCATTCACAAACTAAATAAAATGAGTACACTCGAATTGAATTGAAGTGAGTGAGAGGCTCATACTGTGTGAGTGTGCATGAGTATTCTATTGTTTCCGTACTCATACAAATCGAATTGAGTGAGCATGAATACTGCTTTTTCAGTGGTGTATATTCCAATGTGCTTTTTTGCCACTCATGCAGATGTTTAATTCTTATTAACTTAAAGACCAAGATAGATACGGCATATTTATATGTACACATTTTTTCATCAAAGAATTTTTACTCAGGTTCCCTAAAGTTTGTTTTACATTTACGGTAGCCGCTTTTGTAAATTAATAAATTTAGGTATGGTAATTGGATTTTGATTGTTTAATTTGATAAATTTAATAATTACAAATATTTAAGCCTCGGAACTTATGAGCCTTTTTGTTTTGGAAGTATAAAAATTAAACGCTGGATTCATTAATTGGAAAATTTTGTGCTGGTCTCAATAATGACTGTTTCGTTGGCTGCACTTTGTTGACGATGCTGTTGTACTGCAGCAGGAGCACTAGATCTTCTGGATGTGATAATCGTAGTATTACATGGGGACAAAGTATCCTCTGTCAATGCAATATCTTCATCTATTTCGACGACATAAGTTTCACTTAAATCAGCTAGCTCGGAACATGTTTCATCATTGGAGGAATATCGCATTAAACTTGGACTGCTAATGGATAAATCTAAATCGTTTGACTCTGGACTCCAACTACTTCTTTCCGGCGGAGGCCGCGGCAGGCTGTTGTGGCAAAGAGGATTTGCTAGAGCTGAGTGCTCCTGGGGCAACTGTTGGCCCCACAGTTCCACTGCTCGCGCGCGGTTGTTGTCGGCCCGCTCCTGTGGGGGAGGGAGTGGAAGTGGGTGGAGATGTGGGCGCAAGTGCTGACGCCGGCGTTGTGAGTGGCGGTGGTGAACGATTGTAGTCTGTTGAGACTCTGCGAGGGGTTTGGTATGCAGCTTGCTGCGGCGTTGCTGGTGTGGGTGTTGGTGCTGCTGTTGGCGTGGCATCATACTGATATCCTGCCTGTCCATAGTCGCTGTTGTTGTAATCATAGGCGGCATATTGCTGGGGGTCATAAGACTGTTGACTATACCCGCTTGGGTCATACGCGCTGGCGTCGTATTGCTGCTGATCGTAGGCACTGTAATCGGTGTTGTAGGCAGCCAAGTTGGCACTTCCTGCATTGGTGATACTGGTATCGGGCAGGGATTGTTGTTGTTGATCGCTTTGCTCATTACTGTAGCGACGTTGGAGTTCACTTTGCTGTTGCTGTTGCAGTTGTTGTTGCTGCTGCTGGTCGGCCTGTTCCCGTTCTCTTTCACGCTTCTCACGCTGCTCACGCAGCTCTCGAAGTTCCCTGTCTCGCTCTTCCCGCTCTCGTAGACGTTCCTTTTCTTGCTGTTGCTCGTGCTCCCTTTCCCGTTGTTGTTGTTGTTGCTGCTTCTCGCCCAAGCCAAGGTTGTCTTTGAGATTTTCATCATTATCGTTGAGTCCATCAAGGGGGAGGACATTAGAGATGCTTGGTTTGCGTCCTGTTGATGCATTTTCAATTGTTGTTCCTGTTGATGGTCCTGATATTGCTGGTGTTTCTGCTGCAGATGCAGCTGCTGCTGCTGTGTAGTCATCGTTTGGGTTGTTGTGTTGTAGTTGTGATGTTGTGCTTTGTATTGGTTCGATTGTGGTGCCATATGTTGAAGTCTGGTAGTCATAGGCGGCTGTGTGATTATATAAAATTTTGATTAGTGTTGATTGCCAATTATGCGTGCAACATAAAAAAGTATCATAGTTGTGGTATGTTTTGTTAGGATTATGTTGCTTTTGTTTGATTTTCTGCCAAAGTGCTGTGTCTGTCTTCTGTTATTTATATTGAAATATTTGTGTTTTCTCGTCGAATCTTGACATAGATATCTGAAACTCAAAAATCAGATTTACCTTTTCCAGGCACTAAACTAGCATAATCATGTGATGTAGTATCTAATTTACTCATATGCTCCTCATTGCTTAACATTCGATTAGACAAGTATTCTAGATTCGATTGTAAAGCAGATATTTCCTCTCTATAGAAGACAATATGTATTTGAATTCATACAGACAAAACGGAAAAAAGATAGATAGAGAGAGAGGAAGAAAGAGAAAGAGAAAGGGGAAAAATTAATCAATATCAGAATTAACCATTATATTACCTGAAAAATGTCTAGATCGTGCATCGGTATTTCTTCAGAGCTATGCTCGGCATTGCCCATGTGTATTAATAGTGACTTGTATTTGGACCAAAGTTGTTTAAGACGTGCCATCAGTTGCTCATTAGTGGCACGTAACTGCATTTTCTCTTGACTAGAATAAATAAAAATTTCAAAATTCCAACAAAACGAAATAAATGTTAAAGCAAAACCAAACTCAATTGTTGAACAAACATAAGACATATTTTGGTACAAAATTAAAGCATTCTAATAATATTAACATGATTATAGTTTGGTGGTCCGTTCTTGTTCCTCATGGTCATTGCCTTCGTCAGCCTCCAGAATTATATGTTGCTTCTGCTCAGCCTCATTAAGTTTCTTTAATTGCTCTTCAATGTGTAACAATTCCGGTGACGAACTCGAATCAGTAACAAAAGTTTCATTTAGCGCGTTTGCCACGTCATCTACATCTTTGACAAATGTCTCATTCAGCTCCTTGACGCCCTGTGCTTTCATATCCTTCGATAGTTTGGGTACTAGTCGGACATTTACATCCACTTTAACGGGTGGCCGAGTCTTTTGATGGCAACCATTGCGTTGCAGTAATTGTTCAAAATATAATTTCGGTTTGATGGAGGCATTTAGAGCATTGCTTCCTCGACCTTTGCAGATGGACGATGTTCCCATTGTAGCTTTGGTCTCAGCATCCACTGTCAAATTCTGGGTCTGACAAGGTGGAGTGGTACAACTGCTACTGATTGATTGATTTAAAACTAGATGCTGTTGCCGCCGAGGCAACGGCTCAGTTTGGTCGAGGTGACAACAACACGTCTCCGCCGTGTTGTTGATATTGCTACTGGTGCAATGTTGTACGTGGTTATAGCAATTTTTGGTCTTGTTGCATTGGTGCAATGATGTGGGTCGTGTGCGCGATTTGTAGGATGTTATTAAAGCTTTGTTGTTGCAGCTCCTTTTGCTACACGCCATTTTAATTTCATTATTGCTGTCGCTGTGGTTTTCATGTCTATGGATATATTGACAATCATGCTTACGACGCATAAAACTAGGACAAAAGCATTTAGACTTGTCGGCCAATGAATGTTCTGGTACTGCTGTTGCCTGTGTGCTGTTGCTTCTTGTTGGTTTTAAATGACTTGATAGTTTTGGTAGTGGCGGCATTTTAGCCAATTCTTGGGCCAAACGCTCGTTGCTTTCAATTATGTTCTTTAAAATTTCAGTTTCTGCCGCCACATTAAAATCTTCTTCCTTTGGAACTTCCGATTCAATTGGCAAAATGTACACGTTTCCGTTTTCGTTTGCCTGAGCAATAGTTGCTATTGTTAGCGGCATCTCTGGTTCTAATTATCAATGAAAATTGTTTGTTGGGGCAGCACAAAAATAAGTTGAAGAAGTTGAGCGTCAGTCTCTGGGAAGTTGTTGTGTATATTTCTTTGTGTAGGTGTGTACATATATAGAAATTGTTGTTGAGTGAAAACTTTTGATTTTTGACCATGAATTTCATATTGCGCAGTTATACTCAGTACTTAAGATAAATAAATATTCTAAAACAAAATGCAAGAATTTAGTTAATGGTCCCTCTCAAACTTAATTTGTAAAGGTCAGCGAATGGAGGTGAATAATCTTTTAAATTATGAAATTCTAACGAAATTACATATGTAAATTAAAAACAAAAGTTGACATTTATAATTACTTGTGTCTGTAGGTTGTATCCTCTAACTTGCCCGTTAAAGTTTTACATTCACTTGTAAGTTTATCCATGAGTTGCTTCTGTGAGGTTATCATTTCTTCGAGCTCATTTACCGTTTCCGCTACAAAAAGTATTTATCAGAGAGTATATACATATAACAGAAAGTAGATAACAACATTAACTCATGGATAAACTATTGATAAAACTATTTTTGTAAATCTCATTCTTAAAAATCCGATGCTTGTATAAATTCTAAAGAATTTTTGTCATTATGCACATATTCTCGCAATATGAAAATCAATAGCTTAGCCAGGAGTTTTCGAGAAAAGGTGTGTGTGTATGTGTGGGTGTGTGTGTGTTGGTGAAAAATAGAAATGCGTAGATAGAAAAATAACGAAAGGGTGCCAGGCAGTTGTTTTGCAAGGATGGTTACTACATAGTGTATATGCGGATCCCGTTGGTTTCCCACTTACCATGCTTATCTTGCATTTCTGATATACGTTTATCCAAATCCTTTTTGGTGGGTCTTATTTCATTTTTCAGTTCTCCATAAGCTAACTGCAAAGGGTAAAAATAAATTTGTCATGGAAGAAACTTTACGTAAAGTGCTTTAGCATATGATTACCTCTTTTTCCAAATTAGCTATCTCATCGTTCAGACGTAATATTTCTCGCTTTGAATGCAACAAATCTGCATCGCCGCGATCCAAACGCTGGCGCAAGGAGTTTATCTCTGCATTTAGGCGAGCTGCCTCCGTTTTTGTTTCTCTAGCCGCTCGGTCCAATTGCAACCGCAAAGAAGTTATCTCCTGCTCCAGTGACTGCTTTTCCGCATTTACCTGTGCCATATCGGCCAGGAACGTAGTCCTATTGGCCCTTAGTTCCATCTTTAATTCCTCTATCTGTGAGTTGCGATTAGCCACATCACGCTTTAGGTCCGTTTCGTAACGTTTCTGACGCTCAAGCTCCAGCTGAAGTTTGGTCACTTGTTCCCACTGACTGCTCAGATCGCCCCCCAACTGATCCACCTGACTGTTATAACGTCGTTCGGCACTAGCTCGCTCTTCTGCTAATCGCCGTGCCATCTCATGCTGCAGTTCACGAACTCTCTCGTGTTGACGGTCAAGTTCGTCTCGAAGATGACGGACCTCGAGTTCGGCCTGAGATCGTTCCATCTGCATAAGGTCCTGTATATAGCGCTTGGAGCTAATACCTCCATGCCCCTGTGACTTTGCCTCGTCCAGCAAACGCTGCAACTGATGGACACTTTCCTCCAGCATTACTTTGTCCTGTTGCAATAGCTCTAGTTGCTTGCGATGAGCCTCACAATTGACTCCCATAGGCACCATAGCTGTTAGAGGATCTGTGTACGCCATTTTTTTTTTTAACTCCTCATTTTCTGTCTTTACACGCTTTAAGTCAATGTTTGCCTGCATCAACTCTGCCTCCAGCTCACTTATTCTGGCTTCGTACACAATATTCGGCGCACTGGCATAGCGTGGTGAGTGCACCTTTAGATTTGACTTTCTCGGTGTACTTGGCGCCGTCTTTCTTCCAAAGGCCAAATGGTCATCACTATCGGAAGAAGGACTAGTGGTTGCAATATTACCCTGGGATTGTGACTTGCTTCCTACTCCCTTTTCCATAGCGGTAAACTCAGTGCGAGCATTTTCCGTCAATTGTTCATTCTCATTTATTACATCTTTTACTTTTCCCAACAAGTTGGTTAACTCACTTCGACAGTACTTCGATTCCTTCTCTAATTGCTCAATATAGTCTTCTTGTTTTTCAATAAAATTAAAGATTTCCGCCGGAGCTGCAACGCTTTCGTTAGGAAGAACTGTTGGGGGAGTACTGGAATAAAGAGCAGCCAGATTTTCTTTGGACCCCGAAAGGTATGTAGAACTTAAAGTTGGGCCATAGCTCTTCTTTGGACGATAAGAGCTTATACGGGACTTCTGACTAGGCGATAAGTATTTGGATATATCGGAATATACAGGTCGCTCTATGGCCTACAAATTCACAGAAAAATAATTGATTTCTCATTTAAAGATCTACGTTATAAACTTACCGATAAATTGTCCGAAAAATTATCAGCTGAATCCTCGTTAAAACTTCGCAAATAGCCTGAACTACCACCTAATTTGGGCGTGGAATAAGAACTATCGGCTAGCATTACTTTTAATCGACCCACGGCCTCATTGTATGCATAATTTGTATAGTCCATGGTCTTGCTTTTCTTGGTTATGCCCTTTGAGGATTTCATTGAATGGTTTCTGAATTTGGAAAATAACAAAAATGTATACAGCTCAAATGGGTCACATTTTTATTAAATTAAAAAAAATGTTAAGAGAATATTATTCCTTTGCTTTTGGCTGTCAAGTTGGTTAAGAACTGAACAAATAGGGGGTTGACAATGTTGAACTAGCTAGTCGCTGGCCGGTTGCCACGACAATGAATTGGCCAAAATAAAAACAATTGCTATCTTATGCTATGGGGGTGCAAGTGTCCAAGGTGCAGTGAATGGTCTCGGGGTGTTCATGCGGGGTAGTTTAAATCCTTTTTAGGTTTAAATAATATGATTTCTAGCTATTTAGACCGAAATTAAAATTAATCAAAATTAAAATTAAAAACATTGCAAAGCCAAATTCATAATAGACATTTTGCACGCACTTTGTGCTACCTTTTTAAACCCATTTACCTTGGCCTCCTTTTAATCCTGCCGGTGGAATTATACACTACACTTGCTCGTTCGCTGTCACGATCCGAGTATGCAGAGCCCCGGTGTTGAGTCTGTGTTAAATTGTGTAAATTCTCACTTGTCAATAGAGAACCACTCAACGTGTTGGAGAAATTCTGTTGACAGGCTGACAGCTCGTTCTGGAAATGAGCCCGAGTACTTTTGGAATCGGAGTACAAAGGACAAGCACGGTACTTAAGAAAATTTTCAGTTTTCATTTTTCACGAGCAGAGCTGGGACCGACTGCATGCGAAGGAAGCGGCAGAGAAAGAGGAAATCTACTAACACAAATAAGAACGGGGTCTTGCTGAAAATTTGACATGCAACTTTGTGGCTTTTTTAGACGAGGGGGCTCGTGACTCAGGGGAGTTAACAAGCAGCACTTGTGGTATGCACTTCCTTCCGACCAGAGTGTTTACACTTAGCAATTGTTTCTTTTGAAAAGGTGACAGCAGAACTACATCGCGGTAAAGTTGAACTGAAATAAATGTCCGCAAAGGCAAGTCAAAGCTTTTATAGACTCAGTAAGGGGCTGATGCATGCAAACTTATTTACATATAGAATTTTACCTACATATGTACATATAAATATTTCTAGTATAAAGTTTACTGAGGCTTTTAATGTCTTTGGTGCCATGGCGTACCCATATCAAAGACAGAGATAGCAAGAGCCAGATTCCCTAGCATACTTATTAACATTTTTGCTAAAGCAATTTGTTGTCATGACCCGTAGTTGAGTTTGATCGATATGAACAACTGGAATAGCATGACTGAAGAGACAGATTTGAAGCGCGCTCTGCCAAATGTATGCAAATCACGCTTTGGTATAGACATTTTGTGTCGATACGGGTTGTTCAACTTACATTTATTTTATATCGACACACTGAGAATAAACAAATGTCTTAAAATAACATATGGTCCTTATTAATATTAATGGGTTGACAATGATTTAGAATATGATTTAATTGTATTATAAATGTAATAAATGTTAAAAAATTATGAATGGTGATTTCTCTCAGTGTGAAGAAAACGAGGACAAAAGCATTTTATTCGTAGCATATTTTTGGGGTTATGCCCATATTCTCTCGCAGTTGCTATTGGTTGCTATATTGTTGTATAATCAACATATTGAGTGTTTATATAATTGACGATTGGGGGATCATGAAACATAAAATAGTCTTAGTATATAACAAGGTCAAAGTCAGGATTTATTGTTCATAAAAGGGTTCATTGAAATTCCGGTGGAAGCCTGCTTAAACCCTGCCAACAACTCAAGTTAAGATCAGTTAACTTATTGCCAAATCACAGACTATTTAATAGCTCAAATAACTCAAGTTCAGCTATCCAGCTACCAACCAAACCAGAGTTGAGGCACCGACAATCAATCAATGCAATCTCTGTTATCATGAAAAATTCCCTGGAGGGCAAACAGTATATTCAGGGATGCAGAGCAGTGAGCAACAAAATTTAAAAAACGAACAGAGAATATGAGAGGCAAAGGTAGTTTCTTTCATACTTTATCAGCTTCATGCGATTTAATTACCCAGACTAAACAGACAAAAAAAATTAACCCTTTGAGATAAATGCATAATTCCGTGTCCAGAAACGAACACATTGTAAGTTAAGACATTGTACCGACTTTAAACCACTCTACACTAACTCTTACTGAATTATAGTCACAAATCTTCGTTTTTTTTAATAGACATGTTCAGTCCTAGAATCGTTAATCTTTTTAATATAAATATTTAATATATGTAGCTTAAAAATAATTATTCTTTATTCATACGTTAATCGCAATCTTATAATACCCATTATCTTAAAAGTACACAGTATACAAATCTTAAAGACAATTCATAAAAGTAAACCCAGCATGAATTTCTGTGCGCGTGTGCTGGAGACTGTATGTGTGAGTAAGTCTTATCGATCCTGGTCAAAAGCAAGAGGTAACCGAAGCCCCATCCATGTTCGAGCCCTCGGGGCGCTCTCAGCAATATTCATTGCTGCTGTTGCTGCTGCTGCTGCTCAACTCTGGCCCGGGCTTGAGATGTGCCGACTTGCTCTGATTGTACGCCAGGGAAGCCAAGGTAACACAATGTCGCCTCTGCTATTTACAACGCTGCATTCCTCTACTGCAGTCATTCACAGTCGAAGTTGAGGCGAACTTGTTTCATGCCACTTTGGCTTAGTGTGTGCGCTTGGGTGAGCTCGTCGTCCAGCGAACCAACATCCAATCCTCCTGACCTGTCCTGCCACTGCCCTCGTAAATGCTGTAATAACGAAAACCAAACAACAACAACAACTACATACTACATACAGTCATATATACTCAAAACATGTTGTGAAAAGAAAGAAATTCCATAGCAAAAGAAAGATCATTAAGAGAGTAAGAAGAGAGAGACAGTGCAAATGTCTCAGTCTCTTTAGCCTCAATGGTAAAGAAATATTTTTATGGCCTAACTCAACATAGCCAGATACTTCACCTTCTCTCATCTATTCTCTTTACACCTGGCACTCTCTTGCTTTCTGTCTCTCTCTTATCCACCTTCTGTCTAGGTTCACCCTTTACATTTGTATTTGCAGTGCGTTTGCTGTGGTGAGCGTTCTGGTTCAAAAAATAGCACAAATTTGTAAGCAGAGGCGTCCTACAAGTAGGGTATCCGAAACGAAGATAACGGAGACAATCAATCCCTTTTCAAAATTTTGATAAATTGTGGCGAATGTTGGATAGTGTCCAAGTTTTACTTATGTAATTTTCTATTTTTTATTCCATTTCAGTTGAAAAGATAAATGTTATTTTATTGAAAAAAGTTATTTCCTTTAAATCTTAATTGTTTAAGAGCCATAACTAAGGTTAAGGTTTGTTGCCTAAGTCATTTGTTTTTTTTTTTTTTTTACGCTTGGCAACGCTTTGCACATGTTAAGAGTCAGAGGTGAATATTTGAAATGGTTAAGAGAATCACTTGTTGATCACTGCTCTCTCTGTCTCTCCATATTTGGCTTAAAGAGGTCTTACAATATTGACCACCAAACCAGGCTCAGTTGCTATTTATCTGTAGTCGTACGCTGTTACAAATTCACACTAAGACTTGTGAGCGGATGAAATTAAATCTTTAAGGGGCAGCATTGCGTGCTTGCTTACCTCTGCATCAGTTCGTTTATCTGTGTGTGCGTGTGCTTTAGTGTGTGTATGGATTGAAGTGAGCGAAGAAAAAGATAACACAAAGCAAAGTAAAAGAGGCACAAGTGAAAGATGAAAAGTAGAGAAAAAGTTCGTGTATAGAAGAGAAATGAAAAATTAATTAAATGAAGCTGCTGCAGGAAACGACCAAATAGACAACATGATAGGAGCCTAATGGAATCCAAGTGCATAATAAGCCAAGGTAGAAAACGAAAGAAATAAATATAACTATAATTCGTCAAATAAGTGTTTTATAAAACTAACTACATATATGTGTATAAGTGTGCGAGTGTTGAATTATAAACATACTTACGACTTCATAGAGAAGCTTTTGTTTTGTGTGGAACTGAGCTCGATCGCGTTCACCTCGAACCAGTTGCAAAAGTTGTCACATTAAAATCACACCTTTGAGCGAAAATATTTATTGGTGTTGTAAACTCGTTCGCTCTCTCTGCCTCTCCTTTGCCCTCTTTCTCTCTCGGTCTCTCTTACAAACACACACATATATTTGTATACTCAGCAAGTAAAACGCCCTCTTCGAATGCAAATTATACGCCATGAAGAGGTGAAGAAAGATACATACATATATATACAGACACAAAGAGAGAATTCCTTTTAGATAGTTACTCTCATGAGCCATTCAAACTAGCAAGAAATAGCCAACGGATATGACTATGGCCAATTGATTGAATTTTATGGTATAAAAAAACAAGGAAAATCATGGCCATGATTTTCTTTTTTATTTCGAGCTATTTCTTTGCCAAATATAAGAGTTAATTACACATGACCTTCCTTTATTAAATATGCTGAAAATTATTACAAAAATAGGTTTAAGTAGAGGTACAGGTATATCGCCGTTTTATATGTAACTGAAAACAATAAATATTATTAGCTATGTGTATTCATGTAAGTTACTACATATACATACATATGTGTGACAACAGATGATCGAAGTTTCCCACGACACATGTTGACCACATGATTTTGTTCTTTACATCATTATTCTATTACCTAAGGGCCAATGCTACCTGGATCTGTTTCAGCTAATTTACCATCCTTTATAATTGCAAAATCTTTCTTTGACATTCAAATCTTGAAATAATACATATATTCAAGCTCTAGCCACAACTTCCATCGCAATAAATGGCGTATAAGTTTCATATGAATACCAAGTTTTCGTTATCTATGCAATATACCTATTTATAGCCTAAATAAAAAATCTAAGCTTACATTTATACATGTATTCTGAACTCAAAATTTGCAAATTCAAACAACTTATGTTGTGCTGATTTCATTTCATTTAATTACTCGTTGCTTAAATTATTCAACTGGACTTGCAAACAACTCAGTACACTAAATGGAAACTGCATTTCCAAATGTATCTTTGTTTATTATTTTAATGTATATACACATACACATACTTTATACAAATAAGTACATTGCATATGCACATATGTATGTATGCAACATTACTCGCAAAGAGAGTTTGTTTTTGCTGTCTCTCACGCCACGAGCGACAGTTTTATATTAGAAGAAACGGCAACATGTGGCTGCAGCTAGTTATGGGCTTAACGTTGAATGACGAAGAAAGAGAGGATAGATGGTTTGGGGGAGCTGAAAGGTGGGCCAAAAGGAATGTTGTTGCAGCTAGTTGGCAATGTTGGCAAGTGACTGACATAGTTGTAGTCAGTGGTTATTGCTGTTGCTTGTCGTGGCTTTTACAGGGCAAATGCTGACTGAACTTATAAAAAATAAAATTAGTTAAGCAACTTATTAAATGAGGAAAAAAAAATCTTGAAGAAAAATGAGTTGAATGTTATTTTCAGTATTCTTATGGTTGTTGTTCCGTATGCGGGCGTCGTTTTGAGTAAATGCGGGCTAGGAGATAAACTGGATGGATGGACTAGCAATCTTTTTCTCTTTTCTTTCTTTCTCCACTTTCTGTGAAAAGACAAAACGGTGCTTCACATTCATTGGTGAGTTGCTTTCTTATCATTGACGATGTTACATAGAAGGAATAGATCGTCCATGGAAAAGCAAATTGTTGACTTTATGTTTGTTAGTTATGAACTAAATTTCGCTTCTTATCAATTTTCTTCATAGAATTTCAAATACCTCGTCTTGATTAAAATTCTTGCTCTCTTTTTAGCCTCTCGTTGGATCTAACTCTGATTCCTTCTCTGATTGCAGCAAAAGCATTTTGGATAAATTAACTCTGACATTTTGTCCATCAAGCTTTGGTATTTTTCTCTTCTTTTTTCTTTTTGCATTAAGTTGGCAGTTTTATTGGGCTTAGACATGGCCTGGTTTAAAGCCATCATTCACGTTCTAAATTGTGGCATGAGCCTGTGTAATTTAATTTCCACTAAAAAATGTAGGCCAAAAAGCAAGCCCAACTCGATTGTTGTTGCTGATAAGTGGAGTCTAAAACATTTCAGTATTTTGATACAAAGTTTCTTCCATTTCGTTTACACTTTATTATATAAGCTTAAAGCTCCTGTTAGTTTCATTTGTTGCTTAATTTGTTCTTAAAAAGAATTTTTATTAATGATGAAAAAACTCAGAGGATTTTCCGGGGATTGTCATTCGATATTGAGAAAATCGGGCATAGATATCAATATGAACATACATATATCAAACTGGCATATATGTATGTATGTATTAATTTTTGTGACAATCGCGTCAAATGTAACGAAGTTATTGATAAAATCACGGTAATCAACCGATCGTTTCTATGGGAGCTATATGATTATAATAGCCTAGAAAACAATGAAATTATGGAAAGAAGTCACTATTTTTGACTTTGCCGTTTGTATAGGTGCTATATAGGTGATATAGTGATCCGATCCTACTGGAGAGATGATCAAGAATATAAAGAAAGAAAATTGTTCCAATCGATGTCAAAAAGGAAATTTAAATAAATTCAGTAATACAATAAAATGTGAGGAGCTAATGAAAAAGGTTGTCAATCGCGACTTTTAATATTAAATATTTGCATATTCAAAACGAATTCAATATAGAAAGAATAACAGTTATAATATATTTTGAGTACGGTTGGTAAATAAATTTGAACACATACACATGTACATACATATTAATTAGTTATATGAGGTTGTTCAACTTTTGCGTAAATTGACTTTAATTTAATGGAAATCGTCTTAATTTAAAAGGGTCTAAATTTGATAAACAGAAACACCTGAATATATACTAAATATGTATGTCTCTACATTTGTTTGGACATTCGAATATATTTGCTTATCAGAAATTTGGGTATAAAAAGCATCAGTACCAAAAAAATGTATTTAAGTTATATTCACGAAATGTCAAGAAAGTACTCGCTTATTATTGCTCTTCTCGTTGTCATACACTTTTCTCAGTGCAAAAAGTTTTCCAGTGAGTAAAATCGATAATTCAAAAGAAATTTAATAAATGCCTTAATTTCTAAACAGCGCGTTGTATATGCCTCCTGCCAAAAAAAAATGGTTTTGGACGACAGTTTATCACAAAATGGTATTATAGGTCATCAAGCAACCAATGTGAGAAATTCGGATACAGAGGCGAAGGCGGCAATAGAAATAAATTTGAAACTTTAGCACAGTGCAAAAAAACTTGCATTTCGAAATGAAATGTTGAAATCAATATATTGTAGTTAACTTCATTTTATGGGAATATTTTTCAAAATCATGTATTGAAGCTGCAACCAGACATATTTCTTGTTTTCTGTAAGCCACCCACTTTCTAAGCCCAGGGACAAAGAAGAAGCAGTGGGGCGGGTATGCAACCAGCAACCACAACAAACAGCCAAAGCAACTTTTGCTAAATTAAAATTGACACTATGCAAAAAGCCAACCCACGGAAAATTTACTTGGAAAACGGTAGCTGTAGCTACTCTCACACGCGCAAATGAATGTTTGTCTGCGTGTATTCGTTCATAGTTAATACTGCAGGCCCGACTTGGGGCCAGGCCAACTGCTCAGCATGCCATGAAGATGAAGGCCAAGAGGTGCCTCAAGTGTGGGTCTGTGTTTCTTTTATTGTTAGGCGCGGTGCTGGTGTGGCGCCAAGCGTTAGGTCTCGACCATGTGGATAAACCACACATACGAACACAACTACAAATTGCACAGTAGTTGATGGTTTTAAAAGGCATCTATAAGTTTAAATAATAATTTAATAAATCTTAAATCAATCCCAAATCGCTTTGAGATTTTGTCGTAGTCTCTTAGCCTCTACTCCGCGTTTTGATCTTGTTGTTTGGCTAGAATAAGCAACAGTACAATATCGTTGCAAAACGCAGATTTCTAAAGTTAATTTCCCATTTTATAGTTATATTACAAGCGTCTATATTGATATGCTATAAACTAATGACAATTGTTAGCTAAGTTCCATTTGCATAGATAATATATGGAAATTCCGCACACAATAAACCGTTTGACACTTTTGTCCATACACCATGGTTGGCTCAGCTCTTTGTGTGTTTCTTTACAAGTGTATGTGTGTGCGTATTTATTATTATTTATTTATTGTCTAACTTTCGTAAATTATACCAACGTTAAGCTTTTGAGTGGCCCAAGCTCTCCGAGCTGGCTCGAAGCATTTTCCTTTTCTCTGGTTGCTTTTTGTTTTTGGCTAAGAACCAGTTGAACGACATTCCATGTGAGGCGCGACAGCAGTGGAGGAGATGCCTAAGATTAATCAGCTGCCATGAGCCAAATGACAAGTCATATTTATACCTAAAGTCAACAGAGTATATGTATATGTACATAAGATCAAATAAACACATACTTAGATAAAAACAAAGTTGAAGGTTTAGATTTGGTTTCCCTTAATGATCTAATTTCATTAATGGTTTTGTCCCTCTAATTCATTTACTATATTGGAAATTCTGTTTTTGTTTTGTCTTTTTTGCGATACAGTGTAACTCGCAGTCGACTTGTTACTTTCCCCTTAACTTACCAACCTCTAAAAGATGAAAAAAAAATTTGAAATTAATTTTAAATTTGATTACAATAAAAATAATAATAAGATCCATCTCTATCTGGATTCAATGTGTAGGTGTGGTGACCAAGGCCAGGCCCAACCCAAATTCCATTTGTAACAACAAATATTCTAAAGATGATTTACACAAAAATCAGAGTTATACTTTTACGCTTTGAGGAAAATGACTGCAAGACAATCTCTGGAAAATTGTAGTTTGCCATCCTCTAACTTTATGTTTTCGGGCTATTCCGACATCGCAAATGACCAAAAGCTAGCTAAAATAGGGAAACTGTAAAAAATAAAATCACCTACGTCTTTTACCCTAAAAAACAAAATTATTAAAATATACCGGTTTCGCCTAACCCAACCTAGGCATCAGAGAAGTTGAATGGAAATGACAGCATTCGTGTGCCGAAAAGACGAAGTATTAAGTCAAACTGAAAATAAATATGAATTCGAAATAATTTAGTGGGCGATCCAACATATTATTTTAAAATATGGAGGGGTAATGTGGTTAGGCGCCTCTGCAAATTTTACAGCTGAAACGGTTTTCAAAGGTTGAAGGCCTTTAACTCTTTTTGATAGAAGTGGCCCATCTATCTGCAATAATAAATATAAGATTTATTATTCATTCATACATACAAACATTCATTAGTTCGAAAGAATCTTGATAATAATTGGTAAAATTCGTCACTCCCTTCTGTCCTTGCAGACCTCAACGCCATTGATAAAAATTAGCAGATGTAAAAGTCGAAATAACTTTAAAATTCACACACATCATGTCGCACAAAACGCAGCAACGACGCAGCACCACAACGGATTTGGAGTGCCCACTTGCCTCACTTGGTCGCAACAGCAATGCGGTGCGTGATCAGCTGGCGGCGGCACATTATCATCCCCATCCACTAAGCTCTAGCCCTTTAGATCCGCAGGCTTATAAAATGTCACGAAAATCGCCATCTATAGAACCCTTGCCATCGCGGAGTTCTACTCCGCAACCAAATGAAACTGCTAATGGCATTTGCCATTTGGTGCAGCAGAAGGCTGCGACATTTGAGCTACGAGGCCGAGGGCACACTCGCTCTGAACAGAGCACAATATATGGAGCAACACATTCCACAGCCTCGGTGGGTAGGCAGGCGAAGCACAAATCTATAGACATTACTCCGGGTCCAGCACCAGCCATTAGGAGCACAGTTCCTGTGCCTCAACCTCGAAATTTCCTCACACTTGAACATGTGCTGCAGTATGGAGCACAGCGTTCCTCATGGTTACATGGCAATAACGCCGACACGGAGGATTCTAGCGATAATAATACGGGTGTACCAAGTGCAAGTGGGACTGCTGCTAGCAGGCGTCGTCCTCAAGGTGGACGTTGCAGTGTTCCCGCTGTGCTCAACAATAGCAGGACAGCTAGTAACGACTATCTATTGGATAAGAAAATGGAATCTCTGTTTTTGGGAAACGCGTTGCGAACTTTACCGCTAGGAGCCGAGGCAAGTCAGTACCAAAACGAATGTTACTATCTGGAGGACTACAGCAGTGGAGGAAGTGGCAATGAGAGATTAGCAGGTGAGTATAAAAAAACGAAAACTCAATGGAATTTTTATATTTTATATATACAGATTAATGACTTTTACCTAAACTTCTAGAGCGACTACACCATCCACGCACTTCCAGTCCCAGCGAGACAAGTGGATCGGATCGTTACCTTCTAAACCGTAGTACCAATTCGCCAGCTAACGGCTTCCAGCTGGATCATTCCCACGCAAAAGTTGGGCATGGCCTGTGCAATTTAAGCTTGGATCAGGGTTACGCCACGTTAGTATCACCCTCTCCCCACTCGAGCAGTGGAGGAGGTGGCGGCAGTGCCGGTAACGGTACTTGCATAGGCGTCACAAACATGACAAAAACGCAAAATAGTGACCAACACAGAACAACAACTGGCACAACTGTGGCAAGCGGAGACATTGGTCCGCCACCGTGGAATCGCAAGGGACCATTTCGAAGTGGTCCCTACTTTGAACGTCTGCCGGACGAGGCAGTTGTACGTATTTTAAGTTGGTTAGACAGCTGTGAACTATGCAATGTGGCTCGTGTCTGCCGAAGATTTGAACAACTAGCCTGGCGTCCCATCCTCTGGAAATGCATTTTCCTGAGGGGAGAACACCTTAATGGGGATAAAGCATTGAAGATGATTTTTCGACAATTGTGCGGTCAAAGTTGTAACGGTTCTTGCCCGGAGGTAGAACGGGTGATGCTTGCTGACGGTTGTCGCATCTCGGACAAAGGGTTGCAAATGTTAGCGCGACGTTGTCCAGAGCTTACACACCTTCAGCTTCAAACATGCGTAGCAGTGACCAATCAAGTCCTAGCTGAGGTTCTAAACAAATGCAATAATTTGCAGCATTTGGATGTAACGGGTAAGTAGAATACAGCGAGGTAAAATGAATGTTGAAACTCACTTTACTTTGTTATGTTAGGATGCAGTCAAGTTAGTAGTATCAGTAGTCCCCATGTGGAACCACCGCGACGACTGCTACTGCAATATCTGGATTTAACGGATTGTATGGAAATCGATGACATAGGCCTTAAAATTGTTGTCAAAAATTGTCCCCAACTTGTCTATCTCTACTTAAGACGATGCATACAAATTACGGGTAAGAGTCTTTACATACACTTATTATGTCTAGTAGCATGTTATTTATTTCCGCTATTGACGTTGATTGAGAATATATTTTTTTTGTATTTATACATGACTGTCTTCTTGTTTTTTCAGATGCTGGTCTAAAATTTGTCCCCAGTTTTTGCGTTTCGCTAAAAGAGTTAAGTGTTTCGGATTGTTTAAATATTACTGATTTTGGATTGTACGAATTGGCGAAATTGGGGGCCGCATTACGGTATCTATCAGTAGCCAAATGCGAACGGGTGTCAGATGCAGGATTAAAAGTCATAGCTAGGCGTTGCTATAAGTTACGTTACTTGAATTCTCGTGGCTGCGAGGCAGTGAGCGATGATTCTATAACAGTGTTGGCTAGATCCTGCCCACGGCTCCGAGCCTTAGATATCGGCAAATGCGATGTGAGCGACGCGGGACTACGAGCTCTTGCCGAAAGCTGCCCCAATTTGAAGAAACTGAGCTTAAGAAATTGTGATATGATCACGGATCGTGGAGTCCAGTGCATAGCATATTATTGTCGGGGACTACAGCAGCTTAACATACAAGATTGTCAGATATCGATTGAGGGCTATAGAGCAGTGAAAAAATACTGCAAGCGTTGCATTATCGAGCACACAAATCCAGGATTCTGTTGAGAGTAGAAGTTGCGCATAAAAGCTAAGAGGCAGGCCATATGCAACAAAGATTGTTGGTTATTTGTAAACTGTATTCTATGTATATATGTATGACTGTAAGGAAGCGGCGACGCTGGACAAGATTAGACTTATGCTTAGGTAGACTAATTGTGGCTTAATAAATTATTATTCAACTTCTTTTACTTATTTCCCTTTCTGGCTTGTTAAGATAATGATATCTATCTGGCATTAGTTCAGGTATGTTCTTAAGTATAAATTGTGGTCGAACATCAAGAATTTGCCTAGTAACGATGTTTTTCTTCTTCCTTTTCGTTTTCTGGAAACATTCCAATGCTATGGTGGCACTGATATTCTTTGCCTCTGGCTTCGCTGTCACCTCCAGCCAATTGGTTCGATCAATGTACGGATTTACCTTTAATTTGTTGCACTGAGAGCTCTTTAAATAGTGTAAAGTGAACTGCAATTGGCGAATATCATTCATGGCCACAAAAGTTCTTTGGTTAATCCTTACTAATGCCTTTCTGTCAGCTTCTATTCTGGCTAAACGTTTTTCAACTACCGGCTTTGTCCTCACCTGGGCAAAGGGTACTCTGGCCTCAGAAGATGTATCCTGGCTTTGTAAGTAATCCTTTTTTGTCGCAAATAATTCCATGTGCTTTAACTGTTTAGCTAAAGAATCAACAGGGAAGATTTCACGCAGTTTTTTAATCTTTTCGCGCTTAGTCGACGATAATTTTCTTTTATTGCGTTCCACATAGTTGTCTAACTCAGCCCGCAAGATGTTTATTAATTGCACCTTGTTCTCGTAGTCATGAACCTCATTGTCGATATTCTGCTGAATGCGGTTGTGTTTATTCTGAAAGCGCTGAAGCTCTTTCTCCAAGCGGTGAACTTTAACTTGGTCCTTAAAATGCTCTCGTACCAATCGTTTCCAAGTTCGATTCCAATTAACGTTCATTTTACAAATTTTGATTAAAAATAAAATGGTGGTTTGATGAAACTGTAGAAGTAATTTTAAATTCGATAACGATATAATAATGCTCGCAAAGTTTTCGTTATTTCGATTATTTTTTAACAGCTGATTGACGTTGCCAGAGTGAGAAAATATAATGACTGGCATCTCTATCCAAAACGTGTTGTATAATTGTATTTTTTTTTTAAGATTTGTCAATTGTTTAAAACAGCAATATATGTACAGAAATTAAAGCGGTTGTCTAACGAAATTCATAACAAGGAGGCATGGCTAAATATATTGCACAGATTATCGTGATGGGCGGCCAGGCCATTGGACGAGCTTTCACAAAAGCTTTAAAACAAGAAATTGCGGCTTCGCAAGAAGCGGCTAAACGTGCAGGAGGTGGACAGCAAGGAGATAAAAGCGCCGAGTCCAATTTGCGAACAGGTATAGTTGAATTATGTATAATATCCACAAACTTTGTTAACCTCCCTCGTCTAGGAATGACACTAGAAGAGGCCAAACAAATTCTCAACATTGATGATCTGAAGAATATTGAAGCAGTCGTTAAGAACTATGAACACCTGTTCAGTGTTAATGAACGATCTAAGGGCGGCTCCTTCTATCTGCAATCAAAGGTTTTCCGAGCCAAAGAACGTCTTGATCACGAACTAAAGAGCCACCAAGAACAATCCAAGCCTGCCGATGAGGAGCCTCAGAGTAGGGCGCGGCAGCGTCGTTGACCTCAGGTCCAGACAGAAGAACTAATTAGCTAATTATTCATATAAAGCAAACGAAAAATTATGTGTTAGGTATCAATAATGCGGGTGTAAATAGACTGTTACGAACGTATGTAATTTCTGCTTTAAGAGCAGTTGTGTATATATATGTATTGATGGAAATTTGTTTTAGTTTGAGTCCCAAAGTATTGCGCCATACGTCGGAGAGCTCAGCAAGGTGAAAAAAAAACATGTTAAGGTATTAGGGTTCTAGCACCTGATTTAACAGGAACTGGATGTCTGCGTTAAGAATTGCTGTTGGGGTTACATCTAACAAAAAGATCAAGTTTTAAATTTTTTAAAAATTTAAATCTAGTGGCAAATTTTAATTTTGTGTCGTTTTGGAATTTTTTCTGGTATTTTTTCTACTTCTGGTATTTTGTCGTCACGATATGTTCGCTTGGTGTTCTTTTTCTGCGTTCTGAACACTTATTGTTTTTGCTCTTAAAGTTCAAGAATTCGAAGATTTGTTTCTTTAACAATGAAATAAGTTATTGTGCGTAAGTTTTGATTTTGTAAAATGACTTAAGTTATAAATTTGTAATGGCGAAGTATCAGTTGTCTAAAGCACACATTTAACAGCTAAATGTTCTGCAGGAGCAGAGACATTACAGTATTGTTACTTTAGATTAATAAAAGACGTGTCAAGTTTACGTATGTTACGTTTATTTTGATTATCAAAAGTCAAGCCACACATTGAAAAGAGAAATAAATTTGATGGTGCGCAAAATCAGAAGACATTCCAGCACACAAAGGGAACATTGTCATATTGAATTTTCCAGAAAACCCACTGCGAGAGATTTCCAGTCGAACGAAAAGAAAAGGAGGAGACGCGGAGCACGAAAGCGTACGCCAACGCCAGTAAGGATGTGCAATTTTCAATTTTCAGAGGACCTTCGCATAGACAAGACGAAAATCGCTTCGATTTCTTATAGAAGAGACACTTTGGAAATACTGTAAAATTTTGTTAAGAAATATTAGTGATAATTTGTAAAGGCCGTTTAAACTCAAGTGCTATAAATTTGCGTGTATAAGTTTACAAATCGATGAAAAAAAAATTGTGTAAAAGAAAGGAAAAGAAAAGCGAAACAAATCTCAGAATCATTACACAATTTATAAATTTGTTTTTTATTGATTTTTCCTAGTGCACACTTATTTATTGTTTTCCCCCTTACAGCGTGACAAATTAAACAAATTAAAGAAAACTAATTTTATATAACACGACGGCTTCCAAAAAAAGTGAAAAAAAAACTTTTAAAACGTATTATACAAATTCTGAAAGTTTAAAAAACCCTTCTCAGGCAAGAAAGAGACAAAAGCCAGAGAGGCAACTGGAACTGAACTGGAACTAAAACTAAACTAAGACTCTTCGAGCTTCAGAAATCCAAATGTTTTCGGGACTAACAAATCAATTCACCTCATTGGTGGGTGCTGTCAAGGGTGGAGCAGGCGACGAGGATGTACCAGCTCCAACTGGAGATGCTGCCACATCTGCTGCCGCCTCTACATCAGCAGAAACTGAAACGGCAATAGAACAGGACTCAGCTGCAGTTGCAGCTGGTGGTGAAGGTCTAGAGGGCGAAGAAGCTGGCAAGAGGTGAGTCCAATTTAAATAAAATGCAAAATAAATTAGAATTTTACAAAATACTGAATTTATAAAGATTAGATTTGTTTTCAGAACTTGTTTCTACAATACAAATAGGTTGAATATTTTTTGATTCCTACTTTGTAAAAAAGCCATCCTTCAAAAAATTGGGAATCCATTTTAAATGTCATCTAAATAAATTTGTTACCCTTTTGACGTTTTTCGATCGCCCATGGCGTGACGATTTGTCCTTGTTCCGTCACTGTTTAAAACTATTTCTTTGAGATCCCTAGACTTTTCTGTCAATTTCTCATTGCATTTCACACGCGCTCTCGTGACTAAACATAATTGGTATGAAATCGCAGGCAAACAGAAATGCCTGGGCAATTTTTACCAAATTATTGAAGAGTGTCAAGTCACCGATCTTTTACCATTAACAATAACAAAAAAATATATATAATAATAAAAACAAATTATATAAATTTGATGTGAGACGGTCATCATATAGGTAAATTCACATTCTCTGATTCAGTTAATTTTATACTCATAATATTCAAAAGATTTCTATTTGTGTTGTAGAACCTTGAAGTAAAAATGATGTACATATCTAATAGACAACTTTAACAATTGGCCTCTTAATGCCTCAACTTGTTGCCATTAGACAAGTAAAAACAACTGCCACCGTGAAGTGACTTTCTTTAATTTCGATGTATTAAACTGTGTGTGCCTTCGTTTTCTTCTTTCACACTGTTTCCGGTAATTGTTCTGTTGGGCTTTAAGGAGCTTCATTCTGGCTTTGAAGCGCGTTTCCCCACCCTCCACTTTTGCTTTCTCATATAATCTTTTTCCTTGTCTTTTTCCATTAATTGTAATTGGCAAGTTTTGGACTTAAACTGGAACGTTGCCTGTAAACTAATAAACCAACTATTTTGCACGTGGCTAATGCATAACCAAAAAATGTTGAGTCATGGTACGAAACGAATTCTCCTCATGCCGTATATCGCCAGTTTTGCATACTTTGCTTTTTGTTAAAACAACTTTTTGAACAGCTTTTTTCATTCTTGTCACCCAATGTCACGGGGAGAGTCAGAAAGAGAAAGCGAAAGGGGCCGAGAAAAAGTCGGAGTGCTCTTGGGTGGTTTCTTTCCAGTTTCCAATTGACTTTTGCCCATGGATCGATATGGCAGAGAGAATATGAGAAGGAGAGCAGACGAAAACATTTGCTCTCTTTACACATGTGATGTGCATTATGTATATATAGGTAAAAAGGACCTTTTTTTCTTTCCTCTTGTTGTGATTTTACATTAAATCATTGTGCATTCAGCAAACTTGGCGAATCACACCGAAGCTGAGAAGACGGTGATAAATACGACCAAAAGTCAACGTTGAAGTGTCCATAACTTTTTATTCAATTATTATATTGGATTTTGGGTTACCATGGATGATGTGAAGCTCAATACGGTGATTGGCACTACTACTAGAAAATTTTCAAAAGCATATGGTAGTGGGGACAAACATACAAGCGGGCGTTCCAGTTATATCTGCTATTTAAACTTAAATTTTCTTTTATTTTTTTTTTTTTTTTTTTTGTAATGCAAGATTTACATTTATTTATTTTCTTTTACATTGCATTTTAAATATGCAAATATGAAACACACACATTTCTAGTTTATATAAATGTCTGAAAGACAGATGGCCGAAAATGTTAAAGAATTTTTGCAGTTAAGAAAAAAAACTCAACTCTCCAAATAATTTTTAATTTCTGCAATTTAGTTTCATTTTACGTCTACTTTACAGATTTCCTAACCTGGCTGTGTGCTTTTGCAACGTCATGGCCAATATTGTTGTTAGTACTTTCAAGGACATCTACACTATTTGCAGTATTTTCTCACTCTCTCTCCCATACTTTCACTTTTGAACCATTTTTCTTCCTCTCTGTCCCTATACCTCACTATTTTGCTTTCCATGTCACGCACATCGCTTTGCGTATGCCTAAATGGTGCACCAAAAAAGAATGAGAAAAAATGGAAATGCGACGTAAAGATGTTTCTTTTTCACTCGTAAATTGCTTGGCAAATAAGGAGGACAAACGAGTTTGTGTATTTAATGCCACTTGACACAATTGCAGTTTCTCTGAAAATATAAAGTTAGAAAAATCAAATAAAAATTAAAACTTATATAAGATAGATACAGAATTTTCCCTAGTCTGCATGTATACCTCTATTAAGAATTGATCGATATATATTTTAAATCTCGTTTTTACGTCGCCAATATGATTAAGTGTCGTAAAAAAGGCTTCAAAGGTAAAAATTCTGTTCTTTTGGCTGTAGCTTCGGAAGCTTTTGGTTGTGAAAAACAATCCAAAATAATTTTGGTAATTATGTCCCACTGTGTAATTAGTTTAAGTTTAATTTGCTCTTTCATTACTTTCTACCGTACAAAAAGTGGCACAATTAATAAAAGTTACAGATTTGGGACACGATTCAATCAGGCCCAATAACCTTGGAATTTTTATGTGTCAACTTGTAGGATCCCACTTGACTGAATCGTACATGTTTTTTCTGTATAGCAATTCAAATCGCGGCCGAAAAACTGACACTAAACTGTTTTTGGCCAATATAATTTCCATATCCATATTAAAATTCACACATTAGAACAAGAAAAAGGCAAACGTGGATGATAAAAAATAAAAGAATTCATTATATTGATAAAAAAAAAGTTTCTCTAAAGCAAATGAAAAGTTTCCCCACACGGATCTCTCGCTACGTTATCCATCTTCTTTACAACATCATATTTTGCTTGGTTAAGGAACAGCTCTGACTGACAAGCATACATAAAAATGTATGTGTAAACTTGTGTTTCTGCCAATAATTGAAACTGAAAGCAATAGCTCATGCTCGTCCTTTACCCGGTAATGACAGTTGGCCTGTTGTGCGGTTGACTTTTAATTGAGAAATGTAATATACGAAGTCAAATACGTTTCAATATACACAAGGGTCACAGCAACAAAGGAACACATTGTCGCAAATTGTATTCACCAATCAAAATACATAGCAAACGTTTGATGAAAGTATTAAAGGTTGCGTATGACGGCGCAAGCCCTTGATATTTAGTCCTTGGTCATTGGTTTATTATGTTGAAATAAGGCCACTATAAAGGTAGTAAAAGGACTAAATATTATTATATATGTAGACATATTGACTATTTTTAATACCTAAACAGAAAAAAGCTAACTATTTAGTTATAGATACATTACGAATTCATAACACATAACGTTTAACTCACGAATTTAACCTTTCAAAACCCAAATCGAAGTGTTTTTTCCTTTTAAAAACTTGTTATGTAGGTAACTACTTATAATTGTAAAAGAAAATATGGACAAAACTTAATGGAATCGATACAAATGGGAAATTTGTTTTTTTTTTTTTTTTATTATGCTCGTACTTTTATTTATTGTTTTCATTTTATTTTTTCTTCTTTTTTGGGCTTAGAATTCCAAAATCATCATCTCTGGTAGATTCATTTGTCAGTGAAGCCAAGTAAGTTTTTATTTTGAATTTGTTTTTATTTTAAACATTTATTTATGTATGTTTCTTTGCATCTTAAAAAAAGTATGGGGCTCTAAAATCGTTCACTGCTGTATTGCTCATCTGTAGTTTATTTCAGATTAATTTAAATTGAGAATGAATATATAAGTAGTTAATATCAGGTCTACAAATTAAATAAGTTTGGGTGAGTTATAATAATTATCGACAGGAAAAAACAAACGAATTAAACATTTGTAGAATAATAAGTTTAGTATGCAATTAATTGATTTTTCTTATGGTTAAGAAAAAAATACAATCTTAACTCCTGATCGACGTTGGCGCTAAAAACACAAATTTTTATTAATTATTGCTGTATCAATTAAAGCCCATGCGAGTTATCATACTTACAATATAATATTCCAGTGGAGCCCGGCACAGCGGACATACCTTAAATAAAATTTAATTTTTAGTTAGATTATAAGGCTTAAGATTTTTACTAATTAATTAAGATTTTAAGGAAAGCTAGAAAACGATTTCCCATTTAAGATTATTAAATTTAAATATATGTACATACTCTGGCTGGACACACATTGTAGACCTCCTTGATGCACTGTTTACAAAACGAATGTCGACAAGCGGTGCTCACTTTATGCCGCTGCAGAGACAGGCATACAGCGCAGAATTCTCGATTGTCACTCATTTTCTTAATATGGGAACAATAAATTCAATTTTTCTCTTTCTACTGACACATACCTGATTTGTATGGAGAGAAGGTGAAAAGCCACCTATGTGTATCGAAATAAAAATTTTAGTTGGGGTGTTGCATATGAGTGCCAAATTGAAGCAAAAATAAATTGTCAGTTTGTTATATAATGCAAACGTTTCTATAAAATCTGTTTTGGTTTCTTCTTTCCACAGTGGTTGGTTGGGCAGTGCTAAGGGCTGGCTAGGAAATGCCTCAATTCCTTCAATGCCAGCAATGCCGGCCATGCCATCAATGCCCTCAATGCCAGCAATGCCATCGATTCCATCAATACCTGGTTTGCGCAAAACTGGAGCTGCTGAGGGTGCCGTCGAAGGAGCTGAGGGAACTGGTGAAAGTTTAGCCACCGGAGGCGGAGCTGTGAGTGGTGGCGAGGAAGACGACAAATCGAGGTATATTAGGTATGGGTGCCAGCTTAAGAATGACGGAATTTTTTATACTAAAAATGATCAAAGTTATAGCTGATCATTATGATTGAGTGCGCGTTTGGTATTTATGTTTAATTTCTTAAATTTTTATTTCTCTAAACTTTAAAGAAAGGCTCAGCAAGCCTGTTTACTTTTAAAACGGAGTTGTCCCTTTGGCTGACTTTTGTTTTTCAAGTTTATTATTTACTAGGATTGTTGATATTCTTGTCATATAAGAAGATTTCCAAAAATTACCCGTAATAAGTCGGTTAAAGCAAAAAATTTTAAATAATTTTTGTATTTAAAATAATGACCGATTTCATCTGGTTTATTGGTATATTGATAACTATCAGCAATCCATTAAGCACAAATAAAACTTTTGTAACGTTAGTTCAACTTTCTTCACACAATATTAATATAAAGTTATTTACCTACATATATACTCACACACATTTTTCCTATCCATACTAATTTTTGCTCTTCTTCTAATCAAAAACAATTAACTATTATTATTGTTAACACAAAATTAATAATTTGCTTTAATTAATACAAAACTCTTGTTTTTAATTTAAGTTAAATTTAATTACTAATACCCCTAATACTAATACATCATTTTTTTTTATTTTTTGTTGTACAAGTTCTACGCTTTTGTACATATGTTTCAATTGAAATGATCATGCTTCCAAGAATTGGCATAGCAAATCTAAAACAAAATTTTGTCCATTTGCCAAAGTTAAAAAAAAAAAATACAAAGGTGGCAAAAGATTGGAGACTCGGGTTTCTTATTGTTCAATTCTGATTTCATGCTATTATAAAATAGTAATTTGAATGTGTGTATTTATAGCTTAAATTTCTCATTCTACTGAAGCTATAAAATCAATTAATGCCGTTAAACGAAGTCAACTCGAATTGAATTAAAATTGGACTGGGGGCCTAAATTGAAAAGTTGTGTGTAGAATTTGTTGTGCGCCATCTCAATGGAAATAATTAATTAAAACTCCAAATTAACACCTCAACTGTTCATCATAAGAAAGTTGCTTTCTATCATTGTATGGTTGCCATGATTTCAAATATAAATACATATATTAAAATGTAGTCAAAATAAGCTCCACCTACCATTTTTTGTCTGCTGTCCGTGTTAACTATGGTAACTATGTAACTATACAGGGTACTAGCTGGTACGATATTCAAAGAACGCATAAAATTTAACTCAAATTTGACACCCGAATTTGTGTCATTAACGATTTTGACGAAAACGTTCGTCAAAAAATGGTGTACATAAGGTAAGTGTTGCAAAGGGACACAATTTTGAGTTAAAATTTACAAAATTAACAAAAGTAGCTCCCATTTCAACGCATACCATAAAAAATCATTTGCTATTACACGTTTATACATTGTTTTAATTGTGAATTTATATCATTTCATTTCGATTAAGTTTATCGTATTCAATTTGATTGTTCGTAACGCGTAATTAAAATCATTGACTGACCCCAAGTATCAGAGATTCCATCATTATTGGGCGGCCCATCACAAACCAAAACCGAATGAAAAATAGTCAATCGAAGGATTAAAGTTATCCGGAACAAAAGTCGAATGACTAATTCAGTAGCTACAAAACAAAACCTTTAATTAAGGTTCTATTCTAATTGTTGGTAGTTGTTTATTTTTCTTTTCGCAATGTTGTCTAGCTTTTTTTTTTTTTAATTTTCCTATATATGGTTTTCTTTTATCTGTGTGTAGCAGCCGTTTGGATTTGGTCACCTGGCCAATCACTTTCTCTGCCCTCTGTTCCCCTTTGCCTTTGTCTTTCCTTTTCAAATGGTGTGTCTTATTCCTAATGTCAAAAATGACACAATGTAGCCTTACAGCATGTGCCCTGTCATAATCTGCCTAGAGTCCTGGCCGTAAAATATTCCTTCTCTTTTACATTTTATCGTCCTAATTTTTATGATTTCTTTTACACGTACAAATTTGGTATTTGTCAATCATTTCACACATATACATTAAACTCACATATATCAACAAATGCAGTTATTCAATAATAGCATTTTAACACACAAAATTACTATTTACGAATCCCTTGCAAGATGCTAATTTTTATTACTATTTACATCAATAAACATATCAAGTAGTAAACCGATCTTCAAATTAATGCATCTGAATTTTTTTAATGAAATTTCTCAAAATTTTGATGGAATGAATATAAAAGTTTTTTAAAACCGTGCTAGGTCTTAAATCATGTAAATACATCTAATTTTTTTAGTTGCATGAATTGAAAATATATAATTTTTAAGAACGTGAAATGCGTATGTAATGTATAAATTAGCATGGCGACATCTGCATGACTAAAGAAAAACTCAAATCATTTTGTCTTAAAACTTAAAGTCTTACATTTCATCTTTTTCTCTCTGCTTTCCTTTTACATGTTTTTTCATTTTTGTTTATTGTGTGCACCGTGGATGCCAAATGTGCTTGTTATAGTGCCACAGAGGGCGCTGATTCGCATCCAGCATCGGGCGGCGGTACACCCACCGGCGATGAGGGTCAAATTGGACACGGTAAGGGCGATGAAATTACGTTTCCTTGTTCAAATCAGTAAAATCATAGGAAAAGTTTTCAATTGTCTTTAGTTATAATCTGTTTTCTTTGTCCTATTTATTTTATATATAAAAAAACGGCATAGAAGCAATTTTTTGGTTGAAAAATTAGCTATGTCAAGTTGTCTCACAACTTGATGTGTTACACAAATCCCCAAAAATTCTTTTTTATAAAATTTGACCTTTCACAAACCTGCACTGTCTGTTTAAGTCAGCTGGAATTGTTTATCTACATATTAATATTAAATATTACTTGAAATCTCCACAGTTACCACAAAAGTAACACAACAGGCCAAGCATTTTGGGTCGTTCTTATCATCGGCTATTAGCAAAGCTGGCAGTAAAATCAAGGAAACAGTTAAGGACAATGTGAGTAATAGACTTGATGAACGCTCTAAAAAATTTAATATTTTAACCTACGTTTTCCTTTGCATCTTTTGAAGACCATACTCGATTCGTTCAATAAAGAGCAGGAAGCATTTATTAAAGGTCAAGGTGGTGCTGGCAATGGTGCAGCCCCATGGATAGGTCATGTCAATGAATCCAAAATTAAGGAAGAAATTTTGGGTTTATCGCAAGATCGACGTAATTTCGTTCGTGCACCGCCAGCTGGCGTGGACTTCGAGTTTAGCTATGATTCTGCTTACCCAACAGCCATAGCTATTATGGCCGAGGACAAGGCGCTGGAAACAATGCGATTTGAGTTAGTGCCCAAAATGTGAGTACATCAAAACAATGCAAAATAGTGTTTTGTTTAACAATAATATAATAAATATTTTTCAAGTATTACTGAGGAGAACTTTTGGCGAAACTATTTCTATCGCGTCTCACTGATCATTCAGGCTGCCGAGTTGGGCACTCTAGGAGCTGATGGAGTAGGTCAGGCCTCTAGTGGTGAAGATGGTAAGTCTTATGTGACTAGGAGTGGCTGATCCGGCAAATGAAGTCCACACATTTTCTCTTTAAAACCGGTGCCCGCGTTTATCGAAACAACCAACCAACCTCGTCCACATGAAACTCACACTCGTTACTCGCGCGTACTTTCTCTCTCGGCTTCAACTTATCGCTATCTTGCTATCACCAACCTATATCTGTCTATTTCTATCTTTAAGTCAAGTTTCTGTTGTCATTTTTAGTTTTAAACACACGCGCCAGTTTTTATTTTTGTTTGCTCCTTTTTCCCTTTCTCTGTCTTTTTTTGTGTCTCGCTGTATTTACTACACCGCCGAAAATGCTCAACTCAACTTTTTTTTTTTGTGAAAATATCAATTTCGAACTCAAATTTAACCTACAAATATGTCACAAAGGTGGTGAGGGGGGGTCAAATTTCCCGAAAATTGACATCACGTAATGAAAGGCCCACTATAATTTTTTTCATTGCCTATTTAATTATTTTAAGTTCTTTTAATTCTATTTTTCTTTAATTTCACATTTTTATTTCGTTTCAAAAATGGTTCCAAAAAATTAATTAAAACTAAAAAATACTCAACTAAAACCCAGAAACAAAAAATCAAAATTCCGACAATCCAGATATGAATAAAAATTCGGCGGTTATATTTCCGGTTGATGATGTCGAGCCTTCAAAATCAGACGTAACAGCAGCAGTACCTGTTATAAATGACGCTGCTTTTGCCGATCAGGCCAAAACAGAAAATATATCAAAAGATCTCAGTGGGAAAATCTCAGAGTCTGAATTTGTTTCGGATGAGTTTCAGTCCACCAATGAAACCGATTTAGCTGAAATTAAAGATGGCATGCGTAAACTGGGCATAGACAGCATGATTCAGCCTCAAATAGTCCCCATATCCAATGATGGTAAGATAATTTTCACCCTTTTTTATTTTTAAATTTCTGAAAGTTAATTTTTAATTTGATTTACCATTTCTAATAATTTTATTAATTGTTTTAGTTATTAATACAATACAATTACTAATGCCCTTGAATCACATTAAGAATATAATCTTTCTAAGGCTTTTCGCCAAACAGATACATGTTCTTGTTTAAATTCAATCAGACCTTTTTATTATCCGTTATCATATTGTTCGATTCGCTAAGGCTTTGGATGACACACCACAAATAATAAATCAGTAAAGACTCTTACACTGACACGGTATCCGATTTGAGATTTTATATTTATAAAGACTTTATGTGTGATTTTTGGGTTAAAGTCCAGTTTTTCGATTTTCTACAAACATTCCCATGCATTTCTTATGAACTCAAAAGACTAACATATACGACTGGTTCATTGAAACAAGTATAGCTTCATACACATCTGTATACATTTTCCTTCATATCCCGAATTTCCATAATGCTTTTTTTTGCGGTGCATTTATTAAACAGAAAAAAATATACTAGATTTACACTGATAATCTACCTGAACCTGAATCAACAACACTTTCTACAATATCAAATATGCACTCAATTAGCACAATTAACAATTGCTCATCGGCATGTGTCTTTTGCCTATAAATTAGCCACAAATCAATCGCAACCAGTTTTGGGTCATCAAATAGACGATATAATTCGGGTGTTCTTTTATTTTGAATAACAGGAAATATTAAGAGAAAAAAATGTCTGTACAAATTCAAACAAACAATTCTCTTTTTCTCCTCTGCTCTCTGTTTCTTTCTTTTCTTTCTTTTTATGTAAATTATATTACTTTATTACTTATCATCAAATTAACATACCTACAGCTCTGGCTTTTAATTATTAAATCAATAACATTAATACCAATAATAATTGATGAATCAAACCAATAAACGATTATAAAAACCGAAAGGTAACTAATGAAACTGAATAACAAAAGTATTATTGCATCAAAATACCAAAAATTACACTCTAGGATGAAGCTGAACTCTAGTCTAATGTTTCGTAGCTTATTAACATAAAAATAAACAAGTAAACCAAGCAAGCAAACATATTAATCAATTAAAAATTTCAATTAAAACATTGATATCTACTACAAATTCTCGAAAAAGTTGAGTATAACCAAATAATAAATCAATCTCCAAGAAACGTTTTTATTTACTAATTACATACATATATACTTATATATTGATAATCCCTCTATTTTTGAATACTTCTTTAATACTAATTAGATTAATTTTTTCAATAATTCGTCAATTAATCATTTTTTTTTTTAACTTAGTTTGGTTTCCAAAACATTCCCCTCCTCGAACTAAACACGCAAAATCGATTTGATCGCGAAAACACACTATAAATCTTTTTCCCAATCTTACACGTCAATTCAAATAGAGTCAACGGTCACCTGAAATATTTGTTGTTAACAAAATCATTTCTGTTTTTCATGTATGTATTTCTTTTTTTGGTTTTTTTTTTCGAATCATCTTGCAGAAGATTGAATGGATTAAAAATGCTAAACAAAGTCTAAATTCAAAATGCAACAACCAAAAACAAACCAAAATAAAACCAACTAACATCCCACAAGAAGAAGAAAACAACAAAAAATGCATATATATATATATATATATATATATATAGATTTATATATATATGGTATAAAACAAACTTATATATATGACAACAAAGTATTGACGCATTATTTAAACATAAACCGATGAAAAAAAAAACAAAAACCCCTCTAAAATGTTACAAAAACTGAAACAAAATTTTGTGTGGTAAGTTAGAAATTGTTGGTTAACCAAAAGAAAAAATATATTAAAAATATGTAACATATTTTTATAAACATCTTGCAAAATTTTTAGTTAAGTTTCGTTTTTGATTTTCAATTGCATTTGAATATCGATCTATTGATTAGATACAAAAAAAAAAAAAACAATGTTTTCAATCATTTCCCAATCGATGTTGTTTGTTGCCGTTGTCTCGATTCTCACTGCCTTTCTCTGTCTTAATTCCTCTTTCAATTTCGATATTTATGTTGTCTGTGTATGTGTCTGTTGATAAGTTTGATTTTTTACGTGATTTCGAGCATTTTAATGCCATAATATTTTAAAAATAGTAGTCCATAATCGATGTTATGCATTACCAGTATTGTTTAAAAAATGTCTGTTTGAGCCTATATTGAAATTTAAGCCGGCATTCCGAAAAACAGCTTTAGATTTAGGCAAAATGTTCAGATTCTTTAGTTTAAATTATCCAATATCGCAATACGTAGAAATTTGTTCTTCTCATCCGTTTTGTTTTCACTTCTTAATCAGACTTTTTGAAAAATGTACCTTTAAAACCAACTCATCACACAAAATCAAAATATTGAAAAAACCCACCTCGGTAGCATTACCATTTCGTAGTCTAGAATAGGGAACTTTTGTTGATCCCTGCCTACTTCTAGACGTCTCACGTCTTTCTCTGGCTCTCTGATTGACCCTGACATCTTATTTAGTCTTAGAATAATTGTTTAAAAACATATTCTGTATTACGCTAGCTTTTTTATATTTGACTTGCTTTTTTTCTTTATGGTATATTAGATTTGTTGCTCGCATTTTTGTTATTTAGAAAAAGGCTGTAAATACACGTGATTATTTTTTTAACCTTTATACAAAATAATTTTATATATTAAGGAATATGTATAGGAATATAAACCTATTGGTTGTGGACTGCAAGCAAGTCTATTTACATATGTATCTTGGTGATTGAGGTGTCGAATTAATGAATCTTATAATTAAAGAAACGATTACATTGACATTACCGACCATTCGATTAAAATAAAATTGTTCCAACTTTTTGTAGACGATTACTTCACAGTTGCTGTGCGCATACCCAAACGTATTACAGTGTGTGAAACTCTGTGTCTTGGTTATACGCCAACAGATTAGTCAAAGTAAAAGGTAAAATTGAGTTCCATAGACTTGCTTGGGAGGTCACTAAAATCACATACTACATACATATATAAACAGCAGATTTAATTCAATGTATATCTACTAGTTATAATTGCTTGCTATGTGACACTTTCGATACTAATAAAAACAATTAACAATATGTATGGCTCCAACTATATAACTATACACTCAAAATATAAAGAAATATATTAAATATATTAAATCTAGTTACATGTAAGCCACGCACCTACTAATTTCTTTTATATTATGGAACAACTTATCTACAGAAGAACAATGGGAAAAGGATTTGGAAGCTGAACTCAAGGACTATGAAGTGGTTGACGAAGGAGGAACTGACGGTGGCCGCAGAAAACGAGATGGTAAAGAGGATGCAGATGTTGATGAGGATGAACCGACAATATCAAATTTGCGCACACGTTCGACTAACAACGATTGGGAGGAATATGCCGATTTAATTGAGGATACCGATGATTTAAAGTAATTAAGAGCTTATATCGTAGTTTCTTCTAAGTTGGCCTCTAAGTTTTTATAACAATCTTTACTTTATTCTTTCTTTTCCATTCCTTTCTAATCTCTATGTTTACCCACATTTACTTTCACAATGTATCAATATTTGTTTGTAACAACAAAACTAAACCTTCAACATAAAAAGAACTTTAAAATGCCTAAAGCGCACCATGTTGGGCTATCCATGAGAAAATCGGCATACATATTTAAAATGTGTTGAAGGGCCTTATATTTAGTTACCTTTAAACATGATATAAGACACTAAAACAAAATCCTTACACGTATTTTATACCGTAATCGGAGAAATCTGAAGAATATCGTTAACCTTGTCCTTTTCTAGTTTGTTATTGTGTAGTCGGGATTACTCGCCAATTGTTCAGCACACGAAATTTATATACAATATATATACTTGGCAGTCAGTGAAGTCTACAAAAAAAAACGTATTAAGAATAACATGACACAGCTTGAAAGGGATACATTTTGTTATTTATATATATATACATACATATAAATTAATGCATTTGAATTTAATGTGTAAAAACTATTATAACGATTTAGACACACAATTATATATATATATATATATAACATTGTGCATAAAAATAAATCTTAAAAACAAAGTAAATAAAAGTTAATCATTTTGATTTATAAACAACAAAAATAAACAGATTATCTCTGTTAATGGTTAAAACAAAAAAAAAAAACCAAAGAAAACTAGGAAACTAGGAAATAACAAGTATTATTTGCCCAATTCTTTAAACTAGTGCTTAAATAAAATACAAATTTATGTTTATCCAACAACAGTCTAAATTTCTCCTCGATTGCAACTTCCTTAAGAAAAATGCCAAAAAAAGAAAAACTAGGACACAATAATATTGGTTAAAATGCAATTAATAATTAAAAACAACAAAATGCAATTATAAACAATAAGCAGTTCAAATGACAAACAAAAAGAAATTTCTTAAGATAAATATATATATATATATATATATATTGCACTAGACAAATTTTTATGCATTACAAACAAAAATTCTATATTATCCATGTTTTTGCTCTAAATGTCTAACTAATTGTTATATGAGAAAAGCGAAATACAAAGTTCAAGAAAAGTCAAACATTATTTTCTACAGTTGAGAACGAAAAAGCGCTATAAATGTGTAAAGCAAAAATAAATTATTATACTTATAAACGTAAACATTAAACTGTATATTAAACATACAAAAAATATTTTAAATTTCGATTTGCTTTACGCGTTTTTAAATCAGTTGGCAAAGTAAACTAAACAGACTAACTAAAAAAACGTTGGTGCGAAAATACAAATATTTATTAAATATAATGTTGAAATTTATTATATATTTTACAACAATATCAACCCAAAAGCTGACAACCCACAAACCCCTCCTACACAAGCATGATCACATTTTACTATGGTAAAAATAACAAAAATGAAAAGTTTATTGAGCAAAGTTCGTTGACACATGCAAATTCCATGATGAGTCTAAAATAATATATATGTACATGTACTAATTAGTATATCACCTAAAAATATATGTATATTTTAGTTGTTTAATCATTAAAACCAGCAAAAAAAAAAAAAAAAACCGAATTGACAGATACAAGACGAAAAATTTGAAAAGAGATTTTCAAATTCCACATACAAAAAATCTTCAAATGAAAGTATCCACAAATTAATAAAAAGAAAACTGTTCATTTGTGTAAAGTTTAGCAACACAGACAACACACATAAATATATATATATATATAAAAGAAACAAAATTTAATGAGAAAATAACATCAACTAAAATAAAGGGAAAAGTGTATAACTATTAAAACTAAACTTACAGTAAGGATGTTTTTTTCTGAACTTTTATACATTTGCGGTAACACTGTATCTTAACATGGTAACTCTGTATCTTAGATATGGCATTTTCACGCTTGCGAAATCTGGTCACACTATATAATTTTATACATTTGCGGCATTGAGGACTGGTAACACTGTATCTTAACATGGTAACACTGCATCTTAGATATGGCATTTTCACGCTTGCGAAATCTGGTCACACTATAGTTTTTTAGTGTTGTTTTTATTTTTAAAGTGAGTGGATGTGCCGCGCTTATTCTGTTGTTACATGGGCTTTATAAATAGGCAAATTAGTTTAAAAATATTAAATAAATTGGTAGTCGAGTGAAATAACGACGACCATCTAAATTGAAACAGGAAGTGGTTGCTATTAAGCAACAAACTGATGGAGATTTAAATTGTTTATTAATTTTGGTCTGATCTGTTTTGTGTTAACAGTTAAAGTTCGATGGAATACAATTGTGGAAATGTGTAACAAATCAAAACAAACAACAAATTCGTAAAAAATCACTGAAAAATTGAACAAAACACGAAATAGCTAGAAACAAAGCTGAGCAAAAGAGACAACTACAGCAACCACCGCAACTACATCGACACCTGTTTGATTACATTCCTCTTTTCCTCGCTTTTCTTTTGCTTTGCTGGAAGTTTTTTTTTTAGTGTTCAAAGATTCGACCGATTTCAACAAATTTAAACATTGGTTTTTGGTGAAACAGTTTACCTTTCGAAGGCCTTAAAAACGCAAACAAACAAACAAACAAAAAGGGGCTCAGATGAAAACCTGTTGAAACGAAATACGAAAATAAACCATAGCCTCTAAGAAGAGCAAACGAATGAAAACAAAAAAGAGTGAATCTCAAAAAGATTGTGTGCTTTTTTAAGTTTAAAGTAAACTAGGCTAATCGCATTCAAAACTGCACAAACAATTTGCCAACGCTTTGAGGACCTTCTTATCAAAACATCTCGAGGTAAGTCATCGTTTAAATTTAAACAATTTTATGTTTTTTTGTTAAGAGAACCAAATAAAATCGTAAATACTAGGCAGATAAGAAAGATAAGGTTGTTTTCCTCCTCCTCCTATATACATACATAGGAGGCACATTCCAGTCCCTTGGTTCATTGACAGAAGCATTTGTAATTTTGCAACTTTCACTGAAGGTTTGTTTGTTAAAAATTGTTATAAATCAAAGACCATACTGGGAAACCATTTTTTTTTCTTTGTTTTTTATGTAATTTTGGTTCAAATTTGGCTTGCAAGCTTCATTAAAGATTAAAGAAGCTGATTATGAGATAATCACACAAATTGCTTAACAAAATAACGAATGAGTTGTGAAGTCATAAAAGTTGGAGCTCCAACCAACTTAAATGGAGTTGGCGATTTAATTAAACAAACGAGAGAGTAAAAAAAAAAAAGGTATTGAATACATAACTTGTTGTTCATATTGGATTGTGAGGCATCTTGTTAAGACCTTAAAATTTGCAATTATTTGTTTTGTCGTTATTTGTTGCATTTAGAGTTTACATATGGTACAATATGCGATTGACCATTTTCGAGCCCCATGTTCTGCTCTAATTAACATCTCCATTCACTATCCACTGTTCCTATAGCAAAATTGGCCCAGTCCAGCCAATTCCTCTGTCAATGACTCTATGAGTCATGCCCCATACTTTTCCATTTTCCAGTTATTCGTCCTGTCCTGCTCTGTTACCAAACCCGTAGCCAAAAAATTCCAACCCAAATGCCAAATATTCCCGCCACATACAACAAATATGCAGAAATCAACCAAAAACCACTTTATACTATGCATGGAAATCCAAAAACAAGAAAAAACCAAAACAAGCTGCGCTCACAAAACTATTATATAAAAAACACGTTCAAACAAGCCAGAAAGAGATGCAGCCATGTGAACAAGGGTAAGCGGTGTGGAGAGGGAGCCGTGTGTGCTCACTCTAAGCTACGCTTCAATTGCCGCGGCGTAGACAGAGACAGACGCTGACGCTGAGATACAACGCTGCCAGTTGTTGTTATTATAGTAATTGTAAATTCTACAGGTTTTTTTTTTAAATGTGTATGTGCAGGTTTTTGTGTGTATGTATACGTTGCTCTGATCAAAGAAAAGGCAGAAGGACGGAGTAGTGTGGGCCACAGTTTTTTTTATAACTCATGCAATAACATATGTATGTATTTCATATAATTTCATAAAGTTCGATTAATTCAGTTATATGAAACTCTTAGAATGCAAGTACCCTCAGATTCCAATATCGAAGTATCGAAGACACATGTATGTACATATGTATGTATATATATACATAGACTAACATACATACATATGTATGTAGATACAATCCCAAGTAGCCAGTTAACCAGCGAAAAAGGAATCAAAACTTAATTTTATAATTTTGTTGCCCAGTTATTGGTTGTTTTCCCTTATTTGAATGTTGTCATAGATTAAACCACTGTGCAATTGGAAATCCTCAGCTGCTTTGCCTATACTGCGACCAGGCCGGCCATTCCACGGCCTCTTGGTTTTGTTTTTTTTCTGTATTCGTAATTGTTTTATAAAACGCAAAAACTGCCCCGTCGAACAACACAAAAAAAGAAACCAAAAATACAGGTGCGCGAGCACAATTTTTCTGGTTTCGATTTGTGACTTGGACTTTACATACCTTATTTCTTGGTGAACAATTTTGATTTTAACTGTGGCTAAAACAGCAACGCTGTATCTCCTTTTATTGAATGTGTATTTTAAAATGCTGCACAAGGTTGTTGAATTGCTAAGCGAGCAATCGTAGATACATACATAGGTAGTAAATTATGGGCTAAATGGCCGGTTTGCTTACTCTTGGAATTTATCACAGTGGATTAGTATTATGGTGTGTAGTACTGTAATTGGCGCGGAACGTTACTATTATAAGGGCGTTTAAATAAAAAACAACGGATCGTTTGCTTTACTGCAATTCTGTTATTTTCTCTATATATGTACGTACATAAATTTTCCGAAAGACTTTTAACTCAGAATGGGCTACGGGTTTGTTAGTCTAAGGTACACCTGTCTAACGTATTGAACTAATACGTGTCTTTTCCGCGGACTACTTGTGGCAATTTATTTTGAGTGTGTGCACTATAGTTGCAACTGCATTTAGTCCATATGTGCGACGCCATGCAATGCGAGTATACACCTCATTTATCTTAGGCCCTAAATCAGCTTTGAGCAGCTGTTGCCAGTTAATGAAGACTCGAAAATAATTAATATTGCTTAATAAGGTCAAATTAGCAATTAAAAGCGAAATGCCTTTAGTCAGCAGAATTCGAAGTCACGAGCTGAATAAAATAAAAGAATAAATAATAATAAAAATTCAACGTTTCAGGAATTTTTGTTTTTGGTTTATGCAAATGAAGCGCCAAAATGTTGTACAACAAGTTAAGTAACAAAATTTATTAAATATTAATAAAGCCAAAACATTTGCCTGTATCCGTTCCCCTGGCTTGTTTTTGTATCTGATTCTTTTCTTAGTTTCTGTGCAGACTGAAAACTAACTACTTGATACATATGTTAACAGGTATATTTACCATCTGCCGACCTTAAAAACACATACGCAACGTTTGTGCACACAATTTGTAAATCAATCGTGCAACGCCTTTTTCTTAAATGTTTTTGGTTCTGCAATGACAACAATAATAGTAGTCACTGGTAAGCCGTTACTTTACAAATGAAAAACCCATAAATTAGACTACATATGTATGTACATACATATATGTCGAGATGGACAAATATGAAATACACAAGTAAACAAATTTTAAGATGATAATGTTGGTATTAGCAAGGGCTGACATTTTGAACTACAATCTATACAGAGAAATTAAAGGGAATTATCGAATCAAGCTTATACATATGTACATACATAACTAACTAGATGATATTAGATTGTTGATTTATTTCAAGAAATCTTTATCCACATAGGTCATTGCCTTTTAATTGTAGTTAATAATGGTTCGATAATACCAATTAAGTTTCCTCTCAACGCCAATGGAAACATTTATACTTGTTTGAAGCAAGAGCAACCGCACAATGACTTTTTGTTATAGCTGTTGCTGTTTTTAGTGTATTAGATTTCCTTTTTCAACTAAATGGCAAACTAACTGCCATGTTAGTGATCCAATTGAAAAACGCACTGATTTATCTGCGCGTGAAGTTGGGATGCGAGAAACCACAGGAAATTGTGATGTTAAAACCTGGCTTGATCTTCGCTCTGATTTTAATAGCATTATCGATACTAGTACGTCCACTTCTCACTTCATATCTGATGCACGATGATTAATAGAAAATGCATATAAATGTGACTCTTAGAAATGGGTATATAACGTTTATTTAACTTGCATCAGCAAGTTCCTAAGTATTTTACTATTTTGCAATTCTTTCGAAATCACCAACAAGGCAAGAAATAGGAAGAGAAGAGGCTTAAGTTTACGCGAAAACAATATTTAAATCGTTAATGATCCATAGTGGTATTTTACTATATTTTGTTTAGGGTCTTAAGCGAAATTACAATCTGTCTTACTTTAAAGGCAAGTCCAGCGAGTTTGGTGTTACTGCACAGATGCAATTGCTAACCAGTTCGAGGCGTTCAACTTTCTGCGCTAACTACGTACCTGTGTGTGTATCAGCTGCAAATTGCCTCTTTACAGCCTTGCTTAGCTGATTATTTAATCGAAATAATTATGTTTTGAATTTACCTATTAAATCTGATCATGCAACTATATACACAATCACTGACGGATCTGTAGTGGTAAAATGTTTGTTATTTCACCCAGGAGCAGCTTTTATAATTATAATCAACGTTTTAGTATTCTTTTTCCGGTTCTTGGTTCTTTTTCATCCCAAACTTGAAGATATACGGAAAAGAACCGTATTCCCAGTTCCGTCTCGAATTTTTTGTATCCCTTTGAGCAGTAGGAAAGTATCTAACACATGCCTGATACAATACAAAGTCAATTAAAGAAAACCATCAAATCAACAAACAGATCGTAGCTACATACTGCAGGGAAAATATTTATACCCTGCAAAAGGAAAAGCAATGACTACCTTGTCATTAATTTCCTTTATAATTGTACATATAAGCGACAACTCACCTCTCGCATTCGTGTGGTGGGACTGAAGACTTAAAAAATATTCATCCACTTAAAAAAGATACATTCATATGTAAAGATACCGATATACGAATAGGATTAAAACTTACCGCTAGAAATGTATGTTATTTTGTTTAAAAGGTTGTGTCCTAAATTCCTTCGTTCAGAATTTGTTTAGCAATGGAAGTTTCCATCGTATTTCTCTTTTAAGCTAAACGGTTTTTTATTTTGCGTATTTAGCCTGCTGAATTGGGCTCTTATTAAAATTAAAGTTGTTTTATCGTATACCATCAGGTAACTATAGATCAAGTTTTTCACATATTTCTCACTCTATCTGTCTAAATGTTTACATTCACAGTTTACTATGATTGCATTCATAGTTAAGGGTTTTCTTCTGGCTTTGTGGAACAAGTTTATCAGTAATTTTAGTCTGTGCTTTGGTAGTATTTAACCGTAAAGCAATGTATACGATTTTTTCCTTTTCAGTATGACAGATATCAAAACCAGTAGTAATTTTGATTGCCTATATATTTAGGCAATTTAAGTGTATCTCAAAGTCGACACTCCGTATTGCTTGGTTTTATAAACATTGATTTTACTTTCTGGTGTTCTGTTTTTGTGGGTTAGCATGGTGTTTGGCAGTGTGTTGGACTGATTTTTTTGCACATTTGTACATATACATATAATGTTTTAATTTATTTGTTGTATTTTTTCGGTCGTTTTTGTTTTGATTAAGAATGAAATCTTGTTTAAGAGGTCTTAAAAGAGGAGGAATTTCGTAACTCTAAAAAGTAATAATTCTCGCCATATATCTTAAATATACTTATATATACCTATGTATATATGTATGTACATATACGCGACAATCCAATAGTAACTAAACTGGAACAACATAAGATAAAATTAGCTAAATTATTGGCGTTACGCCAGTGAGAGAGAAACGTGTGGCTTAAGACTCGTATTAAGTCTCGTTTAATCAGCCTTGCTGTAGACTTGGGTAAGTGTATAATTGTAAGAGAATTCTGATGAGTTATGAGTTGAAAAACGGGTGGACCAGAGATATCTTAAAGATGGAGACGAACTTTAAGGTGTGACTCCTCATTGATTTAAAAGACCAAATGTTGAATGTCGTTTTAGCACATTTTGTCTATTGTTTTGTGTGGACAACCGCCATGATTGCGCCGATTACGTGACGCTGTCAATTGATTTGTGTGCAAAATATACAAAAAACGAAAAAAACATTAAGACATTTGCCTGGCCATATGAATGAAATGGGGCCCAAAAGCAACAGTAGAAACAACAATTGATGGGTACTTTTGATTTAGTCGTGGCTAATTTTTCATGAAGGTTTCTCGGTTGCTGTTGCCGGCCAAAGGCCTCAATTTGTTTTTTGTTTTGTTATAGGTATGTGTGTGTGTTTGGAATTTTTAATTTTTCATGTTGCTTTTTTATGGTTTTTTTGTTTTGTTTTTGTTTAACAAAGTAGCCATGTTGAATTATTTTTTGCTTTCTGAATTATATTTGGATTTCATTAGCTCATTTATTTCCATCAAATAAACAAGAAAATAAAAAAGTAAAGTCCGAATGAAGAAATTTATGAGAGTTAATAACTCCAAGAATAATTGGCTAATCTATCACTAACATTACGTGTTAGTTAATCCAATGATTTCCATAACTTAAGTACTTTCCGAGCTAAGCATCGGCTGTACTTTTAATTACTTAAATAGCTACGTTATTGTTCAATAAATAGTTATCTCTTCACATATTCAAGCCTTTCGTCCCGATATAGAACCAATATTAGTATCACGTAAACGACAAATGATAAGATACTATGTACTTATTTAGATTTCACTTCAAACATGTGAAACGGGCCGGACAATTAGAGAGTTTTATTTTTAGTAACTACGAAATCACGCATAGTCACTTATATGTATGCATGTGTGTAATTGTGGGTATATTTTTGGAACCTTCTTAAGTGGACAATAAAACGTCACCACACTCATCCAAAAGGGGACGGTGGGTAGTAGAAGATTCCGCACAAAAGCAGTTGGATCTGGCAATTGATTGCAATTTTAATTAACACCCACCCGTACGGGGTCTTCAATTTTAATTGTCACTTGCTCTCCGACGGTCGAGGTTCGCTGGGTCTTAACCTTATCCACTGTGTCACCCCATCTTCCATTGCCGGAGCACATAGCGGCACAAAATATTGGACATATGTCAATGGCATACCGCTCCTTAGTTATACCTTTTCCATTTGGAAATTTTGTTAAAGGAATATTTTCTATTTCAAAGTAACAGCTCAAGAGATATTTTCTCTTAAAGTTAAGTGAATAAATGCATTTTTAGGAGCTAAGGTAGCAGACCTCCAATACTTTATTCTTATTGTTTTCTCTCTGTTTAACCCGAACAAGTTTTGGTTCAGTGTCAATATACATCCATCGTCTTTCACATAGTCAGCAAGCCTCATTTTGTAAGATCTAGTCGATGTCATTGCGGGCACCTCTTAATCTTGACCTTTATTTGCCATTTATTGTTGCTTATTGTTGTTGTTATACCATACACCCATAAGGTGAAATGGTATATTAAAGTCGCCAAAATGTATGTAACAGGCAGAAGAAAGCTTTTCCGACCCCATAAAGTATATATGTATATTCTTGATCAGCATCATCAGCCAAGTAGATCTAGCCATGTCCGTCCGTCTGTCCGTATGGACACGTAGATCTCAGAGACTATAAGAGCTAGAGTCACCAAATTTGGTACGTAGACTAGTGTATTACCTATGGTGGTCAAGTTTATTTCAAATTTTTGACACGCCCCCTCCGCCCACGAAATTTAAACAAATTTGATTTTCTTAAAGTCTATAATAGCTAAAGACATCAGATTTGGTATGATTAATCCTTAAGTAAGCGCGCAGACATATGTTGCTAAAAAATTATGCCACACCATTTGTTATTATAAATTTGAAATATTTGTTTTACTAGTGTATGGTATACCTAAGTCGGCAAGACGACTTACTTCATTTTTCTTTTTTGTTTGCTTGTTTGTATTTAGTAAAGCGCCACCCACGAGCAATCCGAGATATGAACTTAACAATTGTAGTCGTTCACCGATTTTGGATTCCTCTTTATTTTTATCTGAACGTGCACATGTTTCCGTTTAATTCTTTTTAAATAAGTGTATGTGAGTTATACATATACATATATGTATTATGCATAGGGAGTTAAAAAGTTCTGGTTTCTGTTTTCTAATAACTAACTACATTACTCATAGAGTATGACTTGATATTAGTTAATCAGAAATCTTGGCATAAAACATACAAGCAAAAAGTCATAGGGCGTGTCCATACTTGTTTTTTCTACAATATGAAATATAGATACATATAAATGTATATGTATATATGTACATTATGTATATATTTACTACTAAATGAAAAATTTTTAATTTTTCATGATTCAACCAACTATTGGAAGTCAGAACATTTTTTCTTAGCATAGTTTTTAAAAATTAACATAACACATTGAATTTTTCTACCAAGTTAATATACAAAAAATAATAAATTATAACTTTTCCAACTGAAATTCTTTAGTCTAGAGTCTAGACAAAAAAGTTTCCTTAAACCAGTTTTCTTCTCGTTTTATTAGATTCCATCTTCATAGGTTTTTTTCAAAATTAACACCAGGAGAGACGAAACAAAATAAAAATGGAAGGGAAGATAGTGAGGTCAGAAAACAATGGTCTTTTTTAAATGGAAAACTGAACCTTATTTGGTTTTTCATTTCGGTGTTTTTGACCTTTGATGTTTACTGGGATGAGCTACAAAAACTGATTCGTTTTTTCTTGATTCAAGTTTTCTTATAATAGAATTCATGGAATTTTTGTAGTCGATGGGCGAGGCTTTTAATTTCGTTGAATGATCAATCAAGTGCAGTTGTTGGGAGATGAATACTGAATGAGTATAATTTGACTCACACACACAAAAACACACACACCAAGACAACCAAACGGGTTTAATTGATTCAAATGAAGATGACGATGTTGCTGCGATGACGTTTGTTTGTCTCTCAGCTTTTGTCTACTTATTTATTGTTATTGTTGTCGAGATAAATATTTCGTGATCCATTGTAACATAACTGCAGTGACTATTTATTCGCATGCAACGTTATTTTGTTGTTGCTGTTTCCGTTTTTGTTTGTTTGTGTATATAATTGTTGTATGCCCCACCCTCAAAATTCGTTGCCCACTTACTGCAAGTCAGTCATGGGCGAGCGTCCACTGAACTTTACAACTTTGTAAACAGATTTTGTTCTAATTTTATTTGCGGTCAAAGTTGAATGACAGTCAATACAGGTAATTACTACACCCAAAATTGTTTAAGCCGATAATTGTAAATGCCAATGATACTGGTAAGGAAGTATGAGCCCAGGTAAAGCATAGGAGCTGATTGTGGAAATGTTTCCAAAAATTTAAAAGAATATTATCAACGCATAAAATATGTAAACAACAAAAAAATGCCTTTGAAAATAAAAGCCATTCTCAATAGGTACCAAGGACATGTCCAAGTATTTCCGATTCTATCTAGCAGGTAGAAAACACAGTCAAATAAAACCATTAAAAATAATTAAGATTTCCGCTCAAGTTACGGAAAAACCGTGGTAAGGGGATGTATCTCGTCTTAAAACTTTACACACCATTGAAACTATGCAGAGCATGGAAAGGGGAATACCGGCGGGCCCAACGTTTATTCCCCGTTTCGTTGTTCCAATCGAAATGCTGTTGTTATTCGTGAGTGGATCAGGCAATTGCAATTACACATGTAAGATTGTGAGTTGTTGTAAGGCCAAAACTGAGAAGATGTGGGCAATGCCAACGAACGGAAATAAAGCCAGCTGCCAACTAAGACCCGGCCATAATATACACACACACTTCCCGCTAGGTTTCCACCTTCTCCGTCGTTGTTTCTTGCCATCTATGAAATGCGCGTAAAAACAAAAGAAAAAAGAACGAAAAACAACTGGTAACTTGATTGTGGGGGCTGGACGACACATATAAATTATGAACCAGACTGCCCATGCACCAAGACATTGTTGTTGCTTAGGTCTTTCAGTAGTTATGCCCAGACATAGAGATATCACTTGGAAAATATTTAGGTGCAGCTGGTTTAGCCCACAATCACAAACGTATCTAGAACTATACATTGTATTAATTATTATCTTTAGCACACACTTCCAATGAGACCAATCTACTGTAAATAAAACGATTAACCCAGCTTTGTACTCAAGAAATAAAGGATGATTCGCGGTTTGGGTCTCAAACCTCAGCTAACTTTGATTCAAATAAAACCTGTCACAAAACACTTTCGACTGCCAAATCGGTTCATCTGCTCAGAAAGTGCGAAATCATATTTATGATATTGTCTCAATGTTGCAGTGATATAGACTTGTAAAGGCTGTGCTCTTTATTAGTCACATTTCTGTGATGACGCTAGGCGCCAGAAGGGAAACAAGGTCAGGCCCAGAAAGAGCTTTCCAAAAGAAAAAGAAACAGAGAAAAAGTGATACAGACAAACTTGAGAGCTTAAGATGGAGAACAAACAATTAGTCAGGTTTTTTCGGTGCTATGACATTCTTTATTTTATGTTTTTGTATTTCTTGCTGGTCTGCGGGGGGGATAACCTGTTTTCCAAGTCAATTACCTACCAAGCCCAACACAGCAAGAACAACAACATCAGCAGCATGAATCCGAGTATCTGAATTTACAGAGAGCCAAGAGACTCGTGTGAGGCAATAAACGCTTAAACACAATTGCTTGAATCATGGCAAAAAGAAGACACAAAAAGAAAACACCAACCTACATAAATATGTACAAAGTACATAAGTGTAAAAGTGTCTGTATCTGCATTAGTATCTCTTAACTCCTATCAATGACGCATCAATGTATGTAGATACAGCTTAAGTCCAAGTCGCAGCGGCTTTTGGATTGCTTGATTTAGTATAAATAACTAAAGAAAATATTTCCCCATTTTTAAATTCTTCACTTTTTAATGTGAAAGTTGTCGCCTTAAGGCGCGTTATATCAGCTTTACAAGGAAATAATTTGCAAAAATATTAGAATAGTCTTAATACTGTGACTAAATAATATAATACATTTTAATTTGCTTGGAGATTTTGTCTCACAATAAAAAGTAAAATAATAATAATAAAATAAAGTTTTGAATAAAAGAAGAATTTAAAGAAAATAAGAAGGTTTAAAATGGTTCAAAACGTTATGAATACTCTTTAAAATGCATTTATGGTATGAGTCTTACACGAGGGTCAGTTGGCTCTCACAGCAGCAGTTAATGTGCTTAATATTTTTGCATATGTAACTGTGGAAGTCCAGGTCCAGCCCTAATGATGATCGAGATTGAGGTTCCGTCTAAGCGTGCCTGGGCTTAGTTTTAATTGCAAAATGGCTATATGTATTTCTAGCGGCATTTAAATGATAATTTCCCCTGATACTTACTTCAACGCGTTGCTTAATTGCATGCTCCCAGGCAGATCCGTTACATTTTAACAAACTAAATGCTTTGGCCCTTTTAACTGGTTTTTCTGTATCGATGACTTGCCAGATAGCGCAAATAAAATTAGGGTCGCGACCTAAGCGAATAAAGGCAAAAAATCGAGTTGATTCGCATTTATGCAAATGTTTATCATTAACTGTCTGAATAATTTTCTTAAAACCTATAAAACAGTTTGTTCGTTATTGATAACCTATACAGTGAAATTCATCTATGATTATTACAATATTTAGCACTGTTAGTGAAATGGAAATCATACCACTATCGGTGTAGTTAAAAATGTACATAAAGGTGATGTCTACATACCAGATGACTGATATATGTCTTACAACATGTTTTTGTTGTCGAATTTTACCTGTTTATGAGTTAAAACAAGGTTTTTGGGCATGATGTTTCCCTTTCTCAGCCAATGTGCCTTTTAAGGTTATGTTCAGTTTTGTTTATTCATTTTTATTTGATTTACTTCTTCTTTATTTATCTGCTTTTCAATTTTTTAAATCGAGTTGAAAGTTCGTTTATCATTTAATAATTTTTATGTGGCATATGTTAATTATGTCTGCACTTAACTTTGTTTACCCTGGAATTTAAGTTACTTTAGACATTTGGAACAACATTTTTCCAAGTTTTTGCCATTAACACACACTATGTGTTCAAAAATTCAAATTCAATTCCTAAACATTTTTAAGTTGCTTTATTTAAAGTCTTCTTAATGACTTTAATTTATCTAGTGCAAACTTTGTTTGTTATTGCTTTCTTAATTAATTAATTAATTTAGACGGATTGCTTAAGACAATTATCACTAAACTGGTTCTGAGGATTAACTTTGACAATTTTACTACAGCTGACAACTGATGACATGTGCTACAGACTCAATACGGGAAATAATTAGATAACATTGCAATTGACAAGCATTGCGTGTGCATCTGCTGTAAGTACATTGCTTCTCTGTTTGCGGTCAGCAGTATTCAAAATGCAATATAATCCAATACGATCCTATAAAAACCGAACTGGCAATTGCACAGTCATGTCGGACCTTTTATTCTGTTTAATGTTTGGAACGGCAAAATGCTAAAAAGGTTTGCGACTTTTGTTATATGACAATTCACTGGATCTGTTCGGTAATCAAAAGTTAGATATTTTATTTTGTCTTATCGCTGTAGCGTGTGGCTAATTTATGTGCTTTAGCTTTGTGTTTATACACTCGACAAAAATGTTGTCAAAGTTGTGTTGTGCCATTTTTTATTTTAACTTGGTTATTATCTCAACCCATTTACCTGTCGTTATTGAATAGATATTAGCTTTGCATATTGAGACTTCTCAGTGTTGCTTCCAAGTGTAAGTAATAGTTTTCAAGATGTACTTAAAAAGTGAATTGCGAGTTTTTGTTAAGAATGTTACTTTGATTACTGCCAATTGCCACGCTTCATTGCCTGGGTCATGCATGATATTTGTTTATAATAAAATATTTTTAGCCGTCCTTTTGTACTGGATAAAGTCCACATCGGATTCATCTGGTTCTCAATCATACCTATGTACATGTAATTCGAATAGAAGTAAAAGTTATAACTTCAGACCGGCTTATGATGATTTCACTTGAGCTAAATTTCACTTGTCCAAAAGTTCAATGAAGAGTAGTAGTTGGACAGCCCCGCACGTACCACAAAATGAACGTTTGACATGGCTCTGACACAAGTTAGTGACAGTGAGAGTGAAACGAAAATTCTCAAATAGCGGTCACCAGTCATAGCACAATATAAACAAGAATAAACTCAGCACAAGTTTAGGCCAAAGAAACACTCAAATATTATGAAGGAGCTAAATTACCTTGGCACATGCCAACCGATTAAGTAATGAAGATCAACAAGCCAGCTGGCTAATTTCGGGCTATTGCAAGACCTGTCTATCTGCAAAACCAGAAAAACCAAAAATTCAACAAAGAGATGAGAAAAAATAAAAATAATTAATTCATTAAAATTATTGGGCGTCAGCTATGAATTCTACGCCAGAATCTGGGACAGCAGATACAAAGTTTATCCTCTCGATTCCTGACCAATTTTATAAATCTTAAGTTTCACCCAAACTTAATGGTGTAGGCATAGAGTATCTTTAGGTCGGCGAAAAAATGGTCAAATGTTCAACTTTGGTTAGACGCGTGCGTCTTTTTCGTATTAGTTCTGTGTTAATTTATAAAAATTAATTTGAATGTGCCATAGGAGTTTATGAATTATTTATAATTTGCGTTAGAAAGGTAGCTAGTACAAGATGAAATCAGCTTTTTATTTTTGTTATTTTGATTTTATTATGTTTAATAATTAGTACTGACGACGTAGAAGAGGTTATAAAATTGTATGTTGCAAAACTAGCAGTATTTGCCTTGTTGTATGGATTTAAAAACTATATGCTAAGGTGGTTAAATTCCCTAACGCAAAAACCAAAAAAATCGGTTTTTTATTTGTTCGATCTGCTAATATGGATCTCATGATTGCTTTATTTGTCTTTGAGCTTTATGAATTAAACAAAATTTGGCTCACACGTTTTTCCTACAAACAAAACAAAAAATTATCATTGACAAACTCGAATACGGATCAAAAGCTAACCGTTTAATCAAATTTTTTTAGATGCGTTTTTTTAAGTTCTAGTATTTGGCAATTCAGTTCAATTCGATTTGATTCATACTACTTTTTATTTCATTTATTTATTATTTTGTTATTGAAATTAGAATTACAAATAACCAGTCGCAGTATGCCGCTTGCATAGCAATAGTAACACTAAGGAAAATAAATGAACAGCTGAGAGATGCATACAAATTATAAAAATAAATAATAATGCAAAAACAATTTAAGACAATAAACTATAAATAGCTAATTAAGTTTCTGTATTGTTTGAAAATATTTCAATTGATGTAAATATATATGTATTTGTACATTTGCATATGTATGTACATACATATGTATGTATAAGGCAAAGTTAATACTAAATTCTAAATAATATAAAATGGCAATAAAACGACGAAAACCCAGCACAATAGCTACCAGAATCTAAACCAGAGGGCCGGGGTTAACTTCGACCGCGTCGAAGTTTGTATACCCTTGCAACTGTTTTGGTAATTCTTTCCTTACCCACAGCCATCAAAGTATAAAAACGTTTTATCCAAAAAGACTAATGTTTGCGAAAGAACGGCCTTCAATCTTAGCATAGGATATAACGAACTTTTTGATGAAAGTCACTGTTTTCCACCTATCGTTTCCATGGGAGCTATATGATATAGTCACCCGATCTTGATCAAATTTGGCACAATCATTAATAAGAACATAAAACTGACAAATACCAACTTTTATGACAATAGCTATAAAATTAACGAAGTTATTGAGAAAGTCACAGTTCGTGACTTTGCCGCTTGTATGGGAGCTATATGATAAAGTCACCCGATCTTGATCAAATTTGGCACAATCATTAATAAGAACATAAAACTGACAAATACCAACTTTTATGACAATAGCTATAAAATTAATGAAGTTATTGAGAAAGTCACTGTTCGTGACTTTGCCGTTTGTATGGGAGCTTTATGATATAGTCACCCGATCTTGATCGAATTTGGCACAATCATTAATAAGAACATAAAACTGACAAATACCAACTTTTATGACAATAGCTATAAAATTAATGAAGTTATTGAGAAAGTCACTGTTCGTGACTTTGCCGTTTGTATGGGAGCTACATGATATAGTCACCCGATCTTGATCGAATTTGGCACAATCATTAATAAGAACATAAAACTGACAAATACCAACTTTTATGACAATAGCTATAAAATTAATGAAGTTATTGAGAAAGTCACTGTTCGTGACTTTGCCGTTTGTATGGGAGCTATATGATATAGTGGTCCGATCCGGGTGAATCCGAGATATACAATGCATGCAGTATATACAAGCCTACGTGCAGCTCTGTAGCTCTCACGGTCTCGGAGGTGTTCGCGTTGATCCAGACGGACGGACGGACGGACGGACGGACGGACGGACATGGCTATTTGAACTCGTCTCGTCGTGCTGATCAAGAATATATACACTTTATATAGTCTGAGATGCTTCGTTCTATGCGTTGCACACTTCCGACCAAAATTAATATACCCTTTTTGCAAGGGTATAAAAATGAGCTTCAAACTACAGTAACCATATTTGCCAATTTTTTCAGCATTTAGCCAGGCAAAACAGAAGATTTGGATTTTTACAAAAATATTCTCACGTAACAAGTACACACACACAGAGCAGCTGGCATGAGAGACGGAGGAGCTGTACAAGCAGACTAGGTAATTTACTTACTTGTTTGTTGGCTAACTTAAACTTCATAAGAGGGCATAAAACTGGCTGCTGTCGCTGCTGCTGCTGACTTGATTCTAAATATCAACAGCGGCTACCTTGGCTAATGGCCAACTGACATGTCCAATGATAGGGAAATAGCTTGCTCGGCTCGACTTGACTTTACTTGGCTGAAGTTTGCTAAAAGTGTCTTAGTCCTGCTAAGATAAGCACAAGAATTTGACTTTTGATCTCGGCACCGAAGTGAGTGAATTCAAAAGTGGAATATTTTCACACAAAAAGTCAACAAATAAGCGTTAATTGCTTGACTAAATATAAAGAATCTGCCGAAAATTTAAATACAAACAAAGTAAAGGTAAACCAGGGGGCCAACCTAACTTTGTCAGTGCCGAAGTTTGCTTACCCTTGCAAGGTTTTGTTTTATTTTTCCTGTACCTACCGGTACATTAGCGAAATACCTTATACTATATAAAAAGGAGGGTTTCCAACTAAATACTCTGGCTTAAATACCATATCAGGTAACACATTTTCTTTTCAGAATTAATTTGACATTTAGCAGGTATAGCTATATGCATATGTAGCTATAAATATGAGGGTTAATTAGGTTGTAAACTTGGTTAAAATATCTTCCAACAATAATCCAAGTTTTTAAAATTTATGTTAGAAGTATTATATCGAATATTTCTTTACAATTTTCCCCTTTTAATTTCCGTCTGTCTTCTCTTAAATTATATAAGCCGGATTTATTTTACCGCCGGAAGGCAAACACTTGGCATATAAGATGTTGCTGGCAAGAGAGGATCAGTAGGGATAATTATAAAACCAAGCTCAAAATGAGTTTTAGGCAATTGCGATGCAGTAAGGCAAACCAGGCAGAAAGCCATATGTCAAATGCCAATCAAATACTCTAGCCGAATACGGTGGGTCCCAACTTATTTCGGTCAAATTAAAAGTTCAAAAACGGTATAATCGAACAATTTTGATTGGAATCAAGTTCTTTATATTGCAATTTCGTCATACTGATGTATCAAATACCCTGTGACGCATTGTTAAACCAAAAGCTGGAGTATAAAGCTGTAAAAATTGCAAAACTTTTTTAAGACTCTTCATTGTTGTAGCAGTTGTTGTGCAAAGACGCATACAAAACACACTTAATGCATGTTTTGCATTTTTTGCTTTGTTTTGTTATTGCTCAATTAACCCGTTTAGTGGCAGCATTTTTCTCCCTTTTAAACCTTTTGTGTACATCGCTAATAAATTTTATCAGCTTGTGAGTGTCAAAGGGGGGATGGGTCTCAAGTGATGGACCCTTAGGAACTCAGCTGACGAAAAACTATTTAATGGAATGTGTTGTTGCGGTGAAATCCACGATTTGTCATGCCAAGTTCAACTTGCTTGCCAATTTTCAGCTATAACAACTTACAAATACCATATCCAAAGGGCGGGGTTTAAAGTACAATCCTGTTATTTACTTCACCTCAAAAAAGGAATGCCGAAGAAGATACATACATATGTATGTATGTTCTCAATACGTAATACAATAATTCTTAGACGCTTGTCTATAATATAGACGGCATTCCGAAGCATTTGTAGGAAGCACTCCTAATCTCACAAATAATAAATAACTTTGTTTGTTGTATGTATGTATATATTTTATCATTAACAAAAACGTACCGACCGACCGTATTGAGATAAACAAAGACAACAAATGCTGCTTATAATTAGCCACCAAAATCGCAAACATTTAGGGCTTAACTTTCTCTTAACAAAAATAATAATTGCTTGATTATAGTATATTAAATTCGCTGCCAGATTTCCGATTTGTATATTTGTTTTCTTCGATCACTTTAATTAAATCATTATTAAAACATTTATTTTTGCTGTTTTGTTTAATGAAATAGAAATTCCAAAAACAAAACAAACTCAAATATGTCAACGTAATGGACATAGAGAACAAAGCTCATTTGATTTCAGAATACAAGCATTTACTGCATAACAATAATTAAAATAAATTACAAATTACTTTATTAACCCGAGACACTCCAGGAAAGTTATTATAAAGAACCAAAAACAATCAACTTTTTTCTCAATTCGTAATTGCCATAATAAACGAGATTGTGAACTTGGCTGGATCAAGATTAAGAGTAGGCAACTACAAAAACATTTGTTACCCTTTTTGACCAATTGACATTCAATTTTCATATGCTTTTTATTGTCCTCTACCTGCGTAATGAGCTAAACGAACTTTTGACCCTTCTCTCAACACAATTTTAGTGTCGAATTCTATTTTAAGAAAGCAGACGAGAAAATTGTAGGTTCGTAAGTAAATGTCACTAGGATTATTAACATGTCTCTTTCCTTCAGCTAATTTATATATGCCTTTGGTGTGTACAAATTTAAAAAAAAAAAATATCAAAGAAGCTAACTTCGGCAATGCCGAAGTTTATATACCCTTGCAGTCCTTGGCAATAATTTTTTTACATTTTGAAATTTCTTTCCTTGCAACTCAATTCATCAACACACAAACAAAACATTCAAATTATTTTTCTTTTTACTACAAATTTTTAAGCAAGGCACAACACGCATACACATACATACATACATGTAGCGCTACGTCTGTGTGTGCGTATGCATGTGCTCTGTTTGATTTGCTGATGACGTAGAACCGATTTGAATTGACTGTAACTTGTGTTCTATTTATCCGATCAAACTCAAATTTTGGGATCTGAGATTTTATAACAAATTCTATTATATTGGTAAATTTCATGGCGATACTCCAATTTTTGCAAAAAATTTTGTTCTAGACCTATATGATATAGTAGTCCGATCCTGACAATTTTCATACTCTATTATCTCCCGGCTAAAAGTAGCTCAAATATGAAATTTCAATCCGATAGCTCTTAAGATGCCAGCGTGAAGTTGATTTGCACAGACGGACGGACGGACAGACGGACATGGCTATATCGACTCAGCTTCTCATGCTGATCAAGAATATATATACTTTATGTGGTCGGAAACGTCTCCTTCTGTGCGTTACAAACATCTGGCCAATTTTATAATACCCTCTGCAAGGGTATAAAAACAAAATAAAAGTTAAATTCAACATCAATTGCAAGAAACAATAATTGAAAACGATTCGAATTTTAAATGTAAAGTGGAATATGAATACTGAGACTGAATCACAAGAACCCTTACCTTAGACCTGGATCCCAAAAACTATTGCTTAGTGTGCTGAAAACTAAAAATCATTCATTTAACACATTCCGATGCGTTCACGCGTTCCAAAGGTGGATACTTCCTTACCTTATTTTCTCTCTGACTCGGACCATAATATGTACGCCTGCATTGTCAATTCTCGTTTTGTCGCCTGACACACATGCCCAAAATGAAATACAATAAACTAACAACAAAAAATAACACACATTGAATTGCGAAACTGATTAAATTAGTTATTTGTGATATTCCCTCTATCTTCCTCTTTCTTTTTCCCTCTCTTTCTAGTTATTCTTGATGCTCAGGGGTATGGCCAAATACCATATACATAGCAGTTATTAAACATGTCGCTTGAAATCTCAAAACCATACGTAGAGCCAATTTGAATTAGCCTATGCCAATGTAAACGTTTTTTATGTTTCGTACGATAAATACACAAGTACATACATACATACATACATATGTACATACATGTATATACACATTTGTACACATTTCTTAAATCAACTTTTCAATTCACTGTTGACACAGTTTTCAGTTAACTCCAGCATTAAAAACTGCACCTGAGCATAGAAAAATATGTGCGGGTCTTTATAAATTGCATTCGCTTTTGGCCCATTGAGAAGACTCGAGTGTTTAAACAAATTTGTGTCTGTGGTTTTGAATCTTAAGCAGCCTGGGAACTAACTCTCTTTAGACAGCTTCCTGAGCACTGTTCAGCGGTAAATTTAGCTGCTTCAAGTGTGCATTCGAGTGCGTATTTATTTACAAGTGTGCATGGAAACATACGTATGTAATACATGCATATTTTGCTGCACATTTTTTCTGAAAATTGATTATTATTGAACAAGTAACAAGCAATGTTAAGAAAATATCCATAATCAAACAAAAATAACGAAATACACACTATTACGTAATTCGTATACCTGTGATACATATGTATGTACACATGTATAAAAGTATTATGTATGTATATACATATGTATGTACATATGTATGTAAATATATATATTTTTTTTTTTGTTTTAAGCTGAAGTATCATGATTATTGCATCATGGTTCATTATTTTAAAAGCAGAATTATAATAAATGTTCCTTAGCTAAAATAGAGATTGATACGCTCCTGGTTGTCTTTTCCATTTGAATTGATTTCCTTCATTGAAAAATTTAAATTTTGCACAGCACAAGCTGTTGACAATTTCCTTCACTTCCTCGTTACGTTTTTTGAATTTAATTTATTTTTGTCATACAATTTATAACACTAAGTAAAGTATTTTTTTTTTAATTGGCTTTTTTTTTTTTTGTTTAAAATGCGTGGTCAGACACCGAAGACACAAAAGCAACCACAGATTGGCAATTATGGGAAAAAGGGAAATACATTTAACAAATGGGAGAAGATAATGATAATAGTAAGGAAACAAGGGAGGTTGAAAGAGGAAGGGCGTGTAGCAAAAAGCATAACAAAATAATTAGTTATGTATGCTTTTCGTATTTGTATTTTCTTTATCTTTTGCTTTTGCACTTTCTTCGTCTATACCTACTTTTATATGCCATGATTATCATCATCCTCGTAATGATAATAATGTGGAGAAAACGCGAATGTCAATGCCCTAGGGGAGGTATTGGTGAAGGATGAGTTCAACTTCGATGACTACTGGGCTTTCTCATACATAGTACCAACAAAGAGATATGTACAAATGAATGGGACGTGCCGCCTGCATGGGTGAATACTTCAAATAGCTGATACCGGAAAAGTGAAAGCCCAAGCTTGAAATTACACAAATAAAAAAGTCTATATTGATACGATCATAAGAAAATTCAACAAAGAAATCTTTAAAACACCTGCAAGGTCATTGGAATGGACACATTTGAGTATGCGAATAACAAATTTCCTTTGTCTGGGTCACATCTACATCTGTATACATATATATGTACATGTACGTGTGACATGTACAACTTCCTCTCGATTACTCCGCAATTGATTTTAAGACCATAAATTAGCATAAATTCCATTAAAAGCAAAAACAGCAATAGCTAAATCACGAGTTCTCGATTAGAGTCAGGTAATACTTAATACTTTATAATCGAGGCCTCATAAAAATCAAAGTAAGAAGTCTACATTAGATAAGATTGTACAGTTTTAGGTGGTCTGACTAGTAGTATGATTAGCAAAAGACTCAGTTATTCAACCAAATTACTAAACTAAATTCTTAAATCTTTATCAGACTCGACGTATGTACATATTTAGCGCTAGCTGACATATTTATAGTGGTGGGTCAAACCAGGATTGCTTGATTAATAATGAATGATAATGAATTCCTTGAAAAATCAACAATAAAATTTTAAATTTGCCTCTAAACTTTTAGCTTAATTTAAAATTTTCTATAACTTGATAGTTTGGGAGAGTGGTGTAACCATATTGAGATCAGATTGATCTAATGATAAAATTGCATTTCATAATACTAATGATATATCCTTTTCTCTAGTGGAAAACATGTTTGGAATGACCCTAACTTGATCAGTCACTATAACAACGAAAACAATCCGAAAATGGCCACCAACAATTACAATAACGAAGATAATTTCAAAATGGACCCTAAGATATTAGACAGCTGCGATGAAGTGGATTTTATACGTGTTACACACAACAACAATAACGAGTATGAAGAATTGAGTAGCTCCCAAGTTACAGGGTTTACCGACAGCAACACGAAAGCTACAACATCAGCGACAACAACATCAGCAGCAGCAATTAGCGAACCAAATGGCACCAACACATTAAAAAAGACTAAGGAACGTCGCACTCTGTTCAATTTTGGGAGCACCAAAAAAAATCAACAACAGCAGCAGCAGCATGTCGATGTTGCCGCGACCAGCGACACTTTTGAAGTGCCGCCCGCACTCGCAGTGCCAATTGGTACACCACCTCGCCAACACAAATTTGTCAAGAGTCACAGCTTAGCTCGTCTTCTGGGCAACACTTACAATGCCAAGAAATTTGAAAAAGAGGAGCAAAGACGTAAAGCCAATGAGTTAGGAAATGGGAATGGAAATGGTAAATTTAATACCTTTAGTGGGCGACGTGGTAGGGCTGGTCCTTATCTGGAACGTTTTACTCGGGTCTCTAAAGAGGATGGCGACATTGCCTACGACGATTCAAAAGTGACAAATATCATCACACTTACCACAGATTCGCGAGACTTGCTTTATGGATCAAGACAAGAGCATAGGGGAGAGCAGGAGTGTCAGCCACCCCAAGAGTCTTATGTCTCCCATCATCACCAGCGGCAACAGGATCATCAACACAATTTAAGCTCCAGGACCATGAAAACACTGACACGGAGTTTAGGTAAACTCTGGTGGAAGCGTACACACAGTGTGGAGATAAGCACACCAGACCCTGAATTTAAAGTTTCATATTTAGGCAATGTCCTAACAGGATGGGCCAAGGGTAAGTTTAAAAAACAGAAAACCGGAGGCTCGGGGGCAACTTCGGTCGTGCCCTTGCAAAAAGGGTATATTAATTTTGGTGAGAAGGAAGCATATCCGACTATATAAAGTACATACATATATATATTATTGATCAGCACGACCAGACGAATTTAAATAGCCATTTCGTCGATTCAGACGGACGGACAGACAAATATGGCTATATGAACTCGTCACATCGTGCTGATCAAGAATACATATACTCTGTATCTTTGGAGATGTTTCTTTTTACCCGTTGCACACTCTTGACCAAAATAAATATACACTTTTTTTAGTAAACAGCCAAATGCCCGCTTTTTCTATAGTATCCATTTTCTCATATCATACGTTTGTGGTTTATTTTTAATAGCTGGAGAGGGTTGTGTGGAGAAACAATTGAACACACTGTGGCGCAATTATACCCAACATTCCAAACCCGACGTTATTATGCGTGTTAAGGTCTGTGCCTCAGGATTGAAAGCAACCACCAGACAACACGGACTAACCGAATACTGGAGTAACCGAATAACATATTGCTGCGCCCCCAAAAATTATCCACGGGTCTTTTGCTGGATTTATCGTCATGAGGGTAGAAAGTTGAAGCATGAACTACGATGCCATGCAGTTCTGTGCAGTAAGGAGAAGATTGCCCAGGATATATGCCAGACCTTAAAGGTAAGTATTTACCGTTAAGGCAATCTTTCCAGTTTTCAAATAATTTTTAAAATTTAATCCAAATATCTTCTTTTTTTTGTAGGAGAATCTTGAAAGTGCTTTGCGTGAATTTAAACGTGAGAAAATTCTAAAGCAAAACGCTCGTCTCAGTTTAGCCAACGCTGTATACGATAATCCAAGTTTACCACGTCGCAAGATTATGTTGAGCGTCGGCGGCAATAATTATCGCCCACCATTGGAACGCTCTAAGTCAGCGCCAAAGCTAATGGCCATCGAAGAGGCTATTGGCGAGGAGGAAGGTGATGAAATCGAAGATACAAACGAGCCAGAAATGAAGCCGTGCTGTCAGAAGGACTCCCTTTATCCAGCAATGACTTTGGGACGCCGTCGTTGTCGCCGAGGACACTCGATACGGCGCACAGGAAAGATAAAATTGGCAGCATCATGCTGTTCCACACATGAACAGGGGACAAATGAGACGGAGAAGAAGCAAGAGAACAAAGCTAGGGATATTCAAAGCAATGATGGCTCCGACTCCGATGACTTTGAAAAGCTCTTAAAATTTGACACAACTTTGAGTAACGAATTATTGCCTTATTTTGATATGCAACTTCATAAGAGTAGCAGCCGAAGCATGACTAGTTTAAGTGAATATCAAGACGGGGCGGCACAAGAAGTCGGTGACAAGGATGTCCTTGAAGAGGAACCACTTAGTCTGCTACCCATCATCAATAGTGATCCAAGTGCCGATCCTCAAGCGGACTATCAAACAAAAAGTGCACCAAGAATGGTTAGTGATGGCGATGAAGATGTGGAAATCGTTGGGGTAGAAGAGGAGGATTATATGGATGATGCCGATGACCATTATTTCCGTCAAGCGGCTATGTTAACCATGCTCCATCGCAGTTCCATGCGTAAGATTCGAGCCAGTCACGAAGCTGCTAGCCTGCAATTTCGACATCAGGCTCAATCTTCTATTTCGTCGACTGCCTCTAGCTCTACAACAGCCAGCTTAACGGCCGCTCGGGCCAGCTCCGGATCATCTTCACAACATGGTCTTTTGCAAAGTCCAGACAGTGATGAAGGGTCCATTTCAAGTGGCTGTGAAACAGCCAGCACAGTTACAAATGTGAATCCTGAACATGAACAAGAGCAAGTACTGGAGCAAATGATGATGTACCAAAGATTGGAGCCGCAGTTGAGACTTAGCGATATAGGCACCACCTATAGCAGCTCTAGTAGCATTACGCTTAAAATGAGTGAAGAGGATGCACCTGATCAGACAGACGATGGCTCTGATAGTGATGAAAGCGGCTATGTAGAGTTTCAAGAAAAAGATAAGGTTAATGCTGTTGGTGCTGTGACTAATGATCGTCCTGCTCGTGTGAAGCCCCAGTTGCCTCCAAAGCCGGCGCCAAGGCGATCGATCAGTCACGTTGCTGTTGGTGCTGCAGAAAGTATGCTTTAAATTTTGTTATCTCTCCGCAAGGGAAATTGAAATCTTAATTGTAATTAACTAGTAGTAGTATACAGATATTTTTTGTTGTTGGTTCATCATTCTTAACGAAATATATATTAAATAAATATGATATTATACCTCTATCCCCTTCTTTTGTTAATGGAAACAAATTAAATATACATATATAATATTAATATGATTTGTAAATACACTTAGCATTCTTAAGAAAATCACTCACCCGCATATACAAAATTGTATCAATTTGAATTATTAATTAAAAACGGTAAAAAACTTGAAGACAGTGTTAAAGGAAATACATACTGGTAACGAGAATGAAAGTAAAGGACATTAGCTAAGTCAACAAAATGATGTACTTAGTAATGTTTCACTATATGTACATTTGTATTATTTTTATTTTACTCTATTTTTTGAACAAATTGTGTGGCAGTTAGTTATATCCCGTTGTAGTAGTTCGAGTTCCCGGAGTTTCATAAAGTTGTCTCACTGGCACACACTTTCATTCGACGCCAGCAGGTTTTGTTGTCGTAACATATAGCAAACAGTAGCCCGGAAGTTCCGGAGTGAATGTTCCTGCAGTTGCACATTAAATACCTGAATCGAAAAGAAAAATGAAAAATTAAGAAAAGTCAAATTGAAAACCAGTCTTCGGTGGGATACTCACGCCGTTATACACGATAGTTGGTATAAATGTTGGCTGGTATAATTTGGTCACTAGCTCTGCCTGCAATTGGAGTTTGTTGCCTGTTTCTGAGTTGACACAATCGTCTACATCGGTTAAGATATTCGCCTCGCGTGCACACTGCAGGTTGTTTTTAAGTGTTAATTCTCTCAACAAAGTTAGTCTCTAAGTAGCAACTTTCACCTGATCCACACTGGAGTAGTCAAGGGCCAGCATTTGGCATATTACGAATTTCACTTTAGCTGCTTGATTGTTAGTAGAGTTGAGCACGCAGCTTTGCAGACGATTGCCCTGGCACTCAGGGGGACCATGTTGGCAACGGAATGTTATTTCATTTGAATTCGGGTCTACCCTTGATTCGCTCTTGCCGAATGGTACCAAATCAATATTTAGAAACTGATGGAGCTCTTCATAAACCGGTCCCAATTGGTGCATAAAATTTCGACTGTCAGGACACAGTGACTCGTACAGCAAGGTTATATGAAGCTGAAGGTGTAACATTAAGAAAGATAATGACATGAACATTTTTTTATATCTACCTTGTTGGCCTGACGTTTTTCGCGAAGAATTTTCTCTGACTTGGTCAGACAAAAACTCAGACCTATCAGCAGAAAACTGAGAATCTTAAGAAACTGAAACATAATTCCAGCAAAATCGGCGTTTTTTTTGTTTATTCTTTTTTCAGCTTTTTACTAAATTAATCGACCTTCGATTTGGTTTTTGGTATGCCAATACAGAACTAAACGCGAACTGTTGAATTCGGTTTTAACTCAGCAACTGAACGTTTTTGTATCTTAATTCACAGTGGGACCCCCAAAGCGCAATGTGTTATATCAGAGAGCACAAAAACGTCTCTCTTATAAGCCGGTTTTATTTTGGTTAATTTTTTCATTTCAGTCTCTTTTTTGCCTTTTTTGTTTCGCACCTCTACGTGAATTATAAATACCGACCATACGTTTCCTTTAACCAAAATTGGTGTAAAATTTAATAATGTTTCGTCAAATGATTATGTATGTATGTGTGATGCTTATCGAATAAAAGGAATTTATATCAGCTTATTTAATAATTCTATATAATGAAAACAAAACAATTCAAGGTCCTGATCGTTACTACCATAAAAAAAGACAACAACTTAATTGAGAGATATGTGTCAGCGCTGTAGTCAGCGGGTTCTTTCTCAAATAGCATTAATTTTGTAAAACAATTTCGAATATTCAAATTTTAAATTAAAACAATATATAAATTACTGTTGTAATATTTGTTGATATTTTTCCGTTGAACTTCTCACTGCAAAATTAGGTATTCAAAACCTAACTTATCGCGCCACACAAAAATACCAAAATGAAAAAGTTTCCAGCACTAAAAATATATTCAGTGTTGCCAAACTTCTGGATGTGTTGTTTTTGTTTTGTTCGCTTTGGAAAATTTGGTAATAAATAAACATAATAATTCCTTTAAGCAGAAGCTCCTTGACAACCGAAACTAGATTCGATAGGAAATAACGAAACGTTTTGTTTGAGGAACTGTTTTTAATGGCCCCATTGGAATAAGACTCTCAGCATGTTAACGTTGTATTATGCGAGCGCCACTTTTTTGCAATCGTTCAGGATTCAAAAAGTTTGTAACAAAATTGCTGAGCATTTAGCCCAACCGTCGAGCATTTCGTTTTATACATTACATGCGGGCAGCGACGATGGTTTCGGTAAGTCCGCCAATCCAGTTTATATATGTATACCTGCATGTAACTCTGTTTTTATAGATCCCACCAACGCCAGCTCAGAGCTGTGCGGCAATCGAAATGAGGCCAAGGTCACGGATATACTATGGCTAATTCGTAATCAACGGGGTTGCTGCCTACGTCCCATTCAAACTTTAGAAATCACACCCTGGATTAGTTTTCCAGCAGCTCCAAGTTGGCTGCCTTTTGATTACGCTGCCGACACTCTAACACCAGGTATTTAAAAATAAAAGGCGACGACCCATTTTTAAATTTACACTAGAATGCGCATGTTATAATGACAAGTTTCTTTGCAATAATTCAAGTGACCAGTCCAACTGCGGAGTCGTCGACACCATTAAAGCCAAGAATTCTATTGTCTCAGGACAAATCTAAGCACATTCAATTGTTATTAGAGGCCAAAGTGCAACAATCAAAAAGCGACGAAGGCGCCAATGAAACGTTGCCCGTTCGTGTAAGTTACATACATATGTATTTAAATTAAACAAAACAAACATTAAATAAATAGGATCACATAATCATTATTATCCATTATCCGTAAGTTAAATTTCGTTAGATCACCCCGCATTTACTGTTTAATAATTATTGATTAATTGCAAGTGATTTGTCGAACTCATAATTCTATGACCCAGCACATGTTCTGTTTTTTCTTGCATGTCTCCATGGTTATGTTCTCCGTTTCAATGCGAATCTAATGTTAGTTGGAAGACTTTGGTAAGCTAATTGCATGGAAAATAGATTCTCACCTGGCGGTGCTCATTGAGACTGATGTGGAGCACTTTACGCAGTTGTTGATTACAACATTTTTAAAAAATAACTTATGCATTAATGATCAGCTGCCACTGATGAGGATTGAGTGTAAGCTGAATTCTAATTAAACAATGAGATAAAGCAATTGTTAACAACACTTTTTCTGATTTGTGCCTTTGCAGCGGTCCAGTTAAAGGGGCAACCTCAACCGTTTGAATTGTTGGCGAATCATCTCAAACGACAGTCCCGTAATTCAGCCAAACTTACTGAAGGCAAATGGAAGAAGCATTTAGAAGATTTGCGAGGCCTTAGTGTGCTGGCCCACCAGGCCACAGAATTTGAACAACAAAAAAACCGCACGGAAACCAAACAAAAAGAAGCAAAACCAGACTTGCTAGCCCATGAAAACCAAAATCAGGTGCAGTCCGAGGAAAACATCCAGTCACAGGACAAATCTATCGATGTGGCAACAGGTTCAAAGACTGCTCAATCACTTTCACCTATTGGTGAACAAAAAAAACTAGTCGATAAATCTCCAGCACCAAAGTCATCTCCAGTGTCAGCTGCACCTTTAATTGAAGTTTCTGCCAACACAGCAGCTAAAAGTTTTTTGGCTGTTAAGCCGCAATCGCCCCCTGCATTACAACGAGCTGCACCTCCAGCGCCACCAATTGCCACTAACTCTCGTTCTACCTTAACACGCCACAAGCAAAGTTCTAAGCAGAGTAAGCCTCTTAATATTCTAGTCTACTCCGACAGTACCACTGGCCGCGAATCAACCTTGACAACACTGCAACAGCTTTTAGAGCGAAATGTATACACCGTTTATCCCCTACTGCAACAACAGGTGTACCAAAAACATTGGTTCGACCAAACTGCTCTTCTAGTGGTATGCGGTTCTGTGACACCAGCTATTGGCCAAATTTTCGTTGATTATTTTCTGCAAGGTGGCAAGGTGTTGAGTCTTTGTTCAGATATTTTACACTTTGTTTTGCCCAATTACCGCACAGCTGAGGTGAGTTTTCACTGTGTCAACTGAAATTATTCAATTAAGGTAATAAAATTTCGCAAACAAGGTTCGCGAACATGAATTAGTTCAATTCTCCTATGACAAATGGCAGAGGGTTAAGATGATGCATCACATATTCTGCTATCAACCATCGCCTGTGAAAAAACATTTCTCCACCGACAGCGAAGAATCATCAAAATCGTCCTCAAATTCACGTAAACCGTAAGTGTGTTAATACAAAAGGCATGGACTTAATCTAGCAATTTTAAGACTGCTTTATTTATATGCATGCTACTGAAAAAAGTATTTAATTAATGTAAGCACAAAGTGCATATACATATCATTCTTAATATTATTTATAAGTTAAGACCATCATCATTTAAAAAACTTAAAACGCCTTTTAAAATGATTGGTCTAAAATATTTCTTTCTATGGCTAATATTTAGCAACGATTTTTTCCACTTTATAAACATCTTTCTGCTTTCCCTTTCGCCATTTCTAAAAACTTCTGGAATACAATTATTCTATGCTTCTATGTATTCTTCCTACTGGTTGATTTGTCCCATATGTATCGTCTCTGTGCCTGCCATTTTTTTTTAACTGTTTATGTGTGTGCAACCGACACTGTTATTTTCCACAACTATTACAAAACAAACCCCCCCAAAAACAAAACCAAAATCGAACCGCCGCTTAGAGCTCTAGTATGTCCAAGGTCCATGGAAGTCAAAGATCTGTCCGGCCATGAACACAGACTGGATGTCCAAGTGCTTGGATTTGAGGAGACATGGAACACACCAAGTCTTTTATTGGCGAATAGTTTGCAAAGTGGCGGAACTGCGGTCTTTTCACAGGTAGAAATTGTTTTTTAGTTCATTAAATTCTTCATGTATTTTATTATGTGGAAATTTGTAGGTTCATTTGGAGACAAATCCCATTGAATTTGAATCAGATGAACTGAAATTTGAAATACTAAAACAAAGTGAACGCACACGTCTAGAGATCTTTGCGGACATACTGCAGAAACATTTGAATGTCCATGTAGCAAAGGTGTTAGCGGAGCTGGATGGAAAGACCGAGATATCGCAACTACAGAATTATCGCGGTGAAATCTATCAGCGGGCGTTTTTCCTAGGACGCCATGAGGTTCGCTTTCGAATAGTTGCGTTATCTTAAATCTACGTAAGTATTAAACTGTTCTGTTTTTAGTCCAAATTTGAGCTACTGGAAAAGCTGCGATTGCGATGCTCTGGCGCGGATAATGTAATTGCTACGCCAAACTTAGCACTTAAATTTTGCGGAAAAGATGACACAGCCCCAATGGCCAACAATACAAACGTTTTGCCCATACTTATACATTCCTGTCCTGATGATTTCTCTACAGTGGATTACTTTGATGTAAGACACTAATCGAATTTTCAGTTCTACGTATATATTTAATGTTATTCCGTTTCTGATGTGCAGCATCTGACCACGGAACATATTGGTCGTCTGGTAATCTATGCGCCTATCATCAGCAGTTCAATGCATGTCATTAACAATCTAGAACTAATCCACGGACTCGCTGTATTACCCCTGCGACAAACCGCAGGTGTCGGCCGTAGCCAGAACCAGGTAGAACTACTAAACAAAATAAATAAAATTGCATCATTTAGGGTTTTATTTTCAGTGGCTTAGTCCTTTAGGATGTGCCATGTTCTCGTTGCAACTTCATCTGTCTATGGATTCATCCTTGGGTTCGCGTTTGCCACTGCTACAGCATGTTATTGGGGCTGCCATTGTGAATTCCTTGCGTAGTCATAAACTTTATAGGGTAAGTGATTCCGTTGAACTAAAGACGATGTATAAATGTACCGTTTCTTCCTAACCAAAAGTAACAAGATATTCATAAAACTAATAGCTTCTTCATCAAGAACACTTTTTAGAGTGCACTTGGCCTTCATTCTTTTTGATATTCACTTTCGAGCGGTGCAAAAAAAAGAATTCACATCAAAAAGTAGCTTTTTTCTTGGTTTGTGGCTTGTAGGAATAAGATTTATTTGACATTTTGCTTAACTTGATTAAGTTTTACTGCAAAATTTAACGCACTTTCTATTTACAACTTCGGGATAATACATGACGTTAAATGTACATCTTAAAATAGATGGCGCTTAAACTTAATTAACAATTTTTAAAATTGCTCACCTGATTTGCGTTTACATTTAAGAGTTTCTGCTTCTTTGTCTTTTCGAAAGTTAACCTTTTTTGTTTAAGCATATTTATTGTATGGGTGTATATATGCAATTTAAAATTGGTTTGGCTATAATTTGATTTTTCATGCTTTTAGTTATTTACAATTTGCGACAACTTTTACACACCAACAATGAATTTGTATCTTTTTTTATATTGTATAACATAGTAATTGTACTAGACTTTGTATCTATATATATATTTATATATGGTTAAAGAGAACTCAGGTTTAGAATACCGACTCCGCTGATCGTGATAGATTTACCGGATGCGAGGGACTTCGTGCCAAACGTTTCTTGGGCAAAAGCTCAAGCAGTGATAGCAAGCGAGCAAATTCGGGACGATGTTCTTTTTCATAGGTCCAGCATAGCATCAGAAGATCCTTAACGTCTCTTCCCGACTGAAGATTAGCCAGAGATTGCTTCATGCCACGACCCACTTGCCAAATGATGGATTCAGGCGGCTGATCCTTAAAGGTGAATTCACCGCATATCAGTTCATACCACACTGTGCCAAAGGAATAGACATCCGAATAGGGTGTAAACTCCAGACACTCTCCAGCTGTAGGCTTACGGGCAGGTAAAGCCCGTATTAATTCCGGGGCTAGATAGCACAACCAGTTATGTGGCACACCCAGGCCCATATCACAGTATAATAGTTTTGTAGAGCTAAAGAGACCAAAATCCGTGATGATCACTTTACCATTTTCGATGAAAATGTTTTTTGTACGCAGATCTTTGTGGATGATGTCACGGGCATGGAGATACCCCATTCCTTGGGCAATCTGTTGGGCAATTAACAAAATGCGATTCATAGGAAACTTCTCTTTCCTTTGATGAATGTACGTGTATAAAGTATTGCCCTTGCAAAGAGAGGTGACAATAGCCAAATTTGGTGGATTCATGCAGGCACCCATAAAAAGCACCAAGTTTTCATGTCGCGTCTTTTTAAAATTGGCCACCTCCATGCGAAATGTTTCAAGCATTTGCTCATCCTGCAAGTAGTCCTCATTAAGTAATTTGACTGCCACATCCCCATGCCATAACGCACGGTGAACAGTGCCAAAGCGACCTTGACCAATTTGCTCAAGTACGCGTAAGTCCCCATAGGGTATGTCCCATTCCTTTAAAGATATGGAATTTTGGCGCCATTGACCGGAATCCCCGTCCTCAGTTGAGTCCACTCTTACGGGAGTGCGATCCGAGTCTGTACTAGTGCTGGCACTTCCTGAAAGCGACACTGTAGTGGTCTTATCGCTATCATTTGACTTGTGCGTGTCCGTATATTCTGAAGTGAAAGGCAATCGCTTGTCCACACCAGCAGTGCTCAATTTCCGCGGAAAGAAACTGGTAATTGTCGACGAGGAGGACGTACTAGATGCATTGGAAGATTGACTATTAATTAGGGGCTGGCTATTGTGCAGAAGATGTTGGTGACCGTTCATCGAATTATTATTGTTATGGTTATTGCTTTGCTGCTGAGGGTTGTTGTTGCCATTGGAGTAGGAGGTGGTGCAGGAGATGGATGAGGAAAAATTGGTAGCAGCTGTAATGATGGCGCTTTCAGACGCGAGTTCCTCGCTGTTTGTTAACAAAGTTTCCACTTGATTACTACTGGTAATGGTAACATTGGGAAAATAAAATTGACTTTTAGTCTGATTATGCGTTAACGGGGTCGATCCGCTTTGATCCCGTTCCCTCTCACGCTGGCGTTCTTGATCCCTCTCCTGCTGCTGAAACAATGCTGGACTGCTGGGAGTGGAGCTGGTGCAACTTGAGCTTGGTGAACTGCTATCACCACAAATCTGCTGCTGCTGTTTATTCACCATTGGTGATCCTTTACTATGGACATGTGGTAATGTTGCAGAATAACCAACTTGTTCTTTTCGTTGACGAAATTCATCCACATATCCCTTCGGCAATCCACACGATGGTGGAACGTGGGGCCGACATCGAAAGTGACAAATGTATTTGCAGTCGGTGCACTTTAGGTAAGGGGGGAAACAATTGCTTTTGGCACAATGTACAGTGACCTAATAATCCAAAACCTTTGCTAAAGCGATGCTTAATGGCATGACCCATCCCCACATGTCCAACACCGGCACCTACTCCGACAACAGGCGAAGAGCACGGCACTTGCAGAACATTGGAGGAACTCGAAGAGCTTGTTGCATCCGCAAAGATGTCCGTACTACTTGTCGAGCTATGGCTGTCAGGACTGGGATCGGTGTGTAGACGACTTCGTGGCAGTAAATCATCTGCAAGTCCTGCTGTACCAGCTTCTAGCAAAGTTGTCTGATGTTTTTTAGCGGGGGGCGGGGTTTTTCGGCTTCTCTGTGGAGTACCATTTAAGCTGCCGCCGCCTCCTCCAGTTATACCGCTTAAACTAGGCGTAAAGGGCGAATTAGGCGGAGAAGGTGTTAGAATTAAGGTCAACTGAGAGCCTTGCCGGCTGCTGGAACTTAGCTCCTCAGGAGCTGCTTGTATTGTAGAGGTAGTCGAGGTGGAAGTACTACCACCGCCACCACTTTTTGCCCCTTTGTTCCTATGATGAAGCCGGGGCGAGGCTGTAGCCAGACCCAAGCCTGAGACTGGTCCTATGCTCCCACGATGATGTGTTTGTGGTCTGTCCCAGGAGTCCCAATGCCATTGCTCGGGATCACCAATACCCGCCGCTGACCCGTCTTCAAGAGTTTCCAAGCATTTTCGTAGATTTTGCATGGCCCTGGTCAGTCGACGCATCTCTTCCTCCCGTTGCTGATTTTCAGAATGCTCGTACAAAATTTCCTTTAACTCTTCATCACTCATTTTTAACGTTTCTTCTAGCGACTTCACCTTGCTCAATATTATATTGAGAGTCTCCTGGCCCAGCCCAACAACACGCAGCCATTGCCTTAATTCGTTTCCAGTAGCATCGTGATGGGGCAACAAACCATTAGCTGGTATCCGCTCGTTCAAACGACTCTTGGTTATTAGCAGTTCAGAGAAGAAGCGCACGAGCTTTGACTCCAAACAGCGAATCTCCTGCTGTGTCAACATGGAACTTGTGGCACACTGCGTTCGCAGACCTTCCAAATGGTTGGCCGAGAGATCAATCATATCCTGAATAATATCCAGATTTCTGTCCGTCGTGTCTACTCCTGTATCCTGAGTAATGCTGCTGCTGCAGCTGCTCATTTTGTCGATTCTGTTGTCTCGCTTCAAATTGATTTTTTCCAAGCACTCACAGCAGGCTAGCGAAGCCGCACCGCATTATCTCTTTTTCGGTCACGTTCACTAGGACCACATTTAAATGACGGCAAAACTAGGAATTGCAGCCCTTTTTTGGCAATGCAAATTCGCCCAACTATTCTTTTATGAACTATTTATTTTGTTGGCTGCTGTTGTTGCTTTAGTTTCAATGAATTTTCTCTACACCTCTGTTGTGTTGTTGTTAGAGCTGGTAAACAATCGGTAAGACAATCGATTACATCGATGGTTTTTATACCCTTGTAAAAAGGTATATTAATTTTGGTCAAAATCAAAGTATATATATTCTTGATCAGCATGACGAGACGAGTTCAAATAGCCATTTCCGTCCGTCTTGGTCAACGCAAACTCCCCCTAGACCGTAAGAGCTACAGAGCTAAAACTTTCCATGTAGGCTTGTATTTAATGCAGGGGTCATATATCTCGGATTCAGCCGGATCGAACCACTATATCATATACTCCCATACAAACGACAAACTCACAAACAGTGTCTTTTCTCAATAACTCAAAGATTGGGTGACTATATCATATAACTCCCATAGAAACGATCGGTCAAAAACAGTGACTTTTGTCAATAAGTTCGTTACTTTTGACGCTATTGCTTTTCAACTAAGCATTTGTTAGTTTAAAATATCTGTTAATGAGTGTGCCGGATTCGATCATGATCGGGTGACTAATTCATATAGCTCCCATAGGAACGATATGTGGTAAACCGTGACTTCAATCAATAACTTCGTTATTTCGTATGCTAAGATGTGGCCGTTCTTTAGGAAACATCAGCCTTTTTAGATACATTTTTTTTCCACTTTGGTGGTCAAAACTTTAATTATTTGAATTATTTATTTATTTTTTTCAGGTCCTTGACATAGCTTTAAAATGGCCAAACGATATTTATGCCAATGGAGATATTAAAATAGGTGGACTTATTGTAAATACAACTCTTTTGGGCTCCCAAGCAATTGTGAACATAGGCTGTGGGATCAATTTAAACAACTCAAATCCAACAGTCTGTATTAACGACATGATTAAAGAATTTAACGAGCGATCTGTGGAAAAACTGCCTTTACTAAAATACGAAGAGTTTATTGCCTTGATCTTTAATGAAATTGAGCGGCTTTTGACAGATGTTCAAAATGGTGACTTTGAGAGTTTTTATACCCTTTATTACTCTCTGTGGCTGCATAGGTAAGCAGAATAATTTTAAAAACATATGTAAGATTACAATGTTTCTTTTCAGTGATCAAATTATTAAGATTTGCTTGGTTACGAATGAAAAAGAAAAAAGAGGCTAAAATTATTGGCATTGACGAATTCGGCTTCTTAAGAGTTAAATTACCTAACGGCAAAGAGGAAACTGTACAACCTGATGGGAATAGCTTTGATATGCTAAAGGGATTGATAGTACCCAAATACAAATAGGTAGTGCAAAAAAGGAATGCCAAATTTTCGCCGCTTTGTTTACGCGTTCCTTCCAACTGAAGTTTAAATATACATAACTTGAGTATCCAGCAAAATTATTAGGCTAATCGATTTGAAAAAATAAGACACTGCCCACATATTGATTTTCATGTTGCTTAAGAATAATGTTTGATATATAACGAAAAATGTTGTATTTGAAATGCTTTACGTAAACCAAATTTGATTATATTTTAACTAATCTATCTCTACTGTTTGCCATTATTATTATTCAAATAAAAACCACCTCAATACCGATAGCAGAGTATTTTCTCGGTATTTACACGGTATTTCTTGCTACGATATACGATATCGATAACCACTCTGTTGTCCATTTTTGACCACCCAGAGCAGATAGGAATTTGTATAAGATTTTTTATTGAATTCTACCGTCAAAATTTCCCGACGTCGCTGGAAAAATATTTGCAGGATGACATTGGTGGGACTGGCTGCTCGAAAGCTGGCACAAAAACAAAGGTAAACTTATTTTCTAAAATCGACGTAAAAACCAAAATGTGATTCCTTCTTTACAGGACAGAAAAATTGGCCGCCGCGTTTCCTAATGGGATACGCTGCCAAAAGTGTCTACAAAAAGGACATTGGAGCTACGAGTGTCGCGAAAAACGGAAATATGTTCATCGTAGTTCGCGTACCAAACAGTTAAGAAAACATTTGACTCAAAAAGAGGCAAATAAGATTGAAACGACAGCGACAACGGCAGATGAGACCCAGGATGGGATCAGCTCTCAGAATGAAAAGGCCAAGCGACGTCGCAAACGTCAGACTTCCTCTTCCTCATCTTCATCGTCCTCTTCAGCTTCATCAAGTTCATCAAAGAGCAGCTCGGGCAGTAGTTCTAGCTCTGGATCTACGGATACAGATTCCAGTGATTCTACCTCGGACTCACAAGATGGCAGCTCATCTGGGGAGGATGGGTCGGCAGGGGACTCATCCAGCGGTGGCACAAGCAGTGATAGTGACAGCGATGATGCCACCAAAAAAACAAAGAAACGTCGTAAGAGCTCAAATGAATCAGACGATGTAGGCGCCGGGGATTAAAGTGTATACTTCAGTATGATCATACATCATACATAAGCATAGTTTTAGTTTAATTTAATTTTGTCTTAATTTAAAAATGACAAGAACTCATTTTAAATTCCATTTTTATTCGAATTAAACTGACCCAAATTAAATAGCCAAATTTGCGTGTCTAATCTGAGTCCTGTTCAACATCGTAATCTTGTAATCTATCAACAAACATTCCAAGGTCAATTTCCTGTCGATTGATATCGTCTTGCTTTCGTAGCGGATTGACTTTAGCCTTGGGTGGATCATATAAAGTAATGTCCAACGAATTGTTAGTTAGAAATGGGGAATTGGATTCCTGTTTATGTTGCAGGGAATGTTGCAAAGACAACGATTTCAGATGGAGCTCTTCCACCTAAGCAAAAAGACAGCATAATATATTGAGCATCAGCAATATATGTATGTATGTATGTACGTGCATTTTTCTACCTTCAGAGAGTTTAGAGCTTCCTGTATTACTGGCAAGACCTTCACCAATTTCTTTTCAACTGCGTATAGTTCTGTTTGCTCTTTTGCCAATGCACGGTTTGTTTGTAACATTTTTATTTTACACTAATATGCCAGACGACGTCTGTGATGCCAAGTTATCGGAAGTTGGTAAAAAGTTAGCGTTGTTTTTAAATTGCAAACTGCTAGGCAACTCTGCAAATGGTATCAATCACAATCATCTCTAATGGCTCACAACAGCTGTGATAAAAAATAAAGAAAAATAAATCAAAAAGCGAAAAGTAAAGCATCCAGCACCATACGTTTTAATCAATACCGATGTCGTGTCGCTGATTAAGTTACAGTGAAGCACAGAAAGCGTTAAACATATTAAATAACAAGTAGTACACTCATTCATTGGCCAACCCACTTGAGATTTTTGCATACAAATAAAATGGATGGAGAGATTGTCAGAGGAACGTCACGGACACGCTTTATGTCTCCGGAGGAGTTATCCATGCAAGCAGTTTGCAAACAGTTGTATCGTAATCACATTTTTCGGGGATTTTATGTGGAACGTTGCTTTGTCCAGCAAATTGGTGACTATCGAGATGTTATAGCCCTGGATCGTGGAGAACGCGAGCTGGAAAAGTTGCTATTAAAAAGCGCTGCTCAAATGCAAATCTTTTATCAACGAATTGTACCCAGAATGTGGATTGGCATTAATTGCATTACCAGTAGGCAGCAACAAAACCAACTGGAAACCTGTATCTTGACCGAGCTAAATGACCTGGCCTTTGGTGAATATTGGTTTTGCATACGAACATTGCGCTTTCGAGATGCGGAAGTTCAATTTAAAATCAAAATGGTGAGACCTGTGGACTCCCAAGAATCATCACGGTCTCGGCATTCGCTGTCGTCTATCAGTGACAGGACACTTACAGACAGAACAGAGCATATTGCTAAGGAGAACGATAAGGTTGATAACAAATTGGAAAGTTATTCTAAAATTGGTCTCTCCGATTTCGCTGTCTTGCTGAGCAATTGGGGTGATTCCATTAAGGTCACCATATATGATTTTATGGCCAAAGATGTAAACAAACAGAACTTTGTCAGTGTTATTCGATTTCTAATACTGGCTTTAGTTGGTTGCGTGGGCGGGTTAGCAATGGGGCTTCGTTTTATCGGCATTTTCGCGGTCCGTTTCCTATATGAATTGAGCCGCCTCACTCACACGGCAACTCCCATTGTATTTAAATTAATAGACTTTATGAACAAGTTAGTTGGAGGATTTTTTTATTCTATTAACTATGATTTGGAAGGATTTGATAGTGAATCGTGGTAAAAAGCCTCCACTTGCCGAGAATCAGCCTCTACCAAGACTAACCTATGAGCGGCGTAGTCTTCATTACAATTCAATTAGCAATTTTCAATAAATTTGTTACAGTAATTTATTTGTATATTTAAAATTATAGGTAAAATGTAAATTTCTATCTTTGGAGTGGTTATTATTTTATGAAATAATAAATGAAATGGGAGAAAAGTTTTGGTGTAGAATACATCTGATATAAATAAAAATTCCTGTAGTTTTACTTCCAATTTTCATTTCATTATATATATATATACATATGTATGTATATATGTATACATATAATATGAAATAATTCCATAAAAATCGCTCCACTGAAGCTTCAGAGTTTAGCAATATTAAATGCTGTTTGTGGCGCAAAAATAATTTTATTTTTATCACTAGTAATTAAAGGGTAAAACTAGCCTTAAAAAGGCTAATGTGCCAGTACTAAATCAGTCAGTGCTGCGCTAGATTTCAGTAAAGCGAATAATAACAAAAATAATGTTAAAATTGAGTTAAATTTGTCAAACAAACATTTTAGTCGCAACAAAATTACGCTGCACATGTACAAATTTAAATAGCCGGCAGTCACCCACGAGAGCCAGGGCCACCAAAACAAATACGACGAAATAAAAAACAAAATTGCATCTTAACATCTATCCTTATTAATCCAACTCTAAATGGTGGGAATACTGGTGCAGGTGTTCAAATGGGACAAGCGGTGGCAATTATTGCATAAATGTGATTTGATATTTAAGAGAAATATAAAGAAGCAAGTGGTGTATCCAACAAAGTGAGTTGCTACAGCCCCCTTCTTGAGGGTGGGTTTTGTTTACAACTTGCATAACATTTTCCAATGATATTGTCAGACTTGCAGAAGTTGGACGGCTGGTAGATGCCAAAGAAGGTAGATATGAGACAGGACAATTGTTCCTACATCGCATCTTTGGCTACCGTGGAGTCATATTGTTTCCCTGGACGGCTCGCGTCTATGACAGGGACTTGCACAGTCCGAGCAAGATAGCATCGGTGGCGGTCAATACTTCACAGCCTCAGGAGCAGCAGCGTTCCAAAGATGCAACTGCTAGAATAAAGCCAACAGTGGGTGGTAATGATTCGACGACTACTACACCCTCGGCGCAGTTAACGAGCAGCGATTTATCATCGGAGACTACGAACTTAGGAGTTTCATCGCCATCTAGTTCCACCTCCTCAGGCCAAGTCGATGCCAAAGATATAAAGGGCAAAGTGCAAACGTTTTATCAAGTCCTTATAGATACCCGAGATTGTCCGCATATTGTAAGTAAATACAAAGCACTCCACATTCTTTTCGCTAATTTCTGCCTTGTCAGCGCGCTCAAACCGAGGCAGTGACATTTTTAGGTAATCAGGATTCCAATCGAAGTCTCTATGCCATACCTGGCTTGGATTATGTGGCTCATGATGATATTATGCCGTATAATTCAACTGAAAAACATCCGCTGCAGCATGAGCTGTTTGACAAGTTCCTTACCTACACGCCAGACCAGGATCCCCCATTTGTGAGTCAAGATACATTAAAGGCATGGCAAGAGAAGAATCATCCGTGGCTCGATATGAGCGATGTGCACAAAGAGACAACTGAAAATGTTCGGGTCACTGTGATACCGTTTTATATGGGATGCCGGGAGACGCCAGCTAGCTCGGTGTACTGGGTATGGAAACTCACAACTATTATACAATTTTGGCTAACTACTATTCGGGTTTCTTTTTAGTGGCGTTATTGTATTCGCCTGGAAAATCTCGGTGATTTGAGTGTCCAGCTGAGAGAACGCCATTGGCGCATTTTCTCTCTTTCGGGTACCCTGGAAACAGTCCGCGGTCGCGGTGTAGTAGGACAGGAGCCTATTTTAAGTCCTAGATTGCCTGCTTTCCAATATAGCAGTCATGTCAGCTTGCAAGCGCCCAGTGGTCATATGTGGGGAACATTTCGCTTGGAGAGGGAAGATGGCTATTCATTCGATTGCAAAATTCCTCCCTTCTCATTGGAAAGCAAACCAGATGATATGCCACCACCTTCAGCAACAACTCCTGCAGGATCAGGTGAAGACGACAAGAAACGTGGCGAGGACAGTGACTAACGTTATAGATGGAGAATGGAATAAGGGCGAGGCTTGTTGTTTACAGCATAGATAAATGATTTTACCAGACAAACCAAACAAATATTTCTCCTCAATGAAAGAAATTGTACATGTGTTTAGTGCAAATTATAATTAAAATAATTAACAAAACGATTAGGACAAGGAAACAATTTTATAAATTCCTATCCCAGCCTCACATTTTTAGTCTCCACATGAAGGCCAAAATCGAACGTCCGACGGTTGTCATGTAAATCAAATAGTTTTTGCAATGCGTCAATCGCAGCCATTTCCTTAGCAGTTTGTAAAGTTTCACCAAATCCTTTGCCTAACATTTGACGATTGGAGTAGATGCCCACTTGATAAGCGGCCAGAACTGTGTTTTTTCCACAATCTCCTTGTAGACGAGGCTCGGGTTCACTCCATTCTCGCTGCTGACAAGCCTCCTTAAGCAATTTAAAGGGCTCCACTGGTGTCCAAATCTCCAGTAAATCCTTTTGATTTAGTTGCGTGCATATAAAATCCCTTATAAACATAAATGCACGTTCAACACCACTGGAATCGGAGAGTGCTCCAATTACTGCTTTTAAAGAGTTTGCCAAAATCTTATCGCTAGGCGGATATTCTGAGGAATAAATCAAGTCTATGCTACCCAAATGCCTGGATACATTGGCTAAAGTCTCTGTGCTTAAAAGATAAGTCTCTAGGGCTTCAAGCCCTTCTTTAGGAACCTTCGGTAAAGATTGCTTCAGATAAGCTTCCACATAAGCTGCGGCTAAATGGCCTCCTTTTTCCGCTAGGTTAGCATTATGCGCGATTTTCAGATCCTCTTCCTCTATACCGAATTTCCTTTGACGTTCTTCTTCCTTGTGGGCATATGAAGGATCCGTAAAGGCTTGTTGTAACACTGGCAATTCAAAATTCTCGCTCAATCTCTTTCCGAATGAAAATAATTCCGATCGATAGTTCCAATCCACATATCCAGATCGAGGGTCTGGTCCTCGGGAACCCTGTTTCTGTTGCCGGTGGGCTAATTCACGTAACGTCGGTGCAACCCAGCGCTTAATCTGACGGCGTGTTTGTGCTGAAAAATTCCGTCTTATAAATAAGGTTCTTGAAAGAGACTAAAACAGTTTACCTGTTTGTGCTTGTGCTTGAACCCGACCAGCCAACAAACCGGCCGCTAAGCTGCGTAAAAACGACATTTCAAACTTAAAAAGTTCTATATTTCTCAACCAAATAAATTTATAAGTAGTGATGCCAGATGCTTCAATTCACTACAATTCTGTATAAGTGCCATTTCTAACGATAAGTGCCATCTCTAACATATCGTACTGCAGATACTCGCGATAAAAATCGAAGACGACGCCGTGTTTGTATGCATTAAAAAGGCACGAAAATTTTATTAAAATTGTGTTGAAGCTGGAAATATAAGCAAGAAATAGGAATTGGTGTCATAAAAGAATTTCAGATCCACCACAGTTATGGCTTTACAAACATATGGCGATAAGCCGGTGGCTTTTCAATTGGAGGAGGGAGGTGAATATTACTATGTTGGATCGGAGGTGGGAAATTATATGCGGCACTTCCGCGGGATCCTGTACAAGAAGTATCCGGGAATGACACGTATAGTGCTATCCAATGAAGAGCGGAAACGTCTGGCAGATTCGGGCTTAAGTTCACATATCTTAGCTAGCTCTGTTTCTCTTTTAAGAGCAGTCGAAGTAGATGATATCATGGCCGGCAATGATGAAAAGTAGGCTATTGCACGATTATTATTTTTATTTTAAAATTTTTATTAAAATTGACTTGCCATTCCTCTAGATACCGAGCAGTTTCCGTTAACACATCAGACACTCCAGTTGCCCGGGAAAGCAAGTCCAAGAAGCAGCCGCAGTACGTTCCAACTATGCCCAATTCGAGTCATTTGGATGCTGTGCCACAAGCCACCCCAATTAATCGGAACCGTGTGCACACTAAGAAAGTACGTACCTTTCCAATGTGTTTTGATGACACCGATCCCACGGCCAGTTTGGAAAATGCTGCTCAAAAAGAATGTCTGGTGCCGATTCGCCTGGATATGGAATTGGAAGGCCAAAAATTACGGGACACCTTCACTTGGAATAAAAATGAGAGCATGATCACTCCAGAGCAATTCGCCGAAGTGTTGTGTGATGATTTAGACTTGAACCCGCTGCCGTTTGTGCCGGCTATAGCCCAGGCCATAAGGCAGCAAATCGAAGCTTTTCCAAATGATCCGCCTATTCTTGAAGAGAGTTGCGATCAGCGGGTAATAGTCAAACTCAATATACATGTTGGGAACACCTCACTAGTTGATCAAGTCGAATGGGATATGTCAGAGAAGAACAATAATCCAGAAGAGTTTGCTATTAAGCTGTGCTCGGAGTTAGGTCTAGGCGGGGAGTTCGTCACGGCCATAGCTTATAGCATTCGCGGTCAATTGTCGTGGCACTGTCGCACTTATGCATTTAGTGAGGCCCCATTGTCCACCATAGACATACCCTTCCGTGTAGCCGATGCAGATGCATGGGCTCCATTCTTGGAGACGCTCACCGACGCAGAAATGGAAAAGAAAATTCGAGATCAGGATCGCAACACGCGGCGTATGCGACGTCTGGCCAACACGACAACAGGCTGGTGAGCACCAATCTTAAGTAAGATCAATATTATAATCCTCTCAATTATCTGAATAATAAACAATACTTATATGTGTCTGTCTTTGTATGGAAATTTATTAATTTTTAAATAATTATTCCACTTATTTCTAGTCCTAAACTAAAATATTAATAATAACATTTAAACAGAAGCCTTTTTAGTATGTATACTATTCATTGCAGTTATAATTGGATTCCTTGTGCATTTTTAAACCTTCTTAGTGAGGAAAAAAAGAGTAATTATTATACACTTTGAAGCGAGATTAAACTGTACAAGATACAATGATTCCTAATATTATAATCAGTAATCTAAGTTTCTGGTGTTACCAAATCGGCTTTATCCTGATCCTGATCCCCATCATAGAATTCATTTTTGTTTTCCACCAATTTGTCATCATCTGCCTGGGACATACGCACATCTGGATCCGAATTCTCTTCTTTCTGCACCTGCCTGATCTCCTCCATGTCGACATCGGGTGGGGTCTGTACCATTTGTACACTGGGTGAGTGTTGACACATTTTCAGATTCTCAAATACATGTTTGACAATTAGTTCAAGGTATTGCTTTGAATTGGCATTATCCTGCCGGGAATTTATCTCTGGATGCAAGGTAAAGTCGGGAGCAAAGAAGTCGTAATATTCTGTGGGTGGCAAATCATTGGCAATATCTTGATCAACCAAAAGTGAGGTTTCATGTGTCCAACAGCGGGCCACATTCCGCAAGGTGTAGCCGCCACCACCGACTACTAGAGTGGGAACATTGAGTTCCTTTACGAATTTAACACATTCGCCATGACCTCGAGTACTGAGCGAAAAGCAGCCTAGGCGATCGCCCGCTAAAGAATCTGCTCCACATTGCAGCACAATAGCTGTTGGTCGATAGAAATCCATTATGGCCGAAATGATGGGCTTAAAAACCTGAAAGTAGCTCTGATCATCGATTCCCTCTTTAAGCGGAACATTCACACTATAATAGCGACCGGATTCGGCACCAAGTTCGTACATATCCCCGGTGCCGGGAAAGAAATAATTCCCATACTTATGAAACGATGCCGTCATAACCCGATCCGTTAAATAAAAGGCCTCCTGCACTCCATCACCATGATGCACGTCAATGTCAATGTACAGGACGCGCGGATGGTATTTTAACAGCTCCAGAATGCCAATGACAATATCGTTGACATAGCAAAAGCCAGAAGCCTCAAATTTCTTGGCATGATGAAGACCACCAGACCAATTGATGCATATATCACTGTGATTATGATTTAATTTTTGGGCTCCCTCCAGTGACGCTCCGGTATACATAGCACAAAAATCAAAAAGGCCATCAAACACTGGGCAATCCTCGCCCACACTGAAATGGGCCAAATATTTGGTGTAGGCCACAGCTGTAGGTAGGCAAGAAAATTGAAGTGCAAACGAATAGAAAACAAGTTAATACTACAAACTTACAATTGCATTGGATATTTTGGGGCGTAACCTGCTGCAAATAGGCTATGTACTCATCGCTGTGAAAGCGTAGCATGTCCTGGGCACTAGCTCTGGAAAATATGTACATACATGTGTTTGCAAGTTAATGAATTTTCTCGCCTCTCCCACCTACTCACTTGTATGGCCGGTATATCTTCATTTTCTTGTCCAAGCCATAGTTCATAACTAAACTGTGGGTTACAGCCAAACGCTGCGGCTTCATCGGATGCCCAGCTCCATAATGGAAATTTCCGACATCGGCATTGTAGAAATATGAAACTCGCCGGTCGATCGTCATTCTGCAGTTGTATTTTATACTTCCCGATCCTTACCAACCAAGTTTCAATTGTGGTCTAAGGCTACACCGGGTGGCAGTAAATAAGTTTTTGCATATAAAACAATTAGCAAAACAACAACAATAAATAACAATCGCCGAGTCGTGTCCAGTTCGCCAAATAGCATGCCTAATTTGTTAAATGTGCCGAATGTTCACCTCTCAGATGTGGGTTCGTGGGAGTCTAATAAACTTATTGTAAACGATATTTTTTATTAATTCACAACTTGTTTACGATTAAAAAGATTTAAAAATAATAATAAACAATTACTCGCGAACTCGAACATGTCCAAAGTGTGACCAGTTTTTCGATATATCGATATTAGAAATCGATATGATATTTTACCAGCTCTAGCGGTTACTCACGCGTTTTAAATCGCGTGAGTAACTCAAACATGTTCGAAGGATTTAATCAGTAATCAGCGAAATCGATTATTCGACTAATCGAATATTTTCGGTCGGCGAAATTGAAAATCGGTGTTGAAAATGTGTTTATTTTTGAATTTCCGCGCATTTTTAAATTCAATCAACATTAAAAATACTAAATTCCTCTAATACAAGCAGTGGAAGAACTTACAACCATCTATTAATACATGTAAAATGTGAGATATGTTAAATATAAAAAACATAGATTCATTATTGCTGCCTGGCTTTATTTCCTAAAAGTTTAGTTTATCTTAAGGTTTCAATCACTTCTTTGTTACAAGTCATATTTTGCAAACCAGCAACAGCTGGCAATTCCAACTGGAATGTTAAAGAAACCAGACGACCTCGACAAAAGTTGTCGCAAGTAAAAGCAAAAAATCAACAAAACTGGCTAACTGCATGGGAATAAATAAAATGCACACCATCTAACGGTGAATTGTGAAACGAACGTACGTTGTTTAATTAGTTAAGTCAATGCATATCCAAGACTGTTTTTATTCTTAGTAAATCTTTAATACCTTTAAACAACAATTTCTTGTTAAAATGTTTTTCCAGACAAGCAGCAACGCTAATAACTGCTGGTAAGCCACGACAAGCAACAACCACTTCCAATAAGCAAAACGAAAGACTTCAATTCAGTTTGGCAAAGACAACGAACTCGAAAAGAGCTTCTCGCGGACCAAGACGACGGAATACCAAACGTCAGCAGTTAACGCCAACTGAAAACTGGAAAAAGCAGTAACAAAAAGAAAAAAACGGTACGTGCGCGCATGCGTGTGAAGTGTTATATGTCTGTGTATCTACAAGTGTGAATATGTGTGTGCCTCTAGCCACAAAACACAACTACCAAAAAAAAATATAAAGTAATAAAACGAAATCAAAATATAGAGCTAATCGAAAGAGTATATTTTACAAGTTTAGTGAGCCACGAATGCATTTCTTCATTTTAAATGATACATGTGTATATTTATGTTTCTATATGTACATACATACATACACAATCGTACCTAAATGCAGTTTGTAGGAACCATCAAAATTGTGTATTAAACAATTTTGTACATATGTATGTATGGATGTATTTTTATGAATAAATACTTCAGCACCATTCACTCTCACTGTCTTTAAGACAGTTTTAAACCTATCTAATATGATTTTTCTTTGGTCTTTTTTTTCGTTAATGGCTTCATGTTTTTTCATCGTCGGCAGCAGCAGCAGCACTCACGAACGGTAAAATTTTATTATGTGAAAGTTATGCTCTACCGCTCCTCCTTTTCTCCTCTTTATGGAAAGACAACTTTTTCTAATTTCCTTTACTTTGTCTACTCTTAACTGGTTTTGTGTATGCAACTTTGGCAACACTTTTGCTTTTCTGTGAAATCTGACCATTTAGCATTTGTCTTTATAAAGAAACCAGTTTCATTCTAAAATCTACACACCTTAAAACCAACTTGATCTATAAATTATGTAATTAACAATCCAATATATATAATATAAATATATGTACATACATATATATATATATATGTATATGTTTATATAATATGTATGTATAAAACAAAGATACAAAATTCGGGTCATACATATGGTGACTCAATTGACATAGGGAATTTAAATACCTACATTTGCATGTACATATGTATGTATGTATATTAATATAGCGTTCATCAAAAATGTGAGTCAATGATATTAAAACTTAATATTCTTCGAAGTTTACACTTTTTAGTTGACCAAAATACCACAAAATAAAGAAGAAGAAATGCCCAGCAAATATATTTGGTGACTCAGAAAGAGAAGGATTTGAGTTTTGGATGTTGTGCCGCTGAATCATAAAAGCAAAGAGCTATTAAGATTGTATGAATGCAGAATGAAAGTAACAAAGAAACTAGCAACAAAATTACGGACGCAGTTGTTTTCAAAATTCCCTAAATTGTATATACATTTCTTGTTTATGCTTTTCATCGTACACACAAAAGAAGAAACAGCGTAAACAAAACTGGTTGCTCTCGAGCAAAGCGTTATATACTTGGTATACTTTTTTTACATTTCGGTTCGACTGCCAATGCTAGACTTAACTCCGGTATTTCGCGATCTCGTTTGGGTAGACTAAATGTAGCAATCAATTTATCAGCTAGCCAATTACAGCAGCAGAAACAACAAAATAATTCGAAGCCTTTGAGTGTTTAGGTTTTTTCATACTAGAGCAAACTTGTATGTATGTATGTATATGAGTGTAAACATTCAAAAGGTGACTATGGTACTTAAGTAGATAACTTTGCTACTGATGAAGTCTGATCAAGGACGAATATACACAAAACATTTTCTAATTCAAAATTGATTAAAACTCTATTGGTTTTTAAAAATGTTCTCAGATTTATTTTTAGCCAAATTTATATAAATTTCTTTTTTAATACATTTTTATTTAACTTTCACTTTTAGTTATACTGACTGCCTCATGGCTTAGCTTTGGCTTGGGTTTCTTTTAATTGTTTCTGCTTGGAGACAAGCTTATGATCTACAATAGCAAAACATTCACTTCCATTGGAATCGACATAATCCCCTTTTCACCCAAATCCAATTTTAACGGAACTGCGGGGCTAATTTGGTTGATATAATAACAAAAGAAACATTGTTGAATGCCTTTCAACGAAAATGCCTTGCAGTTTTTGTTTTTTTTTTTTTTTTTGGTTTATTGTCTCTAACCAGTTTTTGCTCTGCCGACAGCCTTTCCTACTTATTCTGCTTCTACCTTAGCACAATATTTTGTTTTCCTGTCCAACCGGTTCAAGTTAACTGTCCAAGATCTACTAAAAATGCCCTGGAAGAACAGTATAAATCCTTCTCAGTTTTACCTCTTTTTGTTCTGTTTAGTCCAATCCAATTCGTTAATATACGCAGGGGTTGTGTATCTCGAATTCAGCCTGATCGGATCACTATATCATATAGCTTCCATACAAGGGAAGAGTTACCAAAATGTTGCAAGGGTATACAAACTTTGACGCGGTCGAAGTTAGCCCCGGCTCTATGGTTTTTAAAGTATAATTTACGATACGGACTGACTCTTTTGCTTTGTGCTAGCTAGTCTTAATCACCTGTAAGTGCATAATTATAGAGCTTAACTGGAATAGCACTGCAACTAAAATGCGATTCTCTCTAAATAATAAAGTATTTTTAAAAAAATATAAATCATCCGACCGTGACAGGACTCGAACCTGCAATCTTCGGATTCGAAGTCCGACGCCTTATCCTTTAGGCCACACGGTCCTTTTGCATCGAACAGTTACTTTCTGTTATATAAAGTGCGAAAAGAAGCGCATCCCAGACACTCACTAGTCCATGTGTACATACACAAAATCACCCATATTCCACCCACATTAAAATTTGCCTGCGGACTCGGGGTGAGTCAATGGTGTGATGTCTTACTTCTGCGCAGACTCCTAGAGAATATGTAGCCAATCCCTCTCACCATCAATTATAGGCACAGCATCTCTTTAGCATCCTTTATTCCTGTAGCTACGACCCTGGTTGAGAATGCATTTTTCATGTTGATGAGCAGGTGATAAGCATTATCTTTCAATCTATGATCCTTCTGCTTTAAGGTCCTTCTTATCGTTTCTAAAACGCTCTACAACGTTTATTTCTGGTTTGAAGTATTTGACCAAACAATCCAAAAGATTAAATTGACAATCACCTATAGTAATTCCTATTGAACCTTGTTTTTATTTAATCAAATAAATACATAAGTAAATTACTTTGAACCTTAATCGAAAGAAAATGCTTACAATTAATGCAAATAGTTATGATACACTAGCACTAAATTTATCAGTTGGTCAAAATCCAGGTTAAACTACTTCTAATGTCTTATTGTTAGATTTAAACTGGTCGTGGTTCAAAGGATATCTTTCCGCTTATCAATCATTTACAGGACCACTTTCTGGATTCACAGAAATAATTTAGGGAGATGTCTGCAATGCGGCATCGCCCAATGGCCCCACCTGGAGTTATAACGGGGACTGGTGCGGGTGTAGGAGCAGTCGGCGGTGAGCATGGCGATAGTGATGACAACAATTTTACCGATGACGAGAGTTCACCACTTACACATGATATTTATGGCGGCAGGTATGTCCAAAAAAGGACCAATTGAATTCAAATAGTGCTCACGATAGCGGTCAATCAAAGCTGTGTTCACTGAAATAGACAAACAAACTTTATCAAAGTCTATGACATACCCTTTTTTATACAGTTTTGAATCTTTGTTACAGCCAACGCACCATACAGGAAACCAAAGGCTGGGATGTATTTCGGGATCCACCTATTAAAATTGAAACTGGTTCGACAGCGAATCAGGAATGTTTAGAATTAACTATTAAGATCTTAAAGATCTTTGCCTATGTATTTACATTTATCATAGTCTTAACGGGTGGCGTTATAGCCAAAGGAACTGTGCTGTTTATGACCTCACAAGTTAGGAAGGATAAAAAAATGGAATATTGCAACAAGGATCTAGTAAATATTACGGTACTGCTTAGATAATGCTGTAATAATACAATTTTTGATTATTTCCTAGGGACGTGACAAAAACTTTGTAGTACGTCTGCCTGAGGAGGAACGTATAGCTTGGATTTGGGCATTGCTTATAGCTTATGCATTACCCGAAATTGGCGCTCTCATTAGATCCGCACGTATCTGCTTCTTCAAGACCTTCAAGGTTCCGAGAACAGGTCACTTCCTGTTTGTTTGGCTAATGGAGAGTTTGAGTGCTTTGGGCACGGCTTTGCTAATGTTTGTAGTGCTGCCACAAATAGATGCGATTCAAGGAGCGATGTTGACCAATTGCCTGTGCGTGATTCCAGGATTTTTCGGTCTTCTCTCGCGCACTTCAAAGGAGGGCAAGCGCTTTGTCAAAGTGATTATCGATCTGGCAGCGATTGCTGCTCAGGTAACTGGTCTCATAATTTGGCCATTATTGGAAAACCGCCGAGAGTTATGGGTTATTCCGGTGGCCTGTGTTATGATATCGTGCGGCTGGTGGGAAAACTATGTGTCCTCGCAGTCACCGCTTGGTCTGGTGCGGGTATTGGGGCGCATTAAAGAAGAAATGCGCTATACGCGCTATTTCTGTCACATGTTCCTTTCAATTTGGAAGATTCTTCTATTTTTCTGTGTCACTCTGCTTATTTACTGGGCCCAAGGAGATGAGCCTGGTAATTTGTTCACCATGTACGGCGATGCATTTGGTCCCCACAAGATTATCGTGTATGAGCTACCAGGTGGATTGGGTGGAGTCTTGCCCGATACTTTGGAGTCGGCAAATATTGACACAGTCGATGTTGATGCAGCATACAATACCGTGGTCTATGTTCTACTGCTCCAGATCTTTGGGTCGTATTTGTGTTATATTTTCGGCAAATTCGCTTGCAAAATTCTTATTCAAGGCTTTAGCTATGCCTTTCCCGTTAGCTTGACCGTGCCGATAGCCGTTTCCTTCTTGATAGCAGCATGTGGTATACGAATTGATGATCCCTGCTTCTTCCATGACACCATACCAGATTATTTGTTCTTTACGAGCCCATCAAACTTCCGTTTTAATAATTTTGTCACCGAGCAAATGGCCTGGGCCTGGATATTATGGTTACTAAGTCAAACTTGGATCGCACTGCATATTTGGACACCAAAATGTGAACGTTTGGCAACCACGGAGAAGCTTTTTGTACGGCCGATGTATTCTGCTCTACTGATTGATCAGTCTATGGCCCTGAATAGGCGACGAGATGACCAAGCGGATGTCAAGACAGAGGTGAGATTCGAGTAATTACGTAATATTTGAAATGACCTTTAAATTCTAATTTTCTATCTCAAAAACTTTTAGGACCTTTCAGAAATTGAAAAAGAAAAGGGTGACGAGTATTACGAAACTATTTCAGTACATACTGATCGTTCGTCTGCTCCGAATAAGCCTTCAATAAAATCATCTGACAATATAACCCGTATCTATTCCTGTGCGACCATGTGGCATGAGACCAAAGACGAGATGATAGAGTTCTTAAAAAGTATTATGCGTATGGATGAAGATCAGTGTGCTCGTCGAGTCGCCCAAAAGTATTTGAGAGTTCTAGATCCCGACTATTACGAGTTTGAAAGTAAGTACCAAAAAAAATGTAAAAAAAATCGCCAACCCAGATAATTTTGTTTGGGTTTTCTATAGCCCACATTTTTTTCGATGATGCCTTTGAGATTTCCGATCACAGCGATGATGATATCCAGTGCAATCGTTTTGTAAAGCTTTTAATAGCTACCATGGATGAAGCGGCCTCCGAGATCCACCAGACGACAATTCGATTACGTCCACCGAAAAAATATCCCACTCCCTATGGTGGACGTTTGGTCTGGACGTTGCCAGGAAAAACCAAATTTATAACACACTTAAAGGATAAAGATCGAATACGTCATCGCAAGCGTTGGTCCCAAGTTATGTATATGTACTATTTGCTGGGTCATCGATTGATGGAACTGCCCATATCGGTGGATCGTAAAGATGCCATAGCAGAGAATACGTATCTCCTAACACTGGATGGTGACATCGATTTCAAACCGAATGCCGTTACCTTGTTGGTAGATTTAATGAAGAAAAATAAGAATCTGGGTGCTGCCTGTGGGCGTATTCATCCAGTAGGCTCAGGGCCTATGGTATGGTATCAACTGTTCGAGTATGCCATTGGTCATTGGCTGCAGAAGGCCACAGAGCATATGATTGGCTGTGTACTCTGTTCTCCGGGTTGCTTTTCGTTATTCCGTGGCAAGGCTCTCATGGATGATAATGTTATGAAGAAATATACGACACGGTCAGACGAAGCCCGTCATTATGTGCAATATGATCAGGGTGAGGATCGTTGGCTGTGCACACTATTATTGCAGCGTGGATATCGTGTAGAATATTCCGCTGCCAGCGATGCCTACACTCATTGTCCGGAAGGTTTCAATGAGTTTTACAATCAGCGACGTCGCTGGGTTCCCTCGACGATAGCCAACATAATGGATCTACTAGCTGACGCTAAGCGTACAATCAAAATCAATGATAACATTTCCCTGCTATATATTTTCTATCAGATGATGTTAATGGGTGGAACAATACTCGGCCCGGGCACCATATTCCTTATGTTGGTGGGAGCTTTTGTGGCCGCCTTTCGCATCGACAATTGGACTTCGTTTCATTACAATATTGTGCCTATATTGGCATTTATGTTTATCTGCTTCACATGCAAATCCAACATCCAGTTGTTCGTGGCTCAAGTTTTATCTACAGCGTATGCTCTAATTATGATGGCGGTGATTGTAGGTACCGCATTACAATTGGGCGAGGATGGCATTGGCTCGCCATCGGCTATATTCTTGATTTCGATGGTGGGATCGTTCTTTATAGCCGCATGTTTGCATCCACAAGAGTTTTGGTGCATTACGTGCGGCTTGATCTATCTGCTTTCCATCCCATCTATGTATCTGCTTTTAATCCTCTACTCTATTATCAATCTGAACGTTGTGTCCTGGGGCACTCGCGAGGTGGTTGCCAAAAAGACTAAAAAAGAACTAGAGGCCGAAAAAAAGGCTGCTGAGGAAGCTAAGAAGCGTGTAAAACAGAAGAGCATGTTAAGTTTCTTACAGAGCGGCATTGGTGATAATGGCGATGAGGAAGGGTCTGTGGAATTTTCTTTGGCTGGTCTCTTCCGTTGCATATTTTGCACTCATGGCAAGACTTCGGATGAAAAGCAACAATTAACCACAATTGCCGAATCCTTGGATACAATTAAACAACGTATGGACACAATTGAGAGTGCTGTGGATCCCCATGGACATCATGCCTCACGTCATGGCAGACGACGAACGGCATCAGGCGGATCAAAAGATCATCATTTGCTGCAGTCAGTTGCCGAAAAATCGGGTGATGAGTCCGATGAGTCAGATTCAGACACTTCAGCAGAACCAAAGCAGGAACGCGACTTCCTCACAAATCCGTATTGGATTGAGGATCCCGATGTGCGAAAGGGCGAAGTGGACTTCTTATCGAGCTCAGAAATACAGTTTTGGAAAGATCTAATAGATCAGTATCTATATCCCATTGACAATGATCCCGTGGAACAGGTATGATCATTACAACATGATGTATATTCAATTTTTATTTCTTCCGCAGGAATAAAGTTAAATTTGCCATTCCTTGCATACAACAAATCTAGAGTCATGGCAAATTTTTCATATGCCCAAACCATATCCGAAAACATATTTTTCCAGGCCCGTATTGCAAAAGATCTGAAAGAACTGCGTGATTCATCAGTATTTGCATTTTTCATGATCAATGCCCTGTTTGTATTGATTGTGTTTCTGCTACAATTGAATAAGGATAATATTCATGTAAAATGGCCGTTTGGCGTGCGAACCAATATAACCTATGACGAATCTACTCAGGAGGTAATTGCACAATGATACAAACTTTACTAACCTTTTTGTTTTTTGTGTTTTTTGTTGACGGTCTTGTAGGCCCGCATTGCTGCCGATCTGATTGAGCTGCGAAATAAGTCGGTTTTTGCGTTTTTTATGGCCAACGCATTATTCGTTTTGATTGTCTTCTTATTGCAATTGAACAAGGATAAATTGCATATAATTTGGCCGTTGGGCGTTAAAACGAACATAACGTATATTGAAGAAACATCTGAGGTTTACAAAAATCATATATATATATACATATATATACATACATACATATACATATGTATATTCAACTTATGTACTACCAATCAAACCAATCAATGTGTTCAATGTCTGTTCTAAATCCACCTAACTTTTTTTATATGTCTCTGATCCTGTCTCACTCTATGAATTTATGTATACACATTTACATTTACATTTGTATATACATATACAATGTATAGCAGAGCACACAAATTCATTGTCAAATCACTATACTTTTGCTGATTCCAGTTCTGACGTTTAAGTGTACAAGATAATTTGAAGCTAAAAAGTTTTCAATAATTTGCTTTCGACTTCTTGTTTAATTGCCTGTTTTTAAGTTGTGATTATATTCCTAGTAGATTTTATTTAATTTGTTTCATAACGCCCAAAAGCAAATAGACTGAACATAAGTATAACAATTCAAATTAAAAAAAATTAGAAACCAAAGCTCATTCGACAGCTGACATTGCGTCAAATTTGAAATCCGAAAAAGAACGATTTGACAAATTTGTGGCCACTGCTCCATATACATACATATGTATGTACATACTAGGCATACATACCAGTTGATGGATTTTGTATATCTTTTCCTGTTAATTGTGAACCCCATTCCTCTGGTTCCAGGTATATCATTAAAAAACAAACAACAACAACAAATGCATACCAAATACCTCATAAAATATCATCGCAACAGTCTTCCTAACAGTTTTCCCCCAGAACAATCACATGATAAACTGCCTATCATAAGTATTTACACATTTGGTAAATAGTTTATTTCTTTCTATCAAAGCGAGATAAATGGCTGGATTAAGTTAAACTCCACTTCCGACCACAAATAGCAGCATGTTCCATGTACAAACATATAACACACCTATATTGATACCTCAAATCTGAGTTTCACCAATTTATAAATACGTTATCCCTCTTCCTTTAACAAAACTAAATCTAAATGTAACTAACTTTTAGAAATTAATCTTTACATTTAAGAGCTAATAAACTGATCCACAATGCAGGTCCACATATCAAAGGAATATCTTCAACTGGAACCCATTGGCTTGGTTTTCGTCTTCTTTTTTTGCCTTGATTTTGGTTATACAATTTACGGCAATGTTATTCCATCGCTTTGGCACTCTATCGCATATATTGGCTTCCACCGAATTAAATTTTTGTAAAAAGAAATCTGAAGATCTAACACAAGATCAACTTATAGACAAGGTATGAATATACTTATAAATTAACGTCTAACATTACGTAATTTGGGTTTTTTTTCATAAGCACGCGGTAGAAATAGTCAAGAATCTTCAGCGCCTTCAGGGTATTGATGGTGATTATGACAATGACTCGGGTTCAGGCCCCGATCGTATTGCTAGGCGGAAGACTATACAAAATTTGGAGAAAGCTCGCCAACCACGACGTCAAATTGGTACTTTGGATGTGGCTTTCAAGAAACGTTTCCTTAAGTTGACAGCCGATGCTGAGAACAATCCAGCTACTCCGATTTTAACACGCCGTTTGACCATGAGGGCTGAAACTATACGTGCGTTGGAGGTGCGGAAGAATTCTGTAATGGCAGAACGAAGAAAATCAGCCATGCAAACTTTAGGAGCGAAGAATGAATACGGCATTACTACTGGTGCACCGGTACGCAACTTAAATTCTCCAATGCTTACTACAAAAATTTATGAGATTACTTTAATTAGGTAAATAATAATGGTGGGTTACCCAATCATCGAAGCGGTAGGGTCTCAAATGCCGGCATTAGCATAAAAGACGTATTTAATGTTAATGGAGGTCCAAGCGAGGTATGTATTACCTATGAAAATTGGGTTTTAGTCCTTCCAGTTATTTTTTCTTTTACCTTAGCAAATCTATGGCTCCAATGGGGGAGGCACCATTAATCAGGGCTACGAGCATGTCATCGACGAAGATAATGATGGTGATGGCAATTCCCTACGGTTAACTACGCGTAATCCTCATTCGCATCCCCAAGTTTCCTGGAGTCAAAATACGAACGGAAATAATTTGGGGCGTTTGTAAAGTGAACTATTTACCATTTCAACCTATAAACATATATACAAATATCTATACACATAAGTACTTAGAGCTAGAGATTTCATTCAATCAACTGCCTATACTGTTTAATATTTAGAACTATTGTCGATACATACGATACGATATAAATATTTTAAATAGCGTTAGTTCTATTGCAGGACCACAACGAATATGTTGGTTAGCTAATCACACTGCCCATGTTATTGTGAAAATGGCAAGTTCACAACATTCATTCAATGTACTATATACACATACATTTGTTAGGTTACATTTAAGTAAATATTCTTAAAAATCTTGTGAAAACCCTAACAAATGCGTTTAGGCAAATCTAGGTTGCCACAATACCAGTGCATGCTGACATTGAATACTCAACAATAAAAAACGAGCCGAGTAAAACTTTAAAAGTATACATTTTGGCGAAAATGCAGATTATGGTTTTTGCTGTTTATTGCTTAGTTTAGCGATAAGACTGACTGACAGTTTTTTAACATGGGTCACTTATTGGTGATTTTAAAATTGTGGTAAAACTAAAACTGTATAACCGAAAAATTCTTTGAAAGACAAAGAGATTTAAGAGATTCATGTAAATATTGAAAATCATTTATCCGATTTTATATATTTTTGGTGTTGGATTATAGGAAATATCACCTCATTAAACAATTACCTCTTTTTTAAATGCCGCAAGCTGACGAAACCACAGCTTTAAAAACAATTTAATCACTCTTGGAGTTCGTCCGAATATTTTTAATGTTACAGATTCGCAAACTTAAATGTTTTTGAGAATTTTTTAATGCAAAATTGAAGTTGTGCACAACAGGTAAAAGTTAAGACTGAAAACCCCAAAACGATGAGCGTAACATAAAAATACAAATCAATCTTAGCAACAATTAACATATTAAAATGTGGATAATTAAATGTGGATAACTTTATTTATTTTGTGTTGTAATAGTTTTTTTTCTTTAGTGAATTTTTGGAAGCTGTTGTGGTAAGCCTCTGTTCACGTGGCAACGTGAAGTTATAACTCGTTTTCTTTTAATAAGAATATAATATTGATTAGACACTCAACATCGAAAACATTTTTCTGATGATGTAAATGATTTGTTTAATGGAAAAGCATGTTCCCTTTTTTGGCTGCAATGGGCAAGCGATCTCCCTCTAAAAATGGATTTATTATGGCTTCCATCCGTGGATCTGGTATTTCGTAAACACCGCCAGCCTTCTTTACCAAATTATTTCCATTTGAATTGACGGAATTTTCGTGACCAAACTGGCGAAGAAACTGCTCAACCAGTTCATCCTCATCTTTGACTGACTCAACCCCATCTTGACTGCAATCAAACATATGTTCACTATCGCAGGTGCACTCCTGTCCTGCCTGAAACTGCCGACTAAAGATTGCAGTGTTTTCGAAATCGGCAATGCAATTGGCACCCTGTGTCTCTACATCATAGCCCTCCGGACAGGGATTTGGGGGATTGCAGTAAGCGGGTAGACTAGCGTCTGTCTTTACAATTGTGTTATACCGGTTGGGCATCTCGCCCATGCCACCTGAAACAAACTGATGACCCCATAGAGAGCTATGCTGTAAGAATTCCTGGTCCCTTAGAGAAGGATTCGGATTTGGAGCCAACGCTTGTAGCATGCAGTCGGCGTTTCTACTATCACTGCCACACAATCTGGCATATTCCGAGCGAGACACTAAATCCACGTTATCGTTGTCAATAACAGGAGAAGCAATATTGCCATCGTCTACATCATAATAGCCCACTTGTATATCCTTTGCCATGCGATTTAGTAACTCGGATAGAAAAACATCCGAAAGAGGATTATCCTTTGCTTCGTAGCAATGCACCTGAACGAAACCTCCGCTTAAAAGCAAAAACATTTTAAATAGCACTCGCAGCACGAAAGCTATAAAATCATATGATACGAATTAAAGTTAAATTAAAGAATTAATATGCAACTTACTTTGTGACTGGGCCAACATATTGCAGACTTCAAACGAAGATTTTATTGATTTTTTATCAGCAGCTGCTTCGAACTGTTTTGCGTATATATATTTATATATTAACGCTGTAACTACCAGTTGAATACTGTTCTGTACTTTTTCTTTGCTGATAAAACGTCGATAATACAGGTTTACTAGTTTACAGTGCGCAAATGCAGTACCAAAAGCTCTTACAATTAGCGTGACATGTATAATAACTAAAATTTCCCAATTTTTATTATTTCTTTATTAAATTCCTGTCAATCATCTATCTTTTAATAGAATTGGCACAATTTTCAAATTTTTTTCTCATTTCCGCGTAACTATGGACCCTAGTTACCATGACTCTATGGGCTTTACTTTTTTTATGACTATACCAATGTAGTCGTATCGGGAACTCTTTTGAACATGGGATGCATCTGAAAAGAGCAGTAAATTATTGTCTGAAACTTTACGGTTAGGGCCTTAGGACCTGTAGGGCGGTGAGTCATGGGTAGCAGAGTGGAGTTTCAGTTGCTTTACGCTGCGGAAAACCATATCACATTCTAGACATGGATATGGTCGTTCATTGGCATGAGTTCTATTAAAGAAGAGGGACACTTTAAATAGATTTTTTGCTTATTTTGTATACTCACTTTTCATGTCTCTGCCTGTCTCCATAGGCAGCAAAGGTCTCTGCGCAGGTGGAACACTTAAAAATGCGCACGCTGCTATGAGACTGTTGTCGATGATTGCTTAATTTGGCTTTGGTTGTAAATGTACTCGTACAGTCGTTGCAGGGATAAAACCGTTTCATTGTTTTACGATCAGCATGAGCCCTTAAATGTGCACTATAGGCGTTAAGATTTACCGATAAGTGACCACATTCATCGCAAATAAAGAATTGTTGCCGACTTTTGGCCGCCCCTGTACTCTGTTGTTCTTGAAGATCAGCTACATATGCTGCTTCTGCCGCAGCCATTACAGATGCTTCAGGATCAGTTTCGTCGTCTTCCTCTACCCGTTCTTCATATAAACTTTGACCTTCCTCGTCCTCGAAATTGGGATCCAATTCAATCAACTCTCCATCTTCAAATATCAGCTGTTCATCATCAAATTCAATCATTGGCGCATCAGGAACATCCAATTCTACAAACTCTGGTTCTCCTGTTTCACGGTCCTTTTCCAGCATTTCCTTCAGATATCTTTGTGAAAATATGCAACGTTCACGAAATTTGACAGCCAAATCCAATTCGGATTGACAGCGTTCACATATGAATTTGGGTAGACCATCGTCCTCAAGTATTAGCACAACTCCCGTGATTAGCTGAAGCTGATTCAAAAGACGTTTGTGACAAAACACATTCTTTTGTCGCTTTTTATCTCTGATTTGATTGGCGCATATACGGCAGACTTCGTTCAAATTCATGTTTTTTTTTTTCAATTAAGTTACTTTTAAACAGTTAATGCTAGTCTAAGAAATTTGTAAATATTTTTTAGAGATGTGGAAAGTTGACGAGTTGGATTTGTTATCGCAAAATAGGGGGAATCGGGACTTTTCAACACTAAAACATTTTAACGCGGGAGTCAGTCTAGGATTTTGTCATCCTTCTATCATAGTGTATCCATCCATCTTTTCAGAATCCTGCTCCATTCTCCTTACATACTGCATTTAACATCGTATTGGCAAGTGCAATTGATTCATACTGTACCGGGTGCCGCGCGAATCTCTTCAAGATTATACAGATATTGCTGGAGAATGTCAAGTGACCCTGCCATATCCTCGAAATGGACCCGACCAGATGATGTGCGGCAAATTTAATAGAATAACAATTACTTTTTTATAAATTTAACATTTAATATTTTTGCAGTTTATAAAGCTTGAACGTCTGAAACAAAAAAAAAAAGCAATTAGCAGCACGTGTAAAAAACAACAACAATACAAAAAAGTACTTGGAATTAGATGAGAATGACAAAAGCAAATTGTGGGAAACTAAATTGGCCCAAAAACGGAAAAATCCGTTTGCAAAGTTAGTGACTTGATGTGAGTGGAGGCAGGGTGAAAAGAGAAACTTATATCGTAAACTGTTTACTTTCAGGGCTACAGATGCAGCTAAGAAAATTAAGATCAATGCAGACGAGGAAGAAAACGGTACGCCTAAGGCTAATTCTACTACCACCGCTTCCTCTTTATTATGCTTTGTGGAAGAGACTCCTACCCGTCCACCGCCTGCCAAACTAGTGCTACAGAAATTTGATCCTATTGCCTTTGCTAAGCTTCTGAAGCAGTCTAATGCCTTGGCCGAAGAAGAAGATGATATGGCATTGGCGGCACAACAGAAACATACGAAGCATTTACCCATGGACTGGTGTCTGAAGACGCGTGTTCGTTTCTTTTGCCCTACCGAATTGCCATCTATTCAACTGAAAACATCTCAAATGGCCAGTGGATTAACGAGCTTTGTTCGTTGTATAGATACACAACAGACAGAGGAGACTACACTGGACATTTCTGATGCCACCAGATTCAATCAGTGTACTTACTACTGGCAACATCCACACCTGCCTTGGGTTACACTATATCCACGTAATGCCAAAGAAAATGTGGCTCAAAAGTTAGGTGAGAGAGAACGCAAAGCCTTGTCTGAGGAATGGAATTTCAGTTTTCGCGGACTCTTTCAATTGTTAAGGGCCCGACAGTGTCCTTATTTTTACCTGTGTGCCAATACTTTTACTGTGTTATTCCGTGCTGCTGGTATAGGGGGTAGAGCAGAGAGTCATGCCCTAGTTACACCCTCAACTCGAGGCATGAGATTGGCATTGAGTCAAGAAGGCATAGAATATTCTCTACCTTTAAAATTGAATGTAGACGCTGATGAGGAAGAGCACAGAGAAAAGGCTGAAGCGGATGTTCAAGAGAAACATTTTGATAATGATGATGATGAGGAATGGTTGGAGAACTTGGGTGTAGATGAGCATGAGCTTCGGCGCATACAATCCTCGCATGCTCGGAAAGTGCAGGCAACTGAAATGCGTGATGATTTTAGTGATAATTCTATCATTTTTATGGAAGGCGTGGAATGTCAGGGTTTCTTCAGTTATCTTTTGAATTCCAAGAGTCTAATCTCCCAAGTGGGGCGTTTAGCCGGAATACCACCTACTCTCTTATCACCAATAGCCTTTCCTAAGGCGACTATGCAGCATTTAGTTCCCTGCTCCAAGAAAGTGCGGCTGGATGGTGTAGATTACTTCAGTATTGACATTAAGGGTCTTCTCCTTCCCACATTCCTGCCAAGCGTGTTTGACATACTGAGGGAAACGCGAGAAATGTTTAGTTGCACTTTGGCTAGTTCTAACAATACCTATGCTTTTACCAAAGCCACCCAGAAGCTAATGGAATCGACATTACAACCAGAAAAGCCACATCAAATAGATAAATCAAACGGAGAAGATGTCTTTAACCAGCAAAATCTTTCCGAATGCGGTTTATTGCCGGCAGTGGTCAAATCTATTTGCCGCTCTGGTTCCCAAGCAGTGGGACTCTTAGAACGTGTGTGCTATCAACGTGATCAAGGATTTGCCTGGAGCTAATATTTGACCCATTAAGAACATCAATTTGGGCACCTTATTTGTAACTTTAATAAAAATATGAATTTAAATAGCTAAGTTCTTGCGTTTACATTCTCTCCTAGTTATCCACCATGATCAGTTCATCTATGCTCCAATCCTCATAGGAGTGATCTGGCAAAAATCTACGTATAATAATTGGAATCTTCTTTTGCTTTAGTTCTTTCATGGCAATTTGCAAGGGATCTGTTTCACCATCTAATTCTACCATTATTGGTGCACACATTGCGATTTGTAGAGCTCTAGTACCGAGAACGCGGGCTCGCTCATATTTTGTCATGTATTTTGTCGTAATACGCTTGGATTTAGGTACCCCTCCGCCTGGCGCAGTTCCACCGGGTGTTATGATTTCGATGTTGTCCACCTCCTCCTCCTGATTGATGTCCTCATCCACGTCTTCATCGACATCATCAAAATCATCACCGCCCACGCTGTATATTAGAAATAATTGTAAGTGGTTTGAGTTAGGGTATTTCGTAATTTGCAACTTACTCATCATTGTCAAAGTCAGCTTCATCCATGGCAAATGTTATTAATTTTTACTTTAAATATTCAACAAAAAAAATTTCGAAATTTTTCCCAGTTTAACCACGCTTTGTTTTCTTCTTTTTGGGTTTGCAGGGCTGTAATAATTTATTGGCCTATCGAAACGAACAATCGATAGTTTTTTTTTAAATTTTTGTCACGCTTGAATCAATAAAAACTGTAACAAAAATCTAGAAATGCGTATTAAACTAAATCAATGATTAGGAAATCAAAGCACTGTTTGTTTTGTGATGAAATGGCTTTTTACTAGCCAAATCATAAAGGGTTTATTACTTTTGTCCAGAAAAGAATGTTGTGGATTTTCAGAATATGTTTAAACAAACTGTGAATTTAGAAGTCAAAAGAATTATGTATAATAGATAATTCCTAAGTTTCTATATCTCTATGCCTGCTACGCCGTTAAATTTAGTTCCGCGTTTTCTCTTGCCGGTCACAATCATTGTATGGAGCACTTCTTACTTTTTCGTTGCGAGCTACAGTGTCCACATTTGTTGACGGTGGTGCGTCTGACATAAGGTGGGGGTCCTTGTTGGTATGTCGCTTGGCCACACGTCACATTTGCATGCGTAGGCTGTGATTCATACCGATTAGGTGGAGCCACTGGAGGGGCTATTGGTGGTGCACATTGACACTCCAATTTGTTTGTCTTTTCGTGGCAATTACACCGCGTCTCCGGTTGGGGCGGTGCTTCCACGCGCTGCGGGCGCGAACAGGTATAGTTATCGGCTAGAGGCGCCTGTACTGCTGATCCGCGATTCCTTTGCCGATTTTGAGTGCAAGCGCAGTCCACATTGGGCCTTTGTGTTGGTTGATATGGCTGAGATGGTGGCGGTGGTTGATAGACATTTACCTGACATCCACCACCAGAGGGCACCTGCGGCTGTGGAGCCTGGGAATGGTTAGTCGATGGTCTAAGATCACAATGATCACCATTTGAACATGAAGGTGGTTGTTGTTGCTGCTGCAGTGGTTCTGGCGGAGGTTGCTGTGGTGTTCCTCCTTTAGTACCACAAGAACCATTGGTACCACAAGGGCATATGTTGCACTTGCCACACGGCGAACCTTTGAGAAAATTATATATTATGACTAACGCTTCAAGAAAATTTTAATACGAGTCACTCACTCATTTTGTATGCGGCAAATGTACACACAACTATTTCTTAGATAGAGACTAAGGCGGATGGGAGTTAGAAAAGTAATAAAAAGAATTTCGAAGGTTGTAGAAATGTATTGGGTTTTTTTTTTTTTTTTTTTTTTTTTTTTAATTTGACAATGTTTACATTACGAAGCAGTTTCAATTTTTAGTGGATAGTGTTTTATCTCAACAGAATAAAACTATTTGACGTTAAAAGTGATTGGGTATTGTATGTACAACTGCTAGTTTATTTTTGCATTTGGTTTTCGAGATTGAGTGCAGCAACAAAAAATATATTTGGCCATTCATTAACCAGGATGTGGTAAAAACTACATTTTTTACGTTGTTTTTTAAAACGGATTCGAATTCAGGGAAACATTATAATCCTTCTAACCGTTAGATTAAACCATTCGGCCTGTAGCAATTAGACAACACTGTTTAGCAAATTGGTCACACTGTCCATTTTCGTTGTCTATCTTGTTTCTTTTTTTTTGTGTAAAACTTCATAGTTCAATTGGCTCAAGCCAAGAACAATAATAATGAAGCTACCGATTGTCTGTCGTACCTGCGACAGTGCTAAAGACACCGACAAGCTGTATAATCTAGACACGCCGAGCAAAGAATATCCGGAAAAATTGCTGTCCGAAATCCTCGGTGAATTAATAAATATTGATGTAAATATTGTTACAACCATAGAAAATTTTGTTATATTCAATCATTTTCGACTCATTCTAAAATAGCTAAAGCTGCATATGTCCAGTGATCAAAAGTTGCCGCAATCGTTGTGTCAATCTTGTTTAAAGAGATTAACGGCTTCCTATGACTATATGAAACAAGCCTTGTCCGCTAACTTTTTGCTGATGCGGCAGCTCCAAGATTGCTTGCAGGAGTCGCCAATGGAGCTATGTGCCGAGCAACATGTGGAGGTTAAAATGGAAACTGAAGGGGATGAGAGTGATAGGGAAAACGGAGAGACTGGGAAGATAACCTGTACTGAATTGCCTAATCTAGAAGAATCTGATGCTATTGGTGGTGATGCTGATGGGGATACCAAGAGACTAATTGATCCCTTAACTATGTTGGATCCGACGGCAGTGAAAAAGGAAAATGACATACAACAATCCCACATAGAAGAGGAGGAGGATGAATTAGTTAATGCTAATTGTAACGATGATCGGTTCGATGAATCCGACGACGATGACGATGAAGAGTTAGTTTCTCAATTCCCATATTAAAACATACGTATAATGCAATTTCTTTCCAGCTCCCTTGATAATATTCCTCTGCAACAACGGGTCTTAAAATGGAAAAAAAAAGCGTAGTACTCACAAGTTGACAAGACGACGACCTTTTGAATGTAGTGAATGTCCGAAAAGTTTCATACGAGGCGAATCCTTAAAGAAACATAAGTCTAGGATCCATCAATCATCTGGCCTGTTTTCTTGCTCTCTTTGCATCCGCAAATTTAACCGGCAAGAAAATTTGGAGTCTCATCTCAAGGTTCATAGTGAATCAAAGAGATCATCGCATCTTAGCGAGCACAAGAAGGCCAAATCGATTGATGTCAATCTTTGCAAACCCCATGGTTATAAACTTATTGAATGCATGCTTTGTCAGAGTCAATATAACAAAATATTAGACTTACGCCGTCATTTAGAGAATCATCCAGAAATTACTACGCTGGCCAAACGGCCCAACGTAGAGTCTCTAGCCGATTTCTTTTATCCAGACTCAAAAAATATTGGAGAAGAGCAGCTAAAGCAACTCATAAGTCAGGACTTAATGGCTGGCCATTTTCAGCGCTTCTATTCAATTACGAATCAATCTGGTTATGAAATCGATTTGGACAGTTCAGAAACCGATAGCGAAGGTGAGGCAGAGCAAGAATCACAATATCTGGAATACACTTGTGAGCTGTGCCCGCAGAGATATGCGCGAAAATATCAGCTTTACGATCACCAGCGTCTAATTCATCCCTGGTTGGAGGCTCCACATGTCTGTGGTCGTTGTCAGGCCAGATTTGTCAGTCTTCAACTACTGCGACACCATAATGAGTCACAGTGCCGTAATGCCCAGAAACGTTTTTTGTGCTACAAATGTCCGTTGCGATTTCGATGGAAACATAATTTCAGGAGTCACATTCGGGAGCATCGAATTACGGTAATTACGATAGTAAATGTTTTATATTATATACATATGCATAAGTATAGCATTTATTTTATCATCAAACTTTTAGAATCAAACTTTTGAGTGTCCCGACTGTAAGCGTGTATTTGACAAAAAAAAGTCTCTCACGGTCCATTTACTCAGCGTCCATGCCGATGAGTCAAAGTTGCTGCCCTGCCAGTGGTGTAGTCGCAAATTCTACCGCCGTGATTACCTAGTTAAGCATTTAAAACGACATGGATTTAAAGAGCAAGACATACCGTTAGCAGAGACTTTAATACAAGCCACCTCAAAGCCCAACGGCACTAAACGGATAAGCTGCAAGATATGTAACTCTCAGTTTAAACGTGTACATGAACTACGAACCCACATCCAACTTGAACTGGGGCTGAAGCTAACGATGTCGTCGTCGGCATCAGAACAGCCAAATATCAATTCACCCCTAAACTATTCCATAACCAATGAATCAGGATTCGAGCTGCAGTTAAGTGATTCGGAAACAGAGGACGATATGTTAATGCCGGCAGTAGGTGGTGGACACAATGTTGGCTATATGTGTGAGCTGTGTAGTATACAATGTCGACGCAAATACGAAATGATTCAGCATCAACGGGCTATGCATCGGTTCGACAAGATGCCTTACGAGTGCGAAATGTGCATCTTTAAGTGTGTTTCCAAGGTGAAACAGGATTTAATATATATTAATATAATCTCTAATCCTTTCCTTACCTCTCTTGTAGAGCATTATGGAGCATCATCGATTGGGACAATGCGGTAACTTAAATAAAAAATTTTCATGTGGACAGTGCAGCTATAGGTTTATGTGGCCAGAGAACCTTGAGCAGCATCTCCGTTTGCAACATGGACAGACTCAATTTACGGCTGAGCAGCAGCTTTTAATGAGCAATGACATCCCTTCGGCAAAAACAATTGCCAAGGAGAAACAACCGCAGACGCAAATAGATGTCCAGGTACTTCAATGTCCACACTGTGATAGAACCTATCAAATGAAGTCTCGTCTAAACAATCACATCCGTGATGTGCACGTAAATGGCGATCGGAAACGAAAGGAGGCGGAAAAAAGATTTCTTTGCTCACTGTGCGGACGTGAGACAAAAACTGCCGCTTGTCTAGTTACTCATATGCGACGACATACTGGAGAGAAACCCTTTAAATGCGATTTTTGTGAAATGGCGTTCCCCCGACACTCGGAAATGACAGCACATCGCCGAATGCATACAGGTGAAAAACCATACCATTGCACGGTATGTGGCAAGGACTTTGCTCGCTCGGATAAATTAAAGAGACACATGCTAACACACAGTGGATTGAAACCGCATGCCTGTACCTATTGTGAAAAAAGTTATCGGCAGGCGAAGGATCTAAAGTTACATCTCCAACAGCATACTGGGGAGTGCCCCTTCATTTGCGGCACATGCGGAGAGAGGTTCATCCAAAGCAGCACACTGGAAAAGCACCGAATGATGCGACGGCATTTTGACGAGGTTGAGGGGGCGTCGATGTCATTGACACGAAATTGATTTCAATAAAATCTACGATTAGCGTTTTCGTAATTGAATTTTCCAGAAACCATAACACAAGTACTTTACATTTCTTATCACTTAAGAAAGAGCTTTAACAGCTTTGGGATATGTATCTTGTAAACTCATTTCACGATTCATAGTGTATCTTAATTTTTATTTACAACATAATTTGATGTACCTTATGGGTTCAATTTGATGCTGATTTTGTTGACTAGTATAACATGTCTGTGGGGTTGGTCTGATGGGATCTGACTGTTTGCTGGTGCGTCATGGTTCCAACATGCTGCTCAAGTTGATGTTTGCGGGAGAAGGTTTTATTGCACGGTATACATCTACAGAGAATAAAAAAAAAAACATTGAATTTAAGCATAATACAATTCATTGACAAAGTTTAACCAGTTACATGGTCATATTTCCATCAACGATTTATAAAAAAATTACTTTTTATATTCAAATTTACTTTAAGTGAAAGCTACTTTTGTACATACAAGAAAGGTTTTTCTCCTGTGTGGGTCAGCATATGATTCTTGAGGACGTTTGAATAGGAAAATGATTTGCCGCAGGTGGAGCACGTAAACGGTCTCTCATTTGTATGTGTTCTGCAAGAACAGGAGTTTATGGAAGATTCAAAATTTGAAGGATAGAGCCTAATTAAAGTGATCTACCTCTCGTGACGTATATTGGAGCTGCGATCAGCAAAGGATCGGGAACAGTATTTACAGGTAAATGGCTTTTCGCCTGTATGGACGCGTATATGACGATTTAGCTCCGATGGTCCGGCAAATGTTTTGCTACAAATTTCGCATTCAAATGGCTTTTCAGCAAGATGGCGACGCATATGAATATTTAAAGCAGCCCGCCTGGAGTAAATATTTCCGCATATTTCGCACATTATGTTCGTAGAGGCTTCTTCAGGAACTTTGCCAGCAACAGCACTACCAGCAAGTGATGACTTTTCAATAGGGGCGTGACAACTACGGGGTCTGCCACGTCCCCTTTTAGATATTAGACGTTTGGGCCTGCGTACTCGTAATCTAGACTTGCGTAAATTCTCGACGGGATCATAGTCACTGTCACTGCCATGAGCCATAACAAGCAACTCATTCTCATCTTCATTCTTATCTTCATCCTCTTCCGTATTTTCATCTTCATCATGATCAGCTAGACCTTCATCTCCGGCCAGAGCATCGCCAATAACATGCTCAATTTCTGATCCCTCTCCTGTAGCTGTAGGTCCTTCTGTCCCCTCCATCTCATCCAAAGGCTCTTCAAGAAATTCAACGTCTCCATCAGTTTCAATAAATTCATTGCTCTCGTAGATGTATTCAATTTGATGATGATGACCGATCGTATTGTCATCTGTGGGCTCTAATTTCATTTCAGACTTTACAACGTTGCTGGCAAAGGTCCGTTCGCTAGCCTGGCAAAGTTCACGAAACTTAAAAGCATGGGTTAGACGGTCCACACAGCTGTAACATAGCATACTCGGTATATCCAATGGAGCCAACTGTGGACAGTGATTGTAGAGATTAGTAATTATTTCATTTTCCACTTTCTATTTACTTACCTTTATGCTGCTCACTTCCTCAATTTTACGGCGAAGCTCACAACACTGCCCATCGTCCTGATCATCAAATAGCGGAGTCATAGTATCCGAGTTGATATCTTCTGTTAGGCAAATTCTGCACAGCACATATTCTGGCATTTTTCATTAATATATGTAAACAAAACAAATTCAGCGTCTAATTAATGTTTCCCTTTTTTGCCTAGGCAGTGCCAGGGTTGCCAAAATCTGGATACTAGTCGGATTTATCGATAATTGTAGGACACAACTCAAAATTGTAGTATTGAAAACGAACGATTGTCAATCCAGCCCTATTAAATACGACGTCCGGTTACTGCAAATATTTGCTGTTTCTGAGATTTGTTAATATAAGCTACAAATATTAAATAGAAAAAAAAAGCGTTGCAAAGCAAACGATCCGGTTATTAACATACAGTTTCCGAAAAAGTGCAGTGATTGAAATTTAAAAAGAGACAAAAGAACCCTGAGCAAACCGGAGCCGGATAAAATTTACAGCTTCATTTATTGTGCAAACGTAACCAACAGAATGTTTACGACACGCAAAGAGGTGGACGAGCACGTCCATAAGTTATTGGGAAAAGTGCCGCCGGGGCCAGAGGTAATTTCTATGCTCACACATATAGGAATTTTTCATGATTGCGAAATCTTGGCGCCGTTGTCTCCGCCATATGCATGTGTGTGTGTAGGCACGCGTACATGTGTGCGTGTGTCTGAGGCGGCGTCAGTTTAAAGAAAATGCGCGCTTTTTTGCCGAGTGCACAAAAATGTATACATATGCTACATGCATATATGTATGTACATATGTAAAATACATCGTCTATATGCATACATACACACACATACATATGTACATATGTAAATACATTTATGCAGCTTCTTTATTTTTTATTACATTTTGCGCAGAACGATATTTGTCATTATTGATTTGATATGAAAGGTTAGGGTCGAAACCCAGCTACATACATAAGTTGAATAGAGTAGAAAACTATTCGAAAAAATATAAAAAAAAAACCATTGATGCACAAGAAATTACAATAAAATTTGCATATTGTCTAATTACAGCGCGACATCAAATGTCTGGCCGTTGCCCGTTTATATGTTAAAATTCAAGAGTATTCCAAGGCCGCAGAATATTTAACGTGCTATCTGAAGGTTAAGGATGAAGTGGTGGCCCACCGTTTGATTGCCCAATGCTTTAGACAACTTAAGCAGCCGGATAATCTTCGAGCGTTGCATCATTTGCAACGTTGCATACAGTTGAATCCCCGTCAGAGAGATGTGATACGTGAAGCATGTCAGCTTATACTTGATGATTCCAATCTATATACCACAGAGCGTGCCAACTATTGGTTGGGTTTAGCAACAGAAGATAGAGACGAGCTGCAGGAAAGTGAATTAATATTTTCTTTGCGTCTAAAGCTAAACCAACAGGGTAAAGACAAAAATGGTGGTGGAGGAGGTGGTGATGCTGATAAGGATGATGAAACCCTGGAAATTCTTATGCACAAGGAGCTACAGGCACGACCACAAGATGTCAGTGTGCGAGTCCGTCTATTGCTTAGCTATGTGGAAACAAACAAAATTGAAAAAGCCTTTTATTATGCCTATAATGTGGAGTTAGAACTGGATGAAAAGTTTTTGTCCACCAACGGCGAAGGTACTGGAACAGCTGTTGGTTCTCCGTTTAGTCAATCAATTGAGTGGTATAAGAGTATATGGCTGGTTCTTACCAAATATGAGCAATCAAAAGATTTAAAAAAATCGTGGTCCTATTGGCATCTTACTTTAATGACGCTAGATCGTCTAATGTCACTAAGCTTGGACTCCAACAATGCTCTGACGGATGGGACTAGCCAATTGTTTCGCTTCGATCAGTACTTATTCAAGTTCAGCAGTGAGTTAGAAAAGATTCAAGCAGAGAATCAGAATGATATCCAAAAGGATTTTCTGAAATCGGCCCAAGGACATTTTAGTGGTCAGTTAATGCTCCATGCTGTGTCTTTATTATTTAAACGTGAGCTAACGGGCAATAAGAACAAATGGATGGGTACCTTACGGGATGCCTTGCCTTTGCTGCTATTGGGATATCAAATAAATCCTTTTCTAAATACGCAGCCGAATTGGCTGAAACATTGCGATAAGTCCCAAAGAAAGTTGTTTCGTATATGGCGTACTCAGTCCGCATTTCGGTGCGCTCAAATGGGCCGCACATTGTTAGGTTGTCTGACACAGAACGAATCCCAGGATGATGACGAATATAAAGAGGGGATTAACAACCACATAAATTCACTTCGTCAATCAGAAAATCAGGGTTTACCGTCTTTGTGGTTGAATTCAGATGATTTGTTGGCTGACGCTCGGCAGATATGCGCGGACAAGCAGTGGCGACGTCAAATCTATCAGATACTGTTTACACATGGCGACCAGAAACTAAAAGAGCAAACATCTCACTTGGTGAAAAATGCACGCTTGCAGCAACCACTTTACGATTGGCCGCATGTCTCGGATTTAGAATCTTACGAGCAAGAGGCATTGCTATCTTCCCCCCCAGTCACTAAGTCAGCATGTTTATTTGGCTTTGGGCTCGAAGCCAGAAAGTTTGGGAGATCATCAACGTGTCCGCTTCTATGAGAACCTTCGCAAGGATATCAAATCGAATCAAAATCTAAGTTACTGCAGTCCCGACTCTTTAACACAAATCGATATTGATATATTCCTTTATGCTGTCGTCATGCAAACCCAAAGAAAACTTTCTGTACAAAGGGAAAACTACGATAGCTCCAACGTCGGTAATCGATCAGCATGTGCTCGACCCCATATGTTGCCCTATAATAATATTTTCCAACAATTAACCACACCAGAACAATCAACTTGGTGGCAATTGGTCCAAAGTTGGAACGGCCATCATCAGTTCACCGATGGCAATCGTACCGAGCAAAGAGCTCAATTACAAGTTGGACTAGAGGCTGTACGCGCCACCAATGGCCCTCGCATGGATCTAATTATTCTCTTTCAATTGGGTCACATCCTTAATTCTCGCAAGGATCGGCTTAGTTTACAGACGCGCATTAATCTCATATTCAAACAGGGCTTTCAAATGCTGCGTCGTCAATCGAAACAAGAATTAGAGCCATTTGTGCGTTATTTTAAGTATTCTTCTCCATCTTCGACTGCATCCCTGAAACTAATGCACAGTTTAGCCGAGAAAGCTGTAACCTATTTGAGTAAAAAAGCATTTAAGGAGAACCAGTTTGAAGAGTTCATTGAAGAGATGAGGGGCCTACATCTACCCATAGCCAGTTATCTACAGGCAGAAGCCTATCGAAAGCTAGGGGACTGCAATCGCACCACGAAATCCTCTCGAGCGCGTTATTTGGAGCAACGCCAGAACTGCCTTCAACAAACGCAACAGCTTCTACAGTCCCACCCAGAACATGCACTAGCACCTATTATAGGCAGGGATATAAAGCGCTGCCAACAGGAGGCTGGGCACCTACATCAGCAGCGAAGTCCTGACTTGCATAACAATTCGTCTACATATGAGGACGCTGAAGATGCTGTAAATGAACCCGACTACTATGGGGGTGTTAGTAATTCCAAAGTAAATGAGAGCCACAATCGATCGCGAGGCCGTGATGCTGATGTTCCTTCGTTGGATGTGGATCGAATGTTTAAAAAAATGTCCACTGATTTTTGCCAATTTAAAGAAGACGTCAACGATAACATTGAGGCTTTGCGTCAGGACGTCAAGACATTAACCGGTACCCTGGAGGATATGTTAAAGAGACTTAAGCTCAGCACATCCAGTCACAACCAAGAGGTTGACCCGGCAGCTGCCTTGGGTTTAGATGATTTATTCATTATGGAGGACTTGGCAGTGGCACCACAGCCACAACAGCATGGAACACAACCCCCACAGCAAAACTCACAACAGCAACAGCAAAGCCAAATTCAACCACAGCATCATCATAGCCAGCAACAGCAGCCACAAATGTTGCCCCCTAATACCCATCCTGGCCACGGCACATTTGGTACTGGTCCACCAAGTGGCTTTTATAACAATGGCTTGCCGCCAATGACAGCAGCTAATCCTGCCCAAGCCGCTGCATATTCCAACCAATGGATGTTTGATTATTATAATTTATGCCATCTTTATGGTAAGTATTCGTAAGATTGGCCAAAAGCTGTGTTGGCCGATTTATAAAATTGAATTAATTTCGTTACAGGACCACGCAATTCAAATTTTAATTTACCACCAAATACTATGTATGGTAGTGGTCCAGGGGCAGGAGGAGCCCCATATCTGGATGCGTTAGGCCACTACGGACAATCCCCATTAGCTCCACCACCACCAGGACCATCAGTGCCAGGATCTGGGGCACTTAATCTGGTTGACCCCACCACCCCCGTAGGCGGAATTGGAAGTTTGCCTAATCCTCCAACTTCAAGTTTTTTCAATACCCCACCAACCCCATTAACAACTTTTGGTGCACCACAGCTTTCAGGGACGCAGCCACAATCATTAACGCAACCACCACAACAGCCGGCTGCACCGCAATCACAGCCGCAGAAATCATCGATGAATGTTCCTGCCGCCATGTTTAATCGCGCTCTAAACAATCAACCTGTAGAAAAGGAACCCCCTGCTAATGTCGTCATAACCAATTCGGATCCTTTACCTAAGGCAGATGCCTTAAATAGTGCTGCTGGCCAACTGCAGCTCAGTGTGACAATACCAGCACAGCATATCAAGCCAAGCTTAGCTCCTGTTCCAGCGACGGCACCTTTAAATCCTCTGTTAGGAACTGGCGTAACAGTACCTCCAGCCGTAACACCTAGTGGAGCGTTTAACTTTAGTGTAGGAACACAGGGAAGCAATATCTTTGGTGGTGGGGCTGGCGGTGGTGCTGGTGGTGAAATGACTTTCTCCTTTAAACCGCAGGTAGCGCAAGCTGCTGCCGAGAAGCAAAGGGAGAAGGAAAAAGAACAGCAGCAGCAGAAGGAGGAGAAACCGTCTGCAGTGGAAGTAGATACCAGCTTTGATGGTTCAGCTGAATTGGACTATGATCCTCGTCCAGACTTGCAAGGCATTATTCCGCTGCCAGATGAAGTTGAGCTTTGTACAGGCGAAGAGGACGAGGAGATTAAGTTTAGCTTCAGAGCCAAACTGTTCCGACATGTGGACAAAGAATGGAAGGAACGTGGCATTGGCCTGATAAAAATATTAAGAAATAATTCGGATGGAACTTATCGTGTGGTCATGCGTCGCGATCAGACCCATAAGATTTGTGCAAATCATAAGATAACTAAGGATATGGAGTTGACTCAACCGCCCCAGGACTCCGAGAAAAAATCGTTTATCTGGGCAGCTAATGATTTCGCAGATGAAACTCTTCATTTGGAAACGTTTTTAGTCAGGTTTAAACTACCCGAAACAGCTCTTCAGTTTCAAGAAGCTTTTAAAGAGGCACAAAATGATATAGTAAAGCTGAAGGATATGCAGCAGTCGAAAGTAATCAAGCAAGATAATTTTGTGACCAGCACTCCAGCAAATCCAGTACTTAGCAAGCCTTTGGAGTTAGCTAAGGCCCAGACTACAGCCGTAGAGACTTCTACTGGACCTACGGCAGTCAATTTCGTGGCCAAGTCCTTATTTGGGGCAACGGCGCCTCCTACTTCTACAACCACAACAACACCTTCGCCATTTGCTAACTTTAGTTTTTCCAATATGTCTAATTCCAAGGTAAATTCTTCACCCTTTGGCAACATCTCTTTTGGAAGCGTCTCAGCCTTGTCCACTGCTCACAGTATAACTTCTACCAACAATACTACACTCTTCACCACCGCTCTAATTAAAGATTCGACAGTTTTGAACGTCAATTCAACTCCCACTCCTATCGGAGCTACTACTTCTGCTGCTGAGGCTGAAGCGGATATATTGGATGAGTATGTGCCGACTGCCCAGTTTACTCCAGTCATCGCTCTGCCTGACCTCGTCGAAGTTGTCACAGGTGAGGAGAACGAATCAATTTTGTTCGAGCACAGGGCCAAATTGTTGCGATATGATCGAGAATCCAATGAATGGAAGGAGCGTGGCCTTGGCAACATCAAACTCTTGCAATCAAAATCGAACCCTCAACAAATACGTTTAGTTATGCGTCGAGAGCAGATCCATAAACTGTGCTGCAATCAGAGACTTTTAGCGGAGACTAAATTTAATTATCTAAAGAACTCTCAAACAGCACTGACATGGGCTGCCAAAGACTATTCCGAAGGAGAGATGACCTCCGAGCTGCTGTGTATTAGATTTAAAACAGCTGACACATGTAAGGTATTCCTTGACGAGATTATCAAGGCTCAAAAATTGTTGACACTAGAAAAAAGTCAAGTATCGGAGCAAAAAGCAGATAAAATAGGACACCAAACTAATAAGGAAGAAGCGGACAAGAAGCCTGTTGTTGGCTTCGGTGATGCTTTCAAGCCTGTGTCAGGCAGTTGGAGTTGTGAGAGCTGCTACACCAACAATGGAGCAGGACAACTTCATTGCTTAGCATGTGAAGCACCCAAAGATAATTCAGTGCCGCCAAAACCAGTTAACGCTGGAGTCTTAGATAGCGGAAGTGTTTTGAATTTATCCACCAGCACTGCTGGCAAATTTAATTTTGGATTTGGGACTGCCGTCACCACGGCAGCAACCACCACGGCAGTAACCACCCCGGTGGCTGCCAGTTTTGGATTCGGTGGCTCCAATAAGACCACGGAAAAATCACCGCTACCATTCGTTGCCAATGCTGCCCCTGTCGCTGTGACAACATCAGCGCCTTCCGCTTTGGGTTTTGGTCCCACTAAAAATGTATCATCAGGATTTGGAGATAGTTTTAAACCAAAGCCAGGTAGCTGGACATGCTCAGGTTGCTATGTGACCAACGAGGCGGGAATTGTAAGCTGCAAAGCCTGTGAAACTCCGAAAGATGGCGTTGAAGATAAGAAAGACAGTAAACTCGGAAGTAGCAGCAATATAAACTGGCCTGCCGCTACTCAATTTAAGTTCGGATTTAATTCTGCTACTCCAGCCGAAACGCCGTTTGGTTCAGCTAATTTCAGCTTTACCCCGAAGGCCAGCGGCATCATTAGCACTTCAAACACTTCCACCTCCAGCGTTCCTACCAGTACTGGCGGTATTCTGGGGTCGAATAAGTTTACTTTTTCTATGCCCAAACCGGCAGCTACAGAGCCCAAGAGTCCTCAAGCTGATGAATCCGCAAATGATAACGATTATCATGTTGAAGAAGAGAATAATGCATATTTCGCTCCAGTGATATCCCTGCCAGACAAGGTAGGTTCTCACTACCAACTGCGGAGGTATATTACATATATATTTTTTTTTTTAGGTTGAACTCCGGACCGGGGAGGAAGATGAGGAGATACTTTATGAACACCGTGCAAAATTGTACCGCCTCAGTGAGAAACCCGAATGGAAGGAACGTGGTCTAGGCAATGTGAAAATCCTGCAGCACAAGCAAACTCATAAATTACGCGTTGTAATGAGACGTGAGCAGGTCTTCAAAATTTGTCTTAACCATATTCTCGACCTAAACGTGTTCTACAAACCGAAAGATGAGAAATCATGGATGTTTGCTGTGAACGATTATAGTGAAGGTGAAAATATCCTTGAGAGATTTGTTTTGCGCTTTAAAACCCCCGAAATAGCCCAAGGTTTCTACCAAGCGGTAAAGAAAGCATTGAATATATCACCTAAAGATGGAGTGGAACAGAATGTGCTTGCTCCAGCTTCTGCAGCATCCAAGGAGATTCAAAACTTAGCCGAGAAATTAAAACTAAATGAGGAATTTTTGCTTAGCGATAAAAAGTGCATCGGCTGCCGAGGATGTGACGTGGACTCGTTTCAATTCGGAACTACTTCGGTAGATGAGAATGGGGAAGATTCGACAAAGCCAGCTTTACCACTTTACTTACCGGCCCTTAAACTACCGCACAAAGTCGAACCGGCAACATCAATTCCAACTACTACCACTATCCAATCACTGGCAACTAATCGCAACTCTATATTCAAGGCCAGTCCATTAAGTGCTGCTGCTAGTGGGGGATTTGGTAGCTTCGGTGGATTTGGGCAAGCCATATCAGCAAATTCAACGATCTCCGCCACATCAAATCAGGCCGTGGAATCAAAACCGTTAGTTGCATCTAGTAATAGCTTTGCCTTTGGCAGTGGCAAAAGTGGTAAGTTTAATAATTGGTATAAAATAAGATTCTTTTATAATTTTTGGTTTAATCTCTACAGAGAATCCTTTAGGATTCGTATTCAGTGCATCCAATAATCAAAGCCTCCAACAGAGTGTCGAAAGTGCAGTGCCAAAATCAATTTTTGGGCAAACTCTAAGCAAACCTGATGAAGCCGAAAAAGTGAAATCTATATTTGGTGGTACTTCTTCGAACTTGTTTGATGGCAGTGGTTCAGGTAGTGGGACGGCAGGAGGATCTGCAGGACTTGTATTCGTTTCATCGTCACCTATTTCAAACATAACCTTTGCTGATATAGGCAAGGAAAAGAATCAAACGGAAAAGGAAAAGTCATTGAGTAACGACAACAGCAAGCTAGCTTCAAAAATACCTGTTTTCGGATCTTTTAAGTTTGGCTCTAGTCTTACCAACAAAGAGATCAGTGGTTCTACACCTAAAGTGTTTCCTGATTTGGCTGCCAAGGCTGGTGATGATTTCGCCAGTTTGGTGGCCAAAGGACAGAATACCAATGCGTTTCAAAAGTCCACTACTGGTGGTTTCTACAATTTAACTCACCAAAATGATTTTAAGAATTTCGAAGCCGCCAAAGTTGCCGATGGCGACACAGAAAAGATTGCAGCATCAGTTGAGAACGAAGATGCTGATCCAACTACTGATGATAACTATGATCCTTACTATGCGCCTATCGTCGAGCTACCTGATGAGATTGTTGTCACTACTGGAGAGGAGAATGAGGTGAAACTCTATGGCGAGAGGACAAAACTCTATCGCTATCATCCCGATACGAAGCAATGGAAGGAACGAGGTAACTTTCGTATTTTGTATAACAGCACATCAACCTTCTGGTAATAAATTAGCATCATTAATTTTTTTTATATTTTAGGTGTGGGTGAAATTAAAGTTTTGGAGCATCCAGAATTAAAAACCTTCCGAATGGTCATGCGTCAGGAGCAGATCCATAAACTGATCCTTAACATGAAAATTAGCTCGGCTTTTAAAATAGATTTTATGAATGATCAAGGTACAAGTTTTCTATGGGCTAACTATAATTATGCTGTAGACTCAGAAGGTAAGATGGGTACTGAAGGTGTTTTGGAACGCTTGGCCTGCCGTTTTAAAAAACAGGAACCTGCCAATGAATTTTATAAAACTGTCAACACCTGCATTGATCGGGCTAGGAAAATGGACTTGGAGGCAGGAATTATACTTGAAAACGATGAGGAAGAAAAGGATCCACTAAATGATAGTGCTGCCGAAGCAGAAGATGAGGAAACGGAGACTGAACGTAGTCCGTGAACTTTCACCGAGAAATCGGAATGAAACTGTAAGGCGGAGCCTAAAGATGCTTCGTGTGATAATGCTGCTAAGGGAGAAAGAAATCCGATTTAAATTTAAGAATAATAATGAACATTGAATAATTTTTATGTTTATACAATAATTTTGATTGTTGTACTTCTGAAAATATAATGAAAATAATAAAACACAAAATTTTTCAGTAAAAATTTAGACAAAATTAATCAAAAAATAGTTTCAACAGCCTAACATTCTTAACTCTACTTTCTTACAGTATCATTTTTGACCTTTTTTTTGTTTTTTTTTTTAAATATTTTTATTAATCGCTTGATTCATAAAAATTTTTTTTTAGTTCGAGATATCTTTCATGAACGTGAAAAAATGAAAAGTTACATGTGCCTTGTTAGGGTCAAATTTGACCCCACAGGAAAATCCAATACGAAAGACCACGTTACGTTAGCACCACATAAAGAACGTTAGTGTTGAAAATAATAAAAATCCTATAAACAATAAAACAAGGTGTTGAAATTTGCGACCAAATGATTGTTTGTTATTCTCCTGCAAACGTACCGAATGACCTATTTCATATATGTACTTAGGCATGCTGGGCATATCCGGTATTAGCGCATTTATCATTTATGTACATACAAAATCAACTGTCATCACTTAGCCAAAAACGATCAGCAGGATCCATTGCTGACCATTATGAGCAACCTGAAAAGTGTTTGATGCGAATTATGTACATACATATGTCCCTATAACGCAGACGGAAATAAGTATAGGAACTTTTGCTGTTCTTGCCAGAAGACTTGTTGTTGTAATCATTACAAAAGCTACAATTTGTGCACTGATTGTGAAGGCAATAGCTAAAACATAATAAAAACACAATTAAAAACTGAGTATATACCAATTTTTGTTTATTAAATTAAAAAGTATCATTTATGACCCTAACAAGGAACTAAGGGGGTTTTTCAACAATGAAGTAGGTTTAAGTTAATGAAAAAGATCGTTAATTTCAAAAGACTACGATATAGAGTTGCCACCGTGACTTCGACAAGTTATCGGCAAGTCGTACTATCGATTGTTAAATCAGCTGTTAACCAACATTTAAAAAATTAAAGTAAATATTTATAATTACAGAAGAAAGAATTTGTAAATCACTTTCTAAGTAACGAAACATGGTTCGTAGATATTGTAACTGACTTCTATCTGACCTTATGGAGCAGCCGTAGCAGCATCATTCCAAGAACTTACAATCCACCATTTCCGGTAACACCATGTCGAAAGAGCTGCAAGCTATTCAATGCACTCATTCTTCGGCTGAATCTTTGAGGAGCGAGGGTTCCGAGAGAGATTTCAGTTTATATCAAGGAAACTCTGTCTTTCGAAATCAGCCTTCATACAATATTTTCAACAAATCTATTGAGTGCGTAAATGACTCGTTGTATGCTTACCTTAATGCGGTGGACTTGGAAATACTTCAGAATGAGCAGTCACACACCAAAATGTTTGTATCTTATACCCACGTTTTGGCTTCAAAAGATCCACGTACCAAGGAGCCAATCGGCCAGACTGTTAGGGATTACACCAGCGCTGACGAGAATGTAAAATTGTTGGTTTTTCCCAATATACACGATGGGGAACGCCATTCGACTTTGAGCCGTGACCAGCAAGCAGCTTGTTTGAGAGTTCTCCTGGCGGGGCAAAATTGCCAACCACTTCCGGAGAATGATTTTATTATTTGGAGAGCTACTGAAAGCAAACGCTGCACTGAGCATCAGGTAGTCCAAAAATACATATTTGATTATTCGCAGGACCAAAAGGAAATGCTTTATAGGCCTATGAAGCCTCTAGTAAAGGCGTATCAGAAGTGGTTTCAATTAAAAATTCAGCAAGTGCTTGCAAACAGGGCATCTGATGAATTGTGGGTGACGTACACGGGCTTACCACAGCTGAGCCAATGCAAAGACGAACAAACCAGGGTTAAACTAGAGGGAGTGCATCTAAACAGAATTATGGGTGATCTGAGATATTGTTCCAAAGGAATTCAATTGGAAAGAGACGATCTTAGATCACTAAATATAAGACTGGAGCGATATGCAACACCAACACAAGGCACTCATAATCAGTTGATGGATGTCGAGGATTATTCTGATTACTTTGATGAGGGTAATCTTTTTGTTTTGCCCTTGGAGTCTCTTTTAATGCTACTGACACCAACTGCAGCTTATGTCGATTTGCCAACAGAAATGTTTATCAACATTAAGGAAATTGATGAACAAAAGCAGATCAAGTTCGATATTCCTTTGCCACCTCATCACTGTGGCTGGCATACTAACAACTTTATTATAGCTCGTGCTTATGAGGCATATATGAGTCAGCCAGGCCAAAGTCAATGGATACAAATGGGTGGTGTGATGTCAAAGGAGAGCGTAAAGAAATCAGATGTTTCCTGTGGTACTTATAAAATCCATGAAATAGACACCGATTATTCTTCTAAAGAGCCCACAAAAACTAATCAGGCTTTAATCTCTTGGTGTCTGAGTGATTCGTCGTCCAGCTCCTCTTTAAAAATTCTTACACAAATGTCTGTAAGTGGTTCAAGCGATCCTCAGGGGCATCATCTTTTGGCCTGTCATCATCTAAAGCTAGAAAATAAACCAGATTGCGGCTTGGAAATAATGACCAAAAATGAATTACTTAAAATATGGCTACAGTTGCAACTCCTTCAAACGGATAAAGGGCATTGTTCTCGTATATCGCTGGTGAACTTTGAGCCCCTACTTGAAGAGGAGCTCACACTAAGCTCGGTAGAGCAGCAATTGCATGAATATTACAACACCAACATGCATAATTTATTGGCAAATCTGTCCGAGTTTCTTAAATTGCTTCTTGGTCTCCCTCAAGACGAGTATCTTTTGAGATACTCGTCCAAATACAAAGATAAATTCCTGTTGTGCCGCAGAACCCAAGAAAAAATTCCACAAAGTTTTAGTTTGAATGAATTACTTCAGAAGGAATTCTCATTGCCGTCTGAGCATTCTTTTCTTACCCAAAGCAACAGTTACTTGCCCATCTCAACAAAATTGTGTGGACCGTTACACTTGTTTAATCAAATGTTGCCTTGTGCTTTTCCTCCCAAAAAGAATGGCAAATGTGTCAAAAAAAATAAAAATACAGAGAAACCAAGGACCGCAAGGATTGCACGATTGGAAATGGCAACACAGAAACGTCGAGCAGCCACTTTGTTGCGAAGACGACAACACAAATCACAACAGAAAGCACGGTCTAGAGCTCGAAAACGAGAAGCAGCTAAAGAGGAAGTGGAAAAACAGAAGCAGCTAGACAAGATTTTAAACCTTTGATTTTCTTATTAATAAATATGTAAATGTAATATTTTACAGATAAAATATATATATATGTATGTTAATCATTTAAACTTACGACATTCAGTTCTTCCGAAATCTCATCCTCGTTAACTTTGAGGAGAGGACAACGTGTCCAGAACTTTGTGTCAGTTTCAGGGGGCAATAAAACGGTGGGAAATATATGGAGAGACAAATCGTTAAACACATTTTGATGCTCGTAGTCATCTTCCAATTGCGTTTCCAGGCAGTGTTTTATAATTCTATTTATGTGATCGTCTCTACTAACTCTTTGATTTAAAGTTAACATCTCAAAACTATTGCATATGAGTAATACATTTGTTAACGTTTCATGATGCCAATTTGACCATAGAAGGTTATTCATTAAGGCGTAGGGACAGTGGGGCAAGTAATACAAAGTTACCACTTTGGCCTCATCTTGGCCTGCAGTGTTGTCCGGGATTATAATGCCTTTAAAACGCTCAATAAGCTCTTTTTCTGTATCCCTAAACACAGGATCGTAATAAAAAACCTCTTTGACATTGGTGTGACTTTGTAGGCTCATTACAAATGCTGCCTGATGCATAGCCTGATGTGTACGGGTAAATGGTCCCAAGCCAAAGCACACAACGCGCTCTAGCGGGCGCTGCAGATTTAGTTTATCCATTTGCTGTTGCAGTGCTTCCATGGACAAGATAAAGTAATCGCTTTTCGTCATCTCTGAACAAAGTCGCTTAAGGCGTCTAGATAAGAAAAAATAGTGTCGAATTTGAAATTAAAGCAATATGTATGTATATTGAACACTTAAACTAACATTTCGAATCTGTCCACATCTACATCTGGACAATCGTTCAAGTAATCAGTTTCAGATTTTTGACGATTCCGCCGGCTTAGGCATTTTCGTGCGATCCATTTCTTTCTGGTTACCACTTGAAATTCCTCTGCCACTGGAGCTGCATTTACGGATTCTGAATGAACCTTCTTTTCACTTTTGTCCTGTTCTAAATGTTGCATGTTTTTTTTTTTTTTGTTGATCTCTCCGGCACCACACCACTAATATTTTTATCGATATAAAAATTGTTATGGTTATTTATCGATTTACAATTCGGCCACTCTGAGTTAATCAACACTCCAGATTTGCGGGGGAAAATTTTTATCGGGAAACACTTTATTAATTTTGTTTGGCTTAAATATCATAAATAGTTCCAAAATTCTGACTCTCTTTTAAGCAATTTGTCATTTGAAAATCCAGAATAACCTACCGACCTGAACAGCTGTAGGTATATGTGAAAACCTCAGTTAACTTAAAATCAATGAATTCGAAACACTAACAACAATTCCAGTTGGAAAACAATTATCAAATATATGTCGGTCAAAGAAACATTATGGCAGACAGTAAAGAGATGGGAACGGATGCAGAGCCGGTCGAGAAGATAAAACTTAATAACAGCGATAATATGGCGTAAGATAATCATTATTAATTTCTGGTTGTTATTGGTACTAAGGACCATCTTATTTAAATGCAGGCTCAAAGACCTTTTGCACCATCGTCTTTCGGAGTGTGGTTGGCGGAAAGACATTGAGCATAAGATTCGCAAAAAAATATCAGAGCTTGGAGTTGTCAATATGACCCACGAACAGTTGGCCGCAGAGATTATACCACAGGTGTGGTGAACTTAATTCAATTCAATATATTGTACATACTTCAGTTTGTAGATATACTTTTTGTCAACAGGCCCGTGCTTCCGTTCCCGAGGATGTGCGCAAGGAAATGTTAATTCGCGTTCGTGCAGCGCTAGAGTCTTCTAAAAAACATAGCGACTAGGCGACTTCGCAGAGTCGGTAGTTCTCTTGTTTTAGATAGCACAATTCATGCGTTTGTTAAATTATGTATGCATATTTATTATGTTAGTAATGTAACATGTATATACATACATAAATATAAATTAATGTATTTACATATACATATGTATATATAAATACATATACATATGTATATGGCTTATGTTAATTCATAAATTTTAAAACAAATGTGTATGTAATAAATAAACATGATAATAATTAATTCGATTTGTTTATTAATTCTACATATTTTGATATTGGCTAAACGTGTATAAATTTTGTTTGTATTTGTGGTTTTCTTGAGGGAAATTAGGAACGCGCGGGTTTTGTGGATTTCTGAGGTTTATAAGTATTGGGCTATGAAATTGGAAGGCTACATCTTATTCATTGTAAATTGCTTCTAATTGCTGGTTCCTTTTTATTTTATTTCTAACTTGCAGAGGCTCTTGCTTTAATTACTTATTCAGTAACGAGTCGATCGAAAAGTCTTTAAATTTTGCGTTAGAATCATCGTTGATAGTCTGCAATTGTTCGCTAAGTGGCTGCTTTTCAGTTTGCTCTGCATTTTTTGCTACTGACGTGGTTGTTGTTGTTTGCAATAGTTTCATTAACTTATTGCGGGGTTTTCGCAAAAATTTAGCATTTATCTGAAATTTTGGTAATTTATCCTTGTTTGAGGAATGAGTGTGGTTTTGTGATTGAATTGATATTGTGCTTGTTGTTGCCCCTGTAGATGTTGCTGCTGTACATGTTGAAGGACTGCGATAACTCTGACGCCAATTGCGTAGCTCTGTACTAAGTGTTGCCACCGAGGTTGTTGTCGTTGTTCCTGCTACTGGGACCAAAGATATGGTACTCGTCGCTAATGTAGCTGGAATTATAGCTGCGGTTGACGCATAAGCAGTGGGTCCAAAACATTTTAAAAAATTTTGTACATGTATTAAATGTTCATTCTCATTTCTATGGCATCGCTGCTTTTGCTTGTCCTCATTTTCGTCTTCTGCTTCGTAGTCAACTGATGATTGCTGTTGAGAAGAAGATGAAAATGTTGAAGAGCTGCTGCTATTGTTGCTGAGCTGTTAAGTAAAATATCGAGGATATATGGTTCATTATTGGATTCAGTGTCATGTTGTTGTTAAATACTAACATCGTCATCTTGTTTTTCATGTAGTTGATGAAAGTTATGTAGACTTTCCCTCGTCTTGACGTTAATGTTCCTGTGGTTGGTGAAAGTGTGCGTAATTTTGGCTTTGTTGCAGCGTCCTATACCTCTGGCTGTGACTGGTTTCTTTTTCACTGAATCGTGTTGCTTAACTGAATTTTCTTGCTGATGCCTTTTATCACTATTTGAATTTCAGCTAGTTTTTGCTAAGTTATCGTCGCGCCTTAGTTGGGACTGAAATTATAAAATTAGTAGAAGAGGTTAAAGGATGTGCTTATGGGGATTCTTTCAATTTGAGCCTGGCACACACAAAAACAACAAACAATTTCGGTTATGGTTATAAGGCGCATGAACAATTGATTGATTGATTCAATAAACTGATTGTTTGGTTGGTTGGTAGAATGAGATGAAAGGCGGAAAAAAACTCAAAAAAGATTCATATTGCATATGGGCCAATGGCTTAAACAACAGGTATGAGTCGATTATTTTCTGTGCACACACACACGCACACTACCTGTTGATGCGTGTTGTTGTGATTGTAGAGCGACGCATGATGCGTGGCATAGGAGGTAGAGGAGGAGCTAGAGGTGGTGCTATTTAAATCATCTAGATTAACGCGATTGTGGTGGTGTTGGTGCTGTGGATTGCTGTTGTTGTTTAGATTGTGGTGCCCAGGACCACCACTACCAATGTGATTGATAACAACAGAACCAAATGGCGTCAAAGTGGTTACGGCTGTTGTTGTTGTTGCTGTGCCTGTTGTTGCAGTTACAGCTGACCCACCTCGTCCAATAGTAGCTGGCGCTACGGAGTTTTGTTGCTGAGATTGACTGCTGCTGTTGGTGCCGGCATTGTTGTATGTCGCATGAGTCGATGCCAGATGCCTAAGAAAATGTGAGTAGTTAATTAAAAGTAGACAACTGTCTCTATTCTATGAAATAGTTAAAGAAGTATTAGTTTACCTCAAAGCAAAATTGGTTACATTAGCCATACTGCCAATTGACATGCCTGTGCTTTGTGACCCTGATGAAGGAGTTGAGGATGGCCCACCCGTGGGAGTACTGGCACTAGCACTGGCTGAGTTAATGCAGTTGCTGTTGTTGTTCCCACTGGAGCCACGATAGTCGAGTACTACTCCACTTGAACTGGCTGCTGCCACAGTGGACCGACTGTTGCCTGTGGGTGTCGATGTATTAATGGCTGTGGTTGCTAGTGAAACAGCCGCTGCAATAGTTGTCGCAGCATTAAGAGCACTGCTAATGTTGCTGTTGTTTCCTCCAGAAGCTAATAACAATAATGTGGAAATAACAAAAAGTTGAACAAGTTCTTGTTGTCTTTGTGTGTCAAATTGCATTTTTTTTTTGTTTGTTGTTGTAGAGCTCTGTTAGATTGTATCCTGATCCAAATGTCTAAGATTAGTTTGCATGTGAGTGTGTGTGTGTGTGTATGTGTGTTTGTAATGTGTACGTGTATGTGGCATGCAACAATTAACAACACAAATTAACCTTAAGAAAAAAGGAAAATAAAAAAACCAATAAAATAGAGCACCTCAAACCCAATTTTTATTTCTTTTTAAAGAATTTTTAGATTTAGTTTTATGAGTGTGTTTTAAAAAATCTTTTATTCATTTTTCAAATAAATAAAATCGAAAAGAATTAAGGATTTAAATATGACTTAAGCATTAAGAAAAGTTTATATTATTAAAATTTATAAGAAATTTATAAGAATTCTTAAAAATCGTTAAACACAAAAGTGATGAAAACAGGCCAGCCTAAAAGCAAAAATTTATGGATAAAGTATCGGCCTTCAATGTTTTTTTTCGACTGGTGTACACTTTAATTTGAGACAATTATTATGGACAAATTAAAGACATTAAAAATTGGCAGTGTCATTCGTATCAGTCAAAGCATATTGATTTGAATTCTGGCTAATGGGAAAAAATAACTTGGATTTTGCATTACATGGTTGCCCATCTTTTCAACCTAGTGGCTGCTTATCTGACGCTATTGCTTTGTTCTTAAAAGGTGACTTTAAATGGATAGTTAATTTTCGAATATGTTCATCTATGTAAATAAATTTAAAGGTATATTATAACATATACATATGTACGTATATGTAACTATAGCGTTTCTTATAGCCTTCCATTAGTTTATGTAAATGGATCACTGTTAAAAGTTTTAGTTAGTAGGTAGTAAAATAATAACTTAAAGTTTAATCTTAACTTTAACAACACATCACAAATAAAAAAGGGAAACGTAATGCAAATGAAACAATGTTTCAATTTCGCTCCTTTCTATATATGAATTATGTACAAAATGAATTACAAAAACAAAAATTAAAAAAACCAAATAATAAGTTGGTATTGTTTATAACTTCTCCAGAATAGCTTGGCCGACACCAAAGAGTACAAGGTTAGACATTTGTCCGTTGTCATTGTCCTTGCCACTACTTACCGTGGGCCTCGGCTTTAGCGTTATTGCTAATCGTACTTAAAGGAATCTGTAGACGTGCATTAACGGCCAATAAATGATCGCGCCGCGCAATCAAGCTGGTTACATGCTCCTCCAAGCGGAGATTTTCACTCTGCAGTTGATGTAGGCAATTTAACAGAGAAGCAACTAGAAGAGAAATATGCATTGATTGGCATAAGTATGGTTTTACACAAAGGGAACTCTCCGGCGACTCATACTCACTGTCAAAGTGCTGGGCCTGTTCCATAAGAAACTGTGAACCCTGCTCCCACTGCCGCTCCAACAATTGCTCCAGGCTCTGAGGTATCGGCATGTTTCCATTAATACCACCACCACCGAACATGGACTGAAGAGGATTCGGGGCAACGAGGGTGTTTGCGATATTTCCACTACTAGAAGAGGTTGTCGAATTACGCTGCGAATAGAGAGAATCCATTAATTAATTTAAACTGCACACATTTTTCCCTACATACCTGTTTCCCCGGAAACGGTACTCCAGTGAATTGGGAATTCATTGAGTCGGGTGTATAAATGGCATGATCCTGAACCTCCATGTGCAATTGTTCAGATAACTTTTGGGCCACGCTACTATTGGGATTTACATGATTACCAAGCATGTGTGTAGCTGTATGGGCAATAATGGACGTTGAGGAGGAGGAGCTGGCACTGACTGAAATTGATGGCGTTGCCGGTGGTGTCGGAGCTGGCACCAATGGTGAGCCTATTGTAGTGGCAGAGTTGCTGGGTGTGGTGGAGTTGTTGCCTCCATTTTGCAAGATACGCACATCCTTGAGATCAGCTACCGCTTGAGCTGCCGCCTGGGTTGCCAGCGCTGGGTCTTTGGCCTTGCGCCCACGCTTGCGGATATTTCCTCCTGCAACAGCACCGGCAGTATTAACAGGCGGTGGCTGATTAGCAATGGCCGGATGTGGACTCACGCCTATCTCGGAGCCTGGTGAGCTGGGTGGGGAATCCTTAATGGAACTTACTGGCAACATGGCTACATCTAATTGACTTTGCGCTTCGTAAGTGAATTTAAGGCCACTAAAGCTAGATGAATTGGGATTAGAATTGCCGCTGGCACTGGTTGCCGATGTTGACACCGTTCCAGAGTTGAGATCGGGCGTTCTACTTGATAATTTCGTTGTCGTTGTTGATTTTAAGACGTTAGTGGTGGTTGTGGGGGTCGTGGAGGTTGTAGAAGAAGTGGTATTCGTATTTGTATTAATGAATTGTAAAATTTCTAAATCTTGATGTTGATTTTGTTGCTGTTGCTGCTGTGCTAGATTAGATACTGAGCTAAGATTGGTGGGTGCTGTTGGTGGTGATGTGGCTCTGACGGGGGGTGATGGTGCAAACTGCTGTTGCTGATACATTTGCTGGGTTTGTTGGGCACGCAACATTTTTTTATTCAGGGGTTTATTACAGCTTGACGGCAACATATTACTGGTAGTGTTTCGAAAATTGGCGTCCCCTCTTGACGAAGTCGACATATTTACCGGTGAATCCAATAGACTCACCACACCATTGGACGAGGATGATAATGAAGAGTTTGAAGAACTCGAAGACAATGTTGGATCACCACTGTTATTGTGGCGAGTGTTGCGGCTGCTGGTAGTGGTTATAGTCGTTGTTACTGTCGTTGGAGAATCAATGGAGGAAGATGACAATGACTGCAGTAAAACCACCGGTGATAACAATGTTGAAGACGAGGATACTGCTAACGATGCTGCTGATGTTCCCCCTAATGGTGGCGGTGTGGGTGTGGCCCGATACGAATTATGTGGCGAACTGTGGCGAGACTGTTTCTCCGAGGACGACGTCGTTGTGGCAGTTGTTGTTGTGGGGGTGTCGGTCTTACTGAGATTAGAACCACCGCGCTTCTTTCCCGATCTTCCTAAGGTGACTTTTGTAATTGGCAGTGTATTAGGCGACGTTACTTCTCTTGATGTCGAAGTCGTTGTCGTCGATGTAGTCGTGTTGCAAAAGCCAGAGGTAGAAGCAGGCAGTGACTGGGTCAACTGAAGCGTATGTTGATTGCTATTGTTGTGATGGTGAACATTATGATGACTACTATTGACACCACTCTCACCCGAGCGGGATCTACATAGATATTTATATATACATGTATATAAATGTCGTGATAACATATATATATATATATATATATATGTAAATACACGTGTGTGTGTGTGTGTGTGTGTGTGTGTGTTTGGGGTGCAAGACGAAAACATTGCGGTTGGGAAGTGTCGGTGAAAGGGAAGACATTGAGCAAAACAAAAGAGAGAGAGAGAGCGGATATTTGGTTTTTTTTTTGCGTTGGTGTTATTTGAATTCAAATTTAATTTTAAGAAAATGCTGATATTAAAAATTATGAATAATCCTTAAAAAAAAAACTATGACAGGAACAGCAACAAAATCAACACAACAAGAATAAATTATCCAAAAGTAAATAGTAAAAATTAATTTTGATAGCCATATGAATGTGATCAGAACTAATAGCACTAATAAACAGACATTTTGGTGCAAGGTTTCCACATTAACGTTTTTCTTGAATATGTCGAAAAAAAAAATATTCAAGTGAGAAAACCCATTGACATTTACGATTGAACGCTATCAAATCAACTTAGACACCAATAGAAACCTTGCAACAAAAAAAAAAAAACAAACAAAATTGTATAGTTTTTAGCTTATTCATACCTGCTTCTACGTCCTGGAGATGACTCCTGTTCTTGCAATTGTTGCACTCGATTGGTTTGCTTCTCATAGCTTATTTTCAGATTGCCACTTTCCGTAGTGGTCGCGGTCAAATTCCCAGAAGGGTGGGTGGTGCTAGTGCTGGTTGAACTTATAATGTTACCACCACAATTTCCACTGACTAGAGCGCCGCTGGTGCCTCCGCTCAAGGCATTGGCGGATGATGACTTTCCACTCGGGTGCTGATGCTGGATAACGGACGATGATAACGCGGATAATGATGATGAGGAGGCGGAAGTAGAAGTGTTGCTACTAGCGGGGGTGCCACTTAAACTATTCGCTGAATGGGGAATCACATATGCAGCATTTCCTGTTGTGCCCAAGGACGACTGATTCTGATTGGATAGAGATGGCTGAGCAGGCGTACTGCCACTACGAGTAGCTGATTGGGAGGAGTCTGCAATTTTAACAAAATAGTAGATATTAACCAGAAGGGAATTATAGTTATAACAATTACCAATTGAAGTGCCCGCGCCATTTCCAGTAACGCTTCCAGATGCATTAGGCAGATTTATTCCAGGTACATTGGCCGTCGATAGCGGTACTGAAACATACAAACTAGGTGCATTTGTATTTGCTCCAGTTGCCTGTTGCTGATTACCGCTGCTGCTGCTACTGCCACTAGTAGAGGTGGTATCCTTGATCCCACCATTAGATCCATGTTTAGTTCCACTTCCTATCGTTTTGCTTATGTCTGACTTCGCAAAATTGGAGGCAGGTAACCCGGATCCTGTTGTTGCGTTGTTATTACTACCGATGGTCGCTGCGCTACCACTAGCAATATTAGTGCTTGACGTGTTTGCCGTAGTCGTTGACCCACTACTGCTGCTAGATCCAGTTGCACTTGTTGTCGATATTGCGGCACATGGCGTTGGAGCCAAAGTGGCATTCACTTCGGCAGTCGCAGAAGATTGATGCGTCGGCGGACTTAATTCAGTGCGTTGCTACAATTAAAAGAAGTTTGCTTTGAATTACTTACTGTGACATCGGCCCTACTCAAAAGAGTTTGGTAATCCAAATTATGGATATCAAAAACTAAGGGCAATATAGAAGTCTAAGGCCTTCTTTTAAAATTTTCGACCATTCGAACGAGAGTATATAATGTTCGTTTTGATGAAAATCACAAAATTTGAATATTGTCGGCTGTTGCCATGTTGTTGAGTTTGTGGTCATTAGGAACATCCGGCCTTAAATGCGGCATGTAAACACATGTTTACAGCAATAAAACCAGCAAATAATACAAGAAACAATAGAAAATACAAAAGAAGCTTTAGTTATTAACAGGGATCTAACAGAGCAATGAAAAACTAAAAGCACTCGTAACTTAAAGCTCTAAACACTCTCTGCAGATGGTTGCTGGTGCAATTGTTGCAGGCAGCTGCACTTAAAAAACGTGGCAGAGGAAATTGCAGTTCGACGTAGCAGCATGAGTCACATATTGAAAAGGGAACAAATGTTGCTGCAATGATGGAAGTTTATGTTTTACTCATGCATTTGTTTTGAGGATTGGCATATGCTCTCATATCCATTAAATGCAAGCACATGCAATACATATACATACATATACATATATATGAGATGAAGAAAAATGAAATGGGAGAGAGAGAGAGAAAATGAGAGAATGAATTGGAAGTCTTCATGTCAACCCACGCAACTTTTCTCGCTCTCTGATAATGGGCTGAGAGAACAGGCAGCAGGCACAGAAGAGCTGTGCCTTTCTGTTGGTGTTTTACAGTTTCGGTGGTGGGGAGGGGTTTTCTGTGTACACATACATTGTAATTTGGTCACGTAGACCAAAAACAACAGCAACAATCACTAGCGTTGCCACCTGACGCACAATTAAAACATCTTCGTTCCGTATGCACATTAATTATTTGTTTCAGTTATTGCTATTTCTCAACAAAAGGGCGACAACAACATCAAATATTAAAAAGAAAGTACACATGTACATATAATACACTTGAAATATTTCTTATTCTTAGATGGGAGCGTGTTTTTTGTACCCTTTTTAAAGAAAATTATCATTTTAAAACGAAAAAAGTTCATGTGATCAAAGACCAAAACAAATGTTGCTACCGAGGGCTGTTCGGCTTCTAAAGTTAAAAAACAAACAAAAAAATCCTGCGGCAAGGATAACTCGACGCAGGATCATCCGAAGCGGTAATTCTAGTCCCGATCACAATCATTTTATTATTTTTTATCATTATTATTTATCATCAATTGTATCCTTGCCGCCAGTTCAAAGAAATTGCTTTCTGTCTTCGAAAGTATTTTCAATACTGCAAAGAATAATTTAAGCCAAAGAAAAAAACTCGAGAACTAAATTTTCCCAACCAAGAATACCCGCTTAAGTCCTATTGAGTTACAAAAAAAAAAAAAAAATATGCTGCGTTTGTGGTATTTCTCTTATAAAGCAGCTGCTTGAAATGAAGCATAACCCTCTGGCACTCCATGGCCATTCTTAAACAAAAAACAAGATCAACCCTTTTTTCTACACATTTTTAAATCGGTTTCGCAACACATTTTAATTTCCTTTATTTTAAAACTGTGATCAATCATTTTTGTATGTTGAATTAATCTATGTTAAATTAATATCTCAGTAAATCTTTTATGCCACATTGCCTAATCTAACTCTTCTATAAATTTTGTATTTGTTCATATAATTTTATATAATTTAGAGACTGCCAAAACAATATTCTCGAAATGATTTTTTAAAATATCCATTGCGAACAATGCCCTGCCTGTGTGGTTCTTCATTATTCAGGTATCGAATAACAGGAGATGTATGTAGATCTTATTTAGCCAGGAAAAGCAGCAGCTGTAACCAGATAAAGGGATCGCAGGATCAACCAACAAAAAAGTAAGGGTAGCAGCAAAGGAACAAGCATTTTGACAGAAGGCAGCTGTCGTAAACTAGGCGCAAATGTGCCAAGATGTTTGTATATGTGTGTGTGTGTCGTATACCAGGCCAGGACACAGGCACTGACACAAGCAGGAAAAAGGAAACGGAGATCTCTCGAACATTTTTTATTTTTTCATTTTATTTTCATACGATAGGTTTTCGCGCGCTCAGAAGGGATAAGTCGAACAGTCCTGAACAGTTGCATGTAACGATCGAGCCGTGTTAACACTAATCAATAATCGGTTTAGGATGGATGATTAGTGCATTGCACAATTGGCAAAGAGAGCCAGGCCATAACAATTTTTTTTTATAGCAGGTGGTCTTGGTCTTTCACAAATACACATAAAAGCAGCCACAGCAAGGGGGCAGGTGCAGTTACAGTTCGTCTTGAAACTGGCACAGAATTGCGTTTTAAGTATTGATAAATTATCGGGAGACATTGTGTGGGGCAATGGAAATTCAGGGGTATGGGTTAACATACAACTATTTTATTAATTTTTAACAATTGTGGGAATTAATGTGATTGCGAAATAGTGTAGTCTTTTCACATCATATCAATATTTCCTCAATGCCGTTGAAAAATATCCATTGTCGTTCTCGAAATTACCCCAAACATCCTACACTTGTATCCACTATTGACGAAAACACCCTTCGGTTCCTAGTAGTGAGAGCATGTATGCGAATATATCTTCCATAAATAGACCATAGAGAAGAGATTGGTCACAACAGATGCTTGTTGCATGTTGGCGCCAAGCATGCCGCATGCACACATACATACATATAAGTCTATAATCCTCATTTATTTCTATGGAGAATGGAACTGAACTCTTACCCCTGAAAGCAGGAAACGTATTTTTAAGTTGTGCGGATACGTGGTGGCTGTGCTGTTACTACTATTCGATGCACCACTAGCTGCTGCACTAACGCTGCCACCACCACCCAAATAAGAGGGTGATGCTGAGGCTGAACCACCAACATATTCGATGGTTGCCGATGGTGTAGTCGATGCAGATGAAGGCGATGATGAGGCAGAGGTGGAATGCTGGCTGCTATTGTGACTGTTACCATGATGATGATGATGATGATCCCGGTCTCGGTCGCGGTCCCGACGATGTTCGCGACGATGCTTATGATGTCGGTGCTCTTTATCCTTCTCACGCTTCTCACGTTTCTTTTTCTTATTCTTACGATGCTCCTTGTATTCCGAGGAGGATATCATTTCAACAATATGATTGTTATTGCTCTCGGCAGTTGCTGCCATATTCACCATGGTCGCGGTGAAGTCTACAACTGTGGTGGCAGCCAGAGCAACTGCTGGAACTACATCCATTGGTTGAGATGCAGTTGAGGAGCTGGCATCCAATGTGTCCATCATCATCATTTTGTGTGCCGTTTTTAACAATTTTCTTCTTTCTTTTCTTTTTTATTTTCTCTGGTCTTTTAGCTTCAATTTTGCTTTGTTGTATGTAATTAACTGGACAGCAACATAGTCTTTCAGTTTAGTCGTCGTCTTCTTTTCCACTTTTTCTTTTTCCTGTTTTTTTTTTTCTTTCTGTTTTTGTTGTTTCTTTTTCAATATTATTATTTTTCTGGCTTTTTATGCCTCTCACTCACTCACACACAGAGAGAGACACTGAAATCACAGACAACGTAGTGAGAGCCTCCCCCGTACCTCTCCTACCAATCAACAGACTCTCTGACTGTTGGTTGTATTTGTTGTTGGGGTGAATAACTTGCGTGGCGGTGTTCACTCTCTCTCTCTCTCTTCATTCTTTTTAACTCTTAGCAAACACGTTCTCTTTTCTCTCTTTTACGTTTTTTTTTTATTTCACACACAATTTAATATCTTTTAAATAAAAACTTCAATATTTCAGGTGTATATTTTTTATCAGTTATCAAGTGTACAAAAATACTTTATTGACCCCACAGGTATTCGTTAGATACTTTTTTCGATTTTTACAATTTATGTTTTTTCCACGGACCTATGATCCGCATGCACAACCTCTTCGCTTGAAAACAAAAACAACACTGACGCCGACGTCGACGCAGACGGTGACAACAAAACGACGTTGCACACGTTTAAATTATTGAGGGAGGGAGAGAGAACGTTGGAGAGAGATCAAGAAAGAGAGAGAGAGCATTTGTGCATTGTTGCTGTTGTTGTTGTTCCTGTTGGTAGCAGCCGGTTTTCAGTTGGGGGATTATTGAGAAGTATATATGTATGTATGTATGTATACGTACATAAATTTGTGGCTATGTCTGCACGTAGGCCAGACAAGCACAAAAACAGAGTCTGTGCATAAGGTTGCTCAGCCGAATTCTAAATGCTCTGTTTAGCTTTGAAATGTACATATGTATGCATGTACATATGTAAGTACATGTGTAGTCTTACTTACTAAATTTGTATGTAAGATTGAATCTATCAAGTTAAGCTGCGCTGCAAAACCAGATAACTCTTCTTGTTCAGAGTATTTAAACAGCAAACAAAAACCAACAGCAAAAGAAAAACAACAATTTAGTTTTGAAAACAGTGATATGTATGTACATATGTATGTATGTATTTATGTATGCATGAACATACATTCATACATAAATATGTACATATGTATGTATGTATGTTGATAAATGCGCTGAGAGCAGAGTAGACGTAAAAGTTAACTAGGCAAATAAACAAAACGTCACCCAATAATCAAACTTATTCAAGAAATACATACATACATATGTATCAATGACGCAACTGTTGAGACTAGCAGATCGAGTGACTAATTGCTGAAATGTTTTGAATGTAATTTGGGTGTTCCCCTTTATATGTATCTAAAACCGGGAATTCAAATAGATACGATAAACATTTCGGTTTTTATTTCGGAGTTGGTGATAAGATCTGCACATTTTAAAACTAAAAAAATACGAATATTTTGTTATATTTTTTATAAATATTAACTCCTATTTGGCATCTAACAAGTTTCATATACATACATACATATGTATGTACATACATATGCAGAATTGTATTTTTTTATTTCAAATGTTTACTGCGTTGGCAGCAAGACAGAATACCTACCTCAAAGTGAATCTCACATGCAGAGAGAAATAGGAATGCAATCTCAGAGATATAACAGTGTTTGAGCGAACAGACACACAGATAGAGAATGAGAGAGAGAGAGCTTCTTGCAGCGCATGTCGTAATGCTGTTGATGTTGTAATAATAAAATATAAAAGAAGTAAAACAACATTGACAACATCATCATCGAAGCGACAGCAGATAGGGCAGAAATACAATGACAAACGATTTAGCAAAGCAAAATATTAAATAATAGAAAATGCAATTGTTTAATTGCAGTTCTGCAATTCAACAATTATGCTATTCACTAAAAACAGCTGAAAAGAGTCAACCGCAGTAATAGGAGTTTAATTTTTACAAAAAATTTGAAATAATATTTATAATATTTATCGATTTTTTAATCTATATACATATATAGCATTTTTGTCAATTTTTATACCATACACCCATAGGGTGAAATGGTATATTAAAGTCGCGAAAATGTATGTAACAGGCAGAAGGAAGCTTCTCCGACCCCATAAAGTATATATATTCTTGATCAGTATCAACAGCCGAGTCGATCTAGCCATGTCCGTCTGTCCGTCCGTCTGTCCGTCCGTCCGTCTGTCCGTCTGTCCGTATGAACACCTAGATCTCGGAGACTATAAAAGCTAGAGCCACCAAATTTGGAATGTAGGCTCGTGTAGTATGTAGAGTGATCAAGTTTGTTTCAAATTTTTGCCACGCCCCTTTCCGCCCACGCAATTCAAAAAAAACGTTTATCTCAAAAACTATTGCAGCTAGAGACACCAAATTTGGTATGTATATTTGCATAGTAAATGCGCACATTTTGTATGTATAAAGTTTTTGCCACGCCCCTTTCCGCCCCCGAAATTTGAAAAACTCGATTATCTCCCGTAATTTTTTACCTTGTGCAATCAAATTTGGCACACTTAAATTTGATACTAATACCGAGCAAAATACCAAATTTGAGGATTTTGTTGCACTTCTAGTTAAGTTTTTATACCATGCACCGATATGGTAAAAAGGTATATTAAAACAGTCTGAACACATAGATTTCAGAGACTATAAGATCAACGTTCCCTTCCGGCCCCGCAATTTTAATAAGTGTTTTTATAAAAGACTATACTAGACTATACAGACATGCAATTTGGTATGTATGTACACTTGCTTAATACGCAGATATTGGTTGTATAAAAGATTTTTATGTCGCAAGATTGCCACGCCCAATTCCGGCTATGATATGCATCCATTTTAGTCAAATTTCGAATGACACGGTCGGTGGGAGTTGTAGACCAAGTGGGAAAAAATTCAAAATTAACCACCTCATTTTCAAAACAAAGAAAATATTTGCGAAGATATTTCAGTATTCAATCAACAATCCTTTCCGAGTAATTGTGGTAGGCAAATTCAATATTTATGATATTTTTACTAAGCACACGTCTTTAACTAAACAATTACGTTTTGATCTCCGTGCGTGTGTATGTATGTCAAGAAGATCATATATACATACATACATACATACATATAAATTTTAAATAATATACATAAATAAATTTTTATTTTAAATATGTCACATCGTGGAAACGTTTTTACGATAGTTTTAGTACTGTACCTTTCCCACGACGTTAAGGGAAAAGCCGTGGCAATAATCTTTAGTAACGGGACACGTGTCATGTGACTCAAAAGGCAGGCAACACGTGCAACCTACACCCACCATTTCATACACTTATACACACAGGTCGTATAAAAAAAGGTGTTGACTGGAAAAGAGGACTTCACAACTTTTGCCCAAATCTGATACTTTTGGGATTAAAATGTTTGGTCAGAATACACATAATAGATACATATGTACATTTACATGTACATAAGTATATTTTTACATTTTTTATGACCTGTACTATACAGGAACCACTTAAAGGCAGCTGTGCACCATAAACAATTATCGTATACCTACAACAAGAAATTTGTTCCTGTTGCAAAAAAAAATAAATAATTGTTTGTTTATTAATATTTTCATAGCTGCATTATAGAATTGAAGACCAAACAATAATTATCACCCACCAAACAATCCTTTGTATGCAAAACTATAACAAATTAATACAGTTAATATAAACACACAGAGGGGGTTAGATAGATCGGCATTTTTTGTCGTTGGGCTATAACCAAACGCAGAAAAATGCAATGACGTTTTTGCTTTAGGAAAACATGCAAATATTTGGTTTGGTTTAGTTTAATGCACAACTAATAATTAACGTCTTATTTTCATTTGCTTCCACGATCATGATGATAGTCGAAAATCAATAAACTAAACATTCAGTGCAGTGCCCCGCAATCCATGCCATGCAGCAGTAGATTAGATAGAGGATAACAATGTCTGACTAAACAACGTATTAACTGCTCTGGCCACGTCCAGGTGAGGTTGAGACAGGGATAATCAAGCCCTTTTGATTCCCTGAATCAAAAACAAAAAAAATGGCAATAACAATGTGACACTAAACAACGTATTAACTGCTGTGGCCACGTCCAGGTGAGGTTGAGACAGGGATAATCAAGCCCTTTTGATTCCCTGAATCAAAAACAAAAAAAATGGCAATCAACATTGTACTCGATATACAAATAGTCACATATTTCATCGAAGCATAAATCTATTCGCACCAACGATCACAAGGAATATTAAGGCATTAATTAAATTCAAAAAGGTATATATTCGCATATGTTTATAGAGCGTTTATTATTGACCGAATTCTATGTTGTATATGTGTTTGTACTTGCTGTTGTTGGGAATCAATAAGCTGAATTTTTAAGAGCTATGTGTCATATGTGCAAAAATGTTGAACCAAAATCACTCAAAAATAGACGATGATTCGACAGAGGATCTAAAAATAATCATGCAACCTACAGAATATAGAAAGAAATTTGAAGTACGTAACAACACAACACCTGAGCAGAGGTTAGGCAAATGTGAAAAAAATATTTTATATTATCGAAAATACAAAAATTTGGTTGGTTTTTCATTTAGTTTGCTTTTTTATACCCTTGCAGAGAGGGTATATTTATTTTGGTCAAAAAGCGTGCAACGCATAGAAGGAGCATGACGAGACGAGTCCGTGTGAACTCGTTTAGACCGTAAGAGCTACAGATCTAAAATTTCATGTGGACTTTTATATATGTATATTTCGGATTCAGCCGGATCGGACCTTTATATCATATAACTCTCATACAAACGGCAAAGTCACGAACTGTAACTTTTCACAATAACTTTGGAAAATATTCTAAGCTATTGTCATAAAATAAAATCTTTTTGAGTTGAATACATCTGTTCAATAATTGTACTGCTAGTGACTATGCCGAAATCGGATTACTAGCTGTCAAATAAATATGATGATATGTATGTACGTATACGACGAATAGCATGCTACATGTGAAGCGTTATCCGGCCTTCTAAGACTGTATTACGTTCTTTTGCGAACATTAGACTCGTAGGTATGGGAAGAGTAACAAAAAAACCTTGCAAGGGTATAGAAACTTTGGCGCGTCTTAGGTTAGCCCCGGCCGTATGGTTTTTCGTTGTTTTGGTCAACGTCACAAACAACACAACGAGGAAAAGAATATATTATTACCATATACTTATAATATGGTCTAAGCAATTATACACAGAATTTTTCGTGAAAACTCACTAATATGCATATGGTACAATCGGAGCATAATCGCATTATAAAGAAATCATATTAGAGTCATTGGCAAAAATCCTGCACGTGCATAGTTTTTGGAAAAAAATATCGCACATTGAGTAAAAGTTTTTGACTTTTTGATGGATGAAGCTTTCACTCAGTTTTCCACTCAGGTCAGCTGTTCCCAAAGAAGACGCACAGCGACGGCGATGGCCTCACCATTATATTTATATTTAGAAAAATCATATGAAAACACATGATTATGGAGCATTTCGTGAAAATTCGGAAAATAACTTTTCCTGTCTTCTGCATCTCGTACTACATGTTGAGCAATTATTATTTTTTAGTCGGCCGAGTGATCTAAATTTAGATCATGAATCCACATACACACGAATGCGTATTCGTTGTGGCTCAAATTAAAGAATTCAATACAAACACCCAACCATTTATATTCTATAGACCTGCACCATACCTGGTGCATGTACATATGTATCTACATACATACATACATACAATTTTATGTACATAGCAATTGCCCGATTAAAAAATAATGAAAACTACAAGAAACAATTTAAAACTGTTCCTTTGATATTCTTGGGATTTTTGTTTTTCTTCATGGAACCCACTGGGGCATATATATTATGGATGTTATACTTGAGTGTGTGTGTGTGTTTTGTTGATATCATTTGTTTTTGTATAAAGTTTTCTTCAATATTACACATTTTATACATTTTATCAAGGTTTCGTAAGTATTGTATATATCGTAAACACTAATCATATATAAAATATACATAAATATCATTTTGAATATTAAATTTATCAGAACTCTTCCATTTTGTGTGTTTTTTATTTTAATTTTGGAGCTTAAAACACACAAAACGATAATCGACATTCGGGCTCGTTTGTTTATAAGGAAGCATCGAGAGGATCACTCCTTTATTTGCGTAGGCGATGATGCCTTTTATATAGTTAGTTAGCTAGCCAAATTTCATAGGTGCTGACTGTACCACCGAAGAAAACTACAGCTGTTTCTCTTGTCGTGGTACATCGTTAATTAGTTATGTGTTCGCTGGTTAGTTTCGTATAGATTCGTAAAATGTTTCTTTTTTTTTAAGATTTTAAAATTTTATTTTTTTTCTTCTCATATCTTGTTTTCACATAACCTAAAACAAATGGGGGTCGTTCATCAAAAATCGTTGAAAAGTAAAAAACGAAGACTACGTCAGCTAGTTTGGGTTTTTTTTTTTTTTTTTTTTTATGATGGTTAAGACACAAAAGAAAAGAAGAGTTGGGGAAGCATAAAGTAGAAGAAATCGGAACGGTTTTTCTTTTTGTGGAGGTCTTAGAACGTTGTTAAAGCTCCCGCTCCTAGACCATAGCCTACTCCCTTGGGTCCAAAATTGCGGCCATAGCAAGCCCGGCAATAGATATCACCATCTGGTCCATCATTAAGATTGGTGGAATCTAAGGATTTACGGCAATCGGAACAATAGAAACAGCGTTTGTGCCAAATGCGTGTTTTACTGATCATCTGTTCAGCGGCGAAAACAGCAAAACCACAACGTGGGCAACCACCCGAAGTCTTTTGACCATTGAAGGGACGTCCATCTGGGAATTGAATTGTCGACTCACCACTGGTGGACACCAGAGTTGGAGCATGGCCATAACCGAATCCCTTGGGGCCAAAGAGTTTGCCATAACAGGCACGGCAATGTATATCTCCATCGGGTCCATCACAAGCCAAAACCGAATCTAAAGGACGATGACAGTCGGCACAATTATAGCATTTCTTATGCCAAACCTTGCCTTTGGATAATTGCTGTTCGGCTGCGAACACGGCGCCTCCGCAACGGGGACATCCCTCACCCTCGCGTGCCTTAATGGAGGTTGTATCGGGATTGTAAAACGGACGGTTGGCACTAATTTGATCCTCAGTAAGGCCATCAGTTTGCAAGAATCCCGAACCGCAGGCAAAGCCATAGCCGTGGGGACCCCACTTTTTGCCATAACAGGTTCGACAATATACATCACGATCAGGACCATCGCTGGCATTAATCGAGTCAAGGGTCTTGTGGCAGTCTTTGCAATTAAAGCACTTCTTGTGCCATTCTCGACCCTTCGATAGTTTCTGCTCAGCTGCAAAAACCACACCGCCGCAACGCGGGCAACCCTCACCGGGGCGGGCCTGGATCTTATCCACATCGATGGCAGCCCGGATCTGTGGAGCACCATCGTCATGAGCATAACAATCCGATTGAAGAGCACCACCGCCCTGGCCATAACCATAACCTTTGGGTCCAAATTTCTTGGCGTAGCATCCCTTGCAGTAAATGTTCTTATCGGGAGCTTCACAGCAGAGTATCGAATCCAATCCCTTTTTGCAGGTGCCGCATTTGAAGCACTCTTTGTGCCAGCTTCGACCACGGGCTAACATTTGTTCGGCGGCATAAACATAACCACCGCAGCGGGGGCAACCTTCACCCTCTGGGGCCCGGGCAATGGCCCGGGGTTCGAGGCGAGCGCCATTCCTTACTGCCGGCTCGCTGCCATTCACACGCAAAAACTGTTCGCCATTATCCATGGAAAGGGTGCCCGCTCCAGTGCCAAAACCATAACCCTTGGGGCCAAATTTACGACCATGACAGGTCTTGCAATAGAGTTCACGCTCATGCTCTGTGCAATTGGTGGAGTCCAGCGATTTGTTACACATGCCACATTTAAAGCAATTCTTGTGAAATACATAACCGCCGGCAAGACGCTCCTCGGCGGCGTATACATTTTTGCCGCATCGCGGACATTTTGGGGCCTCGATTGGTTGGAAAGGCATATTAACTGTTTAGATATATGCTTTGATCGATTTCAGATATAAATTAAATTTTTTGTTATCTATTATGTTTATCTGCAAAAAATGCATAGAGAATGAGTAACGTATATAATTGTCGCAATAGAAGCAGGGGAACAAAAGCTATGGCGGTGCAGGCTGTCTGAATTTACAAATTGACTAATTGCTCTCTAATTCCACTAGATAATAATCTCCATTAATTAAATACATAGCCATGCTGCTCTTACTTTCTTGTTATTTTCAAATGGTTTACGTAACAAATAACATCATGAACATGGAAATTGTTTATAATTCAGCCAAATGAATTCTTCACACAATTAAGAAGGTGCTTATTAAGCATAAACATTTTCATAGAACATTTTCTAACAGTATACATATTATACATCGATTGTATGTATATTCAGCTACAATTTTCCAAAAGTGGAAGATCATGATCTAGAATAGTAATACTATAGTCTATTCCAATGGAGTAAACCCGTTACCAATATATTAAAAACGTACATATCTCTTAACTGAAACGTCATCGAAAGTTTTGTTCTAAAAATTGCTCAACTCAAGCAGTACGTAATACAATATATTTATGATGACCAGCCGTTAAAAGAGCGAAATATTTTCTTATATATCTTGAATATTTCTGCACAAGACGCAAACAAACATGAAAAATAAATTTTGTATGTATCTATCTGGGAAAATGTGTGTTCTTTTAAAAATAACACAGGTAGAAACAAAGCTACGACACAGTTATATGACAAAAAAAATAGATATATATAAATATATACATACATATATATTCAGTATGATCTACATTATCTGAGTCACTCATAAACTGTAGAGAGCGAACTGTTGTCTATAATATGACTGGCATAATTAAAGCAGATGATGATAGATGTGTTAATAATCAAAAGCGCACTGGATGCCAATATCGGTTAAAGCCATTTTTAGATACAGATGTTATCTATATGTACCTACAAAAACGCACACAACCACCACCACACGAAAGCAAGAGCACTAAGAACTGAACTGGAAGATTGCTCAGAGCAAACTAATCTATATAATTGCGAGTGCACACGGCACCGACCTAAACATCATATCTGGCCTGCTCAGTTTTTGAGTTTTTAGAGAAACTTTAGATGTACGGAAGAATTTTGTTCATCTAATATTGCCCCCAAGCACAGAGCGGGATAGAAGATCAGATTTGTGAGTATATGTTCTTGTTCTATGGGGCCAAGTGTCTGCGGTTTTTCAGCGTGATTTTTTTTTATTTTCTTCCATCTTGCATATATTCTATTCGATAGTTTTTTATGTGGGTTAACTGGGTAAAACACTTGCGTAAAAGCATAGATAAACGGAAGACGACTAAACGAAACAATTCAAACAGATCGTAAGCCAACTAGGAATGCATTTTCCAAATTCCAACTTTTGATGTTGACATTTCCTTTTTTTCATTTTCAATCACTTATAGTCGAATCAATCTTATTATTTTTTTTTAAATATTTATATTTTATGAACATATAAAAATGTGCTAAAAATATGTCACTTTTGGAGTCTCAAGTAAATGGGTCAAAAATGCTTTACAAAATTTCCCACACATGCTCGTAGTCAATATCTAAAAAAAGAATCATTCGCACACACCACTTCAGTTTTAAATAATCATTCTAATGGCTTTAACCGATATTTTGATGAATTCAAATGAACAAATATTAATATTCTTATAATATGGCAGAATGAATAGATATTTACTTTTCGTTCGTAAATAATATAATATATTCGAAATAAGGACTTCTTAAATTTTATTTAAAAGCCTTTATAGCTTCTTCGATTAACAACGATTTTCGACTGAGCGATTCTCTAAAAATTTTGTCAACATTTTTGAAACATTGGGGAGCATACGTATTCCGATTCGGGCGTTTTTTTTTTTTTTTTTTTTTGCTGCACACGGCACACACCGATGATCGTTTGGTTATCGTTGTTTGTTTGTCGCCAAGAAGATGAGGATGACTATACAGACGGATTCAGAAAGTCCAACTGACTCATATATGTATGAATGTATGTATGTACATGCATATATGTATAATATTTTTGTTGTTTTTTCGTTGTAATAAATTTTATATACGAGTTGGATGGATGGTTCAGAAGTTTCCAGGTGCCAATAACGCGAAACCGACGCAAAAACATGACCATGCAACAAATTTTTCAAATATACAAATTTCTTAGATTAAACGACGGCCACACACATACCTGTATATTCCTATATGTACATGTATGTTGTCTTGTTTTTGTCTGTCTGATTGTATTTCAACATCAATAAATATCATTCAAAACATTTGCATTTAATTAAATTCTAATAAATTCTTTTTGCATCCATGCATTGAGGGCTTAAATCAGAAATTAATGGGGCACTCAGCACGTCAATAGACATCAATCAACTCAAAAATTGTTCGGAAATTCACAATAAGATTTCGAGTGGAGAAGGAAACAAATTTAGTTAACAAGTACAATTGCATTTCCCCAATTAGACATGAATTTATTTGCTTTACTTGCTCAGAGTTTTGACTACAAATATATCAATCTTTGTAGTTTTCAGTATACCTTTCATAAATTATCCATTGGAAGGATACATGACAATATATCTCCTTAAACATCGAAAACATGAAATTCTCGTATTGTTGTACATGTGCATAAATTACAAATATAGGTACTAAATAAGTATGTGTGTATATAAGCACACCTTGAGTTTTCACACAAATTGAATACCAAGGTGTAAGCTATTACAAGTGCATTTTTAAATTTTTCTTATTAAATACAAAAATACATACATACGTATATGTCATAAAATACATACTGACATATATACATATTTTAATCTATATGTATATGCATATTACAATTTAAACATTTACAATGCGCCTGCGTCAAAGAATTTTTTGGGAGAATGAAACAAAAGTATGTACTCATTTCTTCGAAAAATTGAGAAACCCTGAGCAGAGATGAATTCGAGAGCGACCGATCGTTAAATGGAATTGCAACATTGTAGCCCACACAGTGGTACACACAACGAGCGAGATAGAGAGAGTTTGATAGAAATAGGGGGAAAAGGTACAATATAACTCAAAGGATCCCATAATCAATATGCAAAGAGTCAAATGCTTTTCGACCATATTAAGATACCTGTTAAACAAATTATATACATATTTTCACTTACCCTCTTTGAGGTCTTTTCAATTTCCTTTTCAAAATCGGTTAAGGGCGTTAGAGTTACTTGAACATCTTTGATAATATCCCGAAATGAGCTGCAGGAATAATAGTAATTTTAAAATCACACGCAAATAACACAGGAATATAACATGGGATGATTATAGTTACCTATTCTCATCCAAAACTGCCGACGAGGCGGAAATGGCTGAGCTTGATTTGATCGAATCTGCTTTTCGTTTTTTTGACGTTGAATTTAAGGAGCTACTGCTGGTGGTTGCGGGGTTGCTAGTTGAAGTAGGTGCCAAGGAAGTTATTGGCGATCCTGAAGAAGTAGATGATGTCAATCCTTTGCTAGTACTCAAATTGGTGGCAGTCGGAGTGGTAGTACTTGTTCTTTGAGTCAAGCCATGATCTCTAGGCTCCAGATTAAGAGCATACGATGATGTACTTGAATCGTTCATCGAACTGGGATTGGGACCAGAGCGACTCAATTCAGAATCAAAGCCTGAACTTTTACCACCAGCAATTGGTTGATTTGTACTTAAATTTTGAGCATGTTCATTGGAAGAAGACGTTAGGCTAGTTGAGGTGGAGGAAGTGGTGCCAGCAGCGGAAGAACTTATGTTCGATCCACTAGTAGAGGTATTAGAAGCTATTGTTGATGTGGAGCTGGGTTGGGTAGTAATGCTGGTGGTGGCATTGGATTGCATCAAATCTTTATTTTTGTTGGATTTGGAGGATGATTTCGTTGAGGTGGAGCTTAAACTGGACCCGGATACTGATAGTGATGAATTTACTGACGACAAACTTGATGAATTATTATTGGAAGCATTATTGGCACTACCCTCCTTTTCCTTATCTTTGCTTGAGCTGGATTTATTTAAATTTTTACTATGTTTATCTTTGTAAATAGAACTGGAAGCAGAACTTGCACTAGTTGAAAATTTTGAAGCCGCAATTGCTGATGAAACTGATGACGAAGTGGCTGCCAAGGAGGGCAAAGTGGTGGAAGATGCTGTAATAGGGCCTCCTGCTGCAGTACTCGGACTAACACTTGCTGCTGTTACATTGCCGGCTAAGTTACTAATGTTGCTAGTACTGGTAAAGGATGTTGTTCCAGCAGAAGTATTCGTCATTGATATTGCCGAACTTCCTGATGTAGAGGACGTAGATAGGTTTTGTCTATCTGTTCCACTCACGTTGACACCACCACCTCCACCTGAGCCCGTACTACTGCCGCTACTACTGCTGCTGCTGCTGCTTGACGATGATTTTCCTGAAGCATTGCCTTTACGTTGCTTCGTTGAAGAAACTCCACTTCCCGCACCAGCGATCCCTCCTGTATTAATACTACTAACACTTGAAATACCCAAATTGGTAGTACTTGTAATTTTGATACTTGTACCGGATGTCGATGCCGCATTTATTGTGGAATCAATTTCTTTTTCCGGCGACGAGCATGAATCGGATGAGGTGTCATGTTGTATAGGTTTATATGGTGGAATAGTTTTAACGTTTCCACCCTTTTTCTGCAGCAGGTATATTAATTAATAAGTTATTTACGTCACTTTAAATTTACATGCGCATATACTCTTACCAATTTACTATAGTGGTGCTGACAATAGCCACAATATTTAACGTTATCCAGATAATTACCAGCCTCCTCGCACAGCAGCCCCAAACTTTGGGCACAGGTTACATGGAATTGTTGCTTACAATTGGATTTATTGCACTGCATGCAGGCTCCGACATTGGCACGATTAGGTTTTCCTATCTCCAAACAGATGTAGCATGCTAAGGGAGCACAATGTTGAATGTTAAAAGTTTTCGTGTTTTATTCTATCCACTGCATTGCTACATACTTTTTGAGTACCGTTCCTGCGGTATTAACGTCAGTATAATGGGTTCCATTGTGGTAACATTACCGAATCGGACTTCTGGTATATATAGCGCACAAACCACGTGCGCCCATCCACTGTTATCAGTCTTTTTTAGGGCACCATCTCGCGAAGGACACAACTCACAACGAACGCGTGATGTGCGTTCTTGGGATTCACATTTCCGGCAATACCAGGGTCCGGTGGGTACCGTTACGATGCCATAACATGCCTGATGCACTGCGACAGTACAGTTCTGGCCGTCACAATAGACGAGCGGGTTTTCCGGCCACCCCCGCTCGTCTGAACAAACGCAACAGCCGCCCACCATCTCCTTCATGTCGTCCAGCTTGAACTTTTTAATTTTGACCAGTTTTTTATTCAAGTTTGAGGAGTGAATGGTGACGGCGGTGCTGGTGGCAGCGATGGAAGTGTCGTCAGTTTGGCTGGAGTCAAGCTCCAGTTTTGGGTTCAATTTTGAAGAAATTGTGGAACCGACACTGGGAAAATAAAAATACATACATATGTATGTATATCACTATTAATCTAAACCTACATATATCGGTCACACTATCAGGAGTTTATTGTTTTGGTACACTTTTTAAGATAAACACAGATTTTGTATTTGTTGAAAAATTGCATATACACAACCAAATCTATCGATTTCCTCGTTTTATTGACAATTATTGCAAGGTCATTCGCTTTAGCTGACTCGACCCACCGATTCATAATTAAAAAATATTACTTGATTGTGTATAGAATTTCAATGCCCCTCATGCATACACACACACACACCACACATTTCAAAAAGCTTTCTACTTCTCAATGTCAAGGTAAATTTGCGGTGTTTTGCACAGAAACAGGCTTATATACATATGTACATACATACAAACAGATTTTATGTAAAAATAACTAAAAAGCTGTGAGTTTGTTGCAAACGGACTTATAATATTTATATTTTATATTGATTGAGATTCAGCATGGAAGTCTAAAAGATAGTTTGGATACCATTTAAAATTTTAATTCATAATGCATGCCGGTTTTATACGTACGTACATGTACATATACATATACATACATACATATGTAGGCAAATAAAGATGTTCGTTTCCGTTATTGGGTCAACGTGTTGTTGCCAACAGCCGAAAAAAACAATAACACAGAGAGCTTTGAAAAGGTAACGGTGTAAAAAGCACTCACACTGACACGCCCGCACATGAAACGAGGCCGCACTTTTGTTATGTTTACAACAAGAGAACCAGCGACGACAACAGATGAGCAGCAGCGGCAGGTAAAGAAAACGGAGGCAGGAGAAGCCAATGCACTTTCCATGCTAAATAGAGATCTGCATCCATAGATATGTATATATGTGTGTATGTGTAAGCGAGGGCTGTTCTTTAATATTAGAAATGTATTTATGTATGTTTTCTTTTCACCCTGATAACGAAACAAGTTGTCCTCCACATTATTTCTCAGTCTGCTACTAAGTTTTACTAACTGTTAAAACGTTCCTCGTATATGTATGTACGTTTGTATGTACCTTGTATGTGTGTATGTAAACACTTTATGTAAACCAAAAATGCCGCTTAAAGGGGGCGCGTTTTCCTCATTGAGGGTGGAATATTTGGAGTTTGGAGCTCATAGGAAGAGTGGAAGAGGGATAGAGTGTAGGCAAGACCAAGAGGGGGTGGTTTGTGCCTTAAAGTACGATAGCATTTTCTTCTTCCTTGCTTTGCTTTTGTGGCACGATTGAGATAAATTTCTGTATACGCTTGAAATGTATTGATTTTTTGTTTAAAGGGCTTGAAACACTCTTCACATGGACATTGTTTTTATCTTCACGTTTTTTAGGGAGCGGCACTCGTATTCGTTTTCACTTGCCACTACACTTTATACTTATTTTCAGACAGATTCTTATTAGAAACCTATTGAATTTCTTTCATTTTCACCGAGCTTGTAAATCCCTATTGGAGTGCCTGCATTCGGAATAGTTTTTCGAAAGCAAGAGAGAGTGAGCCGCCCACCATTAACGATCGCCGAAACGCAGCACGCCAAAGTATATATGTATGTATGTGTGGATGTGTATACAAACGTATATAAGACAAAAAAAGGCGCTGAACATCCACCAGCAACAACAACACTAACAAACGACAATATTTACAACACCAACACATCAACACACACACACACCTTGTAACTTGTTTGTTGCTATTTCGCTCGCACATTAAGAGCGTGTCGGGGGGCTTCTATTAGCCTGAACGGGACACGAATACGGGGCTGTGTACACAAGTGTTATTCTGTTGTCGCTTCTTTTTTCGTTTTTCACGATTTATTAATATTTAGCACTATTTATTTATTATTATTTATTCTTTTTCGCCACAACTTCGCTCTGGCAGCAACAACCACATCGAATTCGCTCAGCGATACCGAATTGGCTTTGCCAAATTGAGTATCGGCGAAGCAAGCGAATTGTATTCGGCACGGCGAATTAAATTCGCCACGGCGAATTATCGATAACACAATCGAAAATTTTATCGATAGCACAATCGAAATTTTTTATCGATAATTTTTAAATAGAGTTCAAAAAAGGCTATTTTGTTTTCTTAATAAATGCAGCAGATTTTATGCAGTTTTCCTTTGACATATTTTGAAAGCTATGGAATATTCTTTATAGATATTATTTATATGGTGTACAAGTTATATATATATTAATGCAATAAGCCAAAGAATAAAAAATCAATATTAAAATAAATAAATTATCACGCAGAGATTATAATAAATAATGAATAAGGCGAAAAAATGATAATCACTTTGGAGTACGCTTGAATTAAACTATTTCCTGGAATGTCAAAGATTTTCTCGCTTATTTTTAGCGATAGAATTTGACTTCTGCTTCTACGCAATCCTTGAGTAGTTCGTCCAACTCCTCACTGGGATGGTCTTGTAGAGAGAAATAATTGTTTAGCTCATCCACACAGGAACGCTCCAGGCTACGCAAATGCTCCAAAGCCGCTGGCTTTTTCTGGTTGTGCAGCTTATGTAGCAAAGTCAATTCCGCCTCTGGCTGCACTTGAGTCAACGGGGAAATTTTCGGATTTGGGGCAAATACGAATGGTTTGAACACAGATTCTGCGGCATTTGGCGTGGCGGTAAACCAATGGCATGAAATGCTTTTGAGATTTAGAACCGAGACATTGGCTGCTCTAGAGCTCGATTCCTGACTGGCCGCTCTCAAGGTCTCAAACATGTTATAATGAGTATAGGATTTATCAGCCAAAGGCTTGGGGCCACACCACTCTTGTGGAGGCGCTTGAGCTTCAGCATCCTGGCTAGAAGCAAAATTATCATCGAGATTCAATGATTCTGTGGACTTGGTTATTTTTGAACCCACAGTTAAGCCACCACTGCGCACGCGAAGAAAAGGCGCCTCTACTTTCTCAGCGGCCCAAAGCTTTCCAGAGCAGCTGACTAACCAGCCGGCGGACGAATCACATACAATGAAATTAAATTTAAAACTATCCTGACTATAACTAGATACCATAAGCCCAAGGCGATCTACAGCAGCTTCGGCAGTTGAGCAGAGGGCCAAGGCCAATCGCACCAAATCCGTTGCTAAAAAGCTCTCCGAATCCTTGGCTTCTTCATCGCCACTAGACCAAGTCAAACCCACAGCCAACCCCTGGTCATTGGCTCCAAAGTCTCCACCCCATAGTCCAAGTTTGGGTTTTTGCAAAATGACACGAAAGGTATCCGTCGCCGTCTCCACTTTGGCTCCGCCATTAGTCTGCAAATCACAATGACTCATTTAAATGAAGCTTGACTCTATTCCCTCCCCTTTTTCACCAGCACCCACCTTTCCTATTAAGACTTCGTCTGGGTCATAATAGCAAATTTCGGTCGACATGCCTAGCAATTGTCCATCGGCATCTTCTGCATTGCGACCCACAATTAAAGATCCAGAGGCAGAGTTTGCAGGCAGTACAATAAAACAATCACCGTTGGACATTTTTCAATTTTTAATGCTACGAATATGTACTTGTTTTTTCTTAAGGGGTTTCGACACTTTGACTGTCGTTAGCCAACACTAGTGCAGGCTAGTGTGACCTTTATTGCCGACAAATAGTGTTTGCGGATGGTGCTGGTTGCTTTTCTTTTTGAAGGGATTTCCCATTTTTATTTGAAGTAAAGTTGTAAGAAGTTGGAATATGTATTGGCAACTTGCGATTCTCGGCTTTACGGTTGCAGCAGCTTTGTGTACGTACTATATTGCGAGCCATGAACAAAATGTACCCCAACAAAACCATCCCAAACCAAAGGAGGGTAAAAAGACTCAAGCAAAACATCATACTAGATTATTAACAGCAAGGTGAATGTTGTTGACTGTTTGCAAGTGTATTTGTATTTAATTTCATAAATGTTTTGTGCCTTCCATATCTGCAGCAAACCCGGTGATAATTGCTTCTGGTGCATTAAAGTGTTGTCATTGGAAGATTGGCAGATTTTGCGTTGTGGACATGCCTTGCATAAGGATTGCTATAAAGATTTTATACGAATGGATAAAAAGTGCCTAATATGTCAGTTGGCTGATCCCTGTGTTATTTGTTATAATGATGACAATCCTCTTAAAGAGGAGAATGCAACATATTTAAGATGTTGGCACGCATTACACACAAACTGTTTAGCTAAATACATGGAAAGCGGCTTTCAGTGTTGTCCGTTATGCCGCGAGACAATCTAGCTCAACTTTATTTATAGTTGCCCTTTTTATTCCCTTGCAGAGGGTTAATACCCTTTTTTATATTTAATTTTTCATTTTACAAAATGGAAATGCCTAATAAAATGCCTCAAAAACCGGAGCTGCTCTTTGTTGCCAGTTTTCGCGCCAGCGCAGTTCTTGGAACTCTTGAATGGTGCGAGAAAAGTGGGATCGGGTCTCCAAAATGCTAGGGTTGTGGGGAAAGTCCTCAAACCAAATCCTAAGCTGTTCACTCAATTCCTGATGATTGTTAAACACAAATCCATTTTCGCCGTGTTTTACTAGTTCGGGCAAACTGAAATTTCAAGAAAACTGCAATAACACACAAACTATCCGAAAAAAGGATGCAGACTTGACGACATTTGCCAAGTACTTCTTACCATTTGAAATTATATGCACACACAGGGAGACCGCTGCCAAACATATCAACCACCTTCATGGGCAAATCTAGACCACTTGTGCTCCAATGTAAGCACACACCCAAATCAGCGCTGGCCAAAACCTTTGGATAATCTTCAATTTCCAGCCAGGGTGTAATTATTGTTACTTTTTTCCATTGTAGTTCGGCTATCTTTTCTTCATATTGGGATTTCTGAGGTCCTTTGCCGGTTATAACCACCAGCAAGGATGCATATTTAAGTGGCTCAGCCACAGCAGATTCCTCATAGGCTTTCAGAGCTTTAAATAGGATGCTAAAGTCCTCATCCGGTGTCCAACTGGTGCTTGAGACAAGTATGGCCTGTCGTTGAGGCTTGTAAAGAACAGATCCATTTGATAGTTTCTGGGTTAGAGCTGTAGATTCCTGCACGCCGGACTGTTTCAGGTCAGCGTAGCATTCTGGCATAAATTGAGGGTAATCTTTAGACAATTTCATAAACAAGTCATGCTTTTGAGACAAATCAATGGGATGAAACTGCGAAGGAGCTCGATCATACAGCACGGTTACAGGTCTGGAAGAAGCAAATGAATTAAAGTTTGAATTTCTATTAAGTTTCGGCTACTCACCCAATGTTCCAGTTATGCTGCAGATCATCTTTCATGGCCTGCGTCACACAAAAATGAGAATGGGCCTTAGAACCAAAGTAACGTTCCAGCCATTTGACGAAACGTATAAGAATACTCTTCTCGCCCCCGGCCATGCCGAGGGCCAACACTGTAAATGTATAGTTGTGCCAATCAATGACCAATTTGCATCTGGTCACGGCACAATATAAATAGCAAACCATCAATGTGGGTATCCCCGGTGGATTCTGAACCAGCAGAAATTGGGGTCGTCTTATAGAAATTAGAGCCATTAGAAGACTTAAAGTTTGCCAAAATGCTTTGAACAGCAATTTCAATTTTGGAGTCAGGTTGGTCACTGGCACCGATGAAAGCTCATGGATTTGACATTGTGACTGTGCCTGTGTGAGCGAGTCCAGGGGTCTCGACTCCAAATAGCTTATGATATCCACATTGTAGTTGTCCTCCAGCAGACTCTGGGCATGATATTGCATACGTGGACTGCGGCCAATGTCGCCCAATACTATGACACAGGCCCGACGTTTTTTTAACTGAAGTTCCACCATATCCGCTAACTGCTCATGGAATTTTGGTCAAGACCAAAATAACAAAAACAAAATAATACCAAAAATCGAATGTTTTTCTTTTTTTTTTTCTTGCACCCCCTATCAACCAGTTAAGCGGTGTTGCCAGATAAAGAAATGGCATTAAACAGCTGTCTGCGACTCAGAGATGCCATCTATAATTGTAAACAGCTGAAAACTATCACGCTCTGAATAAACAAATATTTGCTATTGTTGTTGATGTAAGATGCAAAAATAAAGAAAAAAAGATATAACAAGTTTGCCAAATTTAGAAGAAAACTTTTTTTTTGCACTTAACCACGAACGATGTTTTAGTTGCCATGGCAACGTGAAGTTAAGCAACAAACAAGGTCATAAAGAATACACTAAAGCTATAACACCAAAATGATTCTGGAACAAATTCTTCCATACATTCGACCATTTATTAAATGGTTTCTTCATGTATTTACCCGCCTATGTGAACTGCAGCGGATATGCTACGGTGCCAGGACCGGGGCAAGTAGAACTCGGCAAGTGGAACGATCGTTGAGGCTATCAAAAAACTCGGATATCAAGCGGTTAGTGGTAGAACTGGATGAGGCAGCGCCTTTTGCCGAGGACAGAGAATTGCTTTATTTCGGTAAGAATAAGGATAATTGGTCTCTGTTTTTTCTAATCCTTGTACACTTTTTGTATCAAGCAGCTCCTCGGGCGGCCCACATTGTTATGCGTGCGAAGAGTATCAAGAGCACCGTACATCCTGATTTTGCCCGACTCTTTGGTAATTGTGTTACTAGCATTTGGGGTTATCAGCGGCTTCAACATCAAGTGGAAGAGCTACGCGCCGAGAAATACGATTCGGAAGATTTGGAACATGAACAGAAATTACTCCAACTTTGGCAGCTTCTTATGCCTGAAACACCACTATCCGCTCGTATAACCAAACAGTGGCAAGACATTGGTTTCCAAGGCGATGACCCCAAGACGGATTTTCGTGGCATGGGTCTACTTGGATTGGAGAATTTACTTTACTTCGCCAGTGCCTACAACGATGCAGCCAAACACGTACTTCTGCATTCAATGCATCCCACATTAGGTTACACATATGCAATTGTTGGCATTAATCTCACCTCGATGGCCTACAAACTGCTCAAATCAGGAGCCGCAAGAACCCATTTCTATAATCAGGCCGCCTTACATAAGCAAAACTTTAGTTCTCTTGAAGATTTTCATAAGTTGTATTGTTATTTATTCTTTGAATTTGATCGATACTGGCTGGATAGCGATCCCCGAGACATAATGGATTTTCGAGAGATATATCAAAGTTTTGAAATAACCAAACTAGAGGCTTTGCATAATGATAATACTCTCTTTAAAACCAATTTGGTAGTGGAAAACGTTTAAATAAAATTACTAAAATAATAATAAACTCAAGCACAATATCTTGCCAATTAATAACTGTTAATATTTGAGAAAGCGGCCCAATATCTGCTTGAGGTAACCCTGCTGATTATGTAAGGCGGAAATATTTTGAAAATATTCTCAAACTATTGATTCTTCTCAGTTATTATTGAAACAACGTGTATCTCTTAGTCATGTCTAGTTAAGTGAAGGTTAGTGACAAGTTACACATATCGGGGGTACAGCAGCTTGCCGTCTGAGTGTAAGTAATAGTAATAGTCTTAATAATATAAACAAAGTACCTATTACGGAGTATCAGTGGCGCTCTCTCATTTGTCATGGTTTTTTTCAACTTAGCCTCCTTAGAATGATCAGTTAAGCTGTTTCCGAGAAATCTTGGTCAGCGACTTTGAAAACACAATTTTGAATATTTAAAATACCAAACACATTTTAGCTATGTACATTCTGCAGCGGCAAGGCCTGTATTTCTTACTTGTGCTGCAATTATTTATATTATATTTAAATTAAGAGTTTGATAACTAATAGCGCGAGCATAGAAAAACAACAAATATCGTTTTTACGTATTGTTTAAAACTTACACAAACATAGCAAGAAGTATCTATTCCGAAGTGTTGGCGGTACTATCTTCTGACTTATTTTTTTTTGGATCAGGCAGATCTGTGTCAGAAACAGGCTTCGGTTTTTTATTAGGCAAAAGTGATGACTGTAACCCACTCAAAGGTGCTTCAAATATAATATACAGCACATATGACAATATTATTGAGAACCCAAAAGAGGACCAGAACTGCAACATCTAAAGGAATAAACAAAATCAAGAGAATTCATAAAAATTGAGAATTTATCATCGAAAGCCTCACTAAACACCTTACCATGTCGTACTTTGAGAAAGTTCCCACTGATCGCATTCGTCTGTGATTAATATCCTCGACGAAAATGTGAAAAATGTACAACGAATAAGAGAGCTTTGACAATGGCTGCCAAAGCGGCGAAGAAAGAAAACTATTTGCTAATCCGCCATAACCTTGCAAACACTACCCAACACAAGGACATCGGCCAGCCGATGCGAGTCAGGGTATAATAAAATGTCTTTCCCAGAGTAGATAATACGGGTTTCAGCCAATTGCCATAAGGATAAAGTGCAAAGATCGAAGTGAAGATCATGGCAAGACTTAGCAACCAACCCAGCCATACAAATAACCAATTTAAATCACATTTTCGGCCACGGTTCAAATGTAGAAAATATCCAAAAAGAAATCCAATTAACCAGGGAGCGGCATGAGTATGGGTGGGAAAGTATAACTTTTCATGGGCCTCTTGGGCCTTGGCGATATTCCTACAAATAGGGGTAAAAATGTCTTACGTTGAAATTTTTTAATAATAGTTGGATACTTACTTAAACTGCCGGGACAAATCATTCAGCAACATAGTGGTGAAGAGGCAGGCTGACAGCAGCAGTATCAAAATTACAATCCCGCCTGCAGCCTTCTTACCCCACTTGTACACGGCAATAAGTAGAATGGGTGAAAGAAAATGGAGCTGCATATCAACCGCCAAGTACCACGCATGCGACACACACTATACAAACGAACGGCTTAGTTTATAAAGTAAATATTTTCCTTTGAATACTTGCCATGTCCGTATTAGCATAGTTCTGAATATAAAGTAATTTTTTATACCAATTCCACTCGCACACGGAATACTCGTCAAAACCTTGATCAGATAGAGGACCATTGACAAAATGGGGCAGAAACTTCCAATAGACCAATATGGCCAGGGCTAAAATTGGTGTAAGCCGAAGATACCGATGCAAGTACATCAAAGGAATATTTATTTTCCCTTTTGATCTGTATGGATAAGATAAGTCATAGAGAGCTAGAATAAACATCAAACAACTTACTTCTTCATAGATCGTAGAGTTATCATGGCCAACAACAAACCGCTGATAAATAAAAATGTATCCACAGAAAAGAAAAATTGTATTATAAAAAAAGCTGAAGGGCTTTTCGTACCACTGTAAAAATTAAAGACAGATTTTACCAATCAAAAACAATTCTAAGTACCTACTTATTAATAACACATATAACACTCACCCTAATCAATGACCAACTATTAAGATTAGGTGCCAGCATACCGAACGTATATTGATGACCAAAGACTACCCAGATGAGCGACATGCAACGCAAGCCATTGAGGCAATCTATGACATTTGGATCCTTATTCGGTTCCACTAGACGAAATAAGACCCGTAAATTTGTACGTGCTGAGAAAATCTTCACAATACGATGCAGTTGTTCTAAAAATCAATTGTTTTTTTTTAATTTCATGTTGCTAAAGCGGGTGTAGCTATCATTTTACCTTGATTTTTGCAGATGAAGTAATCATAGAGGGTAGCCAGCGTCGTGGCCAAAGTAAACAGCGACAAAATTGCACTGAAACATTTATTTTCCATAAAAACATTTTCGTATGCAATGGGAAACGCCACTTACATTAAGAATATTGTAAGGCCATCATATGGTTGACTATTGTTTGTTTGGCAACTTTTCTCATCTATGATAACTAAATCGGGTTCTTTTTCTAAGTTAAGTAAGTTTTGGAACATTATTGTCAGCAATTGGTTCATTTGTTCGGCGGAGAAAGAAGCCGGAAAACAGGAAGCGATTTTCATGTTCAAAATGTTCAAGTCTATACCAAGAACATATTTGGTAACTGGCAGATTCATAAACCCGTATTTGCCCTTTATATTATGAGTAGAGTTAATGACTTTGTTGATCTTTAGGCATTCATCGTAGTTGCCCATATCATATAGATTTCCATACAAATATCCTGATGGTATTGATCCCCAGGAGTCAAACACTTAAAGAAAAACACGACTAAGTCTGTGTGCATAGTCATTTACATACTTATGTATAAAGTACTCACTTTTCAAAGCCCAATAACTGCTTGAATTAAGGTTGCTCATCCATAGAGTTAAGTCGGCCAAACACTGTAGCTCTGCCTAATCGGTTGTATCTGGTAATGCCGAAATGTTTTGATAGTACTTGACAAATTCCACTCTCAAAGGACGCAGCTCCATGAGCTGATGAAACTTAGGGCTTTTAACAGATTCTAGTGCCTGCAACTCTAGTTCCAGCTGAGTGGCCCCAGTTAGGCATAAACCAGCTAAGATAATCAGAGCACCGATAATATTAACCATATTGTGGCGGTCGGAGCTTAATATTGTATTGTAAGAATTTTCTCTATCCCGACCCTTATATACGGCTATGTTTGAACAGATAAGTATATTGATAAGCCTGCCAGTTAAATTCCATTTACACGGTAGTTTTTCAGTAAGTGTTTACACACAGCGAAATTTTAAAGAGAATTCTAATTTTATGAATTTGTTCTTTGATAAGAAATGCTTTGTGCAAGACATACTGATCAAATTGATCTTATCAGTCGATGAGATCGTATCTTGTCACTCGGTGGGGAATGCACCAACGTGTGTACCCACTGTATTAACCTTTTACTTGGTTAGTAATTATGTAACACTTAATACGACTGTTCTTTGAAGCTGTCAAAATGTAAGTGATTTAATTACGCATGCATTTGAAGCTGCGCAACGAGGTTTTGCAGTGAAAATATACATACAGTGGTTCAATTACATAAACCTTGTAGTCTATCTGTTACAATTTCGCTATTCTTTCCCATTTCGAACCAATTGTACACACATATGTGCCAGCAATGCTGGCAGCGTTCTAGCATAGCCGATGAATAATAATTATAACTTGTGTTCTATTAATCCGGTCTTGTTAAAACTTTGGAACATTACCTTGTACATACAAAACTATCTCATTAGTCGATTTGGTAAAAATAATTCCACTCCTTCACCGATTTTCGAATGACTTTCTTACTTACCTAGGTTGTAAATTGCTTAAATACAAAGTTTCATCCTAATAGCTTTTAAATGAATTCAACACTTTTAAGTATCCAGTCCGATACTTGGGACTGCCTTTGTTCAAATATTATCCTGGATGGTGTTCGTTCACCTGGCGCATCGTGTGAATACGTCATACATCAAAAGTTTGGGCTGTTGCCACATGGCCACATGCATTTGGATTGCATTTTCTAGGGGCAAAATATTCAAGACCTTATATCGTTTTTATTTGCTTTATTAGAAAACAATTTTAATGAATTTTTTATTTTATTTTTTTGTTTTGTTTTTCTTTTTAAATGTTTACTTATACTGAATCTTTGTATTTTTTTTGTGGCTTTTTGTATTAGTTTACACAGTTTTTAGTTGTTGTTCGTTTTTTGTTCAAAGTTCTCTGTGATATTTTTGTGTGTCATTATTAATATTCAATACATTTCTCTGCCAATTTGATGTTGGTTTTTTAATAATACAATTTAGACATAGCTTTAGTTTTTTTCTTAACTTTTGGTTTTTTACATATTCATGTCACAGTTTATTGTCGTTTCTCGACCGTCGAATTGTTGTCGAGATAATAAAATACACAGTATAAGTATTTTTTGGAGCCTTTCTCCATTTTGTTTGTTGCCTTTCTGTATATTTATATTTTTATTTTTGCTTTTGTTTTTGTTTTCAATAAATTGCAATAAATGATATTTTTTTGCCATTGTGTTTGGTTATATTTAAACTTGATCTTGACAAATAAATATCATGTTGTATTCTTCCTCTGAAGTCTGTCTGTGGTTTTTCATATGGCAACGTCTTCCTCGTTGGGAGAGAAAGATAAAGTGTCCTTCTAATAATAATTGGAAATGTGCTTGGTAAGTGTTTAATTTTTCTTATTACAACAAAATGAATGAAAATTCATGAAGAGATTTTAGATTTCGGGCATCAACCGGAAAAGATCCTACAAGTTTATCGAGAACGAGAGAATAGACTAACTATTCTTTTGACGACCAGTATAAGAGAGGACTACATCTTGTAGAGGGATTCTAGTTTTCCCCAATGAGGGATTTTTTGTCGTAGGACATCAAAGATAATTATTTTTGAAAAAGTTTTCGTAATGGCAATGTTTTGCAAAAAATAGATAGATATATATGTATGTATATAGATAGATTGAAATACATAAATAGGTCTAGAGTTAGAGACTGAGGAAGATAGTGAAGGGGTTTTTCATGGTATGTCTGTGTATATGTATGTATGTGTATGTGTATGTAGCTGGGCTTTTTATATCGTATAAATTAGTTTGCTGGAAACCTTGCTTATACAATACTTAGCTTAAAAGTTTTTGTTTTCTTTCATCTTCTGATTTGTCTATAGTTTGCAACATTTTGTATGCATTTTGTTGCTTTTGGGACTTTTCTACGATATCTCTTTAATGTATGGATGTAGAATATGTAATGTATGTCTATTATTTGTATGCATTTGGCTATTTTAGGAAGCATATATGTATATGCAAGCAAGTGTGTATGTATGTGCGGAAAGCTGAATGGACGGAAAGGTTGAAATCAATTTATGTATTTATGTATGTATATCTGCTTTATATGCTTACGCAAAAGGAATGTTTTCGTTCATAGTTTCTCGATATATGTATCCATTGAATAGGAACAATAGCTGTATAAATATATATGTTTGATATGTTTACCTACTCAAAAATGTGAAGAATGCTATACTTTCACCACCTCTATTTAAAAATGCATTACAAAATGTTGCAAAACCATAAAGAAACAAAAGACATATCTGTATTTTAATTTAGAAAGTTTTGCAATAATTTTTGAAGTGTTCTATGCAGTTTAATATCTCTTTGGCAAGCAGGTAACGTTATTTTGTTACTTCTTTTTTGTTTTTGTTTTTTTTTTTATTATTATTAATTTTTATGATTTCTTACAGCTCACGCTTTTTTTCTTTCTTTGAAGGTACTTTATGCGTTTTATCTAATTGAATTTGGCAAAATTATAATCAAAAAACCAAGGTAATAATTCTCAGAGAATGCAATTGAACTCGATTTTGGCAAACGAAAATATAGTTTGTGTCGGCTATACGAAAAGAGTTCTTATTAGAAAGAAGAATTATTATGCTCAATGCATACATATGTATAATAAATATATATTTTAACATTTTGAACTTAAGTGAAATTATTCAGTTCCATGACAGTTCGATTGAATTCTCCGATTTCTATTTAACATTCTAAAAGCGAAAATAACAACAATGCCATTTACTCAGGATTTCTAGCAAAAATTCGCTCATTTTGGGGTGACTGGGCGAATTTTTGCTATTGGCAATTAATAATCAGTGTAGGCGTCTGTCTATACGTGTGTGTGTGTGTGCGTGTGTGAGGGTATCTATTTACAGGCATTGAATTTAATTTGTATTATTCAATTAAAATCAATTGAATTTATTTTAGTCACTAGACCTTTTTAATTTGTTCATGATTTCGTAAATATTTTATTTAGATTAACACATACAATATATGTACATATATATCTTCAGAATATATGTATATGTATATATATAATATATATATCTCAATTTTGTTGTTCTTTGCATTTGTAACTTTAAGTTTAACGTTAAGTTAGGCTTATTTAAGTTTTAGTGGTTCTTTTGCTGACTTAAACTTTAGATATATGAATATTCTTAAATAATCCGTCTTTTTTTTGTCGAAATATATCTATGTATATGTGTATATAGTATAACCAGTTTTTTTTTTTTCATTTATTGATTTAGATTTAGCTAATTATTAAACAGTTTCAATTATGTTTAACTTCTTTCTTCTTTACATCAGTTTTCAATAGTTTAAGTAATAATAATTTAGTAATAATAATAATCATTATCATCATCATCGTCATATATTTTATATTAGATGGTATTACGAAAACAATCAAAAATAATTTTTCGAATATTTAATAATTTACATTTTATATTTTCATTGTTTCTTAATGTTTTTGAAATAGTTTCATATTAGTTAAATGTATTTTGTTAGCTAAAGTTAGCTGTTTCTCATCTTTGGATCTATTGTATTATAGTATTTTTTCTCCCTTCTTGTTAATCTCGTTATTATTTGGTTTTTTTTTTCTTTAGGTTTTTTTTTTTTTTTTTTTTATAAATGCATTTGTTTTCATGACTTATTTTGGAAATCCATTCTAACATAAGTAGTTAGTTAGTATATATAGAAAAAATTAGACTTGGATTTTACTTAGCTTATTGTTAAAGACCAGCAAGTGCGGATTGCCTGATGAGCTTTCCCGTTTCGTCGCCGTCATTCTCGCTGCTGTTGTTGGGCAGATCCTGACCATCATTGTGGTTCTTTGCTATTTGGCTGCCGCCTGGCTGGCAGCTCTTTGCAAGGGTTACTGCAATTATCATTTTAGATTGGCAAAATTAGTGATACATTAGCCAAAGTGCATATTTTCTGGTGGTGGTAAGCAATTGTTGTTTGTTATTCAGGCAGGAATTTGCTAATCGGCTTAGGTGTAAATTCAATTTTAAATATTATAAATGTACATATGTATTTTATGTTTTGTATTTTTCGGCTGTAAAATGGCAAAATGGCTTTTATATAATGCAAAATATAGTATTGCTGAGTATGGCATAACGCAAACAGACTGCATTATAATTTACATTTGAGGCATTAATCGTTTCATTTTCGCAGGGTGCTTTGAAATTATACCAAATAACCTTTACGATCATTTTTTAAGCAGTCTGTGAACGTAATTACTACGTATATGAAAGTTACTTGCAGTTCTTGTGAAATAAAACTTAAGTCTGTGTTTTCACTTACAATTTAATTCAGTTCGATTTGCTTATATGGCAAGTTTTCGAGTTTTCAAATACGATTGCATATTCAATTTGATTTTCGATTAGCATGCTTGTGTTGGTTTTTGTTTTTGTTGTGGGTGTTTGAAATATTTTTGTTGTTGCTGTTGTTGGTTTCTTTTTAGTTATTCAGCCGGATCCTCCATAATTATAGATTCACCAGCCCAAACAATCGGACGACCCTGGTAGGGGTGGGTTTTATTTTGAAAATAAGTTGCTTTCCTTGTTAAAGATCTATACTAGATCTAGCGTACTAATATCAATCAAACAAGGTGTGTGCTGGATTACTTATCTAGCCAGAGTTTGCCATTTTATATACAGTGGCGGTCACTAGGTTAGCGCGTTTTGGTTTCTTAAACTTTGAATTTGATTGTCCAGGATACCAAGTAAATTAATGAAAAAGTAATTTAATGAAATTTAGATAATGAAAATCTGACAAAAATTAGATAGTTTTCAAGGCCTCCCATTAGTTAAAAAACCAAAATCGTACTACCCTAGTGACTACCACTGTATACATATGTGTATGTATATATTACTTATAAGGAGTTTATGTCAGTATGTAAATTAAAATAGAAATCAGAAAACAATACTAAACAAATTTTGGATTATATGTATATGAATGGACTATAGCTACACATGCGGTGAATATAGTTGCTAAATTCTGAATTTGAATTCTATGTATTTATTGTGGTTTTTGTGTATTTTTTGTTGGGTAGTTGGGGATAGAGAAACATACCTATATGAGTATTTTTGAGTCTAGAAAAAACTACGTTGAAAGTAACGGTGATTTTTAGGTGACTTGCGATAGGATTTTCATTTCTTGTCCATTCAATTTAACAATTGTGTTGTATTGGATCAGCAAACATTTATATATATATATATATATATATATATATATATATATAAATAATTGTGAGTGTAAGTGTGTATATATATGTCATAACAAGCGTTTTATTTATAGTACAGGAAAGGTGCGTGTGTTTATGGAAGATTTTCAGTTTTTAACTAAATGCAAATGTACATGTTTTGCATATATGCATAGAAAATTTGTTGACTGTTGCAAATATTCCAATTTGAATTTGCTTCGATCTAATTATGCGATTTATGTCTATATAATCTGTTGTACGAAGTTGTGTATGAAGAACGGCTTTTAGGTAAAGTTGTTGTTGTTATTTTTTTTCTTTTAGAGTTTAAGTGAATCGAGTGAGGCTAATGATGAACGCCTAGAGCCTAAACCTATATTAGTGGGACAACTGACCAGTGAGGTGGTGCCAAAGAGCTTGTACCAGCCAATAACGATATTGGATAGATTCAGATCGTCGAGCATTATCTGTGCCACTCCCATAAACACTTTTTTTTCAATCCGGCCATAATCGCCCCAAACGGTCACCTTAAAAATATATCAGTAATGTCAATCCGATTGTAGTTTAACTTCAAGATCTTACCTGTAGAACACAACCATTATAGGGCTGCTTGAAAACCAATTGTTGTTGATAAAGCGGATCCAATGTGCGTCGCGCTGTTGATGTTTTCATTTTGTCAATGCAACGTTTGCCGGAAACCAAATAGACTTTGACATAGGGAGCCGGAAGCATTTTTGATGACGGTTTTTGCTACAAATTGTTTAGGTTTAACGAACAAATGCAGACTGATAGACTGGTGAGCGCAATACAAACCTGCAAACCCCTCGCTCGTATAACCTCTACCTCCAGAAAGCCCTTTTGATGGCACAATGACAGCTGTATGTCCCCTAACGAAGGTGCACCCAAGACTTGCCGGCCCACCAACTGGCCTGGCCCAAGGCCATCAACAAACTCATTCAGTGCACCATCATTACGCAATGAGGGTGAGAATCTGTTTGGGTTTTTGTTTTTTTTTTTGGTTCCATGGTTTGTTTTTGGATAATTTACATAAAGATAATATTTTAGTACATAGGTATAACAATAAATGATTAATTTGTATTAGTTCAAATCAACACAAGTAGTTTTTGTTTTAGAGAAAGAAAGAACTCTTATACACAGGGAGTTGTAGAAAGACAGTTTTTTTTTTTTTTTTTGGTTTGTTTCGATTACGACTGTTATATGGTTTAGTATAGAGGTGGGTGAGATGAGTTCAATTGTTTTGAGGTGAGGTGAATGGTTGAGAGTAGTGCCGAACAAATACTCTAAGTTGGTCATTGTCATTGTATTCAATTTTTGTTTTACTTGCATGCGAGTGTTTGTGGTTGTGTCCGGACTTTAAAAAAAGAAATACAAAAGGAAAAAATTTGAAAAACTATCAATATCATAAGAAACTGAAAGAGTTTTTTGGACTTGATTTAAGTATAAATTATGTATGTACAGTAAGTTCGTCCTGCAGCCAGAATCGAATTTAACGCCTTTCAAAACTTCTGTCTGCGTCTGTCATCGAGTCATATTTAAAATTGTAGGAAAAATTGTTACAATTCTGGAGAAATTACTTGGTTGAAACTTCACTAGAGAATTGCTCATATTAATGGTACGAATTATTTCAGTAGAAGTAAAATGCAACTTATAATATTTCAGTATATATGTATATGTACTTTATATATGTATACTAAAGTTAAAGAAATTATAAGCAATCTTTTACAAGTCAAGAAAGAAGGTAAACAAAAGTGATGTTAAAGGAAATACAATACATTGGGGTATTTAGGTGAAAGGCCATAGAGAGACATGTTAAAAGATAAATAAGAATAAGGAAGAAAACACAAAGAAAACACAATAAAAGAAATTCGAAAATGCAGGTCCAAGTTTTTCAAGGCTCACATAGAAATAACAAGACATATTTTTACAATACAAAGAATCAGGAACAGTTTCAAAGAGTGACAGATTTATAGAGACAGATAGAAAGAAAAATATCCAAATATATATATACATAGAGAGAGAGTCATAGAGTAAGAGAGATAGAAAGAGAGAGAGAGAGAGAGACAGGATTTGGCCACATAAATTACCATATACAAAGCCAATGAATAGAGAGAAAGAGTGAGTCAGAAGCACAGACGAAGTAGGAGAGTTCAGTTTTGGTTTTTTATTTAGTTTTGGAAATTTTTTCGTCCAAACTTTGAATATAAAACTTACGATGAACCCTCGGAGCTAGATATCGAATGTATACTCCCAGCACTGTAACGAGTCACCGAAGGCACCGGCGGCACTTCCACCGATCGCTGGATACTGCCCGCCGAGCCGCGCGATTGACGTTGGTGATATGGATGTGGTGGAGGTATTGTGATATGATGGTGACTAGTGGTAGAGGAGCTGCCTGAACACTGTCCCAGATATTGGTCTGTCAAGGAACAACGAATGGATATATATGTATATATATGTATTTATATCAAATACAGTGTGTTGTACATAGATTCGATATGCAGTACAGTTGAGTTTAGTCAATGGACTCTTAGTTTTGGATGCATCCGACGACGCTGGGCTTTTGGAAAAGTCGATTGGCCGCACCCGAAAGCCGGTAAAAGCGACTACTGTTAAGATAGTAGCCATAGCCCGAGTGAGATGAAAAACCCCCGGAAAAAAATATCAAAATAATACAAAATAATAACTGAACAAATGATATTATCGGCTGAAGAAATAGATACATATACATATGTAATACATACTAGGTGTATAAGCATTTTTTTGTATCAAAAATAAATACAGTATATACAAACACTAAAATGAAATATATGTATGTATGCATATATTAATGAAAAAAAATAAATAAAAACCAAGTTGGAGTTATTCTTCTAAATCGACACCCTTGCAGAAGCCCGTTTTTGTTATCGATCTCTACATCTTTCAATCATACATATATCTAGATAACATTACTAATTTTGTATACCGACATGGGGACATGCAAATCCTCCATTACAACTTCAAGATGTTCCGATTGTGAACACATATACATATATCTCAAATATTTCACTTCCGAATTGCTCGATTCAGAAAACGATTTTGGTCATGTATGTAGGAATTTGATATGACAATCTGCAAGGGCATCTTCATTCCGGAGAACCGAAAGTTAATGCACAAAATGCGTGCGTTGCGACTTTACCAAGTCGAAAACGTGGCGTGTTCCATAAGTAAGACTTATAACATTGTAGATACAAGTATGTAATGGATACATGTTGAAAACGTTTTGCAATGTTCACTTTTTCCGTTGATATACACGTACAAATGTATATTTCTTTTTTTTTTTTTTGCCAATAATTAAATGATTTTTGTTGTAGTTTTTAATGTGTCTGTTGCTGTTGTTTTTGTTAATGATGACTTTCTATCACAGAGCTCCCTGTATATATATAAAAATATATATGTATATGTTCAACCAAATTTAAAGTCTATTTCATATAAAGTGAAATAAAACAAATGAAGGACGATAAAATTTCACGTTTATAAAAAACAGATGATAAACATTAGTTTCTTCTTTAGTTTTTTTTTTCTTGTTGTAAATCGAAGCAGTTTTTGGCATGCAATATATGTAAATATTATTATATCTGTTGAACGCCTTTTGTTTCTTTTTAATTTTTGGGTCTTTTATAGGCTTACCGCTTGGGGTTAGTTAAGTACAGTATAGAATGTTTAGCCATTAGATGACTGTAACAGTTTTAAATGAACTGTATACATTTTGCATGAGTACGTTCAAAAGAGTTTAAATATGTTTGTAGGTATGTATATTTTAGCAATTAAGAATGTAAAGTAGATATATCGATGCATGCATATCGAACGAGACTCTAGATAAAACTGATGTTCATATAATGATATTTGTTCAAATTAAATCTAGTTGGATAATAGGATTATAACATGTTTTAATAATTGATATGTTTTAACAATATTCAACAAGTGGCTTTTATATATCCGGGGGTTAGTAAAATGTTGCTATAAATGTAGGTATATAAAATCAAACAAACATAAAGGACTAAAAACAGTAAAGTAGGCGTTTGTGAACGGTTTGTTATATCTTATAGTCCATCATTGCCAAAAGCTTTGCTTAGTTTCGTCATTTGCCTTAAAAAACGTGGCAACTGCCTGGAAAAACAAAGCTTTTGGAGTGGAAGTTTATCTCCTTCTTTTTTTTTTTGTGTAAGCCTAAAAATACGTATCGACTTTGGATTGTTTGCTGGTTAATGTTTCTTTTGATTCTGCGACTGCGCTTCAAGGTGAACTTAATCAAATATTCCGGTAAATTAATAAGAAAAATCATATTTAAAAGAGTAAAACCGAAGTACAGTCATGCCTGCGCGCGCGATATAAAGAGAGCGTTTGATTGCATTAAAGCTTTGCGGGTAAGTTATCAGTAGTACTCTGAGAATAGGAAAGAGAGAGAGAGCGCTAGAGCAAACTTGACATGTAGCAAATTGAAAAGCTCTTACAACTACAAGGACTGTGGAGGGGGAGCTTTACATGTTGTTTTTTGTTGTTTATTTCTGTTGTTTTTGTTCTTGGCCAACTAATGTTTATCATCATAAATACATTTCATTTTATCTTATTTTTTTTTTTTTTTTTGATTAAAAAAAGGGAACTCAAACCAAAAAATAAATATTTATAATTCGAAACGTAAAAATAAACAAAAAACTGTAAGAGCGAAATAATCAAATAGACAGTTACTGATAAAATATAGAGTAGTAGAAGTTGTGCGCACCTTTCCCCACCAGCGCCATCGCCGAAAAACTGTTCAATGGCATCCGCCTCCGATGAGGAGCCACGCGAAAGGCCACCGGCACCAGCTCCACCACTGATACCACTGCCTCCGCCGCGCATCTCACGAGTGATATCACCGGGTAACACTTCTTCGCTGCGATGCACCGTAAACGAGTTCTTACCCTTCTTTCCAAAGCCCATACGTCTTTTACGACCTTTCAATTTAAATATATGTGGGTTTACACTATTGTTATGCTTGATGCTTGTTAGTTTCAGCCTTAACATAATGTTAATGATGAATTAATTAGTTAGTAAAATAACGCAAAAATATATGCAAATTTATCGTGAGAAAATAAAATGCACGAAATGCATCCGAGAGAGAAAGAGAGACTAGCAAGAAATATAACGATTTATGATCTTACGATACATTTGATTTTAGTCTGATAAGATAATTCTGGATGAGTTTTCAATAAGTTAATTGAACTAGAACTGTTAAACGAAACGGCATATCAATAACAAGGCAAGAAAGTAATCCTACCTGTTGCCGACAATTGCGAGGTGGAATTGGATTTTTTCCCCATACCGCTGCCGCTCTTGGGTGAACGTTCCTGATCGATGGCACCGGCTCCGCCTTTCTTGCGGTCGGTTGTCGTATCAGAAAGGCTTCCATCTGTAGAAAAACAAAGTAGGATACATTAATAATTAATAATCCATTAAAAATGTAAAAATGGTCGGGCTGGGACGTTGTTTTAGAATCACATATGTATGTAATGGATTATTACGCCAATAGCGCTCATAAGTATGCTATAGTTTGCTACTCACCCACTTTCTCTTCAGCCTCTGCACCACCTTCTGTCGATTTGGCACCTCCGATCCCTGTACTGTCTGTGCCGTTTTTCTCTTTGTCGTATTCGCTAAAATCATCATCCAACATCGCATCAATTGCGTCCCAATCGATAACATCAAGAGCATCCGCGTCGGTGTTTGTATCCGCATTTACATTAGATTCGGTTGTTGCGTTTGGTTCGTTGGTTGTGGCAGTTGTTGTAGCATTTGTTGTGGTTGTTGTCACAGTTGTTGTTGTTGTTGTCATCGTCGCCGCCGCCGCAGTCATTATATTCGGCGATGTGGTTGTTGTTGTTGTGAGATTTGTGCATGTATTTGTGATGTGTGTGGTGGAAGTGGTGGTGGTTGTTGGTGTGGGATTATTGTTGGTTGTTGCGTCATGTAGCGTCAAATTGTTGTTGTTGGTGTTGTGTGGTGGTGTTGTTGTTGTTGATGTTGTTTTCGATGATGGGAGTCGTTGTTGTTGATTGGGTGATGCATTTGTTGTTGTTGCCATGACACCGTGATGTAGTTGTTGTTGTTGTTGTGGGGGATTTGCAAAAGAGGAAGAAGAAGCATTATTAGCATTATTACCACCGACGACGACATGACCAGCAGCAGCAGCGGATGCAGTTGCACCACCGCTCCCACTACCAATTTTCGTCTGTTGTTCCGATGCCATCGTTCCGCCTTCTTTCCCTTTTTGTTGTTGTTGTTGTTGTTGTTGTTGGTGACTATGACTACTAAAACTAACACTACTCGCTTGGCTATTGAGATTGTGGTTGGTGGAGGTTGTGGTTGTAGTGAGCATTTTGTGTGGATCTGGATTGGTTATAAAAGTGTTATGTACGCCGCCCCCGATTCCGCTGTCGACACCAGCTCCCACACCGAAATTGTTGCCATCCATCATAACCGCTGTCCCACCTCCACCCACCTCCATTGGGGAAAAATTATGTGCATTTTGTGCACTTGGTGGGTGGGGTAGATTTCGTCGTCGTTTTAAATATGGCGCAGCAGGTCCATATAGTTTCTGTTGATTCGTCCGTTGTAAGTCTAGCGACATGTGATGACGGTGTGGTCCCCGAAAATGTGACGGTGCTATTCCGCGTCTTGTCCAACCAACATCAGAATCATAGGTGATTGTCACAATTTTATCATCGGTGACGAGAAAGTGAGAGTGACTCAATGGATTTTGGGCATCTACGTTGGCTCCCATATAGGATTGGCGTATGTTTGTTTCGGAGCCAAAACTACGTAATATGGCTTCGTTAACAGCTTGATTAGGATAATGGCATTGCACCTCATCCTCATAACGAATACGTCGGCGTCCCCAACTTTTTGTATGCAGATCATCATAGTCCAGGGATCGTGATTGGCCGGCCTCATGAAACATGCGGCGACGATCAAGCTTTGGTTTCTTCAGTATAGATGTGGGTTGTGCCTTGGCAACAGCCTCTGATATGGGTACGGCTGACACTAGAGCGTCTTCACTCAACTGACGTGAAAGACGCAACACCGATTGCGTAGGTAGTTGTGGTGTCGGGACTGGAATTTTGGTTTTGGCTCGACGATGAGCCGTGGGAGTCGGAGTATGCACATGGTACGTGGGTACTGCACCAAGATTTACTTGCGGCCCAGTGTGCCCGCCTAGAAAATGCTGATCCACGCATTCACCGCACATAGACGGATCCATGGTGGGTAGCGATGGTTCCGAGCTAGCACTTGAAGTTCGGTACATGGAGAGTGAGGGCCGACGCATCAATTGTTCGGCACTATACGGATAGGCAATGGGTTGATGCTGGGGGTGGGGATGTGAATCGGCCAAGCAACAAGGATCCGAGCAAGCGCCAATTGCTACACCAGGTGTGGCCAGGGCAGTGTTAGTGGATAGCACCACCGGCTGGCTGCCATTTTGGCAATGACTACAGCTCTTGTCCAAATGATCACGCACATAACCAACATACGACGAGGGAGACGAGGATACTGTGTGTGCATGATCGTGGGCAGGTGGCATGGGCGAAGAGCTGCGAAAGAGATTCATAAATTGCTCGTAGCTCGTAGGTAGCGCATAAGTATTGGCAGCAGTGTGAGCATGGTTGGAGGCGGTGGTGGTGGCGTGGGCGTGGGCAGGAGCGGGTATAGATTGGCGTCCGTTGGGCGTTAAAAATGAATGGCAAGTTGGCGACAAATAAGAGCCGGAGGTGGCAGAATGCATATGTAAATGAAGATGAGGATTGAGTGGATCAAGTGAAGATGGCCTTGCTGGTAGAGGTACTGGTACTGGTAAAGTTACTGTTACTGGACCCGGTGTCAATGTTGCTGACACCAGTGGTACTTCCTCAGCCACAATGCCTGGCTCTATTAAAAACTGCTCCATCAGGTGACCTCCATCTGCAGCATCTGTTATGACAATATGTTGCCGCCCCAAACCAGCCGTGTTGGGTGGTGAGTCGGCTGCAGCCATTGAAGCCAATTGCTGCAGTTGCTCCAATTGTTCCATTAATAGCACCGATGGCAAATAATCAAAGTCGTCTACCTCAATGGTATTGGCGCGATTCGGCTCCATTATATTTCCTCCTCCAAGTCTTCCTGCATCATGGGGGGTTAGGAAGCTGCGGCAGTTTCTTGGGTAGCTAATAGTTATGTTATCAGTATTTCGAAAACAGGAGCGGAGGTCACACGGTACATGGGGCCGGCGGTCGTAACATTTTTTTTGTTTATGATTGTGGATTGTGTGTGAATTGGGGGCGTTTATGTTTAGTTTACAAGCGAAAGGGGTAGGCATGGTGGGTGGTAGATATAAACAGCGCAGCGTATGGTATGTAAGTGGAACGAACGTCCGTAGTCAACGAGTTGTGGTTGTTATTTGTTATATTGTTGACGTGTTGTTTTTGTTGTTGTTTTGGTGGAGTTGGTGGTGGTGTTGGTGTGGCGTATAGTGAAAGAGCATTCGCAACACAAAATAAACATACAGTTGTTGTTGTAGAGAGATAGAGAAATTGAGACAGAGAGTATGTCGCGGCGAGTAATTTGTTTGTTTTGTTTGGCAAAAAGTAAAATGCAAAAAAAAGAATTTTTTATGTTTTTCGTAACCTTTTTTATCAAAAAACAGAACAACATAAAACAACAATTTGCTGGAATGTTTTTATATATGGGTGTGTGAGTGTGTGTGAGTGTGTTAGGCGTTAAGCGGTAAATCTGATCTATTTCTAATATTGAGAGCCTAATTACACAGTATTGTTTATTTTTTCGATAAAATTTTGGGGCAGCTTTGCCTTTTGCGTACGCTTATGCTGGCTGCAATCTTATTCCTTCTTCATCTTCTTTTCTTGTTTTGAATGCTTTTTGCTTTTTGATTTTTTCGTTTTTCTTTGATTTTTAGAACACTCACCTGAGTCCACGGGAAGTACGCGGTCTTTCCGATTGCGTAGAAAAAGCACTAGATGTCACACTAACCACCGATTCCATATCAGAGTCACCGAATTCGCCCATAAAATCCTTGTCCGGAGATAGCGAGTGCCGCGGACGCATTCGTGTGGTATCCATTGCATGCAGATCACTGTCAGAAAGTCCAGTATAGTGTCGCTCCCATCCACCCATCCCGGTGCTGCGATAAGTGGCCTGATGATGCGGCTGTCGTGTGCGATGCCGGCCAAAACGGCTGCCCCCGGCCAAACGTTCATCGAAATCTTGTCCCAATCGGTCTCTCAGCATGGCACTGCGTGAAGACTGTCCGGGGACCTGACGATCCAATTAAAGTATAACAAACAATTAATTATACATAATGCACATGGAATGGAGTTTTAGAAACAAAAATTGAGCCAACGATGTTGGTTGAGTCGACTCACCTGCGGCAGTTGCCGCTTCTTTGGGGAGCCTGTGGGCGTGGCTGTAGCGGATCTTGATTGAAATCGTTGCTGTTGTAAAGCTGCCGCCGCCGTTCCGCTGCTTTGTCCACTTGGATGGTGTACTGGAAGCACTGGATAATCTGTATACCGATCGTCAGGTGGCGATAATGATCCACGTCGTGGACTGCTGCTTCTATAGCCGTAACCGGAGGAGCCTACACCTGTACAAGGCGCACCACCTTGTCCTACTCCTCTTTCACCGCTATGGTAATTATCACTAGGAGCTGCCGAATGACTTCTTTGATTCAGGCTCATACCACCAGGACCAATGGCGGGACCCACACCATTTCCACGTCGGTAATAGCCAGTTCCAGATACCTGTTAAATTGATGATGGGTTACCAGAAATGTTAGGAAAGGCATAATGCTAAGAGTTGAGAGTGTGGGTAAAGACTGTGACCTAGGGATCATCAAATTTCACTGATGAATCTCGATCTTATAGACTAGATATGCATAAATATATAAATATATAGGTATATGATATATGTATATCTATAGTTTAGTGCTCTCGTTATTTCTTGTGTGTGGGTCTGTGTGTATGAGAGGAACAAGTGTGTATTGGCTGTTTGTATGTGTGGGTATGATTGTGTGGGCATAGATTTTAGAACTTTAGTTACTGCAACTTCTACTGACACATTAACATGTACATACATATTTAGAAGTATATTTTTAGTAAGTAGTAAAGAAGATGGAGGAAGCATATTAAAAGTTATTAATGGTTTGAATACATTATTCGAAAGGAACTCAACGGATAACAAGAATTTACATTTTTATAATTGTATAGATGTAGGTTTTTAGTAACAGCAGTGGTATAAAGGATTGATTATCAGATTATCAAAATTACATATTTCAATAAATTGGTGCACTAAGTATTGGACTCAATGGGCTAGAACGTGTAGATAAAAAGTCACTAATCTGTATATGGCTGATTATGGGGAAAGGTTTTTTCTGACAAGTCAGTCTTTACATTGCATTTTGCAAGCTGTTATTACTTAATTTAAAGAACTTAAAAATTGCTGTCGTGTTTCATAATACAATAAATATACCCCGCACATGTCTTGTTTTTTGTCGTCTGTTTTGTTTTGAGTTGTTTCTATTATAAAGAATTGGTGGTAGCTTATTTTTGGGTGCAAACCTGATTATGATAACTTTGTCCAATGCCAGATACAGTGCGATAATCACGAGCCACCATTCCGGCTACCCGTTTACGGCCTTGTGGTGACATGTCGCGTCTGGATCGACGCTCGTTTAAATCAAGCTAAATTATATAGTTTTTTAGAAAAAGGATAATGGAAGATAGTGATGTTTTTTCAGGGTGGGGTATGGGGATATTTATACCATTGTGAAAGAAATAAATCGATCAAGAAAAAGAGAGAAAGAGAAAAGGGGTTTAAATGAACATATGGACAATATGAGAGCAAGTTAATAATTACATAAATGTGCGTGTATATGGGTGTGGTATGTGTACTTCTGTGTATGATAGGGAAATATTCGTAACAAATAATACTATTGGAAATATAATTGTTGTTTGGAATAATGTTTTCTTTTGCTGCGTCTTGGTGTGCGGTGGATATTCTCTGTGAGAGTGGGGCTGGGGGTTGCGGCATGTGTGGGGTTTCAGGTGTCGTAGTTAGTGAAAATTATACATAATGTCACTACACACATACTTAAAACTACAAAAAGAAGCCAAATTATTGATATGTATATACAATATGCTATTCTATATGTAGCTGGTTGGGATAGTATCAAGCGAGTGTATTTTTTTTTTTACATTAAGAAACCATGCAATATAAAAGACTGCTGCCTATACAATAAAATTTTATAGAAATTTGAGTAGGGGTATTCTTCTTTTTTTCACATTTTTGTGGTTGCGATCCTAACATGTGTTCTCAATATTATTCTTACGTTCTTATCTTAAACAATTTACTTAAAATTATGTACGTAGTTTAACATTATATCAATATTTCTTATTTAGCTGAAAGAAGATTTTCAGTTCGCTATTAATGTATTGAACAGTGAAAGAGTTACAACGCGCTGACAGAAGTTTGGATTTAGAGCTGGATAGTAAGATAGTTTAAAAAGAGAGAAAAATTTAACACACGCAACAAATAAAACAACGACACCAATTAGTTACAAATCAATAAAACAAATGTAATCGAAAACAAAATAAATAACTGAAATAAAACACATTTACTTTATACAGTTGGAAAGTGTTATTTAGAATCACTTGCTGATCACTTGTAGTAGGAGATAAATGGTCATGCAAATTAAAGGTTCATGAATTGATGGGTATTTGTCTAGCTTGTGTGTGTGTCGTCCAATGTAAATGGGTATGGTGTGCAAATGACCACCGAAATTGTGCCGAATACTATATTTGGGACTTGAGTAAAATTTTGAATGCCGAAAATGTTTAAATACATACATATGTACATGTATGGACGTAACTAAAGGAAATGAAACACATTTGGTTGCATATTCACATATAAAATTTGTATACTCTCTCCATTAAAAATTTTGAGGTGATAAAGCAAAAGTTGCTGTCCAATATTGGTAATTTCGTGCAGGAAAATATAATTGAAATTTCCTTTTACTTTTATGAATCAATCCTGATTTTTAAAGATTTTTTTAATCAAAGAGTATACAGGAATCAACACAAATGAGGAGAAGAATCACAGAAAAATACAAAGAATGTGTATCTGTTTGTGTGTGTGTGTGTGAAGTGGTACTGCAATTGGCAAGTCTCGATTGAGTGTGATGTATGTGTGTATAATGTGTACGAGGATGCTTCTATAGGGTATGTATGTCCCGTTATGGGTCCCCACTAGACATTTTGTCGGTTGTTCTTGTTGTTGGTTGTGTAGTAAATATATATACATAAATAAAAAGAATTTCATATAATTTTGTTGTTCTCAGTGTGTTAGCTGGCTGTTGTTGTTATTGTTGATGTTGATATGGTGGTTGTTACCTCTATCAAGGGGGGCGGCGGTGGGCTGGCTGAGCTGCCCATTGATGATATGCTGGCCCCGGGTGTCATTCCATCGATGTCACATTCGGACATGGTATCCGAATCACTAAGACGCGACATGGTGCTTGGTGGTGATAAATGATCTGTCGGTGTCAGTATCAGGCCGTCCACATCGCTGCCCTCGTCACGTAACTATTGTTGTCATAAATTTTTCCGTCGAGATGTTTCAAGATGTATGGAACGGAACGAAACGTAACACGGTAACGTAACGCAGCATGTTGTTGTTGTGTATAGTTATGGTAGGAGGTGGTATTTGGTGGGTGGTTTCAACGTTCATGTATTTGGCGGGGTGCAGGACAATAAAGATAAAAAACATAAAACAGCAGAAAACAAAAACGATACATATATATATATATTTATATATACATATATATGTATATATAACAAACACACTCCATACATACATGTGTACATATGTGTGTGTGTATGTATATATATTTACGAGAATGCTAAAGTTTATAATTTCACTAAAATTTTGTTGTTCATGATAACTGCAGGGCTTAGGACAGGTTTGGATTAGGCATTACAACTAGTAAACATAATAAACAAAACAATAGCAAATTAAACGAAATATTATTTTTCCCTCTTTTTTTGGTTTTGTTTTGTTAGTTTAGACAGTTTCTGCGTTAAGTTTTTCGCCGAACAAACTGTAATCTGGATATAACTACGTAGATCCAAACATATTTGCACGTATTATCCAAAACACGCTCTAAATATATGTATTTGCTATATACATATATATCAACAAAAATTGAAATGAAATTAAAGAATAAAGGAAATTAAATTTCCAGTTATCCCCCCCGGCCCAGACATACGAGATATGAGGTATCCTGATGCCCTTGCAGCTGATACCATTCAGCCTCATCGTCCAATATCAGATGACTTAAATCGAGTACGACCTCGCCAAGGAAGTCGTTTGCTCCATACCGCACATAGTCCCAAAGTGTGACCTAATGAGTAATTAGGAGAGTCGGAACACATGTAAATACGTAGATAAAGACAAGTAGAGATAGACAATTACCTCTAGCAGACGACCATTGAGATCACAGCGTCGCAGCCCCGAATACACAAATGTCTGACCCCAACGAGGCTCACAAGTGGTGCCCACTGTTTTCGTGCGCCTCTTTGACTTATGACTACGGTCGGGCAGCAAGAACACCTGTTGAAAAGGAGAACAAATTAAAGGCAATACGAATGTTATATTTTATGATACACTCACTTTTGCGTAGGGATTACGAGCTGCACCGCTCTGACGCAGGGATAGTCCGGTGGCGCACACCAAAGTCACAATCAACTGAAGCGTATTCTGATCGTAGCCAATTTTAAGCTGCAATCGCCCTTCAATAGGTATGGGTTGAGTAGTGGTGCCCATATGGGGGTGGCCATGATGCGCGTGCGATGACGATGATGGCGCTGCCTGATGGCAATGATGATGGTGGCCCGCCGTCGTTGTGCCGTGCAGACCGCCAGAAGTGGCGGTAGATTGTAAATTGGCGTTGCTGCTGTTGGCGGTGCCGCTGCTGCTTCCGCTGCTGCTGTGACTGCTGCTAAGGTTTGGTCCAAGTCGCTGCTGCTGTTGCTGCTGCTGAGTCTGTGAAGTTTGTTGGTTGGAATTTTGGTGCTGTGAGCCGCCACGTTGTCGTAGTCCTGTTCCTGACGAAGAAGCCGTCAATGCACTCACATTGAATTCTGGCGAGCCCGGCGAGGTTATCAAAACGCTGGGCTTATCACGTTGACGTTGAAGTTCGATGACATCAACTGTTGGGGCTGATGGTTGAAAGTGAAGGGAAACGGTGTTTAGCCAATTTGAACAGATTTGAAAAACTACATATTGTATATTCTGTCGACGGCTTTTGCTAATTTTCCACGAAATAAAGTCATATTTTTCAATGATCTCAGTTTTGGTCGTTAATAAGTTTGTTTAATTGTGTGTAATTATGAAAACAACATTGTCTCTATTGGACATACACCTTGTTTGTTGCATTTGTTTAGTTAATTGCTTATGCAATAATGCCAGTATGGATTTGGTTAATAAATAAGAAAAACCTTGAGCGGTTAGCTAAATAATCAATTGCTTTCCCAAGACAACATCAGCATCCCACCCACAACACACTCACACACACACACAGGCATACTTTATTCATTATCTCATCTTAAGAGCAAATGGTATACCTTTGCGTTGAACATAACGTCCGCCGCTGCTGACCACTGCACTGCCTGCCATACTGCTGGCCAGACCGCTGTGCGGAAAATTGGCCGTTGATCGACGTGTGGCGTTGCTGCTAGTGGCGGAACCAGAGGCGGCGGAACAGGCACTACTTGGGCTTACGTTGCTACTACTTCCACCACTATCGGCGCCACCACTGACTCCGAATCCACTTGTCCCCCCTGTTGGTGGCAATAACAACGAGCGGCATACAATCAATTCCACTTGTGCATCCAATCGACTTTCGTCAATGATATCGTAGACCTCATCAGTGCTTTTGTTATGTAAATTGCGCCCATTCCATTCGATGATCTCGTCGCCTGATAGAGTGATTTGAGATTATGATGAGAAGTGTGTTAAACAGAGAGAAAAAAAGAGACAAATAGAATGAATAGATAGAAAATGCGAAATGAGTAATGATGGAGAGAGTGAGAGAGAGCGAGAGAAAGAGATATATGAATGTATGGATTACCTGGTCTAATACGGCCCTCAAGATCGGCCACAGAACCCCGTTTGACTTTATCAACAATTGCAGCACGTCCACTTCCGCCTCCTGCTCCTCCAATGTTGCGAATTGGCTGACCACCGTTCACCTTTAATCCTAATATATCTTCCCCATCATAGTATTTACGTAAAATCATGTGACCAATCATGCGAGTATTATCCGCGGATGTTTGCCAATTCACCGGATTCTATACATGAATTAGGTATGTATGTTCGATTTGGTTGTGGATTGGAGTGGTTGATTGGTGGTGATGGTTGGTTGGGTGAATTGGATTGTTTGGTTGAGATTGAGGTTGATGTTTTGGCAATTTTGAATAGATTTTTGTATGATGGCGAGTTGTAGTGGTGGTTAAAGCATTGTGTTATGGATGGTATGCAGGAATAGTAAAATGTTTTTTTTAGTTTTCTTTAAGTTTCAGTTTTTCATCACAAAAGTTCCTTAAATACTAATTGTAAGTAAATTTTAAGTCTAGGTTAGTCTTAAAAGAAAAACATGTATTTTAAAACATCTTATGTATGTAGATATTGTTTTTGTTGATATCGTTTTTTTTTTTTGTTTTACATTCATTTCATCTTATACACTAAAACTTTGGTTGCTTTCTACTTTTAAAACAGAGAGAAATAGTTTTCAGATAGTTTGGACAGTTAAAGAAATAGATAGATCTTTGGTTATGTATCATTCACAGAGTTTTAACGTTACACAACGTTAGGCCTACATAAATACGTTTTGAGAACACATACGCTTGTTTTGGTTTTTGATTTGAATTTATTCTATTTTGAAAAGATGTAGATTTTGGAAAATTTTACTAACAATAAGTGCGGCAAATGTTGTGCTTTGATACATGCTAAGAGGAATTATTAATGATTAACGTGCTTAGAGAAAGAATTTTGCGGTAAAGCGTAGCCATGCACAATATACATACAGAGAAGTATATACATATATGTTGGTATATAAGTACAATATATACAGGATTTAGCTGGAACATGCAATTTTAGGAGCAAACTGAAAATGACTATTTTAAGGGACATTCACATTATGATAAAAGAACAACAAACATGGAAAAACGTTGTTTGTAGTTTTCCTTTGAGAATTGGGGGGCGTTGGGGTAAAGGTGAATTTTTTTTTCGACAGACAGACGGATACAAAAGGAGAGTGGCAAAGAAACAGACAGAAAGAGAGAGAGAGAGAAAAAGAGAGAGAGAAAACATAGACTTTTGGGGGAACACACTCAGCGACACACAATGCAGGAAGAATCTTTCTTTCCGATCTTTTTAATCGGTCACACTCCCCCGTTTCCAATACCTTCGGCACATCTCCACGATTGGAGTCCTCGCTGCTGGTAAAAGTGCTGCTTGTATCAATTCCTGAATCCTTAGTGGCTGAATCTTGACTACCTTGACGCTCGTTATCCCAGCGTCCAGACCAATCTGTTGCACCATCGTGGCTTAATATTTTTCCACTAGTCAGTATGGTAGCAGTTCCCACATCAACCGCGGTCGATGGCAATATTGTTGTAACAGGGGGCAAAGCGCCTCCACCACCCACTGGAATGCCCACAACAGTGACATCACCATCATGGGCATCAAATCGAACGGTTTTCTTTATTCTACGCTCGGTAAAACGCCGTGAATCCTGAGCAGCCGATGATGAGGAAGTGCTGCCTGCAGGGTCATCCCAGTAGGCGGCTTCAGTTGAACTGACCGAACTACTACCGCCACCTGCAGCACCCAATAGACCGCGCTCTCGGCTCAGGCTGCCGCGTGTTGTAGTACTGACTTCGTCTGCGGACATCACACCCCGATCATAGGTCGTTGTGCCAGCCTCTGAACCGATCACAATTTGTGGCTTTGGATAGTAGCTGCTGCTGGTGGTACTGCTGCTGCTGCTGCCGGCCCCAGCACTGGCTGCAGCCAAGGGCGGCGCACGGCGGTAGGCGGAGCCACCAGAACCAGCTCCACCAGCTCCTACGTAATATTGTCGCTCGTGATTACTGCGACTTAATGTATTCCTCTGTTGCACATCCAGCCGAGCTGTCCTCGTCAATGGATATTGTTCCAGCCGTTCGCGATGCTGCAGCTGTAGTTCGTAGCGATCCCGCTGATCGGCAGATGAGTAAAGCCTCTGATTAGTGTGTTGACCAAGAGTGAGGCGGTAATCGCTGACACTCAGCAAATCGCGCTCATTTAGGCTACGCTGTTGACGCCACGGATCCTGTTGGCGCACTTGCAGACGGCCGCCTGTAGATTATGTAAGAATTTGTTGTTTTTTTCGGGTGTAAACTCTCAACTAATTAAAAGAATTATTTTGGGTACGGAAAGGCATTGGCTTTGGGGCGAGGGCTGGGCTAGGTCAGGTCTGAATTTTAGGAATCAAATTTTGCGACTCAATTGACATTCTTATGGTTTCGCTGCACTTGCCCTTTTATTAGTTTGTTGTCCTTTTCGAACTGATTTTGCATTTAAAATGATTAACATCAAAATATAAACGATAAAAATTGAGTAAAATTAATGTATACATAAATTGCTTTTTAAAGAGACTTAGTAGAAGGTGATTGGAATGGGGAATCTGTGTGTAAGTCTGACAAAAATTTAATACAAGCAAAATACGTGAAAGGAATCAGCTATACTTCATTGTTTTCGTTTCTCTTATGATAGTTCCCTTGGCTTTTTCATCTAATAGCATCTGGGAACACCAATAGCGAAAGATTTCTCAACGTTTTTATCTTGTACATATGTGCTATAGTTGTAAAAAGTTATGCAGTACCGAAAGACTTAAATTAGTGTTTTTTTATACCCTAACGTTATCGATAATAATTCAACTAATTTCAAATGATTTTACCTAATAGGAAAGTTTTTAGAAACTTTAGTAAAATGGCAACTCTCAGGGATATAAAACATTGGCGAAAGTTGTATTAAATTTGAGTTTTATTAGGATATTGAGGTGGCAGAAACTATTTGAAAGAATATCATCATACAAAGACCTATAGGAAAATACATACATTATATGAAAAATATTAAGCTGGAGGAAAGTGTACTAAGTATATAAAAATATGTGGCACAAGTGTCTAATGCTTGTGGGGATTTGATCAAGTTAATATTATAATTATTTTCTTTGTGTTTTACAGAAATACTTATCTGTTTTGTAGCTAAAAGTATTAAGAGAGTTAACTAAATTATATTTTTAGTAAGTATTAGCACCGATCTTACTTATGCGGTTTTTTGATAAATAAACAATGAGACGTTTGCGGATTGGGGAGAGGGTCATAAAAACATGTTTAAAAGGTTGTTCGTGTGTTGCAAGCAGAGAAAGAGAACGAACGAGACAGAGAGGGAGAAAGATGGCGATAGAGTGTTTTGTGAAAAGGAACATGTTGAAATCGGAGTAAAATTGTTGAAGGAAACAGGAAACAGCGTTACGATATCCATGCAAATTCTTATTGCAAATGCAAATTTTATTTTTCTGTATTTTGTTTGTTTTGGGTTTTTCGACTTGCTGCTATTCACATTTAAATTAAAATAAAAGAAAAAAAAATTAAATAAAACAAATGAAAATAAAAAACAAAACTGTGCACAAAAAACATCGAGCAATGTGTGTACGTTAAACAGGAAACTGCAGTCTTATTCTTACTAGAAAGAATCTGTATATATTCTCAGAATGTGTGTAGCTGTGTTGTAAGTGTGTGCGCTAGTGTGAAAAAAGGACGAAGACGACAACAACAACAGTTAGTGCTCGAAAGAGAATATAACAGAAAGTAAGAATATGTAGAGCAAAAACAGATCAGACAGAGATGGCAATTTCCAGAAAAGAACATATGACTTTTATGGCTTTACGAAATAGAAAATCAAATTAAATATGCCAAGAAAACATTTGGAAAAAAAAACATTTATGTTAATTGTTAAAAAAAAAACAACTTTTTCTTCATCGCTTGTTTTTAAGGAGGTGTAGCTGTTGTTGCTTTTGGTTTTTAAAATTTTCTTTTAATTGTTTGCTTACATTTGCATGAATTTGTAGATCGCCGGACGTGAGAGCTACTTGGACACCAGTCAATCCGCCAAAATTACCTGTTTTAGTATTTACGAATCGCATTTTTTTTGTGTAAAGATTTTGATTTAGGATTGATTTTGATATATAATACAGGATTTGGTTTGGTTTATTTTAAATGACAGGGCCACAGACAAAGAGAAACAACATATAGAGAGAGAAAGAGAGAGAGAGAGAGAGAATGTGTGAGAGAGAGTTTTGGGATAAGGTATATGGTACACAAATAAATAAGCAATACATATTTATACCATAAAGGTCCAGACTAGGTTCATAGATATAGCTTATTTAACTTATGTAGAAAATTATCGCTAATTTACTTTACTTATTGTAAAACTAATAATAACTAACATCAAAGAGCATCAGTATCAATCGCGTTCTTTGTACTTTCAGGATAACAGTGTGCGGTGACACCAAAAGAAGTAAGCTTCCATAGTGTATCGTTTCTATCCTTTATAAGAAGGCATTAAAATCTTTGAGAAATGTGATATATAATGCTGATCGTAAAGTAAGTCCTGAGCAGTAAATTTCGTTTGTAATAATGAACTTAATTAATAGTCAGCTTGCATTTTCTATGGCTTAATTTTTTATGATTTTAACAAGCACTTAAAATATAATTGTATACAAATTGTGAGTTTATATTTTGGGGTTTGCCCTTGAAATCGCGCTTACGCGCACATACAGACAGACGATAACCGCCTTGGTTGTAACTGTAGTTTTATGTCACACCCACACACACATATGCACGCGCGCACACACACACGCACATGAACATCGACACAGACACACATATATAGAAACACTCAAAATGCATATGCATATGTATGTAGATATGCATGTATGAGTTTTACCCCTGGCATACTTTCATTTGACTTTGGTCACGATACAAAACGTTTATTGTAGGCATAATGGGCGATACAACAACAACAACAATTGGAAAAACAAAAACACAATAAAAAATAAAAAACACGGAATGACAAATTACATAAAAAACGGCAATGTAAACAAAAGCAGAAGAAAACAAAGCAAAAGTAAAGTAAATTCGAATTTTAAGAGGCGACACGCATCGCAAGAAGCAGAGAGACTCCGAGGAGAGGATAGAAAAGCAAGCAAAAATCAATAAGGTGTACAACAAAACCCACACACTAACACATACACAAACTAGCACATATAGAACACGACGGTCATTTCTGTCCCTTGGCGACGACCTTTCCCTATTGTTGTTCTTGTTGTTTTTGCGCAGAAACGAAAAATTAAACAATGTTTGCATTTGTGTGTGTGTCAGTATGCATGAATGTGTGTGTGTCTTTGTGTGTATATGTATGTATTTTTGGCCATAAATTCAAGCAAATTGTGTTTGGCTAGGGGTGGGCTGACGGGCAGGTGTTGGACTGGCAAAAGAACAGCCGCAGCCGCAGCAGTAGAAAAGAAGGAGAGTAGCTTGTGCTATTTTTAAACCAAAACGCACAACGCACACACACATTTACAGTCGTACACCCACATACAGACGCAGGCGCATAAATAGCATACCCACACAAACATACGCACCCACATTCAAACCCACACACCTACACTTACGCACAGCTTCAATGTTCTCGCATTAATGTCACTCATACGCACAGTTGCACATGCAAACAAAACAACAACAAAAATAACGATTACATTGACGATGGGCGTCGGTTGGGTATTTTCGGGGTACGCGGAGTGACAGAAAGTGTTTGGTTATTGGTCAACGTTTTAATTAAATTCAGCCTCATACCTCATTTGGCTGGCGTTGCTCACTCATTTTAAAATAGCAAAAAAGAACCCACCCAAACGCACACAGACACATGGACAGGCATATACAAAAGACTATGGTCTATATTTACATTAATGTGAGCATATGCTATGTGCTAAATCCTGTTGCAACAAGCTTTTATTTTCTTTCCTTGTGGTAAAAATAATTTAACATAATATGAAAATGTTCTTTGCCTTCAATTCAGAGCACATAATGAGCCCAAGCAATAAATGTTGCCTATTTAAATGGGTTACAACGACAACCATACATAGCTTATTATTTTGAATGAATGATGAATGAATCAAACACTCAAAAATATTTAAAACAGTAAGTCTTTGTTCAGAACGAATTTAATAGGCAGCCAAAACAACCAAATAACTGAATCTGTAGCAGACAGATTGCAACAATGTTAACCGATATCGAAAACCTGCTCAATATTTTATAGCTGAACAAAAAACTCGAGCAATAGTGTCAGATTAAGCAGACAAACAGTCTGTTTTAATTCGTGACGACGTTGTTTGGGTTTTTCACATGTCTGCCGAGAGGTTTGAATTCAATCGAATTGAAGAGAGAACTTTTCCCTTTTGTACTGTAGTTACATATTGTTGTTATTTCCCAAATCTAGCTTGTGTAATTCTGTGTTTGTATATCTCAAAGCGACTTTTTTTTTTTTTGTAAGCAATTTCTACGTATTTGCTAGTTTGGCATTATCGTGATGCTAATCTATTTGATTTTTGCATTTGGTTCTTGACTAGATAAGCACTTTTTTGGTGTATTTTTCTCTCACTGTGAGTGTATGTGAGTGTGGCAGTCGCTGTATTTGTTGTAGTTGTAGGTGCTCTGATTAGTGGTTTTTTAGTTGTTCAGGATCAGCTAGTTATTTATATGAGCAGAGATCGACACTCACCTTAGTATTCAGTTGTATTGAATTGGGAAACCACAACAAAAAAATTTAATTTGAAGAATTTAAAGTCGTCTCTGCTTTAATTTGGCTTTTTAATTTTGCTATACAAACAATGACGAGACCGTGTGTTGACTAAAGATGAAGATGCCCATGTGGGCGGGGCAGCAGCAGCAGCAGAAACAAGAACCACAACAACAAAACTGATTTTCTTTTTTTTTTTTTTTTTTTGCTTTATTGCTAAATACACAATCAATTTTGTGTGTGCTGATTGAATTCGTTCACTTTCAGTTGCTCACTTCTCCACTATTTTAACTATTTAACGCCAGCTGGTGGACGACCTTAGGCTTCTCTATCACTTTAATAGTAATTACAATACGATTTTTCATTTGATTGCTATTGCTTTTGTTTTTTCACATTATTTTCACTTTATTTTCTGTTCTGCTTGAATATGGTATTGTTGTTATTATTATGAATTTCCATTATTTCTGCGACACGTGCGAAAAGTTCCATATGCGTAGCAATCACTGCGCACAACTGTTTACTCGCTGTTAAAGTTCATCGAAAACTAATTTCACTTCGATTTCACACGGAACCAAAAAGCGAACAAAAAATTTCAATGGAATTTTTGCTTTTACGCTTTCACTTTCCCTTAGCGCCTACTATTGGACGAGTTTTCCTTTCTATTGTTCTTGTTGTTGTTTTTGTTGCTGCTGCTGGTGATGCTTTAGTTGTTGTTGCTATCATTGGAGCCTACAACATTTCCCATAACCATGTTACAATCTCATTGCAGTTGTTGTTGGCTTTGTTGCTGTTGCGGGAAGCATTCCATAAGTCTTCCAATGCCAAACTAAAAATAATGTTAAGCATGGCCAACATACTACGACGTCGACAGCACCGATAACATTGACAGCTGCTGCCCACGCTGGGGTCAACGGGTGAGTTGGGATTGAACCTCTTCCCCCTTCCGTCTTTTGGCTCAGTGTGTTTGTATTTGCGCGCTCTTACTTTCCCGTTATCAACGTCAGCGTGTTTGTCTTTGTTTTCCAGACGTAAGTGTGCGCGCGTGTTGGATGCCTGACTAACTGGATGTTAGTTGGGATGGTCGGTTAGTCGCTTACTTGGTTGTAAAGACCGTGACGTTGCATGAATTCGTATCCAATTGCAACTGAATGAATATGTCGACTCAACTAAAGAAAAGAGCGCATGAGATAGACAAAGAAACAGACGACGATGCATTGCTACATAGATAAAGTGATGTATAACGTCAGGACTCTTAATGCGAAATTAAATATTTAGAACAAACTTTATATGCAAATAAGAATTTTAAATATTTCCCAGTAGTGCCATAAATGCTTAATATTTGATTATTTCAAACTTCGTATCATTCATATATACATAGGTAGGTATTCGGTTTCTTAATATAAAATATCCTTATATAAATGCAGTCTTACTTAAATGGATATATGAATGTAGCACTGCATCTGCTTAATCCTATACAGCTCTAAAAGATTCCATTTGAACGCATAAACGCGCGAAAAGCTAACATCAGCTGGTTAGCTACTATTTCTACATAACTTCAGTTTGGAAAACCTCCCATACGTACTCCTCTATTATGTTTAGCGCTTGCGCGGATCACGTTGTATGTTGGAAATTTCCCTAAAAATGTCTTCCAACGCATGACGGCGCCGTACCGACCGACTCGTTATTTGTTCGCACGAACGAAGGAAAAACGTGACTGGGAGCAGTGAATTGTGAATTCTGTGGTGAAATTAAAGATGGCGCCCAACTATGGTGGCTAAACGTTAAATGTATTGAATGAATAGCTGACAACTTAGGCATTGTTAATATAATGTTAAGAAGCGATCCTTAAGTCCCGGACTTGAGAAAGAAACCAAAATCAATATTAAACCCCAATAAAAACTTAAAAATTGTATAAAAAGGGAAAACAATTTAGGGTCTATGTTGTAGCACATGAAAAAAGGGGAGTACAAGAGGAAAGTGAGTGAGAGGAACAGGAGCTCCCTTCCAAGCAAGTGCCAACACAAAAACTTTCTAATTAGGATAATAAATTTCAGCTCAACATTGCCGCGCCGTACTTGACAATGTTGTTCGTTGCTCTTTACTCTCTAAAAAAATTTTGTACATGAAGAGCAGAAGAAGTATACCCTTTACGCGGCAGCCCCCTCCCTCAACGTCTGAACCTAAGGAAACCATCTGCTTGGCGAACTTCTTGATGTTTTTGCGGTCGTCTGCCAAAAAAAATGTAATATAAAAAAGAAAAATAGGAAAAGCTTTTCTTATAGTTTGTTGGGAAATGTGTTTTCGGGTCAGCTGTGCAAACTACCTTGCGCCCCTTGCTGCATTCCACTGTATATAATTTATGCTGATTGCATTTAACGGGCCAACAAAAAAAGGGTAAAGAATGTCGGTACGCCTTAAAGTATGCAGAAGTGCATCCTTCTCGCGATAGTTTTGCTATTTGCTTTTGCTGCTCTGGCCTATCCTCTTGTAAATAAAATATGTAGTTATATACGCGCGCATACATATGTACACATATACATAGGTAAAAATGTATTTGATTTTCTTCCGGATTTGGTTTACTTCTTTTTGGTTAAGAGTTCATGTGCTCTCAATATAAAGGCTTTGCAAAATGTCTCTGATATAAAATCATCTTTGAAATTCTTTTTCTTCTTACCCTTACTTATATTTGTTCCGGGTAAGACAAGGAGTAGGATGAGCTTAACTTAATGCTTATTAGTTATAATATTATCTATGATAATTTATACTTTCTCTAAGTAGTATGAAGTATTTATGAAGGAGGTTAAAAAATAAAATTAAATTAATGGATAAAATGTGAGATGATAAAAACCTTTCAGAGATTTGTATTACTCTTCTGCACCTCGTATTTGGTATAAGCTACTTTCTTATACTAATTTATATTAATAATTCAGTTAATTAACTTATTAGATAAAACTATTGTAAAGGTGAAAATAATTCCAAAATTAAAAGGCAAATGATTTTATACAGTGTTGTTCATTAGTTTACAATCTAGTAGGCAAAAATAAAAGAAAAAGACAACACACCAATGAAGAGACAAGAATGTGTTAATCATTAAGAAAAAATTTGTTTAATTTTTTTTTTTTTGGTTTTTTTGTTTGGTTTTAATTTTCCAGCGAGCGAGTCAAAAGGTTCAAGAAAATTTTTTTGTCTTAGAGTTTGCCATTTATCACAAGGAGATTGAGATAACAAAAATTTGTGGCGAATGATAGAGGAGAATAGAGCCAAAGAATCCAAAAAATTTACTAAATCACAAAGAATAGTTTAATAGTGTAAGACAGACAGACAGAGACAGCGAGAGAGAGAAAGTAGGAATAGAGAACAAGAGCGAGAGAGGGAAGGAAGGAAACAAGTTGTATGCAAATTGGACAAAACGTGGTCAACTTACCATCATAATCGGAGCCAGCTTGAATAACTCCTCCACCACCAGTCTGACTTTGTGCGGCCTGGGCAGCCAACATTTGGCTTTGGAATTCCTCCTCAGAGCTGCTAAAAGATCGTTGCTGTTGTGAGGCATATTGAGAACCGGCTAATGATCTTCGTTGTTGCTGGTTAAACGATGTTGAATCCATAGCATGTCCGCCGCTAATGGTTAGATTGCGTGTCAATGGTGGAGGCTTTTGATAGCCAGATCCTCCGGATATTTGTTGAGGTGCCTGCTGAGGCATTTGCTGCTGCGATGATTGTGGTTGATAGTGTATTTGAGCTTGGTAAGTTTGTTGTTGTGTTGGTTGTTGTTGTGGTTGCTGTTGTTGTCTAACTGAATATTGCTGATGCTGTTGCTGCGGTGATTGACGATGTTGCTGCTGAGAATGCACTTGACTGGGATGAGCCAAATGAGGGTGTTGCCGCATTAAACCATCCAGCTCGCCCTTAAAATAAAATTCGAATAAGGAACATTGAAGTAAATTCCAAAATATTAAAGTTCTCTGTCTCTCCCACCTGATAATAGCGCGGATCATCTTCCTGATAAGCGCCTGATGGCCCTGCACGTTGTTGTTGTCCATGGCCCTGTGGTTGTTGTTGTTGATACTGCTGCTGTTGTTGTTGTTGGTATTGCTGCGCTTGTTGAGGGTTCATGGGTTGCATTCGAGGCCGTGGTTGCTGCGATTGCTGCTGCCCAGCATTAGTGCCAACACCTCCTGTACCCCCCATCATCATCATAGGATCTAGGCCAGATTCTGAGGCTGACAAACGGCGATTTGTGGGCTGCTCTTGCTGGGAGTATTGGCGCCGAAGCATGCTGCCAGCCCGTTGCATTGGCTGATTTTCTTTCTCAGCGGCACTGCGAGTTCGTTCCAACTTGGGACGTTTGTCCGTGGAATCATGCGGTGTCATGGCCTGCTGTGATATGTCCTGTCAAATTAAAGAAAAATATTGATTAACCAAATAATACATATGTATATGAAATAATTGATGTTTTTCCGGTTACTCACACTGCTGCCATCGGGCTCTATGCGCCGGATGAAACCGTCTTGGTGGACTGTGGATTTGTTCATCCATTGCCCTGTCTTGGATAATAGCTCCTGTTTCTTGCGGCATAATATGCATATCCAAATAACCTGGAATGATAACAAGGAAAATTTAAATATTTTTTAGTCAGATTAGATCATATCAGAGTTGACTGTCATTTGGTTTTATTCTAGTAGTTTATTATTTAATAATAATTTATTTTCATAAACTCCGAAAGTGGTTAAAATTTCATTAATGGAGCACTCCGACGCATTGCCTCTTGTCGATATCCAGCACGCTTTTGCCATGGTTCTGCTATACCAGGGTCAAACTGAGGGTCGATTGCAATACTATATTCACCGCCTATGGGATTTTTGGGGATATTTCAGTGTCTATGCGACCACGTTAATTGAGCGTGGTCAAAACGAACATTTTGCGGGCTTTATCAACTTTCATATTTTTATCCCGCCGCTACACTACGATGACGATGTAGCTGCTGATGATTTTGATAATGATGCTGATGATAATAATAATAACGATCTTATCCAGAGGCGACCAGAGCAAAAATTTCGCTGGCTACACATGTCATTAATATTTCGTGGCACCACCTTCGGTAGAAACATTAATTAATACCGAAGAAGAATCTTATTAGGCCAACTTATTACCGAAATTGAAAAACCATTTCGTTTTCAGTTTACTATAGTTATTTTACTTGGTCCAATTTAAATTCTTTGTTTCTTTATCTGTGCATATGTATGTGCCTGTGTCCACAAAATAGTGACATTTTGGCATTGTTTCAATTTTAGCCTAACGAGAAAGGAGAAGAAAATCTGTCTACGAAAATGTTTCCAAATGTTAAACCTAGCGAAAACGACAGAGGCTTACGTTGCGTGCTGAATAAAAATTGAAAAAAGTGTAATTGAAATACGATTCTTCAAGGGTAATGTGAATGGAATTGGTCATGGGCTTGGGCATGCTGATGTTCTTAGGGATATGTAGGTGTGACAGATGTAGTCAAATGTAAGCATTTGCATATCGCCGAGGGCACATTACCAGGGCCTAAAGAATCAAAAGCACATTTTGTTTTCGTTAGCCCTAAATAAAGTTTCCAATAATTACAGAAATACAGTGCACTCGGAACAATATTTTGGCCGCACAATAATGGAAACGCATTGTTTGGGGCTGCGATAAATAATTCATTTTACTTTATGTAAATCAAAACAGAGTCAAACAAAACCATGCAAGGGTATTGAAAGTTCGGTCCGTCCGAATTTACTCGATAAACCTAAATATGGCTTATATTTTTAAATGACTGTGGGAAGCTTGTCAATAAATTTAACTAGTCCCCATATATTTTCAAATTTGCTATATACAACCCATTGGCTGACAACCATAGCATTTATTTATGCATATTACTTACTACTGTGACGCGTCATCGTATGCGTGATGTCGTCTGATTTGGCTGCTTAGTCGCCAGAAATATTGGCGTCAGTCAGTTTTTTTTTTTTTTGGCAAACCAAACTAAAGACTATTTCTTCAAAGACAAGGGTACGAAGACAGGACAGTTATTTATTTGCTTCCCGCTTTCAAATTCAAGTGGCATTTTCGAAAATTGAACACTGGTAATATGTACTTGGCACTCAGTCACTCACTGTCTCTGTCACTAGCATTCTTTTCAAAAGGCTTAGACCCTCCACCAGAACTTCAGCATGTGCACTTACCTTGTTGCTGCGTAGTGTCACTTTGCCGCCACATCGAGCACAACAGCGTATATTACAGTAATGGCAAATGTGTCCAACACCATCGGCAAATTTCGTCTTAAGGCATATGTGACAGGTGGCATCCAGTTCGACACCAGCCTTCTTTTGCTGTTCTGAACGTTGTCGGATTTGCATTTCCAAGGAGACAACTTCGTCCTGCTTGCGTCTATATGGAACATGAAAAAAATGTTTCTTTATAGTAAGGTTACGGTTAACTGCCTTCTCATCATTACTCACCTCATTATCTCATTCTGCTGCTCTTCTTCCTGTTTCTGTCGCATCAGAACATTCTCAATCTGCATTCGCTCGTGTGGTGTCAAATGCGATAAATCCGGCATCTCGTCCATGTTTGATAATTATAATGTTTTGGTTTTGCTACTAATAATTCAATTTGGATTAAGCTTATTGTGTTAATGCTATTTTTCTTGTTTTAGCAAATTTTATATATTTTTATTTTATAGAAATGGGGGTTTAAAGCTTTTCGTTTTTTTTTTGTTGCTTTTGGTTGTGGTTGTTTTATATATTTTGCATGTGTATTATTTAAATTTTTTGTTTGGATTATTATTTAAACCATGCTGATAGAAAATCACAGAGTAAATTTCAATTTTTTTTTTTTTTTTTTTCGCGTTTTGTTGTTTTAAATTAATTATTTAATATTTTGTTATTTTCGGTTTATTAGAATGAGACTTTTGGAAATTCGTTGGAAATGTTTAATATTTAATTGTGCACTTGCACTTATCTCCATGTGTGTGTTTCAGTGTGTGTTTGTTTGAATGTGTTTGTGTGTGCCGAATTGGTTGCTGCAACATTCTAGTTTCATATGGTTATATTTGGTATGTTTGGTTTGGATTCTTTCTTCATTTTATTTCGTTTTATAGCTGTCTAAATCGCTGTTTAGCTTGGGATAGTGTTATAACTGATTGATGTGGTTGTTGCTGTTGTTTTAAACAATGGCCATTTTGTAGTTCAAATTGTAGGTATACACGTTGTGGCGCCATTATGAATCTGAAGTTGGGTCGAATTGGTTGTCAGCACTGTATAATGAAAGGGAAATATACATATATTAAATTACTTACTATAAGCTCTGAAATGTAGGCAACACTTTTTTGAATTTAATAAAATGCGCTTCTGGGTGTGTGTATATGTATGTGAAAAGATGTCCGCCGTTGCAGACTTTAATGTTCAACTAAAACTGCATCATCAACGTTGCAAAGCAAACAACTTTTCACCAACGCTAAGAGCAACAAAAAACAACCCATCAGCAACTAAGGGGTAAACGAGGGAGTAGATGGAAATGAGTAAGCGATGGCTGATGGGTGGGTCGGCAATGCGGTTGACCCGGTGACGCACATATAAAATGCGAAAATACATGTTCACATACCCACACACATCTACGACACCATCATCATCATTCTCTGCACACACGCCGCATGATGGGATTGTGAGGCCAGTTATTTATGTTGACAAACTCACTGGAAAAGCTACATCAGAAGGATGGGGCCGAGGGAAATGTATATAAATACATGTATGTATATGTACTACGCCTCATATCCAATTTGTTGGTGGATTTTCTTAGTTCAGATTGAAAAGCGATTTTCGCTTCAAAAGTGCACTTAGAATAGGACAATTTCCATAAGGAGAATGCATATGTCGCTTGTGTCTAAGTATATAGGATATCGACCTTTAGTCTCATTTTGTTTATTGGTGTCGAGGTTTTTGACAGTGTGTGTGTGTGTTTGTATGTATGGCAGAGTTTTAGCAACATAACAAATTTAGGAGTTACAAAGCGGTATTGGGTATTAAAAAAAAGGTCTCGGTTTTTTTATTATATTATTAAATTCAGTGTGAAATTCTCATTTTATATATGCCGTTCCACTATTTCAAGGGGGATACCAGTCCATTATGTTTATCCTTTCCACTGTACATATATCTGTGACAGCTCTTTGATTCATACATATGAATTGATAATGGAGCAAAACAAATGCAGCTTAGCTGCAGCCACCAGATTAAAAACCAATGGCAACTGCCTCTCAGGGAGGGTATAAGCATCTCGAGCCAAAGTAGAATCAGCTGCCTCTACACAACATGTGTTGGGATTCAACAACATGCGCGAAGGAGAAGGGAGAGTTGTGGGAACTGTGGAGATTCACCACACGCACATGCTTTCTCTCTCGCGTTCTCTCTTTCTTTCCTTGTCTATCTCTCTATCCATTAAAAGGCGCGCGCTCACTTGCGAAAGAGTAACTTATAATGAATTTCCCCATATTCGTATTATACGTACTTGAAATTGACCAAACGCTGAAGTTGAACAAGCAAAACAAAGAAAAAAGTTTATCTAGCTCGACTGTAATTATGTATTTGTAGTGGATACTACATATGCACTAGGTATGTATTATTTGCTAGATGAGTAAACAGTCCGATACGGTTATCAATATTCTCGTGCTTTTGGAATTAACAGAACAAGGTTACTTTAAATTACGTATACGCCCACTTGCAGCAGTATTAAATGTGAAAGTTCACACAGAGATATTTATATATAAAGATGACACAATAGCAAAGGAATAGAGTAATTCTTTGTTAATTTCATACATTTTTTTAACGAAATTCGTTTGAGTCAAGTCTATATACTATATATATATATATATACTGCTGCTTTCCTAATATTTGCAATGTCCAAGGCAAAATAAAGTTTCATAAAAGGTTAAGTTTATACCAACTAGAATCAAAGTTGTTACTGATCTATTTAAAGGAATAAAAGTTTGTTTATTCGATGATTGGCTCAATGTCTACAATTTTGGACCCCTTTGGAAGCTCTAGTTACGCCATACATTCATTTAATTGGTCAGTCTTGAATTTTTGGCACACCGCCCGTTCATAGCCTTAAAATATAAAACGTAGACATTTTCTGTTGGTTGTTGGTCTTCTATAAGAGTGCGATAGACTCTCACAGAGAATAATTTGGCCAACAACAAATATAAAACTATAAATAAGGCAATGACTTCGTTCAGTTTGCTGCCAAAAACTCATTAATTCTTTAGCCTAATTATGGGCTATGTATTTGAAAAAAGCGAAGGATGATATTAATTCGCTATTTTAGTTCATAATGCTTAGATCAATCATTTGTATGTTAAAAGGTGACTTAAAGTCTTAATAATTAGATTGGATCAACAATTATCCACAATTGTATTAAAAATGAATGCTGCAAATAAAAATGCAAATGGTGGACAAAGGGCCAAAGGGACAAAGTCATGGCAAAAGAAAAGGGCAAAGAAGGGCATATTGAGCACATATGTATATATGTATTCCGGCAATAAGAACTTTCTACAATAGCAGCGAGCTCAATTTTCATGCAATTAAATGAAAACAAAAGAAAAACTTGTCATTCCTAGAGAATGGATGTGTGGGAGGATGTAGAATACAGCCGACTAGAATAGGACAGTGCACCGAACACTAAGAAAAAAAAGGCCACAATGGAGACAGATAGTGAAAAAATGGTGCATTGACATCTTTGATATATTGTTCAAAGCAATTTTATGCATTCGGAAGGATATACACAGACACAGCCATGTGGCTGGTCATTCGAGTGGTCAATGAATTTAATAAGTTCGCCGCCCACAATGAAGCACACGCACACTGACAACGATACACAGTACTGAGAGAATATTTTCTGTTCCTCATATGACAAGAGTGCGAATTTTTTATCTCTCTCTTCCTTGCCGTTTGTCCTTATTCACTGACTCACTCACTAACTTACTTAATGACGGACTGTTGCCTAGTGACGTTTGAAATTTCCAACTGACGAGCAACAGCAAGAACAACAAAATCGATGCCATTGTCAGCCTGTTGCTGCTCTTGCGTCGATGGGAGTGGTGATGAAGAGGGTAAGGGAGCTGTTGCAGTTGGTGTTGTGTTCGTTGTCCTTGTTGTAACTAGTTTACCTCTTAATTAAATCGGCAACCCATCTTTCCCAGTTACCCCGTTGGCTCTTCTTTACTTTTGTTTGTCTTTATTGGCTGGCAAACACCTTAGAGGCGAGTTGGCAATTTCTTGATCATTGTTTTCGTTTTTACATGCCATAGAAAAACTTTAAAAACGTTAGTTAACCCTTACTATTATTACAAGTGTAGACCATATGGCATATTGATGGCTTTATGCCGCATAAGATTTGTATCTAGAAATCATCATAGGCAATTTGTATGCCTGTGTCTGTATTGTGTGTATCTGTAGCTACATTTAGTTTTATTGTCCTCAATATACTTATATATATATCCGATTACACTTACATTCATTCATATAATATCATTTCGTATCATATCATATCATGTTGTTATGTAGTATGTGTTGTATTTCCTCTCTTCTACGTGTGTAAATGGCGTTGTTAATTCATTCGTTGTTTCACTTGTTGTTTGTTTTTGCTTTGTATTCAAAATGAAAAGTTATATTTAAGCTGGTTTTTGTTTTATTTATATTTAGTAAAGCGATTTTTGAAGTTAAAATTTTCACCAACTTTATTTGTGTATTTATTACATATTTCCTTCTACAAGCTTTGATCGACGTCCATTGAATGGCCAAGGAAAAGAGAGGTGAACGCGGAGAGAGAGAAAGTGAAAGGAGATGATGGTGAGAGGTGCAAAAAGTTCAAAAAGTCAAATCGAATTATGTTGGAAGGGAAATTAACTGAAAATACTGGGAAAAATTGACGCTAAGTAAGGTTAATTTAATCAAAGTTTAATTAAACGTAAATAAATTTCCGTTGTTTCTTTTGTGAGAATACATTCTAATGAGATGTTCTTTGTTTGTTTTCGAGTTTTTGTTGCCTTTCTGAATTAAAGTTGAGTTTTATATGAATTGCTGTTGCTTTCATGAGTATCAAGTATTTGATGCACTCCTTGCCCGAATCAAAAATCCGAACAAACGGGGCGGGCACGACGCCCTCGACTTCCACTTCGTTTATGTGTGTGCGTCCGTGCGTGTGTGTGTGTAGAGAAAATATAAAATGGAAAAAAAGACGACAAAGAGGGAAAAACTGAACAATGAAAAGTTAATTTGTCCTTACACTTTTTCTTTTGCTTTTGTTATTTATTACTGCAGATTTGATTTTTGTTTTAATTATTTATTTTGTTATATTTGTTTCTTTGTTACTAGCTTAAATCACAATTGGTTTGCACTTATATATTGTATGTGTATAGATTTGTGTGTGTATAACATATACGCATATATATTTGTATATACATATATATATATTTTTTTGCTACATGAATAAGTGTATGTAAGGCAGAGTAGGCCCTAGGTGCATTCCATATGCGTAAAATTAATTTTTAATTTGGTTGCCGTTGCTCTCGTTTTTTGGGGCGGGGGGTTTTTCAGTTATAATTTTTTTTTATTTCTTGATTTGCTTTTTTTTTTTTGTTTTTTATTTAATGGGGTTGTTGGCGCGCGTTGTTATTGTTTTTGTTCTTCTAGCTAAAGCCTGCCTCTGCCTGCTGCTGCTGTTGATGTTGTTGCTGTTGTTATTGTTGCTGTTGTTGCGCTGCGACTACAACAACGGCGACGGCAATGACGACGACAACGACATCACGACACGACAACGACTAAAAACTGAAACTGAAACAGCAAAGCAGAGCAGAGAAGAACCGATGAGCTTTCCCAAGTTCCTACAAGTTTCCACCTACAATGGTGGGACCAGCAGTAAGCATATTTGCTTCAATTGTCGTCAGAAGTTCACTCTCTCTATCTTTCACTCCATTGCCCTCTTTCTCTCACTTTTAGCTCTGTTAACTGTGTGTGGTGAATAGTAAGCCAGGGAGTTGCTAGCCAGGCAGCAGAGGGAACAAGTCTGTGTGTGTGTGTGTGTGTGTGTGTTTTGAGAGTTCCTGTTATGAGTGCCTTTTCATATTTCATTTGCAGTTTTAACACCTATGAACTAACTATTCTAATAAATGGGAATGTAGTTGCACGTGGCTGTGTGTGTGCACTAGTCTCCGCTATATTCACTTACTTCATTCAATTCCATATTGAGTTTATCATCGTGCTGCACATTCAAAACAGTTTTGGCTTTTGTACATTGTGTTCTGTAGAACAATTATATTTATCATAGCCTACATTTTGGGGCTCTATTGAGAAAATAAATAAATTTTAAATTTTATGAATTAAACTATTAAAATAAATTGGAATTAAACTATTAATAAATTCATATGAAGAACGATAACAGAATGTAAAGAATTGTCCAAAAGGAATACACCTCTATTAAAAAGGGCTTAACTAGGGTCAGGGTAGAATGTGAAACTTATTGATAAGATTTCCCATAAAAACAAAGTCAAATATAAATAGCAGTACTAAAATAGTTTTCTCTAGTAGTATTAATAAAGAGTGGAAATTTTCATTTATAATCGAAAATAGTACATTTTTTAAATCTAACAAAAATATTTGCAATAATCCAAGTTAATGGACAAAAATAAGATAAGTCCCAAAAAAGGATTACAAATTTTGCTTGTCTTTATATATTTCAGTTACTGCATTTAATATTTTTGGTTGACGTCTTTTGCGTCTGTTAAAGTGCCCATAATTTGGTTGCGTTGTTTGTCATTAATGTCAATGCCTTATCAGTTTTCAGTTTTATGTTGATAGCCCGCTTATCGCTGCTATCATGAGATTTATCAAATATAAACAAAATTAGCTTGTCTTTGCCAGTAGAAGGAAGGGATGAACTCGTTGATATGTATGTAAGAGTACATGTGTTAGTCCCTTGCTTATGGCCTGTTTCCGTGGGGCGAAATATTGTTCCGTCTTGACAATTTCAGTATAAGCAAGGATGCCTTTTAGACGTGGGCAAGAATGAGTGTGGGTGTCAGAAGACAAGAGACAGGAGTGTAGCAGATGAGTCGGGTGGAGCATTTCATTTAGCTAGCGGCCGTTGCTTCTGTATCCACACGTATACATATGTGTTTAACTGACTGACGTCATTGAGCTTTTTTATTGATTTTCATTTTTACCGAAAAACGCTTCTTGTGCTAGGACACCGATGATGCTAAGGGCAGGCCAACAGATGGTAGACCACATCGGACGATGGGACCGCAGCTAAACAAAAAAAAAAAACCGAGCGGAAGAGAGTAATTATTGCAAAAGCAAAACATTTTCTCAACAGGCTTCCTACAAAACATATCTGAATAGTAAATAGAAGCATCTAAAAAGCAAATATGAACTCGTGTTTTAAAGTATTTCAGAAATCGTTTTTTAGATTATGAATCACACTTTTTTTATACATGACGATAATTTAAATATTTGAATTAAAGACAACGTAATTTAATACTAATACCGATATTTCAGAGTCATCATTATCAGATTGGCAGTTCTCTTCGAGGGTTCGTTTATAGGATTTTAACCATAAAGCTTAGCCTAAAGCTTGTTACAGTGGCGCCATCTACTACCGTTTTCAGCCACTGACCAGTCGATGTCAGTAGTTCTCTGAAATGACTCTCTCATTTCATGGTAAAAGGAAGCAAATGTCAAATTGTCGTAAAAATGAAACAAAAAAAGCAAAAAATATTCAGGTGTAGTAAAAGCATAAAATAATCAGTTAAAGTAACCCCCAAAAACGAACTCCTTCACACCACATATCAACCCCAAAAATGCCTGAATATAAAAAGCAGAGAACTAAAGAAATTGAAAATTAATTTTTTTTTTTTTATTTTTACAACTACATATGTATAAATATCAAGTTCTTTGTTTGAACTTGTCTGAATTTAAAAAACCGCTCATATGTCCATTTTTACCGCCCATATATACCCAGCATCCCTTTCTCTCGCCACTCTCTTTCACTCACTTGGTCTCTCTGCCTCTCTGAATTTTCGGCTAGTGCGCAGCAATCTCGACCAAAAGATATAGCGAAAATCTCTAAAATAAGCAAACCATAAAAAATTCATAGCCTGGCATCCGCACACAACGGCTAGAAGTTCGTGAGTAAACGACAGCACTTTGACTCTGCCACACGCAGTGAATAGCACCAGCAAAAAAAAAAAAAAAAAAAAACAAATAAGAAAAATTTCAGAAAATTAACAAAACAAAATCAGAAAAAAACAAAAAATGGAAAGTCAAATTAACTGAGAAATCGCAAAATAAAATTTGCAGCATACCGCTAGGCGCGGGCAAGGAAAGTGCAAATATAAGAAAGCTAAAAGTGAATCAAAACAACGAGTGAAGTTATTCAAAAGACGAAATTGATAAAAGAAAAAAATTCGTTGATTGTATAATTTGTAAAAAGCGGGCGTGTGGGTTTTGCAGACCAAACCAAGCCAACCCAAACAACGGCAGCGGCCACAAACGGCAGAAAGGCAAGGATACAACGTAACCACACACATACAGAAGAAGAAACAACGCAAGAAGGGAAACAATTGTGTCTGTGCCGTTATGTCAGCTTATACAAAATTATTGGCTATAATTGGAGGCGCATAATTTTGTGACGGTTGATATCGGTGTTGTTGTTTTCGGTTTTGTTTTTCTTGATACGGTGAATTACAAAGAAACATTCAGCGAAAGCTCCCACAAAACGGAATCGGAAAAAGTTGCGTACAAAAAAGAAAAAAAGGCATACATAGAGATATTACCAGTGTTGCCGTTGCCGCTGCCGTTGCCATTGCCGCCTGAAATTGTGAGAGCGAAAGGAAACGACGACAAAGCGGGCAGGCGCGAGGGGCAAGCCCGGAAAGCTAGGGTGTGAAGTAGATGGACGCGGAGTTGGAGACGACTACGAAGAGACTTTAGTAGTCAGAAAGAGAGTGAAGTTTGGTTTGGTGGAGCTTTCGCCCCAAGTAGAGAGAGAGACATCCCCTAAGAGACCGTTACAAAGAGAGGCGAAAGAGCAAGTGGAACATATTCAAAGGAACACCAAACTGATAAACAAAACATAGGGTAAAATGTTTTAACGAAACAAAATCGAAAAAATGCATTAAACTGATGATTAAGATATAAACAAAAATCAGAAAATCTAAACATATCATGTAAAAGGTTTTAGAAGAAAACCAAGTACAGCAAGGTGAAGACGATTTGAGGAAACCCGAGCCTAATATATTATTAATGACATAGGATAGGAAAAATATATGCAAATTATCGCATACATATCAATACTCTTGTAAAGAGTCAACTTAAGTATAAGATATATACATACATACGTACATATAAATACGCATATATAAAAATTAACAAGAAGTTTGTTAGAAGTTTTACATCGTCTAATAATACACATACATATTCACATATATGCAAAAGAGAAGTTCATACATATCAAAGCAAACATATCAATCTTCTACTACTGCATAAAACAAATGTTTGAGTTACATAAATGTATATAAATACAAGTTGAATATATACGGAAATATCGCAACAAATCGAAATATCATGTGGACCAATTGATCATCTTAAAGAAAACTCCACGGAAAATTCTATCAATCGGCTAAGACACTTATCAAAAGGAATTGAAGGTATGTAACATGCAACTGAATTACAATTGAATAGATGCTATTACCTTTTAACCTCAGGATGTCAATAGATAATTTTCTAATCACTCTTAGTGAAATTATGTTAAACATTTTAGAGAAAAAGAATATTTGAAATGCATGCAAATACATATATATCAAGCCGATAGTTTTGTTTTCCGATATTTAATCAGAATGGATTCCTTCTTTTATATAAATATAATACTTACTATATATTTATTTGCTATCAGTGCGGGCATTATCTGGAATTGCCTCTCTCCCTTTGTCTCTTTTTCTGTTGAATGCTCTCTCGCTTTTCCTTACCACTTAGGCCATAATATAATAGCATGTCGAAGTGAATTTTTGTTTGGCTCAGTGCCTAAAAGCAAAGTTTTTTCGAGTAAAATCAATATGTTGGCGTGAGTGTGTGTGTCCATGGGGTGTGTGAGCGTTGCGTTGCTTATTTCTATGTGTGTGTTTGTATAAAAGGTGGGCTAGAAAAATAACATGCACACACGCAGAATAGGTTGTATGTTATGGAAAGGGAATGGTGGGTGGTGGTAGGTAACCGACACGCGCGCTATTAAAATTTTCATTTTTATGATTATCGCGCTGTGAAAATCCTACACAATTGTGCGAGTTCTCACGGCACCAAAAAACTGTAGAACGGGAACAGGGACGAATCCAAACCTTGCCAAAAGGCTTCTTTCAACCTGGTTTTGTTTTTCTGTGGCAACTTCCAAATGTTTAACTTTGGTCGTAAAATTAAATTTAATTTTCAATTATTACGGTTAGCGTTTAACGATGACGACGATGTGACAAGCCATCGAAAAAAACTCTCCAAATTTGTATACACTTGAGTGGGCCAATTAAATACATATATGTACATACTTATATATCTTTTCTTAGAAACGTACCTAGATATACATGTATGTATGTATGTATGTAGTAAGCAGGTATACGGTTAATTTCATTTTGCATAACTTCAGACAAATTTTTGCGATTACTTTGCCACTTAAGTGGGATAAGCTGCAAATGCAAGTGCTTCAAATTTTCAAGCCGACATAAAAAATTTACTATATACTCTCTTCACTTCCAAGTTGATAGCCCAGTGAAAGCCCCACAACTCTCTGCCACATTCCTCGCCTAAAGTCACACCATAGATAGCGCAAATTGGCCAGCAGCTGCTGCGTTTTTGTTGCTGTTGCCTTTTTGACTTCCTTTCGGCCATACTTTGGTGCTTTTCTGGTGTTGCATATTTTCAGGCGTCATCGCCTAATGACTGCATAAATGTGCTTTAGGGAACTTGCGATATAGTAGAAGAAAAACACAGCGGCAGAACAGGGAACAGCAACTGAGTAAATGCATTTCAAACTCCACAAACACCTAAGTGGGTGAAGGTAATTTTGCACGCCAATCGTTTTTTACCACTTTTTTATTATTATTTTTGCTTCTTTTGCTTATGTCCTTTAATGAGAGGTCCTATTTTGAATCTATTTAGGAATGGAGTTTTAGGAGGGTATTACAATAATTAAAACACTGAAATAAATAACTGTTAGATCAAACGTCAAAACACTCTGAGAACATAATATTTTCCAGAATCATACCTTGATCAACTGTTGATTTTACTTTACTTTGCCAATTCAGTTTAGCTGGTCCTCAAGCTATTATTAATATAGTCACCGAATTAGTAAAAATACAGAGAAAAAAGCACTTTGTGAAATATTCATATAAAAAAGGAGAAAAATAAGGAAGGCAAGAACCTTTGCCGGCTTGCATACCAAAATCGTACCTGCTCAAAAAAATAAAAGATGAAAAAAAACCTTTGCTCTCTTGCGCTTCATTACATTAGATGACATAGCGACAAGGGAGCTGCAAAAATAAAAAAAAAGAGAGCCGGGGCTAACTTCAACTGCGCCGAAGTTTCAATACCCTTGCAAATTTTGTCTGTTTCTTTCCTTTCCTTCTCGTCAACGTTAAAAAAGGATTTATCTAAAAAGTCTAAAATGCGCCAAGCCTAAAAGCTAATATCATAATAAGTTTAAATGACAACTATAACATAGTTATCTGGTTTTGATCTAACAGCTTCATTTAACTGTGAAATGTAAGGAAGTTATTCATAATATATAAATCACTGTTTTCGACCGATCGTTATATGATATAGTCATTCAATTTTGATAAAATTTGGTCATTAAGTCATTAATAAGAAAACTAGACTGACATATTTTAGTCTTTATGATCTACGTGCAAAGTAACGAAGCTAACTGTTTTCGACCGATCGATGATAAGGTCATCTATACTTGATTAAATTTGGATAGAAAACAACGACGTTATTGAGAAAAGTCACTGTTCGTGACTTTGATGTTTGAATGGGAGCTACATATATGCATATATGTACATACATCCCGTGCAGTATTCACGCAGTTGCGAACTTCTGACCAAAATTAATATACCCTGCAAAAGCAAGGGTATAAAAAGAAAAAGTCGGAGAAATAAAAAACGAACCTTTAGGCTCACTTTTTGACTCGCTTCTAAGCCCAAGTTGCCGTAAAAGTGTCAGAACGTGTGACAATGACGTTGTATAACATTTCATTTTTTTCCAAAAACCAAACTTGGATGACTAACTGCCAGCGGCTTGGGCCACGCATATACTTAGGCTATCTGGGGGTGTGTGTCTCTGTGTGTGCCAGTATGTGTGTGAGTGAGTAGAGGTTCATTTTTAATTCATGAAATGTTTGCCACTAACAAAAAATTACGCTTAATGCCAACGTGGAAGGAACGACTAAAAGAGAAGAATGAATGAGAGAAGAAGAGGGAATAAACAGAAAAAGGAACCCGAATAATTGTCACTCACTGACTGATATACCACACTCACACACATGCAGAAATATATATATATGTTTGTTTGCTACATTTATTATATATTTATGAAATGGCTTACCAGGATATATCCATCCTATATACATATATGCGTTTGTTCGGTGGGAAATTGATTGACTGACTGACTGACTGAATTGCTTGACGCCTGATTGACATTTTAGTTGAAGAAACCAAAACCTTGGTTCCCAGAAGTTTTTCTCTTTAAGTATTTTTGTTAGCTTGCAAAATAAAATGAATACTTTATTTTGGTCTACCATGTTCGAAATATAACATTCCACAGATGTCTTAGTGAAAAATGCTGACCATTGACAGCTGTTTGTATTCACGTAGGTGGTTAAAAATATTCAGTAGAGTAAAAATATATGCACCTATTTTAAATGAGTTTTTCATCAGATATTTAAATTGAGCTATAGAGAAAAGTTTTCTTAAGAATATGGGCCTTTGCTTTATTATCCGGATTTTCATTGCTTGACTGTTGCGGCTGTCAATCTGGCTAGTTTCTCCTTTTCGAATTGCTGTCGCGTTCAAATGAATGTTTAAAATGTTAAATGTAGACTTTGATCTTGCAATTGTTTTTTAACGCCCCTACTGCAGCATTTTCCCTCACATGAATTAAGTTTTTCTTTTTGTGTGAGAGGAAATCTGTGTCAAGTTGACATTCTGACTAATTTAAAAAGCACGCCTAAACGAAAAAAATAAACCTGGTCGAAAAAGGGAGAGAAGGATAGAAGAAAATGTACATTTTTCGCGCTGAAAGGTATGCTACACTTGCACAGAGACATTTATGTATGTATATGTAAGTATACCTATGTATGTATTTATTCTCATTTTCTGTGCAGTTTTATGTAGCATGTTTTGAAGCGCTTGCAAAAGAAAAGAAAAGAAAACTCCCCACCTCTTTGCATGTACATCTCCCCTCTCTCGCAATCTCTCTGTTACCGTTTGTTTAACTGCGCCACATTTTACGGCATTAACCCAAATTAGCTCTTAACATAAAGCACACAAAATATCAACCCTCCCGCACATATTCCTACACACATGAATCTTGCATATGCAGAAGGGCTTAAAAACGTTCCCCCTCTCTTCTTTCTCAATGTTTGAATAGGCCAAAAAGGAAAATTTGGTTTGTTGGCCCTGTTTCATTTTAAACATTAATCAAAATTGTTTTTTGATTATCAAGCAAGTGGTTTAATTTCACCTCAGTTGTCTTCTATACATGAGGAAATTATTTTAACGGAACATAACCGTTACGTCTTTTCAAAAAAACACTATAAGTTTTATGGTTTATTCAAAATACGGCTAAATCACATTATAAACAGTCAATCTACCAGGAAAAAGTAATTGCTAATTTACCATATTTTGAAGCAAGGTAAAGCTAGTAACATTTTCATATGTAAATTATCGACCGCTTTTTGACTTGCTGCTTTTGTTACTGCTTGGTTTCTGATGGTGTGAGAGAGGGTAAAGTGGTTAATGCTACTTGCCCGTTGGCCATTTGTATACTAGGGCTTGGAGTGTCTGGGGAAGGATATACTTGGTGTGTGTGTGTCTGTTCATGCATATTCTCATGCGTGTCATTTGCTGGCAGGACCTTCGTGTATATATATGTACATGTGTGTGTGTGTGTGTGTCGTCACGTATTCATTATCATTATCTTAATGAAGCGTTATGTAAGGTGCATTATAATTATGGGTTTTTTTTCTCCCCGTTTCGTTCTTTTTTGTTTTTGGTCGAATTGGTCGCCTTTGTTCTGCTTCATCTGCTTTGCTCTTTATATTTCGCCCTCTACATATTTCTTTTGCTTCTTTGGAGTCAATAAAATGTAAGGTGGAGTCATTAAGTGAGCTTCTCTGGGCTGCTTTTGGGGCGTTGTTGCAAGGTTCGAACCAATTAAAGAAGTTGTGATTTCATTAACCAAACGATACCCAGGCGGTATATAAGTAAATTTGTATCTGTATTGTGTATACCTTTGCATATTATATACATATATATATGTAAATATATATATATAGCGAGAGTAGCGGGCTTTTTGGCCTGTCAACCATTAAAATGTCAGTGTCAGTGATAAAAAGGGATTCTCTTGGCTGAGCCCCGCCGCGGTGGCAGAAATGGAGGTTGAGGGCGGTACAACGTGAGTCCTGGTGAACAATTAAAATTAAAAATTCATATGCACATGGACAGTGGAAAATGTTTGACAAGTCTGACACACAAATAACTACAGCAATATCCATACATTCATACGTCCTTTATATGTATGCGTATGTGGGTATATGTATATACATATGTATATATCTTTTTGTACCTGATTTTTTTTGGTTTGTGTTTGTTTCAGTATGTTGCCAAGTGCATTTCAAGTATTTTGCTATTCAATTTAAATTTTTAATAAATTTTCAAAAATTGATGAGTGGTAGACAAGCAGCTACATCCTCAGTTGAGTTCAGCTCAGTTAAGTCTAGTCGAGTTCAGTTCAGCATTTTTCATTTGATTTATTGTGAGATTTGAATGGCAAAATAAATTTGATTTACCTTTTCTCTCTGTCCTGTCCTGGACTGGACTGGACTGTGGTAGTAGTAGTGCTTTCAATAGCCATGTCCTTGGCTCTGCCAAGTATCCTTAGAATATTTCATCATATTCGTCAATAAGTTTATTGTACAAGTACAATGTACGTCAAAATTTTCTAAATAATTAAAAACTTATTTTGTTGACACACATTGAGCCAAAGGAACATAAGAACAGGATAACTCCACTTATTTTATCCTGTTTTACTCTCATTCTGTTTTATATATAATAATTTTCCAACAAATTTTGATTTATGCAAAAGGCTCCCATAGAAAGCCAAAGCAAAAATGTATATACGTATTTTCAGTCCTCTGTCAAAAGCAGAAGCAGCAACAGATCCTGGCATCTGGCAGAAGGCTCACCAGCTTAGCTGTCAATCAAAGTTTTCTTTCTCTACCATTTCATTTTCTTTCACTTTCGAGGCAACCTTTAAGTGCTATAAAATGCTAAACGGGTTAGAAAGAAAACATCGTCTTCAGGTGGCAGGAACACAGTAGATGCTACTTTATGGAAATTCAATCGCCGTATTTTCCCTTCTTTTCTTTTCGCTGCTTCTGCCGTTTCCTGTTTGTTGTTTCTGTCTAATGAAAATTCAATTCAATTGGAAATTGCTTAACGTGAAATTGATTTTCACTTTGAAGTCGTTGCCACCGCCATCGCCATCGCCGCTGGAAAGTGAGTGAAATATCTGGCAATGACGGTGCTAAAAAGCCAATTCTATTCAATGGAACAAAATAAAAATCAGTTGGATATCTTTTAAAGTCTATTTTCATGATACAGGATTACGTTTGCCAAATTGCTTATAGCTCTGACATTTATAAAATTGTTGCTGCTCGGCATTATTGTTGACCAATTAATTTATGCAATTAGCTCGATTAACAACTTTCTCCTGTACCGCCGAGTAGAATAATGGACATGGTGAACAGCAGTCTTCAATTACAAGGGGATAACAGAAGAACGGGAGACGGCGGGTAATGAGTAGAAAATGATTGATTTTATTTAAATAGCAGTTAATAGCTTTTGTCAATAACGTTGTCATTTTCCGCATGGATCAGAATTGATCATTTCTCTAATAGCAACAATTACCTTTGGTTCCAATTTAAAACATCGAAATGCCTGTGCCTGTTGGGATTATACTTCTAGATTTGAGTCTAAACTCCTTGAAAAGTTTCATTTAATTGATAATGGAAAATTTTATCATTCGATGAATTTTATTTTAAACATATTTATTTTTGGTACTCTTTCGGGTATTTTTTTGGTTGCCTTGACAACACTTTGCTTAACGGTTTCTTGTTGGCTCGGCCAAAACAAAGCAACGCAGCAACGCGAAGGACATGCCATATGATGTATGTACATTTGTATGTTAAGCCCTGTGGACTGCCTAGCCTAGGCTGGGCCTAGCGTCAGCTTTAACCTAGGCACGCAAAAATTCCACAGGATATTGCTAGGATACGTGAAGGGATCCAAAACAAAAACACGCACGGCTTTGCTATGCCAGTTGGCCATAGGTCGTAGAGCAGCAAACAGTGTCGAAAAAGTTCTCTGAAAAATTAAGAAAGAATAATCAAGGACTGAAAATGGTGTGACACAGAAATAAAACTTAAAGCAAAAGTAATGAAACACATTAATCTCAATAAAAAACAAAAAAGTATGTCACAATATGTCATTTAATCAGAAAATAACTAAAATCAAAAATTATACGCAAAAAATTTGTCACACATTGGCAAAAAAATTGCGCAAGGATAAACCACTGGGAAGTTTGGCCTAAAATACAAACAGAGAAAGAACGTGTGTGATAGACAGAGCAATACACAAAGAGTAAGTGAGAGCAGGATCAGCGAGGTGAGCGGCGAAATTTCATAAAATATTTAATATTGAAGAAAAAGAAAAAGAGGCAAAAAAAAAAGCAAATAACATTTACATTTCCGTGAAGCGAAGAAGAAATACATAGGCAATGGTGACAGAGAAATAGACAGGGAAGGCACGACAATGTAAGAGACACAGAGGGCGAGGAGAAGAAACGGAAGACGAAGTGGTCCTTGTAATTGTGTGTTTGTGTGTGGCTTATTGACGCGTAGCCAGGCAACATGCCAATGCCCAAACAAACAGGGCCGAGGTAGAGCAGCAGCAAATCTACATAGCAAGCATACAATTACAGTAAATTTCTCCCCCTCGTTCTTGTTCTTCATCGTCACTAACCGCTAAGGACTATAGATATGTATATAACAATGTGTGTGCCTGTGTTCGTGTAAATATGTATACATATATACATACATACATACGTATTCGAACTGTTTACTCGATTTGTTTAATCGATTTTCGTTCTTTTAGTCAGCTCAGTGCCAGTAGGTGGATTGAGCCAGAGGTTGAATTAAATTATATAGTTAAATATGTATGTATATACAACATTCATATTTCTTTATTTATATATAGTACATCAAAAATGAGTCTCAATTGCCGCTATTATAGATAAATATAAACGATTTTTCTTGCCGCACGCACGCAACTTTCAATAGGGAAATAAAAAGGAGATGGGGAAAAGGGGCAGCATGGGTTGGTTGGGGCGGCACTAAAGCATCATAAAGCATGCGCCGCTGGCTGTTAGATTTATAGGCAACCACTTTGACCCTGGGCACTGTTCCCCTTGCCCCTCTTCTTCTTAACAATAAACTCTCAGACTCAAAGTAAAAGAAGGAGCAACAGCAGCGTAAATTATCGTAATTGCATCTGCTTTCTCCTTTTTCCTCAACCTAAGTTGTTAAAATTAAAATTATTCTAAGCTTCTTCGAGGTAAAAAAAAGTGGATAACGTGGCCCTTGATATTTTGTACTAAATTGATGGCTAATATATGTAGTAAATCATCACATTCTCAAGTTTCGTGATCGTTTTGACGTCGTTTTTCAGTGAAACAGTTAGTTTTTTAGTGAATAACTAAAACAATTATTGCCTCTTATGTGTAATCTCCTCTTGTCCGCCTCCCCACAGTTTAATACTTTAATGAATACTTTCGTTGTTGCTGCTACTCTTGAAGAAAAGTGCAAAAATATTTTTTTTCTTCATGGTCTGACAATTAACACGCCTTTTGCATTTACTCAATATAAATCGAGTAACCGACCAGAGTTCGAGGGCGGATAGCAGTAGGCGGAATGGTGAAATTAGTTTTTAAGAATCAGTAAGAGAAAACTTTAAAACGATAGTTTTCTCTCTCTCTCTAACTTTATTTAGGGGAAGTCCTTAACAGTATATCCTGTAATATGAAACAACTGTTCCAGCCATTCTCATGAAAGTAAAGTAACGTTTTTTTTCTCTGTATTTTATTTAAGGTTTTGTAAATGTCTGCCTGTGTGTCGAGGCAACTGTCTGTCAGCCTGACTGCCTGACTATTGCAAGTGTGCGAGGCTTAACGTGCCTAAAAAAACTCAAGACCAAATTGCAGCACAGTGAAAAGCGGCACGTAGCCGGCATCTTTATAGAGTTGTACATATAAATCGACACTGCTGCAAGAGCAGTAGGGACCCATTTTCTGTCTATGCACCCATCACCACCTATGCCCCATCGCCCGCTCTCTTTTTCTGGTGAATTTCGTGTGTATAGAAAGCTTTAACAAGCTGCTGGGCTATTGGTCGTGCAATTGCACTGGCAAAAAGGCGAAGAATGCCCTAAATTAAAAATTAACATATCGACCGATCGATTATTTTCCTTGATTGTATAATTGATTGATTGATAGAATTTTTATTAACGTTTTTCAAACTGTATTCCAATTTTTAAAGAATATTTTAAGACCAATGGAAAATCATTTAGGAGCTCAATCGCATAACGTCAGAAACCGGAGAAAAAGTTAAATTAGTTTTTTGGAAACTAGAATAGATGGGAGTTCCTTGTACATTCATTTATAATGACAGTGTAATACAAAATGTATTTAAGCGGTGTGCCTGAGCCTACATCTAGGGGAACACCATTTAATTTCAACATCGGGGCAAAAAGAGTTGGAATGAAATATAAAATACTCGGGCCACGTTTCACGTTCAACACACAACATAGACTACTACTCTAGATATCGTGACTGGCTGTTGAAGACTTCAATTTGTAGCACACTCTAAGAGTGTGTGTGTGAAAGTGCCACGTGCAATCAGCGAACACGAAAGAGTTCGACTTGAAGGCAATCCTGGGCTCAAGCCCAAAGCACATACGATGAGGACGACGCTGACAGGAGAAGGCTGCTGTTAGTCGACTCCCAGTCAACTAAAAAAAATTGGGTCAAAGTTCAAATGTGATAAAAAAACAAAATCAACAACAACAACTACAGGAAAGCAAAACGAAAGAGCCGAAGAGCAAGCCAGAACCAGAGTCAAATCCAGGGCCAGAGCGGGTGCCGAAGCAGGAACACGGGAAAGAAGTGCACTTGCCGCATTCTGGATGAATGGCTTACTGACTCAGTGCCTCTGGCTGTAGGTCCTTAGTCCTGAGACTGCACCTTGCTTCAACGAAATCTTTTCATTGCTTCTCCCAAACTTAAACATTTCCATTTTAATTGACAGCCTGTCGATGGTTGGGCAAACACGTCGATTTCTCCTCTTTCCCACCATCTTGGCCAATCACTTTGGTCTTTTTTTGACTCTACACAGGGAGAGATGCGAAATTGCAGTGCATTATCGAAAGGCTATATTTCGGTTAGATTAAACAGGAGGATGGTTATGATTATATGTGGGTGAAGTGCTTGAGGCTCGTTTTATGTGCACATAAAAAAGACATAAGTTCTGATTGAAGAACAAATAAGGAGACAAGTAGGCATTTTTCTTTTCTATAAATAGCAAAATAGAATCAAAAATTCTTTCTGGTTCGAACATTTTGATAATAACCCATGAGCCATTTCACAACTAAAACGTAACTCCTTTTGAAGAACATTTTAGTCATACCTGGCGTTTGACTATTCTAGTAGATTCACTTTGCTAGTACCACTGCACACCCCAGCTTTTTTTCGCACTTCCTCTTACGTTGCAGTCAAATTGTGTGAAATTTTTAGTGTTATGGTTTCTTTTTTTCTTTCAATAAAATTGGCTTAGAAAATTGAGCCTCCACTTCAGTTTGGCCCCCAAACAACAGTAGCAACACAAACAAGCTACTGCACAGGAGGACCGGCAGAAGACCTAAGAGCACGAGTAGGGGTAGGATCCCTTAAAAATGCAGCTCTGTGTGTGCGGGGATTTCATTAAACATTTAAACAACATATGGTAAATTTCCACAGAGTAAAAACATGTACAAAAAACAAGCCATGGACATGGCTAAAAAGCAAAATGACCAAGTGTAAAAATGACATTGTTTCCCCCTCCATTCTGTCAAAAGAAGGCAGAGATGTGTGCATATAGTAGATGAAGGGAGGAGCCAGTAGGGGCATTTGGTCGAATTCTATCCCATCGGGTGCCCTTTGCTTGTGGCGCTGTAATAAAATTAGTTGCTGGAGCAGGAGTTGGATTTTTGTGTATGTGTGTTGGGCCTTTTGTCACTTGCAATTTTGTGGCCATATGGACGACAAAGGAACCTCTTTCTCTCCGGGTTCCCCTCCTCGTCTTCTTTCTTGTCCACGGTCCCCACGCTTTAAGCTACTATAGTCCTTTGCATAAATGCATCAGCAAAGGAATTTACGAGTGCCGAAACAAAATTTACAACGGCAAAATGAGCTTTGGGTTGCTATTCCCTGGGACAAAACGAAAATTGATTTTTCTAGAGCAGAGAAATGAGAGAGAAGCTGAGTTTAGAGTCTACCTAGTAACAACAGAGCTAATTGCAAAAGTAATTTATTAAGAGACAGACTGAAATGTGGACCAAAGGCAAAACAACTGCAATTTTCAGACTCAAAGTACATACCTAAAGCTAAAAGACAGCTTAGGTGGAGTGTTAAGTGTGGTCAAAGGCAAATTCAATTGAATTATATACATTAAATGGAAGGAATTGGAAAAATGCCCGAAAAATACTTTGCTACATAGTGGTCAAAGAGAACAAACAATGCTCATTACTATTGACCACTATTTCTTGCTATTATTCAAATATTTAATATATCTCTTAATTTCTTTGCAGACTTTAATTGTCCAACAGAAAGAAGCCAAGACAACATTTTTATGAATTGATCGCAAGGTGAGTTTTAAAAGAAAAGAAAATATATATTTTAATATTCAAATGAACTCAGAAACGCACTCATATTCTTGTTTGAGACTAGTTTCCTTGACATTTAGTTCAATATCTCTCTTCAACGATTTGTTAAACAGCTATCACATTATGTATGCAAGATAAGAGTACTCATTTCTTATGTGTGCATAGTTGTATTCATAAACTCAAAGCAATCAATTAATCGCTATTAAGCTTTGATACCGTTCAATATTTGCATTGAACGTAACGACAGAAATCAAAGTTGTTGGCAAATGTAATTAAGCGGCATTTCGATGGTTTAATCTCTGGCAAATGTGAAACTCTGGACAGGAAATCATAAATTACAAAAAGCAAGCAGCAGCAAACACATAGCAAAACATATGTAAAGTAAAGTTCGTCCAACCGCAAATCAAATGACCGAATGCAAAAACCAAGCGACAAGCGACCAAAACAAAGCCGCTTTAGAGGGGGCAGGAGAGGAGCCAACTAACGTCAATTAAATGCATAAATTATGTGTTTGTTGACTTGGCTCAATTGGAGGCAATTGTCATTCAAGTTGGCGAAATGAATTATTTCTATTACTTCTAATTAATCCAATAGAGAGTGAACACCAAATGCTTCTATAAGAACAGGGATTAAATAAAACTTGGACTTAGTGATGTTTAGTCTTGACGACGATTAAGTTGAGATCCGAAAGCTCAGACAAACCGTTATACAAGAAAGTTTCCCCTTGGCTCCACACAACTCAAAGAGGATTCCCTGCGGTGAATTTCAGCCGAAATTGTCTTCTGACCTGAAAAAACCTAAAGATGTAGTGGACAATTTAGTCGTGGACTGAATTGAACCGGACTGCCCATGGCGTTCAGACTGATACCATCAATCAAAGTGTGTGAAGGCTTAGATAAGTCTGATGCGAGAAAAATCTGTTTCGCCACTTAAGTAATTTTCTCAAACGTTTTCTGTAACTTTCCTATTATATTTTGTTGTTGTTGCACCAAGTTTTTCTCCTTCAATTAATAAATTTAGAATTTTTGCCAAGTGTCAACCGAGAGCCATGTCCAACATTAAATGAGTCAGAAAAGTGTCTTCAACCATTTCAGGCCTTTAGTTTGTTGTTGCTTGACATTTTCGAACCCCCACTTGGTTAACTGAAAGCACTTACCAACAACAACACTTGGCAAAAAGGGAGTGCTTCATCCAGATAAACAATTTATTAAAGAAATTATAAAATTTTGGTTATTTCTTAAACTTTTTCTAAACTCATTGTTTTTTTCTCACAGTGTATTTAGACAACTGCTTTGCTCTTTTACCTTTTTCTTTTGCATTGTGGTAAATTGTGTTCCTTTTTTGTTTTTAATGAACTTTTGCCTCTGTATCTTTGAGCATTTATATCTTTGGCACGCACACATACACAATCGCTTTCACACATATATAATCACACACACACAAACACACCTATACCTATGTATTTATATGGACAGCCAGCTATGTGTAATTATTTGTCACACCTGAGTTGGCGGGCGGCTCAGACAGCAGCAGCAGCAGCAACAACAAAAGCGTCTCACCTGGCTGAGCATTTCAAGCAACAAACAAATGCTATAGAAAAGCAACCACTATTCTTTATATTCCATATACACCATTACCACCACTACTACACCACCAGTTAGCACCACCTCCCTTCACCCCACCCAATTTGATGAGTACGCTTCCACAATGCTCGTTATATGTACGTACAAACGTAGTTGTATATATCATTTTACGGGAAACATTTACCTATTGGCTAGTGCTTTTGATTACGTCAGAGATGGGAGTACGATATAATGTTGACCATCAATATGGTCAGACTAAAAAGAATGCACTACATGATTGACAGCCAGTTAGACAGTCGCACAACAAACACTTTCCTCCAACTTACTTTCCCATATTTAAGTATTTAAATGTCGATGTTTATGTAGTGGTCTCTGCAGGACGAAATACGTTTCGTTGCTTTTTTCAACCTGCCTTGATATATGGGCCACTAATCGATAATAAGCCTTAAATTTTATTGAATCAAGAACCATTAACAAAATGAGATTGTCGCTTAGCCCATCGTTATGCAATTTTCAAGTAGAAATTGTAAGGCTTAATTAAAGGTACTTGTCAAACAAATGAATGTATTGTCAAAGATAACACTTTACATGAACTAATGCAGCTTCTACTCAAATAATTGATTGAAGGGCTCAAGTATAGAACGATTGTTTGGTAAAATTAATTTTATGGACGGATTCGCTACATTTGCGCCAGAAATGATTTCAGCCAAGTAAAAATATTTCTTTATCTACGATATTTTAACCCTTCAATTGTCTGCCATCCGAAATCATTCCATTGATCTTTGTTATTGTCTGTTTTTATCAATGTTGCTGGTTCTGCTGTTGCTGATGCGTTTTTTAACGCTGTTGTAATTCCGCTGATTGCCGCTGCTGAGTAAATCACAATATAAAGCTATTAAGAACGGAAACGGAAGCATTCGCCGCTGCACACGCATTGAAGCATGGACGTCAACATTCAGTCAGTCAGACGGACAGATGGACAGACATATATCTCCCCACTCCAACATCCATTTATGGGACAATAGAAGGCAACATATTGGTCATCAATATTATATCATTCCTTAAGGATAATTTACAAAACAATTCCAATCATTTGAAAGTTCATTGAACATTCAGAATAAAATTCTCTTTCGACTTGGCATGGCAACGCTTTTTTACTTTTCCACAAATGTAACTAATAATTTCTTAATCAGACATGCATTATGCATTTCCATGATTGTTTATGGCCATTGTCTGACCGATGATTTGCTCATCTTTTTTATATCATTCTTTCTCTCTCTACAAAAAAAAAAAAAAATAACTGCACAAAAAGTGCCAAGCTCATGGCTAGTAAGTGCAACAATGACTAGTCCGACTTTACTTTTTGAAGCTTATATGTATACCCTATCATATTACATATAGGGTATATTAAATCAGTTAAATTGTACACACAACGATCGCAGTCAATAGAGCACATACATATAATTGTTTCAGCTTAAAGTTTTGGATTAGTCGGTAGATCTTGAAAGTAATTCTAATATAGAAAAGTTGTTGGCTAATACTTTGAATAGAGGGAAAGCTAAGGTCTGTACTCAAAGTTTTGTTTTTCCAAAATTCTCTGGCATTGTCTCTACTATTTTCTGCATTGTCATTGTCTGTCTCTGTTCGTCTCTACCTTAGTTTCTTCTGGTATTTGTGTACTTTTATTGCAATTGCATGAATTACACACACAACTATACTCAAACACACACGAAACACACAACGAAATACACACGAGTCGCGAAGTAACCAGTTTTTCAACCACTGCCCTGTGCCCATTGCCAGTACCCAATGCCCTAGTACATTCACCTTGGCCTGTTCGAATAAGGAAACAGCAACCCCCGAAAAATGAATGGTAATATCATAAAACACCTGACTTTTGTGTGTTTACACACTTGAAATTGAATGTAAAGAGCAGTCTGGCAACTACATTCTGTCCCGGCAGCACCTGCTGTTTGTCGAGAGCCAAAGAAACACATGTGTCTTTTTTTTTCGCCGGTGCACCGGCTAGATGTACCTAAGCCCAGATAAGAATCTAATGTGAATGGGATAAAACCAATCAGCTTCAAACATTCGCAAATTTGTTTTTCAGTTATAAACAAAACTGGTAATAGAATAACAAAATTGTATGCTCCCTCAATTATGACAAACCAATAAATATGACCCCGAACTTATATAGTTAAGAATCACGGCACCTGTCCCCAAGTCAACTCTCATGTAAATTCTGCAATTTCCTCCATTTTAATTGCCTTCTGACATGAAACTCAAGCCAATTTTCTGAGGCCTCCCAAAAAAAAAACAAAATATTTTATGTATGTCAAATGGGGTTCCCGCATAATCAACTAGGATAATAATAGAAAAAAATATGCAAGGAAAAAAAAAAACAACTATAAACTCTGCCCTGCACGTTATGAATAAATAAATATAGGAAATGCTATGCAGATCGTGACTGCCTGTCATTGTGTGTGATGATGAGAAGGACGATTACTTACATATAACCACTATACTATATTGTGTGTACATGTGTGTATAGCATTTTCTGCATTGGTTCAAGGCTAAACGATGTAAAGGATAGAGGGTGGTGCGGTTTAGGTTTATATGTATGTATGACATGCAAATTGCATTTTGTTATTCATTTAGATTGTTTGATCAATTTTTATGACAAATTATCGGGGCAATTTCAAAGAAATTCTCATTTTGACAAATGGGGGCGAATAAGTGATTTGAGAATAATTTAGATCGTGAGTCACTCAAACAATTCTAACGATTTTCCATCATCCTCTGTGAATAGGATTTCTTTCAATTTATTTACACTACATTCAACTTCGATTGGAGACGTAATGAAGATGGGAAATAACTACTTATGTCCCACCTTTACAATCACAACGCCCATCCAATTATCCATTTAAGACGAAGAGTAGTACGAAAAGTGCAAGTAGCAAAACCAGATAGACAAAACTAGACTAGACTTGGTTAATGCAGTATTAAGAGTCGTTCGTATCTGGATTGCAACTACACGTAGGCGACACTTTCCAGAGTCTGGCATAAATGTATCGGCCGTTCGACCCGCCTTCAAATCAAGTTTTCCACATTGCCTGAATTCCTGCCACTCGTAACAGTTGCTGTCGCTGTCGCCTGTGGGGTTAGTTTAGTCAGTTAGTTGGTTACGTAATCCTTGTTACCAGAGTGCAAGTCGAGTAGATTTCTAAAAATGGAAAAATGATTTGTGTGAGCTGTCTTTCTGTCGGTTTCTCTCTTTGTAGGCTCGATGATTAGTTCGCATAGATAGTTAGAGGAGGATATACATAGGCGGGAATATTAAGATGGGGGAGGAACAAGTTATTTTCCAGGAGGACATTTCGCTTTCATGTGGTTTTGAAGAGATACTTGTACCAGTTTTTCAGAAGTCTACTACACATAGCTAGAAGAAATACATATGAAGCTAAAATTAGAACCTTTTTCTCCCTCTATCGTTCTTTGTCTCTCATTCACTCCATTATTGTTTCTCTTAGCTAGATAAAATCCACAAAGAGCGCTGCTTTTGCCATGGCTCCGCTCTCTTTGTAAGGCGAACTGCAAAAGCAAAACAAATGTGATGAAAATTGCCATAGCCCTAGCGGGGGAGGAAGAAGAATAGTTTACCGCTACGCTTCGGCAGTCCAAGAGCGGCACTGCCATAAAGTGAGGCAGAGAGCGAAATAAGAGAGTCGAATCGAGACGAATTAAGAGTGTCGCACAGACTTTTCACGAAAGCAGTACTATGTCGCTTTGTTACGCAGCTACACGCAGAAAAATGAATGCTTCACTTTCTTACATGGCAACTTTAAAAATATTTTGCCTTTGCATTTTCTGAGCACTTTATTCAAAAATGTATGTTAAGCATCTCGCCTCAACGGTCAAAAAACCGTGTTTTGCCCAAAAAAGTATGCTAAGTATATCATTAAATATAAATAAAATATAATAAAATTAATACGTTTCCTATAACCGTTGCACTATGGGTTGCGGATCCATTTTTTGAGCACTTTATTAAAAAATGTATGTTAAACAATAATTTTCAGTCTCATTGCATTGCGTGAGGCCAAAAAGATATTTTTGCAACTATTTTTAGAGAAAATGGGCGTGGCCTCCACGGTCAAAAAACCGTGTTTTGCCCAAAAAAGTATGCTAAGTATATCATTAAACATAATACGTTTCCTATAACCGTTGTGATTTTAATATTTTCTTCAAATTTAGGGCCAAGATTCATATAAAATTCTAAAAAATGTTCTTAAAGTTGATCAATATCATTATCAGCATAAGTAATATAGACACTTGAAGCAACCAACTGCTTCTGTCGGCCGTGGAATTCGAGAAATGCTTTTGGAGGTTTTCTCAGGCTTAAAGAGAAATTCAAGGGATTTAAACATGCGGAAAAAGTTTTTAAAATCTGCGATTCTATTGTACTATTTCCTATTATTCAAAAGGTCGTTTGGGTCTGCCATCTAAAAAACTGAGCTCAAAAACATTCAAATTCGTCCTATATCTTTTGGTGTAATTAAAAAAAACGGCTTCTATTCATTAGTAATTTTGCATCCAATACACCTGGAGCACTGTACACTACATGCGCATGCAACCTATGAACACTAACTTCATATACTTCATTCCTAATTCGTTGTTTCCTGCCATATTAAAATCTTGTCCATATGTTATGCGCTAAAAAGTTAAATTGCAAAAAAAGTGGCTATTTGTGGACATTGAGACTTTTAAATTTTACAAATAATTTATTATTCTATCCAACAGTAAAAGTTTTAGACTGGCCACTGGTAGACATTTTTTATAACTCTCCCTAAAGTTGAGATTTCGTAACAAATTTTGTTTTTGATAGTCGATCAGAATTACACAGATTTTAAGACACACACCATTATTTATAACAAATCAAGTCTACTAACACATAGTACAAGCCCGACTTTTTCAATTGCATCTTCAGTTTTATCAATAACGTTTTTCTTTCAAAAGTTACATACACTCAAAGTCAAGCAACAATTTGCACCAAATGAAAGCAGTTTGGTTGGCATCAAAAAATTTGGGTTTCAAAAACTTTTAAAAATTGACTTAAGTGTTTAAAAAATGGCTCCGCAACCCACAGTGGATTCGTGCAGTGTACGCATACATTGACAGTTTGAGCTGGTTCTCTTTGTGCATACCCCTGCCATAAAGTGAGGCAGAGAGCGAAATAAGAGAGTCGAATCGAGACGAATTAAGACGAGTTAGCCGAACCTTGCCGAGTTGGCCCAAGCAACCAGTCGTTGTTTGTGCTGTCGGCGTCAAAGTATCCGACAGATACAATTCGATGGTCACAGTTAAGTTCACAGCGCCAGAGTTTTTGGTTCGGCTTTAGTCTAATGTCAGGAACGCAGTTAGCTGCTCGTCGTGCGCAAGTTTTTGAACCAAAAACAAGAAAAGAAAAACAGTTAAAATAATCACAACACAACAGCCAAAATAAAAAACAACAACAAGTTCGCCTAAAACATATATCACATATAATAATAACTATCGCCCCACAGTCGAAACTTGAAGCATTATTGTAAATCAAACAAAAATTGAAACCAAACAAATATTGGAGATATAGTTCAACGCTAATGCAGTATTCGGCAATCTAAAAATAATAATAATAAAAAAAACTACATGACGTTGATATTGGATATAGTTCGCATTTCGTGTTGATTCCCAGTGAAAAAGCTAAAATTGTAAAAAGAGCAAGTGCAATTGTTTATTAACAAAATAAGGTGTGCATATGTCTATACATTATTACAATATTTTGTACTGATCATCGTTCGTAGAGCAATTGTTTTCATAGCTACAGCTATCTTATACAGACACAGACAGATACAGATACAAGAGAATATGAATGACTCAGCTCGGGCGAGGGGAGAGTTGAAGTTGCTGGATGTTCTCAAAAGTTATTTTATTTGGGTTGAATGGTTGAAACGATGAACCCCCAAAACAACCATCCATCCCAAGCCAGAATAAACAAAAAGAAAGAAAATAAAAATAAATAATAAATAAATACATACATAATTATTTATGCAAATGTGTCGATAAATTTACAAAAACTTTGACGTTTGGCAAGTCCGTCACAAATACTCCATCAGCAATTACTGTGAAATGGACAACTGAAATTTTCCAACCATTAACGGTTTTAATTTTTGGAATTTTTAAATGAAAATAACACAGAGATAAAAAATGTGACAACAAATAATATAATACTGAGTCTGATATGGGATAAACTAACCGTAAAAGATATTATCATCTAAATCTCACGATCTTACGGAAAACATCTGTTAAGCCATATTACACAGGATATTTGTAATTTATCTAAATATGCATATTTTGAGGTTTCATAGATTCCCTTTTTAATCTGGAATACTACAAGCTTTTTTTTTTCTGTGTAGTTTTAGAAAGTTCTTGATTTGATTATTTTTTTTCTTAATTTGTTGGCTAACATTTATGTGAATTTTTATATTGACCAGTGAACGCAAAACCATTTAATTGGCTATCAAGGCATCTTTTAGCCACTTTTTGACTTCATTTCGACTTACTTTGAGTTCAATTTTGTTGAGTTGAGTTTGCAACTTTTGCTCTCATCTTCTACGTCTTCATTAAAACTGCTTGCAATTAGCTGCAAATTGAATTATGGATGCCAACACAGAATAGAATAAAACAGAACAGAAATGAAAAGAAAACCAAAAAGAAGTAAACTCAAACTATTTGGTTTTTCGAGCTGTGGGTCCCATCGCCTCGGCCTGTCTCTGGCGCTTGGTAGAAATGTTAACTTGATTTTGTGTTTTTATTTTGGAAACCAAAAACTTTTAGTGACACCCAGGCGAATTCGGTGGAAGTTGCTGTTGTTGCTGTCGTTGTATGGCTTTACTTTTTACTTATATTTAACGCCAAGTTCAACGGCAGACGATGATGACGATTTTGACGATGATAATGATGATGATGGTAGTCTACTGCCTAGACTAGTTCTTGCCATTCATTTCTATTCCGCTTTGCTCTAAAACTTTTATTTTATGTCTTCCTTCTAAGTTTTTTTTCTTTCTTTAATACATACATATTTGTTTGTTTGTTTCTACCTTACTTTACGATTATTTCCGTTGAACGGGCAACAGACATGGGACATGGGAGTTTGACTCTCCTTCTTCTTTTTGTAATTCTTCTGCCCATTCTTCTTGACGGCCGGTTACTTTCGACCTTTTCAACTCGGCTGATAGAAGGAAGAGACTACTCCCCGCCACATGATGGTTTAGTCTTTTTTTGGGCGTGTGAAAAAAGTGAATTCTTCTTTATTAATTTTCTGTTGTTTTATAGTGGAAAAAAATTAATTAGTGTTTAAGTGTTTATCGCTTATAGATAATGAGGTAAATAAAAACTAATAAAAAAATTTGCCTTCTAACACAGATCGAGGTTAGTCTTTACAATCGAGGTTAGTCTTTACAACATGCAAAATATTTTGAACTAAGTCCGTTTGCGGCGGAGTTGTATTTTTCCCACACCTTCGAAAATGGAACTTATTACCTCCAGCAATTGCTGGCAAATTGTATCAATTGTTAAAGACTTTTGCTAGCTGGCCAAGAGGGAAAACCGGTCTACCATTTCTACTAGGCTCCAGCATAATAAATCAGCTGCGAACTAAGCCAAACAGGTTTACTTTTGTTCATTTAATTTTTTTTTTGTTGCCCCTTTGTTGTTTTGCGGTTTAAACATATATGCAAGACTCTCTGTATCTGTATCTGTACGTAACTGCATTTATTAGCCAAATCTGTGTGTGCCTCAATCATCAACAGAATGAAATAAAACTAAGCTAATTGTGACAAGCGGCTAAATTGATTTGAGCCAAAAAATCAAAAACTTAATGCAGTTCTAGCACCTAGCTTACCGACGTCGATTTTCAGTGGGCGTTGCAACTAATACAAAACAATTTCAATTACAGTGCAAACTAAAAGTAAAACCACAGTAATAACCATATTGAAAACCAGTTAAAAAGTGACAGGCAAACAAATTAGTTACAAAAATTACAATTTGTATTGTGTTAATCCCCCAAATAAATGCAACATACGATTCCTAGCCAATGTTAGTAAATCGCTATATAGCCTAAGCCGAATTCGCCAAAGTCGTACTTTAAAGGAAGTAAGCCGCACACATATGCTCAAGGAAAAATGGTAAATCAACATACACTTTTTTCATTGTTTTAAGCGCACTGTGCCAAAGATTTTGTTTGCATTATACACATATCTAATTATGTACTTGACCCACAAACTACAGTATAGGGAACAAAGGAGGTGGCGGAGAACCGCCAAAGCAGCAACTATTTAAATTACTAATGCATACATAACTCTCTGTTATCGCACTTTGCTCTCAATTCTAGAATTTCGCTGTAGTCGTATAGCAACTCCTACAATTAAACATTAGTACATATGTACATATATACATATCTATGTATGTATGTATGTATATGAATATACACAGCTTATATAAGCTTATGGCTTATCCGCTTAGTTTGAGTATTCTTTACTAAAACGTGCAAGAATAGAAATAGGTTCAAATTACATTTCCGAAAACCATTTAGATACATTTGTTAGAATTCTTTATGACGAGTCACACGCACGAAATTGACCTCTGCCTCAAACTCCCCTTGGTTACAGCACCAGCACCAAGTTCATATGACCCACATTGCACTCCCTTTTCCTTTCTCGATCTCGATCTGCCACACACTTAATGATCATTTCATTCGATTGTCTCGAACAAATTATAATGGTTGAGAACAAAATTCAATTAGATATTTATTGATGATTGATTTCCCAAGGCAGAAAAAAAAACTAGAGAGAAACATGCGGAGACAAAGATAGAGAGAAATAGGGAGAGAGCGAGAGAGCGGATCGTTATGTGTGTGGGCTCCGCTAATTGTTTTTAATTCAATTAGGCAAAGGCAACTTCTATGGTGGCCTTTAACCTCGCCCTCTCGCCCACCCTCTCTCCATTTCTCGTGCCTTTTATCTATCTGTCTATAACAATAGATTACCGTTTAGTTAAAGTTATTGACAAAATGCGCATAATGTTCGCCCATATTTTTTATCTCACACTCCTCTTTAGTGATCACCACTTAACAAATAAATTTTTTAAATATTTCATTGCAATTGCCGGCTCATGTTATCTCTTCCTCTCTCTCGTTCACTCTCTCCGTTTTGGTCTCGCATTCGAGTTCCGCCTTGCTTCTTTATCGATATTAAGGCAAACATCGTTAGCAGGAGAGATAGCGTAATGACAACACCTAGGAACAGTTACTCCCCCCGCGGCTTCGTGCCATCTCTTGCTTTTACCTCATTCATGGCGCGCAACATCGATCACAAGTCATGACCAAAGTATTGAGGGTTCGGGTTTGGGGTCTGGTGGGGTCTGGGCTCCGGCATTTCAGTATGACTTGCCTAAAGTGCAGACCTTTTCATAGCGGCCCCCCCTCCTACCCCTTCAGACAATCCATCACCACAAAGCTTACACTCTTTTTTCCCCTTCCACTCTCTCTCTTGCTTTTCTATCGAGAAACTTGCATGTGTTTGAGTTTATTGTTTTATATATATGTATGTATGTATACATGTGTTGTGAGTGTGTCTCTGTGTACCAGCTGCTTCGTTTGTTGCTATTGTTGTTGCCTTATATACATATATGTATTTTTACCCAGTAAGAGTCTTATATAAATTCAAATACATTGTATGTACATATGTATATGTATTTGTTTGTATGAGACCTAGCCAAAGTTGTAGCCACAGCCAGTTCATTTTAATTGACATCGATAATTAAAAACTATTTTCTGTTTTACATTTTTCGCTGAGCTAAACAGCTAACTAGCACCTTCTCTTTCACTCGCATGAAGGTTGCGCATAGTTCTGATTGTGTTTTACTTTCTTAAAGGTCGAGTTAAAGTTGACTCATACGCCACACAGCGCACCTAGCACAAAAGTCGAACACCTTCACCCACTTGTAGATAAGCGTCAAGTCAAGTCGAGTCAATTTTTAAATTCTCTGTTTTCTTTTGAATTACCCAACAATTAATAAAGCGATAATATAAACCAGTAGTTGTTAGAACTTTACAAAACTTTGATTACAAATCACAAAAAGTGTCGTAAAATTGTGGGAAATGACTATATAACGTTGCTACGACCACATATAAATAAGAAGTTGCTATCTATCAGGTCTATTGATAATATGTACTTTTTACGAGTCGACTGGGTGGTAGCGCCACACACGGGCAAAGCTTTAGATAAGAGAAGTTATATTTCTTTATTTCTTACTATCTATGTATGTATGTAGGTAAATGAATAGGGCGGCACTATAGTGTTAGTTCTAGAACTACTCAGAATGCAACTTTAGATATAACCAAATCTAATTACATAATTCGTTTACCTTTTCCATTCATCGAATCAAAACGAGTTTGCAAATTTAAATTCAATCCGCAAACGTTATGGTTGCATTTAAAAGGAAAAGGAAATTAAAACTAATTGAAATCTTTATCTAACTGTGACTTTTTCCATTTAACTTGGCCATTATTTTTTGGGCATAACTCAAATGCAAATTGTCAAGTGACGGCTGCAAATACTTTGTTCACCATTCGCTATATTTTTCTGTTTCGTCGTCTCTGCTTTTCGCTCTCTCTCTCTACCTCTCTTTCTCTCTTCCTGATCTTTTTCTCTGTGTCTTTTTGATAACCACATACACAGGTGTGTCAATGACTTGCCAAGGGATTGCGGGTAATGAAAACGAAATGTACATAACTGAAAAAGGTAAAGGTAAAGGTAGAAACCCAAAAGGGAGCCAAGGGAATACACCGATGGTGGTGGTGAGGGCAAGGGCGACAGAGTTGGCGTCGGCGTCAGCGACGGCATCAGCAGCGGTTGTCAGTCGTCATCAGGGCAATGGCAATGTGCGCTGGATAATTTCCACTTCCGACATGAAACATGACAAAATATATATACATACACACACACACACACACATCATATGTAGTTTAAGCCAACAGATGGGCAGCAAGACAGGATAGAGGAACCGTGAACTAAACTGAAATGAACTAAGCGAACCGGCCAGGCCAAATGCGAACCGGTGACGAGGTCAAGCTAAAACTATTAAAACCAACCTGCAGAGAAACAGAGACAGGGAAAACGAGAGACAGAGATATAGCTGCTGCTCCCCGGTGTCCGTGTACGGCCATTTATTACTGTATGTGAATGTGTTTGTATATAGTTTTAATCAAGCCGCCTTGCTACAGTTGACTTTAGCGCCTTTTTTAAGGTGCGGTTCAGTGCCCTTTGGTGCCCATAAAAGTGACGACGACGACGACCAAGAGCCGGCTATTCTGTGGGCCAGGCAGGAAACACCATCAGCTGTCGCGAGGCTCTTTAGAGGAGAGGCCACACCAAACCAGGCCGGGTCGGGCTAGGGGTTGCATTTTGCTGGTGGTTTGTTGCTTTGGCAACTAACTATAATTTACAACCAGCATGAATATCAAGAAGCGACACAGCACGCAAAGCGAAACCGAACTAAACCGAATGAACATGCAACATTAATATATGTATACACATGTATGTATGTACATACAAGAAGGACATACACAAAAAAGAAGAAGAGACATGAATATCCTTTTCCCTTTATACATTTTACGCTGCATGTGAATCCAGCATATAATGCTTCAATTCTCTGATTAATGAATAGAAAGTTGTTGAAGATAATTATCGTATTTACTTAATTATTTCATAACTATGATCTCGTCAATATTTAAAAGGTCAAAGGTTCGCTCCATAATATTTATTTTGCTTCCACCAGTAGTATATATAAATTCCGACCTCTTATACATACATACTTATGTATGTACCCAAATTTATGGCATTTTGTTATTTATTTAAGCTGATTGATTAGGTTCATTTGGATTCTCTTTCATAATGCGGAAAGACAAATTGCTATACTATGCAAATGAATATCAATCTAAATCCATATTGTAGGTGAAACTACTTTAATTTTCGCATTTATGCCACAACTAATGTAAATGAATGAATATACTCAATATTACGCAATTTAATATTCAATTGCAACATCAAAGCTATAAAACCAATGCTCACGACAATTCTTTAAAAGATACAGATACTCAGATACGTCATTACATTGCATTTCTTGGCGTTGCTAAACGTCGACAGCACCGCAAAAACAAAACAAAATACACAGACAGAGGGAGAGAAACTGCGAAACATGAAGACAAGAGAGACTGCGAGAAATGGATCCGTGTTAAACAAATAGAACTACTCAGGTGAAGTCGCTAGACAATGGTTGTCCCAACGAATATGGGGTGTAAATGCAAAACAAAAGACTGACAATGAGATAAAAGTTAGAAATTTAAAATAGCAACAACCTGCGAGTCACCAAATTGCACACACCACAAAAATGTTCGCTGAAAGTATTGAAATCAAATTTAGAAATAGATTCTCCATTCAAAAGCCTTTTCAACTTGTAATAAACATGTTTGGCATTATCTTTTTCGTGTCACGTGAACATCTTTAGTTAACAAAGCCATTAAAAGTTTTACAATCATCATCACCATTAGGTATTATTATTATTGTTGGAATAGCAGCAGCACATCAAAACATTGTCATTTGAGCATTTTCAGCTGTTGACTCGGATTATTATAGGACTAACTGAATAACTGAAAGCCAAGGCAGCATTTTGTTTATGCCTCCACTGGAGTAGTAGTAGTTTCAACACAGTGAGCTTAGGGCACTGCGAAGAAGATACAGGGCAAAGTTAACGTTGACTGCTTATAATTCCCCCCTCAGTGAAGCTAAAGGGTATATAAGAATTGCTACAATACATGAGTGGATAGATTTGTGCTCTGCATCAGCTGTTTCAGAGAGTATCTTGAAGTCGACGATTAAAGAGTGGGTATCTTTTCTGCTGAGGTTGGCTGCTTCTTTTTGCTTTTGTTGATGATGTTGCATCATTTTGTTGTTGTCGTTACTGTTGTTAGTGGTGTTGCTGCGGCAGAAGTGAACCAAAGTGGACTGACATTGTGCGAAATGCAAACAGTTGCCAAGTGAGTTGAAGTTGAAAAATTGAAACAAGTTGAAGTTGAAAGTAAAACTGAGCAGAAGGCAACCGCAAAGACAACGCAAAAACAAAGCAAAATGTGTAACTAAATAAATAGATTTCGCGCTCTAGCTTAGAAATGAGTTTGCACCTGTTGACTCCATGCAAATTTGCGCAACTGTTGCTGCCAGTAAACCCCTCTCTTTTTTCCTTTTCTTCTCTATCTCTCTTTCTCTTTCCCTGTCTTCGCTAAACACATTTTCTTCACTACTTCTTTGCTCTATCTTCTTAACTCGCTAGCTACTTAAAGTTGGTGAGAGACATTGCAAGTTCTGCGGTATCTTTTTATACCCTTGCTAAAGGTATGATTAAATTGGTTATATGTTTGTAATGGAGAGAAGGAGATGTTTCTGATCAGCCTTGTCCGTCTATCCATCATCATATTCCAAAATTTTAATAAGATCGGCTAAATAAAATACAAGCCATAGTCAATGTGTATTGCCAATGAGATGGGGAAGGACGAAAATAGCGATATTCAAAGGGATTGAGTGAGATCTTGAAGGTTTTGGAACTCAGAAAGAGTTTAGAACATTCAAAAAAATTATTGCCAAAGACTGCGAGGGTGTATAAACTCCGGCAAAGCCGATGTTATCTTCTTTATAGCTAATATCCATATACATATACTTTGTTGTGTTTGTTGTTAGTAGTTGAAGTGTTTTTGCTTGCGCTTCATTGGAAAGCCTCAAATCGTAGCGATGGGAAAATATTCGTTCACTCTTGCTTGAAAAAGTTCATTAGCCATTTGGCCATAATTAGTTGTAAATAAATAAATACATACTTTCCATTTTCTCGAATATTATATTTAATTATATAGACATGTCTCTCTCCGATTTTCTGTTTTTTCTGTTACCTCTGTCATAATTTGCATAAACTTTTAGGCATTATGATAAACTGTTTAAGCGTGGACGTAAGAAGAAGCCCTCCAGCATTGCCATCAAAATTTCATCTTTAGAATTTATTCTTGATTCGTGATTCGTTTAAAAGTCAGCAAGCCTCAGATTCTTAAGGCCCTAAGGCATATATCCAAAAATGGACACCTTGAAACTAGTTAAACTAGTTTAATCAAAAATAAGAAGTACTCAAAAGAGATGACGTTTTATTTTTTAGACATAGACAGAGAGAGAGGGAGAGATAGTGAATAAAATAGAGGACAACTTTGTCTTTCTTCCCTTAGCAACAGCGATTAATTATAACTTACAGCTTCAAGAAATTGTTTCACTATTTCGTCTTTTTTTTTATTATTCGCCCAGAAGCCCTGTATTTGGCTAGTCTAGATTTGTCTGGTCTTATCCCATTTGGCCATCCTCTATCCACCATAGAGTTAACTAGGAGTAGAAGGCAGTCTCTTTTCTTGGGTTTTTCGGCGAAAGCAATTGATGAATGTGTTAAGTGCTTGCCGAGGGAAGTTGATTCGGATCGAGCCGAAGGGTTGGCAAAGTGTTCTAACTAGAACGCTTTTCCTTTTTGCATCAGTTTTTTTCGTCCCTTTCATCTTTGTTTCTCAGCGCATCGTTTTAAGTGGTTGTTTTGGGGTTGGTTTGCTGGTTGGTGGGTGGGTTGGTTGTTTCACTTCTATGTTTACTCCACCGACAAGTCAATTATGGCCGTGGTCCCGAGTTTTATTGAAGTGCCGGATCTATTGTGTGAGCCCTCAGAGGGCTTAAAGCGTAAACCAAGTCAAATTGTACAAAAATATGTACAATGTATGTATCATAGAAGATGTTACTCTCTCTGTCTCTCTCTCTCTCTCTGTGTATCAGTATTTCACCTTCACTTTGTTCTCATATTAATTAAACGCTAAATTTAACATAAAGTCAATTATGCTAATCAGCTGAGAGGCGATAGACGTAGGCGTAAGGGTTTTGGGGTGGCTTGCTTCCGCCATGGATTAATTAGAAATTAAATAAACCGCATAAAATTCAATCGAATTGCTTGATTGATTGAAGAGATTGAGGCAAATAGATATCAGTGAGGTAAATAAAAGTTATGTTTAGATTAGTTTAGATTCGCCTTTTTTTGACATCTGCCTAGCTGCCCGTCCATCTTCATCCTTTTAACTATTAACACAGAACATACTTTTCATTTCGAGCCAATTCAAAGCGAATGGACAGTGAAAGCAATATCTTGTCAAGGATGCCGACAACATTTGTTTGCCACCTGTTTCTATTTGCCTTTCTTTCTGGTTGGATTTCTATCTTCATTTTCGACTTTGCCTTTACCTTCTTCTCTGTTGTTGGCACCTGTCGTCACCTGTTCTCCGATTGCCAGCAGCTGTTTATATTGCGTCATTCTGCCGCGAAGCGGCATTAAATCAAAACCACTTCCGTATTGTTGTTTGGTTGGTGTTGTTGCCGTTCTCTTCTTGCTGCTGCTAATGTTGTAATTGCCCTTCCCTGAAAATGGTTGTACCCTTTTTTGCTGTTCTTGTTATTTCTGTGAGATATTCTGTGTGTCTGTGCACTCTTGGCGGTTTTTGGTGGTGCTGGCTGGTGGTGGCGGCGACAACAAGTTTTAGTCATTTTGTTTTAAGTAAACAAGCGCAAATGGAAACAAAGACTGATACAGCTACGAAGAAGAGAAAAAGAAGGGGAGGGAGAGAAACTGACGACGCGCCCATCCATCAAGAAAAGGGCTGCCAGCATGTAATCCGAGACTTACCATAACCCAACCCAAGCCCAGAGCTCGATACTCCATTTTCCAAGGGAACAGGTACAATACACTCTTTAGCCCGAGCCCATCAAATAGCATGTGTAAATACATAATGCACACATCCAACAGCTAACAACATGAAAAAAACAGGAAAAGGATATTACAGAGACACAACTGAAAGGATTCACTCTTCATTCATTCTCAGAGCACTCAGCTGTTTATAAGCATATTTAATGTGTTTTGTTTGAATAGGGTTAGTTAGGCACCCAGGAGCGGATTAATCTTGAAATCTTCAATAAGATATCTTTAATCAAGTGACCAAACCAATTGCCCAGTTTTACAAAGATTCGCATTTATGTATTTACACTTGTTCTTTCCAAAAACAAAAAGGGCATGTTCATTTGAAGTTAAGATGAGGCCCATGATATTCTACGCCCCAGCCTCCGTCTGTATCTTTGTTTGGATACACGTATGTGGGTGAGTTCCTCTCTGCTCTGTCAGCTAATTGAAGAATGCAAAATGCAGCTGCAGTTTTTTTTCCATTTTTGTTTTTTTTTTCGAGGCAGCAACTGAACAAATGAACGCGCGATTTTGCCTTTGTCAAGTGTTTATTTTTCTTTGGTCTCAACGACGCGTGGGCTGGGGACGCCCATCGAGTAAAACGAAACTATTTGCACATCATTAGAGGGAAGAAGGCGAAAATGTTATAGTAAGAGAATTTAACGCTACATAGTTTCCACTTGAACACTAAACCAATGATTAGATACGGAAAATTTGAATGAATTTAATAAAATTACTCATTGTGATTAACAGGATTAATAGTTCTTGCGGGGGAGTGTGAGTGTTGAGTGAATAGAAAACCAATGCAGTAAGTCATTGCGGACAAGGCTAGATCGACTCTGCTGTTGATGCTGATCAAGAATATATATATGGTCTATGGAGTCGGAAAAGATCCTTCTGCCTGTTACACACATTTTTGGGATTTTAATACACCATTTCAACGTATGGGTGCATGGTATAAAAATACAAAAAAGTTCATGAGCCATGAACTGGTTGGCTTTAACTACATCTGCAGCTTTGTCTTGGACTCCAACTTCAATTCCCTGGTCGAGGTAGTACTCAGTTCATTCGACTATTGCTGGTGAAAGGCTTGACCACAGCAAATTGTTTTCCCATTGGTGAGGCGGCGCACAAATCGAAGGCAGAGTTTTTTTTGTTTTGGTTTGCCTTTCTTTGCCTTTCGCTCGGCATCGAGAAGAAAAAAATTATAGCATCATTTTGTTGGCCAATTTCTAAACAAAAGCCACAATTTCAAACTCTGGTTACGCCTCAACAAAAGGCCAATTCAATCAACTTTCCAATCACATATATCCTAATACTATATTTGGGGAGATTTGATCGAAATATAACTAAATCTTTATTTTTGCATAATTCTCTTTTATTGCAGGTAAGCCACTAGAATAAATGTTAACTAAATAAACGAAGCGAAATTCTCGTCTCATGACCAAGTCCAAGTGTAAGTTATGACAAATCCCTTTGCTCCATACTATGGGGAACTCTGAAAGTTTTATCTGTTTAATGTCTTTTTCTTTTCTTTTCTTTTCGCTTTCCTTCCCCAACAATATATCAACCAGATATTTCCCTGTTGGATTTTCATTTTATTGCACTTACTTATTATTATTATCATTTCTCTTATTATTTTCATGTCAGCTGTAGAGGCAGGCTTTCATTTGGGGACCAGGGCAGACATTTTAAACGATTTTGCTTTGGTTTTATTTTTGGGATTTTGTTTTCCATCTTTTAGAGAGAGAACTTTCAACTCCGACTATGAACCTTTTTCATTTTTCTTTTCGTGCCCTTTCCTTTTTTTTTTGGATATTGTGGAATAAAGTTTTAAGTGGAGTATATGAGAAGATGATAAAGCTTTAAACTTTTGGCTATTGTTAAATGAGAGTTTTCCAGATGGGCAGCTGTTTTAGCAATTGCCTTATGTATGTATATACATATTTGTACATATGTATGTGTGTGTGTGTGTGTGTACAACAATCAACATCAAATCATCAAGTGCTACAACAAATTATCCAATGCACTTTGACTGATGTCTATTCAGACTCTCTGTCTGTTCTCTTTGATTCTCTCATCTTTCTCCTCCGTCCTACGTTTCCTATGGGCCGGCCATCAAGTGCGCTTTCCGCAGCTAATTGACATCATACTGAACTGAGCTGAACTCATTCACATTAATTAATGACATCATTCTCAAGCCGTCCGGGCCACTGAAGAATGAATGGGCGCATAGGCGTGTCGTAGGCAGAAGGCACTCAGTGGCAGTATGCATGCACATATAGTGTGTGTGTGGAATAAACAAAAGCGCAATTTATGAACAAAAAAAGAAAAACAAAATTCAGGAATAATAAGATCAACGAAAACAAACAAGTAAGGCGGAGAGAGAAAGAAAGAGAGATGCAGACTTACGCACATTGCGCTTAATTTAACGCAATTTCTGAGTCTTCACCGAAAGATGCAGCTGGAACAGGGAAAGTAGTTCAAGACTTACAATTAGATCGAGCGGAAACGACAAATTCCAAATGGATAAGCACATATGTACATACATACATTTGAATTACGCATACCTTAAATAAAGTAAATTTCAGGTTTTGCGAGTTCAAGTCCCCGAAATTGTATAATTTTTATCACCTTGTGCAATATGTCCTAATAAAAGCTGTTTCATTATTTTAAATACATGCATTCCTATGAATTGTGAATGAACACATTGACACAAAAAGCATTCTCATGTCTTTTATAAAACAGATGCCTGTTTTTAAATTATATAGCTAAACCACTGACCTCTTGTCCAAATAAAGTCCTACAAACGTACAAAAGTACATATATTCCAACGTATGTTCTTAAAAAAGATACGAAACAAACAAAAAAATGTCGTTAGTCGTTTTATACTCTGGGCCATTCGCCTAAATTATGCAAAATTAACATTAATTAATCTCGGTTGGAACAATAATAATAGAAGCAGATAGAAAGAGAGGGAGAAAGGCAGTCATTTTCCCAAGCGAATTGAGTTGGCTTTTTCGCTTGTTTTTAGCTTAGAAATTTGTAAAAATCTTAGCAAAGATGAAAATTAATTGCAAATGCTAATGGATATGGAGGCCAGATAGATGATGTAGACAAAGGCAATGAGATCCTAGACCTGACAGTTATTTGAATTGTTTTACATGTAGACAGTGAAAAAACAATAGACATAGGGAGGGAGAGTGACAAAGAGAATGAGAGAGAGAGAGAGAGAGAGACAGAGTGAGAGAGCTATCTATGACATTGAGATGATTGTCATGTTGATGATGATGACGTTGGCATTTTGCGCCAAGCATTTGTCATTGTGGGCTTGTTGTGGTTTACTCTACCTCAAACATTTCTCTGTAATTGTAAATGGTTTTTGTTACACCAACACATAGACATCCATGAACATACATACATACATATATCACATGTCATAAACACGAAAATCAATGGCAATTGACTTGTGGTCGGTCGTTCCGTCTCTCATCCAAGCATCTGAAATCTAACAAAGATTGTGGGAAAGCTTTTCAAGTGAACCACAAAATATGCTGCGAGGAGATTGCTTGACTGTTTGGTTAGATTTGATGTTATGATGATGCCACACAAACAAGAAAAAAAGAACCAAAAACAGAAAAAATATGATTACAGAGATTGTTGGCTGCCCAATCAGTCCAGTAGAAGCAGAACAAAAAAACAAAGTGAAAAATGTAACCAAAAATAAATCAAAATAGAAAGAAATCTTTTTTCAATGACTCCCTTTCTCCCCTTTAATACAACACCAACAGTAACAGCAAGAACCGTGATCGTTTCTCAAAGTCTCAGTCTTTGAAGCTCTGTTCGCTTGAACTTTTGAACTAGTTTTTTTTTTATTTTTTTTTTCAACACATACTCTCCCAGAGAGAATTAAAGAGAAAGAGAGATACAGAAGATTTGGCTCGATTTGCCAGACATGAGTTTTATTTTCTTACATCTTTCTTCTGTTTCTTTTTTCGCCGCTCTTCTCTATGGCAATTTTTGGTCTATTATATTAACAGTTGGAAATCTACATCAAACATAATCTGTGCAAGTGTGTGTGTGAGTGTAAAGTGATTTATGGCAAGAAGATTTTAAGATTGAAAGGATGATATAATGTTACACACTATCAAAGACTATTAAGTCTTATTGATTATATCAAGAAAAAAATTACATATACGAGTGAAATGTCTGTCTGTCTATCTGACTGATTGAGCTCAAAGTTCGCAGCCAGCTTGGAAAATTAAATTGAGAGCCTGAAGAAGTAAATGGGGTGGTTAGGACGGGTGAATGGAGGCGAGAAAGAGCAAACCAAGAAGATGATATAGACTCAGCCCAACCTACTTACCTAGTCGAGTGTCTGAATGTTTGTGCATTAAATATGGCGTGGATAATAAAAGCAGCAGCATGCGAGGGTTTAGGGAGGTGTGTCTCTATCTGTATGCATACTACCATTACGGTTCTCTTCATCTCTCTCTCTCTATCAGTTTCTATCTCTCTTTCTATCTTCTTTTTAGCTGTCTCACTTTTCCTTCTATGTGTGCCACATGGCGTATGATGGATTTATGTTTAAGTTGCGTGCAAGCAACTTAATGGATTTTGTAATTTTCAAAAAACTGAAAAAATAGTGAAAAAAGCCAACCTAACGAAAAGCAAAGGCAAGGCCCAAGTTAGCAGAACAAACTATCTTGTAGATACCGAGAGCTAGTAGTAGAGGTAGAAGTAGAATGAGACGTTGCCGAAGAAGAAGAATAAGTAGGAGCTGAACACATACATATATGTATACATTGAAAATGGGCTGCCAGTCGCAAATAGAGACACCCCATGAGCCATTGCTATGGGCCAGAACTGATTCAGAGTCTGAGTCTGAGCTGACTCTTGCACCAAAAAGAATTGGAGCATGCCAAGTTATAAAAAATGGTTCTTGAGCATCATAATATATGCGCACATAAGCACCGCCAACGAGCATTGCAAACTACCCAAAAAGAAAAACCCGACAACGAACGAGCAAATGTATGAACAAAACTGAGCTATCTACTTGCTGGTTTGCTTCTCCTTCAAGTTTTTGGGAAAGTTGAAAACGAAAACAAACATGGAACAGACAGAGAGGAAGCCTGATCAATTGGGCTGAAAACAAATCCGCACACTGAAATACCCTCAAAACGTCTACCACATACATACCTACCCTATCAATAGTTGAATATCCTGATCAATTATAGCCACATAATCCATCAATGGCGTTATGGTAAAACAAGGTTTTTCACTACGCCTTAATGTGTTCAGTTCTATTTGCTTCTATTTGTTAAATTATGAAAGGGTATGCCACATTTCCCTCGAAAGAAACAAAAATAGTATTTGACTTTTCTTTTTGGGTATAAATTTGGTTTTACTTTGCCCGGGTGCGCACATCAGAGTCATTTTGAAGAAAAAACTTGGCCCGAGCTTATTAAATATTAATTATGATATAAAGTACCAGCAGCAACAACAATAAAATAGACAACAAATTTTATAGCCAGAACCACTTTTCATAGAGCCACCAGGCGTGCCATCACTCCATATATGTAAGTGTCTATGTGTGTGTCTGTGTAGTTAGTTATTCAACTGAAGCAGCTCATCCAAAAGAAATACACGCCCAGGCAGAAGCAGCAGTGAATGACAAATTTGGAATGAAAGCAAAAACAAGCCAGACCACTCGAAGATGATACTGATGCTAGAAGCGTATGCCAAATCTGGACAATTGGATTATGGGCAATAGTACAAACTAAATTTCGAGATCAGTATATGAGGCGACCCTTTCGCCCAAACTGAATTGAATTCGTATCTGAACTCAATTGTTGGTTATTCTGTGGGTGGTGGCAAGTGATGCGAGTCGCTATTTCATTTTCACTTTATCTCTACAGACATTAGCAATGCTAATTGTACAACTGAATTCTGTCGTGCCAAAATAGTCTTCTCTGTCTGAGCTGTTATGGCAAAAAACTAGTTTCTAGATGATAATGGTGATCATTATCATCATTCACATCAGCTTCATCATCATCATGATGCATGCGAGAAACGTGGGCGTGCATCAAACAAGCACGAGCGCCTATCCATTACATTGAGAATCCAATTGACAGGCGGGCAGTCAGTCAGCTAATCAAAACTTTGCCCCGAACTAAACAAAGGAAAATTGCTAACAAAACTAAACTGAGGGCTATGTAGACGTAAGGGAACATTTTGTGGGCAAAGTTAAAAGTGTTCCCAATTTCAAAGATTAACATTTACTCTTTTTCTTGTGTTGTTTGCGAGATTGGATATCTCTAATTAGATGATTCGTTTCGTCATTTCGAAGGGGCGTGCCTAACAACAGCAACATAAAAAAAAGGCATTTGTCATTATAAAAATTACATTTAATTATATTTATTTTATGCCAAACGCTCCCAACTTCCGTTCCAATGCAAAATAAAATTGAGAGACGATTAGATGAGAGAAGTTTCTGTTGCTTTTTGCTATTGCTGCTGCCGTGTGAGCTCAGCAAAGCGTGCGGGAAATTCATTAGCAATATTTATGACTAGTTGGTTGTTGTTGTTGTTTTGCCTTTTTTTTTGTTACTGACTAATTTCCAAGGCACCAGCAACAGCAGCACCGTCATTATTGTTGTTACTTACTGTCAGGGCTTTCGTTTCGGTACGCTATTGTTGCTGTTACTGCTTATATAAAACATTCATTTCTATTGTTGTTAGTGATGATGTTGTTGGTTGCTGTTACTTATTTATTATTGCATGTTGAAAATGCATAGCAAATGTATAAAATTATTCAAATTCAGAACAACAAATTTGTTCAATTAAGTAAAGGAGGAAATCTTCCAACGATAATAATATTTCGCATCCCTTTTTTGCCCACCAATCTATTAGTATAAATTCTAAGTAGTTCACTTTTTTTTGTTTCATGTGGGGTTTTCCAACATTTTTTCAAGCCTCCGCCACTGGTTTGCCACCATAAATAGTTATGCTCTAACAAAATTGCCACAATTAATTGCCATCACAGAAATCAATTTAATTTTGTTATTCAACCCTCAAACTAAAACCAATATCTGTCATACGTTCACGCACACAGCTTAAAGTACACACATCCAATACATATAAATGGCATTCTATATAAATCTATATAAATATATTCATACCAATATATATGTTTGGCTGCATACATATATGTATGTATATGTTGCATGCATATTGCCCATACGCCTGGTTGGTCATTAATCGAAAAGTGGCCGCAATTTTGGTCATAAATCTCACGCCAAACGATGATAACACAAAAGCATATTTAAATATATACGGAAAATATTTATTGTGTGGGTGTATATGTGTGTGCGTGTGTATGAGGATTGCGGCTTTATATTTCTATTAATTATAAATCATTGAGGAGGGATTAGTTAGACAAAAGTAAAAGATGAAGCCGCCAAAGTTGCTATTCATTGACGATGAAGCATCTGCCGCCACCCACTTTGTTATTTATGCATATTTAAAATATGGTTAGTAAAGTTTACTAACTAAGTTAAATCGCTTGCAATCTGTTGACTCGTTGTCAGTTTATCTCTGTCTTCACTTCATTATCATTATACTTGTGGCCTATAAACTTAGCAACTTGCAGAGTTACCCTTTTCAAATCGACACATCGACTCGCTGTTTTGCTTATCGTTTGCATAATTTGTCCAACGTGTGTATCAATGTATCTACATAGAAGATACACAGATACAATTCAGGCTCGGCTATTCATCTATTTTGTCCTTCGCTGGCGCCACGTCTTTATAATCTCATGTTTGTGTAACTAGTGCCAAGAGTGTATATGTATGTACATATATAGACATCCATATCTGCATACACTTATGCATATACAGTAAATGTATATAAATGTAGCTATGTGTATATTCGAGTGGGTTCAGAGCTTTAGATATGTGCATATTTTTCGCCCAACCAAGTGAACTTTTCTGCGAACCCCAAAACCGAAACCGATTGTAATACAATTTCGGTTTGCTGTCATCTCAATTTTCAAGTTGTTTCACATACTCCTACTTACACATATGTATGTGTGTATTTTATACTCTATGTATGTGTATTTTTGTGTGTATTTTCTCTTTGTTTGTTTGCCCTGCGGTTGTTTTTATTCTCATTCTCATTCGCATACTCTCAGCTGTTGTTGCTGTTGGCATTGTTGGTGTTGTTGCTTCAGTATATTCAGATTTTTCTTAACAACAACAGTTGACAATGCCGATGCTTCATGGCGATAAACGGTAGCTGTACACTGTCAGAAATTGATGGCAATACATCCGTGACTATTTTGCAATGCTTTTGTGGTTATTTTAGATTTTTGTATAGTTCTTTGAGATTTGTTCTCTGTTTTCTTTTTATTTTTTCACATTTGTTGACATATTTGCTTTTGATTTATGGATTTATGCAGCGTTGTTGCTTTACCCTTAACCCCGTCGCCTTCTTGTGTAGTTTTGTGTAAACATTTGCATTATGATAAATAAATACGAATACCTACGCAAAAGCGTTTTTTTTTTTTTTCGAAAAATATTTGAATATTGTACAAGAACAGCAAGAAAAGAAATAAATAATTCAAATGATTGTCAAATATTAAGTGCGACTGAAAAGTTTCTAACGTTTCTATCATTTCTACTTTTTATATTCCACAGGTTAACTGAGTCGCCAACATAGCCAACTACCAGGATCTGTTGGGCAGCCATCACCACCAACTGCTCATAGCAGCAGCAGCAGGAGTGACACCAGCAGCAACACTCATACCCTCGCCCACGCCCGCGCCCCTGCCCATCCAGTTACCGCAGCCACCCCCAACCATCCAACAACAATTGAACCAACAACCAACCAACCAGGGACCGGTGTTCGAAAAAGCCATCACCATTTCGTCGTTGGCGATTAAACGCAGGCCGACGCTGCCGCAGACGCCAGCAAGTGCCCCACAGGTGTTGTCGCCGTCGCCTAAACGTCAGTGCGCCGCCGCCGTCTCCGTTCTGCCAGTCACTGTGCCTGTACCAGTGCCAGTGCCCGCTGGAGTAGCCGCCTCTTTGAAGGGTCATCAGCTGAGTTTTGCCCATCCGACACAGTTTGCGGCCGCTGTAGCTGCCCATCAGCAACACCAACAGCAGCAGCAGGTCGTCGCCCAACAGCAGCAACAGGCTCACCAACAAGCGCAACAACAGCAGGTTGCAGCCGCCGCCTACCATCATCACCAGCAACAGCAACAACATCATCAGCAACAACAGCAGCAGCGTCTCGTACAATTTAATCAGGCAGCTGCCGCCGCTGCTTTACTCAATCAGCACCTACAACAACAACAGGTTCAAGTTCAACAGCACCAACAACTATCACACTACGGTGGGTACCAACTGCATCGGCAATACGCTCCTGCACAACAACAGCAGCCACAACAGTCCCACATTTTGTTGAGCAACAGTAGCAGCAGCACTGGTAAACAGCACCAAACAGGAGGAGCAGCAATATCTGTGACAGCAGCAACACCAACGACCACTACAGCAGCAGCCACAGCAGCGGTAGTAGTAACACCAACACCAACTGCAATTCACTCTAACACCAGCAATAGTTCGCCCAATAGTCCCGCCCAAGAACTGCAATCACACGAATCCAACTCCGCGTCCGCCTCAGCGCCGACCACGCCTTCGCCGGCAGGAAGCACTAGTGCTAACTCTACATCAGTGACGGGAACAGCCGCAGTAGTATCAGTCAGTGACAGCAACAACAACATTAACATTAACAACAGTAGCAGCAGCAGTAGCAGAGACGCCAACGCCATAATGGAAAATCAGATGGCTCTGGCTCCGCTGGGACTCTCACAGAGCATGGACTCGGTAAACACGGCCAGCAATGAAGAAGAGGTAAGTTCCAATATATTCAAACTTTTTCGATTGGCATGGGCGGAATTAAAAGTAAGGCATAATTAGCAAGGACACGCTCAATAAAAGCAGGTTTACTTCATTCGGCACTTTCTTTGTAGTGCTGCTTGAATTAGCAGTTTAGACATTGTACTTTCGGGGCTTTTGTTTAAATGCTGCCCATGCCGTCAATTTCATTCTTCATCACAAAAAAAAATGAAAACTAAGGGACTTGCGTGAGTGGCAAGCCGCGAGCAACCCCATTTGTATGTGCGAATGCATTCAATGCAATATGGAGGCAGCAACGACAAAAGCATTGGCCGCGGCATGACGGTGACGGCGCCGGCTTTGTTGCTTTAGCTTTTACTTTTGATTATGCGCCTTGTCTTATGCTACACATTTTTCATGTTCATTCTTTCCATATTTTATTGCGACTGCTTCTGCGGCGTTAGCGGCCTCGTGTGGAACTCAGCGAGCGGTGGCGGCACGTGCCCTGCATCTCCATCCTCACCCTCATCTCCCAACCCATTGCTTCTGCGCTTCTCATGCAGCAGCCATGTCAAGTGGGTACGTGGCCTTTCAAACACACACACACCCACACAGACGCTGAGAGGTTTTTTGCTTTCTCTTCTTGGATCAGTCTTTGCACAAATCCAAACGATGCGTTAAATTTGATTTTATCCTTGCTGAATATTTTTCCTTCATCTTCTGTTCTTTTCCTTTAAGCTTTGTTTTAGTATGTCTTCTATGTTTGTGTTCGTTTTTTTTTGGGACCTATATTTATGTGAGCGTGATTTTGTGAAATTTATTTAAAGCAGTTTTTTAATGGCTGCACAGATAGGTGAGGTGAGAGAAGCTAAATTCTTGACTTTTATTTATGAATGCCTCTTCGTTGGGGAAATTTAACTTGATTGCATCATTGGACTGGGACTTTGGCTGATTTCATCCTTGCTGCAGCAAAACGCATTAAACCGGCCACCACCTAGGAGAAGGCACATTAAAATTGCATCAATCAACTGGCAAATACTTTTACCCTTGTTTTTCGTCCTTGCCACTGCAGTGTACATCGAGAAAAACGGAGAGGAAGATATCAAGACAAATATTTTACTTAAAAAGGAAAAATAGAAAATGTTCTTATTTCATTTGAATTAAAATTACTCTGGTGTCATTTAGTTATTTTCAAATATTATACAAGGTGTTAATTACATTTAGTTTTACGAAATCGGAAAAGAGCTTCTCAGGTCGAGTTTATCTCAGATCTCAGTATCATCGAAATCAGAATACAGTCGTTGACCTGGCCGAGGGCGAAGCTGCATTTCACCTTTCCCCTTTGAACGTTTTTGCATTCACTGCAAGCTGACTTCATTTGTATTTATGAGTAGACTCACTCCTTCGGCTACCTCTGTAGCCTCATCTCACTGCGCTTTCCAGTATTCACTCAGTTAAGTTGACTTCATATGTATGTACATACATATTTGTGCAGCGCATGAATTATTGATAAGTCAATTAAAAAAGTATGACAGCGGTCTGATGGCTGGTAAATATTTTACTTAAGCTCGAGCCGACATCACGGTGTTGCTTCCCCCGAGAATAAAATGGTCATGGGGGGGTGATGGGTTAAGGAGGGGTCATGAATGAGAAGAGAAGCTGGCTGTCTGTCTCTGTTTGTTTGTCATTTGCACAGGAGGAGCCCAACATACAATATTGTTTTTCTTTCATTTAAACGTTTTATGTGTGGCAGCCAATTCCCAAAGGGAGAGAGAACGAGAAAGTGAGAGAAGATTCCAGAGTCGTGTGGACCGAGGGCCCTTGAGTCCTGCCTGCCTGCTCGCTACAGTGGCTGGTCATCGAGTAATCAAATGTGCGCAACCTGCCATGTAAAAAGTGTGTAAGAATCTCTCGTTTTGCTTACCGATCGCCCTTCGTTTTGCCGTTCGCTAGCATCACAGTTGCAACAAATCTGTCCAGCTGAAGCCAACTTTTATTTTAAATATATGTATGTACATATACATACATAAAATAAAAAAACTAAACTTAATAAAACTTGTCACAGATGTCCGCCTTCTGCAGCAACATTTACCCTCACCTCATCCCACTTGGCTCCAGCCTCGTTGCCTTCTCTCAGGCGAAGAGTTGCGCACAATTAAACTTTTAACTTTTTGCAGTTTGCAAAAAGAATTTGCCGTTGCCCCTGTGACCCTCTCTGTGTCTTCTCTCTGCTGATATTCCACATTTTTGTCATGTGCACTCAACGGAAATTGCCATGTGCCAAAATGGCAACTTCCCTGCCTCTGATTCGTATTCTCTCTGTCGGGCTCCGGGTTCTCGTCCCTTTTCTCCTAACCTTCACTTTGTTAAAGATTACTTTTTGACATTTTTCGTATTTGTTTGGGTTTTTTGGCATAATGCAAATAGCATAATGGCCAAAAGTTTTCTGTTGCCAGTCAACTGTTGCATTTTAGCAAAGACAAAATAAATTTCTAGCTCCATAAATAGGCGAACTAAAGAGGAAAAAAAAAAAAAAAAAAATATCCACCAAAAAAACTGAAGATTCGCTCCAATGAATTTCTAAACAATTTTCAGCCCACTAGAATCACTATAACCCATACATACATGACAAAATAAAATAAAAGAAGATAGAAAGAGACAGATGCAAAGGCGAAAAGTGTTTGCTTTCCCCAAGCTAAATGTCAATTTGTGTGTGCATATCTTATTTTCACATTTGCATTTTGGTTGTCCTTGCTCTACCTCTTTATGTATCTTTCTCACTCTTTGTCTCACTTTTACCCTTTACCCCATCTCTGTTTATGTCTATCTTTTTCTGTCTATTACCAAAACCCTACTTCCGCTTTAGAAATTTTTTGACAGGGCTTTTAAGTTCTTTCGTTATTGCCCGTGCCCGCAAATTGCTTTACGTGGTATCAGCCACTTGCTATTTTGCCACTTTTAAATTCCATTTCCAATCGCTTTCGAAGAAAGGGAACACTTTCACACTTAAATTGAGGCCAGACATTGTTCGCACTCTTGTCGCCCAAAAGTCCTTAACTTGAGCGCCATTTAGCCTGGACATAGCTATTGCCATTGCCACTTCTACTCCTCCAAAAAGCAAACTATTGCATTTAGCTGGATGGTCGATAAAAAAAGGTGTATAGGAGTGGGTGGTCTTTAAGTATAGGTGAGTGTGTATATTGAGTGGTTTGTCTTTCTTCTTTTTCTTTTCGACTCTAGCGTTCTTGTTGTAGCCTAATTCAATTTAAGCTTAAGACAATTTTCTGCAGAAAATGAAATTATTAAAAAAAGGTTTGAAGATTTTATCGAAAATAATTTGTGTGTGGAAAAACTAAGAAGTACATAAAATCAACTTCAATGAAAAGAGTGTCCGGTCATTTTTGGAATAAATGTTTTAACCTCGAATAAAGCAATAATAAGAGCAGCACCAGCTGTTGTTGAATCTGATTAAGTTTTAATTAATAAAACAAATGTCAGAACAACATCAATCTCTCACTCTGTCTCATTTATTCTCTTCCTATCGCTTTGTTGTTTTACTCTCCGCCTCTGCCTCAGACTCATTATGCATTTAACATGCATTAACCTCATGCCGTGTAAATGCAATTTAAAATGCCAACTGCAACACATAAATTTCATGCGTAAATAATGTAGAAATTAATAAGAGTTCCATGGCCATAACTCTTAATTACCAATATACTTTGTTCCCTTTCTCTCTCTATCTGTTTTTGTGTAGGTGTGAGACCGGGAAAGCGACTATAAAACGAAAAGCCACTGTATAACGATGATAAGGATAGAGAGAAATAAAGATAAGCGTTATTATGATGAATAAAACAAAAGAATAAGGAATTGCAGTTTATCACCATTAATATGCTTTAACTTTAGGTTGAAGAACAGAAAACGGATTGCTAGATTCATCGTGTCCTTCTTTAGAGTCATCAAATCATCGACAGTCTCTTCTTATGACTTTCTTGGCTATGTATCTTGTGTGTGTGTATGTCTTTTTCTGCTCTAGCATTTAAAACTCATTAGCTGCTGCTAATCGCTGACATGCTGAAACTTTCTGGACTCTCCCTAATTCTGGATGTGTATGTGCTAAACATACACATGCAAACGCCCATTAAGGAAACACAATGTCCATCAGGCTATAACAGTACCAAAATCAAGATGAAATATTCAAGCAAACACAGGTATAGGCTTAAATTGAATAGTAAGTTCAAGTTGTAACATAAATGCCAAATTTCGGTCGATTTTCCATAAACGCATTATGAGGTTTTTGTTACGGTAACATATTTTTTGTGAAGTGTTTCAAATTTTTCGCGACCGGTTAGATTCAGAGTTCATATTTGTTCTCAAACCAAAGATTTTTACTTAACAAATTACCCGCTCTATAGTTTTTTTCTCCTTTTATCAATAAAGCCCAAAAATCATTCGACAAATTGCCCAGTTGTCCGTTTTTTCTATTCTGTCCGCATGTCCGTGTCAACTACGTGTCGAAAATGCTGTTAACTGTAACGCCTCTGACCCACCACACCACCGCCCTCGTCTCAACGCTAGCCCCTTGATTTTTTATACAATAAATAAGGCAGGCGACGGAAAAAAAGGAAAATAACAAGAACCAACCAACCAAAATGTTGCTGACATTTGCAACAATTTCCGCTTTTGGTTGGTTACATCCTGCATCATCCTGGCTCGTGTTTTGCAACCCCATTCCCCATCAGACTCCCATTGTATGCAATGGGAATGTGAATGCGGCTGGCACTGTTCTTTTTTTATGATTATTATAAGCTTTTGCTCTTTTTCTGGTGTTTGCTTGGTGGGGTTTGGGTGAAACGGAAAATTTCAGTTAGCCATTCTTTGTGCTTTCGTTTTTCGTACTTCTACCCCTACATTCGTTTCATTTTTGTGTTGTGTCATCATCGACACGCAAGTCAAACAAATCAACAAACAAATATAAGTGAAAAGGGCAGTTCTGGGGTTAAAGGTAAATGAAAAGACAGGAGCTCGGACTCAAACTCCAGCCTTCTTGCGCTCTTTTCTCTCCTGTGTACCGCAATTCGTGACCAGGACAAACAGAAGCATGAGTTTGCCTAAAGTTTTTTTGTTGTTTTCGTTTTTTTTTTTTTTTTTGTTCTTTACTCTTATTGTTGTTGGTCGTCTTTTTATGACCTTTTCTCCTTTTGCTTATTTTTTACGTGGAATAATTGAAGTTTCATTTGAGTTACTCTTCAACAAGTTTAACTAAAGTTTTGCGGTCAAAAAAAAAAACAAGGCAAACGAAAAAAGGTTAAGCTTAATTAAATATTAATAGAGCGGGAGTAAAATGGAAAGGGGTTTTCGGGTGAAGGTCTATCAATTGAAAATTTATAAGCTCTTGCTTCTGCTTCTCTCGTCGGTTTTTTTTGGCGAGAATTCAATTTACACCAGTTGCCAGTTGATTTTATTTGTTTTTACTCAAATTGTAAATGACCAAAGAGAAAGTGTGTAAACAAATAGAATCGGCCCTCGCCACGCCCCCCCTACTCCTACAGCGGAAGCGGCTGTTGCGGCTCCTCCTCCCCAGCCGCTGTCGCAGCCGCAGTCGTTCCTAATGTGTTGAACATGTTGCCTTGTAATGTGCTGACAACACGCAATGAACGGAGGAACACACACAGCGGACCGGAGGGATCCAAAATCCTCAGGCCATCTGCAGACCAAAGACAAATGACAATTCCGCATGCCACCCACGCCAGTCCAACGCTTACCCAACAACAGCCCTAAAAAGTACACTCAGCGAAATATTTCAAGAATTTTAAGGCATTATTACAGTTGACTTATTCTAATAAGAAATAATGCGAGAATTTTGTTCGTCAGTGTAGACTGTAGTTTTGTTGTACTGTTTGCTCTGTTTCCGCTTCAGTTCCTTGGGGAAGTTGGTCAAATAGAATGGATTTTTGGTGCGTGCTGTTTGATCAGTTAGTTGCCACTTTGGGGGCCTTCATTAGATGCTGCATCTTACTCTTGTTGGCAATTAGGGCTCCATACATATACATATATCTTTGTGTGTTTTTGGGTTTGCCATATTAATATGTTGGTGTAGTGGAAATTAAATTTAAGAAAACTTTTATAAACTTGTATGATGCTGCCATTCAAAATGCACTTTCTGTCTACATGTGTATGTGTCTGTGGGTGTGAGAATGTTGGCTGAGAGTCAATCATAAAATATGAAATTTATACAGCCCAATAGACACGCTTCACCCCACGTCCCTCCTACACCTACAATAACCCTGCAGGAGATGCATTCGAGCGCAGAATTCTCACACGAGTGGGGCTACAACAGGCCAAGAAGGGCGAAGTGGGCAGTAGAGGATTGCCAACGTCAGCCATTTGAGCGGAAACCGGAAATCAACTTTAGGGCTGCTTTTGTTTATGCGATTCTGTTGTTTTTTTTATACCACTATACATACAACTACCGCCTGCATCAACAGAAACTGCCATAACAAAAACTTACGAGGTACCATAGCTAACTAAGTCCAGGGCCGCATCACAACACAAAAATTCAAATGTATTTTAGCTTTTAACAATCGTAAAAAAGTGCGTAAAAGTCGATATTCTATTTACAAAATATCCCAAGTTTTTGCTGATCACTGTTTTTTAATACGAAAATATATTACTTAAATTAAATGCCAAGAATCTGTCATTTAGATAGAGCATTTGGTCCGGCCCTGTTTTGAATTTGTGTTTCATTTTTGCTAGTTTTTTATTCTTTTTATTTGTTTAGCGTGCCAAAATGAGTGCGAGCGAGGGGACTATTTATTTTCGCATAGCTTTTTGATGTTTTATGCAAGCTGAGAGTCAGTCTGCTAGTCCTGCCCATTTGCCTGTCTATTTTTTGTTAAAGGCAGTGCTTCTTTAACAGGACTGTGATACCATCAAACCATATTTGCTAAATTTAAAGAAAACACATACAAGTTGTGCTTACAAACTAAAACAATAAAAAAGTGGAAGCAAAAAACAAATAAATTTAACAAAAATACGCAGTTAAAGCTTTAAAATTGCTGAAACATAAATCATTAAACAAGGATAGGGGGTGGAAGGCATTGGGAAGGCAAGTCCCACTGAAAATGTTCCATAGTTCATTTACCTAGCTAAGAGCAACTGCTTGTTTGGTACCTGGAAAATTCCTCCTTAGCTGCTGCTGCCACTTGGTGGCGTGCAACTTTTAGCCAACAGCAGCAACAACAACAAAAGCACTCCCCACAAAAAGCAAGTAAAAATGGTCAAAAACCATTGAAGCATGATTTTAATGGCCAAGTCAAGGGGTGAGTAGGTGGATCCAGAGGGGTAAATATTACAAAAAGAGGAGTGCCAGTGGTAGATGTGTGGGGTGGTTGAGCAATTCATTTAATTCGTGTTGCATGTAACAGCAAATGTTGTAGCTTAACTGAATGCAATCGCCGCACAGTAGTACACAATTTACCATTCGGTATCGCCACGTTGTCTTTTCCTAAATTAAACTTCTTTCTAAATAATGCTACGACATCATTTTGTCCATTTTTCGCCCTCTTTCATTACACTGTGTTTGAGGGGAGCTAGAAAAAGAAGAATAAAAGAATCGCACAGGGCACTTCCTTTTCTGCCCTTTTTGCGCAAACATAATTTTCTTTTCCGCCTATTTACGCCACAAAATGAAAGCGGAAGTCGAGCGAACCGGGTGGATCCGGCGGAGCAGGAGCAGGGGTTAGGAGCCGATAAATAAGAAAAGGCATCGACTGTCGTTTGTCGTCGTTTCAAAGTAGTGCCGGCATGCATAGAATATGCCCAAAAAATTACATTTAAGCTAAATAAAAAACCATAAGAGGGTAAGGAAATCGAGAAGTCGGAAATTGAATGGGGCCCATTGTGAGCGATAGACATATATAATAGACAATTTAGCAGGCAATAGAAATTCGGAATACTTCTCCTTTTATTTAATTTCTTTAAGAATTACAGTAAATTTCTTAGGTTTAATGATTTTTATTTACTTTCATTGAAGGTATGTGTATTGTCAAACCTTCTACTTTATGGTAAACTCACGCAAGTACTCTAAATGTCAAATGTAAATAAAAAATGAAGTAAGTAAGTCGTCTCGCCGACTTGGGTATACCATACACCAGTAAAACAAATATTTCAAATTTGTAATAACTAATGCATTTGCTGATTTTAAAAAATTCTGTTCACATGCTTTTTACAAGCATATCTCAGTATCTCGCGCACTTATGCATATTAGCACCCTAGCGCCCCCACCCGCCAACGGCCATCTCCGGCCTTATGCAAAAACGTTTATATGAATAACTCAGCTGTTTTTTGTCCGATTTTGATCAAATTTGGTATTTTGCTCGGTATTACTATCAAATTTAAGTGTGCCAAATTTGATTGCCCAAGGTAAAAAAGGGAGATAATCGAGTTTTTCAAATTTCGGGGGCGGAAAAGGGCGTGGCAAAATCTTTATACATACAAATTGTACGCATTTACTAAGCAAATATAGATACCAAATGTGGTGTCTCTAGCTGCAATAGTTTTTGAGATAATCGTTTTTTTTGAATTGCGGGGGGCGGAAAGGGGCGTGAAATAAACTTGATCACTCTACATACTACATGACCAAATTTGGTGGCTCTAGCTTTTATAGTCTCCGAGATCTAGGTGTTCATACGGACAGACGGACAGACGGACGGACGGACAGACGGACGGACAGACGGACATGGCTAGATCGACTCGGCTGTTGATACTGATCAAGAATATATATACTTTATGGGGTCGGAAAAGCTTCCTTCTCCCTGTTACATACATTTTGGCGACTTTAATATACCATTTCACCCTATGGGTGTATGGTATAAAAATCCAATCAAACTTCATTAGCCATGCCGGGAAATTGGGTCGTGAAATGTCCATTAAAAATCAGATAGAAATTATAGGAAAACCCCACACAAAAACACACACTTACATACACACTGTATCAACTTTTTAATGCACGATATCAAACGATTCAATGGCCATATATAATCGCGCTAAATCGCAACTTTGCATGGGCAAGTGGTTCGGGTTGGGGGTATCAGTTAGAGGTTGATGTTAGTAAGGGAGGTACATCTAAACTATATTTGAAATGGCTTCGATATCCACTGAACCGTCACGTCTCCGCGCTTACTCTCCTGACCAGCAGCAGCAGCAACATTTGACGTGCGTTCGCGTAATTACAGTCCAAAATGTCGACATGTTTCTATCCCCATAACGTTCTACCTACTAGTGCTTCTCCATAATCATTCGTCTCTACATGTATGTACCTCCTTCTTAGACTTCTCTCCCCACTCTATCCGCTCGCCTTATTGCTTATGCAAAATTTTCAATTGTGTTTTGGTGGAATTGCGGATGGGGACAGACAGTGTCGCCTCTAATGTAGCTCGTGCAATTTGCCAGAGAACTGAAACTAAATTGTTCTATTGTATTTAAGTTAATTACTCATACTAATGCTAATTTGTGTCGTTGTCATTTCGTCGCTGCTGTAAAACAATTGTCATGAGTCTCCTTCTACTTAAATATCAAACATTTGAATTTTGAGGGCTTTTTTTTAAATTTTTTGATGCAGAAACATTATACATTTCTCTCAATATAAAGAATAAAACTAGACGATTTCTAACCGGTCTACACTTGGAGTTAAATATTTTAGATTATATAGTATAAGAATGGATGACTGAACACAGATCATAGGTATCACGTTAAACCACATAAAACTAATTTTTCGTTATAAAATTGATTTTTTACCCCCTATTCAAAGTAAATTACTTGTTTTATACATTGCAATTATATTTGAAACGCAGTTCACTTGGACATTCCATTGATATAAACTAGAACACGTTTCTATATACCCATTTGATTTAATCATGATTATTATTGTATATATTTGTACATATATGTTCAGATATGGAACTTTCATGTATATATAGTTATATATATGTATATAAATGATACTATGTACGTTTTAACCTTCACGCTTTGCTAACTTTGACAGTTGATGGCGACGTCATATTGTCAGAACATCCAAAGTTAATTATTTTATTTGCGACGTTTGCGTAATGTTTGACAAATTAGTAGCACACAAAGGCAACATTGCAATACAGCAATACCAGCAGCAAGCAACAGGAAGTTAATGACTTTTGCTGTGGCTTACACACAAAATAAAATAAAGACTGGAGAAAAAGTAAAGTAGATGAAAAATAATAACCTGGAATAGATTTAAATGTGGTGGGGGATTTGTTTACTCAAATTACACATTGGTCCAAGGAAAAGGAGGGTGGGTTAGGGAGAGTTGGGGATTTGTGTAGGGGTAGGGCAAGGTGTTGGTTGTGGTAAATGTTAACTACTCTATGACTTATGCAACTCTTCTCGAGTAACCACAAAAGCCAAGCAATGTTATTCAACTTCTCGTGTTACCACGCCTCCTCTAAGCAGCAGCACCAGTAGCCTTAGGCCACACATTCAAGTTACTCCACCCTCAAAAGGCCACCGGCCCCACCGCATCCCGTCTGTCCCATGCTTTTCTATGACAATTGCATGTGGTTTAATGAGCTAATGAAATAATAAATATTAATCAGGCGCCAATTACTCAATCGTTGGACGTACTGAAGCTGATTTTATTGCATTTGCCTTGCCTTGGCTTGGCAAATTGATTTTATTTGAGATTTCTATGAACATTAAATATAAATTTTTGAAGATTGAGTCCAGCAATTGTTTAAGTTAGCCATGAGCCACTAGCAGTCTCCCTTTTACTCTTTAGTATTATGGCCAGCAGTAATTACACATTCAGTCAGTTACAAAGTTTATCAATCACTCGATCGCTTCCAACAACTCAATCATTTTAATTGAGATTAAAAACACACACAAACACAAACGGAAACATATACATACTCAAAGTAAGAAAATAATAATTTACAAGCAACTTTCGCCTACAAAAGAAAACTAAATTTTCCATGTGCCAGTTCCCAAGTAAATTTATAAAATGGGAAAGGTCTCACTACTCGGAGTATGTGTCTGTAATTGCTGAAATTATATTCATGATGATGAAGGCATCAACAAACACAAAATTGTGCAAATAAATTGCAAAATTGAAATTAAAAATGTTCAACATTTACAAAAACTAACAGAAAAAAGTGGCCAAAAGTATTTCTATTTATTGGTTAACCGATATTGGCCTAAATCAAATCAAATGCTAGGTGTTTGCAATACATGAATGAAATTGAAATGGCAAAATCCTTGAACTGAATTGTGCTAATAAATTGGAATTTTTGTTTTGTGCTGCTAGAGACAAAAGATTCTGATTGAAATGTAATTTAATTACAACAAACTATAGTGAACTATAATTTTTCTCAAATATGCATATACATATGGGTACGTACTTGCACCTACTTACATAATCTCAATTCATTTGACCGATATCGAAATGATATAATTGTTAGGAAATTTTACTTGAAATTTACCCACTGCCAGCAATTATTTGTGTTGAACTTGTTGCATTCTGTTATTGCAATTAAGAGATTCAATTTGAAATTTCCATTTTCAGATGTTTACCCATGTTGCTTCTGTCATTTGGCAAACAAATTATTAGCAACGAAACCAGCTTGCTACAGCCTTTCAGTCTTTTCTCTATTCTCTCCATCTTTCTCACTCGAGGCAGATTGCCCACTTTTGATAAATATGCTCAGGCTGCTGGCTTCTGGCTGCTTCTTCTGCACCGGAGACATCCAGACACTTTCATCAAGTTTATCGCGGCAATTTCATCTCATGACTAAAGGGAAAAACAGAAAGTTGAGTGGCATTTCCCAGAACTGATTTCTTAGCTGAAAAGTATGTGTGTGTATTGTAGCTAGTTGTGATTTCTCCTCGTCTTTTTGCAATGATAAGATAAGATTTTTTTTTCTCTTTTGGCAACTAATCAGAAAACCATTTCGGCAAATGGGCCATTAATAGCGCTAGGCTGGGGCGTGGCTGCATAAGCCGACTTAAAGTTGCAAAACTTTTTGCTAAGCCAATTTGTCAACACCTGCACATGGAAGGGAAGGGCACAAAATAGTTGTAAAAGAACACAACATGCTGCAAAAGAAGGGGAAAAGGGCGGAAAGAGACAAAGGAGGGAATTTATTTTACGTGTTTGGCCAACAACCTTAAACCGCCAACGAAGAAAACCACTGAAAATTCTCATTAAAATGTGTCGTCTCTATCTCTCTTCTTTTCTGTCTATCACGTTATTTGCTGGATGCTTTTGATGTAGAGATAATTTGTTAGCAAATGTGGTTACATCATTAGCGTGCAGCGTCTGCCTCAGCCAAGCTTCCTGCGACCTCCAGACTCCAGGCTCTAGGCATCCCCTCCCTTGCTTACTTTCTCTGCCCTTTATGTGCGTGTGTCTGTAATAAATTTATTAGTCTTCTTCGCGTCATCCTCCCCGTCCACTTGCCGTAATCCATTCTTCACACAACTGCCAAATGATGCATGAAACGTTGGCCCCATGGACAATATATTAACGGTGAAGTTTTACAAACAAGTATGAAACAAAGGAACAACATCTTCCTTTTACTTCCCATCCCTAGCCCCTCATCAACGTATCCTGACAGTTCCTTGAACTTCAGCTTGTAGACAAATTATTTAGACTGCCTTTTACCTGCACCGAAGTGAGGGTTGAAGATGCGGTGTATACATGTATCTATGTATATATTAAAACCGTCATTTTAATGAGGTTTATGATATTAATCTTTGTTGACAACATATGCGTGTGTTGGTAAGTAAGTTGTCTACCGCATTGAAGAAGAAACCGCAGCAGCATATTAAAAAGAAATTAAATTTGACCCTGTCATATGCTTAAAATGAATAGATAACTCAGCTTTAAAAATCGTCTGTGAGAAATTTTATAATTTTTTCATTTGAAATGCCAACTCATAGTACAATTTTTTGCACACTAATGGAATGTTGCAGACCAAAAAATACTTGCATGTGCAAAAGTGTCGGGCACAAAAGTTCATGACTGGGGCCAAGCTTCATTCGACAAATTCCCATTTGCAACTTGGCTAAGTTGCCGTTGTTAATTAATGTCAGGATATGCCAGGAAATATTTTACATTTTTTGACATTTATAAATAAAGAGAGAGAAAAAAAGTAAGAGCTGACTAGTTTTATATATTTCTATTCCGTATTTCCTAAATAATAACTAGCTATCAAAATATCAAGTATACGCCCCATAAATATTCATTTCTCGAAGCACTTCTAAATAGCTTATGTAATGAGTGTATAAAGCACAAACACACACTCATAATATGGTTGTGTGTGTGTGTGTGTGGCAAGCATTTTGCCACTTTAATGGCCACAAATACATCATGACTTTTCATAAGTGTCTGCCACTTGAGGCATGCCCTGAAACACCCACCCCATCCACTAATTCTCTTATACTTTTTGCACCCCTACAAGCTGTTTTTCCTAGCCAAGGACATTATCATCGTCGTCGTCGACGTCGTTGTCGTCTGAGCCATCCTGTATCCTCCTTCTAGTATTTGCCGTCTTGCTCTTGCTCGTATCTGCTGTTTTAGTATCTCTATACATCTCGCTTACTTGGCAACAACTCGTCATATTTATGTTGAGAACATTTAAGCCAACTTGACGATTGTTGGGCTAAGACAAGGGCGGTTAACTCGAGATGTACCTATATATGCATGTATATATATGCCACAATTTAGTTACAATTGGCAAACACAGATGACCAATATTAAATGCCAAAGATTAAAAAGAAGTAACTATATCCATCACTCTCAACAACTTTCTGGTCTTCGTCTTCTTCAATTAGAAAATAAACTTTTGTTTTTGTTCCTTGCAAACATCTGTCAGATGCATTAATTTAATAACTGCAAATGTTACATGGCAACCATGTCCGATTGCCGACATCAAAACTTTTGCTTTCTCAAAACATGAAGCATAACTTTTGTCCAGCAAACATACCCAATACATACAAATGTACATGTAAATATTGTATATTATATTTACATATATTTAAATATGGGTTAAGATATATACTATAGTGGCTGCTGTTAATGCCATCCATCATTAACATTAAATTTTAAGTAGGAAATAATGGACGACACACACAAATCGTGGGGTATATTGTGCGTGCTCACAATTTTTCTATGAAATATTCATAAATAAAAGTGGCAGAGGGAGGAACCACTTGGTAATGCGTGGCACGTCGGGACAACAGAATAAAACAAACGAAGCAGAGAACGTAGATGTTCATTGATATGCAAAGTAATCCTAAAAAAACAGGATACCTAACATACATAATGAAAATATAATTTAAAGTGCAGAGAAATGGCGAAGCAAGCCGTACAAGCATTTTTAAAAGCCACAGAGACTGGAATAACGGGAAGAGGCCACTGAGCATCGCAGCATTTTTTTACTTCATTAAGTGGACCGCAGATTTTTTGTAATGCGCCGATTCTAAGCGGCAAAAATAAAAAATATCTGAGTTTCGTCGACGGTCGACGGTCAAGAGAAACAACAGCTTGATGCAGATGAGGAAGGAGCCAAAAGCAACGACAAGGAGGCGAGGAAAGCTTGCTAGAGGCAAAACCCAACCGCACATTATGTTAATGAGCTTTTTGATACCTAGCAACGGCGGCAATGGCTGCTGCAGTTACATGTTAATTATTACAGCCGCTGATCCTGTGCTCTGCTTGGCTGACCTCCTGCCAGCCGTTCCTACCTTTTTGTTACGTTTCTATCCCGGCGCTCCCTTGGCGGCGGCCCTTTGCTTTGGATAGAACTATCTTTTAATTTTCCCCATTTTCACCTCACTCAAATGCAGGCTGACAAATTATGCGCCTGAAAATATTTCATTTTTTCCATTTTGCTTTTTTACCTTTCCCCAGTTTATTATTGTTATATTTTCTCTTTTTTGCAATGCGGTTTAATTATTAAAATGTTGCATATTTTTAGGTACTCTGCACTCTTTTTATTTATTTTTTTTTTTTACATATTAAATGCATTTATTTTTTTGTTTGTCTTTTTGACGTAGGCTAATTAAATTAATAGCATAAATCTGAATGCTCAGCCGCCAATTGTAGAGGATTTTGTAACTATAATCCAAAAGGCAAGCGCCGACGCCCAGTGGATTGTGGTTAGACCGCAAACCAGGCACTGCACTAGGTGAAGCTACCGTGTAATACCAACTAAACCAACTAAATGTGTTCTTTGTGGCTGATGAGCGAAAATTCCGCAATTTTCATAAAACAAAAACACAAAGCAACGCGATTTTTTGCATAAATATTTAAATAATTTATGTATAAACAGGAAATCAGGAACAATTTTTATCCTACTTATCAATATGATTGCCAGTTATTCTCTTCGTTTTAAGAGTAATCTCCTGAAGGAAAAAACTGTGCAGAAAATCACACAATTCCCAAATCTGGTTGACATTCTTTTTTGTATCGTAAACTAATTTCGTCGATGACAAACAAACAACTCACAAATCAATGAAACATGTGATGGCGTTGCTGATGTCGATGGCGATGGCTGCTGCTTGTCAACGTCGATTTCACAAACAAAATCCCTGCGACAGATTTACCCACAAAAATTCACTAACCGACCTGGACATCGGAGCGGTGGCAGTGGTAACAACTCAACCAAAAACCCCTTCGATGAAAATGTGCCCAGACATTTACACATATTTCAAATCTACTCGTCCATTTGTCCATTCAAGGACTACGGCAAATGCAACGCAACGAAACGCATCATTAAATGATTTGGTAACCTGATTAGGCAACGTGATCGGTATTTCTGATAACCATGCAGGCTAGGGTTGTAAACGTTGCGTAATTGTTGCAAATTCGCCCACCATTCCTCTTCTTATACCCCAACATCCACACTATCCTGCTATCAATGGCCGCCAAATGAGTGTAAATTGTAGAGCACAGCTCAGCCACAGCACCCATTCAAAGGCAATTGAAATTTTTGCGCTCTTTAACTCATATTTACTTTTTGGTCATTTCTCCTTATCTCACGTAACCAAATATGTTTGCGGACAGAGAGAATGCAACAGAATATATTTGTAAATTGCACGAACAGGGCCGAATTCAACCAGAAGAAAAGCATAAAAAACTCTTTGAGTGCAAAAAAAAAAAAAACACATTGATTATAAACTAACATAAACTAAATCATCAACAAAGTCAGGTATTAAAAGATTTAAATTAAACTACAAAAAATAAGTAGGATAATTTTTAATATTTTTTAACGAGACATTTCATTTAAAATAAGTTGCAAAACATCAAGAACATCTGGCAAACAGAAATAACTTTTTTTTTGGTTCGGGTTAGGCACCGACTCACATGATTAACCAAGCGCAGATATAATTGTAATTGGTTTTTATTGTTGCTGCTCTCAACTGTGTCGCTGGTGGAATTTGATTGTAGCTACTGCTACTGCATACAATTGTCGTTGGCTTGTTCTTTACTAGCGAGTTTTTTGAAACTGAATCGCAATTCTTGCCTAGCCTATACCCCTCTCTGCATCTTTCTCTTTCTCCTCTTTCCGTGTGTGTCGCCACACACACTAATTAGCGTATATTTCACCTGGCCCAAGTGCTGTGGGGCAAGCCAAAAGAACCCGAAAAACGGATTTCATCTTTGCCTAGTCTCGTGGTATTCATTTGTGTATCCGTGTGTGTGTCTAAATGTGCATTACTCGGTATATATGTATATGTGTTTGCGTGTGTGTGCGTGTATGTGTGTTGGTTCTTGCAATTACAATTGCAATTATCATTGTCCGCTGCGGACTTTTGTCGAGTGTAGAGAAACTAGTTTAATTTTGATTTGTCAGTTTTGTCTCATTTTGTGAGCTGTAATGGAATTTTTAATGTCCCTGACTTTCTGCAAGCATAGGGGCCTTGACTGACCCGTTGATAAGCTTAACTCTATCTCTATCTCTTTCAGTGGTACAAAACCAGGAATAAATGTTAGCAAAGTTAAGTTACACTTAGTAGAGTTAGAGGTAAAATGTTGTGAGCAACATTCTTAACTTTTCTCTTGTACTCTACTTTGTTGCATAGTTTTACGTGCATCTTATGGCATGACGCAGCTTGAAATTAGCTCAGACAGGACCAAGCACAAGACTTTTGGCCGGGAAAGAACGGTAACGGTACTGTCTTTTCATGATGTTTTCTTTATGGACATAAAAGAAATATATGAAATTCCTACATCAAACTAAAACTGTTACTCATTAATTAAACAAATAAACGCGTTTGTTATTCTTACAATCATTTTGATTATAATTAATAAATGGTAAACTAAATACAGATGTGCATGTATTTATGCTATGTAATGCCATTATTATGATCTAATTAAATTTGCAATTTTCTAAATAGAGTTTTTTTTGTTTGTGGAAATGGAAAATGCATAATCATGACAGGAAATGGGCGCAGTATTTTTATGTCAACTTTAATTATGGCAAATCATTTTAGTAACTGCCTGCCAGAGGTGCGCCAGGGCAATTAGACTTCCTCCCCTTTTCTATCCCATACATTTGAAATGTTGTGTGTGTTCGTTCGAGGGCCAAATTATGTCACGTTTTGGTTCAATGATCAGCTCAATGATGATTTCACAGTGATTGCCTGTGCACTATGCATGGCGCAACTAGCTAAATGGGCGTGGCATTTGCTGTGCTGAGCTTCCATTCGCGCAATATCACTGGCAATTAATCTGACTCTACCCATCACCCAATCTCTTTATCTGGTTTACTAATTTGCACGCCTGGGAAATGGAGGTATCAAAAATAATGCTAAAACTCAAATAACTTTTTGATGTAGCAAATTTGAGTGTGTGTTTTTTTCGGATTCTGCAAATTGATGCGGCTCAAAGTCAGTATATAAAGTAGGTTTTTTCCCATGCATTTCGCTGATTTGCATTTTGTCAATTTATTTGCATATTTTTTTGCGCCAGAAAATATGCAACACAAAATTGTTATTAATATTTTAATGCAAAAAGTGCGATAGGGAGGCCACGAAAAGGACAAGGCGAGAGAGATAGAGAAAGGAGAGGAAGAATTTGGAGCCGGCTTAGTGCGCTGATTTAAAGCAAACACAGAGTGTAAGCGCTAGGGCTGACGGCCTGACTGTCAGACGGATGGGAGGGAGCACTAGAGTTTGGGTATCAAGAGAGATTTGTTGCCCTTCTCCTCTGCTGCCCGGCATCACACTTCTCGACTGCTGCATGCCAAAGTGTGCGCAAATATTTGGAAAATGTTGCAACTGGCACAAAAAGCATTAAATATTTATTGAGTTCACAAAAAATAAAGGAAAACCAAACAAAAATATTGGCCAAAGCTTAAACCTTTAAAGATGATCATAATTTTTTGGGTAAAACTGTAAAAATCATATAGTTGACATACGGAAAGCGTCATTAAAATGCGAAAAGTATATCCCGGAGCTCAAATTAAGTAAGTAAAAGGTGGAAAAACAGGAATTATTTATTCTGGTTGGGGGAAATTGTGAAAAACTTACAAACCAACAATAATAAATTATTCCCAAATGCAAGTCGTCGTGGCCAACAGAAAAAGGTGCAAAGCAAATTGAATAAAAACTCGAAGAAAAACTCAAACAGAAAGAAGAAAGATGGGATGGGGCACCAGGAAACAGATATGGAGCAGGAGTAGAAGCAGAAGGTGACTGCGGCATCCAGTCGAGCATGAAAACAGTGCGCCGCATGCATCCTGCCTGGATGCTTCCATCTTTTTCATCCTTCGTCCATGGGGCAGTCAACGGTATAATTTCTCATATACATGTCACGCGTCCCAACGAACCGTGCCAAATGTGTTGAGACACTTGGACACGTGGTGTGTGTGTATGTAAGGGGTGGGGCTCCAGACACACACACACACAAACATTTTGGTCAGTTGGCTGGTTTAAGCACAAAGTTTTATGCGCCGCATTGCATAAAACACGAAATATGTTAAGGCAAAAACATGAAGCATGAGGGTGAAGGCAAAGGGATAGCAGACACGTCCAGGACACTTGGACAGTTATTACCCGGTTGGTTGTATCCCGATGTTGTGTGTACACATCTTGTCCAAGAGTACACCTCCTTTCTCTCCCAACCTGCCTCTTTGGCTGTATCATCTCTTTAAGCAGGGACAATGCAAGCAGAAACATTGTCAGCGAGTGTCTTGAAGCTGCCTTGGAATGTACGTTCTTCTCGTGCTTCATCCTCGTCTCCGTTTACATTTCCATCTCCATCTTCATCCTTATCCTTTTAGTGGCTTATTTATGGCAAACTTTAACTCCCATTAGACACATTTCAATGCATATGCAAAGTAAGAACTCAAAGATTTATGTGGCCAAGTGCATAAGCAACGCAAAACTCTTTTTCTAAAGACATCAAGTGGATATACATATCTTTTTGTTACAGCCAGGGTGTTTTCAAGCTTAGCATAAGTCGCAAAATATAAATCCTTGAACTTACATCAAATATTAAATCAGCTTAACATATTATACAATTATGTGAAATTATTAACTTTTGCATTTGCCACTTCTCATTAGGTTAAAATTTCATTTCATTTGTTTTCCCATAAACCGACCTAAATTCAATATTTTTCCATTTCTTTTCTTTTTAGGTATGTACACAGATGAATTCGCGATGTGCCCATCAATTTCATTTATTGAGTTCATCTGTAAGTGCGCCATAATCTATGTATTAGTATTTGGCCTGGGCGAGATATCAACACAAACCCAAAAAAAGAAGAGACTGACAATCGCTAGGCAACAGAATCTCTGAGAATGTCAAGCAATAAATTAGTCGCAAATTAATATTAATGCGAGAGCATTTATCGCCGTCAGCGCCTAGCAAGCATTTGTACCTCAACTAGTCCTACCCCGGTTCCCCATCGCTAAGACCCTTTCCTCTAATAATGAATTTGCTCGCAAATCTTTTCTTGGCGGACAAGTGCAAGAAAAAATGCTGCACATATGGTAAAAGTACTTTGTAAGATTTTGACAGTTGGCTGAATAATTGCAATTTGATGCTAAAATTGCCCTGAATAGCGAGTTGTAGAAGAGCTCATATACTGGGAGAGCCAAAGAAAAGTCAATGAAAACAAATTTCTACAAACAATATGTCCAGTTTATTCTACTCGAAATTTAAAATTTCAAAAAGCCATAAAACAATGTGCCATATTATATAATTTTAATGCTGTACACTCCTTCTCTCTACTTGCCACCTGCACGTCCTGTGTTTAAGTCACGTGTATGTGTCTACTAGAGTTTGTGCTCCAGTTTCAAGCCAAACAACCAACCAACTAACCAGCCAAGTAAAGGGATCTCACTTTTTCGGCCACGTCTCTTTATGTTTACCCATTCACGACATGTTTCGGCAAGTGCTGAAAATTTGTTTGGCAGCGCCCAACTTCCCATTCCCGTTTACTATTAAGGCCTCATCCCTCTTGCTGTACACATACATACTCACACACACACACACACACACACAAAGCCAAGTTTTTTGACGCTGGATGTTTGCTACATTTTGGAGCTATTAAATTTTCGTGTCTACCACCAACTGCTTTGACTCGGCTCCGCTAGTTGTGGCTAAGCCCTGATAAATTTAATGTGTTTTTGTTGGCGCCTGTCGCCGCTCTACTCATATCACGGCCCTTCTCTTTCTTCTGTGTCTTTTGTTTGCTGTTATCATAGTGTTTCGCTCATCATTGTCATTCTAGTGCTAGTGCCTGAGCTTTGGGCTCCATATCATGTCAATGTAGAAACAATGGCCTGACAACATTCCATCAATAACAACCCAACAGATGTGGCACGGACTGCAAAACACAGGCTTAAATTCCTGGCAGACCAACCAATTTCAACTTTAAGTTTTGCTATTTACACAAGTGCTAAGAAGTTCTTTTCTGTTCCCGTTCGTTTTTTTACAGTTGGGCCTGTCAACCGCCAGAAAAACCTTTTGCATATTGCAGTAGCTGTGAAAGTTCTGCCAATGTCATTGGCCGATGTTGGCCAGGACTGCAATATAAAAGAAAAAAATACAATTTCACCTCTGTAACTGTCTGCCACCCTTCTGCTCCTCCTTCTTTGCAAGTAGTTGGAAAATTACAACTGCTGGCCGCAGAAAAACGGGGGTGGTGGTAGTGAAAAAAACAACCATTTCCTGATCGAATCAAAGCAAAGCTGAAAAAAATATAAACCTCACCTGCATATGCAAAAAGAGGAGAAAGAGAGAGAGAAAGAGAGGTAGACAGACAAACGAAGAGCTACAAACTGTCAGTTGCAAGTTGATGGGTTAATGCCATTAGACGGCAGCAGCATTGATTTGATTGGCGTTGATTGGAAAATGCCATCAAAACTCTGTGATTCCACCCTGAAGAAAAAAAAAAAACGAAGAAAACTAGCCGACCAGACTTACTGTATGAATCCATTTATGGCATATCAGTAATAGGCTATTCAATTTCAAGTGTAATTCGCATTATATACTTCGATAAACATGTGAGAGATTCACTTAATTGTTATTTAGTTACGAACAAATCAATTGTTTAGTGCTGAACAAGTCTTGTCACACTTCACGCTGCTACTTGTACTTCTGGGTTTTCTTCAGTTGTCCAAATCCAGTTGGAAGCTTGATTTATATGCACATCAATCGTTGCCATGTTAGAATGTCCCATTCTGTTCAATAGATTTCTCCCTTCAAGGAATTTAATCAAGCATATCACATAACGTGTTGCCGTTAGCTACCTGAGCAAAGTTATTGCCTTTTGATTGATTTTGAGTTCAAGTGCAAGGCATGAAAGAAATTATTGTTCAAAAATCCTTCAGAGATGACAAAAGTTCTCATTTCCCTTTACCCTATTTCACTATCTACCATTTTTCAAGACATCAAAAATTCTTTCCAAATGTGGCCCAGGTTTTTGCAGAACATATGTATGCATCAGCAGCACCAAGAAAAGGAAACGAAGTTGCCACATTTAACACGTTTTAACAAGAAAAGTTAACATCCAGCTTATGATGTCAGTTTTTTAGTTATTTTTTTCTCTTCAAGCGAAAGCCAATAGAGCATGGAAAATAAAAAAAAAAAAAAAAAAATGGCAGATGCTGCCACAACAGCGGCAACAACAAAAACAAACCATGTGATAAGTGTATTGTTGGTTTTTGCTTTGTGCTTTTGCCTACTTTAGGGCGTTCGCTTCATTTGCCTTTTGGCTGGTTTTTCTCAGCTGTTAGTTGTCAGTCAGTTGCTGCCGCGTCAAGGGAAATCCACTTCACTTTTCTCACTTTGACATTTAACTGACAGTCGTTTGCTGCACATTTTCATTGTCACTCAAAAGTCGGCAGAATTCATTCCAGAATTCTTTCATTCTCCCTTTTTTACAATTTACTGCATCATAATTTCATTTCCCCCAAAGCGTCGGGAAGGGACGAGTTGAATTACATGAAGCAGAAAGTCATGAAAACTCATAATATTGATGAGGCTTTTACGGCAGGCCATGGCTAAAACGTGCAACCTGCAAAATGTGAGCAAAATTTGTGAAATAAGCCAGAAATCGCATAAAAATCAAGTCAACGATGCCAAAACCCGAAAAAATGGAAAAGGACTTACTGAATGAAGGCACAGGAAATGCAGTTGTCGTTTCAAGTTGTTTGCCACCAGCAAAGAAGACAAATCAAAATGGAAGGGGGAACCCATAAAGTGAAGAATTTGCCTCAACAATTTGGCAATTGTGTCCCGACTACATTATGGCAGGCACGTGCTCCTCTAGCATTTTGGCCCTGTGCAGGCAATGTGCATTGTGTGTGTTTGTGTGTGCATTTGGGAAAATATGGGTCGTATTTTCCTTTTTTCCCTCTTTTATTCTTTTTTATTTTTTTTTGTCGAACTTGATTTAATTTTGAGTTCATTTTGCAAGCAGCAAATAGAAAATAAATCGTTCAACATTGGCCACATCTACACAGACACACACATATATATACATTTCACTATAGAATATATAGCCTGAAACACTTTCTGCTTATCGGCGAAGCGCCAAGCATTTAGCTAAAGTTCGAAAAGCTCTGACAAACCACAGAGCATTTATATCTTTAGAGTCAGCCTATCATCTGCTATCTGCTATCCTGCGATGTAGCTGAATGGTTGGATGGCTGCCTGCTGCCGGCACAAAAACAATAAAATTGTTACAAAACGTTGCCTGAAGAGAAAGGAAAAGAGAGCGGAGCATGATGGGGATCAGAACCACTGATGGAGATGAAAAAGAAGAAGGAAGCGATAAAAAAAATGGCTGCCCATAAAAAGGCAACGATAAAATGCGACAAAACCCAACAAACAAACAAATCTTTTCAGGGGAAAGAGAAAAGAGAACGAGCAAACATTCCTCTGTTTGCCACAAAAATCACAGCTACTGCCACTAACACTGCTACAGTCAAATCCCCGGCCACATTTCCAGCCACAGCATGTTATCCTTAGAGGGCTTGAGGCGTCAGACAGACAGACAGTGAGACAATCAGACGGTCGCATGTGAAAAATGTCTTCATCTGCGGCGTTTTCTCTGCTTAGTGTGAGATTGCTGTGGATTGTCGTGAGTAGTTTAAATTGTGTGTTTGTATTATATCCTATATCCTACAAGCCGGGAGTATGATAAAAGGAATGAATACTCGTAAGTGGTTTAACGCTGTGACACTTGCAACTGAATTGATAACACCGGATGGTTAAACCGGTTGAGCTAATTTGATAACTTAGATTGCTTGTATTAATGCTTTGTTAATTTTGTACCAATAGCGAAAGCTGGTGTAATAGCCAGTTATAATGGCATATCATGGCAATGGTGTATCACTATGTGTTAATTTGTATTTTTGCATTTCATTATATTCATTCTACGTATCTTGTCCATTACCCAAAAGATATAAATATTAATATGGCAGTTGAAGATTGTTTTTATTGTTCCTTATTCACAATTATTACCATATTCGCAAACACACTCACACACACAGATGTTTTGCCTTGGCGTTTGCATTTCATTAGCCAGAGTGGAATCCGCCCTCCCCTTTCAAAAGTCTCGCTTCTGTCTCTTTTTTTCTCATTCTCTGTGTATCTTGCCATTTCTCTCTCCCATTGTAAAAAAAATAGAGCGCATTTAGCAAGAAAACAACAACAGACAAAAAAATACCTAGCGAATGCAAAGTATCCAAATAGACTCAAGGACACTCCAAGCCCTGTGTCCAAGTGTATCTGTCCTTTTGTCGTTCCACCCCCGCCTATATAAGAGTTTTGAGCTAAAAATATGCTAAGGGAAAGCTATCTTCATCTCACTCTAGCTTATATGTAGGTATGTTTGTATGCATGTATGTATGTTTGCTCAAGTGGTGTAAGTGTGTGACAAGCTCGCTTTAGTCTCTTTCCTCAACCCCTCTCCTGGACTCACACACGTCCAGTTTCTACACGTTGACTGCTTTTTATTTTTAGCCGAGCGGCTAATTGTGTATGGCAAGCCACTGCTGCTCGAGAGGATTGTGCCGCAGTCATTCGAATCGAAATATGTATATGTATAGATATATGTAGATATATACCATTTAAGTTATACACATGCATATGTATATTTTGTATAAGTGAGTGTGTGTGTACGTGTATGTGGGATGCGTGGGCACACATCGATGGCAACTCAAGTAAGTGTGAAAATTGCTGGTCATTATATGAGACAGAATGAAAGAGGATATGGAATGGGAGCTAAGGATGAACCAATATTAAATTCAGAATGGGTATGAGCTGACGGGCAGTCTCATCTCTATTAATAGACCCTAAAAATTCCCAAGACTTGGACGCAGTTCCCCTGCAGCAGCAGCAGTGCCAGCAACAACAATTTCTGTTGGCTGTTGACTGCATACATTTTCCACTTGGCCACCTGCCAAGCAGCTAATAAAGTTCTGCCAAAAGCTTTGCGAAAAAGTTTTGCCTAATTTGTGGAAAAAAAGGAAAACTGAAAAAACCCCAAGAGCCAGCGAAACAACTTAAAAAGGAGAAGAAGTTCTTTTTTAGAGTTTAAAATATTTTTGCCGAATGCAACAAAACAATCGCCCATTCTTATTCTTTTTTTCACCTGCAGCTGACAATTCCGACAAATTAAAGAAGCAAGGAATAGTTTAGATATAGTTAACGAATTAAATTTTGAAATGCTGAATGAATTTACCAGATCCTTGAGTATATCACAATGGTTTGGTTTTAATTGTATTGTAAAAATTAACTTAATGAGAGATATTCACCTGCGCTTAATATTTGCCATTCTCTCTCTCTGTGCTTCTCTTTCTATACCCGTTTGCTTTGGGAAACTTTTTGTCTATGGCTTTAATTGCAAAGAGCGGGCAAAACGAGTTGGTAGACGCCCCCACTTGGACCGCCCACTCATCTAAATATTGGCCAGAACAAACTTCCAAAAAAGTAAACAGTAAGCCCGAAATTCAGTCACAGTTGAAAGGTGAAAACGGTCCATATTCGGTATCGGCCTGGGAGAAACTCCTCTGACGACGCTTTCAATTTGATTTGCTAATTGAAATGTGTACGTCTATCTGTCTTTCTCTATGCTCTTTCCCATTTTATCTAGCTGTGAGTTAAAAATTAGAATGTTTGGTAAAAATGATGGCTGGCCTTCACTACGGCAATATCTGGAATGTTATTTCAATTAGCACTTTGCTGCGTGGTGCCTTAAAGGGTTAAGGTTATGTCAAGTGATTTATTTGCTGATTTATTCATAAATTGAAGTTCAAGGAATATCTAATTAAGTTTAACTCGCCAAACAGACAAACAAACAATCAGAGGGGAAAAAAGTAAAATAAAACCAAAGGCAAATGTATTCATTATCAAATATTCTGTACAAATTTTACAGCAATTTATTGTGCGTTGTTTGTGTGCTTGACCAGGCAAACTAATTGAAATTAATTACAACATTTGCTCATGTTGGTCACGTGAAATGCAATTTATGCATTTTTAAATGGCCAACATGAGTAACAACAAATAATAAAGTTTATATTTTTATTGTTGCATTTTTGATGTTAGTAATTGAATTAAAACAAAATGACAAATATTTGACTTAAATTTTAAATTGTAATTAACCGAAATAAAAGCAGCAAAAAGTTTAAACCATACAATAAAACAGTCCAGAGATTCTTTCCCAATCCAAATCCCTCCCTCGCGTAGTCTCCTTCCACCCAATCAAAATGACGAGCCATGAAGACAAATAAAAATTAAGCGAAAAAGAAAAATGAGAAAATGTGGAAGGTGTTTGTCCATGGCGGATGAAATAAGAAAAAATGAAAAGCACATAAAAATAGGAAAAAAGACGGATCAAATAAAATGTTTGCCAATAAATGCGACGACAACTAGCAAATGTCCCACTCCCTCTTTCATCATCCCCCTCAGACATATACCCAGACACAGACAAACTCACACACACACACACACTTATTGTTCTGTCAATAAACATCAAAAATGAAAATTGTAATGCGAATGAATTTTGGTGCCATACGACACAAGCGATGAAAGGAAAAAGACAATGTCAACGTCATAGTCATTCCCGTCCGTATCCGGATCCAGTGTGGATACAACACAACCTGGACCTGCACCTGGACACGAACATTCTGGGAATGCTTGTTCCGCCCGTTTGTTGTTTTATCCAACTCTCCACTATCCCTCGTAACCCTCCCAGCGTAGTTTGGTACCGGATTGACGGCGCCAAATTCATTAATGTCACTCGAAAAAAAGAGACGTTAAACCCAGCGGCAGTTCAGGAAGAACTTGATAGTGTGAGAAGGAAGAAATAGAGGAGTTATCCCCACCAATATAATTCAAGTTTATACTCCAGGAACAAGAGGACGAATGACAATTGAGAACAGCGTCATGGAAAAAAGAGGGGAGTTAGGGAAATGAATGGCAACCAAACTGACTGAGTTATCACCAACATCAGCAGGCAGGAGCTGCATCAGCAGCAGCATCAAAGGACAACCTACGCGTAATGAAGTGACAGCTTTATTTGCAAATAAATTCAGTGTTGCAGCCACTCAACGTGGCCAAGGCAAAACAAACAATCGAACAAAACAAAAACAATGAAAATAAAGTAAATAAACAAAAACTAATAAAAAGAAAATACATGGCAAAAAAATGTAACTGGCTTTTGGCTTCTATATAACAAACGATAAATGCGAAATTTCGTTAAATAATATGTGAGGTAAATTTCAAATCTATTGGGATACAGACATGGAGAAGCTAAGCCATGGAGAAGACGCAGATAGAGGCATAACATTGCATCACTCAGACAAGCAATTGTATGTATGAATTATGCAAGAAATGTGCAGATTAAATACCAAAATAGCAAAGCACTTAAAATGCCCGAATAACTAATGCTCACCCCTCTACTCCGACTAACTATCTAGGGACAATATATTCCAACGATAGGGAAGAAACTATTGCAGTTAGATTGACAGGCTGAATGACAATGCCAAAACTAACTCGGACTCCAAATGGACCTCTAGATCCTTGAATCTCGACTTCGACTCATAGACGTGTCAACGTAACAAAGGCAATTTAAATTGCTTAAATATTTACACAAATTATAAAATATTCAATTAAATGTATTAGCACTCGTCTCAGATAGCTGTTGAGGTTTTATCAAATAGTTGAATTATATCACATTTATATTCATGTATAATGTAGGCGGAATGCAATAAGATTCGGTAAAATGTTTATTAACTTGCTGATTTAAATATAGAAATAGGCATTCGGTGTATAAATATGTATATTAAATGGTAATGATTGAATCTATGCCTTACTTACCCATGTAAATGTATGTTTATCCAAAATCTAAAAAGATGTAAAGGACAATAACATTAAAATGAAAATACTCAAAACTGAAAATATATTTAGTGAAACAAACATTCTTAATCGATTATTCGATTTGCCATTAACCCATCATTGGCCCGTGCCAATCGACTCTATTTACTTTTTCATTCGGTGCATTCGAAAGTTCGGATGTGTGAATAACATTTATGAATATTTCATAAACATATTTATGTCAGAAATGTGTCGCTATTTGAGAAACAATACACATGCCCAATGTTTTAATTGTCAACTGACATAGACGATAATTGTCCGGTATTAATTATTCAGAAATTGTTCAGTCTGTCTTTATGTCGGATCTGTCGTTCCTTTGTTTTGTGTGGTAAATTTTACTGTTCGCCCCTGTGGAATATATAACTTAAATATTTTATGTACACAAATGTTTGTGGAATGACAAAAATTCAGCATGTTGTTTTAACGCTTTTCCCCCTTTGTATATTGTTTTTGGCAAAACTAATTATCAACAATCAACAACAAAATAAAACACTGAAAAACTGTAAACTGGAGGAGAGAGCAATGCAGTGCGACAACGCTTAAACGTCTCGCTCATAAGTATGCAACGAATCAGTAAAACTGTCGCATTGAAGGCAAACCCAGAGAGTAAGCCCAAAACCGATTGCCAAGTTATTTCGACTCAAAAGTGCTTTGGCGATTGAAAGCCCGCAGAGAGCGCAGCATCATTTATTTAGAAGGGCTGATGAAGGATAGAGTAAACTTGACTGGAGTTGGAAGAAGCGGGGTTAGGAGCATTCAGCGTGTTTAATATGCGTGCCTTGTTGTTTGGTCAATCGGGGCAGAACATTTCGAGTAACGAGAAAGTCACTGACTGAGTCTCGTTAGCCTACAAACAGGGACGAACCAAGAGGAAGCCCAAAGAGACCAAGAGAGGCGCAGAAAGTGAGAGAGAGTGAGAAAGAGTAGGTACAGAAATGTAGCACAAGTAGTTTTACACAAAAATACGATGAATAAAAAGCATATCCAAAGCACGTAATTCATGTCCATCTCCCTTTCCATTCCTCTTGGTTTCAGTCTTTTTACCCCGCCCTCTTTCTCTTCGTGTGTTTCTTTTTCTATTTTAGTGATTGACCCCAAAAAGCGCTGATTCGTTTTGATTTTTACTTACCAAATAACTAAATTTTTGCAAATTGAAAAAAGAAAATCCGAAAATATGCCACATCTTTGGTATTTCTAAAAACTCTTCAAGAAGAGAAAAGAAAATTGCCTCAAATCACTGGGGAAAAACTTCATTTTGTTGTCTTTTTTGTAGAAAAACATTTGATTTTTTTTATTATTGAATATTGATTTGATTTTCCTGCATGCAAATTAAAAAGCCACAAGTTGGAAAAATTCACAACAGAAAGCACAAGTTCATGTAGGAAAAATATGAGTGGGAGCCGGATGAGGAAGAGCATCAGCAACAGAAATTTGCACTAAACCTGACAGTTAACACCTGCACTTCAACACCTACCCACACATAGTCACAGATACACACACACACATAGTACTATGAAGAGCTACAACTAGTTAAACACATTTTCCTCTCAACCTCAACGTCCCGCTTTCCTCTCTTGCAGCCGCACAATTCCCATTTTCCCCCTGGGCTGCCACAACATACTTTTGGCATAATAAATTAGCTGCTGCTGTTGTTGCTGATGTTTTTCCCTCTGCCTTTTCCTTTGCATTTCGCAATGCACCAACTTCAATCTTAATTAGCTGATGTCGACGCAGTTTTCAGTTATCCACTGTTGCCGCTTATACCCGAAATATCACGTATACGCCACATATGCGCATTTTGTTGTACTAAAGACCCGAAGTTTTTTTTACAAAGAATAACAGTCAAGCAAAGAAATACAATAGGAATTAACATTTTAATTGTTAAACTTTTTGAGATAATTAAAACTGTGATGTCCAGAAAGAAAAACAACAAATATACAATAGCTATCATAACCGTCAATTGTATATGAATTATTGATTGAAAATGATGGTCAAGCTTAAAAGTCGGGTAACTTTCGCTCTCTATCATCTCAGCCTATCTTGTTATTGGCTAAAATTTTGGTGCGCTTCAATTAAAGTGGCAACTCCTAAGGCAAGCCGTGTGAATAATTCTGCTTGTCAAATTGTTTGGCAATTTGTTTTGTTCTTGTTGCTATTGTCCCATAACATTTCTCAAGTCCAAGGCCCAAAGTGTTGTGGCGTTTTTTTTTTGCGCCATTGTTTTTTTGTTTATTTTTTGTCATTTGTCTCTTGTGTTTTGTGACGGAAACAGTTTATGTTGCCTTGGTCTAAGCGGTTTTCTTGTATTCATGTCAGCAACCTTGTACTAAAAACTAAGATTCCCAGTTACAAGATAACGTCCTACTTAGTCGACGTTTTACTTCTGGCCCTGTTGTGTCTTCCCGTGTCTCCCGTGCTCTGGTATCTTGCCTTGTGTTGGTGTTCCCTAATGAAAAGGTTTCTTGGCAAATTTAGTTCCTTGCAATTACAAAAATCTCATAAATTACAAACAGCTGTTAGACGAAGACAAAGATAGAAATCAAGAGGGCAAGTAAGTTAACTTGCTAGAGGAATGAAAAAGAGAAATGAAGAAGACGAAGCAGAGACGAAGCCAAGTTATCCTTTCATAATTAATAAGCGCTCCAAGCTGGCTCTGAAAATACACAGTATCTCCCAATAGAATGCAGCAGCTGTCGTTGTTATTCCTGATGTTGGACGCTCTAAAAAGTCATCGCTCATTTGTTATTTAATCTTTACTGTCCAGCAATAGGGGACCCCATCCGCCGGCCCACTAAAATAGAAAGTGTTAATGAGTTTTAATTATTCAAATGTGAAAATATTGCTTGCATTTCCCGAAATTGTTCAAGTTGACGTAGAAGTTTGCATATGAATTTATTATAAGTAATAAATTAATGCACATAGAAGGCAACATTTTTAATAAGCTTAACTGGCCACCTACTTTTATGTCTCGCCCCACTGCGTCCCATTGTGACGGAAAGGTCTTTTTGTGTTTTTCAGTATCAAAGGATTGTTGCCTGGGTTTATTTTGTTACAGAAATTTCTATTTTAAAACAACAGCAGCAACTATGGTTGGAACTATCTAGCCATAACAAGTTGCTTTTGCTCTAGTGGCAGCCAACTTTTGACATTCAGTGTGTTTGTGTGTATGTATGTGTGTGTTTCAAATAATATGCAATCAAAAGTTGCAGGCTATGGCAATTCCCAGTGTGCGGGTGGGTAGTTGGGTGTGTCAAGAGGCGTGGCTGTGGCCTACAGCTATTTGTCTCCCTCTTTCTTTCTCTCTCTCCTCACTCGGCTTCAGAAGTTGCCGAATATGTCCTCTGATATTTTGGCTAATTTGTAAAATAAGCAGAAAACCGGAAGAGGAAGAAAATGCAAAACTTTCTCGCCAATGCCACCCAATGCCACTTCTCATCCTTTGTCGGACTATGTGTCTGTCTATCTGTCTGTTGTTTGCATAGCAATTAAAATATTAGTTTTGCCTTCTTCTTGTTTGTAAACTTCGGTGAAAGCTTAAGGATTTAAAAACTAGAACAAGTCCAGAGTCTGGAGGTAGATATTAAATCAAATGGAAATGGATAACAGCAAAAAGCGCTAATTATTGCCACAATTGAGAGTGAGAGATGAACAATAGGTAGCAATTCTATGCCAGGAGTGAAAAGGAATGCAAAACAAGATTGCCAAGAGATTAAAATCTCACCCAGACTTAATTGAGCGGTGGTAGAGGCAGAGGCAGACGTGCCAGAAACAAGAGAAGGACTCGCGATGTTTGCCAAAGAAAAGCCAAAAGAAAAGGCACGAAAAATGCAAACAAAACATTTCAACTTTGTTCGGGTTGAAGTTGCCGCTGCTACCGTTCTTGTTGCTCTTGTTATTCTCGCTGCAGTGCAGGACTCTTTCTCTCTCTTTCTCTATGGGTTAGACTCCTACATCTATTCACATTTTGCATGCAAAATGCATAGAAACCCAGAAACTGAACCAAAGCTTTATTCCACCCCTCTGCACCTGCGGAGCCGCATGCATTCCATTCATTTCGGTTTACTCATTTGGCCCGAGTCAGACTTTGTTTAAACAACAATAGTTTTCTGTTAAACAGGCAACTGCATCTGCAATAGCAGCAACAAAAAGTCCTTTCTCTCTCTTATTGCCTCCCAAGCTTTCTTTCTTTCTTTCTTTTCTGTTGTGTTCTGTTGCGGCACACTTAAAGATTTGTTAGCTGCTTTCGCCATTCCCCCTCCAAACTACCGCATCTAGCCCAAAGCAAAAAAAAAAAAATGAAAAAAATAAAACAAAAAAACGAAAGCAGAAAGAAAAAGCCAGCATAGCTAAATAAGCAAACAACTAGCGGCTACACAACGGCAGCAGCAGCAGGCAACAATGGCAACAACAAATTGTAACATCAAGTTTCAGCCTCGGGGCCATTTAGTTGACTGAATGCTTGACTTAATTGGCTGGCAGCGCAGCTGGAAAAGTAGATTTTCTTTCTAAGAGTATTTTCAATGCCTTTGCCTTTTATCAATTTTAAATTTCCTAAGCAGGGGTGGATGAAACGAACAACAATTTATGATATAAAATGCTTCACATAGCAAAGGAATCTTTGTTCCAAGTCACGTGTAATTCAGTGTTTCTTTGGAAAATTGCTTAGCTTTATTCAAGTTTTACCCTCAATACGAACTTCTCTCTTGGGAAATCTAGATAAATTTGACTTTAACAAGTAAATTTTTAAAGCTCTTAAATAAAAAAAACACTCTCTCTATCTCTCTCCTATTTCTTCTTCTCTTCTCTATTTAATGTTCTTGCATTTTAGTTTTGCATATTAATTGTAAACTATTTATTGTAAACTATTTATTGTAAACTATTTATAAAAAGTTGCACTTGGCAAATGATTTTTGTAAGAGATGCCGCCAAATGATAAATACATATCAACAATTACACAAATACGTACATATGTATATGTACTATGTATGTTTATACATACATTATATGCAAATGACAAAAGTTGCTAAACAGCTGAATACATTTGGCACTGAGCAAAGAATTTTAAGGTTGCCACGCCTACATAATCCAACTATCAATTCCAAGTTGCGCGAGTCAATTATTGTAAGTCAACACTCCCTGAAAATGCTAAAATTACCTAAAAGACAACTTCAATGTGGATTGAAAATTCATGAGAAGCAACGGTAAACAATTGGAATCGGCCATAATTATAAACAAAGTTTTTGAGACTGGATAATAAACTTCGACTTGGCCACACACACATACAACACAAATTACTGGGATAGAGAAACAGCACATTGCGGCAAAAACACAACCAGATGCAGGGTCAGAAGAGAGGAAGTGGAGATACGACAGAGAATGGTGAAAATTTAACTTCTTGGCAACAATAGCAAAGCAAACCACAAATGGCAAATATACACATAGTGCATACCGAAAAGAGAGGGCGGCGGCGTCTGGCTGGGTTGTATATGGGGGAATGAAAAAGCCAAAATCAGAGCCAAGTTGCAAGGTTGACCAGCAGCAGCAGCAGCAGAAATTGCACCAACAACAGCAACGTGTATTTAAATGGATTTTGGCAACAAGAACACACACCCACAGACATAACCAACTTCAACTCCAACAGCAATTTTGACTTCACATCCAGCTCTAACTTAACCAGAAATTCCAATATAATGTCGCTAGATATGTAAACTCGAGTTGAAGTTGGAAGTTGGAGCAGCAGCAGCAGCTGCAGTTGTTGTTGTTGTGACTGTTCTTGTTGTTGGTTTCATGTTTGCCAAAATGCTGAATGTCTATACGCAATGGCCACAACAAGAAAAACATTTATACAAATACTGGAGCAATGAACGAATCAAAATAGGAGGGCTAGACCAAAAGTCATGTTCATGGCTGATTTGAGTTGGTTTAACTTACTTATGTGGTTTCCTCCACAGTACGAAAGTTCCCATCTGAGCTAAAACCAAATAAAAATATGAATAAAAAATATAGAATCGTCGTGATGTCGAACAGCGATGTGTGGTTAACTTGTTTTGGTTTTTCTATTACAGGATTTTGAAAGGAAATGTGCGGCCAAGAAACGTTTAGCTAGTTTTTAACTTACCTTCTAAGAGAACCTTTAAAAATTGTTGTCTACTTAGCAAGCACATTTCAGTGCACACACGAATTACCTTTTCCATCTCGTCGTCCGGCCGTCTCCACAATTAACATAGTAAAATAGGTCATCCTCCAATTAGCTACCCCAAAAGAAATTTCAACCGCACAGCCAAATGCATAGGAATTAATTTTAATTGCTATTTAACTGACCATGCTCCAAGTTATTCCCTTTTTCACCCCCTGAACAAAAGTCTTGCTAATTAATTTGTAAAATGCCAAACCAAGAGAATAAGATGAAGAAAATGAAGAGGATAACCCCTCAAATAAAAATAAAGAAGTTGCTTTTGCTGTCTGCACTTTAAAATTTTCCTAGGATTAATTCCCGGAACAATTGGACTCCTGTCGCCCCACCTTTCATCGCCGTTTCTTAAAGTGCCTCTGCATAAAACATTGCCATATTTTTCCCTCTATACCATAACCTTATAAACTTGGCAGATGATGATAGATCCTTGATAAAACACGTTTTAATTTTAGCACACGCATGGATACATATTGAAAGAGAGAGGAAGCGGCTAAGAGAGAGAACTGTAACACATCAAAATTTAAAGTCTTCTACAACGAATGTTAAAACACGTTGGCAAAGAAAAAATACGAGTTAACATGATGGTGGCAAGACAAAGAACTTACCAACCAAAAAACCAAAGCCACATCCCTGTCTAACATCCAAAGATCCCTTGTGGCATTCCATTTCCATATCTTTCTTTCATTTTTTATCCCCAACACACACTTTTTGCCTAGGTGTTAAAAATAAAAAGCTGTCAGCTCGACGGGACTCATTAAGCAACGCTAACCAGCCGCTTCTCCTCTCCTTTACTCCTTGGGCCACATACTATTCCCACACTTTGCGTCACGTCGCTGTCGTTGCTATAATGAATTCAGCGTTTATGGCGCTTATTCCATTTGGTTTCATTATCAGAATGCTCTCTTGTGTGTGTGTGTGTGTGTGTGTGTGCTCATGTGGGGGCCATGGGTAAGAGAGCGTTGTCATATTTGGTGTCATGAACTTTTTAGGAAAATGCCAAGAGGATGAGGCCTAAGGTTATGTGTATAGGGGCAGGCAACGTGACAGCTTTAACTTAATTATACAATCATAGGAAATTGGTTTTGCACTATACAGGATGAGAAGTACACAAAACCCAACCAAAAATTAGCTCATAATTCTTAATTCTAAATTCGGTTTCTAAATCTCATATATCTTGTTGACATTTTACAGGTGCGAACACTTTTCGTCAGCGGTTTACCCATGGATGCCAAACCGCGTGAACTTTATTTGCTGTTTAGAGCCTATGAAGTAAGTCATCCATCGATTGCAATGCTTAGAAACTAATTTTAATTGAATTTAATTCCTTTTAACAGGGCTACGAAGGATCTCTGTTAAAAGTGACTAGCAAAAATGGTAAAACTGCTTCGGTAAGTTCAACCGGATAATTATAGTGGCGCTCCTTTACAAATATATAAATGCATTTCCCCTTTTCCTTCCATAGCCTGTGGGCTTTGTTACATTCCATACAAGAGCAGGAGCTGAAGCTGCCAAACAGGATTTGCAGGTAAATATAATATGAATTCGCTTTGATTGTCCCTAAAAGTATTTTTAAACAACACCAACTTAATTAATTTGGCAAGTTTTGCGACTTTCAGAATATATATACTCACAGTAATAGGAAAAAATCAATTTTAGAAACGATCATTCTAAAAACTTGCGCTTGGAAACGTTTCCTAGTGCCTTTTTTAAATTTCTAAGTAAAATCATTTTCGACTAAATTTCGTAATGAGAACGATCATATTTAAAAGAATTTGTTCATGGTTTATGAAACTGGAAACGACTTTCAACAGTTCTGGGCATTTCACTTCAATTGTAAAGCACTCAAGAAACCAATAAAGAACAAGCAATCAAAAGGAGGAATAATTGAACTAGTATTGCCTGGCTTACTGTTAGGACCTCCTGCTGTTCAGTATATTTTATTCCGTAAATCTCGTATCCACACCCACTACAACTACAACAACAATACATACACCAGCTTGAAAGAACTTTATCAATTTTGACTCACCAAAGCTGTTCTCCTTTGTTCAACATAACTCTATCTCCCTCGCCTTTGTATTGATTTCTATTCTTCGGTAATGCATCGCCCTCTCTTCTATAAGAAACTCTTCTATTCACACACACACACACACAATATCACACTCACACACCCACACCTTTACACTTTTCATCTGCGGCAAAAGATAAATGAAACAACAATCTGCAAGATAAAAAGATGAAGCACCAAAGCAAACCAAAACCCTGGATATTAAGTCGCTGGTGCATGTGTATCCGCTTTCCAATATCACTAACTTCCATCCTTCCAATCCTTTTCTCCCGCAGCACCATAGATCCCTAGATTCTAGTTTCCATTGGTGAAAAAAATGAAGGTTACTTAGATTGCATCACATTCGATGATCGAAAGAGCTGTCACCAGTCCACTTCATTAGTTTTTAATTTATATACCCTCGAATCATTCATGTCTATCAGATCCATCCGGACTCCGTAATTTTCTACGAACAGTGCTAGGCAGCATTCTTCACCAGGCACAACCTCTCGACAAAACCAATAAATATCAGAATAAATAAAGCAACGTTTTTGCAAGCACAAGAATTATTTTAGTTCTGTGTCCTTCTCCCTCAAATATGAAAACCATAAACGAAAGACTTTGCCACCACTTCATTCTCTTTTTGTACTTGTCACTTTTATGCGACATTCTAAATTACTTTTTGGCGAATTGATAAATAAAATAGAAATCAATGAATCTGTCAATTATTACAACAACAAAAATGAACAAAAATATAGAAAATACAAACCGCTGTATCTTGATTTGATCATTTACAGCAGGGTGTACGCTTCGATCCCGATATGCCCCAAACAATTCGCTTGGAATTCGCCAAGAGTAACACGAAAGTGAGCAAACCCAAACCACAGCCCAATACAGCGACAACAGCCTCACATCCTGCATTGATGCACCCACTCACAGGACGTAAGTAAAAAAAAAAAAAAAGAAAAAAAGCAAAAAAAAAAAGAACAATTAACAAAGAGGAAAACAAAATTGCTACATTTCTTTTTTGTTTACGTAACAATTTCTTTTTTCCTTTTTTTTTTTTTTTGTTTGTATGGTTTATGTATGTAGTTAATAAAAATTATTATAACAATTATCAATATCAATTATGGTTATATATGGTACGAACCGAACGCGTACGCCAAGGCACTACCTAACTACTATCGACATACACCGAACACACACACACACACACTAAACACACACACCGTACTATCCAACATTTAAGCAGTTGATATGTTAATTAAAACTTGCTTTAAGCACACATGAAAACTATTAATTTAAATATATACATATATCTATCGTATAACTTATATGTATGTATGCTCTCTATTATACATCTATCTATTCCAAAACTATATTCTTATCGAACGCCCAAACTTGAATTTCGCCCTTAAATATCTCTATAAGTATTGAACAACCAACTACTGCACTTTGATCACTTGTAAAACATTATTAAGAACACACACACACACATATATATATATATATATAAACACACAGCCACAAACAGACAAAGAGAACACAAGTCAAATACTCCTCAAAGTGCAGCAGATTTTAAGGGATGGATTGCAAATGCTAATCAATTAGAATTCCAATTTTAAACTATAGTTCAAAGTGCTGGTAATATCAAGAAAAAAAAAATTATCAAATAAAGTAGTTAGCACATTTAAAATTTTACAACATACATACGTAACAACAATCATTGTTGAAAAACTCAATAAGAAAAAAAAACAAAAGACTTAGACGGCGAACTTTGCAAAATTGCGGTTGCGATTCGAAAACTGTTTTTAATGACATAAAATGTAAAGATTTATCTCTTTTACCTTTTTTTAAATAATTGGTTTTGTGATGTTCACCTGAATTCAATGTACATTTCTTCATCTATTTTTTTTTGGTTGGTTAACTTTGACTCTGCAGATCTGGGTGGACCGTTCTTTCCGGGCGGACCAGAGCTATGGCATCATCCGTTAGCATATTCAGCCGCCGCTGCTGCTGAACTGCCCGGAGCTGCTGCCCTGCAGCATGCAACACTTGTACATCCGGCACTGCATCCGCAGGTGCCAGTCCGCTCCTATCTCTGACTAAATACAGACAAAGTAATGGAGCAGCCTATGCATCAAGTAAGTAGAGTAAGAACCGCTCTTTATACCAAACTATATAATTAACAATGTCTAAATCAACGGATCACCAATTTAATGTAGACTCAAGTCGCTATGCCACCACATCATCAGACCACTGCAACTGCTATACATCCCGGAGCTGCTATGGCTCACATGGCAGCTGCTGCTGCCGCCGCGGCCGCATCTAACCCAACAGGGCCACCTCAAGGGGCAGCTGCTGCCGCCGCTGCCGCTTCGCATCATCATTTTTTATCCAGCCCAGCGTTGGCGAGTCCAGCTGGATCTACGAATAATGCCACACATCCAGGCAATCCCCAGATAGCAGCCAATGCGCCGTGCTCGACACTGTTTGTGGCCAATTTGGGACAATTCGTGTCCGAGCATGAGCTAAAGGAGGTGTTCTCTAGGTAAATTTCAAATCCCAAACCTGTATTTGAATGTCCCTCATCCACCTGAGACCCTATTAACTTCAGCCTTTGCACCCAACCACACACCACCAAGTAACTAATCTTTCCCACTTGAACGTAACTAATCGAATTTTGTGTTCTCTATTTGGTTCATTTGTTGCTCCACCACTATCACCACTAACCACCATCACCAACCACTACTATCACCACTTGTATTATACATGATAACCGACTACTATATACCGTATATATAATGCATATATATCCAACAACAACAAAACAATATATATAATGCACAGTATGCCTGGCTTTTGTCGCCTACGAATGCACACAAAAGGTATGCACCAAATCACAACTTCTACTCTGCCTCTGACTTTGTCTTCAACTGCAACCAAATCAACTTCAACTTCCTACTCTTCAATTATCACCAATGCAAATGCCAATACCAATACCAATGCCAATGCCAATGCCAATATAGTCGATTCAACAAGCACCAACAGCAGCAACAACAACAACACCAATGGTATCAACAGCAATATCACCAGTCCAGTGGCATTTATTGAATTCAAAGATGCTCCAAGTGCTGCTCAGGCCATGCAGCATTTGCAGGGCAAGTATCTACTAAGCTCGGATCGTGGATCAATACGCATTGAATACGCCAAAACCAAAATGTTGAACGATGTTGCTCTTATGATGAATCCCAAATCATCGGCAGCAAGCATGACAGCGGCAGCAGTTGCAGCACCACCCCCAGCACCGCTTCATCCTATATTTATGCTGAATGGCGGCAGTTTGGATATAGATCATATCAGTAATAGTAATATGTTAGTTGCTGCCCATCAACCACCACCACCTCCGCCACCACTAGTAGCACCACTTCATTCTTTAGGCACCAACAGCAACATCTTGACAGCAGCAACATCCGCACTTCAGCAGCAGCGCCAACAACTTCAATTCCATCAGCAGCAACAACAGCAACAACAACAGCAGCAGCAGCAACAACAGCAACTTCAGCAACAGCAATTGGTCGCGTCTTCTCTTTGCACCACCAACAGCACCACCACCTCTAACGTTGTTGTTAATTCACTTCAGCACCACCAACTTCATCCAAATCAGCACCACCAAAATCATCTCTTTAGAGACGTATGTATATGAGCAACAAAAAATGAATCAAGAAATCTTCCTCTATGTACATGTAGAACCTATCTATCTAACACAAATATGCTTATTCTTTCTACCACTTTAATTGCTGACCCACTTACATTTCCTTTTTAAAGTAATCGCATAAATATTAGATTAAGCCGACGCAACAGCCCACAAAAGGGTTGGTGGCGGTCTTTATAACCTTGCAGCATCCTTTTTCTTTTTTTGTTGTTTTCTTTCTAAAGCAAATGTATCATAAGTAATATGGCATGCCCCCTACTTACCTACCTCTCTATATGTAGTTCGTATCTTTGTATGTGTGTGTGTATCTGTATTGTAGTCCCTTGCCCCACCGTTAACTCCACAACCCACAAATTTTCCCCTTAAACAACACCATCAACAAATTATATATACAACCCCATTAACTATTTATAAAATTGCAAATTGTTATTGTTAAGCTTGCCCGTTTATTTTGCATGCCACCACAAACAACAACAACTACAACAACAACAAGCAGCCAAGCAGCAACAACAAGTAAGGACAAATACATACATACATGCAAATAAAGGGGTATACGACTTAGGCGTTATCCTCTCTCAAAATTTATACACAATATAGTATATTGTAGATATGCAAACACCCATACACCCTTACCCATACAAGCTTAAAAATCAAATTGACTAAACGAGAGCCAGGGTTGTTTGGGTTCCTTTTGAACAGTTAGTTCATATATACACATATATAGTATATAAACTAGGTTATATTTAAAAGATTAATGTAATAGATTGAATTAAAAATTACGTATCTTAGATTAATCTAAAAAGTACATTTTGGTTGTCTCTCTATCCCTATTTTTTTCACACATTGCCTCAACTTCAATTGGGTGTGTAGACGGGCTGTTCTTATAACAAGGAAGAGTTAGCATTTGAATACAAATTAAAACGCATGTAAAAAAAACATTCGAAACAGAAGCAGCTAGTAAGTTATAGCAGCCTTAAACCTCTTGACTTTACGATAACAACACACACATATTAAATGGAGGCCAAGGGGATGTTCATAGAATGCAGCTAAGGAGAGAGAAGGATACTCGTTTCATAAAGCAACCTGAAGTGGGAGCCCGCTCAGACATCCTGCTAGTTAAATGCAAGCTTCCCTTTAGCCACTGAATAATTCTTACTTTTTGCACCTTCCCAGTCACCCCCAAGCCTCTTAAATGTGAGTGTACGGGTCTCCGCTAGTATGTGTGTGTGTGTGCACGTTTTTAAAATGCTAAAAGACCACATAAATTTATTTTATTTTTTCTCATTTTCAATTTTGCGCAAGAAAAAGCAGCGTGACGAGCGATCACAACAGCAAGCAAGCCGAGCAAAAAGAAAAGAAAAAACTTTATAAAAAATGCAAAACATACGCTTGGCACACCCCTTGGCCACCACTCTAAACCAAAAAGCCAGCCCACCCACTATATAGAACCGCTAGACGGTAGACGGCGTTAAACAATTTTTACGCTTCGCCTGAATGTTAAATGAAATCTTGCTTCAAACTTATTGTATCCACTGTATTCTAAGCGTTTAATATGAATATATCCGAGTACATGTCGAGTATAAATTTATGATCGGTATGGAAGGTGTTCCAATTTTGAGTTGAGTTCAATAACTTAGTTTCTGCGTTAGGGTATCGCTGCATCGGAGATGACGCTTGAAGACTGTTAGACTGTTATTTTTATTATGTTTTTTTTTCCTTGCTAGCTGTTTGCTTGTTGAAAATCAATTTAAATCGTTTACATGTACATCCAAGGTAAAGGGTCCGTAAAGAAGAGTAAAAGAGTGGGGAGTGACTATACACGATGTATAAGGCGTGAAAAGTTGGGAGTAGGGAAAAAGTTTTGCATAAAACTTGAAGCCATAAAAATGGTTTGGACAACGGTGAATGAGACGGACGCATAAAGCTGACTCCTCTCTCTGAAATCAACTCGACTCGAGTTGTTCAAAAATTTTTTATGCACCACTGAGCACCCACCCATAATTGAAAGCATGTTGTGTAGTGGATTGCACCCTATCAGGATTAGCAGCAACCATCCAGCCATTTACCAAGCCAATCTCGCTAATCAATTGGATGAACATTTTTTCTATTCTATTTTACAGAGGAGCGGGTATGGAATCAAGGCATGATTTGCTAACTAAAAAACTAGAACGCGAAATGCAACAGCAGCCACAACAAACGCAAATGCATCTCCACCAAACGCAACAGCAGCAGCAACAACAACATTTTCATCAGCAACAACAGCAGCATCATCATCAACAGCAACAACAACAACAACATCAACCGCACCACCATCACCACCAACATCATCAACTCCATCATCACCATCAGCAGCAGCAGTTTTTGATGACACCGACAGCAACTTGACCCGGCAGCGCAACCCTTCACCCACAACCACCGGCGCCGCAGCCGCACCACTATGCGCACCACCACCATCATCCACATCATGTATATTCGTACGTGTTGCCAGTGGTCTGAATGAATTACAACCAACATCAATTTTATCTTGAGTTTGATTGAAATGCAGCAAAACGCTCCGCATGAAACGGATCCATGCAAAAGGAGGCAAATAAAATGAAAAAAATAAAAACAAAACTTTAGCTGTAGAACAAAAAAAAATGCAAACTTGCAGAAAAACAAAAAAAAAAAAAATGAACAAAAAAAAAAAGACAAAATCATAATTTATATAAAAACAAAAACCCAAAAACCAGTTTAGTAAAATTTTTCGAGAGGAAAACAAAAATTTGAAAACCAATTAAGTGAAAAAATGGGTTAATACTTGTAGAAAAATATACATTACAATAGGATTGATCAGTCGATATGCCCATAAATAGATTACGTATAAACAACCATAATGCATATATATAAAGCAAGCTAAATTTGATTCAATTCTGTGTTTCTGTTTGTGAATTGATTTTATTCCGACATTTTTGTTTTCGCCCTTCCTGTTTACCCTTTCTAATTTTCGCAGTCCACAAAAAGAAAAACATATGGAATTGAGAACATTTTTGCATACATACTTTTTTTACAAACATTTTTAACATTTGTATTTATTATTAATTTACTCGAAAACATTTTTAATCTCAACATGTTTAGCAAAATACAAAGTTAAGGGAATAAGGAATAACAAAGAGAAAACGAAAAGAAAACATAATTATAGCTTAACCGAATGTGCCCTTTAAATAGCTCTCTTTCTAGAATTATTAAACAAGGATATGAAAATAAAAAGGAAAAATAAAAAACATTTTAATACATAATACATATAGATGATGTCATATGTATGTATATTACGTACAATATATAAAACAGAACAAAAACTAGAAATACAATTTTTGAAATGTTACTCAAACTATGTAGAAACAAAACAAAAAACTGAAAACAATTCCAACAACGAGTAAAAGTTGAACAAGTGGAAAAAACGTTGCGCGTTGTCATCATAAGAAAATTTGCTGGTTTCGAAATTTATTTGTTAACAAGTCTTGTGACCAACATAAAAATTTATAATTAATAATACAAATATGCAAATGCTATGAATGATTGATGAAAAGAAACAGAGAGAGGAAGGTATAGGAAGCTAGTACTACTAGGTGAGGTAATAGTGTGCTCTGCAAAGACTCGAACTTATTTATAACTAACTGGAACTGGACACCCTAAAACTCTTTCCGCCCACAACTAAAGAAAACAGAAAGCCGAAAACAAGAAGAAAATTATTTATTTTAACCTATTCTCCCCACTTTCTACGACTCCATAAAAAAAAAAAAAAAAAACAAACAAAAACGAACTCAAATTCCTAAAACAAAACTTTCAAAGTGCTAGAACAATCAAGTCACATTTCTTGCAGATACAAAGGGAGTAGACAAGTGGTAAAGGGAGTTAGAGGCCGACAAATGAACAGTCAGAGAGAGGAAGCGAGCAAATTCGAGGACAAGTAAATAAAATCAATTTACATATCATCTTATGTAGCAACATGAAATAATTTAACACAAACGAAATCCAATTATATTAAATATGTATATCAAGACAAACACAAGTACATGTACGAGTATAATAAATAATGTTAATAGGCTAAAGGCTAAAACAAAAGCAAATGCAAACAAAAAAGCAAAAAACAAGGCTAGCGCAACTTGATTTCATTTTTTAACCAATTTCGGTTGCCTTTCAATGAGAAAAACTTTAAGTATATATATATAAAAGAAAAGACAAAACCGATATGATTTAATCTTAAAACTTACCAAAGTTGTCCTTACTAATTAAATGAGTTATGTTAACAATATTTTTTGCCCTATCCCCCATGCCCTATCTAATCTCTATACATTTGTTAAACAAAACAAGCAAATAATTTAAAACTTATTTTAGAATAAGGCTAAAAACAAAAGAAAAAAGAGAAACAACTAGACATACCAAAGGCATATTTTTGAAAATACAAATCGATCGATTCTTGAACTAAAATTGGCTTAAGCCCCACCACCCACGCCTCATCCTCTTCGATTTCCAATGTCTTTAAAATGATTTCTATATAATTTAAATGTTTAGTTAAATCTATAAAACATATTCCGTCCAATTACATTTCTTGCTTATGTCTATTTCTTGCCTAATAGTCGCAGCACCGCAGTCCAACAATATTTAGATGGCCCAAACAACACAGAGTCAGCTGCACATCAATACAATCTGAATAAAATATTGGATGTATCTCATTGGTAACAGCTATAGTCACTCACAGAATATATCCCAGCATACAAATAGGGACTCGATATTTCCACAAGACAAGCTGTTGGACTGCGTATTTCGCCCGATTGTCGATAGCATCAGCAGATTCAGGGCATTTCGCGTTGGTTTACTTCAAAATAATGAATATCTTTACAAGTACACACACACGCATATACATACTTATATGAATATGAATATACACACTTACAGACATACAAAAAAATATACATACATATAGACTACCGCACACTTTCATCGGAAAACTTAAACAATTAGGTGTAATAAGTAACTAAGCAAGTTAAATTATATATTACAAACTAATGCATATCATTAAATTGCGCCTTTAAATAGGAAATAACAAAGAAACAAGAATAAAAATCAATTACAAACAACAACAAAAATATTTACAACTTTAAAGTAAGCTTAATTAAACTAATGTGAAACGTTTACCAAAACAGAAGAGGAAAGTAATAGAAGCTACGCCTAAGCAAATATTTTCGAAATTAATTTAAATCTAAGAACAAACATACATACATATATACATATGTGGCATTCAAATGAAAAGCAATGTAAAACGCATTCTACATACTATTATGAATGACTGTATGAGTGTGTGGGTGGTTGCATGGGTGTGTTGGTGTATGTGTGTCTCAATATGAGTGTGAATCTGTGTGCATGTGTGTGTGAGTGTGTATAAATGTGGTCAAGAATGCAATTCGTGCAATTATTGTCGCTTCGACAAGCGAAAACCAACGCAATTTGTCTCTGACATTTTATGTTTTATATATGTATATTCTCATGGCTTACTTTCAAAAATGACATTTCAAAATTTTGAATATAAAGTGAATAAAATAAACATTTTATTTGTTTTCAGTAATAAATATTCTCTTTGAACATATACATATACCTATGTATAAGAAGAAAATGGAAGACTAGTTTGTAAAACGATAAGAAAAGCAAAACAAAAACTAAAAAAGACAGACGAAAAAAAACTAAACAATATGAATTATGGGAACATTATATGAATATATATACATAAATAGACAACAAGAACAACAAAAACTACATACAGTTTAAACAAGATACATATCAGCGAATTAAAGCTAATGGAATAAAACATTTACCCAAAACTAAGAAAAAACAAATGAATAAGAACAAAGAATATGAAACTTTTACAAGCGATATGTTTTGATGTGGTTTTTAAAAATTTTAACCTAAGCAAGGCAAGCAGTTACCAAAAATAAAAACAATTGATATGTTCGCATACAATGGCGATCATGTGTAGGTACATAACAACATACATACATATGTATGTACATATGTATGTGCAAAGTTCATGGAGAAACATTTTTAGTAATAGTTGAAAGGGAATACTATAAATAATCTTACTTAAAACCCCAAGCACATTGGGACGCGATGCAATCTCTCTACTAATTGTATTTGCCATCTCTGTGTTTTGGATAGTATACTTTATACTGATTCCCAAAAATAATATCCCGCAAATTGTATTTGGAATAACAAAATTGATTAATTTTTAATTTATTATTCTGTTACCCCCGCCCCTAACCTTTTGATTGACACTTTGATTGCCACCAAAAGACATTTAATGAGAATCATCATCTAATAACTAATATTTAAGTAATTTATATAGAACATCTTACTATATACTTACATATATACAGATATATTTATATATATATTCACTTATTTTGCGTTTTCAATGTGTAGCGTTTACTTAGCCTCTTTTTCAATTGACGGTATTAATTATGCATAATAAATATATTTTGTTCGTTAAACAAAACATAAAACTTGTTTTATTTATTCGTTCGTTGCATTGTTTTTCGTTTTTCAAACCCATTGTTATATAATTTGACTAATTTTTCCTTTCACACATGAAGAAGATGCGCATAGGAAAACCTTAAAAGAAACGAATTTTAAATTAGTGAAAATTTTTGCGAATGAAAAGCAAATTATACAAATACATGGATTTATATAATATATATACACACAAGCATATAAGTAGAGAAAATTGATATTGATGAATATGGCTAAAGATGATCGATGATTTAAAAAACATGAAGTGGAAACACACATACAATTCAAAACATATCAAACTCGTGCCCGATTTAAACTATACACAAACATATATAAATAGTACATATATGACAAAAAATCAGCGGCAATTTTCAGAGATATAATGATTATAATTCCGTATTAAGGCAACTTTTATCATAATAATACTTATAATTATAACAAATAATATTAACTAAAGAACAACAAAAGGGCAAAATTTTGCCTACTTTAAGGTTCATTTATTTAAAGAAATTTGAAAAATTTTCAATTTTATTTCAACAAACAACATTGAAAACATTTACTAAAAATGTAAAAAGATTCTTCAACCGATAACAAAAGAAAGTGAAAAATGTAGCTAATTATTATTAAACAAACAAACAAAAAAAATTACATAAATATCAGCCTTGTTCTTTATATATATATGAAAAACAAAGAAAACCCCATTCAATATATTAATAAATTATAAACTACTAAAAGAAAAAAAAAAAAAACAAGAAACGCATACATAAATATTTAGAAAAAATATTGTATTGTGAGTTTAAATGTATTTGTATTGTTGCATACGCAAACAGAAAACCGAAACGATAACCGAAACTCTAAAAACTGAACCGATTGGCAAATAGAAAGCTGAAATGTAAACAGAGTAATACTTTTGAAATATTGACAGAAAATCCAATAACGTTTGCGTTCAGCGATAGGAAATAGGAATTTCAACCATAAAAATTGTTTCAATTAATTAACAGAACTTTATGATTATTGCAAGAACAAAAATTAACAGATGAAACAAAAGCAAACCAGTAATCAGCATACCCTATTTGATATATATACTGATAATATTCCCCCATCTGGCATTTGATCGCCTCAGGGAGACAGGCGGATCGAAAAAAGAAATATACAATGAAAAACAGCACAGCAGAGAAAACAGCAATGATAACAGCAGGCATGTGCAGATCAACAACAAGACAAGTAAAAACAAACAAATTATTATAATAATAATACAAATAATAAATAAAAAATTTAACAATTGTTTTGTGTAATTGTGAACTACTTAGTTTCAATGTGGGTGTGTGAGAGAGTACTACTGCTCTTTATTTCAATTGAAATAATTTAAATATTGCAAAACATTTGACAGGGAGAGAAAATATTTGTTTTCTTATCTCATTGAACTCTCTGTCCTTCCCTCAATACAATTCGAAAGAGAGAAGAGTTTGCTGATAAGGGGCCAGATGGATTTATGAGGGCAGAGTACATAAACTATAGGGTCATCTGACTGAGATCACCAAATAGGTAGATTTTCTATTACTTCAGTAAAATGTTTTACCTGACCTGCATGACTACCTGATGGGCTACCTTTGCAGACTGGGTAAGTACCCACTCGCGCTTAGAGACACCCTGTAAGAGATTCTTTGCACTCAATTGAATAAAGAAATGGAAGCTGACAGTTAGTTATTGACGAACTGCGGTTAACGACGGATGCTCCAGAAATGAGATTATTTTGTATTTGGCTGTTTATTTTAGGGACTAGCTGCTGTCTCGCTAGCACCTCCACAAACAAGAGGGTTTCCTGCAAAGATGAGCAGGGCAATGATGTCGATTGGTGAGCCATCTAGGTTATGCGTGTATGTATCTATATCTAATCCAAAACTCATTTAGGTGGTACATGTATAAGTTGCCCAAGCACTTCTCTAATAACCATGTTGGAGCAGATACAAGTGGATTGCGTTATTTTTACGTGACCAGCAATAGCTATGATAGCTGGCAAATGTCGGGTCGGCACATTAGCGATGCCAACTCAATACCAGCTCAGACTTTGAATCCCCTCTACGCAGATGAGCACCACATCCTTCTGGCTGCTTACAATGATGAATTTCCCAACGGCACCGTGTCAAGTACGGGCGGACATACCAAGGGTGTCGTTGCCAGCGATGGTGAGACTGGCCTCTGGATAGTCCATTCTGTACCTAAATTTCCCACTGTTCCGCAATACAGCTATCCGACGACTGGAGAAAATTATGGACAGAGTTTACTTTGTGTAACTCTCGATCCGGCTGGCGTAGAAAAAGTGGGTGAAATTTTAGTCTTTAATGAACCACATTTCTACTACGAAAGGAATCCTCTGCTTCAAACAGCTAGCGAGCTGTTTCCAAGTTTGGAACGCGCCCTACAGCGGCAATGGCGCACACAGTCGCCCTACGAGAAGGAACTGGAGTTGCGTTCACTTGGGGGAAAACAATTTCGCGTCTTCGGCAAGAGCCCAAAAGCTAATGTAGAGCTCTACGCGGATGTTGTGGCACCGGCCCTGAATGTCAATCTCTTTGTTGAAGCATGGCGCGATGGTGCAAACAATTTGCCCAACCGTTGCAATGGCAATCAAAAGGTTTTCAACGTCGAGGAAATCTCAAGTTCCAGTTTATCCCTGGATTTCCGAACTACTCTGGATCACTCTAAATGGGCTGTTTCTCAGGAGTCGGGCATTAAGATACATCGTTGGCGAATCGGTGGCGGCGATTGGATTTGTATAGGAGACATAAATCGTCAGGAGCATCAACTAACACGCGGAGGAGGCACTGTTTGTCATAAGAGCTCTCGTGTCTCTGATTTATATCGCAAATTAGTGATTAAGTATGAAAAGTGCACCTGAAGTAAAAGTCTTCAAATGGTTTGAATTGATTTAAAAAAAAAAAAAAAAAAATTAATAAAAGCAAAAGTTTAAATCAAATACTTAAGTTGAAATTTCAGTTGACTATTCTTGTTTTTTTTTCAACAGCATTTTTTTAACGGTCATAGTGCATTGGAAAAAATAAATATGCAATCGATAGGGAATACTTTACAACTTTTATGAATCTAAAATATTAAAATGGGGTAACAGTTATGGGTGATAGTCGAGACACTTATGTGCAAAGGAATAATCATTTTAATCAAGTACTTCAGAAGTTATTTTGAAGCTTGTCGACACACGCAGAAGGAGGCTTTTTTCTCTATCAAGCTGTATGAAGAATATACGAATGATGATAAAATGGAATCTTGTGTTAATCATGAAATCATTAAGAGCGGATTTAGAAGCTATAATTTTTAACGATCAAAAATGAGCAAAGGCCCCACAGTGCGCTTCTCAGTCCTTTAACAGCGCCATCTGGGCGTATTTAAAAGGTTGGTTATCGATGAAGTCAAAACGGTATGACATTGGCATTAAATGTATCGATAGTTGTGCCGTTTCCAGCTCTAGATGTTCGATGTTCGCCGAAAAATAGAAAAAAGGTGGCCACTCTGGTTTCCACCCCCACCGCAACCCGCAACCCATAATCTTTTAACAAAATATTTTCGTACACAATTTCTTAATTTAAAAAAAAAAAAAAAACTAATGATTTTTGGGTATTCCGCGATAAATTGGTGAAAATGTTTTGCTGCCTACGCATGTGCGGCCAACTAAGGAAACCAACAACAGGTGCAACTCGGGTAAATATACAAAATTGCGCTATGGATCTCTGTGCATTTTTCGTAGGTCCTACTGACGTCACAGGAATAGCAAAATCAGTGTTCCAAGGGCGCCAATTTTAAGTGAAATTTTCTAATCATAAGATTTATTTCCATTCTCTTTTCAGTTCAATAACTCACAGCCAGAAGTACACCTGGATGCGGCCCATATGGGTAATACGATAATATCTAAAGTCTCTTTCGTTGTTCAACCTTTGCTTATCTTTTTTATGTAGGTCCCGACGTCATACTTTTATCGCACCAGCTGCGTGTCACAGGTACCGGGGGAGTGTTGGCCACAGCCCCACTGGTTCAGTCCAAATCGTACTTTGAGGTAAAGATCCAACAGAATGGCAGCTGGTCAATTGGTCTGGGTACCCATCAAACTGACCTAAGCCGAAAATGGGGTGGCGGAGATAAGGAATCTTGGTGTCTGTGCTCGGACAATGCTACGCGGCACAATGACGAAGAGTTTCGCCCAGTGGTATCAGCCAGGTGCAAACAACCCGAGGCCACCAATCCGAATGGAATTCTTAATAATTCGGTTGCAGCAGCGGCTGGACTAATTGCCATAGAGGATCTGCAAGAGGATCTTTTAATGACGACAGGTTCTACGGAACCAAGAGCAAATGAATTGGATGTGGGAGATGTTTTGATTCGAGCGCCACAAAGGGATTTTCCTGATGAGGGCGACATTGTTGGTGTGGCCTTTGATCATGTGGAATTAAACTTCTATTTCAATGGTAAAAACCTCGAAGTGCCCTTTAGAAATGTCCGTGGATCTGCCCTCTTTCCAGTAATCTATGGTAAGTTGGAAAATAATATTCTTATTTGATTTGAGAAATGAATAATTTCGATTTTGCCAGTGGGCAATGGAGCCATATTGGACATCATATTGGACAACTTTACACATAGTCCTCCACCAGGGTTTGAACGCATTCTGCTGGAGCAATCTCTTCTCTAGATCTCTGCAACTACAGCAACAACAAGCGATGAACAACAACCAAGTCTTTGGACGTAGTTCCAGAATCGAATTGTATGAATCGTATAGCATATTATCTAGTCCTCAATTTAAACTAAACAAAAACAAAAGCTATAAGTCTTTCTATATTCATTTGCAACTACATTCCTGAAGATCAATCAGATCGAACTGTTGTAGTTAGAAACTAATCGCGACTGCTTCAAATTGTATTATACACACCTAGCCGTTCCAAATTCTAAGCTAATGGACCACTTCCTATTTATTATTGAGCACGGAAAGACCTCTAAGTAACTATGTATAAGAACCATGTATTCTACGTATTGTATATTAAAATCAACTATATGATGATCTAAATTGCTTTCACACAAAAACTGACTTAATCCGCGTGCGGACAATAAATCAATGTTATATTCTAAATGAACATGAAAGAGCGAGAATGTCATTCAGTGCGTTCAGCCCATTATAATTTTTTTTTTTTCGGTCGATCACATTATTGTCATGTAATATATAAAACGAAACAGAAATTCGAAAAAATTATAGAACAAAATTTTCATGTTGGACTTGTAGTTTTTCAAAATTCGCAGCTTTATTGACCAGCCCGAGTGGGTGGGTGGACCTGACGGCGGCTTTTGATGGCCGGCAAGGGCGAGATCATACAAATACACATTGGACAGGCTGGCGTCCAGATAGCCAATGCCTGTTGGCAGCTGTATTGTCTTGAGCATGGCATTTTGGCCAACGGGCGTCTCATTCAAAAGCCCTGCGACGACTCCTTTCTGACATTCTTTGAATTCACAAGCCAGCAGCCATGTGTGCAGCCGCGTTTAGTAATGGTTGATTCGGAGCCAACTGTTATAGGTGGGCGATCTCATTTGCTTCTCATTCGATTAATATGATAAATCAATAGTTTTCCATTTACAGATGAAATCCGTACTGGGGCATATCGCAATCTATTTCATCCGGATACCTTAATAACCGGCAAGGATGACAGTGGCAGTAATTTTGCTCGTGGATATAATCTTATGGCCAGCGAGCTTCTGGATAAAGCAATGAATGCCATAAGACGTGTAGCTGATCGATGTCGCAGTCTAAGAGGATTTCTAGTGTTCCGGGCCATTGGTGGTGGAACTGGCTCAGGCTTAGGCACACGCATAATGGAGAAGCTTGTGGAGGATTTTGGAAAAAAGATAACCATCATTGAGTTTTTGGTTTACCCCTCTCCATCGTAAGTAAATTGAAAGAAAAAGGTTTCCTCCATTCCACCTACAATTGCTTTCAGAATCTCGCCGGTAATTGTGGAGCCCTACAACGCTCTATTGGCCACGCATTTCTCCATGGACTGTGCCGACGTGTCGTTCATTGTGGACAATGAGGCACTCTATGACATCTGTGCGAATACTTTAAATGTGCTAGCACCCACATACACTAACTTAAACCGCATCATTGGCCAGGTGGTCTCTGGATTTACAGCCTCACAGCGTTTTGCAGGACAGAATAGTGTAAGCTTCCAGGAGTTGCAGACGAATCTGGTGCCATATCCTCGCATTCATTATCCCTTGATCAACTATGCCCCTCTGGTGCCAATCACACATTCTCAGTTCGTGGATATGTCGACGGCCCAGTTGACAGGTCAGTGCTTCCAGATGAGCAATCAGATGGTACGCTGCAATCCGGCTCATGGCAAGTACATGTCCTGCGTATTGCTTTATCGCGGCGATATTGCTCCCAATGAGATCAATACGGCTCTGGAGAACATCAAACGGACAAAGTCATTTCGATTTGTTAACTGGTCGCCCACAGGCTTCAAAATCGGTGTGAGCAGCATGCCGCCGGTTTATGTGCCCGGCGGTGATCTCGCTCCTACAAATCGCGCCTGCGTAGCCATATCGAACAACACCAACATACGAATCGCCTGGTGTCGCCTGGTGAATAAGTTCGACAAGCTGTATCAGCGGCGCGCCTTCGTTTACCACTATGTGGGTGAGGGGCTGGAGGAGGGCAACTTTAGTGAGGCATCAGAAAACATTTGCCAACTGGTCCATGATTATCTCGAGGTGGACGCCTCAGGGACAAACTCGCAGCGTGCATCCGACCAGGATGTCGATGATGACGGATAGCAACGCTCCATGAGTCGTTAGTTCACCTTGCTTGTGACTTGTCGCTATTCCATTTTCTGTGTCGCGTCTTTTTTTTTCTTCAGAATTGGTCGCTTGGTGAATAAATCGTCAGGTAATTGCTAAGCAATTGATGGACTCGATGACTTCATCAGGTCGAAAACCGTTGGCCAAATTAAGTATTTATGGCCCTTCGTTTTGTAAAACAAACATTGACCCAGCCAAGCAATTTGCGTCGCTTTGACCCTGCCAAAAGAGGAGTGGAAATGTAAAGAGGGAGAGAGAGAAAGGGGCGCGCCTGATGTTGGTTTGTTGTGTATAATTAAAATGATCACAGCAAAAGGGGTTTAGCACGTACCGCAACTGAGGCAAAAGTCGCGCTTATCGCGATCGCACCCAGGGCAAGGTCTTCCTTGATTTCCTCTTACTTTTCCACTCCTTTCCATCCAATGGTGACGTGACTTACGCACGCTTAATGCGCGATTATCGATGAAGTCTCGAAGATGGAGGTTCACCTTCTGCCGCTAACCCTTTTTCCGCTCTCCATCTGCATCGAAATCCTATCCTACTATCTGGCGCATCTTTTCTGTGCATACAAACACACACAGAGACCGGACAACATCTTATCAGCACTGGTGGTTTGGTGGTCCTGGATGACCGACTGTTATTATTAAGTATTATCATTATGAGATCCTGGAGTGACGCCGCCAATTCCTTTGTCTACCCTTTTTATACCCTCTCTTCGGCCTTTGCCAATCTTTGTGTGTTTTAACTGTTGCTAATCTTAAATTGCTTGGAACGGCTTTTGTTTTTTTTTTTTTCTTTGAGGCGCAGCGTGAGAACCGCTGCGTGTGGCTTTCATAGGGTGAACGGAAAGCTCTGCTATGCTTTTTTGTTAATCGATTTAGGGAATGTGTTAATGAGCTGAAGGAAATGAAAGAAATCCGTAAGGATACGACCACCCGCCTAAGGGAATTAAACGAGAATTAAGTTGTTACTAAAAGCATCGATCGCGAGGGATCCTTCTTGTATCGGCTCGACCTCTGCCACATCATTTGAAATATCTAGTTAACTCTGACGCTGCTCTGACCTTTATTTATGCACTAATCCGTGGGAAATGCTCGCCTAGCCACCTGGGGCCGATTTATGTCCCAACCCACCCAACATATGAGTCGAGGAGGAGGAGGAAGACGACGCCCGCACCCGCAATAACTACAACAGAAACAACAATTTTTTTGAGGCATGCATAGGTATACGACTTCGAAATATCCTCTGTACAATTACAACGCAAATATAATACTCCAGAAATATTCAAAAAGATGCATCGCCGACAATCCCTTTTAACCAGGGACCGTAAATAATGATTATTTTTTTTTTTTTAAATGAAAAAATCATTTACTTATAGAGGACTTAGAAAAGAATAGATTACACCAAAATATTTAATTCGATACCATCTATGCATTTTTGGAAAGATTTTTAAAAATTCAATTTTTTCAATTTTCTTCAAAAAAGATCATTAATTTTGAGTAATTTAATAAGAATTATCCATAAAAATCTTTTTTGATCAAAAAAAATAAAAATCAAAAATAATGATTAAAAATGATTTTTATTTTTTCGCTCAAAATAAAACTCACTTTTGAAAAACGGCTTCCATCTTAAATATTTTCAAAATATTTTTACACATCCTTAAAAAGGAGTTCAAGGACTACCACTCCATAAAATTTTTTTTTTTTTTTTTTAGTATTAATACCAATTTTATCATTGTTTTCATTTTTCATACATTTGTCAAAAGCTAAAGCTGATGATTTTTATTTTTTTCGCTCAAAATAAAACTCACTTTTGAAAAACGGCTTCCATCTTAAATATTTTCAAAATATTTTTACATTTTGGTTGGTTGAAATTTTACATATTTTTGCCAATAACTTAGCAAAACCGTCCACTGTGCGACGGAGCACAGCATTAACACGCGTCGAGATTGCATTGGGCCTACGCCGCTAAGCTAAGCAACTGTACTATTTATTGCCCTCCAATATAATGGAATATTGGGAGGAAAAGCGCTACGTATACCCAAGTCTATATCAGCTGGCCAAAGTGGTGCACTCGGTTCCCGCAACACAAGTGAGTGTCGAAAGAGCGTTTTCAGCCCTTAAAATGCTGTTGACGGATCAACGATGTAACCTGTCCGATAAATCACTGGAACAACTGCTTTTTGTCAAATTAAACAGCAAATAATAAAAAAAAATTTTTTGTTACTGAATATTGAAAAAAAAAAATTTTATGGAGTGGTAGTCCTTGAACTCCTTTTTAAGGATGTGTAAAAATATTTTGAAAATATTTAAGATGGAAGCCGTTTTTCAAAAGTGAGTTTTATTTTGAGCGAAAAAATAAAAATCATCAGCTTTAGCTTTTGACAAATGTATGAAAAATGAAAACAATGATAAAATTGGTATTAATACTAATGCAAAAAAAAAAAAAAATTTTATGGAGTGGTAGTCCTTGAACTCCTTTTTAAGGATGTGTAAAAATATTTTGAAAATATTTAAGATGGAAGCCGTTTTTCAAAAGTGAGTTTTATTTTGAGCGAAAAAAATAAAAATCATCAGCTTTAGCTTTTGACAAATGTATGAAAAATGAAAACAATGATAAAATTGGTATTAATACTAATGCAAAAAAAAAAAAAATTTTATGGAGTGGTAGTCCTTGAACTCCTTTTTAAGGATGTGTAAAAATATTTTGAAAATATTTAAGATGGAAGCCGTTTTTCAAAAGTGAGTTTTATTTTGAGCGAAAAAAATAAAAATCATTTTTAATCATTATTTTTGATTTTTATTTTTTTTGATCAAAAAAGATTTTTATGGATAATTCTTATTAAATTACTCAAAATTAATGATCTTTTTTGAAGAAAATTGAAAAAAAATCGAAATGTAATGATTATCAAATAAGTTTTTTAATATAACTTATAATGATTACGGTCCCTGCTTTTAACCTCTAATATTTATTGAGGATACACATATGTACATACATATGTATGTAAGTACACCCAATTAAAGTGAGCCAAAAAAAGGAAATTTCGAGCATTTAAACTAGCGTTGAATCAACAGGCAACTAGTCAAACCCAAAAAAAACCTATTCAAAAAATTGAAGAGTTCCGCCACGATGCAACAAACGTCGAGTGAATTAATAAAGCGGCTGGCTGCTAAAGCAGAGCTTGGCCACATGTGCTCGAATCGGCTAACCTCTAATAGATATGGCCACATGACCGACCAAAACGAACCGTCGTCGTCGCCGTCTCAGTCAAGAAGAGCGTTTCCTCACGCCATTCCAACAATGTATGTTTGTACACAACAACTGCTGCAGCTTGGCTTGTATCCACTCTACATTTTAGCCGAGGGCAAACGTTTTGGAATTGCAATTTTCGACTTCATTTCGCAGTCGCAAGTCCTATTCTCCTCTGGTCAAAGCCAGGCCAAGGCAACACCTACCAACCGATCGACCAACCGACCAAGGCGCACAACAAATGGAACCTGCTGCGCCTGGGCGGTTCCTGGCAATTGCGGGTGGGGGCGGTACAGGCGCAGGCATAGCCATACGCAGCCGGAGCAAGTGTTTCGATTTATGTTTTTGCGCCTCAACCAAAGTCGAAATAGAGTTAGAGGAAAAAAGACAGAAAACTACTCTTGGCATCGTTTCCATTCAAAATGTTGCAACTATGACCAACTTGTTGCTCTTTTATTCATTCAATTTGTCAGTTTTGCACCAGCCTGCAAAACAACCAACTGGTGCAGAGAGGGGAACGAGAGAGAGTTCCTATTGCTGATGCCCAGTTTCCCGGCCAGAGTCAAAAGGTTATCGCTATGAACACTTGCATAGCCATCATCATGATGATCATAACGATGATGATGATGACTATCGCGGTCTGAGCTCTTCTCCTGCCGGTCTGGGGTCTGCATGTTTACATGGCAAAATTATTAGTGGTAATATTTGTGAAATATTTGTTTTCTAATCTGTAATCACCAATCATATTAGCAATCTGAATAGATGCAAACAGTAACATGCCTTTGTTGCTAGTGGCAGATCATGGGCGTAGGATTTTTCCACTGAGCATCCAATGGAAAATAATCAAGGATGGCTTATTGGTCAAGTAGATATTAAATTGGTCATGAAATTTAAGATTGAAGTTTTCGGGATTCGGTCTACGCCCATGAATGTACCTGTAGAAGATGGTGTTGGTATAGTGGTCAACGGTCATTGCTTATGGCTTGTGGCATTAGAGGATTAGGCTAGGTGGGTGGATGTGGATGCGAATGCTTAGGTGGGGCGTGAGTTATTATCTATTCAATTGTGGCACTTGACTGCTTACCAATTGCCTTGAGCATTTTTGGGCTGGTCAAATTAATTGGCCATCGTTGGCACTGTCGTTTTCCCTCTTTCTCTCTGTTTCCCTCACTATTTCTGTCTCTTTAAACAGCATTTATATATATTTATGATGAATGCAAAACGAAAGAGAGACAGCATGGCAAAGAAACGATGCCTCGTTAGCTTCCCATTGCAACGTTTACAACACTTTAAGAGTCAGCCATTAGCCAAGCAATTGACATACTCCTTCCTTGACAGACAACCAACATACTGAAATCGACTCAAGTGAAGTCGATGAGAGCTGTAAGTGGTGGCTGTTGGAATTTACCATCATTGGCTTATCGACGCAGCGTTTTTGCCAAAAATGGCACAAATAACGACATAATTTCAGAGATCTAACAGACATCTTTGCAAGCAAGGCAAAAAGAAACTGTTGGCAACTGCAAATCCGACATATGCAAATCAAACAGACAAGCAACCACACCAAAAATGGTGGCCAAATCGTTAAAATGCACTTGGCAATAGGGATAAAGAAGCATATATAATATTCCTATGCAATATATATGTACATCTAATTTTGTTAAATTAATTTTTTTCTTTAAGTGTAAGCATATAAAACATAAATAAATCAATTTGCTATAACAAAATTAGCAGCAACATTTACCAATCTCCTTTGATCTTGGCTGACATCATCGACAAGACAACTCGCCGCATGGCTCACGGCTTTCTCGGCCAGATCAAATGGATTTTTTGTTGAAATGTTTTGAACTTGAAATTCCATATTAAGTGCAATTTGAAATACACAAACTATTCTGTTTGGTGGTATCAAGCAGCCACTTACTACATACCCTCCTCCTTCCATGACTTCCCCCATAATTTTTTGCATGGTAATTACCATTGCCCCTGTGTTTGCTCCTCAAGTCTTTAACACAAAAACGTAAAAACAAAGTCAAATTCTGCACTGAGTGCAATTAATCAGTTGGCCTGGGTCGTGCCTGGCCAAATGTTGTTTAGTCTTAATGATGCCGTCGGTGGTTTTTGGCCAGCCATCTCAGGCTACATGTTGCGCAAATATGGCCAAAGTCAAAGTTCAAGCATCAGCTTTTGCTGCGACTAATGTCTCACTCACAAGACTCAAGACTTGAGAGTGAGATGCGTGAGAATAAAACGAAATGTTCTTTGGGTTCTAGTTTAAGTTTTTTGTTTGTGGAAGGTGGTCACGTGCTAGAATCAATCGTGATAAACCGCCGCAAGACAATTAAGCATCGCCCCTCTTTCTACAATTTTTCCGTTTGCATATTGCGAAATTCAAATCAATTTCAAATGGCTGACGAGGCGTCATAAACACGCCTTTAAAACAAAATAGACAAGACTAAATAGAAGGAAAAACTATTGGCAAAGTGTTACAATTTCCATTAGTTACAGTTATTTTCGCCAATGGCGCAAGATTGAGGCCGGGTCTTAGCTCTTGGACTGTGTACACAATTATCAACTGTTTCGTTGATTACGATGATGGATTATAACACTTTGCCAATGGACAACATAGAGGCACAGGTGCTCACACTAGACGCACACACAATCGTGCCACAAACCGGACTAGGACAGGCACACCCCGAAGGAGCCGTAACTGGGTCTTGTTTAGTATACTTTAAATTAATTCATTTGGCTTAGTCACAAAGGAAAGCAAGTGTATAGCTGAAATTCTCGAATAACCGATAGGAATGTAGCGGTTCAATATGCATAACATCATCAAGTTGTATGTGTTTTAAAACATTCCCTAGGCACGACTCAAAATTGCTTAGATAGTTTTTAAAATTATGCCCACTGAAAACGTAGCCTCAAAATTAATTTAACAGCTTGACAGGATTAAAGCATGACCAAAGTTGAATCTGGCAACTGGGCAATGGGTTTTGCCTTTAAAGAGGGTCAAACACTTAAAAAATCAACGCTGATTGGTCACAAGTCAAAATCCAAAAAACCAAACAGTAGTAGGGCAAACATTAAGCCCTCCAAACCATGGCGAATGGAGGCCAGGCATAACCAATTAGCAGCTGGCTTAAAGTCGATTGATCTGACACTCCATTGGAGAGGAATCGAGAGTGTTAGGGATGAAGTGCAGTGGAGATAACACTGCATCATCCTAATTGAAGTTTGGATGACTAGCGCACAAGTTTAAAGTCGGTTTAACGATCATTGACTAAAGCAAGCAAGCAGCTTAGCAGCTCGCTGTTTAAAGCGAATATGCAAATATACCGCCGATTAGAGAGACACAAACCCAGGGCCTAGCAGCCGAACTGGGAGCAGTTCCAGCTACTGGCGACCGGCCTTTGGCGATTAATCAATGATAAATCCGAAATAGATAAATGACCAGCATATGGTTGTTTACTGTGTGGTCTCCACTAAAAGTTGCAACAACAGTCACCTGCTGGAGTCGAGCCCCAACCCAAGGCCCAGCGGCAGCCTCGGCATCCAGTTGGTAGCGGGTGCAAGATAAATGCCTCACTGATGATGCTGACAGTTTGCAACAATTTGACTTTGTCACCCGGTTCTGGAATTTCCATCTAAACTACTCTCTGCTCTCTTTCTGTTCACCAAATCGTCGTCTATATTCGCCTTATTGGGATTCAGACAGCGAAACGCATTTGCATCGTACGGTTAATTGTGACCGCTATTTTTGTGGCCAATTGTGGGTGGCACTACCGAATTGGGCAACCCAGAAACTAAACTGGTTCTATTTTTGTTGCAACTGCATCTGCTAGGGATATGTTTTTGTATACCCTTGCAAAAAAGAGTATATTAATTCATTGCCGAAATTCGGAATGCTGGAAATAAAATTTATAATATTGAAACATTTTGAAATAGAAGAGAAATAGAATTTAGATGAATTGATTTTGGAGGTTTAACTATACACTACATTTTAAAGATTATTTTGGGATTTAAAGATTGGCAAGGGTGTACAAATTATGGCAAGGCCCGTTCGATGTTTTTTGCAGGTGTCAAACATGAACAACAACTACAGCAATAGCATTAGGAGGATGTTTCAGAGGCTTTGCCCTCGTTAGCCGGATATCTATATATAGCAACTTGGTGTGATTTTGATTCATGGCCCGATTATATGTGTGCACGCAGTTTATCTTCTTTGGCAGTCGAACTGTTGCCCAGTAGCCCAATGCCACCTCGACCCAGCATGAAGGCATGAAATCAGCTCCACTTGCTTCTTTTCCCATTTACCTTCATTCCTTCCACATGCCTTGCTCTCTTGCCTTGTGGCACTTAACATTTTATTGTTAATAAAATATATTACAAGGCGCAATACAAAAGGCCAACTCAGTTTCATTTCTGGCCTTTAGAGACAAAAAAAAGAGGATACCAAATGCGTTAACGAAATCATCTGCCCCTGGGCTCTGGCTCATGAGCTGCAGCTCTTGTACCGACAGATACAGATTCAGTTGGTGTACAGGTTCAGATTCTGGGCGAATGTCGCGTGAGTTCATGTCGTCCATTTAACGCGTGACTTTTTTCAGGAGTTGTTCATAAATTTTGCGCGTGTAACAGTAGCAGAAAGGCAACGGTATAAAACGGAAAAACAGCCAAGTAAATAAAGACCCAAATTAAAATTGAAATCAAAGCAGATCAGTAAGATTATGAAATGACGAATTTTAGCTGTTCCTTTCCCTTTTCTGAATGAGCCATCTTTGCCATTTGTTTGAATTAGATGAAATAAATGTTCACAAATTTCTAATTAATAAAAATGAACGCAATGTAATCAGCATTATTAATTAGGCACATCCGCTCAGATTGCGGTTATTCGTGTGTTGTTGTTGTTATTGTCACCCCTAGCGAGTTTCATTCATAAAAATCTTGAGACTTGCCTCTGCCCACATGGTATTTGCATACTGACTCGTAGTTCATACGGTTAGCCTTAGCCAAGTCAACTTAAGTCAGCAGCAAATGCGGCACAAAATCGTTAAAAAAATGTTTTTCGATCGTTCGAACAACGAAATAAATAAATGAAAAAATAAAATAAACCACAAACACGAATTGGTTAAACCAAAAACCAGTTTGCTGCCTTGATTGTTGGTTATGAAACTGTTTTTATGAATGAAAGTTCATTTTTGCGTAAAATTTGAAAACAAGCACGTGAAGTAGTGCCCTGAGATGATGATTACTCAACCCAGTAAGACCCAAGTAAGCACTGTTTCATCGAAAATACACAATAGAAGTTCCTACAAACTGATTTCAATAAATTATAAATAAACAAATTATAGGATGATGCATTATTCTCTCGTCTATGATTCAACAGATTAAAGTATGTTTTTTCTCTGACAGGTGCTCAGCGAAACTGAACTGAACTGAATCACCGTTGGCGCATATAAATTGCTTCTTTTTATGTTATTATTTATATATTATTTCCGTTTCATGTACCTATCTGATTTTTCTATTTATGTAAATTAAATTATCAACACAAAATACAATTATGTCAATTTCATATGGAATGGGGAAGGGGAATTGGAAGGAACTCAACTCTTTTAGCCAGGCACTCAACATGTCTGCACTGCCTTTCCAAAAAATAAAAAAAAATTAAAAACTAAAAGCGGAAACCTGTAGCAAACAAAATTTCATTGGATCCGACTCTGTTATGCCCTTGAAAATTAAATATTCATTAAGTGACAACTCCTTCTAGGAGATTTTTAGTCTTTTTGTAAACTAATCTGTGAATTTTAAAAGAAAATAAATTACCAATATCAAAACTAACTTAGGCTAATATTAAGAATGTTATCTTCCTTGAGTCGAAAAGTTGTTTGTTTTGCCAAACATATCATCAATGTTAATATACCCTTCTTGAATTTAAAATCGAATCCCCCAACCGCAAAGACGAGGTCACATCGATGCTGTGCAATCGATTTTTTAAGGCTGTTTACCTGCCTGCCTGCCTGTCTGTCTGACGGACTGACTGACGCAGCAACTGACTTCGATGTTAGACAGGCAATTTGTAGACTTTTAAAATGGTTGTTGCAAATCCAATAGCAGCCCCACTACCGCACCCCACTCTGCAAGTGGCCTACTAGATGGAACCTGAACCTGTGCCGAGATCTCGATCTTGCAGCCCAAACGAACGTATAACAAACAAAAAAGCGCATGCAAATTAATAGCCAACTTTGGCCAAAAAATTAATTGATCACTCCAGACAGGCAGATATTGCAGCAGCATTCGATCGTTGATTGTCGATAGCCGATCACCGATCGTTTCAAATTATGCATCATGTAAAGTGCCCGCATATTTATAAATACATATACAACCTGACTTCCTGAAGCTGAATTAACTATCGATAGTTTCCAATATTTGGTGAAATGTTTTTTTTTCTTCAAAATTATCAATTAACATATTCACGCAATAATTGCTGAAAACCCACGCTTTTATGTATATATGTATGTGTTTGTACGTATGTGACCATTGTGGTCAGATCTAAAGCCCACGCCCTGTCTTAGACCCCGAGACACGTGTCAAACTTCCGATCATTAGAGAGATGCGGCCTATATGAAGCCTCTCATCGATGGAATCACGCCCACACTCTCATGCATTTGGGGCCCTAATTAATAAACAGACAAACAAAAAATAAATGAAAAAAACAAGAAAAATTAAGTTGATAAATTATCGAAAATGCAGTTTAGCGTGTGCCATACACAAAAGATATTGAGATTAATCATTGGGCCATCATTTCTAATGTTATGCGCTATGAAAACGATGTTTTGCGTTGGCGATCGTTTTCTATCCATCGTCTAATGCCGCATAATTAATGATCTCTCTAGCCAAGAAAAGCGAAATGAAAATTTGTCGGGTAACCTGGTGGGTCACATAAGCACAAAAATCGAAATAATTGTCAATTATAAAGAAAATCTTGATTCATTTAATATCGATACCATTTTAATATCAAAGCAATGCTTTCGACATTATTGTTTCTCCACCCAAGTTCCTAAGTTGGCCACCAAGTGTCCCTAAGCGATCTCATTGCAAATATGCCGGTAACCTCGACTTTTACTCCCCATTCATTTTATGGTTGTATAAACTAATCTTTCAGTTTCTTGTTTCTCTATTTCTTGTTGTGTTTTTTGTGGGAGCCTGTCCTGCATTATCATCTAATTGCATCGCCAGCGCCAGCAATTCCGATGCTCATGGCATTTAGCGCGTCAACAAACGAGCCGACACCGTCTCGACCCCAACTAGAAGTCCCCGCCAACACTCCTACCCCCAGCCCTCCCACGCTATGGATCTCTACCTAAAAAAACAAAAAAAACAACAAAAAAAAGACAAGGGAAATCCAAAATAAAGAGTGGACCGCAGGCCGTTCCATTTATCATTTTTCGTTTAGTGACGCGCGTGCCTCGTGAGTTTTCAAATTGAGACGTCATGATTATGGGAAGATCGTGTTAAGTGGTATTTGGGGGAGGGTCAGCAAGAGGAATATTCTTTAGCCAGATTTCGGGGCTATAGTATGAAAGAAAACTTTAACATTTATTTTGTGATCGATTCATTAAGGCGCTTGATACAGGCCGCGCAGGCAACAACTGCAACATTTATTGGTTACAAGTTATATAGAGCAATACTACAAAGATCAGTACAGGAAAATACGAAAGATACAACCGATATTACTAGTCTAACTTATCAAGTATATATATGTGTATTTAAATGGTATATGCATGTAAATTTGTTCAAGTGTGTTGTTTACGTATCCCCTTGAAAAGAATTACTAAATAGTTTTGTGTATATGTATATGTAAGCTTGAGTATTGATGGCTAAGGCGGCTGCTCGTTTTCCAAAGGTATACACAATCTTCGGCAATTCCGAAGTTAGTCACACCGAGAACATTTTTGGTTTTTATATTTAACCTATGTTATAATAAAATCGTTTTTCTTTGATATTTGTTGATTTTTGGTTTTACGCCTTTGGTGTAAAACTAAGACTTAAATAGGGAGGTGGGGGATCTTCTTCTTCCTCCTCTTCGTCACTGGTCGAGGGCGGTGTGTCCAGATTGGCAATATCCACATCTAGATAATCCTCCTTGGCTTGCAACAGCTTGTCCATGTACTCGACAATCTCCGTGAAGGGCGGACGATCGTCAGCATTAAAATGCCAACACTGACGCATAAGAATGTAAATGTTTATCGAGCACTTTGATGGTTTCTCCATGCGCTGTCCGGACATTAGATAGCTATAGAGCTCTTCGGCTGACAAAATCGCCGGATAGGGTTGGGCTCCAAATGTCATTATCTCCCACAGCAATATGCCATAGGACCAGACATCACTCTTGGAATCGTAAAACTTCTCCTGGAGCGACTCTGGAGCCATCCACTTGATGGGCAATCTGCCATTCGTGTTTTTCCGATAGTAATCTGTGCTCTGTATATCACGAGCCAAACCAAAGTCCGCTATCTTCAGAACGTAATCGTCGCTAACGAGAACATTACGTGCCGCCAGATCACGATGAATACAACGACGCGAGGCCAGGTAGTCCATGCCGCGGGCAATTTGATGGGCGAACTTGATTAGATCCTTTTCGTTGATTAAATGCTGCGGCGGAGGCAGCGGAGAGGGTGGAGATTTGCTTGAGTCAAGCTGATCTCTTCCATAAGGTCGATTCTTGTAGAGGAAATCTTTGAGATTGCCATGAGGAGCATATTCTACGATAACATAGAGAGGGCCGCTTTGACTGCAGCAGCCCAAAAGGTTGATGATATTCGGATGTCGACCAATTATCTTCATCACCTCCATTTCCCTCACCAAACTGGCTATATCGTCGTCAGTGTGTCCTTCCTTAACCATTTTTACGGCCACAATAGCATTATTCACCTCAGCCATGACAACTCTACCGAACGCTCCTTCGCCCAAGGTCGCACCCAAAATAAGCTGTCCTCGTGGAAGTTCCCAGTCGGAGTCGAGTGGAAATTCGTATTCATTAAATGGAGTTGGCTCATTGCCGCTTTGTAGGACAGTGGTACGTTGCTTCTCTATCTTAACCACTGGCATAATCATGGTGTCCATTGAGCCACTTGAATCCCCACCACCAATGCCAGCGCCACCCTCTGGCTTATAAATGATTACCTTTTTAGTCCACTGGTGTACCCGTTCAATGCGCTGTTTCAGCAGTTTGTCGTGTTTCATCTTTCTCATGGCATAGACTACGAAAATAATCCATAGGAATATCAGTATGGCAATGCCAGTCACCACAATAATCATCAATATGGCTTGACCAGTGCCCATTCCGGCTTCAAGGAGCTGCAGACTGCTCATTACTCTCAGATAGGCTTTGCTTCCCGACTGTCCCAGGCTATTGCTTTCGATGCATGTGTACCAGCCCTCCTTGTCCTGGGTCACATTGACAAACTCCAAGCTATCCATATCTTCGCCAATAATAGTTCGTGTCAAGGAACAATTGTTTGCCGATTGGCAGGGTTCAAACATCCATGCCTTTTTACTGGTCAAGTCCGAGAGATATTTACAATCCATTTTTCCACTGCCATTGATCTGCAGGGTTAAGTTGGCGGGGCCAATCAGTAGAATAGGTTTGTGGTTAACTCGATCGCTGACAATTAAATTTGCAGTATGATTAATGCAGCCCAAGGGATTGCAAACAAGACACATGTAATGATTGGAATCATCTGGTATAAGATCCTCCATGATGAGTTGCCAACGCCCCTTTTTCGTGCGGCCATAGGTCCGGGTCCAATCACTAATACCATTACGATACCAGGTGATATTTGGATCTGGATAACCTGAGGCATGACAGCCCAGATTCACCGAAGAACCCGAAGGTTTCGTATACATAACGGACATTTTAAGGGGGTTCTTAAAGCTGGGCGATGATTGCTTTTCCGTATTTCCTGGTACTGATTTGTGGATCAAATCATCATCCTCCGAATCTTGATCCATGTCCTCGGCAGCTGGAGTTTGGAAAGTGCTGCTGCTGTTATTATTGTTTGCCGATGTTTCGAAGTCCTTGATCATTTCCTGCGAGCTAGATGGTGGCCGTCTGGCCTCAGCTTGAAGAAAAATCAATGCCACAAGCAACAAACACAGCATCCAGATCTGACTTTGAATTCGACATCGACACTGCCATCTACTAATTCCCTTACTCATTTTGCTGCGTCTTTGGCTGGCAACGTTGTTGTAGCAACTGAAATTTCTGTTGTTGTTGTCATCCATTTTTAGCATATTTATTTTTGTAACTGTATATCTATATCGGAGGCTCTGATGATGCTGATGATGCCCTGGGGCACCCTAAGTGCCACTCGGCCTGAGCGCCCTTCAATGGCAATGGCAACTGTAACTCCGTCTGTTAGTTGGCGTCGGGGTAGGCTTCGTTTTGCGGGGTACTGTCGCATGTGTTGTTGGTTTTTTATTCACCGGAAATCCACTTTACTCCATCACTCTCACTCTCACTGTATCACTCTTCGATTGCTCCCTGTGATCTTCTAGTTTTCTAATTTATTTCAGTTTCCTTCTTCCTCTCTCAGTCCTCTGATATCCCAGCAACATGTGTTTTTAGCTTGGTCTTTGAAGTGATTCCGAATCGCAATTGGAGGCTGATGATGATGATCACTTCTCATCACTCTCACTCTCACTTGTAACGGAAATATCTTTCCTAAAAATAATATATGTATATACCTTTCTGTATATCTATATTATGGCCTCTTTAATTATTGTTACTTGAGTTTGATTTACTCAGCAAGTTGATGGATTTATGGCAGCAGGCATTTTTGTCACCAAAATAAGAAAGAGCGACAGAAAGAGAGCATTGCGGTGAATTGAGAAGCGAAGCTGTGGGCGTTCTAAGAGTTCATAGATCATTCAACAGCTGCTTCTAAGGGGACACTTTTTCTTGTTGATGATGTTGTTCACTGATGTTGATGTTGTTTTTGGTGTTGTTGATGTGAAGGCAGCACCTGAAAGAATTTAGATGATTAGATTTATGTGCATTTCCTTTGAAATCAAGAAGAAAGAATCCCAAACGCAAACAAAAAACATGCAAAGAATCGACAAAATTTACGGAATCGACTATAAAAAATGATGAACTCCTAATCAAATAGACAAATTTTTTCCTTGATCTTTGTTCACTAGACAAAAATTGTTTACCAAAAATTTCGCCAATTTCATTCATAAGCTTTTTGACGGGAACTTTATCTATATGCAGTATATGGTATTTATTTATGAGTATATGTCATATAAGTACATATGTACATATATGTAAGTAAGACTAAATTTTATAAAAGACACTTTTGATTTGACTGGACTCAAATAGAATGTCGTGCTCGTTTCCGGTATAAAACCGCGAGATTTTTAAGCTCGTGCCATGTCTGACAGAGAAAAGAAGGCGAGAGTTAATCAGAACAATTTATTTGGCACAAGTTTAAATCCAAGATCAGCGCACTTCAAAAGTTCATCCAGCCTGCAATAGAATGCGGCAAATCAATGGAGACTGCAAGTAGTTCACATATAGCAGACTTTTTGTATTTTGAAAATACGTATTCTATTTTTTGCACAACACATTAACAGCACACACATAGAGCTACGTGAAAATACATATGTATATACATACACCTAAATATCGTATGTGTATATCACATTGGAGGGTGGCCCGTTTAGCAGCAATTTCTTTCCCCGTACGTACAATTCAACGATCTTTCCGTATGCGAGTTGTGTATTTCCACAGTGCTAACAGAAAACTGTGTTCTGTTTAGTAGCAACGTAGTTCCTACGCTCACTCACTCACTACACTATACTACAGAACATCGTCGTCGGGTAACGCACACTAAAAACATCCTACTCACTGCGCCGGCGTCGACGACTCAATTTAGTGGCCCTGCTTCCACTTGGTACAACATTTTATTTATTTTGTTGTTGTTTTTGGCTTTCGGTTTTCGGTTTTTTTTCTTTTTGCCGTTAAATTTCCAATGTTCTGTGTTCTGTGTATGTACAAAAAGTCTCATTGTTGGTCGTTGCCTTTAGCTTCCCGCATCTTTTTGCGCCTCTTTTCGCTTTCAACGGTTGCCTTAATTTTTCACATACATATGTAGGTACATATGAATGTGCAGCTCTCTCGGACTCGGATTCTCTCAACTATCCCACTCACTCACTCCCTCTCATTCCTGATCTCTCGCTTAATTAAAACAGACACAAACCGAGTGTAGTGTGTGCCTCTTGTTGTGCGCTCACAACAACCCACATCTGGCGGCGTAGAGAAAATTAAAGAAATTAAAAACTACTGGGCCCTCCGTCCCGGCCGTCTCTTTTATGTCAACGTCCAGAAGAAGCAAGGGCAAATATTGTTTCGAGTTGCGTCTGGTGTCTATTTGAGGCAGCAAAACGTCACTCCTCTCGTTTTCCTTCTCTCTCAGTCTCTTCATCTCTCTCTGTCTCTCTCTATATGTATATATATCCCGCACACAAACACTCTTTGGTAATATGCAGAAGGCACATAATTTCACTTTTCTACCTAGAATACGATCGTGCCACACATATGTTGCACAGACGCATCTTTTGACTGGATCTGGCGTCTTTGGTAAGCATTCAAAAAAGGATGGGCGCGAGTCTCCGATTTTTTGAAAAAGGGTTTTGTTCGATTTTAGCTTCCTAGAAGATATTTTCCCTGCAGAATTATATTTCCGATTTGAAGGTCACAATTTGCATTCAAATTAAAAACCTAAAAAAAGCCACACCAATATACTAACATCCTCCCTAATATATGTATGTACATATGTATGTATGCTACATCTAGTATATTTCCTGTCCACACTCAAAATTAATAAACACACAGCGAAAATAATTGCCATTTTCAACGTGAAAAGTAAACAACATTTGTAGTAAAATATATAGAACTCATCACCTTTCCAAGTTGAATTTTCGGAAGCCAACAAACTGACGGTGTGACGCACATTCGATATGGGCACGAGTCTGTAATATTGGAATGCATCGTTGGCATCTGAGACTGCCGATTGCCCAGAACGTGAGAAAGCGAAGGTTTTACAAGAAGCTTTATCGAGTAAATCGAAACAATGAAGAGGTTCTATTAAGTTACAAATGTGTATATTGTACTGTATTTGAAACCGGTATAATTTTTATTTATGTAAAGATTACCGAAACTTATAATAATTGCAAAGTTGAGAACGCAAAACGGAACTGTATCGACAACAATTTGAGAAACTGCCAAAAGCAACAGAACAGAATAACACATTGTACGACAGAAAAGAAGAACAGAAAGCTTCCTTTCCATGCCAACAGATAGATCGGTATATTTACACATACATATGGTATATACATACATACATACATATATACATATGTATGTATAGTATATAGAGCAAGTCGGACAAACAGACAATTTAACAATGTTTGTTTATGCGGCTAGAAAATATTGCATGTTCATATCGTACAAATATACATTTAAATATGTATGCATGTGTTATAGACTTTATATGTATGTATGTACATACATATATGTACGTGTATACATTTGTGTAGTAGCATGCTGTCGATCGAATCTGTGTTGATAAACAGAATCCATGGAGAGAAAGAAGATGATGAAGATACTATGCCAGGCATATAGGGAAAATTTCATGGGAAAAGCAGAAAAACTAAACTGAAATTTGTTATTACAATTTTTAGTTGCACTGCATAAATAAATATGACTAGAAATATTACACACAAACAAGTACACTAGTCAGATATTGTGGAAAAGTGCTTTCAACTTGGGCATAAACCATAAAAATTTATGGCTTGTGTTGGGACGTTTTAAAGGGGGGACAGCATTCACTAGCCTGACCGACCGAGCATAAAAACATTTGTTAATTGAATGCGACACAAAAAAATTGGACTAAAATCTGGGACTGGCCCCCGTTCTGAAAAGCAACGAAAACAATTCTAAACTTTGTTATGAAAAAAACAGGCAATTTGTGCTCTATGGCGGTCAATCAAAATGTAGACTAAACAAATAATTCGCGCAATTACGTAGAACAACAAAATCGACATATAAATACAATTCACATATTACACAGATTAAGCACTATTTAAGTGTTATAATACTTAATATCTTTAGCTTAAACCGTATAAATTGAAATGGAAAACATATAGAAATACTTAAAATATCTTACCTTGTTTATGTTTTATATTGATTGCAAAATTTGTATCCAAAAGTGTCACCAAAGTGTATCTCTCTCTCACTCTATGGAATTTCACGGTTAGCACTTGTTGTAAATATTTCAACAACAGAAATTTCCATTCAAACGTTTTTCACAATATGTATATCCACTTAAAATTCCTCAAATATTTCTTATTCTATGGCACTTAGGAAACAAGCTGCATAAACAGTGAAAACACAAAACAAATGTGCAATAAATAATTAAAAAAAGAAAAAGTAGTAACTTTCTCGATATCAATCCAGAATAGCTGCAGTTCAGATGGGTTCGAATCGCTTTAAAACTGTACAACTGTAACGACGCGCTGTTCTATGGCAACTGATCGTCAGAGACTGCAAAATAAATCTCTTCAATTGAAAATGAGGGAAAGAATGATACAAATACGAGTACGAGTGAGTGGCTGCCCTCCCCATCATCAGTTGAAACAGAAACGGGAGCAGCATCAATGCTGAAGGAAAAGATCTCTTTTTTATACCCTTGCAAAAAGGGTATATTTTTTTTTTTGGTCAGAAGTATACAACGCATAGAAGGAAGCATCTCCGACCATATAAGGTATATTCTTGATCAGCAAGACGAGACGAGTCGTCCCATGTCGGGATCCATGTCGTATAAACAATCGATTAAATAGCATGCTTCTTGCGCCGGATTGCTTCAGCTTAAGCTTGAAGTCTGTTAGGGAAGGGAAGATGAACAACACAAATTTGCAAGGGTATATAAACTTCGGCGCGACCCCAGTTAGCTTCGGCCCTCTAGTTGTTTCTCAAAATGCATGTATTTTTGCGGTCGAGTCAAACAGAGAAAACATTGTATAATCCATATAATATAAGGGGAGAACTGTGAATAGAAATGGCGGGCGGGGCGGGAGCATATGGGATATCGGCGATGGTGGCGGCACACATGTGTGTCTGAGTGGCCTTCCCTTGGAAAGTAAAATGTAGTTGAGCATCGTTCTAGATACCAACAAAATTTTTGAGTCAAATGCGTGACAAAATTGAAAAAAGTGCAGCATAATTTTATGCGCTTGTCCAAATATTTTAATTTAGTTTTTTAATTTTTTTCGCTCTATTATTTTGAGATATGTTCTGGGCGATTTGATCCATTTATTAATAGTAAATTAAAATAAATTTAAACGACAGCAGAAACTTAAAATGTTAACAAATAATCAAAATGATATGTGCACCGGTTTCCAAATTTTAATAACAAAAATAAAACTTATATACATATATGTACGTATACCACCTTTTTATTAAATATAATATACACAGGTTTGGTGAAATAATTTATTTTGAAGTAAATTGAGTATCATTTAAAAAAAATTTCCGTCTACTTTAATCTTGGATTATAGAAATAATTTTTTCAACAGAACGTTAGAAAGCTTTGTCAAATAGAAATTTTCGAATAGGTTACAGCCCGTTAAATTTAATAACAAGAATTCATATTCCGTCATTAATCAATCGTAAATTTAATAATCCTACAGACCTGCGATACATTCCATCCAAAATAGATTTAAAGATGTTTAGCATCTATGCAAATGGGATTCATTAGCTGCCACAATGCTAGGCTCTAAGTCAGATAGCCGTTTATTAATTGGAAGGCATCTTAATAACTAGCAAAAAAAACAAAACACAAAAACGGTAGCCAAGTCTAACAAAGAAAATAACACTATACATTTGAACTCTAATGAAGAAGACACTTGAGGCCATCAAAGCACACACGCTGTGAGGAGAGATAGTCCCAAAGCTTCAAAGACAATGGCATCGTTTAGTCGTCAGGCAAAGAAAAAGGTACAACTATTCCAAACGCAATACAGTAGAGTATAGAAAACAATTAACGATTATTGGTTGTTAATTTGTGACTAGTTCCCCGCTTTGTGCCAAATGGCGTTTTGCTTGATTGATCAATAGCAACACACTTAGTTATCCAATAGCAATAGAAATAATATAACACAGATGGTACATTTTCTCCTTTGTACAGCCAGCACTTTATAGCCTCATCCATAACGGAAGTTATATGGTCATAATACTTAAATTTTATAGGTATCCAGTACTAGCAAAAATAGCTGCAACTGCAACATCGACATGAGCCTCCTTTTTCTAAGCTTCCGTATGGTTTTTCAATTTGACCAGAAATTGAACACAAGTTGTTGGTCTCTGCAAACATAGATATAAATATTGAAAATTGGCCCAGATGCACGAACTGGGAACTGAGATGCGAACCGGCTTGGAGACAACACGATCTGCAAACGATCACACCGAACAGCTTCGATGATCTCGTGCGGTGCAGCCAAACAGCATAAAGTTAATTGCTAATATGATTAATTGCACATTAACATGAAGTTTTATTGCCAATTATATTGAAAATATGCCACGCTGACTTGCCGGGATTATGGGAAAATCCAAAAAACGAAAAAAAAAAACAACCGAAACCAAAACCTAAGGAAAGCCGGAAAAAAGGTAACCCCAAAAACAATCGCATGGGCATTAAAGCTTTTAGTCAATGAAATATGCAAATAGAAATTGCGGAGGTGATCGAAAACCTAAACCGTTACACTAAACATTTCATTGCTTAACACAGAGTGCCAACTGTCAAAGTTTGAATACAAATAGTTACAGCAGGCAAAAATTTGCCATCTGCTCTCTTGCATTATGAGTGGGTGCAAAATGATGCGGGTGAAACTGCACCATGAGAAAACTCGAATCGCATTTCAAATCACTCAAAAACTCTATATTGAAGAGATTTGAATTTGAATTATTGGCTCTCCCCTTTTTGAGCATTTCCGGTCTTAAATCTTAAAAGCGCGTGAGCTAATCATAACTTACAATGTGGTCCAGCAGTTTGACAGGCGAGGCCCGGTCCCAATGCCAGAGCAAGAGATCTCAGAGTCTTCAGAGAGTCTGCTTATTCAGTCTCATTCCAAGAGAGGATCATGGATCATGCTTGGCTAGAGCAAAAGCTCGGGGCTCTGGCAAGCTGTGCGAGCTGTCAATGAACTTGTATGCTCTTGATTGATTTATATTGTGTGGCACTGTCTTTTATATGCATGCCTTATGCCGATGTCTTGGATAGATCTTTGGATTTGTATTGATAAATAGTAAATCAGCTTAGGCACGAGTTGATGTTGCGGGTTTCTTGTTTTCAACACTAAAACAAATGAAAAGAAACTGTAGAATCGTCGTCGTCGGCAGGCAAACTAATAAAAGGTGTATTAATTGTATTAGACACACTCTTTGAATCTCCTCTCGGCATCTTTTTTCCTTAGTCTTTGCATGTCTGGCTGGGAGGCAGTGCTACTGTATACTAACAGACGCATAGAGTCTATACAGAACTATCATTTAAGCAGAAGATGTGCATGACGAAGTTGAAACTGGCGCTTAAAAAGTGCGTTAAAGCCTGGCTTTATCTTTGGTTTTGGTTCTGTCTCAGGCCGGATTGGGCTTGGCGCGGGCGTGGCTCAAGCTTTTCTGCCTAATAATAATCATGTGATGTAGTAATTGACGATTTATGCTAAGCCCAATATAATTTACGCCGCTGGAAACCTTGCCGACGACTGGCACAAGCACAAGAGAATGCAAGAGGGGTAGGGATAGAGATATCAGGAGAGCGGGAACAGAATTACCCATAAATCATTACTGCACCTGGGACAAGAAGAATTGAATACATACATATAGACGCGTAGATATATGTATATGCTACAGATCCGGGATATTTCCAGTCGGTTGGTGCTACTGGGAATGGACTGTCGGCCAAAGACTTAACAACTTTCCCACACACCATGTCGACAACCAACCGACCATGTATGTATATGTCGGCCAGCTTACTCACATCTCAAATTGACAATCAACAGTAAGGTTTCAAACGAATTCTATACACCCTTTGTTGATGTTATCCAAATAAACTACTCAAAAAGAAGTACATATATGTATATAATTTTATTTTGTACTGTTTTTCCTTAGATCAATCACTCTATGGTTAATTGGGTATACCCAAGTGCAGAAAGCGAAAAACTTGACATTAGTTTTGGTGCAATACTCTTCTTTCAACCATTTTGGATTAAAGTGTTGGCACGCAAATTGTTTGTTGTCTGCTTTAGCCGACCCACCGATATTTACATACATATATCCGCCGATTCTTACCACAAAAGGCTACCGTATTTCTTGTGTACCTTAACCGACCTTCTCCTACCACCAGCGGTTCGGTTTTGTTTGGTTCCGATCTGCGTGCCAGTATGTCTGGGGCTGCTCCAAAAATGTCGCTGACATAACTGTACTGCATTATAAGCGGCATGCGGTATAAGACATGTGGCATGCGTGGTGTGTGGCTCGTCGGCGGTGCGGTGGCGTGCGCCTAGAACTGCTTTTTGGCAGCAGCGGCAACAGCCCCAATTCAGATTCAAGGCACGTCGCTGTTTTTGGCATCAAACACATGTCGAAGGCACATGAAAGGATCGCAGACTGCGGCTTGGCCATGGACCGAACCGACAATTTCCAGAGCTTTGGCTTTGCATGTTTGGCGTTTCAATGCGCATTAATTTTGTGGCTGTTGTTGCTGTTGTTGCTGTCGACACGAATGGCCATGAAAGGTTAATAAATCAAATGCATATGCATGAATTACTGCACCTGAGTCCAAGTCTTAGTCCTGGCATGCGACTCTTTTTTTCGCTTTATGCTATTATAATTTCCTTTACTGCCATTTATGGCCAATCCCCTCCAACCACCGCATCTAAAGAGCATTCGGTTAATCATCCATTGTGGGTAATCAAAATCAGCGCCTTTTGTGACTCAACGCAGCATTAACACCAAATTAAATTTGATTTTACAACCCCAACTCCGTCCGGTGGAAATTGGGTCATACATATGGTCAGTGTCCATTTAGTTTCTTTTCTTTTCCTATGCGCTGAACATAAATGAGTTATAAGCAGCGTCACTTAGATGCATTTAATCTGCATTTATGACCCAGTTTGGGTAGCTTTTGTAACACAAATCACGTACGAGGATTAATCACTAAATTAATTGAAACAATTTTCCAGCAAAGCCGACAACAGCGTCAGAAATAGCTAGTAGCTGCTACAGAAGAAATTAATCAGTCGATCTTGGGGTTGATGGCGCCGATCAACTCAACTTGTACCTGATCATTTGAACTGATGCTGAAGCTGATGCTGGTGTTGATCGGCATGTTCGACGTTTGTACGTGTTTGGCATTTACAATGAGCCTCAAATGAGTTGTCCAACCAACTTACACATGTCGCTGAGATCATGATCATCGTGGCAAGTGATCAATGTGCTAGTGATCAGTGACCAAAAAATATGGCCAATTGCCAGCTACTAAACATAAAAGTCAAGTGATCATTAATGATGATGATGATCAAGCAGCTTGTTGCTATTGCCATTGAGAGAGCATAACCCATCGATTGTCGCTGATCACGCTGACGCTATTTCGTGCTGTTACCCAACAGCAGCATTAACAGCCTTGAAGGCTACTGCTAATAACTTTTAATTAAATTAAAACTCCGCCTATTTGCGTTCATCTTTAGATTCGTGATCATCATCAGCGGCAAAACAACAAATGCATCTTCACACAAAAAAAATGAAGTAAGTAAGTCGTCTCGCCGACTTGGGTATACCATACACCAGTAAAACAAATATTTCAAATTTGTAATAACTAATGCATTTGCCTATTTTCCACAATTCTGTTCACATGCTTGTTACAAGCATATCTCAGTATCTCGCGCACTTATGCATATAAGCACCCTAGCGCCCCCACCCGCCAACGGCCATCAAAGGCCTTATGCAAAAACGTTTATATGCATAACTCAGCTATTTTTTGTCCGATTTTGATCAAATTTGGTATTTTGCTGGGTATTAGTATCAAATTTAAGTGTGCCAAATTTGATTGCACAAGGTAAAAAATTACGGGAGATAATCGAGTTTTTCAAATTTCGGGGGCGGAAAGGGGCGTGGCAAAAACTTTATACATACAAAATGTGCGCATTTACTATGCAAATATACATACCAAATTTGGTGTCTCTAGCTGCAATAGTTTTTGAGATAAACGTTTTTTTTGAATTGCGTGGGCGGAAAGGGGCGTGGCAAAATTTTGAAACAAACTTGATCACTCTACATACTACACGAGCCTACATTCCAAATTTGGTGGCTCTAGCTTTTATAGTCTCCGAGATCTAGGTGTTCATACGGACAGACGGACAGACGGACGGACGGACAGACGGACAGACGGACAGACGGACAGACGGACAGACGGACAGACGGACAGACGGACGGACAGACGGACATGGCTAGATCGACTCGGCTGTTGATACTGATCAAGAATATATATACTTTATGGGGTCGGAGAAGCTTCCTTCTGCCTGTTACATACATTTTGGCGACTTTAATATACCATTTCACCCTATGGGTGTATGGTATAAAAAGAATGAAACCCAGGACTTGGTAAACCAAAAACTGGCAAAATGGAAAAAACTGAAGACAAATATATATATTGGCCCATAGGCAGGTGCAGGCACGACTCCAGCCTTTTGATCATGGCTTTTTTCAAGTGAAATCTAGTCGGGTAGGCCTCGACTGCCTATCGAAGAGACGCTGCTCCTCCCACTCCACTCTCCCAAGGCTTTGGCAATCATTTAAATCGTTGTGATTATGATCAGCAACAGGCAGGCGCATTTAGGCGTTATGTTTTCTCTAAGCTGCACCACTTACTGGGAAGGTTGTTGCATTTTTGTCAGTTGTTATTGTTGTAGCATACATAATTGATCAATTAAAAATTAATACCAATTTTGTTGCGGTTCAGGTAAACGATCCAAAAAAAAAAAAAAAACTTCCTCATTTGGATAACTTTTACAAGACAAAGAAATCGCTAGTTTATTTTCCATTATTCACATATCTTAACTAGCGCCGGCGCCATTCTCAATTGACAGAACTCCTCATCTATGAACTTAATCGCTTATAATCAAGACTAATCAGGTCTAACTTCGTCAAGTGATGGAGAGAGGAAATTTCGCGCCATTAAATTGAGCAAAGAATGCGGAAAATCTTCACTTCCAGCTCATATGTAAGTAAATAACAACTAGTTTCGTACTGAAATGCAACTGCTGCAGATTCACTTTACTTTGCTTAATGCAGGCTCTACGCTCTAGCCTCGGTAAATCAAATCTATATAGCTTTGCCCTCAGCTACTTACAGACAATCAGCACGAACTCATATCCCAATCCCAAACCCAGGCGGCTGTAATAATTTCTCTACTACAGCATTAGAATTTGTCTCTGCATTCGACCAGAGGCCAGCGGGCAGCCACTGCGCACGCGCCACGATCGCATAGAACCGAATGGAAGGGTCGGTGGTGGTGTGGTAATGGGTATGATCTGCAGAGAACCTGCCTGGGCATGGAAGATGCAGGTTCTTTTCGTTTTTATTTTTCTGTTTTCTCTGTTTGTTATGTGCGCTTTGTCGCCGGCGGTGGAATTATGCTCAAAGTCAAAGTGTTAATCAGGAAATTGTTGCATGAAAAGTCAGTCTACTGTTCTGCTTACTTTAATCATTCTAAAATCTCTCATACCCTTATAATGTATGTCGTCTAGTTGAGTCAAGCTTCTAAACAGGACGGGAAGACTGATTTTCATATGCTGCTATGCTATAATGTCCATTATAAGTTTTGATTACTGGTTCTAACAGTAGTTACCATTTAGCAGAACGCCTAAAACATAAAACTATATATACATACCTGTCATAAATCAGGATCTGTTTTGGTAAACACGGACTGAAATCAACATATCAATTTAGGCTGACAGTTTTACAGTATGTAAGAACACAAAATGAAACGGGTCAAAACAAAGATCCGACCACGCCCAATGATCTCTGCTCATCGCCGATCAATGGCGACACACTAAACTAGTTGAATTTCAATTAACAATAAAATTGAATCATAAATCGGACAAAAGGCCACACGCAATCCACTGAGACAAGAGGGCCAGCTGGTGACGTTTGTTATGATCGCTTACGATCGATTGATCGCCGGTGGTCCAAGAAAATTAAGTCAAGATAGCTACAGCAATAACAACAACAACGGGTCAGACTATGCTTAGAAGAAATTGAATTATCAATGCGGCACAAGGAAAGTGATCGTCGTCGGGTTGTGTATTCGTTTTCTTTGAGTTTTAATAACGATGGGATCATTGGCAGCAACACCTCGACAGCGCCACACCAACAGAGCGGTCCAGACCAGACCAGAAGATCGCCGGTCTTCGCGCACCATGTGTGTGGCATACTTTAAACTGTCACATAAACTTGAACGCTGATTAGCACAACAAAGTCGGGAGGATTACAGATCTGGGGTTTCATTTGGTTTTCGTTTCTATAAATCAAAGAGCCGAAACTTTTTTTCCATTGTTTACACTTTTGTGTGTCACTGATATTTGGTGGCATTAACTCATTTGATTTAAGTATAGTAGCATCCCATACGTTTGTTATGACAACATATTTGTCGATGATTCCAAAACGTGTGAGGTCTATAGAATAAGAGAGAAAGACCTAAAGACCACCCAATCGGGTGGAGAAAGCTGTTTCCAAGTCCAATGAAAAAAACTGAAAAATTCACTTTATACTCTGATTAATTTCGTAAATTGCATAACAACTTCAAGAACTCAAAAAGATTTCGCATATTTTCCAAAACAAATGCTATGTAAAGGCCAAGAGCTGATCCCCCTACGACTTGTATAAGCCTCTCTTCACCACAGCAACTTGAATGCAATTCACCATGACTCTGGCTCTGGCAATCGCTCTTTCTCTCTCTCACTCTCTCTCTTCACTACCTACTCTCCCCTACTTCAAATGCGTTTTTCGAATTTCGAAATATGTATAATGCGTTAGCTCTGTAGCTTTGGTTTCCCCAACTTTCAATGCGATCTGGTGGTGCTTGTACATCTGTTCGGTACACTTTTCACTAGTGGCTCACTCGCTGGAGACAAGAAGCAGTGTGGTCATAAAAGTCAATCCGCCAAAACGGCAGCTTTTGTCTGCAAATAGAGTTTTTAGTTACTTATTTACGAGACAAGCAACAATTGAGTTTTTCCTACGTTGCAAACATCGAATGGAAAAAACAATTAAAAATTCGCAGAGCTCCTGTTAATGGCTTACTTGAGGCAGCAGAGACTTTGGCTTGTCCAGACCGGGCCAGTGGCCAGTAAATGATGTCATTTGCTTCTAGGTTGACAGCCAAAGCATTTGACAGCTCTCAGTGAGACATTTATGGCCCCAACTTGCGCGACGTATAGAAATAAAGTTGTAAAATTGCCTCCATCAATCCATTTATGATATTTAGAGTTCGAGCAACTTTCGCCTCAAATTGAAGTCCAACTTTGAGCTTGGGTTAAGCTGGACAGCTTAACCTTTTAGCTCTACTTGCGCTCTGTGCTCTACTGCGCGTGCCAAAAGGCAACAAACGAGCTTTTTACGAGACAACAACACAGCATGCATCCCCCATGGACTCATGATGCTCAATCCTATTCCATAGAGATGAATGTTGAACTTGGGCTCACAGATTTATAACAAAGATATTGGTGGGGCAAAAAACCACAAAAAAAAAACAGGCCGACATGCTGCGTCGTCGAGTACGTCTCTACGTCTAGGTCTGCGGCGTTGCTGCATCATGGCTATGAGCTATTAGAGTTCAGGCAAACCTAGTCAGGATAGGGAACAACAACGCCGACACAGAAAAAGACCGAAGAGAGACCGGGACCATCCATTAGCCATAGTAACTGCTACGTTATTTCTTCACTCCTCCCCTCTTCTTTCTCGACGCTTTTTTGCATGACGACCGGACCGCATCTAACAAATCGTTCTGTAATTTGATAGCTTAGAAGTTTATGACTTTGGCCTGGCAGATTTTAATGGGAGATCTTATGCTGCGGTCCCAAAAAAAAAAAGTCCAAGAAAAACACCCATAGTTAAAGTACAAGAGACGACAACTGAACACCCTACATTCGATTGTCTACATTAAGTCAATCATCTTAAACCAATATCAACTTTTTTTATGTAATCATACATATTTAAATAACTGCAAATTTAATTTCGTCATAATTTTATTTTTATTTAAATGTCTTATACGCAATCTGTCTATGGTTGAGGGAAGGGCATTTAGTAAGTAATCAAATCTTTTCCGCCCGGAAAAACTTGCTGCCAAATCGCACAAAATATGCTAAAAGGTTTTGCTAGATCAATTTAGAGATTTTTTGTTTAGATAAGTCGCTCCCCCTCCTGTTTATTGGCCAACCAGCCAAAACATGTTACTTAATCTCAAATGGCGCTGACGCTGCGAACGGTATCGACAGGCTCAACATATGTTTCCACTCATATCTGATGCAAAGAGCCAACGGCAATGACAAAGCAGCCAAACGAAAATCAGAAAGAAGCACATAAAGAAAGCAAGCGGTTCGACCGAAACATACGCTGTAGACAAAAATTGTCTCAAAAGGACTCGCCAGGCTATTCCCAAAACGAATCAAAGCTAAATAATGAACCAATATTTAAAATTGACCTAAGTACATTTACATTTTAGTTACACAGTAATATTCCCACTTCTCACAGGGTATCCAGATGAAAAATCTATTTCCATCTTTAACTCAGGTGCAGTGTCCAAGAAAGTGACATATGTACGTGAAAGACGGGAAGGTGGTATGGAAGATGGAAATGATTGTGTGCTTTATTGCTGAATGAAATTGACATTAAAGGCCAAGCCCATTTTGTGGGCGTCTACGGTCTAAAGTCTTTGATTAATGAGCAGGGCCAGAATAGACTGGACCAAATATGAAAAAGTAAATTTACTTTGGCTAACCATAAAACTACAGCCAGAGGGGAAGTACTTTCAGTTTGCAGTTCATTCGTTCGATCGCTCGTCATGCCGTCATGTCATTGAGAAAAGAAATCGCAAGTTTAATTAAATAAAAATTAAACAGATCTTGTTGTCTACCAACTTCTCATTCCATTCGGCCAGACGCAACTTCTTCTCCTTGCGTGTCAACCGAACATCATGCGTAGCTCACCTGCGTTTCCCTTCTCCTAAGCCCCATCTCCTTCCTGTACTCCCAATCCTCTAGATCTCTTTTACATGTTACATGTTACACCAATTTCAGTCTGGAAATCCTTGTCTAGTCTTAATATGATTTAGTAGCCGCTTGCATGGCTTGACAAGTGTCCATTTGAATACTCATTGGCTCAACAAGTAGGCTGGAGCCAGACTCCCCCTTCCTTGACGATCAACCCACCCCACACCGGTCCCTCTCACGTTGATTTGTGTGTAATTTAATGAAATTTACATAATATTTTGTTTTTAATGAGGCCTAAGGTGATGTTTAAATGCTTTGACTTGGCTTAGTCAGTCGCTAGTCGGCAGTTGCTAGTCGTCGTTGGTTAGTTAGCCAATTGCTGGCTTAGTCTGGTTGGTCTAGGCGCCAGTTGGTTGTTGTTGTACCAGTTTTCTTTCTTTTTTCCATATTTTCAATTTTGTCGGACTTTAAATCGCGACCTGCCGCAAAAATAAAAAGTAAACAAGAAAAAGCAGGAACCGAATTCTTAAATTGTCTGACAAATTGGTTGCAACTTAATTAAAGGGCGATAACTTTATGCCTTCATTCTGAAGTCCTTATTTTTGGTTATTTCTTTAGCTAATTAAATGCTATCAGTAGCTGGCATATATTTCATGACTCTTTCATTTTCATTCCCATACCAGATCTCGGGCTGCAGCAGCAGCTACTTGCGAGTGGAGAAGCGTGTCTTCATCTCGGGTTTCGCAGGGTTCCTATCACAAAAAAATGAAGGAAAAAAAGTGCCAAACACCTTTGCAAATTGCACGCTCACTGATAACTCGCTACGCCTTTTGGAGTCGCCGTTAATAAGCTGAGATTATTTATGTTTATTAACCCTTAACATGTTTACATTTTGTAAAACGAGACTCTTAATGTGAACTTTATCATCTGCATTCACTACACCCATACCCCAGACCCATCCCCTTTATCGTCAACATCCCAAAGAGGTTTGTAATTGTACACCTAATGAACTTCTCATCAAAAATAAAGGTTTTGGCCATTCGACCCATGACGGTGACAAAAATTTCAACAAAATTTCAATGATGCAGTGCATTTAAAAGTTTCATATGCCCCAAACATTTCGGAAATAAGTGGCAATCGTTGTGGTGGTTGGGATTTGTCACTCTCTAACCCAGCCCAATCACATTCAATCCAAACCAATCTCATTGATTTCATGGCGCTCCTCTGAGCCTTTTTAATGACTCTGGTCAATATGGGGGGGACATGGCGCCCATTACCTCTATTTCTCCCCCTCCTCTCTCTCTCACTCACACTCTCTCTCTCTATCTCTCTTTCTCTCTCTCTCTCTGCCACTCTGCCTCTCTTTCTTTCTTGCAGTGTTTCTCTTGCTCTATGACGTTTTGAAACGTTGGCTTAATGTATTTTTACATGATCATATGGGTTTATCTTTTGTCTCTGGCGGTTATCGGCCAGTTTGCTTTTGCCTTTGGCACTCATTTAATAAGTTTGTTCTGGCTAAGAGATTACATGAACCTGCAGTGTTTCTTTTTCCTTTACGGGACTTCCAATCGCAATCATATTTTTTTGCTCTGTGTTCCAGTTCTTGGCAATGATCTGCAGGTTCTTTTTGCAGACATGTGTACAGAAAAAGAACTCAGGTATATACAACCGCGTATTTTTATTTATTTTTTCTTCATGTGATAACTGTCGCCCTTTTTGAGTTGGGTCGGCGGATTGGGAGAGGGAGAGAGTGAGTTGAAAGTGTTCGTTCGATCTGAAAACTGGCCAAGTTCGTGTTTTTCGTTTAACAATATTTTCAGCTCAAAGTGTCCAAGTCCAACGTCGACATCGTCGTAGTCGGTTCGAGTATCGTGTGACATATCGAGTGTGAAATGTCAATTTGAATTTATTGATAACGTAGCTACGGACATCGTTCGTGCGTTCATTTTTTCTTTCCTTTACTTTCATTTTGGTCGTCATCTTCATCTTCATCTAAACAGCCTTACCCAATTATAGGTGCATAAATTTTAAAAGCCAAGTGCTTTGGTGGATATTTATGAAACGTTGATTCGCAATCAGCTCCACTCCCTTCGCTATAGAAGTGTCCTACTGCCAAGACCTCTCATCATCATCTGATTCCTTTAAACTGCAAATTGTTATTTATAACGGGTAGCAGCAGCGCTACTACAAAGCAGCCAAAGGATCCTACACAATATTCATTTAATCTTTATATTCTCATGTGGAAGAGGAAGAGCAGCATCTAATCAATTTTTCTGCTATGTCTAAATCAATGATTAAGAATGTCCAACACAATGTGGCGAAATCTCTTTGGGTCTGTCGCCTTTTTGCATATTGTATGTATTGACAACAATTCGATTCGAATCGATTCGAATGCGACGACAGGAAACATCTTGTAAAACTAGCAAAAAGAACATGTTGTGAACATGAAAGGGCTCTGGCCCAGGCCTAAAGATCTTTCTGTCTCTCTTTGCCTGTGGGTATGGGGGATATGGCTTGGCTTATCGCAGCACCAAACCAACAATGAGAGCAGCAACAACGTTATAATGGACAGGGCAAAACCACACGCGCGACGACGGCGACGGATACAACGATGGAGATGAGAAAGAGGATCGATCTGCGCCTGCTCTCCTCCACTTTCGACACGCTCCGATAAATAAAAACGGCGCTGCAGCCCAGGCGACAATGAAACGTCTATTTTCGCCCCAGCCAAAAGGACAGAAGAGCGGACATACATACATTTCGATCGAGGGCTGGGCTAATGTACACACTTACACACACACACAACACATGAATGTGTTGCAATTGTCACGCCAAGTGAAGTTACAAATTTATGAATGCCAAAAAAGGCTGAGACTGAGACTGAGGCTGGGCGTCTTGTGGCACGCGGTTGGGCTGGCGGCTGGCAGAGCATAAAAACCCATAAATATGTTAAAAGTCAAAGTCAAAAGTGTTGCGCTACCCTGGCCCCAAAGAAGTTCATTACTTGTTTTCTTTATTTTTGTCTTCGTTGTGTAACCAACTTTCTCATTAAGCTCAAAAGAGTTCAAATAGCATTAAATTGCGAGTCTGGCTCGGGTAAGGACAAAGAACTTTGATCTCTAATTCGAATCCCGTAACATCCGCCGGCGCCGCCACCCCAAGTTACCAACAACTAAATAGGCAATTTAAATAAGATGATCGGCGGGCTCCATGGAGGCCGTGGAACGATCCGAAATCCAATTGTAATTAAATGGCAATATACAACGGACAACTTTTACCCGGCTCTAAGCTTTCAGACAATATACGCACAGATCCGCATCTCGAGACACAGCTTCAGCGGCCTTCTCAGTCCAGTCTTCTTCCTCATCAATAGCGATTGCTCGATCGCTCGCCCGATCGTTCGTTCCAATGATTTATTGAATTTAAATCACTTGTATTGGCAACAATCCCGCTGTGAATTTGTGACATTTTTGTAAACGAAAAATGTCAGTTACTATTTTTTATTGGCTCGAAGAAAATGCAGGGCGAGCGCACATCAGTATCAGGATTATATTGATTTTGCTGGTGCTGCTGCTGCTGCTGATGATGATGATGCTGATGCAGCAAAGTAAGTGTTACGGTACATGGGGGCCATAAAGCTGCGTTAAACTACTGTAAAATATAGTTCAAATCTCATTTATAGCAATAAATACCGGGTCGATGCCATTAAATGAAAACCAAAACGAAAAACCAATGTATAAAGATAATAAAAGCGAGACTAGGTTAAGCATCTCTTCTCTTCCCACTAATAAAGTTATTAACTACTATAAAGTTTACTCAAGTCTCCCTTGTTAAAACTCAATAAAAATTCAATATATAACACACGAACGAGACGGAGAGAGGAGGTAAAAATCCAAAAATGCATATAAATGCCAGTCAGATACACCTCATTCATGTATGTAGAGTACCTGATGACATGTTCGTTCATTAATTAGAAAGCGTTTCTGTTTTCGTCTTATAAATACCCTGTATTTTAGAACTGAAGAGTATATACAACGTAATAATAATAAGTGTAGCCAACATGTAACTAACTGAATTGTGTATTATCATAAGTCCTAAATATCTACTTCAAAATTCTACAGTTCTTTGAGAACTAAAACTGATTAAAAATTCGCTTATTTATTGCAACAAGCTTGATGTAAATTTACTACAGGGTTTATAGATGTCGATGCATTAACTTGATTTAACATATTTGGTCTATTCCTAATTAGAAATATAAACAAAAACGACTTCATTAGAAAACTATAACACGCTTGTTAATGTCATGTCCAGCACAATGCGGGCAACTCCACAGTTCCAACATAATGATCAACATCATTCTAGGTAATAGGCCGTCCATTGGCCTGCCGTGGGGCCCTTTGTTTGTTAGAGTTTTAATTATTTTAGGTTTATCATAAAGTTCTTTGTTGTTTGTTTGATTTTTTAATGGCAAGCTCATTATCAAAGACTGGCATTCCACAACACAATGCAAGTGACGTCTGTTATGTTGATCTATGGCGGTTATAAATCTCGTGGAAAAAATCAACTATACTTTGTATGACAAGCAAATCACTTTGGCTAAATGAAAACACCTTTTGCCCTACTCCAACTACAATCCCACTCCCATTTTCATCTTCTCTGGGGCAATTGAATTCAATTGGCTTCGGCGCCAAAATCACGACTTTTCAAACGATAATCAATTTTTACGATCAATCTCACTTGTCATATTTGCCTGTATCTGTATGTGTGGCTAGAAAATTGGCAAATTAGTGTGGAAAATTGCTGATACATAAAAAGAGTTTCCATAGTTATGGTATGTCCCATTTCATAGGCAATTTATTCTTTAAGTTTAAATATGGTGCTTTCTCATTTACCGCCTTAAAATGTAAATTGGTTAATTAAATTCCTAGTTATTACAATTTTTTGATCAGATTTTATCTGCAACCTTATCGCAACGTCGGCATCTGTCTTCCTTCTGTGGCGACAAACTGAAAAATTTCCCTTAAGCATACGAAATGCTTTTAATTAATTGCATTTTCTCTGTTCCATCGAAACTTAATTTCCCCCTAAACGCTAAGAAGAGCTAAAGAAAACTTGTAACCCTAATGACTTGCTTTGACACTTTACCTTTGTCTTTGTGTTGAAAACCCTTTTCTTCGTTTCGTTTTTTGTTTCTTTTTTTCTTCAGATCTCATAAATTCAACGGCAATTATGTCAGTTTATTTGGAGCAAAGCGTCTCTTAATTTATCGATCGATAATGGAGCCAAAAAAAAAAAAAAAAAACTCATTTGAGAGAGAGGCAGAATATGGGCAGTTCACAATTAGATGCTGATTTGGGTATGTAAACAGCAGGTGTTAACAAAGCATCAGCCACAATACTAGCAACGGCAACAACGACAACAATTTCTTCATAATGTTTTATTAATAATGCATAAACATATTCCATATATTTTGTAAAGTTGTTCAAAACTCGATCCCAGCATGACTTTGATGCGACTAGATCTTGGGTGGAGAGATTTTTGACTTATTTTAATTTATTTAAAAAATTTTAAATACCTCTTATTTATAAAGGTTTTTTAGAAATCTCGCAAACATGTATAGCGATATATGTATACATATGTATATTGGAAAATTCTTAACATTTGCCCTTGCGAATTTCCTTAATAATAAACATATAATAAACAGACGATGCCGAGCTGCTGGCTGGGATTGGGCCCTTCGTTTCTTTTATTGTATGACATTTACCACCCAGGCATTTGTCAACGCTGGCGCCAAGAGGATCCCCCAATCGCTCAACAGAAGAGCCATGAGTTATTTGCAATCTAATTAAGTTGTTTTAAATGAAATCTGACTTGCGAACAAAATGTCATATTTTTATATTTGCAGCGATTAAATGGGATTCTGATTTTGACTCTCCCCTCTCACACATGTATTTGTGGCTGTTTTTAACGTATATACCCGCAATTCCTCACTTGTGGACATTGCGTTGTCCGGTGGCGTCCTTCACACTTTGGTTACCTCATAAATTATCCTCATAATGAGCGGAGCCACAACAGGCGCCGCCAGCATCAGCCTTAGCTTCGACCGTAGTTCCAACTCCGATTCGAATTGCATTTAAAATACATTTAAAAAAAAGTTGCGCCATTTATCATTTTGGTTTATTTATGGCTAGATGATCTTATGGTAGAGATCTCACTCTCCCTCTCTTTGTCGCTCGATGAATAATTGCTACCATCGACGCGGCGGAATGTTATCAGCACCATAATTAAATAACGCCAGGAGGTGTCAGGAGTAAGTGTTCCACGATCAACCACGTCCTTCTACTCCCCCTCCTCCTAATGCCTGTTATTGTACTCAACAATCATGTTTCAGTAATTTACCATGATCTGGCATATTTTCACTCTCTCAACTTATTTTTCCAAAGGTCATGCAAGTCAAAACAAAAATTCAATTACAGTTCAACGAGAATAATCGATCAATCGAGAAAAAATGCTTATAAACAAAAAAAAAAGAATGAGATCTCACCTGAGCTCAGATCTCTCTGTACAAAAATGAAATAACACGCAAAAACGAGAAGATCGAGAAGAGCAAGCCAAGTTCCAATTAAACGTCACGCTAAATGAAGCGTAAAATTGCCCGTTGCTGCTGGTCTTGAATGTGGTTTACAGACAGAGAGGAATAGGAATGTACGATCTCCGATCAGCGATCGATGGTCCCGAGTCGAGGGGAGCGGTATACAGGAAAATGTGACAGTGTAATAAAAAATCAATTTCACAATAAATATCTCGCGCTAAAGAAGGAATGAGAGACAGAAGAACCTGTACCTGTATATAGTATACAACATATCTTATCACAGTCAACCATCGCCTGAAACCTCAATGTGGTACTTACTTATGGACGGGGATCGGATGAAAGAGGAGGATTGATCTGAAAATGAAAAGTGTGGTAGCCCAACTGTCAACGATTGATGTAGCAGCCCTTTATCATTATCACATCTGGACTTAGGGCAGGAGCAGGTACGAGCAGGGAGAGAGACAAATGCCTAAGCAGCGTGTCAGAGCGTCAGAAAGTCTGGCCCAAATCCCAAATCTGGTATCCTCGATCACCTGTGGCATGTTCCTGCTGCGTTCCTTCTCTCTGTTATTTGTGTGTGTGCCTGTTATCTTAAAAACCTTGTTGTCGTCTTAATTATTGCGTTAATGAGTTTTCAGTTTGTTCTGCTTCTCTGTATCCAGTTAACCAGTTTGCAACAGCATTTCGTGCTATTATCAATCAATCGAAAGACGATCGCCGATCGATGGTCGATCGATGGACTGTTGCAGGAATATACTATGTATACTGTATGCTCTGCAGATCAACGATAAGAGACTGACTACCATGCCACAATATCTTTGTTTGTTGTTAATACATAGTGTGAGTGCTATCGCCATCCATTGATATTTATTAAGAAGCTTCGATAAGCAATCTTCCTTTTTTTGAATGCCGATCTTAAACACCGACAGGATATGGGAAACTAATCAACTACGAATTTATATTCACATAATTTTATCAATACATATTTATATTGATATGCATGATTTACAATAAGAACAATCTTCAACTTGTTCTTCTGCCCCCTAAAGCCCGACGAAATCCCACATTTAATTAGCATGTATCAAACAATTCAATAACTCAACACAACAATAGATCAATAAACAACTTAACGGGGTGTGTTTAGATCTATGGTACATACACATGATCTTTTCATTGGGGGCGATCCATTTCATTGCCTCTGCCAAGTTGAAATCATTTTTGATTAATTGTGGGAGCAAAGATTTCCCACTGTGAAAAAGGGGTTTTCTTTTCTTTTTTAAGCATTTAGAAAAGAAGTTAAGAAGGGAGATGGAGACGAAATTGTGGTTACTGAGGCGTACAGTTAAAAAATTAATGATTTGTTGATTTATGAATTGAAACGGGAACGGCAACAGGAACGGAGGTCAAGTCAAGTGTACAACAATGATAAACGAAGCACACGCTGTGGGGTCGGAGTGAAAAATTAACGTTGGAATCATCGCAAGTACACTAGAAATAGATGAAATTTCAAAAAAGGGTCCAAGATATTTTGAATTCTCTAAATAACATTTCAAAGTTGTTGTCAATAGTCTGAATAAATCGAATTTAACCCGTTTAAATGGCAGATCACTTTATAGAGTCATCATCCGACTTTATAGTGTTGGTATATGTATGTACATATGCATCAGATGAGATTTTGTTAGTCAAGACATTCAGAAGCAATTTGCAGTAAAAACTTCATCTACATCTTTAGAAAACAATAGGGATGCATCAAGTGCAGCTTTTGACTTCCACTTTACGACCAGGTCGCATTTATCTGTTTTTTTCTTTCTACCTTTTTTAGGTGCAGCTTCCCTATGCCATAGTGAATGCTGCCTTTCCGCAGGTTACATTCTTATGCAAATCAATGGATCAAACAATAGAGAATATGTAAAGGAGTAGCAGCAGCCGTATGATCAGTTGATCGCTCTACATTTTGTTACGCATCGTCAAATGTCGTGGATTGTTAGTAGCTTATTGTTTACCCGACTTTATGAAGCGCCAATTTATGACTCTTCGGTTGAAAGAGAAGAGAAGTTAAATTTTACACTGTTAGCTACCATTAAAGTAGCCAAAACATTTTAAACAACATCGGGTAAATGTTAATTTTTGTACAGCTCAATTTGTTTTCACTTTTCGGACAGAGAACATCAGCTATAACAACAGCAGCAACAGGCGACATAATTGCAACAACTTAAGAAATCACAACAAATAAACTCAAACTGAAGATTCAAGGCATTCAAATTGATTACATACAACCAGGATGGGTCCTGTCTGGTGTCTACAGTCAGCACTAAGTAGTGAGTAGTCTGAGTTGGGGTCTTCCGATAAACATGACTTGGCGTTAAAGTCGCTGCTGCTGCCGCTTGTTTTTATTGTTTAGCTCGTTATCAAGTCAAAATAATCAGGAGGCGCAACAGCACTAACAATTGTCATTGTTAAGGGCGAGGCGTTGCAAAGCCATGTGTTGCGCGAGGCATACAGGAGCCAAGTTCAATATATACACACACAGAAATTGTGCCCCATCATTGCCATTGGGGGGCTATAAAAATGAAGCTCCTCATCATCACCCAACAGAAGCAGCAGCAGCAGTCACTACCGCAGCCGCCCCAAACAATGCAACATGATTCGCGAATTATAAACACAAGTCTTGAGAAGAGTAGATCGGTATAAGCATCTACAACTAAAAAATAACTGAATGAAAAATACTCTAACCAAAATTTTAAAACTCTCAAAAAAAAAAATTACATATGTTCTTACTGAAATAGGAAGAAAAAACAGATATTAATACCGATAGCCGGCGTCTACCATAAATCAAACGAATTATGCGCAGTCAAAGAATATCTTTACTTGGCTGATCTTTCATACTCTTACAGGCTGAAACCACGACCATGATTTTCGTATATTTCTAGAGCAATATAATCGCCAAAGATGTTTGCAAAATTAAGCAGCAGCAGCAACTGTTGCTGATGTTGGTGACTGCAACGACAGTAATTGTGGCAAGTGATGATGCCTCTGCTCGGCCCCTGTGCCTTGTGCCTTCTTCTGTGTGGTGATAGAGCGCAAGCAAACAAACAGCTCCTCTAGACACACAGAAGCCAAAACGTGTCGTCCTTTGAGTCACTTCACTTGAGCGACTTCAGCCAGAGTCTTTTTCCTCTTAGCTCTTAACTTTTGGCTTGTTGTTGTCATCTTTTTTTTCTCTGCACGTGGTTCTGGTGGTTCTTCCGCCGTCTTCGTTTTTAATTAAACAATGTATAAAAAAAAAAGAAAGAAAATACGTTGCCTCCTGTCGTTTGTCGGTGTGAAGTGCAGGAGCAACACTAGCAACAGCATTCCCTTTTCTTCTTATTTTCGAGCTTCTTCAAGCTTGTGTGAGTTATGAGTTGCGCAATCACGACTTCTTGTCTTTGCTTCTTACTTTTCTTGTTTTATTTTTATTTTCGGTCCCTTTTTTTTAGTTCGGGGGAGTGAGGCTTGATTAAGTTTTAGAACAAATGAATTAAAAACGTGCGCCAGGATCATGTCTCTCTGACCATGTTTCTGAGGTGTGAAATAATTTGTGATTCATCTGTGTGTACCTGCCAAAACAAAATTAAAATCCAAAAAATAAACGACAGCTGTTATATATTATATGTTACCTCTTATTTTCGGATCTTGAGAAGTTTTATGACCATTGAAAATTCCAAAGGGACAGCTGCCGTTGCTGCTGCTTGGAAACTTCTGAATTTTATTTGTTGTAGTTACGTACATATGTATGTACAATACATACGTAAAAATCAGAAGATGCGACATCACTCATAAAGCCTTAAAAAAATTTAAAAAACGGATCTCTTCTTAAAGATAACATATTTATTTTGTAATTCATTTAAATGAACAAATCAGAGAGTGGCACTTGAACCAAGGAAGATTGTTGTGATGTGATTATGTCAAAATTATTAAAACAGTCTCGAGTCAGTCGAGTCCGTCGAGTGAGTCTACATCGCATTTCACAATTCATCTGCCTTGGATTTTGATCGACACTGATCTGAGATAAGGCCAAGTCAAATAACCGAAAAATACATACACAAAAAAATATTTGAAAATATACAAATACACATAAAATCCCAAGCCAGACAAGTGCATTTGCATTAATAGAGTGGCAAAGAAGAGAGGGGGAGGGAGAACCGTGTGAAATAGCTTTCCCAAACTGCTTAAGAAATAGGTGCTCAATGAATTTGTTGAAAAAATATGAACATATTTGAAAAGACTTTAGAGAAAAGTTTCAAAGAATAAGAAAGACATTTAAAGCAGGGACACCAGCTTTATGCTTTGACAAGGCTGACAACAATACCATTAGGAATTAGACAAAAGGCAGCACCACAACGACAATTGACAACAACAGACTTAGCATTTGATGATCATCATCGCTAGCATCATCAATGTGTCTTGTTAGGCTGGTGTGAACCTTTAGGCCTTGCCATTCTCAAACTGAATCACTAGCTAGATAGCTGGTTAGCTAAGCTGATGACAAAACAGCCTACAAAACAAAAACAAATTCTCTTTAGGTCCACGAAGGCAAACACAAAGCTCTCTTAGATTATTAGATCGGTGGTTGCGAGAATTTCCTAGAACGTAGCCAACACGATGACCACGTTTCCCCAACGCATCCGGCCGATGGCATGAACTTTACACGTCTTGCCACATGTAATATGCAAACTAGACGAGTTGAGTCGAGTTAAGGCGATGACTGTACACAGATAAGCAACAGCAGGCATAACGTGTACAAATTGCAGACACTGTAAGTGGATTTATGACGACGATGCTGCGAATGTGAAATCCTCCTTTGGAGGGGTACACAGGTAACCTAACAGGTAGCCCAAAATGGATACCTAGTAGAAAAGTGTCACAGCTGTCATTTTGGAAATGGATTAAATAAAACTAAGATCGAAATTTAAACAGACCACCAAATACCTACCTGTGTACCTATTTCTACCTGTTCTGAAGGTACATTTTTTGCATATAAAGCAAAGGGTTTTCATCATTGGCATACATTCATCTCGCAATCTTCCAAGTGTTAACATCTCAACCGGATAAACTAGACGTTTAGCATCAAATTCAAAATGTTGCAAAATACTGCCTTCTATAAGCATGCTCTCGAGGCCCAGCACAAAGTGTTGACGACCAGTGAACCAAACTATATAGACAATCTGCACGTGATATTTTTCGAGCAGATCTTTGAAAGAATTGACTATTTGAGCGATCAGGTGCGCATGGCACGAGCCTATCCCCAGTTTTTGCCTCAGATACTGAAAATCTGGGAGAAACGCCTGCATTATCGTATCGTTGGACCAAACACCGCCTTTCTGGGTCTTCTGGATATTGAGGACTATGTCTTCTTCATGGATCACATGGTGGATCGCTTTACGGAATTGCATGTCCATGACGATGGCATTGGATCGTTTGCCGAATTCTATGACTACATTACACATCTGTGTGACATCAACATTACACGACTTCCGAAGGTGGATACCTGCATATTGGCTGGCAATCCAGATACAATGGTAGACGAGGATGTCCGTGACTTAACCGTGATGTTGCCGAATCTTAAAAGACTTACCACTTGCATGAATCTATCTGGTGCCTATATGCGGGGCTTTAGGAAGCTTGAAGAGTTGGTCTTCAAGTCGATGTATCATTCGCTGCCCCTGGATAGCCGTTGGATTCAGGACATTTGCCTGGGAATGTCTCAGTTAAAGGTTTTAGACATCACCGACTCCTTTGATAGTGGTGTGCGTCTTCATGACATCAAATTGCCACAACTGGAGGTCCTGCGCATCAATTTAAGTAGCGTGGAAACCATTGTATCGCAGGTGCTGCAGTTGCCAAAGCTACGCAAATTGGCTATAAGGTTTGACGACTCGCGACAACTTCATGCAGATCAAGAGACCATCTTTCAACAGATCGTAGTGGCCAAAAGTGAATCCATAACTCGAATTGCTCTTAACAACGAGGTAGTCCAATTGCCATCGCGTTGGCAGCAATCCTTGCTCCTGGAGTTGCCGAAATTGCGAGCCCTCATTTGCGAAAATTGGTACCACAATGATTTTTTCCTAGATCGTCAGCATATACCATGCGCCCAAATGGAGATACTTAGTTTCAGCGGCTGGGAAATTGTTCGGGAATATCAATTGCTTGAATTAGTGTCCGAATGCTCACAGCTCCAGCAATTGGCATTGAATTCGTATCACAGCAGTACGGATAAGTTAAATAAACTGGTCAGCATTCGGAGGCAAGAGAAGAATCCAAAGCCCTTGCAAGTTTTCAGTGACATGATGTGGACGCATCTCACACCAGAGGAATTTCAATTCTGGCACAACAATAAGTACGTCCAAGTTACCTGCGATGAATCCGACTATTACTATCAAGAGGACGGCTTTGAGTTTGACTTTGAATAGCTGAAGGATTTAAAGAAGGAAACGAAGGAGAGAATTGTATATACACCTAAGCAATTTGTATTTTCTAACGTAATTGTTGTAAATATTTAAAAATAAATATCAAGCACTGGCAAAATCAACCAAGTAAATGCAGTCTTTTCTTTCTTTCACAACCATTCCCCATTATTCCTTGTTATTATTTATATACATTGCAGCGCTTTAGGGTCTCTGGCAAAATGGAAAAATCAACACACTTTATGGCTCGGCCAGGTAACCGAGAATCAGTAATGGAGCTGGTCCCTCTTCACGTACGCACACACATACACACACACAAGTGCCATGACCTCCACTCACTTGGCCAGTTAATTTTGGCTAGGCATAAATTATTTCATTTGATTGAGTCGGAAAATGAGTTCGCAAATGGCCCAAAGCGTTTGAATGGCAACTTTGAAAACTAACGTCGCTGCCAGGGTTGGAGTTGGTCAATAGGTGCAAATTTCTAACAATGTTTATTAAGATAATGTCTCGAGGAGTCTGTAGGTTGTTTAGTACCCACCCCTGGTTGCACATGCATCTGGCTAGTTATATGCGAAGAAAATTAAGCAATTTTGAAAAATGTTGAGCCACAAAATGGTTTACATAAGTTTCCATTTTTTTTTCACTAAAAAAAACCGAATTTTTATGGCTTTCATTTTCCATTAAACATTAGTTGGGGAGAACTGCTGGAAAGCCAGCCACCAGCCAACTTGCCTTGTCTCCTGATTTAAGTTATTGGCCGGCATAGTGACAAGTCAACACTAAGTCAACGTTCCAATATTTTGGGTGGACTAATTTGTATGCCTCGATTAAGAAGACAGAGAGAGAAAGATTAAAATGCAAACGAAGTCAGTCGAAAGGCAAGCGGAATGCGTCCGATGACAGTTTGAAGTATTGAAAAATTAAAAATAATGGACTCCTAATTTATGGTCATCAGAGATCGATAGGTTGCCATTTACCCCATACCGCCAAGTGCTATGCCAGGTCTAGATCTCTTCCTCTAGATCTAAAATAGATCGAAATCGGGGCATATTTATTGCTTTTTTATTAATTGACTAATTGCAGATTGTAAAACAGCAGAGAAGAGAGTGAGGGAGAGCGTATGAGAGAAAAAAGAAGCCCAAAACTAATGTGGCCCAATTAAAGGGACCAGCCTATAACTGTGCATTTTGCCTAATTTCTCAATTAATTTTATTTAACCTGAAACTCGCTCGACGATAATTCGTCATGGTAAATGTGTAACGAAATGTGAACCAATTCGTTCAGAGCCATAACTATATGGATTTGCGGAGCGGCAAGCTACAAAATACAAAATCAAATCAAATTAAATGAAATCGAATGCTCTGAGATGATGATTTTAGCATAATTAAATTAAACATAAAAGGTTCAAAGGTTGCGTTAGTTAAGTGGAAACGGAATGGTAAAAAACACTCTTTTTAAACTTTAGTCCATAAATAGTGCGATAAGATGTTGCGGCTCGTTTGAAATGGGTTTTCACGGATTTATGGAGAAGATCTTCTATTTCTCTCGATGATGAGCTGGGAACAGTTTCAAGAAAGCGGCAGCAAAAAAATGTGATTGATTTCGACTACCTCAAAATTTTGATCAAGTTCTTCGCCTTTTTTCTTTTGTTCTCTGCTAGTGCCCCGTCTAATGTCTTCATTAGCAGCCACGCGGCAGATAAGTTGGTAAGCTCTTTTTAATAACCCCGTCAACTATTTATACCTTTAATTAATAGAGTGTAGAGCAATTTAAATGCAAATCTGGGCTGCTTCTGAGTGCTTTCGATCATTAACAGGGGGTAAAAGAAAAGAAATTCAATTTAAAGCAATATCTTTAAAGTTTTTAGTTTGATTTTGCTGATGCCGCTGTTGCTGCAGTCGCCGCCTTTGTTCAAATGTAGTTATTAAATTTGACAGTTTTCCAGTTGAGAGGCTTTGAAGCTTTGCCGGCGTGTAGCAGGAAGAAACAAGGCAAACGTATTTCTATTAGCATTTTGATGGGTCCACGAACAAATGAGGCACCCGTCGAATCACCAACACTAACAATTTGATAGGCCCATTGATAGCACTTCATAAAGCAGCAGTCGTACCGCAGCAGAATCTAGTTGATCGTCTTACCGTTCGATTGGTTCGATTAAATCATTACTGGACTTTTGAAATGTCACGCGATTATCGAAAGAAAAACTGGACTCCAACTGAGTCGAGCTTTGACAGTATTTGCGAATAATTAAATGTTTATTCCAACGAGTCGAGAAATTAATAGACCAATTGATAGACCATTTATCAGTGGAGAAATTATGGCAAAGTAATCAAGGATGCAGCTTGTCCAAAAGTGTTTGCTGACCATAAAGCTAATGAAAGGCCAAAAATAGACATCGTTTTGGTTTCTTTTTTTCCCATTTTCGCATTACACAAAAAAGTATTAAGTTACCTTAACGATTTGTCAACGTTTAGTTAAGGTTACAGATGCAGACGATAGAAGTAACGTATGGGCTGAAGAGGGATTGTTGTTGACACATGCAACGATCCATGGCAAATCAACGCAGCGGACCACCTGCAAAGCTTTTCACGAGATAGAGTGTTGAAATCAACAACAACAACAGAAACAAGAAGACTCGACAGCAAGACAAACCTTTGATCAAAGCAACTTGTATTCAACTCAATCTAAAACGTCCAACAAATCACTGATCTTCAAAAAAAAAACTCTAACAGAAATTCAAAGTCTGTGCACAAATGTGCTCGTTTTAAGAGGGAAGTTTTATACAGTGGGCTTATCAAGCTGATTTTAAGTGAACATGGCTATACTTTGAGAGCAGCTCTCGCGTACACACACTTACACGCATATGTACGTACAATACAATATATATTGTATTTGAAATCTGAGCCAAGTTTCCTCATGGTGCCACATTTTATAGCTGGAGGGCACGTGTATGCAATTTTCATTCATACATTATTCATTCATAATGTACTCTTTTTTCATGGACAGAGATGATGATGATGGTGGAAGAGAAGAGCCATATGTGAACTGTCTGTCTGTGGTTTAGCATTTTAACTTACCTTTTGCTTTACTCAAAAAATAATTGCCAATTTCGAGTCAATTGGCTATTTACCCTGCTTATGGTTAATAGAGAAATCGCTGGCAGAGAATGGGGAGAAACCTACGGGGACCTATGGCACCATAGGATGTTGATGTTGATGGGTCTCTAAATGGTTAGGAAATTCATTTGCATAGCCCAACAATTGGTATAATAGAGAAAATTTCACCAGCAATTACATATACATACATACGTATAGAAAACTAGTTGACGACTTGTTGTTGAGGTGGTAACTCAATTTATTTATTTAAATTTTACATATAGCAACAAGCGCCAGGACAGACCTTTGGAGCCTTATGATTTATATTATACAACAAGCGGTTCGTTTCTGCACCTCTGAAATTTTGTTTGGAGGGGCGTTGCATTAATTGAAATTGCAAATGTTCATGCTTGATAATTGATAGACCTTTTATGCGCAGTTTTTGAGAAACATATACCTTTTTCGGTTTTGGTATTTTTTATGGGCTAGGCCATATTTATAGTGTGACTTTTATTAATTATAGAATTATATAGTATACGCAGATCTTTTAAGATATGCTGAGATATATATCGCATTGTATTATGTTGTATTGTAACCTCAGCCGCTTCATCTTGTGTGGCGTGCCATCAAAAAACCATAAAACAAAATAGAAACTCATTTTCGGACAGAATTTGCATAAAAGTAATGGAACACTGCATATCTAAACAGATGTAGAAATAGAAACAGATCTTCATGGGTCATGTTATCATAAATCTTTAAAACTAGCCAAATAAAAGTGTCACTAGATAGCGACGGCATATAAATATGAAAATGATGATGATGATGACAATGATTATGAAAATGCGATAAATAAACTGCTGGCAGTGAATTGAAATGTTTAATAATTGGAAAGACGAGAAAATATATACTGAAGAAAAGAGCCGTACATCTGACCCTTCTCTACGCAACCAGCATAAAGTTGAAAATGACTTAAAAGTCACTACAAAAGGTGTGGCTTGGCTGGAGTTGCCTGCAAACGACAGTGCAATTCGCTTAAATCTGACCGAAAAAGAGTTTTTGGGATAGGCTTAAGGTAGATCTAAATGAAAATCCAAAGAAAAAGGTGAAGCAAAAAGTTGTGTTTCCTCTAGTTGCTGTCTGGACCAACATGCATAACAATAACAACATTTTACAGTTGATGTCGCTAATGAATGGGACGCGTTTTTTCGTAAATTGTCTGTCTAAATGAATGAAAAACTGAATTGAGTGAGTGAATGAGTGAGTGAGTGACACCGAAATGGCAGCTTCTTCTTTTAATGAGCAAGTGACGATGTCTTCGTCATCTTCTACTTCAGGTACAAAATCCCCATCTTATACTACTTGACGATAAAACAACTTCTAGTCAAACGATATTTTTGGTTTTTCAATGATGGATGGAGGGAAACGACGCTCATTAATTCAATGAATTGGCATTTAAACGGAAGCAAAAGTCAGTTAGTTCCAGACATGCTCCTATATACATAGATGTGTATAGTAATGAGTTGAAAACATGGTCAAACAAGATACTGTTGGCTTTAAGCTTCCTTTGCTTATTAATAACACTAACACTCCTTGATCCACCATCTTTTACAGGATCCCCTCAGCTTTTATATTTTTTACCTTTTTAAAATTTTTAAAATGTTATAAATGTTTGAAATTGAGGTTGTTCTACTTCATTATGAATGAAAAATTACAAACTATATGCACAGACAAGGAAGAACATGAAAATGTCAAATTGGTGTTAGATCTGGAGGCGTCAAGTATAATTAATGTACAATTATTGAAGTCAGCGGACATTTTGCTTTGTGTACAGCACTTGAACTAATTTACAAGTTTCCATATTTAAGCATTTTGTTGTTCTGCCTGCAAATGCGAATGAATGGACCAAAATGTAAACTCTGGTGGACTAGACAGGAGTAGAAAGGGGGACTGAGTATGTATATGAATATGATTAAAAACCAATTGGTTTTTGTGAATGTGTGTGTGTGAAAAAAGTCAGGCATTGTGGGCGTTGTCTCTCAGTTACTCTCTAGCGGTTTATTCATTCACAAGATCTACACCCACATAAGATGTCATTTAAAATAAAGCAAGTGTGTGTGAGGGAGAGAGAGAAAGAGAGAGTTCAAGAAAGTCGCGCTCTTGCGAGGTACAGCTGCAACAATTTCTGCCATTCAATATTGCAGTGAAAATTTATCAATGAAACCTCCCACACATACCTACGTACATAGGTTTGCAATGGCGTGTGTCTGTATGTAAAGATGTCGACGTCGGCGACGATGACGACCCTGCGTGCCAAAAGCTCCTTTCGTTGCGTTAAAGCTTTATGCAAACTTTAGTTGGTGTTATTTTTAGCTGGCCAAAGCTTTGCACAAAAGCTCAAAGGACTGCGAATCCAACTTGTCGATGTAATTTAAATTATTTCAATTAAAGAGAATTTACTAAGTAATTTGATTGGTAATACAATAATAAAATACTTTAATAATAGGGCAGCACAGGCGAGAGGGTTAAGATCAGTATGTGTTTGGACGTTTGCATGGTATGAGTGTGGGCTTAGAGCTTCTCCCTCTCCCTATCTCTCTCTCCTCAAAATAAAAAACCCACACACACACAGATGAAATGTAAAGGTGTTTGTGACTGACAATAAGATAGAAGCTTACTTGCGGGGGTTGGGTGCCCGTTCCCCCGATTTGTTCTCTCTTACCATCTAACACACATGCGTGTGACAGGGACAGCTGTCTGAACTGCATGTACAGTTGCCCACACAAACAACAGCAACTTGGGCGACAGATCTCTAAGTAAGGCGATGATCAGCCCACGATATGCCGACGCTAAAAAAATAGAAGAAAAAATCCAAACCAACCACAACCAAAACTAAACCAAAAGCGCTGAAAGTCCAAAGCTAAAACAACAGTTTTTTATGCCTCCGACACTCGGACGAGTCGAATGGCAAAACGCAACCGGAAGGAAATTATCGTCTAATAGAATTAACGCGCCCCGATCATGAGATCGTTAAATGGAATTAAGTCGACGAGCGCCTAAGAAAACAACGAATGTTCCCTACCCCACTCCATTGAAGACATATCTTAGCCGGCCCATCAAATAGCGTGTTTCAAATCAAAATTGCATAATCTTTAAAGGATAGCAGTACACCCCAAAAATAAAGATCTGTGTAATATTTCCATCTCACTCTATTAAAGCTGCTCTGTATCGTCGCGTAATCACAGTAGCTGCTGCTGCACTCTGCCGCTTCCTTTGACTAGGCTAAGCAGAGCTACTGAGCTGTTCTTCTTATCGCTGTTTGGCCATCTTTTCTGGACTGTGAAGCTCTGAAGAGTCCGCGCGTGCGTCGCTAGTCGCCTTTTGGCCCGCCTTGTAATTAATTACAAACGTAGTCGCAAGTCGTTGGAACAGTCGCAGTCCCTCTCGTCGCTGAAAACTTCTTATTTACGCGCTAAATCTTGATTTTTCATCGGTTCTCTAGAGTCATTCTCTCTAGGGTTTGCGTGCTCCTTCACCTACTTGGATTGCATCGCCGACGACATCTGATTGCCTTTTTATGGCTGGTAAGTAGCTTGACTTTTTCTAAAACCACGACCAGAAAAACGACGCCAAGTCAGAACAAGTATATTAATCGGCGATGGCAAATCAGTTCTAGTCTAAGCCATGAGACGGTTTATTGTAACTACTAAAAAGGTTTAATTATTAACTTGTCATTGACTGTAAAAATTATTTTAATATTCTTTAGATTAGATATAGAAAAAATGCTCCGCAAATCAAATTACGTGTGCCTGCTTTAATTCCCAGTTTCCATATGAGTAGAACATTTCAGTCACAATAAAAAGGTCAAATGTATTGTTTGTAGTTCCTGTTGGAGCCAAGAAATCTCAACATTTTTAGCTAAAGGTCAAATCACTTGCATTCTTTGGCATATACTCGTAAGTAGTAAGTTCCAACAATATGAAAGCTGCTTTAATGCCTGCTCCTGACAATTACAGTTAACTGGACGAAGGATAAAAAATTCAAATTGAAAATGACATTTGATTTAAGCAAGCTTAGCTTGGCTAATGCTAAAGTTCAAATGACCCAACTGCTCTCTCATTTTACTCTCTTTTACACACACGCACAAAACTGACTGTTAGTATATATTTTTTCGAGTTTTAATGTGAATGAAATGTGAACTAAAGTTCAGATGAAATTAACCCAGACCACACTCCTTTTCCCCTGTCGTTACGTCACGGGAGCTTTTTCATTGATGGTTCTAGCAACTTCATTCATATTCCAATTTAAACCAACAACATTTCCATTTGCCGCCATTTTTTTTTTTTTTTTGTTGTAGTCATAGCAGCTCAACCCACACACATATTTCTAGTTGGGAGCTTGGCCCCAGGAAAAGGGCAAAGTACCATCATACCATATCAAAAACGCCGCTACCTTCTCCCACATTTTCTTAGACAGTTTTTCTGAAGACAACATTTTCGAGTAGCTATTCGATGCTTCTTACAGTGGTACTGACCTGTATGAAATTTACTTTACATAATTGTAATTATTAGCTATTTTATTGAGCCTTTTAGTTTGCTTAACTAAATCGCATGACAGTTGAACCTATGTCAACGATAACGAATAAAGAGACCATATCTGTGTTAAGAAAATTATTTTATAGCTTTCAGCTCATTGTGCGGGGTAGATTAGTTCCAGGAACTAAATATCCTTGTTTGACATTGTGGGCGGTTAATCGCATCTATTAGCATTGAGCATTTTGTTGGCCCACCTTCGCACAAAAAAGAGATTTCCAGTGAAAAAGAAAAGTTGTGGGAATCAACAAGTATTCGTTTGAAAAGGAGGAGAGCGGAGAACGAAGCTGTATGACAATATATCCTAGATTCATAGTTGAATTGCTGCCTTCTATTTCTTCTCCTTGACGACCTCGACATTGACTCGGCGGTGGAGCCGCCGTCGATTTCTCATTATTTTTTTTAATATTATTGTTTCATTTTCCTCATTTGGCGAATTGAATATATTTTCATTCTCATGTACTATTTGTTTTGATTCATGCTCAACTTTGACCTTTAAATGTCAAGAATGGCAGGATGCTTGCAACTTCTAATTGCCCCAGCCTGGCTCAATGTTGTTTTTGTTTATACCTTGTGGGCGTTCATGTCTCCTCTCTTTTCTTTAGAATTTTTGCATAATATTTTTGCTGCCCTGACTTTTGAAGTTCACATTAGACTGGTTCTGCGAAATTGAGCAGTAATGACTTTATTAAAAGGCGTATACGTGATAAAAGAAGATTACAAAAATTAACTGAAAAATGATGTGGAGAAAGTGTTGATAACACTTGAAACGGAACTTTTTGTTTTGGTTTCTGTCATAATGCTTTCCCTCTCTACGATATTTTTTCTTTTTGCTCAATCCGCCAAACATTTGCCCACTTCCCACTCTCTCACTATGCTCAATGGCTCTCACACTCGCTCCCGGTATTGTTGCCTATGGCAGCCATCATCCACCTACACTGAGACTATGTGGATTGCTGTTGCTCTTTTTTCGTCTATTCCCTAGCCGAATCGGAAATGCTGCTTTTCCACTCTCACACGGCGGCAGCGGCCCACCACCTACACACACACACACACACACAGACACCTATAGATACACTGATGGGGACTCTCATTGAGGTGCTCCTCATAATAGAGAATCAACAATTATACAAAACGACGACGACGATGAGGCTAAACAATTTTCAAGCATTTTCGTTTCATCGTTTCCGACGCTTCCGTCGACGGAACGCCAACGCCGGCGCAAATATACGACAACACTCACACACACAGGCACAGACGAAACGTTGGACGATTTTCCACCGTTTTTGCCGAGTTTTTCCATTTCCATTTTCAATTTTCACTGCTCGTGCCAGTAGCGCATTGACGGCTCAACAGCTCGTCTCGGCCAGCTTTCGATTTTCACTTTTCACCATGCCAAAATAAAAAGAACAATATCAAATAAATTTGAAAACTACATGAACAATTTGATTCGCGAGCTACGTAAAACTTAATCTTCCACCAACAAAAAAAAAAAAATTAATACAAAGGTGCCAAAGCACATTCTTTTGACAAAATTAGAAACAAATGGAAAAATACATGCGAAAATAATATAAAAAGTGCAAATAATGAATACCGTCGGCATTTGTTGTTAAATTCAGATATAAAGTGTCCATATATGTATTTATTAAGAAAAATAATATAAATATGTATAATGTTGTTACCTCTTTTATGGTTTTACTATAAGTCAAAGTCTGAGTGTCTGTTTATGTGATCTTTTTAATGTAGAGTGTTTTTATTGTAGTTATATTCCGAAAACAAAATCATTTTTAAAATATATTTGTGGTAAAAGCATTTTTAAAGGATCAGGTGAAAACAAATTCGAATAACTTATGAAGCTGAAATAAATGCAAATCAATTAAAAATCTTAGCTAAATACTTGAAGAGAAAGGTGAGTGACAATGTCCCAACTGATAATTACAAATGTATTTACTTTAATGGAACAAACAAAAAATTATTATAAATTCAGTAAAACGCCTTGATCACAATAATTGATAAAAATTTATCGAAAATATATAACATTCTCTATGGATGTATGTCAATTACATAAACTTTCGACCTCTTTGTTTTGCTTTCAGCTCTCAATTAATAGAATAAAAAATCGTTCTCCACATAAAAAATTGCGCTAACTGGAAGACTGAATTACATGTTAAAATACACAAGGATTACGGTGTGTACAGTGCAACAATCAAAAATAATTAAAACAAATTAAACATAAAGGGGATAATGTGTTTAAACAAGAGTTGTAATCGTATTTAGGCTGATTCCCCCTTTTTCCAATTTGAATTTATCAAATGGAGTCTATGAGTAGGAGTTTGTGTTTTTTCTCTTATTATTTTGGCTTTGCCTTCGTTTTATTTGCTGATACCAACAATAAAATTTGCAAAAATGATGCTGACAATGCGTCGTCAGAATGAACTAGGAACAGCAGCAACAAGTGCCACATCTTCTCCACCACCATCCAATCCGACGCTTAGCATAGTGCCACATACTCCGCTGACTACCAGTGGGGCAGCGCCATCAGCAGCAACACTCACTCCATCTACCCCACAGGATTCACTTAATACACCTACAACTCCTCAGCTGGGTCTTAATCGGAATCCCTTGCAATTTACACTACCTGCTCCGCCCATTGCTGTGCAAACGGCATCGTCAGTTGCGCCCACTTTTGGTTTTTATCAGGGTGCAACTACCACACAAACAGCTACATTACCCATACGTACGCATTCTTCTTTGGGTGCATCGGATGGTATCAAGGAGTCATCGAATCATGGTGTGGAATTAGATGAATACGTCGATATATTGCAGGTGCAGCAACTACTTCTAGACTCTTCGGCGGCAGCAGCTGCGGCAGCAAATCAAAATTCAAACAATCTCCCAACATCAGCAGCAGCAGCAGTAGCAGGAGACCAACTTCAGCAACAGCAATCATCTCTGGAGCAGCCTCAATCTCAGCAACAACAACTAGTGGCCAAGCCACGTCCGCGCATCAATTTACAAAAGACTTCGGAGTATGCCGCACAACTAGCTCAGGGTAAGTTCGATTTAAATCCTATACAGATTTTGAAAGTGATGATAGATTTGTATTATTTGTTCTTTAGCCGAATCCTCATCCTCTGTGTCCGCCGCAGCCGCCGCAGCAGCATCGCGACGCGTTCTCCTTGATTATCCGAATCCATATCTGTACGGTAATCATCATTATCATCACCATACATCACCAAGTGAGGACCTTGTGGCCCTTTGGTTTGGCAGCAATGGGACAGGTGAGTTTCTAACAGGTCCAAAACTAAATTGTGAATACTTATAATATTCAAATGAGATGTGGTGCCGCTTAATTGGTTTCCACTTCCTTTGTAAAGCTTTGAATCATTCCGACAAAACCCCGCCTTTATAGTTTCGCCTTCTCGCCGTGTTACATCATAACTCCCATGCTTTTGGGTCTCCATGCGGCGGCGTTGCAAATGCCGCATGTTGCACTTACTCAAAACTATCTCAGCGGCTATAAATTGCCAAAATTAATCTGTGAATAAGCTGACAGTACCCGTTCTCCCTCCCATCTCTCTCCAGCACGCTCACTATCTCCCTCGTCTCCTCGTCTAATGGCTCAATAAATACGAAACTGAAAAGTATTTCGCACAATTTTTGATGGCGCCTTTAATATGTGTCCCCTATGGCGCCGCCGTTGCTAGTCAAAGTCTTCGGACTATTTGTATTTCTCTATCTATCTGTGTGTATGTGAGGGTGTGTGTATGTTGAAACGTTGCCAAAAACTTGAAATTGAATTTGCAAATGATGCAGTGCATCGGCCCGCCACTTGAGGGTGCCCTTTCGCTTTTCGTTTTGCCCATGAGTGCAGTGCAACAGGTGTGTGCCGGGACGTTATCGTCGGTGTTTGGGATTCATGTGACGACGTCCATGTCTTGGATGTGGATTCATTTGGTCTTCGTCATCGCCAGGGCACGTCTCATCGATTACTCGACTGATTCAACTTGACGGGGGCATTACCATTGGGTTTGGTCTTTTACCGCTCGCTCGTTTCTTTATTTTTTTGTTGCTGAGGTTTGCCAAAATTAAGTCAGCGCCAAGACCACCCAAAGTCTGTCATTGCTGGCACTGATATTAGGAGTTTATATTGATACTTATTTAATAAATAGCAGTTCGATAACAATATAGACTGAAGGCAGGACACGTAGAAAGCGTTTTCTGATAATGCTTTTAGTTATGTCAACCAAAAAGACTCAATTCAAGTAATTTGTGCTTGCGACAACAATCAGACATAGGAATCGTCTTAATTAATTAATTTCATAAATATGCAACTGAGCTTAATTGCCAATGGTGGAGGAGATGGAGCAATAGTGGAAACACAATTGCAGGCGCAGCCAGCACTAAGCAAATCTCTCATGGCCACTAATTAGCCAGGAAATGACCCCAACTGACCGAGAAGTAGTCACACAGCTGACTAAATATACTTCTTTTTTGCCTGACCCTAATCGACAAAGGAAGCTGACTCAATCTGTTGCTCTTTGCTGCTGTTGCTGATTCTGTTGCTGTTGCACTTCACTTGCAATCAATATTCATAAATCTTTTGGCAAGGGTTCACCAATTAATAACGTGACCCGTTTTTGAGTTTCTTTTTCTATTTGAAAATCAAAATCAACCTGGGTGATCGAACCGCACTTACAGCGTAAAGAGGTACGGCAACTACAACGTCGATGACGACGACGGACGAAGTTTTCCAATGAAAATCACACACAAAGCCTTTCAGCATTTGTCAACGAGGCGACGCGGCTTGACACCGCCAACGACAAACACGAAAGCAACAGTCCGACAGCAAGCAAGAGTTAAGAAAACTGCAAGGAAATTACAGCAAACAAACTAACATTGAGAGCAAAGCACAGTGGTTGAAAAATTATAGATGTACACTGGACTTCTTTTCATATAAATCTATATTGTCCTACTTGAGTTCAGTTTACCAATATAAAAGCCAAGTTATGATAATGAAAACAAAAAACATATCTGATTATAATATTTCACATTCTTGAAACACTGTGCCAATGGCATTGAAGGGGACAACCTTTGTGCCTTGTGCAACGGAAATCGCTGACATGGACCACACCAGACCAAGCCAAGCCGCACAATCTCCAACTTTCAGTTGCAACTCTCAACACAGACAGAAGCTTGGGCATTCAGCGAGGCTTGCCTAATGTTTAATTAAGGTGATTGCTGTGCGGTCACTCGATTGTCGGTTGACTCGCTTCGTTGTTTGTTTGCAGTTTGTTGTTGTTGTTGATGTTGTTGTTGTTGTTGCTGTTGTTGATCGCACACCTCACGATCACCCAAATTGGTTTGTAAGGATAAAAGAGACGGAACAAATAGAATCGACTAGAATCCCTATGACAAAGGACATTTTTAGGAGCAGTCTTAATGAAGATTAATTGCAATCAGCGAGCCACTTGGGCTGCGATTAATTGCAGGGAACAGACATGGAAATGAAACTGACTTCGCTCTCTGGGAGTTTGACTTCCTCCTAGAGACAACTTTAAACCAAACAATCTGTATCTCGTTGTGTGCTGATGACGCTAGATGCTGAATACTGGATACTGGGAAGCTGGTGATGATGATGCCCAGGCTGGTGGTTCACAAGTTCACGATGGCGACGGCAACTTAATTGCCATTTACATGAACATCAGATTGTGAATTGCTCCCGGGTCTGTCTCCTTCTATCCCTCTCTTTTTCCCTTTTCATCTCGTTGCTTAGATTTGCCTTTTGCTGTAGCTTCAACTTTGTTGGTGGCACAATGCAGTTGATGAATTGCGCATTTTATCTGAGGACTTGGCCCACCTGGACGGCATCGGACAAGCCGATGACAATTTGTCACAGTTTCTTCTAGTCAATGGTCAATTTTCAAAAAAAATCGTAAATTAACCCTAAGCTGATTATTTAACATAATTTGTGTGGGTTAGCAGTAACAGCAGCTCTAGTCTCGTTGTTTTTGCATTGTCACCTGTTGATGCCGTCGTCGTCGTCTGCCGGAGAATCGGACATGAATTTTAGAGTTGGCGCCAGTCTCTGACCCAATCAAAAAATATATAAAATAAAAAGCAAAAAAAAACGAAATGTATATCTGAAACCGCAGCATGTGGGCAGCACCAGCAGACAACAGCAACAGTTTGATTTGTGCTTTTTGTGGTTTCGATTTTGCATTTGAGTTGAGTTATAATTTGTGTATTTTTTTATTTTATTATTATTATTTAACAAGTTTTACCATCATGGGTCTAAAAATAGATAAAGATCTCAGACAATGCTTAAAGTAAAAACTTGACAGTGTTTAACGTTACAATTTTGTTCGAACCCACCAATATACATGTACATACATACATATGTCAATAAAAAGATCGTGGAGAATTCAAAAACTTGCTTTTCACAAACAAAACTGTGAAGGCTTTGCGATTTCTTTAAAATTGTAGGAAATCAAAGTGTTCGAACTTTCAGTCGATTATTATATTAGCTTGTTGTGATATTTCAAATCGAAAATAATTATTAGTAAAAAGAAAGAAAAAAACATAACACAAATTAAACTGCCTCAAAATGATGCCTGGCATGAGACCCTTTCTCTTCTTTTTCTATATGCTGGAAACCATTATGAATATCATTCTGATGAGCTATCATGTGCGCGGATTTCTTGCCATTCCCGCGGTTTTCGAAGGCTTTATTTCAGTGGAGAAGTACCTGTACTTAATTATGTTCTATGTGGTAACAGTTCTTACACTATTCGCCAGCATTAATGTGTGTTCTGGTAACACACCATACATTTGGAACGAGATCAATCGTTGTGCAGTGGGTGCCATTGGTTATATAGTCATTTCAATAATGACAATGCGGGACGCCGAAAATGAACTATGGGTCCTTCTTGATAACGAGGGTGAGAAACCAACGCATCCGTTTTATATGTTTATGCGAAGCCAGTCGATTTGTGCCCTTCTCTGTGGCACTATATACTTGCTGCATTTTACCATAGTCTTGGATTTTTTATTGAGCAAGGGGGATGATGACCACATTACATCTGATTTCGATTTGGATAAAGATGATGTGGACGATGATGCGGCCTCAAATGACTTAATAATGCCAGTCAAATTGTATGTTATGGGTGAATGGTTCGAGAGGCGTTTAGCTAAATATGATTGGTTTAAGGATTTCGTTGATAGACGTCGGTTATCGATATAAGTTGTTGCTGTTCATTTTTCATGTTTTTAGTTTTTGTTTCTCTCAGTGTGTGTGTGTATAATACTATTTGCATAAAGATCAACAACAAAAATGGTTGAACCAAACCCCTCAAATGATTTCATTCATGAGCTCCATTCATAAAGCAAACATTTCTAGTTTAAGGTAAGCCACTGAACAACGTACACCTACGACAATCTGATCGGCCCGATCTGTTGGAGCTGCAGTTGCAGTTCGAGCTGCAGCCTGCAACTGCACATTATTTATAACATTTTGCTGTTTTGGGGTCACATGTTGGCGTGTGTTGCAAATTAAATTTGCAAATTATAGGCTGTCGCTGGAGGTTTCCGGTACCAGGCGCAGCAACTACAACCCCACCATCACCCGCGCCGCCACCACCCAGCTTCAGCCAGCATCAGCACCACAGTTCTCTCTTAGGGCAGCATAAACATAAACCTCCTTCATCTCCAACTCAAGCTGCATCAGCTGCACTTCAACATGCTCGTTTTTATTTTTTCGGCTCTTGCCGCAAATATGGCGCGTCCAAAGAAAATGGTCTGAACATTTGAACTGTCATGCCACAGAGAGAAAGATAGAGAGAGAAACAACAAGACATAGAGAAGACCGACCCACCATCTGGCATTTTAAAGCGAAATGTCAGTCAACTCAGTCATTTAGTCAGCCAGTCAACTACATCATGAGATTTGTGGTGGTTCAGATGGTTCAAATGTTAGTTGAGCGTTGGCCGCGGCAGGCGGTAGCCATTATCATTCTCCATGCGACTACAAGAGCCATCTTTGACTCTTAACCAAAAGCTTAGAGAAAGTGATGCTAAAAACTGATGAATTCGATCTTTTGTTGTCCACAAAAGATTTTTATCAAGGATCAACAGATTGAAGATGTTAAATTTTAAATACCCTTTAATATTTTTTAAAAGTAATTGAGAGCCTTATAAAAGGACAAGAAGTGAATGCTCTTAATCGAAGGTTTGAGTTTAATTCACCACGTTTTCTTTAAGGACAATTATATATGTACGTAAAGAAAGCATGGTGAATTAAACTCAAACCTTCGATCAAGGTCATTCACTTCTTGTTGACTTTGTGTTACAAATTTCCAAAAAGAAATAAATATGGTGAATGGTTGGTTAAAAAAAATAAACTTACATCAACGTTTCTTGGTCGCCTCTTATTGTTGTTGCTCGTTTTGCCGGGCTGTTTCTTTCATGATTTGAAGTTTTTTGTTTTTCTCAGTAGGCGTAACGCGCGCTTAGCTCTCTAGCATTTCAATTGTTGTTGCCCACACTTTGTTGCCTTATTTAGTACCGACGACAAGACAGATAGACGTACAAATGGACATTGGCAAGAAAGAGATGGCGAGAGATACTGAAATAATGTGATTGGTGGTGGTCAATGCCTGGCCACGATGATTCCAAGCCTCTTGACACATTTTGGAGACAGCCAGCAACAAGTAAGCAAATCAAAAATAGACCCAAAATATGCTCCCTTGCCTCCTGCTTCGCCTACCACCCCACCACCCCCTGCCAACGCACCATGTCATCCCACAAATTACGCGCATATTTTCTAATGAGCTCATGCATGGCACATATTGCCATGGTCTACTCTTGCTGCCCCTACCATGGTTCTCTCCCTCAAGAGATTGACTTGACATGAATGTGGATCGTGTGGAGAAGCAAGATTTATGCTTTTCGGTCCACCTCTTAAACGAGGGCCCATCGAAAACCATATCAATAAATTGATTGAAGATTTCTAAGTTGTGGACTACTATTTCGAACTTCCCTCGTACTTTAGAAGATTTCTTAGTCTTTTGGCCAGAAAGTGGTGCCAAGTTTTCGAAGGTGCTGTTGCTAAATGTTGTTGCTGCTTCTGCTGGCGATCGTTAGCACAAAGCTAAATCTATCTTTTGGCATTCTGTTAATGTCAATGATGTTGATAGATACGACAAAAATTTGTTTGGCTGGGCAAAACAATATTAGAAGTAGACGAGCAACAGCAGGCTAATTAGGCTTAACTCATCCATTAGATTGCGAAGTGGAAAATAGAAACCCCAGGCTGTTTGCCGTTTGTGTCAAAAAATCTCACACAGCTCTTGCCAAGCGTATTACGACCGTTTTTATGGCAAAACACCATAAGCCATGGTCAGGCCGTGTCTGACGTCATAAATGCATAAAAATGCAAAACTTGGCGATGACATAAATTGCATTCAAATTTTGGCCAACTGCACCAGAGTCTCAGCTAGAGTCTGGCAGCTTGGCCTTACTTTTCAGCTTTCAGCTTGTCACGATTTGATTTGAACGATTTTCTGTAAGCGACTTATTGAGCAGCTGTAAAAGATTGCCAAAAACAAAATCTCTTAATGAACAACAGCAACACCAGCAACATCCGTTCCATTGCAGTCAAACTCAGTGCCTGTTGTTGTTGCTGCTGCTGCGTGGGTTGCTTCATTCATAAGCAACATTTTGCGCTCAATGAATTGCAGTTTTGTATCTTTAACTAAAGCCACATAACGGCACACACACATAGAAAGAAAGAGTGCGACCGAGAGTGAAAGAGATAGAAACGAAGAAAAAGGTAAGCACTTGAAATGCACTGCTGATTGGGAAGCCCGAAAACGAAATACAAAAACCCTGTCTCGGCGATTTACATAAATCAGCTGCAAATTTGTTCCACTGTTCAAATCCAATGCCCCCCGCACAATCCCTTCTCCATCTTCTTCTACTATACAAACACTGGCAGTGAGTGCAAGCGAGAGGTTCGAGGAAGTCAAAGCAGCTTCTACCAAGCACAAGCCACAGACCAGAGAAACGTATAGAGGAGATGCCAGAGGAGCACGCGTGTCGCAGCAGTTGGAAAAACTTGCCCATGGCTGAAGCCGTTTTTGGGTTTCTTTTTTATTATTTGTTTTTTGCGGGGGCTACTTGCCAAAGTAAGTAGCTTTGTGTACAGCTTGGTCGTGGTTAACAAAAAATAAATAAAAAGAATAACAATAAATAAATTAAAACTAGGTCTGATTGCGCTTGCCATAAAGATGGTTTTCACAACTCATAGGTTGGTCATTATTAACGACCTAAAGAAACTCTTGAGATTGCTTTATCAGTGAATAAAAAGATTGGAGAGTGAACTAGAGACGATCGTTTCTCTGAAAGACTCTGAAAATATTAGATCAATTCCTAAATACAATAGTCCAAGTGATGTGTTGAAATATGATAGGGTTCCGTTTTCCCAAAAAATTCAAAACCATTCCACCCACTGTGCGCGGTTGGCTAACATAAAACTGACCAAAATGAACAAACCAAAGAAAAAAGATTTCATTCATAAGAAGATTTCCAAATGATGTTAAAGCAGTTTGACAGTTAATTTGTTTTGAGGAAAAAGTATTTTCCGGACATGCTAATGCGGTTCCGGTGTCAACTTCATTTCCATCGACATCGCTTCATCTCCATCTCCATCGTCATCTTTATTGTGCTCTTTCAACTCAGGGCCATAAATTTGCATTTGCTGCTAATGCTGCCGAACGAGCTGCTGCGCTGTTGCCCACGTTTCACGTTTCTGTTTTGCCCTTTTGGCTTCGAGGGGTTTTCGTTCGTTTGTTGTTTTTTTTTTTTTTTTTTTTTTTTTGGGTCTCCTCCATTCATTCATTGGGGATTTCATCAGAGTTGTGGCTAAAAATGTGGGCGCAGTTTTACTACGACGACTATTTCATTCATAAAAACCCATGCCAACGCGTGTCCAAAACCCTGCATGCCCAGTAAGACAGACAGAGCGATCATCTTTTGGGTAATTTAATATGTGTCTACCCATTGATTTTATTAGGTTAAGTTATAGCAGGGAGAAACAGACAATAACCGGGGGGAATGAGGAGATCTGCTGTGCGTTTGCCTTGCTTAAATTTAGCAACATTTAACCTAGTTCTGTAAGTGTGCGTATGTCTCTGTGTGTTTGTTTGTTTGTTGCTAATGAAGTGTCAACAACAAATTGAATGTCTAACATTTGTCGCATGTCGCCAAAGTTGCGACTATGCAAAGCAACAGCAACATATGTCTCTCTGTGTCTTTGTTAAATGCTTTAAATAAATAAATGCAAAAACATTGCATGAAATATGCAAAATGTCACTAAAATTGGAATCTACCAAACGGAAAATCTTTCAAATTTGCATACCCTATCAAATGAAATGGTGTGGAAAATAATTATTTTTCATTATTTCATGATGTTCCGTTAAATACCAACCTTTCCGTTACACATTTTAGATAGTATTAGATTCCACGAAGGATCTAATTGACTTTAGTCTTAGTCTTCTCTAGGAAGAGCATTAATGAAACGCATTAGTTTTGGGAAAAACATAGCCGACTTCTTGTATATGGGCCCTGTTGGCTTTGCTTTGCTTGACTTGGCCCAAGGCACAATTCCAATTCATTCATATGTTGGCTGTTTGCAATCATTGAGCGAACATCGTCACTGCTTGCCAAGACCACGTCGTTGCCGATGTCGTTGCCGTTGCCGTTGCCATTGCCAGCAGCAGCTACTGCACAAATATAAAGTAAGCACACTACCAACAACAACAACAGCAAGAGCAACGAAGGCAACACCAGCACCAACATCGACAGCAATCAATTTGCATACAACGGCGGCCGTTTTGTGAATGAAACTATAGTATTTTTTTCATTATTCGGTTTCTTTTTCGTCTTGGTCGACAACAACAACAAATTAATACAGCAAATGCAATAAATTGTTAAATTTTATTATATATACATATATATTTATACATATATACGAAATGTTGTGAGTCTAAGCAACTGCCTACGCACAATAGTCGTCCGTCTGCCCACTCGATAGTAAGTATCTTACAGATACAAACTGCGACTGTGTAGCGGCTAATTCGATAGCTTGCCAATTGCCAAACGCTTTGCCAGTCAAAAAAAAAAAAACCAAAAAAAAATGAATAAAAAATTATACAAAACAAAAATCGAAAAAAAGAGAAAAAAAAACCTGTCCACGCCCACAAAGAAGTATATATAGACGATTTGCTATTGTGATCGATCCATTGATGTTTTAAGATGCGGTTCCTGCTGCCGGTCCTGCTCTTGCTGCTTGTATGACATTTACCTTCACTCTGTTAGTTGATTCATTCATTTAATTTTCTCAGTTTTCCCATTTACTTTTCATATTAATTGCTGGCGATGCCAAAGCCGTAAATGTGATAATAAATTATTACAGAAAAAGACATTTACCGGGTGGGCGTTCCATTACAACCACAACAAAAACACAGACAGACTAGACTCAGTCGCAGTCAGTAACACATACGTATGTACATACATCTCTAGACAGATACTACTCCAAAAGATACTTTAAAGCGGCTTGTTTTGCCTTTGTGACCTGTTCAGGTGTTGTCTATGTATTGCTTGTTGTTGGCCGTTTTCTATTTTGATTCATTCATTCATTTACAATGATTTTTAATTGTATTCAACATATTATTTCTGATAAACATTTCCTGCTTAATGGTAAATGATTTACTCATTCACAGCGGTAATTAAATATTTGCATACATCAATCTTTCAAATTAAATTGTGAAATGTATAATTTAAAAAATGTAATTTATATCAAAATATTATATTTTTTAATTTATCTGAAGAAGCGTTTTATATTATTATTATATATTAGCATGGACTCATGGACTTCTTTCAGACAAGACAATGGATTAACACATTGTCCAAAGCAATATTTTTACAGTTCTCTCAGTCATCTTTAAGTGCATAATTTTCCATATCAATTGAAAACATTGTAATGATGGTCATTTAAAGTGCCGAAAAAAAACACTGAGAAACATAAATGATGACAAACCAGAATGAAAATTTATATGGGAAGCCATAAAGAAAAAAGGCGGTGGCGGCGATGCTAGCTTTTGGGGAGCGGGATTAGGTGGTGGCGAGGGGGCCAAACGCATAAATAACCGAGCGAATTCCCACTGAAGCATGAAGAGAACTTGACTATGGTCGTTGCACGCGCAACTAATTAAATTAAAGACGTTCTCGTGAGACGCGATCAGTTCAAAAAAAATCATTATGCTAGTGTGATCGAACTACGACAAGGGGAACCACAGTGGGGGTGGAGGTTTTGGGCTACTTTGTATACACTACATATATGCTTGTGAAATTTATGTGGTATAATTTACAAAAAGGCGGTTCACGATCGAATGCAGTTCCCACACCCACTCCACAGAAATAAATAGACTAGAGTAGAGACCGCTGGCCAGAAAAGTGCACCCACTTTTTACTCGCCAAAAACGGCCAACACACTGACACAAAAAGTAAAAACAAAATAATGTCGCGTGGCAACGCCTCCGATCTGGCGATCTCTACTGATCTCTGGATCTGTTTTTGGAGCGAGTTCAGTTAAGTGACCCGATGCCGCCAACAACTAACCACCAACATTTTGTGTAGGACAATTCGGCACGCGACTTTCCGACCAGATCGCGTCGTTGTTGCCTCCTCCACAACATTCTCTGCGTGCTCTTGGCATCGACAAGTGTAGGGGACGCGTCGTCGTAGCGTCTGGTGGCTAAAAAAAACACACACACACACTCACAATTTTTGCGGGGGTTGTTTGTTTTTCTCACATGCCCACAGCCAAAACTGAACAAGAGGCCGGACCGGGTTGAGTGTGACAGACCGATTGGGCAGCATAAACAGTGGCACCATCCCATATACACACCCACCTCATATTCTGACTTGTGATCAAATGTCGGTCAGTTTTGGTTTCTTATTTCGTTGCTTTTTGATGAGTTCAAGGGCAGACTGAATCTAAACCTTATTTCTTCTAGTTTGGTTTTTGGCTTCAATTTGGCACACGACACATACAGCCCACCTTTGTTTTGGCACACTTCAAACTGAGCGCCATCGCCGTCATCGTCATCAAACGCCTCGTCGCCATTTTGGCCCACGTTCTTTAATATTGGAGGAACTTGCACTTTTTTTTGGCTGTCCATTTGCGAACGTGGTCGTCGTGTGCCGCGGCAACGACTGTGACGACGACGACGACGACTCAAATAAATCAACATGTTTTCGCCTATCTAAAGGCATCCGGTTCGCCCAGGCTTTAATTTTATTAAACATACTTTTTCCATACATACAATATATCATTTTGGATTCCATTATGAATAACGCGACTCAATCAAGGCACTTTATAAACTGTTTTCGAGGTTTTAATTTGCAAAACCAAACCAAACCGAGCCGACAATGCTTTTGGCCAATTCAACTCCTCAGTAACGAGAAAGATAGAAAGATAGAGACTGCGTGTGACAGAGAGAGCGAGCAAGTCAAAGACCAGAAGAGTGAGTGAAGCTGCTGCAACATGGCAGTCAACAAATTTACGACATAATAATTTACATTTATCTGCCACAGCGCCAACTGCAACAAAAACAAACTTGATCGCCATTAAAATATTTACTTGTGTGCGTGTTTCAACATTGATTGCCGCTTTTCAATAGTCGAATTGGAAATGTCCTTGACGAACAAAATATACATATTTAGCAATCAACTTGAATGGTCAGATTCTTCTACATTAATTGCGTTTTGTTTATACCTTCGCCACAACTATATACCATACTTATTATTATATTCTATAACTATTCAAAATAACAAATCGTATAAAAACGTGGTGTAGACTCTTTTGGCCTTTGAGGGTATGCGAAAAGGCACCGCCATATTTCTTAATAAGTAACATAGTCTCGTACGTATGGTAAGTACGTGTTTGTTGTACCTTCTTGCGATATGTCGACGTCAGACGACGACGACGACGACGAGACGATGTCGCCTCTTTATCAGTTTATTACTTGGCAAACTTTTCATTTTAATATCTTTTCGCATTCGCCGCATTTGCGCAATGCATTTTGCTAGATTGAGCGACTTTTAATTTTCAACGCCTTCTTACCATATGCAAAATCAGATCTGCAATTCCATTGCTGGTTGGCTCGTAACATGGCTGGTTGCGCAACTCGTTAAGACTTTAAAATAAAATAGTTGTCGTATCCAGACTCTATTGTCTGTAAGTACACTACTAAAAGGCACTACGGACCAGAGGTCGAGCATTGTTTGCCTGCAGTCAAAGTCAAGGTGGCAACCAAGTAAGGGGCAATCCTCGCACTTTCCCATGTGTGTGTGATAAAATCGATAGAGCTAAAAATTTCTAACATACAATATGTATATTCCTCCTCTCCCTCCCCTTTTCTCACTCTCTCTCTGGTTTTCTCTTTTTTCTCCCTCCTTGTTTGCGTAAATTGTTCGCCCGGCCAATTTTATGAATGAAAAAGTAGAAGGAAAAACCATAGCATACTTAACAGGGCGCCTGCGTTATATTTGTGTGTGTGAGTATGCATTGCGGAAGTGAGCTATGACGAAAGCAAAGCACAAATATGTCCTTGAAATGTACAACAGGTGGAAGTTTATTGCCTGCCAGAGTAAAGTTCTCAGCATTTTATAGTTCCCCCACCCCATCGCTTCCCTCTACCCAACACTGCTGCATTGGCTGCTGACGTAAATAATGATTTCGATGATGACTATCGAAATGATAATAATGAAGCCCCAAAACAGCAACAGCCAGTGTACAGTTATTGTGAGCTTTAAAAGCCAAATCACCGCCAGTTTCTCCAATTCAAATTTCAAATCTCAATTTCAGAATTTTTAAATATCTGTTTCTTTCTATCACATACGTATATACATATGTATCCCTGTTGTTGTCGATGATTAAACATGATGAAATTATTAACTTGTTTTTTTTTTGCTGAGCTTTAAAATGTTGCCATTTTTGGTGCGAGAGTCTTAACAAGAAAAAAAAACAAATACAAAACTTACTTAACCATAACACCGCAATTAAGCACAAATCACAAAAGTTTGACCAAAATTGGAAGTACAACAACAATACCACGAAACAGCAACCAAAGGGCAACAACAACAATTTGTGTGATGATGATGATGTGGCCGAAATTTTGTGGCATATACTTTTGACCAAATTTGGTTGGACATTTATTGCTCGGTTTTGTCTTTTTCGGTTGGCATTTTGTTACTTGACCCGTTTTCGTGCATATTTAAAACGAAAGAAAATTATATGCAAAAGATTTCAAGAAATCTGGAAACTAAAGCAAACAGAAAAAGCAAAAAGCTTCACATTCAATTCGGGCCATATCTTGTCTACCTAGACAAGATATACATACCTATACATACATATGTATGTATGTACATACATACATACATACTTATATGTAAATTAGATACCTGCTTAAGTCTTTTAGAAAAATTTTAGTTTCTTTTAGCATTTAATCATAATTAAACAGAATATTAAAAGTGATGCACTTTTCGTTTTACGTGTTCAACATTAATTTGCCATGAGATTATCTTCATAAGACATTTCAAATGAACAGAGGCAACATTTGTTGTTGTTCCTGTTGCTACTGCTGCTGTTGTTTTTCATGTTGTCACCAAAATTGTGAAAATGTTCATGTCTTTGCTTGCTTAGAGACCAAAAGAGAAAAGCAGACAAAAATGCAACTATTTGAAGTTATTTTAGCACTTTTCCTGACAGTGTGTCTTCTGTGTCATTGTTCCATGTTGCTGCATTTAATGTGTTGTTGCTGTTGGAGCGTGCCAGCCAGTGTAAAGTGTTTTGGTTGTTGGCCTGTCGCTTTTATTATACAATATGAATGCAGTCAGCCAGCCTGACTGCCTGGATAGGCAGGCGGGCAAAGTCACCCAAAGTCTCTCGGACCGAATAATGTAGGCGTATTTTGATTATGATAAACTGGCGAATTATGTTGTCACTTTGCATTTTTCATATAGTATGTGGAAATGAAATTATATATTTTATAAGCGAGCTGCAGCTCTCCAACTGTAGCAAAACAAAATTTACATGTCGTGACATTTTTGTAGGGATTTATGTTTTTATATATGGTTACAAATCTTATGACAAACCAACAAACGCATCAAGCAACGGGCCACAAATGAATGAACGAACTCCTCCCCTTCTTCGTCAAGAACTTTCCGGCAGTCAAGACCCATAGATTTAACAAATTCTCAAAGCAGAATGTTATTGCAACCAAAAGGGTTATCTCTTTATAATAAATTGATCAAATTTAGGTGATTCTGATCAAATACATTACAATTTACCTAAACCAAATGCATCGATCTAAAGCTGCATTTTGCTAAAGTGTGTATAAAATTAATTAATAACCAATTTAGTTTCTAAATTGCTCTCTCCTCCGCATTTCTTCCAATCTGTCTTTCTCTCTTTCTGTCTTTGTTTATTTTCACCATATTTTGTTGCTAATTTTAAATACTCAGTCAGCTATTTTTATCATTTCACGTAACGAACATTTACTTGGTGTTTCTGTTGATGATGTTGTTGCGGTTGTTGTTGTTGTTGTTGTTGATTATAAACAAAATACTTTTTTGCCCCGAAACTAGTTTATTTATTTATTTGCCGACGTCAAGTTCACGAGAAAAAAACAATGACGTTCTCGAGATATTCATTCGTGAAAATCTAAACAGACTCCCACACCAAATAAATATATCTATCTATAGGATCGTATAGTCTATATATAGGGTAGTTAGTTGTTTTTCCTAAGTTAAAAATAGATTTTTGCTTTTCGCACAAAAACAAAAAAAAACTGAGAAAAAACACTTTTTCTCACTATACTAGAGGACGTCATGGATGTTCAGTTGAAGGTATGTGTAGGCATGCATTATGTGGAGGGGGGATAAAACTATTATAGGAAAATGGGCCAATTCGATTTGGAAATTTTCGAAATGTTTTCAAATTTCGACAGCTGTGTGATTTTCATCCATTGCTAAATCAATAAAATCAAAAGAAAAAAAAAAAGAAAAATGAAAATGGAAATGTAAAGACGTGACACAGTTGAAGATGCAACTGGCAGTAGAGCTAGAAGAGGCAAGATTGTGAACACATAAAAATTACAAGATATATCAAGAATTCTTCATCAGATATGTGCATATATGTATAAATACTTATATATAGAAAATTAATGGCAACGTTGTCTAGGCGCGAACACGACAAAAATTTGTTTTAGTCTTTAGTCAACGTGAATTAATGATGTAACTTTGGATGTGTGTCATGGATGTGTGGTGTCTAGTGCCCATGTATTCGAGATCCTCCAAAACCGACCAGAAAACAGAAACGGAAAAGAATCACCAATGTAAAATATTCATTAACACATTCTCTTCTTTTTGAGAATTGGTTCAAGCCCCCCTCAACCCGCGTCATCCATCGATCGACACTCGGCTAACTGTGTAGTTCTGTTTTGGCTTTTAATCAAATGTGCATATATATCTTCTTTTTCTCTTTTTTCTATCTTAGCTATCTATGGGATCTATAATATATATATATGTGCTCAGATTGAATATATCTAAATTTAGACAGGGCGACATACATACATACTTATTATGCTGATTGACGCACAATGTGAGCGAACTGTGACGCTATCCAGTCTTATCAATAATAAATATATACATTTAGATAGATACAATCTGTGATTTTGGCTCTATATCTTTATCGATATCACTGCAATCTGTGACGTAGATGACCAAACGACGATAACACTGATAAGTGAATTTGCAAATTTACGTAGGAAAACTAAAAAGAGAATATATAGAATCAAAGGTCACAAACGTGGCATGAACTGAGCACCCGACAGCTGATCCTTTATTATTTTTAGACCAAATCATTTTATACCAACAAATATGTATGTATGTGTATTTGCTGGAAACCTAACAAAGTTTATCTATATAATAATTTTTCTAACAAGTATCTCAGCAATTTATCGGAAATGTGATCTAATAATTTACAGAAAATTTAGACAATGCTTTATTTGAAAATCGAAAGAAAATTCCAATGTGTTGCGCATTTTGTCGTCTCATTTCTATTAATAAAAATGCTTGAATATCTCTTGATTTTCTTTTCTTTTTATTTCATTTTGTGAGTTTTCCCCTCCAACAACAAATCGTAATATAAACTATCAACGGCATTTAGTGAGATTAACTTTTTGTGGCCGACATTGTCATATAAATATATGTTTGTATATGTATATGAAAAAGAAGAATGAAAATGAAAAGTCATAAATAAAATCATTAAACTGCGCTATTTGGAGGCATGAGATGGGCAATACTCAAAAGAAAAATCCAAATCAAAAATGACACAGAACACAAAGCAAAAAAAAAAAAAATGAAAAACTGCAAAGCATTTGATTGCCGTCATCAATCGTCTATAATTATCCACCTTGACCAATAGCTACGAAAACTGAAATCTATTTGCATATAAATAGAATCCCGTGTACCGTCGGCAGCATCGGGTACTGCCAAAACCCGAGAAAAGCTGATTAAGCGCAACAGAATTTATGAACTTGATGTGAAAATTTATTTGTAATTATTTTGCCAAGCTTTTCACGTCATTAGAGATAAAAATGGAGCGGTAAAAAGCAAAGAGAAACAAATTAAAAGAGTAACCATGAATATTTGCCAATTTAGGCCCGATCCGTTTGAAGCGCTCTCTGCCACTCTCTTTTTGTTTTCCGATGGGTATTCGTTGTTCATTCAGCTGATTAGCACAAGCAGCTGCTGTCAATCTGCCACAAAAAGAAAACAAGAGAAAACTTGTGCAACCCAAAACTTGGGTATCCGACTACTAGATTCCCGTTAATCCCATGTTGTCCCTTATGCCTGTTTGGTATATTTTGCCCAACTTAATGGATACTTTTCGTATTAGCCATCAATTATGAACATTCTGGTGACTTAGGCTATATTCGTTCATCAACAAATTATTTTTAAAACTAGTTCAATGAGCCACGCGTTTTATAATTAGATGATTTGCCAATGTAGTGAAAGCTTTTTCATTTTGTGAACCAAAAATAAAGAAAGCAAGATCAATCTCACAGTGGTGTACAAATAGAGCATTATTGTTTATTTGTCACTTAATAATTTTTGACCCACTTTCCCCCACAGCAACCACCATCCGACCAAAATTGGGCATACTTATTTTTTGTCTATGAATATTCCATCATGTTTATGCCAAAACTCATACAAAATGTAATTAACCAAAATCCCAAGTCTTGGACGTCTGTGTGGGTTTTTCACCAGGCCGATACTACTTGCCTTTTGAAGTAAACGAAATGTAACAATACTTTAAATCCAGACCTTACTAGCTCCACCACTGTAAGGATTTTATCAAATCGATTACAAAATATTAATTGTGATTAAGAGAAGAAAAAAAATGCAGAAAAATATGTGAAATAATTTCTTAGATAAGTGATATTTTCTCAAATAACCGTCAAACAAAAAATGAATCCTTGTATATCTAACAGATTATAATACATAATGTGCAGATTTTACGATACCATTAAGTTGTTTAAACTTTATTTTCACATTGAAACATGCATACGTGGCCCGTTGACAGTGGTCGAATTTCTATTTCTGTTTTTCTGAAAATTATATTTCCACCTTGTTTTTGTGTTCTTACCAATTCAATGGCCCTTCAGTCACCCCCATTTATCTTTCTCTGTCTCTGCTCCATTTTAAACTTATGGAATATTTTTTCCTCAGTCTGTCCCTCAATTATATTTGCTGTTTTCATTTCCAATTTGTGTGTCTTCTTTGGATTTGGTAGCTTTTTTGTTGACTGCAGCAATTTACGGCAACATGCCAAGATCATAAAGCATATTATGATGATCATAAATTAAATGAAATAATATATATAAAAATACAAAACAGAAAAAAAACAATATTATTTATGAATGTCCAACAGAAAGAGACAATTTACACTACTTATATGTATACCCTACATACAAACACAGATACAGACTGGTGTATATGTACAGACATATACATATATTTTTGATATCTAATACAATATATAAATTTATTCGCACCTCAACTCCAAATATAATGATGAGGACGCCCACTGGCCATTGGGTTTATAGCCACTACCATATCGAAAGATCAATAGGGTAAGGGACTGGGGGGTTTGAAGGAAAATGAAGTTGACGACTTGCGTAATGCGCAGCAGCAGCATCTGATAAATGGTTAGCATTCAAGTGCCTACTAAATAGAGGGGCCAAAGGTGGAGGAGCAACTTTACAATGTTTCCATTGGCCGCTTGGCTAAATAGAAAACAAAACACTTTTTGCTGTTGTTCCCCACCCCATTTGTTTTTTCTTAGGGACGGGGAAGTGAGTCTCTTACAACGCAGCAACCAATAACAACAAGTGAATGGAGGATGGATGGAAAAAAACACACATATTGAATATACATATGTATACATATATGTAGGTACATATATAACTCATAGATTGGGAGAAAGAGAGAGATGGCAATAAACAAGTTGCAATGCAATCAATATGCTTTTAATTACAACCTACACGAATCAGTCTCAGAAAGAGAGAGATTGAGGTAAAGAGACAGAGACAGGAGACTCGCAAGTCTCCAAGTCTCAAGAGTTGCCCTAACAAAAGTTTTCACCATTTATGGGCAGCCAGCAGACCTTGGGCTCCAACTAGAGACTAGTTTTAGCATTGGCAGTTCGGAGATCTCTCGAAGTATGTTTGTTCGTTTGTTTGGGTGTCAGTTTGTGGTTTGTTTTGTCTGTTTTTTGTTTTTCTCTTTTTGAGGCGCGTGCCATGTGTCATACGACTTGCGACTATCTAACGCCTCTGCCTCAACAGCGTCTCCTCAATTGACCCACGCAGAAAATCCACAAAACACACTCAGACAGACACAGAACGAACACACTATACCACGTTCTGAATGAGATAACTTAAAAACAACTGGCAGCCCACACGACGACATCACACACATACAATCATACACAAAATTGGCATATAGATGGATATTGAGAAATACTGTGATGGATAATGAAATGTTTGAAATCTTGTAATGTAAAATCATGCAACTAACCTGAGCTTATATTAATTCAATGCGGTCAATATCTGAAAAAGTTAAAAAAAAAAAAAAAACAAATTAATTTACTATGTATAATATACTTTATTGTAGTTTTTGTTTCACCATCTTTTGAGAGATTTCGATTATGGGTGTTCGTCTATCGACTGCAATTAGAATGCTCAAGACTAGGTGTGCACTCACTCAATCGAGGAAAAGGTGCAGTCAGTCAAGCAGTTTCCAGTCATCTTAGTCACTTCTTAAAAGTTATAACTCTGCCTCGGGGTCCATGTCCATCTATGGCTAACATTTTATTACAACAAGTCCCATCGACTACTTCCAATTTTTATATTAGACAATTTAATAATTGCCTGCCAAAGTGTAAATTGTATAGACACATATACATACATACATATAAATATATTTATTCGTGGGTGTTGTCAGGGGCTGGGCCCAATATTTTTGATCGTTTTCTTCCCCTCCGAAAATGCTTCTCCCCCAAAATACTTTTTGATTAGGGACTACGTCATAGAGTGCCTGTAGCCAATGGAAGGGTCAAACAAGAAAAATATAGTGTGAGTAGGCTTAGTTATTTTTGGATGCCTGGCGTAATGAGTTTTCATTTGGCTTAAACAGCTTCATTGGCGAACGTTTGTCTACAGGTGGCACAGTTCGTACGTCTTAGATTCCCCCGACCACACAAGCTCCACCCGCAACTAGCTCATCATACATCCCTCTCAAAAATCATGTGAAGGTTAAAAATAGTCAAATCAAAACATCGCCAAAATGAGGCAAAGTTCTATTTTTGGGTGTAGTGAGAGAGCTAAGGAGAAGGAAGCGGTCGAGCGGTCTATGGCAAATCGGTGAATCTGCCGAGATATTGGCGGACGAGCACGTAATCTTTGTCTGTTGAACTTTGCCGACTATTTGCCGTAAACAAAACAAAATAGGGAAAGGAAAATTCTCCAAGGTGTTATTTTTAGGTCATGGCGCGCTGCTGCTCCGGCTGTGCTGCCTCTCTACCTAATATCGATGTCTGGACTGTGTTTATAGTTTTGCTCATCATCATCATCATTCTCACCGTTATTAAGAAGGCCGGCCGGCTTGGCGTTCGGTCATTGGACACGCGTGCCACCCACCCGACCTCTCCTTGGAACACTCATCACCCCCAAGACTATTGCCTGTACCCACTACCAAGTGTATTTTCTTCTTCTTTAGCATTTTCCATAGTCGAAATTGCATTTTGCGCTCTTTTCAGTTGCCTCCTGGCATCGTTTCAATAATTTCATTTTATGTGGCATTTTGTTTATGCTTTTGGTTTTTTTTTTGTTGATTTTCCTTCTCAACAATGCGGAATGCAATTTCGCCTGTCTAACCTTGTCCTTAGCACATGAAAAATGTTTACAGCTTGTGGGCGGAAAATGAACAAATTTTGGAGTCAACTTGAGCGAAATATGACAAATACCATGTAAACATTAAAATATGTATTCCAAATTTAAAAATTTTTTGGTAAGCTATTGAAATAAACAACACACTTTATTGTCACTTTATAAGATTGATAGTATCCCATTGTATGCTAAAGGAGCTTCGTATAGGACATACATACATACATATATCAGTTAAAGAAGAATTAAACATTTCTGGATAAATATTTTGATAGTGATAAATGTGTTAAGCTTTTAATTGATTTTCCAATTGGCCAAATAGTCCGAGCGCATAAGATCTATTCTACCATGCGCTACCGTCATTTAATAAACAAACAAGAATCCAAATTTTAGTCTCAGACATTGGCCAAAAACTGAACACGAACTGTCCATAAATGGTCAAGTGAATCATTTTGTTTAAAATTTGCATACATTTTCGGCGGCTGTCTCATGCCAACAAACGAAAACCGTAGAACGAAACACAATGTGTTTACGGTATTTACGTAGATGCAGGAGGAATAAAAAGGAAAGAAAGGCTAATGGGCCGCAAATTTTAGCGCGGACTGATGACGTATTTTGGGAAATTATCAACAATATACAACTGAACCTACATATGTACATACACATATGAGAATATATAATCTATGTGTATATCTATATGGAATAGGTGGAGGCTTGCTCTGCTGGGGTACCTGTTGTGTTATTTTTACCTCGGAGAGTCCAACGCCAAAGCAAGAGAGAGATCTCTCGAAAAACTCACCACACCTTACCCATCCATACACACACAGACACAAACCCACCGAACAGCTATTGTTTCGGTTAGTCTTGTTGGCAAACTGTTGATTGGCTGCTCTGCGCCTGCGCCATGAAAATGGCTGCAGCAAAGGGAGGCAACAAGAGCTACGATTGGATCAAATCGGCCAGAGGCACCGAAACCGGCCGGCAATAGTGACGTCGGACTCGGAGCACTAAAGATTTTCCCCACTGTACACCAAACTTACGCTCTCTCCCTCTCTGTCTGTCTCTCTTTCGAACTTGCCGCTGGTGGCTTTTGTGGGGCGCGTGCCGAGAGCCGCCAAGCACTGGTCCCCGAGTAGGGGCAATCCCTCCTCTATTATATAGTTTTACTGATGTTGAGTTTTTCATTCATAAAACCCGAAAGAGTGCGCATCTCGTGCCTCAGTTTTGTTCGAACAAGCAAACGCGACGGTTGAAACAAAGCGAAGAAACAGTTCTTATACAACAAGCTAAAAGCATAAAAAATTTTAAGCAAGCAACAAAAACACAAAAAAAACCAAGCAGTAAAAACTAAAAGTAAAATTAAATTAAATGCAATATAAAAATATTTATTGTCGCATCTCCAAAAAAGAAAAAAAAAAAAAAAACAAATTGTGCTAAAACGTATAAGGCAAATAATTTCAAAAGTGAAAGGATTCTCTGTGGCCATACTTAAACAAAACCAAAAGCCGCTCATTCAAATTTCAATGAATGAAAATTTTATCTACACGCAAAAGAAAAAGATGTTAGCTTAAGTTAACCGAAAAAGAGAAGGAAAAACATACGACATACTAAACACAAAAGAGAAAAGGAATATATCTATTGATTTTCTTTTAGCAAGTACAAAAAAAAAAAAAGAAAATAAAAAGCAAAAGTGAGAACTCAAAGTGTTTAGTATTTAAGTGTGTATGTGACTACTAAGTGGAAAACCCACTAGAGCATCTAAAAGGAAAGGGGACTTTTGCTCCTACACCCGAATTCTTCTACACGTGCCATTGTGATCCAGGTGGGTGAAAAGCTGCCGATTGTCAATTTTATTTAAATTAAGTGTACAAGTTTTACATAATCATAAAATTTTACAAACATTTCGAGTGTAATATTACAAATAGAAATGGACAAAATATTGATAAACAAATTTGCGATAAGAATTTTCAGACAATGTGATAAATTTTAGTGCAAATATGTATAATGAATATACATATCCATTTTTATGACCCTTGAAGTTTTCTTCAAATTCATATTGTAAAATTCTGAATTTCCTAAGTTTACAAATTTTCTTTATGAAAACTTGTGAAAATTGAATTTAGCAGCCAGTATTTCGTTTTTACATGTGTATATAAATTCATTTAACGCCTAATAAAAATTTCTGCACGTTACACCTGAGAGAGATATATGTGATGTGATGGGATGGTTCGGCAAAATGGCAACTATGTAGCAGAGCAAGTGAAATATTTCTACAAAATATGTACGAGACGATTTCATATATATATTTGCTAATTTATAGACAGCATTTTGTTAGTGCGGTCAATTTAAACAAATGACAACAACAACAAGAACTTTAAGAGAAAAAAAACAATTTCATTTACAATTTAATGGCACATTTTTGTGTGGCGGCGGCGGCTGGCATCGAGTGAGTTGCTTTGGTTTGATGGAAAAATAATTAGCAAAATGATTTACAGGCAATCTCCCATGACCCAAAGTTGAGTAGTAATGGAAAGAGATGGCTTTAAAATAATGGATGGAAAAACTATGCTGACGGTTTTTCCCGATACGGCAGAGCCATATACATACGTTTATGTTTATGAAAATAATTATGAGATCAAAAATGAAAATGCCGACGGTGGCAAAAGTTCATTTAACACTTTTCCTTCCACCAACAACCAAAAACGACTTTGACAAACTTACGCCGATGCCGCCTCCGCCAACAGTTGCCGCCGACGGATATGTCTGCCAACCTAAACAAGAAAATCGGTTTCGAATCTTTCTTTATTTTTTGTTTTTAGTTTTTTTTTTTTTTTTGCTTTTGTCTCTTAAGTGCCTACTAAAATGATTTTAAAAACTTTATAAAAATATACCTAAATGCACAGACATACATACACACATACTTATGTAGGCCTGCGGCTGTTTATTTTCATTAATTGTTCTCATGAGGAAAACACAGCAGAAACAGCAACAGCAACAACAACACCAACGAAGCGAAAAGCTGTTGGCATGAAAAGTGTGACAAAGTGTTACGCATCCACAGAAGGTGGAGGATGGATGCATGGATAGATGGATGGATGGAGGAGAAACAGCGGCAAAAGATACATTTTGTTAGCGTTGTTGCCGTTGTCCATGGGATGGCTAGTGGATGGTGTTGCTGTTGCTGTTATGCTTAACTTGTTGCCTGCTGCCCGCTGTGTGAATGATGGACTTTGTTGTTGTTCCCCTTCCATGTCAGTGTGAGAGGGTCCAGAGAGTTGCATGTTTTGTATCTATGTATGTTGTGTATCTGCAAGATACTTTTACTCCTCAAACACCATCAAGTCTTTTGCATTTTGACTAATGATGCCGATGCTTCGACTTTAACTTGGACTCGGGCATCGCCTTCGCCAGGTTTCTCCAATTTCTTTTTATGTTAATAACGAACAATAATAACAACAGAAACAACAACAACAACAAAAGTCATATTATTATTATTATTGTTAATTGAGAATTCTTTTTGTTTTATTGCCATTGTTGTTGTATTGTCTTTTCCCAAGGTTGCATAAGATTTGGTTTCAAAAAAGCAGGAAAAAAACTAAAAACAACATTCCTTGGGTTATTTTTGGTTTGGCTAAGTAGCCATAGTAAAAGGTCGCCTCACATCGCATAGCCTCCACCACTTAAAGACTTCACCTTAACTCTTAATCCTCAATAAAAACAACAAAAAATACATACATATTTTAATCATCAAATCGCAGCACCGACTTGGCTATACCTCTTGCTAACCTGAGATCTAGGATACAGGGTACACATATCTATACAGATGATCAACAAAATGTATCATCTGATGTTGTCTGTAGGTCAATCGTTGGCAGCCACTTGCCGTCCTAACAAATTGTCGCCTATCTATCGAAATGTTAACACTCGCGAGAAAGAAAGAAGAAAAAACAAAACGCAAACTGTAAACTGTATAGAACTACAACTAAATGGTGTGGTAAAAAACAAAGTTTCAAACCAGTTTGCATCAAACTTAATTAAAATAATATCAACATAACAATTTTTTGCCTTCTTCCTCAGCAAGTCGCGAGTCAGGCTTTAACTCCCCTCTACTCTATCTCTCTCTAGTTTTCTCTTGCTGACTCTTTCATTTTCTGTCTATCTATCTATCTAGCTAGCTGTGTGCCAATATTCATTCATGGCAAGATCTTGACATGTCTCGATGTATCTCTGTGTCTGTCCGTCTTTCAGTCCGTCTTCTACTCCATACAACCAAAGCAAAGCAAACCAAAATGCTATGCAAAAATATGCAGAGTGAAAGAAGCCTGTGTGTGTGTATATACATATATACATAGGTGAAGACCAGAGACACAACATTTACAAACAAAAAAAATGGGTTTTATACAGTGAATTTTGTTTAAAATAAACTACAGATTAATAACCCTTCGATGAGACCATTTGAGAATAAGAAAAAAAGTGTCTTCTATAAACTTGTTCAGGCAATTAATCAGAGAATTACTAATTTTTTTAAGATCAACTGCTAAACAGCCATTCATTAATTTATTTTTAAATTTCTGCATCGATTCATTGGAAACCCTTTTTAGGTTTTTCTTTAACGAATTAAACTTAGGCAATATTCACTGTATACCTGTAGCTCTGTAGGCAACCACTTGGACAGCTCTTGGATCGTGGATCGTGTGTGTTGTTGTTGTATATTTCTTCTTTTTTTCTTTTTTTCTTTTTTGTATTTTTTTATTTTATTTAAGGGAGTGTCAATTGTTGGCCAAGTTATTAAGCACAAAGCCAAGAAGAAGTCAAGAAGAGATCGAAACCAAAGACACAACACCCAAGACCAGTTCCAGGTTATCTTAGAGTGTATTTCTGTTGTGTTAGCGTCTCTGTGAATGTGTGTGTATGTGTGTATGATTCATATGGCAACTTAAACTTCAAAAAAGCCCAAGATACAAATCTTTGATCGACTGTAAAAATTATTGACTCTGGGCGCATAATTTTATGAATGAACCGAACCAAGCGAGACACACACAGACACAAATCAACAGACAAAAGCAAAGACAGCACGCGCGCTAGCTAGAAAGGAGCTGCTCGAAACTGTTGGTGGTGTTCATTGTGTGGCTGATGGTACTGAGCGGTCCGAGATTGTTGGCCGCCGCCGGTCGAGAGACTCTGCACTGAAGTCTGGAGTGCACTTTGGCATGGAAATTATGCGTGAAATCAAATGTAAATAAGAAAGCAAAAGTGCCAAAAACCACTAAGGGCATAGAGCAGCGGGGTCGGCAGAGAGGAGTTTAGGGGAGGATGGGGACATGGCACAGTAGTTATTTTGGCGCATAGCTGCCTGTCAACACAAGTGCACTTGTAATGCAAATCAACGCGGTCAAGCGGCCGCCAAAAACACTTGATAGTTACGACGACGATGATGAAGATGAAGATAATGATGATGACGCCATAGCATGAGGCAAGAGGATCGGATCGGATCGGATCGAGAGTTCGAAGCTAGCTAGACTGCATATGCCTAAATGTTAGAGTTGGGAAGACGTGATCAAGAAATCATTAGACATAATAAGCCAAGTTTATTAGACAGGCTTTAATTGAGAGACGAGACGCTGTTAAAAAACAAAAAAAAAAACAATTGTTAACAAAGTATGATATGAAGAAAGAGATTGCACAAGATCACTTTTGAACCTACTACACTGAGAGAAACTAATTCTTCTACAATTGTCACAACGCTGACCCATTTCCCCTTCAGCTCAGCAGTGCTTTGTCCTCTGTTGTCTTCTTCTTTTGGCTTAAGGTGTGGGAAACACAATTGTTCTACTTCTCAGCAAATGTAATAAGTTGGTTTCATAGTTTTTTAAGTGCTTAATCGATTTTAATTTAATTGCCTAGGGTCATGTGGGTGTCTGTCGCTGCTGTTAGATGAAGCGAAAGTTTCTGTGACAAATTAAATTGTTTTGTGGTTAGTAAATTGTCAAATTTTATGAAGGCAAGAAGAGGGAAACTAGCCCGGGGAATTGGTTATGCAATTGAACAGCTGTCATGGCAAATCAATTGAAAAAACGAAACCGAAAGAGGCGGCTGGTTTTACGGTGACCATCAAGAGACTGAGTAAACATGATTTTTTGTCATTATGTGTGTTTTTTTTTTTTTTTTGTTTTTATCGAATGGTCAAGGGAAGTTGCATTAGTTGCAATATACCGTATTTTTCTGTATGTATTTAAAGACAGAAATTGAAAAACAATAACCCTAAATTTGTTTATGTTTTAAGCTTTTGAGACTTGACTAACTTTGCAGTTTCTGCTCTTTTCTATGTTTTTTTTAGGCGGCGTAGCCCCTGGAACCCAATCAGCTACCATGATCATGGAAGGGCTTGAAACCCTGGTGGCGCCAACGCATCACGCATTCCTGCTAACCGAAACGGCCGCTGCGGCCCATTTCAATGTCCTGAGCTTCGATACGTGCCTCTTCAAGACTAGCACAGCGGCTCAGAGCAGCAGCCCATCGACGGCGGCATCGACAGCCTATTTTGGCAACCCAAGTGCTAGCACCAGTTCATCGACGAGCAGTTCAAACAGTTCCCAAACATTGCTTCATTATTCATCCGTATCGGCGGCGGCAGCAGCAGCAGCGGCCGCAGCATCAGCAGCGGCTTCAAATAGCAACACAAACAACTCCGTGTTAAGGGCTCGCAATCAAACAACCACCCCAACTCAGGGCGGTAGTCCAGGCCTTGCCCAAGCAGCACAGCCAAGTGCTGCAGCCAGCAGTGGCCGTAACTCGGCTTCCCATTTGAGTCTATTGAACACAAGTCAACATAGTCCCGTACAGCCCGAAGGTGCAGAGCATCACCATCACCATCAACAACAACAGCATCCTCAACAGCATCACCAACAGCAGCATCCGCTGATTGAGGCTCTGCCCGGTGATCTCAATACGCCGGTGACTACGTCTACCGATATTCCCTCGTTTTTTGGTCCATCCACTGTGGTGGAGCCACCCCCAATTACCGGTAAGTGTTCTATATGAAATTTAACAAAGAAATTTAGAAAACGTTCGCCATTAGTAAGCTTAGCTTAGCTTGCATAGGAAGCAACAATCGGTCTTAATTTTGTGTTTTAGTTTCGTCACTGTTACCCCACTCCAACCCATTCCTTCTCTGTGACGATATCAATCACAGTTCGCTTGAATAAGCTGCCTCTCCGGCTGGCTGGCTACTGCAGCTGGGCACGCTTTAGTTTCGCAGAAATCGAACAACACGGGAGGTCGCATCATCGCTCATCGTCGCCAGCGACCACAGACGGCGACAGAGACTACTGCAACTGCAACTGAGATGGAGTCAGATGCAGAAGCTGCAAAAGGCAAAAGTGTCGGCCATAAGACTAATTACGCGACAGAGAGAGAGAGAGAGAGAAAGAGAGATAAAAGGAGAATCAGAAGAAACCCAGGCCTGCCCCAGTCCAAGATTTATTTTTTTTCTTGTTGGTTTTGTTTGTTTTTTCCACGATCATCATTAATGCCGGCATTGGACTTGAAGTATTGATTGAGTTGCATTGCGGCTAATGTGCAGCGACATCAATTTCGCTTCAGCGAATGCATTGGGAAGAGAAGGAGGACAAGGCAAGGGTGCGGGAATCGTTGGGAGAATTCACAGAACTCCAATGCCATATACAAAATACATATATTTTGACAGGCTCCAGGAAGTGCAATTGTCCAATTTTTATATTAGCCATGATAGATATGGACCCTGGCCAGACATTTCGACAGATAGATAGATATGCATTTTTTGGTATAAATTATGTCTTCTTCTTATACTTGAATGGCTTGCCAAGTTTAGCGATTAAAAACTGCTTTATCACTTGTGTCTCTCTGTGTCTAAAGTAAATTGTTTTGGTCTCCATTTTTTCCAGCAGCAGCAGCAGTGCGTGGGGGATGATTGGATGAAGAAACCAGAAATTTATGAGTGACAGTTTTTTGGCTTAGAAAATTAAATGAACATAAAATATATATAGATAGATATGCATGTATATACATATACATAGTAGATATATCATTTCAGATTTTTAGTTCCTTCAATTGTTTCAGACTCTAAGGGCAAAATTATGCCAACAATTAAACTCAATTGAGAGAGAGGCAAGTCGAATTGAATGGGGAGAGGGAAAAATCTAGTTTCAGTATACTTTATTTGCCTTTAATTCAATTAGAAATGTGTCGAGCAGTCACATATTGTACTACACTATGCTGGAGTGTGTGTGTCTGATATGTCTGGACTTGGAATGGGAATGAGAGACGTCATCTTGTCGTATCTGCTGGGAAATTGCGCTTGAGAAACATTGACACTGAACGGAAATGTTTAATACATGCGCGAAAGTGATGATGATGATCATGATGCAGTTGTTGTTGCTTTAGATTAATTAAGAGCTTTTTTCTTGTTCTTATTATTATTATTAGTATTGTTTAGACTTAGCCATATCACACAGAAGTGGATAAAGCGAGACACAAATAGTTTTACTTTCAATAACATTCAGAGTAAATAACTAATACAAATTTTGATATAAATACATAAAAGTAGTTCAGGCTGTGCGAAAATATATAAAAAGCTAAATAGATTTAAATTTGTACGCTCTGCCTTCAGCGAATGAGAAGGATAGACTGATTTATGTAAACACTGCAGTCTGACAAAAAATTAGTGAGTTATTTAAGATGTGACTCCTTCGCGTTGCAGCTGCATCCATTAGTGTCTCATAGATAAAGCAACTTCCATTCAATTTCAACTGCAACAACTGCAACACTTAGGCGAGTTTTTTCCCTTCTTTTATTTTTGACAATTTTCTTTATTTCTAAAGTTTTTTTTTTGCAAACTTTTTATTGTTGCAGGCTCTATTGAATCAGAGGACTTATCTCTTGAGCCACAAATTGTCTCTGTGGCCAGTCCGGTATTGTCCTCGTGCAGTACATTGAAGGAGGAGCGTAGCACACCGCCAATTTTGACAATTGTTAAGGAAGAATCAAGTAATAATAGTTGTAATATGTATTCACACAACAACAACACATCAACAACAACAACACAGGCAAAACAGAATACAAGTGAAAACAATGATCACACAAATGAAAGCGGCGTTGGTTCGCCAACAACAGCCTCACATTCACAACAACAACAACAGCAGCAGCAGCAACAACAACAACAGCTGCATCACAATAGTAACACGAATACCAATACGAATTGCCACCACAGTCATCAGCAGCAACACCAACAACAACAACAGCAACAACAACAACAACAACACATGAGCTCCCCGCAACATCAGCAACAATACCAACAACAACACCAAATATTACACGAACAATTGCCACATCATCATCACCATCATCATCATCATCACCATCATCCACACAATCACCATCAACAACACCAACAACAACAACACCAACAACAACAACAACACCAACACTATCAGCAGCATGCTCTCCAACAGCAACAACAACAACAGACTGGCAAAATCTCATATCGTGGCATTTTTACCACCACAGGCAACCTCAACAACAACAACAGCAATCACATGAGCCAACAACAGCAGCAACACCAGCAGCAATTGGCCTCGCCGCAGCAACTAAACGTATTGCCTGGCCAAATGTCACCACCCTCTAATAGTCTCGGCAATAGTTGGGGTCTACCTAGCCCCGACAAATCTCTATTCCAACCACCCATGTTTAATTTGCCCGCACAATATGCTATGCAACAGCAGCAGCAGCAACAACAACAACAGCAACTACAACAGCAGCAGCAACATCCCCAACATCAGCAGCAAACTCTTACGCGCACTTCCTACGATGATGGCCGAGCAGCCGCCGCCGCTGCAGCAGCTGCTGCAGCTGCTCAACAACATGCCGAATTGCTTGGCCTAACAATGGATTGCACTCCATTGTTGCTAAAACCAGGACCGCCGCCAACATACACTGCAACTACGAGTGTAGCAGCCGCAACAGTGGGATTTACTAGCCTGGCGGAATTGCAAACCACCCATGAGCAACAGCAACAACAATACGGTGCTCGTAGTCAGATTTCCGGAACCAAATATCAATGGTTGGATATGGATCAGCAACAGGTACAGCAACAGCAGCAACAAGTGCAACAGCAATCGCAACAGACATTGGTATTGCCGGGACCTACTTCATCGGCTAGCTCTAGCAATGCAGCATTGGGGGTTTTGATACCCAAACAGGAGCAATCCTATCCAGAGCCCAGTTCTAATGGTACCGGTTACTCAGCGACGTCTGGCGCTGGGAGCAGTGGCAATGCTAATGCTACAGCAGTTCAACTAGCTGAATATAGTCCTTCTACTAGCAAAGGTCATGAGATATTGTCACAAGTGTATCAACAGAGCACCTTGCCCCTGAAATTGGTTCCGGTCAAGCCACGAAAATATCCAAATCGTCCCAGTAAGACACCCGTACATGAGCGACCCTATGCCTGCCCGGTGGAAAACTGCGATCGCCGGTTCTCCCGATCCGATGAACTCACCCGCCATATACGCATTCACACTGGCCAGAAGCCATTCCAGTGTCGCATTTGCATGCGTAGTTTCAGTCGCAGTGATCACTTAACCACGCACATACGCACTCACACGGGTGAGAAGCCATTCAGTTGTGATATATGTGGTAGGAAGTTCGCCCGATCCGATGAGAAGAAGCGACATGCCAAAGTTCATCTAAAGCAACGTATCAAGAAGGAAAGCAAAGCGTCTAGAAGTGAACAACAGCAGCAGCAACAACAACAGCAGCAACAACAACAACAACAACAACAATTGCAACAGCAGCAACAACATCATCAATATCAACCGCATCCCCATCATCATTTGTTACAGGCAGCCGATTTGGCAATCGTAAGCTCTGCGGCAGCAGCATCAGCAACGTCCATGTAGACCGAAGAGAATTCAACATCAACGATTGATTCCCCTCATCATCGTCATCATCAGGTGCCATTTCTGGATCTTAATCTGGAGCATTTAGAGGTTGGTTTAACCTCAGATTATGGCACTTTGTCACCGTTAAATAGCCCCCGATTGCAGTTTAAATACGTGTTTGTTAGTCAGAATGCAGAGGATAGCCAACCGCTATTCAGCTGTAGGGAGGATAAGGAGGGGACTGGGGAAGAGGAATCAATTGTAGATGCTGAATCAGATTAAGAACGTAAAAATTCGATATAAGCAAGAGAGTTAAATGTTGTTAAAATTTTGGGTTGTAATCTAAATACATATGTGTATTATGTATGTATATACGTACACCTATTTTTATGTGTATGCAAGACACTAAATCTTAAATTATAGCATAGCCCACACGGACACTCAAACACAGACACACGCACACGGACAAACAAAAAGTTACTAACAATGCCTAATTGAAAAATAATCCTAATAACAAATACACACGCACACACAAAACCATATTTAACTTATATCTCTAATACTGTGATCTCATGTGTAATAATTATTAATTTTAATTTCTTTTTTAACTAAACAACAATTAATTATTATTTAAGAGAGATAATTTCAAAAATTATGATTATTATTATTATTATTGATGTATCTATTATTAAACAAAACAAAATACATAAGCAAACAAACGAAAAAAGTTCACCTCCTTTTTCTTAGCTAATTGTTCATAATTTAACACACTAATTTATTCAAATTAAGTAAGAAAATGAAACAAAAATTTGGTTAACTTATTCACCGCTCTTTGAAATCTGATCAGATTTTAGATTTAGGTTTTAACAATAATACTATAAATGTATAAATTCACAACTTTATAAATAATTGCAAACAATTTTACCATATCATTTTTTCGATCGAAGAAAGAACAACCAACAACAACAAGTAACAAAAAAAACCATTGTACTTCCTTAATTTGATTCGAAATCAAACAAAACAACACAAAACAAAAAGCAAAAAATTTATTTAAAATTCTTAATGATAATTTAGTTTTAGTTTATGTTTTACGTTCAAAACACACACACACACACACGCAAACACACAAACATACAACACATATTTTTTATATATGTACCTATAAATTAGTTCATTTTATTTTTCGAAAATATATAACAATTTTTCAAAAAAAACAAAAATATAAAGAAACTTTTGATTTCTTTTCCAATTTTTCTTTTTTTTTTTAACATATATCGTTTTGCTCTCAATCTTTAGTGTTTAAATGACCCTATCGATTTTAGTGCAATGAAAAGGTTTTAAATCTTCAAATTTAAAGTCGAAGACTATTTTTATGAAATCATTCATTTATATCAAGATGGAATGGCAGCTCCCACAATTGGAAAGAATTTATATACATATTCTTCTTCTATTCAATTCAATTTTTTGTTTCTTTTGTTGTTTTTACTAAATACGGAAAATATGGTGCAAAGTAATAACGAGAGCGATGGTTTCGGATTGATTGATTGAATGTGCACAGATACTAGAGCCAAATTCTAGCCTTAAGATTTAATTACAAAAGCACACAAATTATGATTAAACATTATAATTGAAAACAAATAGGTAAAAACTACAAGTAAATGAAACTTTAGTGCCACATGAAGCAACGATAGCTGAACAAACGAAATACAAGGTTTGGATTACATATTGGTATTCGATGTAGTAAGGATTTTTGGAAAGTGTTTAAATAAAAAAAATGCATCTATACATCTTTTTCATTAAAGCAACTCTATTTTAATAGCAAAATGATATATACATATACATACATACATATATAAATATATGAATATATGATGTTATATATTTTGCGTAGCCGCTTCAATGAGACACAAAATACATATGTATATGTATGTAACTAGGATAAGGGCGGTGCCAGAACACAAAAATGCTGAATAAACCGCATAAATCTATATATTTATACCACATACAACACAATTTCGGTGCAAGTTCAATAAAAACAAAGTGTTTAGGTAGAATAAATAAGAAAACGAAGGTAAATAATAATAATAATTTCTTAAATAAAACAAAGACAAAAATTCAAAATGCGTGAAATTAATGTGCCATCAAAATTAAAATTGAAGAATAAAACAGAAACTAAAACTGTTCACACATTCACCCACTAACTCACACATGCACACTATTTAAATCCTTAATTAGTATAGAAAACTTTTGAATTTTTAAACGTTGTGATTTATATATGGGTTTAAATTAATTGCATGATTCAATGTTATTAAACAAAAAACAAAACAAAAAAACAAAAAAACTTTAATGCGAAATGTAAAACAAAAACATAAAAAAAAGAAATATATGAAAAGCTATAACAAAATTTTAAAATAAAAAACTGATTTCTCAATATATGATATATAATATCGAGCATGAAGCTTTCAATAATTTTTAATTTTAAACTTTACAATTATTTATATTAAAGCATTTCCTAATCAGTTTCAAAAAGAAGCTAAGTGACTTAAGAATCCTTAGATTCTGAAATCGATCTGAGCTTAGTTAAGCTGCATATTTGAAAAGTCGTTGCTTAAAGGCTCTTGATTTGAAAATCATACGAGTAAATCTAAAATCGAAAAATATCATCTAAATGTACAGTAAATATAATGAGATAGATAACTATATTAATGTGGTTTATATTGTCATGTTGCTTATGGACAGTTTTTTCTTCCATACACCGATACAAATTAATTGTGTCATTTTGGGATAAATGTATTTATTGATGCATTCTTAGTTAGACAAAAAGTATTAATGCTCAAAGAAAATAAAAAAAAAAAAACGTGAAAAAATTAACGAAGACAAACAGTTTGCTTGGATTTGTATTGAAATTTGTATGGGTTTTCTTTCCATCTTCAATTAGATGTTTGTTACAAGTAATTCATGTTTATATTATTAAGTATAATGTTGTAAGTTTATAATTACAATGGTACTTCTTATGTTTAGGAGATAATTACTTCAATTCCAATTTCAAATTATTTCCAAAGACTGTCTTTGTGTTAACGCTAAGCATTCATTATATAATAAGTCTATCGATCGGTATGTCCTTATATCAAAAATTGGTTTTAACTATATATCAGAGTTTTCCAACCTGTACATATATGCATAAGTGTGTGTATATGCTATCCTAAATCTCCACCTCCTGCTCCTAATCTAATCATTATTATATACATACATAAGCATAAGTTCATATTTTGATGTCATTAACTATAATTAAATTATTATGTATATATGAATTTGGCAAAAGAAAAACTTTTTGAACATATAAAAATGGAAAAATTTAAAATTTATATATCAACAGTCTTTGATTTCTTTCGTTTTCTTCCCTCTCTTTCACTAAACCAATATAAATTACTTTGGTATTCGGTTTATATGAATGAGAAGTGGGCGAGGGGGCTTGAAGAGTGGATATAGAGACCAAGACGATGAAATGCAGGCCTACCAATAAAACGCGCAATAAAATTCAAAATAATAGCCAAAGCGGAGCAGCAGACGGCGACAGCAACAGAAAGCACGATAATGATGATCAGCAATGATGATCATGACGATATATGCCAGCACTCAAAACTAATGAAATGTTCCAAAGCCAAAACGATTGCAACCACCACACGCGCTCGCTGGAAAGTCGACTGACTAGCGGCCACAGAGCCAGTTCCTTGCTCTGTCCCCCTACATCATGCAATCCTCCTCTGGCATATCACCAAGCTGTCTTCCATCGTTGTCCATCCTCCCGCAGCCACTAGCGACAGGCTCATGTCGTGGTCAAAAATTCTTCAGTTTTTCCGCTCTGCATAAAAAGCCAGAAGCAGCAGCTAGCTGGCGGACTAACTTCGGTTCGGCCAATCCACATACATATGCTAGTGGTCAGAAGGGGGCTAGGGTGGGCTTTTGTCGGTGAAAAATTATGAGCGCAACTCTATCGTAAAAATGTGCACAAAATTAAGCAAAAACGAATATTCAAATACTCTGATCAATAATTAAAGATCGGAAAATATTTCCCATGAAACAGTATATGTGTTCCACTTTTCTTTTGTTTAGTGTCATATTATAGGAAGTATGGAACTTTGCCGATCACTGTTTGAGTATAGGGTATATGAAAATGCAAAATGATTCGACGGCTGCTGCCATAGTTAAGGTTTTCTCTCTCTCTTTTTCTTAGTCTCTATTTCTCTGCGTCTTTTATATTCATGGTCTCAGAACTAGAAATTCTTGTCTTCATTGCAATCATCATTGAGCGAATAGTTTGGGGATAACGGAGGAAATGGTGGGTGAGGAACGGAGGGAGAGGAGGCCACTGCGAAAACTGGAGCGGGAGCTGGAGGTCCGTCCGTTTTGTGATTTGTGTGCTTGCGGTACAATTTGAGCCGCGAGCTGTGAGAGAGACTATAGTGGTAGGTAGCAGCTTCCAAAAGACAGTTCCTGTTCCTGGCTCTACTTGCGACAGGCGCAAACAAAATTATTTAAGTCAATTTCAACTTGGTAGAGTTTTCGAGGAGGAGGATTACTGGAATCTCCTCATATGCCAGGTGATGAACTGTCTCTCTTTTGCTCTCTCTCTCCAGCTGTCTTTGGAGGCAATCATGTGTAGATGTCGCCTTAAGTGCGTCTATTTGACATGTTTAGGTGTTTAGATGGCATGCCTAGATATGAGCATGAAAATTGATTTCAATTTGATAAGAAAGTCCAAGTTGATTTTCTTTAGTTTTTAGTTTTCTTTTGCCATTCGGTAGCTGCAATATATGGCCGACCATATTGTCAGTTATCGTCAAATGGAATTGATAACACATACAGTACGTGAGTGAGTGAGCTAGTGAGTGAGACAAAGAGATAGACACAGCGAGAGGAGAGTGGAAACCGGACTCTATTCAAATGGAATGTCATGCAGGCAATCTCTTTCGAGCCTTGGTATAATATCTTTGCTTAGTTGCTAATGAGTTGCCGTTAGTGATTTATTTTGTTAAATAAATAGAATTGCCAGGCAGTTAGGGGAACCAGCAACAACCAGATAACTTTGCATGCCACATGCAACTGCCACTGCAACACAGTACAGTGATACAAGGGAGTTTCCATTTTAAATCAAATTTTCTCCACAATTGAGTCATGAGCCAGTAACCAAAAAAATACATTTATCCTTTTTCTTTTCCCGCTCTCTTTCACTCTTGCTTCAATGCCTTCTTCAATTTGTAAATGAGCCGCAAAGAGGAGCATAAAATTAAAAAAAAACGAAAAAAAATATTGAAGAAACATCGAAAACAGCATAAGGCAGTCGTAAAATGAATGCTAAGGTCAATGTTGGCAGCGGATCTAATCATAGGCGTCGAGCGCTCTTCCATTATCCTCAGAGGGATAAACTTGCTAACGTTCCTCTGCAACTTTAAGAAATTACATCTTAGCAAGCTCCTATGCGCTATACGCCCATGGAATGACTACCTGGTGCGCCTCGTAGCTGGAGCTGCAGAACTAAGGTCCATAGGGATTTTATTTCCCTTTTTGGTCTTTGGTGACATTCACGCTGTTGAGTTGTTGTTATGGCTTTTGTAGTTGATCGTCTCCGTTGTTATTTTTGTTGTTGTTGGTTGTCATTTTCAAAATTATATGTCACACTTTTGGCGTTAAAAAGGCAGCCTGGCAGGCACACGACCAGGCTGGAGGAGTTTTAGCGAGCGAGCAGGAATAAAAGAGACACGAGACGAGGCATGGCTGTCGAAGGCAGAGGGCAGACGACAAAAGGCAAGAGATATCTGGACCTGTTTCACAGTCCTGAGTTTTATTGTCATGTTTTGATCTCTTTTTCGTTTTTGTTGTTGTTCTTGTGCTCCGAATGGAATGCACATAAAAATGTTTTTATGCTTGAGAACTTGTCCAAGTTTTTTGATGAGTTTTTGTCGTAGAGTTGTCAGTCTCAGGTTTAAGATCATCATCATCATCATAATTAGGAGGACAATTGAAGCGTTAAATTTGTTTGCTTTGCTCTAAAAAAAGACAATGGAACAATAAATATAAAACATACTTAGCATATAGAGCCACATGCATTTAGAGTTCCCAGATTGATCAGTGAAGCATTTAATTTTCAAATTTGTCTGCACGACAGTTAATCAATGTCAAGAAGAATGCTGCTGGTTGCACGGTTGGTGTGGGAGGTCGATTGACTAGTATGTCGATCGGTCGATCGTTTGGTCGATCAGAGTTTTTCATTAATTTGCATGATTCTCTTACCATTTTAGGGTTCGGTTTCTATAAATGTTTCAACAGGTTGCTCTTGGTTTGATATGCTGGTGGTGCTTACTTTTGACCAGAAACCAATTATGTATCTAAGCCCGTTTTCCTTCATCTTCTTCTCTGCTGTCCTCTCTCTCTCTCTCTCTCTCTCTTTTGTTTCAACTCGTTAAAGTTGTCAATAAGTGCACCATTTTCGGCTTCTTATCGGGGCAAAAAGAAAACAAAACCAAAACAACAAAATATCGACAATTTAAATGTTAATTTCGGTTTTGGATATTTTCCTTCAAGATACCCTGTACCCATCTTAGCACGACAGGTATACACAAATCGTAGAAAATGCTTGAACATAAACGTTAAAATTGTGATAAAAAAAACCCTTGCAGGATCAAATTGCTTTAAAATTTAAGATTTTCCACTGTGAATAAGTGCTAATTACATATAAAAGTCAGGGATAGTTTTTAAATAATAGGGTGATAAAAAGTTGAAGCCCTAATCCTCCACTTGAGAATTTGGTATTTGTTTTGGTTTGTGTGATAATTACCTTAAAGCAATTTTGTTATCTATGAACTTTTACATTGAATACCGTTGGAAAATTTGTAAAGAAATGTTAATTTTTTTTTTATAAATTTTTGGTTTTGATCCAGGGGAGATGCTTGTGTGGTCTTTGACTAAAAACTAATTGGTTTTCCATAAACCAAAACAAAAGCATTAAATAAATTTCTAGCTAAATGGTCACAGATAACAGAAACGAAAAGGAGGAGAAGAAGAGCTAGAGAGGGCCCCTGAGCAAGCTATTATAATTCTTGTCACCGATCATGGACAACCAGCAACAAATTGAACAGCAATTTTCCATTTTCCACCTCAAACACACAAATTTGCCAAGGACGTGATGGTAGACAGGCCTAAGGACACACACAGACTTCACTTCACATGGCCAAGACCAAGCCAAGACCACGAACAAATCCAAGACCGACACCAACTCTCCTCTCAGGGCAGATTAGCAGATGGCCAACACATGTAGTTGTTGCTGTTGTTCCTGCTCATCAGCGAACTTCGCACGCAAGTTGTAGCTACAACTTGAACATGAGGTAGATCGGGCTGCTGCTGCTGTTGCTGTGTGACACGGATTGTCTGTTGCAATTTTAATTGAACCAGACCATTAATTAATTTTTCCATTCCTTTGATTCCAAAAGGCAAATTTCGAGAATTGATCAAGAATCGAAAATTGTGGTAATATAGGTGAAATTCTACGCAGTTTCCGGTACATCCGCTGAGTAGCTCTATCTTAAGAATGGAATAGTCTTTATGTTTAGATGTCAGCAATTTATGTATAAAGATTCATTAGCTTTATAGAGCAGTATATCATTATAAATATTTAATGTAGTATAAATGTCAGAGAGAAACCCATAGAGGGCATTGCATGGAACACGCATACACAATAGAGGCCGCTACACCAGCCACAGAGCATCCTAATATTTCCGTCTTCATTCCGTCAAAATGCAAATCCCATTCAAAAATATAGCGGCAATAATTTCAAGATTGATGGACCGCGCGTACTTCAGTGAACGGTGCGGGGACGGCAGAGTCGATCCAGAGACTATCCTCGCGATTGAGGCGATCGACATGCGATCAACCGTTGGCAGCCTTTACATAAATAATAATAGACTTGCGGACCAATTGTGCGCTAACATGCCTGGTGGTTAGCGTAATAATTCATAGACTTTACATTTCGCCCCTCTTCTCTATGGACTTCCCTACAGATGGGGAGTTATCATTAGGCAGTCAAAACGGCTACTGAATTTGTGATGATCGAGCAGCAACAGCAGCCAAAATCGCTGAGAAAGTCATTCAAAGAGAGAGAAAGAGAAGGAGAGATATGTATATATAGCATCGGCGACTGCTCCTGCTGCACCTGTTGCTCTAAATTGGGGCGTGCCGCTCTCCAAAGAGGCGAATCATCGTGATCATGATCATCCAACAGTAATGATCAAATCAATAAATGGCACGCCTGTTTCTGCATTGCGCGACGTGAAGTATGCGGTGAAGGGGGCGGGGATAATTGGCTCAAATGTGTGCGGAAAATGCGTTGCCAAGTTTGTTTAAAATGCCATTAATTAGTTAGTTGTGTGTGCATAATTGCCACCAAGATGATTTGAGATTAATTGGAATATGAAGATATGAAAGATCTCGAAACTGTGACAACTCCAATAGAAAGGAGTAACAATCTTCCAATGGGGATCTCAACGGCGATCGGTACGACAATCATAAATTTTCTCAGCTAATTGCACACGGCCACAAGTCAAATGATTTGGTCCACACAAAATTAGAGATGTGAAGAAACTAGTCAAACTATCGCTCGATCTCATAGGGAAACGAATCCTACCGATTTTGCCATCCTTAAGAATTTAATTTCCAGGCAGAGATGGTCAAAGAAGAGCAACTGAGAAACTTAATTGATGTGTCTTGGAGCGGCTTTTGAGACTATCTATTTAATGTTTTGGTTTTAATTCCCCAGCACTTCCTGGCACCATATTTATTTCGAAAGAGACAGAGAGGGGAATAGTTATATCCAAATACAATATATATCAGTGTTTGTGGTCTTCATTTAATAGGAAATTATTGCTATTTTTAATGCAAATGCGCTAATTACAAAAACACTGATAAAGGCAACAGAGATACACCGAAAGAGAGGTAAAGAGAGTGACTTCCATTCCATTTGGTTAGCATTAATCAGCCGACATACCACAACCAAGCAGCAGCCGATCCAAAAGTCTAGAGATCGTCGGCTTCTTTTTTTGGATTGCACGCCCGCGGCAACAATAATCCATGCACTTCGAGCGAGACTTGACTAAGTGGTGGCGTCGGCAAAGCTTCCGCAAAAATGTCTCCAAGGAATGCATTAACCAGTTTATCCGACATCCGAATACCCTTAACGCCCTTTTTACTTACCAAACAGCATTAAAAATTATGAAATCGATCTAGTTTAGAGTATATTTTATTGCTGGGCGGACCACTCGCCGCTGCCCGCCATCGAAATTGCTTCTGTGCACGACGATGAAATATGTGGCCATTGATACTGGTCTGGCTTGCCTCCTTCTCTCTCCCTACTAGGAGGCCCTAATGCATTCGGCAGTATTCATGATGAATTAGTTTGTGATTAGAACAGAGAAAAGAGCAGACAACAAGCGTACGTTCGACCTGGTCTCAGGTCCAGCATTTTACATACACTTTTTCAATGTCATCCGCCATGCAGCCGTCATCAAACTTTCGCTGATGGCAGTCTCTCTCGCAATTAATCAAATGTGTAAAGTCAGTGCGATATGGTTAAATATTAATAGTCTACTGAGCTACTGACCATCTACGAAATTTTTTCACTAGTCAGACTTTTGAAAACTGCAACAATTATTAGTTGTTATTGTTGTTGTGTTCAGAGCGGATGTAGCAAAAGGGATTGGCAGCTTTCGGGTAATGGCAAAAAAAATTGATTTGCGCCTGACGCCAAAGCGACTAAAAGAGTCTTGCAAGAATTGTCTTTGGCCATGGTTGCTTTAAGGGTTTTCCCTGTGTTTTCCTTTAAGTTTTTCGTTTGTGAAAATGGATAATCTTTAGGACCAAAAATTAAAAAATTGTAATTAAAAATTCGAGTTTTTACGATTTAACGATTCTGTTTTGGTTGCTCCCCCGCTGTGGAGTGTCAAAGATCTTGGAGTGTTTGAGATTATTTTCATTTACACCTGGTCTCTGGTTTTGGGTCTCAGGTTAGGCGTTGCTGCTCCACAAGCAACACTATGTGGCTAGTGTCTACATAGTCCAGTTCCATGACCAAGTCGAAACGCTAATGAGCCAGATTGAGCCGAGTTTGACATTTTTTTTTTTTGGTTGATCAGACCACCAGCCGCGTCTGCGTCTTGTTGATTTTCTCTTCTCTTTCTTGGTGTTGTTATTCGATGGTTATCAGCAGCGAATGACTTTGGACCTGTCCCGTTGCCTCAATTAATGAAAATCTGTTTTAGTTTTGATTTCTATACCCAGTACACAGTGTTGATAAGATGAAGTATCAAGATTGCTAAGACTCTTTTATAAATATCTGTATCTTTTTTTCTCTGAATTATTTCTTGAGTGCGCAGAGTATCTTTAAGTCGGTGATTCGAATAAATGGAAGTGTGCCTATCGTTACATTTTTTACATTTTTCTTGTTTTTTTTTTTGGTTTTTGTTGCGATTGTTATCTGCCAAAATGGAAACCGATTAATGCAAATGTTTTAAGGGAGATAACTTACAATTATCGAAAAGTGTTGAAAACTGATTTGATTTGATTGCCTCAGACAAAATGAAGGAAGAGGAGAAATTGAGTGAAATATATATTTTTTTGATGGCTGATAAGAAAACCTCAAATTGAAAATGTTTGAAATATTAATTTGTTTACACTTGACAAGAAAACTGCATAAATTAGTTAGCCACGAACACATTTCCCTCGACAACTCTCCACTGGATGCACAGCATTGCTGCTGCTGCTCCTCCCCCTCCTTCTGTACCCAAACGGAAGTGAAGCATTAATCTCGTCTAGAGAATCTCAAGCTCAACCGTCTTGTTTGGGTCTCTTCTAGTCACAATTTGTCAAGCATTCTCATGAATGAAAATTGAACATTGAATAGAAAAAATCCACCGACAACAACAACAACAACAGCCCCTCGAAATCACCAACAATAATATCCATTGTCCATTTGCAGGTTTTATAAATAGAAGTAAATTAATAACATAAGTACCTAATCCAATCAATCAAACTGTAAAATCACACAAAGCCCCAAAAGCTAAAGCTAAGCAAAAGGTAAAACAACAACAGCAACAGCAGCAGCAACAACTCTCCCAGTGACTCTCTGACTGACTGACTACAAGATAAAAACATCAACAGCAACAACAATCACAGACAACCAACCAACAACAGAAACAACAACAATAACAAAAAATAAATAACAAACCTCGACGTAAAGTTTTAGCTGTAACAAAACCAGCAACAATAACAACAACAGAAAATCGGATATGCCCATCCCTAAAAAGGCAACTCAAAGACCAAGAAAGAAAAAACGATATCAACAGATGAGATCTGTATACCCTAAATGTAAAAACTTTAAATGGAGTTCAAAAATTGTAATTAGGAACATATCAGTAGAAAGCCTTTAGCCTTAGCCTTAGAGTCTACACTAATTCAATATCAGTCCAAAAATAGATCTCTCGTTTTGTCTATTGTTTCATTTGTTTGCCTCATTCAAGTTAAATACTATTGTTTTTATCTTATATATACTGTATTAGGTTTCAATATATCAAAACTCAAAGCGAAGCTTCGTCTGTATCTAGCAATACAACTCGCAAGGGCATTTTATCTTCGGTGTGGGACAAAGCCCTCTGGTTTTCGTAATATTTGTCCATTGCTTTCCTTATAGAAGGCATGTTGAGTTGATGTTGAGATGCTGTCGCCTGGCGACATTTGCGGAACTGGAACCAAACCAAAGCAGAGGAAGGGGAAAGAATATGTGTCTCTGCGAAGCTTTCGCGTTGCCTGTTCGAAGTCTGTCTCTTAAGTCTTTTGCACAAAGATCAGGTCCAGTTTGTCAGCCTCAGCGTAGATGAAGTTTGGTTGTCTGCGTCTGCTGCTGCCTTCCTTTTTCACACACACACCCCCACCACAAGATTCGCCCTGAGTTGGCCTGGCCTGCCAATCCTTAATTCCTATACCCTCTAACCATTCGTTAGCATGGGTATATTGCGTAAGTTCTTCAATTAGTAGTTAGACGACACGGACCCCGTCACTTGCGATTTGCCTAAAATTATTGACAGGAAATTCCAGAAGGTCTCATCGAAATTAATATTTCACAGACAAAAAAAGGGTATCTGTAGGTGCAGACTTTACACTCTCTTCTTCTCTCTTTCTCTCTCTCTCTCTCTGTTTGCGCGTCTTGCTTTGGTATTGGAGGCTCTTTTATGTGGATATGAATGGCTTAGCACGCGCCTTTTAAGCCACCAGCTGAGATGACTTGTGTCTTTTCAATTTCTTGTTTTGTGCCCCCTTCGTGTCGTTCATATTGATCATTTGATTTTCAATGTTTCTTTCCGTTTTTTTTTTTTGTGAATTATTGAGTACTCGTAAGATTTTTGTAAGTTGGCTTAGCGTAATGACAAGGCATTTTTTTTTAGCTCAATTGTAATACTTGGGCGATTACTTGAAATACCATTGTGTTAGAAAGTACTAAGATAAACTAAAGAATCGTTTAAATTTCGCTTAGAGCATCGGTTAGTCGTTTTGAAAGTAGCAACTTTCACAATTGCCTTTGACAATTTGTTTGGTGATGTGCACCGGAAATGAGTAATCAAGATTATGCGATATTAGCAAAAATAAAAACTGCTAAAATAAGAAAAAAGATGAAAGAAATCAATGTTTGATTTTTGAAAAGCGCACACAGTTGATTGATGGCCGTAGCAGCAAATAGGCCAAGGAATGACAAGCAAAGGATGTGATAAATGTGATGGAATAAATTTGGTAACCAAAGGGATAAGCAGGATTAGTATACATACATATGATATTAGTAAAGCTTAATATAATCTTTAGGAGAGAGTGGTCATCTCTTCCTCAGCAATACTCCATTGTGGCTCGCAAATGGGCGAAATATTAATGAAATCAGATGCAAACAATTTGTAGACCAATTAAATAAAAGGTGAATGGAGGGTAAACGTCAATATAAAGATGAAAATTTACGATCCGCACAGTAACTCTGTCGTACCCAGAGAGTTAGTTTTGGTACCTATCATTTTACCCTATCATATCGTCTTTCCGACACACACACACACGATTCACACTGGGCCGCAAAATGAAGTTCAATCAGTTAATGACCAAAAACAAAAGCGAGATGATGGAACATTTTCATTTTTTTTTTTTTTTGCTTGAGACGTGAGTAATACAAGACGGACGACACAGATCAGTAGCGAGGGACTATAAAACCAAAAGACCAAGCGAGATCTCTCAAGAGCTACTAAAACAGCGCGACGTCGCGACGTTCATGGCCCTTCTAATTGGTGGGGCAAGTAAAGTATCGCCACATACACATTCATACATACATTTAAAAGAAAGAGGGAAAAAACGGACTTAGCTTAAAGTGGGGCATAAAACTCAACATTTTATGTAATGTGTTCATTAGAGACTATAGGTAAGCCATCTCTTCCCCTCGATCACTCTCTCTATCTGCATCACTTTTTCTTTCTCTCTTTCTATGTAATAATTGTCCCAATAACCCAGCAGGCTATCGATTTTTACATTCTAACATTAAAAAGTTTAACTATCGATCAGTACAATCGCCACGATATTATCGCAAAATTGTTATTAATTGCTCTTGGAAAAGAATCTCTAAAGCTCTGCCTTTTGTCTGCCTTTATAGAGAGACAGACTCTAGAAGAAAAAAGGAATAAGCTAATTGGTTTATTTGATTTGCATACTAAACAAATCAAAACGTTTTTCTGGTATTTAGAGTTAGAGTGGATGGATCGGCGCCATAAGAGACCATAAAATGTTCTGTTCGGTGTTTTGGATTAAAATCTATTAAATTGTTTAATAGATTACATACATTAGAAAAACTTTTAAATCCACTTGGGAGTGAAAGACGCGAAAAAATATCACAAAGGGCAGCAATTAGTTAAAATATGAGTAAACTGAAGAGTGAGGAAAACAAAGAAGTTGGAGGGCAACTTTGTCACTAGACTTAAGAGCTGTCGTCTCATCCAACAGCATAAGTGACATGCCACACACACGCTTCTACTAGTCATAACTGCCTCGTTATATGGCATGGTATGCCTGCGGTGTGGCTCCTACGTTTCTGTTTTCTGTCTATTTCCATACTTGGGCGTCATAAAATCACAGAGCGATGCTCTTGCAGTTGATATTATTGGTTGTTATTGAATGCTGGCTCTGGTTTGTTGTTGGCATAAACTAGCCAAATCAATGATCAGATCATCATTAGTCCCCTCCGTCTGTACATGTGCGCCTAGGCAACAAAATGGTATTCAACCATTTCCATTGGTAATGTCGACTAAGAGTTTCGTAAGAGTCTTAAGTAAGTTTAACGTGTTTTAAATATTTTACTAATTGAGTGCTTCATAAATCACACAACTAACGAGAGGGAACGGGAAAAATAAACTGGCTCAAAAGGTTCAAAAGTTTGTATTTAGAATGAATTATTCGAATTCAACTGGAGTTGCATGTAAATCTCAGAAGCTGCACATTGCACAAACTGGACGCAGTAGCAAGTGTTGACCTGGGGGCCGTCAAATTACCAGGCTGAATGACTGACAGCTACCGCTGGACGTCGTCTTCGTGTGCCAGGAACACAGGCTTCTGCTCCTAATAAAGCCGTAAAATTAAACGCCAACGTCATGTTGGCCAATCTGTCCCCCCTATCTGTATATTTCGCTTGCCGCTAGCCAGTGATAAACGCCCTGAGAAGTTTTTTGAATTGTTTATTTGCGTGCATATAATTGCTAACTCTGGCTCTGTGATTAGTTTGTCGATTGTCTGTCTTGACGATGGATCTTCGCCGTCATCAAGGAGCATGGGATGGCTAACTAGCTAACGCTAAAGGTGCGCTTGCGTGCAATTGTTAAAAGGGCGTTGAAATGTTCGCTTTCGCGTCAATTTGCTGCACTAATAAGCCGCTAATGAGAAGATGCCAAACATTAATTGAAAAATCATGCAGTTCAGTTGGTAGAAACAAAATGAAAGTTTACCATACATCGATTTTTTTAGGAGCCACAAGATTTTAAAGTATTCAACCACTTGACAGAAAACAGTCCCCCAGTCGAATCAAGTTTTGGCTCACCAGACAATGAAATGGCAACAAAAAATGAGCGCTTTTTTCTTAAAATTTGCCTATTTAAATACGTTAGATACTTCAATTATCTTATGGTGGCTTTAGCAATCAAGCCATTAACAATTTTGTTGGTAGCACTGCCAATCGAAACACATTTTGACTATGTTTGTATCACCACATCTGGCTAAGCCTCTCAACTAGCCACCACCCAACGAGAAGGCAGAAATACGATTTTTCCCATTTCGAAATGTCCAAACTGTCACCGAATTCAACATTTGCAACGGTAGTCGAAAAATATTTAATTAACTTGTGTGTCCAAAGCTGTTGAAAAATATTAATAAAACATTTCAATTTTCATGTTCATCCCATGAAAGAAAAAATAAATGGTAGAAAATAATGGAAAAAATGAAATCAAAGGTTTTTTTTCGACCGCCGTGGAACAAGTTGATTTTTAATTCCACAGATTTTTGGTAAACTTGTTTCTAGCTCTGCTGAGGAAGTCTCTGTCTTCATCTCCAACTATATATGTCTCTGCCACTTAGTAGATGCCACAGTATGCAATGTTTTGGAAACAAAAGCATAGATATGACCAGACAAATGCTATAAATAAGACCCAAAAGAAACATGGCCGAGTGGCGGCAGCTCATTAGCAAGCGGCGGAGAAAACTCGTGCACTAGACGACTCAAGCCAGGGACCAGGGTGTCCCCGCAGATAGGGGAGATCACATAGAATATTACACAAATGCCGGTTACAATAAAAACATAACCGATGGCTCGTTAAAATACGACCCCCTGCAGCAGGGTGGTGGTGCAACGGGTTTCCAATCATCTGAAGAATCCATTCCAATTTTAGGTAATTAAATCACAGAGTCGCCCTACCGAAATTAACTCATTTCATTAAAACTAATTTGCCAGGATCACGGCTTACTAAACTTCTTGACGAATTGGAATTTGGTAAGACTTTAATAAGATTTTAATAATAATAATAAATAATCATTTTTATATTTAAGCTTGGAGATCTCATATATATATATATATATATATATATGTATTCTTCGTTCAGATAATCATATTATTTTAATTATTTTTATATTTAAGCTTGGAGATCTCATATATATATATATATACATATACATTTTACATAGTATTCTTCGTTCAGATAATCATATTACAACAAAAATTTTCTTATCTTTTGTTTTTATCATTTTTGTTTGTTTTTCTTTTTGTCTCAACATCCATGACAATGTCTCAAGCAAAAAAGAATATTAAACAGCAGAAGGCAAGCATCCCAAAGAGGAACTCACAGTCAGCAGCAAAGATAAAGAGAAAATCTGATGGTCTCAGACGTATACGTTATGTCCTCAGTAAACTTAGTATTAGGGATCAGCTGCGTTTAGAGCTAAACTATCACGATATACCAAAAACATGCACTTCAGTTTGGCGTGCTGACGAGAAGCATTTGGATCTACAAAATATCGAACAAAAATTAAGTGGAAATAGTTTGAAAATATTTCTTCAAGCCATGTGGCGGGATTTTCATCATGTGTACTTTCACATTGATCGTTTGCAGGAGGAATTGAACATTTTGGAGCGTGCCGGCATAGATTCTCTTCCTGGAGTGCAGTATGCCGAAATCAGCTGGAACGGAGAACAGACAAAAAATAACTATCCACCCCAGTGGCCACTGCACGCGATGCCAAAATTATTAAGAGGCCTGCGTCGTCTTAAAGTCCATTCGCCGGTTCAAGTTTGTTTTATTGAACAATTCCCGAAATTGGAATACCTGTCGCTGTACGATGAGGTCAGTACGATAGCCATGCGGACCATTCTGGATGGTGGATGCAGGCGGCTAAAACATTTGCATTTTCTGGGCAAACATACGGATCATCAACTGCAAGGCGTCTCAAAGTGTAGCAGCCGATTGAAGGATTTGATCCTCACTGTCGAAACATTTTTGTCCAGTTGGGAGGAGATACTTCTATTACCTGAGCTTTTGGTTCTGGAACTCAGACCCAATGAGAATGTGGCACGAACAATTGAGGCCATATCGCATGTGGTTCAAACAAAAGGCCAGCAAATCAAAAATATGCAGATTAATTGCCATTTACTGGCTTCTCCCCTATCGCATTGTCTTGGCCAGCTGAATATCAGTGAACATTGTAATCATTTTGGTGGTCTAGTATTGACGCAAAGTAGATTCGACGACATCAATATTAGTGCCTTGCGATTGCCTCCCGTACACGGGTATGCTGTGTTCTGTCAATGTTCCGATCTTAAGAATTATCAATTGATAGACTTCATCAAGTCATCGTGCGCCAAAATAAGGGAGGTTTTTCTCATTAATTGTCCTCTTCTTACCGAAAGATTAATCGACGAAGTCTACAAAATCCGCAGCAGTGAACATGCCACCACTAGTCCTTTAATTATGAAACTTGACAATTGTCCAAATCTCTGGACATACTACGAGGAAAATGTATGTAACAATCTAAGCTATAGATTCTTTACTCTTACCTTTGAAGATTACAGACCTTTACATCAAGTATTTTTATTATTCATTTCTTTTTTCAGTTTATCAATATTTGGCAACGCAAGCAAAATGTCTTGAGAGTGGAAAAGTTGCAGCAATCGTTTTGCCCCAACGAGAATATACAATTTCTGTTCCGCCAGGGAAACAAAGTGCATTCAGCACTTCAACCCGACGAGAAAAATAATCTTTTCGATTGACTTTTTTTTACTCATCTCGATAACAGTTAGGACAATTCGGAAACGCTCAGTTAAAATTATTAATATATACTCCTAAACTAAATAAAAAATAAAAAAACGACAAACCAGTTCAGTTTTCTTGCTAATTGGACGCCTGCCATGTGGCGATTTGTCAAACGCATTGGGCAGAGACTCCACGCATACGCATGCTCAACACAATTTTCAACAACAAAATTTGTCATATGGTTTACTTTGACAATATCCAACGGCGTGCGGCTCTGTGGTTTTTGTTTCTTTAACGTTTTGTCAGTAGTTCAGTAGTCCGAGGTTCGGTGGTTCGGCCACCATCGTCATGGAATGCAAACAAATTTGTGAACATGACGTCAAAATGGCTAGAGAGCCGGCCCACCCATTGTTATAATTATTGGGCGCCCATATGCAAGTGACAATTTAACTTCGCTTGGCATTTTTGGAGCGCACAAAAAAAACAGCTGCCATCTAGAGAGAACACGTTTGTTGAAAGTTGCGTCCAATGATCAAAGACCAAGCAAACAATGGATGTGATTGGTACATGAAATCGAATTAGTAATTGACTCTATAACGCGACCTCATAACCTTAGACAGACTGCTCAGGTATCCAAGTTTGTTCGCCAAAATATTTCTCTAATTCGTTTTCACACTTTTCATTGCATCGGACAGCTATGAAAATTGTTTGCTGGCGGCGGATAGCTGGTAACAGCAACTGATTCTGCCCCTCCATGCCTCTTTTGACCAGCCAAACTAATATTTATATTTTGCCCTGCATTTCTCTTTGCCGGCGTCGACAACGACGATTCAAGAGATTTGATAAGCCAAAATCGAAACGAAACAAGTCCAATAGGGTGAAGAGAAAGACCGGAGGGATATCATTTGATGACGGCGAGAGGTACAAATAAATAATTTGCAGTAGCCAAACAACCTACCTACCGATCACCCAACCGATCCACCGATCTACCGATCGACCGACCAGCCACTAGACGACAACCCACTGCTCGAGCCAGACAAATATTTTATTGCAAATTTGCTGATATTGGACGACAGACGACAGGCGACCAGCCAATGGCCACTAGCTCCAGTTGTTGCCCGGCTGTTTTGCATATTAAATTTATTTTATTGAATATACCCAGAGATCTACGTAGATATACGAGGATATATTGAGAAGTTTCATGATTTAGGAGGTCACTCAATACAGAGCAGACAGTACTTTGGCTCTAATCTCAAGCTAATAAGGTAAAAATCTTGTACAATTCTTTGCCAAGAGAATAGTAGTCAAATATATCTTGACAGCAGCTCGTTTTGGGATAGAAATTAGTAAAACCACCCTCGCATTGATTTAAGGCATATATTGTATGCATTTTGGCATTTCTTCCTTCCCTTCTCCCGCTTATACATTCATCCATAATTGCCATCATGCCAGCCAGCACCCGGAATCAGCCGCAGCTCCAGACCCAGCCCCAGCGGGCGATGAATTATTAATTGTCTTTGATTTGCATTGAGATTTCGATTTGAGGTCTCTCTTTCTCTAGTTTTTTCTCAGTATGTCCCTCTTTCTTTGGGATGGGGGATCATTAGAAAATATCCAAAGCCATAGTGTAAACATAATAATCAACAGACATTATATGCCGATAGAAGAGATTTCTGTTTAAATGGCCGCCGGACATGAGCAACGGCCCCCAATTGACACCTGAGCGGTATTATTACTGCTGCTCCGCCTGAAACTGTTGTGTCGGCTGCTCCAGCAGCTGTAATTGTTATTTATGCACTTGCATTTAGTGGAATGTAATGGCCATGCCCCCTAGTGTGGGCGTAACGGTAGCAATTTGGTTAAAGCAATGCGATTACACAAGAGTTTTTCACCTTCGTTCAAACCAAAGACTTGGACGTGATCACGAATAGCGTGTCACGAGGCAACCCTAATAAACAGCAACACCAACGCCCCAGTCCTCAGCTAAAGGAAGAAGCAAAGCTAAGCACACACGTGGGCCACTCCATGGCCGGATCTAAATGGCCCTACACATCAATCTTTCAAACACATGTAAAAATTATTTTAGGAAATAAGTACCTGTAGATTGTTTAATATACAATTCCTTGGACACAGCTTGAACTAATCCAACCCTGGCCTGATGATGACGATGAGGAGAATTGCGAATTACGGTTTGGAGATGATGATGAAGAGGTTGACTACTGTGCGCAGTGGCTGCTACTGCGCTTGCTGTGCTTCATTTGTGATCCCTGGAATTTCAACTTGGAGGCCTTTTGTTCCGCTCCTCATCGCGCTCCAAGCAGCACTTAAACTTGCTTAACTCGCGCTCTGTTCGCTTGTCAAAATTGCAGCAACCGGCAACAGGCCGCCTAAAAGGCCGCCACCACCACAAAGATGACGCAGCGCTCCGGTCTCCAGGCTTGTGGCCAAATGAATTAACCCTTTTACTTTGCACACACGCATGCAAAATACGGTGGCTACAACAATTGAGTGCGGTTTTTACCCAACTTTACACCAATGCAAAAAAAATTGATCATACCCATTTGATATACATATATGCACATACATCTGTATGTGCGTTTAATAATTAAAAGTATTCTAAACTTATTTCTGTTCTTGCTATTTCCATGGGTAATCCTGTTTTGGTTATTCAAAATATAATTAAAGATCATAGGCCCCAGACTAACATTTTCTTTTTGTACTGTATTTTTATTATTTTTTTTGTTGTTGTTGGGTTTTTTGGGCATTTAGATGCTGCTTACCACTCTTGAGTCTTGAGAGTCGTCGGCTGAAGCTTCAGTTGAAGTAGTACACAAAACAACCGTCCATCTATCCATTCCGTACGTACGATTGTCCCTCTCGTCCGTGTGTATGAGGAGAGAATTGCGCGTAAATTCGTTGCGGTTGCGGTCTGGCGCGTCGTCATCAACATAATCGCCGTCAACAGGGCCTTCAACGGCATCAAACTGCCAAGCAAACGTTGCTACTGTTTCTTCACCAGCAGCAGCAGCACCACCAACTATAAAGGCAAATGTGAAGAGGTTTCTGGTAGTTGCTTTGTAGTTTTATTTTGCTTCATTTTGTTTTTATTATGATGAGCCCAAGCACTTTTGAACAAAAGCGTGTCTTGTCAGAGATTCTGGGCGAGATCTGTCTGTTATATTGTACTTACATACATATGTGAGTTGTTATATTGTACTTACATACATATGTGTACATGCACACATGGATACATATGTTTACATATGCAAGTGTAAGTATGCTAACCAAATGCAAACCGATAGAGAACCACAAAAACATAGACTTTACCAAATTATAACATTCTTATTATTCACAACGGATGTTTTAAATTCAAGTAATCAATAATAGTTTGAATAGTTTCTTTTGTACAGGGAATCTAAAAGCCACTTACTTTTATATTATGAATTCAGCCAAATGCTCAACCTACAATTTATTTGTACACAAATGTATCTCATCTAGTCATAAGCTAACCAATTATTTAACAACAACTTTGTAATTTTTATTCCTATTGTAGACACCAATGCGGTTTGGTTCTATGTTCTTGTGCTTTAATTGTGTTGTATGTAAATGTAAATTTGTAAAATAAAAATGATTTTTCATGTTATTTGTATATATATCATAGATATTAAAGATCAGAATGATTTAAATGCCTCTTTGCATCTTTTCAGTTAAAACATACTATACCAACAATAAGTGTTGCATACTTTTCTGCTAACAATCAAAATATGTATTTGCTCTTACAGTAACATTAACAGTAAGAACTTTGGCTAATGTTTTCCGTTAATATTTAAATATTGCTAATTTGGCCATTATTAAATAAGTTTAACAAATGATATACATTTTATCAATACGATTTATTTTTTATTTACGATTTATAGAAATTTCGTAGAATCACTTTGTCTACTCAATAAATTAATGTTTTCTTGATGACGTCAGCGAATACCGCCGCTAACAGCAACAGTTACGGAAAAGAATCTCATTGACGACAATGTCAGTGACAGAAGCAGATGATAAGCAAAGGAGAAATGAAGGGAAGAGAATAGAGCCTCTGACTCCTTTTATAAGGCGCATGTGCCGGCTTTTGGTCTTTTGGTACGTAGGAAACAAAATGAAACAGAAAAAATCAATAAATTATGGGGTAAAACGGAAAGTCAAGAGCAAGGCAAAGCATTGCCCTACGGAAAGCTTTCAGTGGTTGGGGGGATTGGGGTAGGGCTGGGGCTGACCCTGAGTATTGGGTGCGGTGCGATGCGTTTTCATTCATAAAACTACTTTCAGTTCTTCGACTTTTATTTCTCCAGACTCTCTCCCTCGCTCTCTCTCTCTCTCTCTTAACCAATAATGTTTGACTTACTCAAGGCTATTTTTAGCTGCTTCCTGAATCTGAATCTCTGCGCACTTGTATGCAATTATGTATGTAGTTGCATCTTGAAAGCATTAATCATTTTTAAAGAGGCTTGTCGTATTTATGTTATATAAGCAAAACTCAATTAAAGCAACAAAGATAGGATCGATCAGTTGTTGGTTTAACTGGCCCATAAAGTAGGCAATACTTTTTGCACCAAGATGAGTCGGTGGTGAATTTCCTTCGAAGGGTTTGCTTTGAGATGCTGCAGTATGGCACGTGTCGTAAACAGTCTATATAATATGTACATATGAATATATTTTTGCATTTTCATTACAAGATGACATATTCCTGGATGTATGTAAGTTAAAAAAGTTGGATTGTCTTGAAAAGAAAAAAATGGCAAAAATAAAATATGTGAAACGCCAACGCAAAAATACAAAAGACGAGAAGGGAAAATCGATATGGACGCCAAAGGAAAAAACAAAACAGCGGGAACCGAATGTCCTTGAATACGAAAGGAAAGGAGGTAGGAAGCCGGGTAGAATTTTGCCATTCATTAAAATGTTGGAGCGCAAAATTTCATGAATGAAGCTCTTCGAGGTTCAGGGGAAATTCTAGTTAAGGTGAGCACGCGCAATGGCAATCTCTGGGGCATCTGGCAAGGCATGGGTGAAGGAATGTAAGAAAGAGATGGGGTAATATTCGAATTGGCCAATTCTCCTGACCAAGGTACTGACGCAACCACATGATGCGATGCCTTCCAAGGTCAGCGTAAAATTTCATTCATAAAAATGAAACGCCCTTAGCAAGTACATACATGTGTATACATTTGTGTGCGTACACGCGCGTGTCAGCTCTACAGGGTGCAGGGAGACGAGTATTAGCAGGAGCAGGCCTTTAGATGTGGGTAAGTTAGCGCTTTATTTGCGGCTTGTTGATATTTCTACGCGTGTAAACACAAACAAAGCGGAAAAGCCATTTTCATTCATTAAATCTATATATCCTATAGAGTCTATATACGTATCTATTTATATACATACATACATACATGCATATACATTGTATGTATGTATGTACGTTCCTTTTACGCCTATATAAATTCCGCGAGTTAGCTTGGAAATAATAAAGCTCCTGTTACCCTATACTTTAAGAGAAATTTAACGTATTTACTCCTTTTTTTCTTTTAAAGGTATAACGGCATTACAAAGCACATACAAACACAGCACTCAAAAAAAAAAGGGTAACAAATAGAAGAGCGAGATGAGAGATCCAAAACGATGCGATTGAGAGAGCTCACACGTACACAATCACTCAAATTACAAATACACTCAAAAAAATGAATTACATTTTTTAGGCTCAGGCGATCTGAATGAAGCTGTTTAGGCAGTAAAACACCTCTTTTACGGCGGAATGTCAACACTTTTCGCAATTTAATGGTAATTAATTGCATTACAAAGAACACATACATTCATACATGTATGCATGTATGTATGTAAGTACATACATACGTAATACACTCTCTGATTTTCCAAAAAAAAAAAAAAAAATGGCGTCCAGCAAAAACAGAATGCGACGCCACAAACCGAATATTGCGATGCAACTTAAAATGCAACTACATACATATGTACATACATATGTATGTAAACATGTATTTATAAACTAATCACAGCAAATTCGATACTTTTTTTTTTTACTAATAACACCGTTTCGATGGCCGGAATTAAATACACAGTTGCAATTAAGCTAGGACGAGTGAAAGCGCGGATTTTTCTTTTAATATCGTACTCCAAACAGATATATTTTATTTATTTAAGCGATACAATTAGTTCTTCCATATTTGGCTATAATAGACCACCGGTTGATCATTTCTTTCGACACATGGCTCACTTAAAAAAAAATCAAATAGAAAACCAACCGCGTTTTGGTGAATATGAATGAACAAATTTTTTTTTTGGTTACTTGACCAGTGTTACCAGCTCTCGATAGGTTAGAAAGCTTTAAGGACATATTATCGGGTAGCGATCCAGCTCAAATTGAGCTAAGAAATTTCACGATCGATTCAGTTAATATGCATTTTTATTTATTTATTAATTGGAAATCTAATTATCTTAAATACCTAATTTAACTCTAAAAATAGTTTTCCCTTAATCGCCGATATTGAAAATAGAAGGACAAAACGTTGATCGTTTTATCAACTTTTTAAAGCTGAAGAATCTTTAATCAACATTTGATTTATAAATATATGGTGACGGCTAAATATATAAGACTTTATCTCTTTCTCTACTAAGGGAAAAGTGTCTTTGGCTAAGCGAAAGTTAAAGTTGTAGACTGTTCTTATTGTTTAAAACTAGACGGGGAGAATGAGTGCTAGGGGCACCATTGCCATACATTTTTTTATATAATTACAATACGTTTAACTTAGGTTATATTGTGCCAGTATCAAGTATCAAGGCCACCATGGACAAATCGTACATAAAATTATAACAATAATTATTAGCTTCTATCTGTAGAACCACTACCGGTCAGACCAATCGATGTTCCCTTTTCCGATAGAGTTTGTATTCCAGGTTCAGATTCGGAACGTTTATGCGTACGTTTGGGTAGTCGTTTGGCTGCCTGTTTCGCCTTGGCTATCAAATCTCCAGTAGCAATATTAGCAGATCCTGCGCCATTGCCTTCTGTGATCTGAAACAAGTCCGGTTCGCTGCGCGCCAGATCCACATCCCCTTTATCTTGGTAAGCCACATCCTGTTGAATATTCGTAACCTGCTCGTTTAGGCACACATCATCAAGATCCACATCACTGTTAGAGAATAGAGCAGTTGCTCCCAGCTCTAATGAATTGGTAACATCCAGTTCCTGTTGGCTTATTGCTTTTTTGGGTGTGGAAGTGGATTGCGGTGAGGGATCTACTACAGACGGCGATACTAAGGGCTTGTGTAGGCTCTTTGCTCCCAAATTCATGTTATTATTGTTGTTGTTGTTCTGATTTTGTTGCATTGATGGAACAGGGGGTGAGAACTGAGAAACCGGAACGTTTAAAACTCCTCCAATGACTGGTACATTTGTCATGCTACTTGGTGTGGAACTATTCCTCTCCGTCTGATGTTCTTTCATCAGTTTGCAAGCCTTACCTAGGGCACAGATGGTCAGGCATATTCTTAATCCCAGAGTGAAGAGATAGGCCAAAAAGAATAGTAACCAGGCAGCCGCATTTTGAAATGAAACCGCTGTATATATGGCTTTGATCAAAACCACAGCCAACGGAAACGGTATAAATCCCATTCGACGAGCCACCAGGTCTGAATGATCCGAAAATGCATGTTTCTGCCTCGTTTGGGTCATATCATACGCCAAACTTGTAGTATATTCCCTATATATGCCCTCGGGAAGCTCATTGAAGCGAGTAATGAACGCGTGCTTTACCCAGTCAATCAGAATTTCGGTGAATAGCACTGCAAAGCAATCGGGCAGCATCACACAGAATTGTGTTATGCTCCAGTCGAACTCCTTCATCGTTTGTATCATAACAATGAATAGGAGTACAGAGAGATGAAAGCGTTCCCTTACATCACTGCACGTCAACTGGAATAAATTGTTCTTATCGAACTTTTTAAATACGGATCCCTTCAACTCGACGAAATTATTCGATATCATTATGGTCAACAGCCCCTTATTGTTTGAATTGACCGCCACATTAAGACAAGTAGCCTGAAAAGAAGCAAATATTGAATATCCAGCCATGTCTACAATATATGTATACACAATCACACCTGGAACATGATGAGTCCACTGTGCAGCACCACATAGATGAGGGTGAAAAGAATGTGCGTTAGAACGCCAAAATGCTCACGCTTTGAGTGCTTGGGCTCTGTGGCCGTCCAGAATAGGGCATCAATTGTATCCTGTCCAAAGGCAGAAAGTAATCGATCGCCTACCTCCAACATGTTGTAGAAGATGTATAATTTGATGATCGACTGCGATTTTATTATATGGTACACCCGATTCGTGTCGACCAGCAGCATAATCAAGGTTACCGTGATCCAAATGGCACCTTTGAGTAAGTCGCAAATCTCGGCCGGAGAGAGCAGACGCTGACCGCCACCGCCACGACGCAGGCGACAAATTCGAGCTGTTGCTCGCGTCAGGAGAGACCATACTGCTAACAGGAAGCGTACCGGCAAAAAGGTATGAATATACAAAAAGGAATCACAGCATTGCATTAGTCCGAAAACCATAAAGCGTTCCAAATCTCGCGGAATTCGCATGAAGCTATATATCTTCTGACGACGGGCCGAATACCGTTCTTCATCATGTTCCAGCATATAGCCGCGTGTCAATTCTACTTTAAAGAAGTCATAAAAAGTATTTGTAGGAGTCTCCTGTTGTGGAAGCGTTGCTGCCGCAGCCTCTGCTGCAACGTCATCGTCCTTCTTGTCCTCTGTTTGATTAAAATGGTTTAGATCCGCGATGCGACTAGAACCACTGACATCGCCTCGAAATCGCAGATGCCTCTTGCTGGCTCCAGAATTTTGATTTATTGAGCTAGGCATGGCATCAAATAATCAAATCAAGGTTTAATTGTTAATAAAGGACGGCCATAAAAATGTAAATAAACAGTTGGTAAAGAACTAAAGTGGCAACTCTTACGTTATCGACGTCATCGGAGCAAATTGTCGATAAATTGTTGTTGGCGCCACTGAAAAATAGTGACATCTCTAATTTGTAACATTTTTTAAGAAAAAAAGCAATAAAAGAAAAAAGAATATTTTAAACAAACAGCAGAAATGAGCAACTCCGTCGAGTTAAGCTCCTATCGAGACCAGCATTTTAAAGTGAGTAACGAATTGTGTTCTTTCATTTAAGGATAGGTGTATAATTCAATTTATCCAGGGTTCCCGGTCAGAACAGGAACGCTCGTTGAAGGAATCGTGCACTTTATATGTAGGAAATTTGAGTTTCTATACAACAGAAGAACAAATCCATGAGCTTTTTTCCCGCTGCGGTGATGTACGATTAATAGTAATGGGCCTGGACAAGTACAAAAAGACACCCTGCGGTTTTTGTTTTGTGGAATACTATACGAGGAGTGAGGCCGAGTCGGCCATGCGGTACGTATGGGGATGCATTTAAGAGTAGAGCAACATCTTATGATTTTATCCTTGCAGTTTTGTGAACGGTACCCGTTTAGATGATCGTCTTATTCGAGTGGACTGGGACGCCGGCTTCATAGAGGGCCGTCAATATGGACGTGGAAAAACAGGTGGCCAAGTGCGCGATGAATATCGCACAGATTACGATGCTGGTCGTGGCGGCTATGGCAAGCTGCTTTCTCAGAAAATTGCTCCCAATACTGACAACCGTTAAACAATATTTATAAGTTATAACTTCATTTAGATTGTAAAGTAAAAAAGTACCATTTCCATTTCCAATTTCACAGTTTAACTTTATTTAATGTGATATAATTTGTTTGCCCTAATCGCTCTAAAAGCAGCATCACTACGTGCAAGATAGTGCGTTTATTCATTCAATTCCTATTTCTTGCCAATATTGTTGGCCAAAGAGCAACTGAGTCCAGTGCCGTCAGGTTCAACATTCAATTCGGTTACAGACCCATTTTCCACCACTAACGAGTATCGCTTTGAGCGAACTCCGCCCAATGGGGGCAAATCGATAGTCACATCCAGGGCCTTGGCAAAGGTACCAGCGGGATCAGCCAACAGACGCACTTTTCCATTAGCCCCATGCTCTTTACCCCAGGCAGACATCACAAAGGGATCATTAACCGACACACAGACAATTTCATCAACACCTTGTTGGGATTTTAACTGATCCGATGTGGAAATGTAGCCAGGCAAATGAGTCTGGAAAATATTGGAGTTTGACCTTAGACCATTGTATTTAATATATTTGCAACGTTTACCTTGGAGCAGCCGGGCGTGAATGCTCCTGGGACCCCAAATATGATAACTTTTTTGCCATTCACCAAATCGCCGGTGTTGATTTTATTTGCTGGCGAATCCTCAAAGAGATCCACCGAGGGCAGCTTGTCTCCCACCTAAAAGAGAAAGTGAAGAAGAAACTTTAACCTTGAATCCAAATGCAAATACCCGTGCCCCATTCCACTTCCGGTTTGTTGTTTGTGTTTGTTTTAAATCGTTATTTTATTCCTTATGTAATGTACTATTTATTAGTGTACCTTCACCATTGCCGCTGTTGTCCTGGAGAATAATCGCTTGGAATTGAAGTGATTCGAGTTAGCTACTGCACGACAAAGCAATTTGTAAGACATTCCAAGAATATCCAAGAAAAATTAATTAATTGTGCAAAAAGTAAGAGCGAATACAGTAGGGTTGCCAGGCTTAACAGCGAACGGAATATAACAGCTGAGATGAAAGAAAAGTGGGAAAAGTTTGGGAAAATAGTGATGACAAAATAGAAAATATAGATATAGAAACATTTAGATTTCTTCAGTTTCCTTCTCTGGTGTTTTCTAACTTTGCTTTGAGATATGGGTAATAAAAATTGTTACTAACATACTTTAGTTTATCCTGGCCCGCCCCCTCAAGGTAATAGCAGAAACTGAGCCATTTTTTTTTTTTTTTTTTGGTTTAATATACCTATTTATTTTATATAGCCGCTAGTATTACAATCCTCCCTCACATTCAAATCTACACATTGAAGGTCCATCAAACACTCGTTATGTTATCTGCCAGCCTCTCCAAATCGTCCAAGCTTAATTCCTTGGTTCTCTTCTCGAAATCGGCGATAAATTGGTTTGTCAGTAGCTCCGACTGCTGTTCCGTGTAGAATTTGCGAAACGCCCGATGAATACAGTCTCGTAGAGCCGGCTTCATTACGACTAGATTTAATTTGGTGCCATCCTTAATATTGGGATAGGATGCAACTGTTGCCTCATTATTGAGGGGTCGTCCCAGAAGTAAAAGTTTCTGATTTGCTGCCTGTATTTTCAGCTCAGATTCTATTTGTTTTTTTACATCCAGAATGGTGGATGAGGGCAAGACCTACACATGAGGAAAAGTTTATAGTTTTATGCCAGAATTTGTAACAAAGCCAGTTATACTCACATCTAGCGTGCAATCTCTGCCCTTAAGGACTTTGATTATAATCTGCATTCCGTATTGCTTAACAAAAATAAAACAAACTTCAATCAGAACCGAAAGTGACAGGGTTGTTAATGCTCACATCTATATGACACTGCACTAATAAAAGATGTTTTGCAATTTCATTAAATATCGATAACATCGACCATGTTCGACTGGCACTCACGAGATAAAATACAATACTTGCAATAATTTTCGATTTTATTGACAAAATTTCCATTTTTTGCCGGGAACATCCCCGAACATTTTTGGCACTCTTTCACCTGGGCCAATACGCTCCGGTCAAAGCAGTTGCCAAGGTCTGCAATCCAGGCAGTTCTTCGAGTTTAAAATTTAATTTCAACATCGAATTTGGCTTTGGCGGGACTGCAGAAAAATTATCTTATTTGCGAGACTATAGCTATTCATATCTGTTTGCAGCTAAAAAAGCTGACAAATTTCAAGACGTATTGGAGATGCGCTGCCAGATGCCGCGGGTTTTTTTTTTATCGCACATATGTATGTATATCGAGCTGGGTATGGACATGTATCAATTAGCACACAGATGACTAAAGATCAATGTTGCTGCTAAAATCTCCTAGGCTAAAGTTGCTAAATTTGGGAGGGAAAAAGAATTTTTTAGGGCCCACTTTGTGAAATGTATTTAATCAATGTCTTCAGTAGGCTCGTAGCTAATAGCATTTTAAATAAAATCAAATTGCAAATTTTTCTAATAGTTGCCAGATCTAGCAATTAAATTGCTAAACTGACAGCACTGCCATCGATGTTTCTCCAGCTCTAGGCCAACGTTGCGTGAACTGAAGCAAACGGGAAAAAAATTCTACAATTAGTTATTTATAATTAAAAACAAAAGAATAAAAATTAGCCATTTATGGTGGGTGACTTAGCAATAAGAAGTAAAACATTAGCAATACGTTTTGTATGTTTTGCTGTGATCAGTGTGCAAAGAGAAGGCAAAATACAAATTCAAACGGGAGAAAAAAAATTGCAGCGCAAATAAATTACACAGGCGGTGTATGTGTGCGTGTGTGTGTTCGTGCGAGTGAGCTGCTGCGTTGTGCGTGCGTGTGTGTTTGTGTATTAGAATTTCGCATTTTACATAAAGATCATCTTTTTATCAGCAAAAAAGTTTGATGTTCTCAAACCTAAATCGCAAAGGCAAATTAAACAAAATCTTTCAGCTGCTGGCGGTAAATAGAAGAGGTCCCCTTTGTTAATGCTACCTCCTGCACCACAAGTCCACCCCGCCCCGCCCCTTGACATTCGCAATCGAAAAATATTTACATACAAATTTCTCTGTACCTTTGCCTATGTGTGTGTGTGTGTGTATGCGTATAATATTTTGCACATCTATTAATGGTATGTGTTTAGTTTTGTTGAATGCCAGCAAGACCCATTAATTATTCATAGTACACAATTAAATAAAATATATTATTACTCATTTTTCTCTTTCTTATATGCTAAAGGAATGCGCCCTCTCTCTCGCTCTCTCTCTCTCCCTTCCAATCAGAATAAACCTGACAACTCTGTTTTTGAGGCACTAACAACAACCTTAATTCCGATTTGACGGCCATTGTAACTTGTTGCTCTTTCTCTCGTCCGAACTCTCTATCTCTGCGCTAATGTGAATCGGTGTGTGTGTGTGTGTGCGCGATTTTATTCTTTTTTTTTTTTCTAAAAAATATATTTGCAAAGAAAATTGTCAATAGAAAATACACCTAATAATATCTCCAGAGCTCTAACTCTGGCAAGTCGATTGCAAGATTGAAACAAGTTCGACTTAGAACCGGATTTTAGTTCCATGGCATTAATTTGCGGTCACAACAGCGCAGCGGCTGCAGCAGAGCAGTTCTTGTGACAACTTTTTGAGGTGAAACAGTTTTTCCTGGCTTCTGCCCCTTTTACCGGCGTTTGTACAACGCACAGTGGGCAAAGAGAAATTTGCTGCTGATGTTCCTGTTTTTTGTGAAGTGGCTGGTTTTCGTTTTTATTTATTCCATCGTGCAGTGAGCACCAGTTAATTGGAAGCAAGTAACTAAAGTTTCCTCAAGTTTATCAGAGTTGGCCTATTGTATCTACATATAAATGTTTGTTGTTTCAACGTGTGTGTGTGTGTGTCTGTGCGCGCATGATGTTAAAAGTTTGAATTCTTTTCGTTAATTTTCTTTTTAATTCCAAAAACTTTGTGGGCAAAATTCAATCAAAAGTTGTCAAGTTTGTTGTTTTAATAACTTTTTTACTCATTATTGAAACAGTTAAATATAAATAAAACAAACAAGTTAATAAGAAAAATAAGAATAAAAGCTCAAGCTTGAAGCTGAAAGCGTATTATGGATAACGAAGCGCTAGAATCAACGACAGCAGCAGCAGAAGAGGTCAATACGTCGGCGTCATCTACACCCACAGCAGCAGCAACGACACTAGCAACACCAGCAACAACAACAACAGCATCACCAACAACAGTGTCGGCCATTAAAATTGAATCGGCCACAGTTAACAATAACAACAATAGCAACAGCGGCAGCAGCAGCAGCAGCAGCATAGTCACAGCAGCAGTAACTAACGGTATCAAAGAAAATAACAGTAACTTTAGTACAACAACAGCAACAACTAGCATACCAATCGTTGTGACCAGCGGCTCTGTTCCCATCACCACCAACAGCGAGGTGAGTCGTGAGTGTGTGTGTGTGTTAATACATTTGTCCAGATCACATCCACTCCAATGTGTTTACCTGGCTTCTTGTCCCCCAGTCCCTGTGTCCCCTTCATGGCATGCCTTAATGTGTGTCAGAAACAAATTATATTATAATATACATACATGTACATATAGAGTACATATATATGCATAAAACCCCTCCAACCACCACCCCGCCACTATCAACATTTGTAGCTTTATTATAACCTTAACACAAAATTTTATCTAATCTTATCATTGGCAAAATCGCGTGTAAATTACTCCTCATTGTACAATCCAAATGACCAATTTCAATTAGATTTTGTATGTTGTGAAGTGAATATATATGTATATATATACATACATACATTTACAAATACTACAACTCAAATCTTTACTTGAAAAAAGAACTTAAAACGCCCTAATCCAATCTGAAACATACATCAATGATCAGAGCTTCCATAATAGTTTAGTATTGTTTAGCATTACGAAAAAGAGAATTCTCTATTTGGCTTGTTGACATCAATCAAAATTCAGAAGTATCATCGTGACAAATGCCTAGCTCTACACAACCAAAGCTTCCCTATTTCTGTAAATTTGTGAAGTTTCCAAAAAAAAAGTCTTCCCCTGTGCACTACGTAGCATTCTACCTTCCTCCCTCCTTCTCACTCCATTGCATAGTGTGCACACAATATTGTTCGTGCTGGCATTACTAAAATAAAGACTAACCCCTCAACAGGCAGCTCGTCTTAAGCGTCAAGGATTTGCTCTGAGCAAGGTAAAATAATGACAAAGAAAACGAAAACCTATAAAAGGCAACGAGTTGATTTGGTTTTGCAAGTGTACGTTTTTTTTTTTTTGTGTATTTCTTTCACTTGGTTCATGTAATTCTTTTGGTTACTCAAAGAAAACTGTCCACCTCACAATTAGCTTGACCCGACAAACTAAACAAATGGAACATTAACACCTTATTTTAATGGCTTTTCAGGCTAGCAAAGATAACAACAAGGACGTCCCAACGACACCACGGGATGCTCCACCGCCAACACCGATCACGAAGGGCCTAAATTTAACCACCACTCCACTAGTGCGCAAGGAAAAACGTCAATCCAGCGGTCGCTACAATGTCTCTAAGAATTGTGAATTGACCGCCCTGAGTCCGCTAAATGAGAGTGAGTAACTAAATTGATTAAGTGTTATTGATTAGGAATTTGTTTTACACATTTCGTGAGTTCGTTTCTGAAATTGTTTACATAATTCTGAAACGACGTAATGCATTAATTGTAGAATGATGCATTGCGCATTGTGAAAACAGATATCGGCACTCAACTAAAAGAATTGTGGTCCAATTCTAGAAGTTCAGCAAATTATGTTAAGATAATTAGGATTCTTAATCCCTTTAAATTCAGAATATTATTCATGCGTTGGAAAAATTATCATTGAACAATTCTATAATATTGAATTTATTTATTGTTACCGCTCAGCTGTTAATTGTCTTTATACAATTTGTTCATTATTTTGTTTGTTTTCTATTCATCACATAAAGGTCAAGGGGAGATCGAGAAAGAGTAAGAGAGAGAGAGAGAGAGACCAGCTATAATCATCTGATTCGTTGAGGGTGGTCACCCTCCAAATAATGCAGTTTGACACTTGCGCCAAGCTCCATCTCTCTCTCTCGCTCTCTTTTTCCAACACACACACACACACCCACTCTCCCTGGTGGGCGCTCTCGTTGGATTGCTTTTAGCAGTTTTTACTAATTTCTAAAGGCAATTTGTCTAGCTATTCTAAACTTTTTAATTATCATGATTTAATTAACAATTCGTCATATTTATTTTCACTACTTCTCTCATTTTTCGCTTGCATCTAATCTTCCTTTATCAATCTCTCTGTCTCTCTTTTGAAAAGTTTACTCTCTTTATTCTCCTGTATTGATTTTTCCAAGTCCTGCACTCTCCCATACTCGGCGTCAAAATCAGCAGAGTATTAAACCGATAGGCGGCGAAAGTTTATAGTTTTTCTTTCCTTCTACTAATAAGCAAAAAATACCATTTCATTTTTTAAAATATTATTTTGAGTAGTTAGAAATATTAGATTTGTTGGGTTTTTGTAATTAATCAATAAGACTAAACTGTTCAAATGTCGTCTTCTTAGTTTCTGTCGTTAACTTTATTGTGTGCCAATTTTTAAACCGGTCAAGCCCAAGTAAAATTAGTTTACTTCTTGTTTAAATTCCTATTGTAAGTGATTAAAACTAAGTAGGAGAAGGGCTCATAAAATATGCTATCTGTTTTTTACGTTTCATTTATTATTCTCCTCATCTAAATATTCTCCGAACAAATGTGTGTGTGTGCGTGTGTGAGTGTTTGTGTGTATGTACGTGTGGGAGTGTATCATTAATATCATTATATCTCTACCATTACAGATGCGATTATCTTTGCTTATTAATCATTGTGAATGTGAATAGAAAGAACTTTAGCTCTTACAATTAGATGCGTGAAAACTATATATTCCTAAAGTAATTGTTAAGGTTGGGTTAAATGAGAATACGTTAAAACACAATATAGAATAAATGAATTTCACAAATGTTTCACTAATGAAATGGTTTACGGTGGTGCCATGTTGCTGACGGGTGGCCAGCTAAACGGAACCCAAAACCAGCAGCAACAGCAAGAGGAACAGCTACAACAACAAAATTCTCGTCAGGATCAACCATTAGAGCAGGCATTAAATCGTCGTCCTACGGGCTATTATGCCTTGGGCATACGTATACCCAAATCTCCTTCATTTCATAGTGGCTTAGATCAATTGGCTGACGATCAGCAGCAACAGCAAAAGCATTTTGAACAACTTGGGGATACCACTCAAAATTCCGAGCTGGAGTCGTCCTCGTCGTCATCAAAATTTAAGTTTTCCAGCGTTGAGGAATTGAAAGCTAAATTTGAGCATCGTAACATGCCTTTAACGCCTCCAGCTGAAAGTATTGTAACCACCAGCACGACTAACGCCACTGCAACTACATCGTCATCATCTCCCTCATCCTCATCAACCTCATCGAACTCATCGGCCACTGCCTCGGCCCTGTCATCATTGTCTCAGGCTGCCTCATCCTCGCTAGCCTCGGCAGCAGCCAATTCATCGGCCTCATCATCGGCCGCCACATATGGAGGGGGAGCCAATTCGGCGGCAGCTGCATTAATAGCATCATCGTCGCCGTTTGGTTCGCAATCATCCACCTCCAGCTCCAGTTCCAATTCGAGTTCTCACTCTGGTTCACTAAACTCAAACCCAAATGCAGGTGGATTAGCGGGATTAGCAGCCGGATCTGGACCGGGAGGCATGGCCAAGACATCTGGAACAACCACAACAGCAGCCACCTCATCTGGCGCAATAAGTGGTAGCATTGTGTCCACTTTGGCTCAGCATTTTTCATCTGTGACCTCCTCCGTGGCTATCGTTTCTGTTTCGGCGTCGGCTTCCACCACCAATAAGGTATCAGCACCACCACAGCCAACACCAACAGCATCCATACCCACGTACATATTGTACATTACACCCAAAACATACACCCACACATACACACCCACACATAATTTCACAATGTATTGCCAACTATTACGCATCCGAAACCGATAACCGTAATATTGACTTATTAACGTTTCCGTTGCGTATATGTTTATTGGATAATCAAATCGATTTATCGAATCCTAACTCTTTTTCATATTTCCATCAAATCTAAATTCATTCATCTCCTCCTACTACTACTCCTCCTCCTTCCACTGCAGTCTCCAGTGAGTGCAGCCGCTGCCATTAAGAACATATTGAGTGCCACCAAAAATGTCGGCAATCAATCCACAACAACAACTACTTCATCGACATCATCGACATCGACATCATCAATAACATCATCTGCAGAGGAGTCGCTGCTGCGCCCCAATAATACTGTGGCTCAGAATCTAGTTGGTGGTATTAGTATCACCTTGGGCATAGGCCAGCGTGCAAATAGTGGTAGCTTACGACAAAATGGTGATATATCCACCACAAACCCCGCTACGAGTACAACTACAGCCACATCAAATCTAGCATCACCCCAAACGCTGCAACAGCTGTCGGGGAGTCCAGGAAGGGCGCGTGATCGGAATCTTTTTCATTTGCCACCGACAGCTTCGGTTGCTTTGGCTTTGCCGCCATTGCGAGGTTGATGTTCCCATGATTTTCTTCTCTTTCTTTCGATTCGTTTATAATTTTTAGTTATTCAACTAGATTGACTATCATCCAACGAGCATTAAACAGATATATACTTTGAATATATTTCAGTCTTTCTGTGAAGACTTTTTGAGGTCTTTTGCTAAAATGAATGAAGACCTTAAGGTTTACAAAAACATGAAAAGAAATAATGTTACTTTATGTTGCTTTTAGACATGATTTGCTATGTTTGGAATAGTCAACTGGTCCGCAGTTTATTTTATCGAATTCTTTATGATATTAAGTTGCATTTAAACTTTGGTTTTTTGAGTTTTTAAGCATTTAAAATATATATTTTTGACCCAAAAAAATCTCTAAATGTTCCGAACAAATTGTCCTTTCTTTGAATTTTTTAGAAACTGCTCCAAGTGAACGTGAAGAGCTTTTCATACAGAAAATCCGGCAATGTTGTACTCTCTTCGACTTTTCGGAACCGCTAAGCGATCTAAAATGGAAGGAGGTGAAAAGGGCGGCCTTACACGAAATGGTCGAGTTTTTATCGAACCAAAATGGGGTTATTACGGAAATCATTTACCCAGAGGCCATCAATATGGTTAGCATTTATAAATACTTGTCTATCTGCGAATCTCTCATCTATTCTTTCTCTATTTGCTACAATTTTTTTATTTTTAGTTTGCTGTCAATCTGTTTCGCACTCTGCCACCATCTTCAAATCCCAATGGTGCTGAATTCGATCCTGAAGAAGATGAACCCACTTTAGAATCCTCTTGGCCACATTTACAATTGGTCTATGAATTATTTTTGCGTTTCCTAGAATCGCCAGATTTTCAACCAAATATTGCTAAACGTTTCATTGATCATCATTTTGTATTACAATTATTGGACTTATTCGATTCGGAAGATCCACGTGAACGTGATTTCCTAAAGACTGTTTTACATCGCATCTATGGAAAATTTTTGGGCTTGCGAGCATTTATTAGAAAGCAAATCAATAATGTTTTTTACAGGTAAAGTGTGGATGAACATTTTCCATTTCAAAAAACAATTACATTGGTATTTACAGATTCATTTATGAAACTGAGCATCATAATGGCATTGCTGAGTTATTGGAGATTTTAGGCAGCATTATAAATGGTTTTGCCCTGCCCCTTAAAGAGGAGCACAAACAATTTTTACTTAAGGTACTGCTGCCATTGCACAAAGCCAAAAGTTTATCGGTCTATCATCCACAATTGACTTACTGTGTGGTGCAGTTCCTGGAGAAAGATCCCAGCCTATCTGAGGCAGTGATCAAGTGAGTGTAACATGCTTGTTGAATTGAATCTTTATTGTAATTAAGCATTCATTTTTACAGAAGTCTATTGAAATTCTGGCCCAAGACCCATAGTCCCAAAGAGGTGATGTTCTTAAACGAACTGGAAGAGCTTCTTGATGTTATTGAGCCGGCTGAGTTTCAAAAAGTGATGTGTCCGCTGTTTCGTCAGATAGCCAAATGTGTGTCTTCGCCGCATTTTCAGGTGGCCGAGCGGGCTCTTTATTATTGGAACAATGAGTATATAATGTCCTTAATAGCGGACAATTCGCAAGTTATATTGCCCATAATGTATCCGGCGCTAAATCGCAACTCCAAAACGCATTGGAATAAAACCATTCATGGTCTAATCTACAATGCTCTTAAATTGTTTATGGAAATGAATCAACGGCTATTCGATGAATGCAGCAAGAACCACCAAAAGGAGAAGCAAATGTAAATGAATTTGACTAGAACTTGATTTGCCAATATGTTAATACTTATTTTTGTTTAAATTTTTTAATAAAAGGGAACGAGAAAAGCTCTCGCAGCGCGAGGAATTGTGGCAACAGGTGGAGAGCCTGGCCAAAACGAATCCTGAATGGACAAAGTCTAGACAGTTCTACGATGACGACGACTTACAGCTCTCCGTTAGTCAAGCACAACAACAACCACCACCACACTATGATCAGTACAATGAGAATTGTGATCTAACCTATGATAAAATCGATCAGCCACAACAACCCAGCGTAGGCCGGCAGCCACCGCCACCACCACCCCAAAAAGCAAACTGGGCTGCAGGAACCCAGAGAGGTGAGACAAGCGCTAGCCACTTTAACAACACTTAATAACTACTAAACTGTTGCTACGAATTGATCGATCGATCGCCAGATCGATTTTTTGTGAGCAATACCAACAAAAAACCAACCAACACAACACAAACATCCCACTTTAACTCTAATTCTAATCCTAAATCTTAACCTAATCGAAAGAATGTCTGTTACAAGAATAAATAATAATCGCATAACTCATGTCATTTATAAAACACGAAACAAAAAAAAAAAAAAAAAAAAAACCAAATACATTTATTGTAATCTGTATATCTGTTATTTGTGGGTACTTACTTATTTAATGACTATCGGTTATCTAACCTAATCTTCCACCCATGTATACCTACAATTTACCCCTCATCCACAACACTTATTAGCAATGCAAAAAGCACTCAAGTTCCTTTCTGTCTATTTACTTTTTACTTGCTATATGTATATATATTAGACTCCTATATATTTTGGTGTTTTTCATTAAAAATTGATAATTAAGTCGCTTCAAGTTGACATCATTTGAACATGGAGTAGTGCACTCATCAACATTATTTATTTCTAATCACCTGCATACGAAATAAACATAATGCTAATTGAGCTGTATATCACAAAACTATTAATACAGTGAGATTTTTCTACCAACTATTGGCCATTAGACACAACTTATACCAATACCAAACTATTTGTGTTTTGACACGTGCTGGTTGCTTATACCTTCACCAGTTAGTTTACGATGTACATCTATAGGCATTACGTAGTGCTGTGTCGTTTTGTGCGAAATTCTATCTAACAAATCTATCCCAAAAACAAATGTAAACCCACTCGATCAACATCACAAACATTACACTCTCTTTTGTCGTCTACCCTGTACATATTGATGTTGTGTTTGGGGACAATTTTACGGCCGTTTTCGATTTACACTTCCTACTCCAAATGTTACAATAGATACGCGGCGAACGGAATAAGGATAAGCCGCTAATGCGACGAAAATCAGATCTGCCCTCGGATAGCGGGACTGTGCGAGCACTCATTGAGCATAAACGAACCGATGAATACCTAACAACGCCGCCGTCAGATCCTGCGAACAACTAGGCTACTCCATTTTACACTCAAGAGGAACCGAAAACCCTAATGTTGCCCCTCCGTCTCGCCTTCAATCTAAAAGCAAGCAAGAGACGATTGCGATAAAGGTTCAACATATTTGCATTTTTATGTAGGGGACACTTTATAGCAGGAGCTTGGCAATGGATTACAAAAATAAAATATATACACAAACACCCACACACACACACACACATCAACAAACAATTTCTATAGATTATACAATTTATCAAATAAATAAATATGCTTTATAAAACAAATAAATCCCCAAAATGTAATGATGCAAATGCTTTTGAATTCTTTGGAGATATGTATATCTAGAATGCATGGTTGTTTCTTACTGCATGGCTCCTGAATAATCTATAATTTACAATAATGTGTTCTATAAATATTCTATCCTCTTACCATTTCAGTAAAAACGTAATCGAATTTGTACAGCTTCTCCTCAAATTGTCATAAAACTTACGTGGGTCCGAATTCAGATCCACCTAAAACAATAACTGCAAAAGCCACTGATACTATATATACCTACTTACATTTTGTTAGAAAACAACAACAACATAAAAACAAGAAAAGAATGAAACCATTGATAGAAACTCAATTTTATGGTTTGTATTTAATGTAAATTGTGTGTATTTTTGTATGTGTAACATAAATTTGATAGGGATATATACAGTATGTATGTATTTACCCCGAATATCCGTCTATATATGTATGTATGTAAATGTATATAAACAAAAAAGCGTAAACATCGTTATGAACTTTAAAGAGTTCTTATATGTAAACACAAGTTGAAGGTGCATAATGCACTAAAATGTTTCAAAAACCTAGATATTTTTGATTATTCGTTTAATGTTGGCAATGCGGACTCAGTTCGGTCCATTATTGCAATAGGATTCAACTGAAGTCTAAATAATCGGGGGTTTCTTAACCATAGACTTGGAAACCTTACATAGTGTTTCAATTTTTCTTCTTTTAATTTAAAACAGTAGTCGTGTTAAACGATCTCTAGGAAAATAGATTGGACTAGGCAACGTGAAATATTAATTTCATTCCTATTTGATCGTATTTTTCAAATCTTACAAGTGCTAGCTTTTAAAATTGAGCCACTCCCAAAACTAAGATTACGAATGGTTTTGAAGACTCGTCGAAATCGGATTTTTCGAGACATTTACCAACTGAGAATTTGAATTAGACCTATATCTAAGGAATAGACATCTCTATCCTCTAATTTCTGGCTCCAGATAAGCTATACTTTAACTACATTATAATAAATCATAAGATCTATGTCAACTTTCCATGTTTTTGGTATAGTCATAACTAAGTCGAGTCTCTGTCTTACTCCTGCCTCACTTCCCATCAATGAATCCCTTAAATTATTTAAATAATGTGTTTCTATAGCTCGATACAGGCAGCCCCGATCCGAATGAGTCAAAACACAAAAGGATTCAGATAGTTATAGACACTTATGATGTATTTACAAATTTTTGGCATTATAGTTACATACAGATACAAGGAGAGGAGATAATAATAAAACCTGAATGAGCCAAGGGTGAGGTTACGTTTTCATACAGGAAATGGTGAAAAATCAAAAGGAGAGAATACAAATAACAATAAATAAATATATATATAATAATATAAAGCAAGGATAATTGTAAATGATAAATGTAATTTTTGTAAAACTATCAATAAACAAACAAACAAAAAAAAACGGGTATCCAATTAAGAGATGGATAGGAGAGTTTAACATAATCCTGCCTTGGATGGGAAAAGGAACATTTACAGATCGACTTTAACTTCTAATGAATAATTACACCATCAATTGAATAAACTTTTAGATCCATATATATATGTTTATCCTATACAAATAGAGACATTTACTGCAACTTTTCGGCCAAGCCGCGTGCCTTAATAGCCATTTCGTTCAGATGTTGCTGCAGCAGACGCTTGTTGGCCTTTTCCCTAAATGTAAAATGTTTAGAATTGTTGATATTAGATATGGAACTTTTACATCACTTACTTTACAATTAGGCTAACATAACGTGTCTTTTCCGCTGGACTTATCAATTGTGTCGGAAAATTTGCGACTGCCATTAGGGATTTCATCCAGACGGCCATCTCAGCGGGATAGTTTTTATTGAGCGCCAGGAATATATCGGCAAACTTGTCAACCTGTGAACGGGGCGTTAAATATCCCACACAGAGCAGCGCAGTGTGGACAATCTGTTCGCCCGACGTTAAAACCACTTCCGTTATATGGCTATGATTTCTCGATTGCATTACAAAGTTCGTTATAAACTGTATACTAGTGCGAATGGCTCCACTTTCTGGTAATGTCATAGCCCTTTGCGCATAATAGATGAGGCGATCGTAAGCCAATGTCTTGTCCTCAAGGGTTTGAGGAATTTTTTTTATGATTTGCGATAAGCATCCGAAAAATGTCTCCATGGTATCCGATATATTGGAGAAATTCTGCTCAGGCGTTGATTCAAATAATTTGAAGCTATGGAGAATAAATTCCAGAAGCAACTGTTGCATTAGCTGCTTGCACCCTTCATCCTTGTAAAACATCACAATGGCCTAAGTATACAGGTAGATGCAATTAATGTCTGTGAAGGCAAATGCCGAGCTATATTTACCGCCTTAGATATCTCAAGTGTCGGAGCACAGCATCGTGTCTGGAAGCTGGCCACTATAAAATAGCACAGATCCTGCAGCATAGGTTGGAATGCGCTCCTCAGATTCATAATGGCGTGCTTCATAGCGCTACAGGCAGCCTCCAGCACATCTATTTCTTCCACCCACATCTCGGCTATTGACCGAAAGATGGGCATTGTTTTCTGCATGACCAATAGAACAGGTTGTACCTTTTGTACGTCCTTGAGCTCATCATCCACATCCGTATTGAGGGATGAGAACAAAGTGGAGATCATATTGAGTCGGAAAATTGTACGTATCCGAGCTGCGGGAGTTTTCTAAAATTTGGAATGATTGAAGTCAAAAGTTTTAATAAAAACATCAGATGGTCTCACCGATTCCGCTTGACAAATGGCCTGTAGTTCCTCGAAACAGGGACTAACGATGATATCCAAATATTTTGGTATATCCTCAGCTGGTAATAAACTCATCAACTTGCCAATGCTAAACATCAGGCGTACTGAGTCCGAATTCTTCATGCGTCCCGTACTAAGAGACGCGTGACAAGCATTGAGCAACGGCTCGGCATAAGGTTTCAATTGCAACTGGCAATCCCGACACAATTCCTTTAGCCCCAATGTAGCCTGAGCTGACATGGAGGAGTTGAGGCCTCGTACCAAAAGATTAATGGCTGATGGTATGTAAGCCGGGTTATCCATTAGCCAGGTACAATATGAGCCCACCGTTTCCAAGGCGGTTCCCAGAAGTTTGACATTCAGTTTTTCGTATGGTATTTCAGACAGGACTCGCATTAATCTGGGAATTTGACGCGATTCGTCGCCGCTGAAGTGTTCGGCCACCGATTGAAAGGAGAATATACAGGCTTCCAGTTTCGTCCATTGTGTGGGATTTGTTTGTAACTCAGCAATGGCCTCATCTAGCATTGCAGCCAAAATTTCAAGAATATAATCATGCAGCACATCATAGCAATACATAAAGGTATCGGATATATCCTGGCGATAACAGCGAAAGCATTCCAAATCATCAGAACTCCATTTATCTAAGGATTTTTCATCCGGTTGCTCAGATTTTCGTACTAAAATACTTGTTAAATGTGCGTACAGGGGCTTTATGTACTCCCAGCATTTTAGCTTCTTATCTTCAATGGGCATGGCAAAGACCTCATCCTGCAACATATACCAAAAAGCCAAAGCCATGGTGCTGCAAGATTCTTCCACTGGATAAATTCCAGGCTTATCTGTGCATTTCAGTATCTCCTGAATCATACGATTCATTAGTAACGAAAGTTCCGGATCTGATGCTGTAACTCCACTCAATAATAAAGTTGAATGACGCTCGACAGCTGAGACAAAGAGCATGTAAATGTGGACAATAATGTCCTCATTATTATTATCTCGCTTCCATTCCATTTTGGTGATTTCTGTTAGAGAGTCGAGAAACATTTTGATCAATAGAAACGCCGTTTTGGGAAAATTATGGCAATCCGGTTGAATAATGATATTGATTAAAGTCTTTAAACAAGTCTCAGCCAGCTCATTCTCATCTGACGACATGCATCCATCGCCTGACCGTATACAGGGCCAATAGCATTTGTTAACCACCTCTAAGAGAACTCCTGTAATGCTCACACAACCTTCTATTGAGAAGCCAACGTTCCTAAGAGAATGAATTTTCTATTAATCTATTATTATTTCAGAATAGACAAAAACTCACTTTATCCAAGTGCCCACGCATTTCACGGCTCGAATCATATTGCTGTAGCTTTCGGCATCATCTTTGCATTCAACCTGATGGCCCATCTGTGCGTTCAAATATCCCTCACAAGTCTGCAGAACTACGGACATCCGGTTACCCAGCTCAGCCCTGAGAGTAACTCGCTTTACCGATGTGTGTATCACTTGAGCCTCTTCTGGTATTGCTTGAAGCACTTCCAGCATTATCCAGAGCTGAATATCGACACTCACATTTGGTATCCGATGCTGTTGGAAAGTATCGATGACTTCTTCAATGGCATTTGGCCAATCATCTTTAATCATATGGACTATATACGCTCCCAAAGCAATGCACAGTCGATTCAAAACTATTTTGGGTCCACCGGCAAACCGGACAAGTGTCTCCAATATCTTCTGTTTCAGCTCCTCGCGATTCTCTGCGGGCACCTCATGCCAATGCTTCATTAGTTTCGAGTGCAAGGTTATGGCTCCAAAAAACTGCACTTCCTGACTCTAAGGTGAGGGGAATGTGCGAGATTTGCATTTGGTAAGGGGGCAGGAATGCGATACGGGAATTGGAAAAACGTATACATATTGATGCGCAGGTCATTTTTGTTGTTGTTGTATTTACCTTGCCTAGTTGCATGAGCTCCCAAGCCCAACGCCAAGCCAGAGGACTTTTTTCAGCCTCCGTTAAAAACTCGTGGGTGATTGCCTGCTCTTGAGAGTTAGACCGATAGAACACCACAACGGCCTCCTCCAAACGCTGCAGATCAATGGGTTCCATGGCAGATGCCATTTTGTCCACTGCTAATAAAATGTATTTTTATTTGCTTAATGATCTCACGGCTCAAACGACTGCAGCAACAATTTTTTTCTTCTGATAAACGGTGTCCGCACCCCCTCTTATTATTAATGTGAGACCGTATATTATTCTAAATGCGCTGCGGCAACTCTACATGCAAGACTTTTTAAAATTGCGTGGTTAATTTGCTTGGAAGCCAGAATCCTTTTCATTCCCCTAAAAATTAAACAATATCTTTGGTTTCCTACACCAAAACAAATTTAATTTATTTTTATTGGCCCAACCAACGGAAGATTTATGCGAAATTATGCAATGGACTAAACTCCTGTATCTTCACTTTAAAAAATCAGCTCGGTCACATCATTGCCAAACAGAAGATTCCATGATTTGGGGACCGTAAGCTTAAAGCTGCCATCGCCTCCGCTGCGTAGCTGAAGGAAATCCTCACAAAGTTCGTTCAATTCTCGAACAATTAAAGAGGCATCTGTGGAATTGTCTCCTTCGAGAAGGTAACGGAATAACAACATTACTTGCACGCCTGCCTCTTTAAAGGCTGTGAATAATTGGAGCCCATTGCCTCCGCCATAAATGATATCACCGGTATGCTCCTTCCACTTGATTACTTCGGGATTTCCTAATTGCTCTGCATGGGCAGCTTTAAAATTGTCACTAGCCCGGTAGGCCCAAGGCGATTCCTCGATGACCCGTCGCTCAAAGCCAAAGCTACCACTTAGAATGATCACACGACGAGCTCCTTTTAGTTGTGCCACTAGTTGACTCTGAAAATCTCTTGTGTGCCGGACAATCCAGGGAGCCCGAAATTGTACAACCAGGAGCTTATCTTCTACACTCTCGTACAGTTCGCATGATGTCACTTTTTCGTTGGGTTCGTGTTGGTAGGCCGAGGGCCCGTAGACAGGAATTAAGGCTGGATGCGCCAAACTTCCAATTTTTTTTAGCTGTTTGGAAGCAATCAGCAAATCGCATGCAAGTTGTGCAGCATTTCCCACGCAGATGCTGGGAATGATCACCGTGTACTCCGTTACATTTAGCTCCTTGCTCTTACTTTTTAGTTGTAACATGATTTAGCAATATAAATGTTGGAATTGGGAATCTTTATTTGGAATCAAAACTTAAAAATATGAAAGTAATGTTGTCAGTGATGACTTTGATTTTTTCTACTCGCGGACTCGAACAACAGCTGCGACAACAGAGTTGCCATCGTGCAAGCATACGGTCTCACATACCTAATATCACAGCCACACTGGTTCCTATTTGCATTTTGTGCTAATGTTCTCCCGGCTTTATTTTCGAAAATGTCTGCAAATTCCGTGAGTATTTCGGTGGAAACCACTTGCGAAAACCAAATACGAGAAATCGGCTATGATGGAACCGAGCTATATCAACCGTAAGCCCAGCATGTAACTAAATAAATGCAAAATTTTTTAACAAGATGTTTTCTTCTTCTTCCCATTTAGGCCTCCGACTTTGTCCGAAAGCCTGGCCAAATGTGCGGCTCGAATTGATTTCAGCAAAACATCACTTGACGACTTAAAAAAGGAGGAAAAGTCCGCGACCGAGGCGGAGGAGAGTAGAGAAAAAGATGGCACTCAATTTCAGGAAAGTCTCTGGCCATGGGACGCAGTGCGCAATAAGCTGAAGGATGCTTTCACCGAAATTTGTGTTCTGTCCGATGTGATATCCATTGCCAAGGATAAGCGTTATTTGGTACTAGATCCTTTGCTGGAAGACGGCGACGATACAAAGCCTATAGTACAGGTGTATAGCCGCAAAAAGGCTATATCCCAGGCAGCGCAAGTTCTGTTGGGTGGCGCAGAGCGTTTGAGAAATGCTCACAGTGAGCAAAGAAGCCGTAATATTTCAGATTTTCATATCGAACTATTGCGCCTACGTCAAAACTGGAGGCTAAAGAAGGTCTCGAACGCTATAATAGGAGATTTAAGTTATCGCACGGCCGGCTCAAAGTTTAATATGAGTGGAACTTTTGAGGTGACAAAAGCCGAAGAGCTTGCCGATGAAGATCAGCTGCAGGGACAGAATAGCTCATCGTCGTCATCATCGACTGCAAATGGCATGCCAATAAAGGCTGCTTCAGCTCTAAGGGTTATTGTCCCTGCAGAGCTGCAAGGAGTTGCCTACATAAAAGTCATTACTCAAAAGGATCAAGAAGATCTCTGCTCGGCGCAAGTCAATCTTATGGGTCATGGCCCGAACATAACAGCCCAAGTTGGTGTGTGGCAAAAGACCTTAGAGTTTGCCCAAAATGTGCTGTTCTGCAAGGAGCTTTTTGCGCAATTGGCTCGGGAGGCTATACAACTGCAAGCACCCATTCCACATGTCGTAATCGGGAACCAGATTCGTGCAACTCTATTGCCTAACATACAACTAATCATCTCCCTTTGCCACTCCACAACATTTGACTCCAGTCAACCTGCCCCCATCAATGATCATGATCATGTGTTGGAGCATTCATTGCATCAACTGCTCAGAGAGGTTCATTACAAAAACTCTCATCATCCTTTCCCCCATCCATCCAGTGCTCCACTAGGCCCCAGCAAGAAGCGGATGATGGCCGGGCCTATGGCTGCCGATCGCGAAACTCTAATGGACATGACCAAATCTCAAACCATTTTGGAACAGATCATAGCCCAAGCACAACATATCTTCATGAGGAAACGTACCCAATATGTGCTTGACACATTGGCCCGGGATGTGAAGGACCCCCAAATTGTTTCCCATTGGAACGCAATGAACAGCCCAACGATGTCCTGTGTCAAGATAAACATTGTAACTCATGGCTATGACGCCATTGGACGAACATCATTGGTTATTCACGTCAAGGAGCGCTCACTTAAGTGCATTTGCCGTGACGGTCGAGTCATGCGTTTGTCCTATGAGCCGCAAGAGTTAAGGGATCTCATTCTTTGTCAAATTAATTCTCATCAAATCACTTGCCTCGTGAGTTTGGCTCGGTGCATGGCTTGGACTGTCCTATCGAATAGTAATCATTTGGGAATAGGCAAAGTGGAGCCATTGGGAAATGCCAGCTCCTGCTTATTGGCCTCACCAAATGGAGATCGCATGATTGCGGTGCAAATACGATGCGATCCACAAATAGATGTCAAGGTGTACATAGCCAAAAGTCCGCGTCAGGATTTCTTTCCAAATCCCCTCGTTCCCGAAAAGCTTTGGGAGAATTTGGGCGGTAGTTTTAAAGAGGTAAGCAAGCAGATGTTAGGAACGTGTTATTCACGACAAATTAATTAACCATTCCCTTTGTTTACAGGTGCGTTTCGATAAAATTGAGGGCAAAAGTTTTCTTAACAAAATGGAATTCTTAATGGCTTCTTTGACTAGTAATACGGCCTAACTTATATCTCTTTATCTAACGTTATTGTGTAGTCTAAGTTACAACATTTCTTCAAACGGGAATAAATATAACTAGTATTATTGGCGAATTCTATAAATGCGTATAAATACTTATATCTTATTCAAGGATTGTCCTGCAGAAAGAACAGCAACTGTTGATTGCATTGAAATCTCTGCCATCGATTCTTGGGATTTTATTCGCCAACTAACTGGCACAGAGTTAGGTTGATTTAAAAGAATTTTAATTATAAAACTTAATATGGACATTTTTTTAGCTTGCAGTGGCTTGCAAATTTTATTTATGGCTCGAGATGTGGCAAACCAAGTCAAAGACACCAACTGTTTTGAATATATGTATCTCCAACCACAGGTAAGGTACAGATTACATATGGAGATTATATATCTTCAATTTTGAATCCAATTCTAATAAGTTTGCTCTTAACTGCTCAGTCTTTGTATTACTTTTCGACAAAAAAATTTAGTTTTCCATTCATTTGAATAGTTTTATGATTTATTAAAATTTAGTTTTGTTTTTTTTTGCAGTTCTGGTGTTAAGATAGAGATTAGTATATTATGTTTGACCTTTTTATAGGATTAAGAATTTTAGTTGTGTTCCAAATCATATTTTAATTGATGATTGTAGGGCGGATAATTATTCCAGAGATGGTGCTGATTCTCCGGGGAAATAATATTGAATGTGTCTTCCAAACTGACGACATTCGCTCGGTTTGTGCTCTAAAATTGTAACATTTGAGCAAGCTGATCGGTTATCTGATTCATAGAACTCACTCACCCAACGCTCTAGATCACAGAATGTGATATTATATCTCTGGTTGTTGCCACTGATGTCATGTCCATGCATTGCCGGCTGGGCTAGACGTAAATATAGACCACAGTTTGTGGAGAAAAGGACTGGAACACGTTTAGCCGGCGCGGAACCAGCAGCTCCAAAACCTGTCCCCTGGATTTGGCGATAAGTCAGACAATTTGGTAGGGATGTTATAGGAGCTATGGTTATTGTTTCCCTGTGGTCTTCTCTCTCCATGCGACTCTGAATGCTGGAGCCTCGCACGAATTCGAAGCAAGCTTTAAAACAGAAACAGGACGACGCCACTTTGCTGCATTTGCTGAAATTGAATTATTGTCGCTGACCGAATTCGAACTGATTTCTTAGGTATATACACTGTAGGATATGCATTATTTTCTGGCCGAATGGGTTATTGATTTTACTATATATATATATTCAAAGTGCAACCCGTCAACACACTAGGAACTACCTCTCGCTCTGGTGTGCCCAGTGTCAGTGTACAATGGAGGTAATTAGCGTGGTGGACATTTGTTGGTGACTGAGCTGAGCTAGCGCCGTTGTCTAGGTAACACCATTAACTGCATGTGGGTGTACGTGTGCCGGGCCAATTGTCTGTTAACGTCGATGTAGTTTCTAGATGTCTGTTGTTCTTCAAGAGAAGATAACATTTGGCTATCAAATTGCTCTATTAACCAGAGGCAGTGGCAATATGCGATTTGTACAGCCAAATTGTTGATAGCCGGTGACTCATTAACCAGAAACACAAAGCAACGAGAGATCACGAAACTCTACTCCGCTCTTCAAGTGATTTCTATATCATTATTACCTTTAATATGAAAGTTATTTAATAATACATAAATGACTTCTTTAGAGTCCTACAAAAAAATGTTGGAATCAAATTTTTTGATTAATTGTATTTTTATAATAAGTCGGGAAGGACGATAATCCCTAAATGAAACATCTTCGTCATACTTTTTACAAATATTGTTTTAAAACTTTATTTCATTTTGTATTATATTGTTTTTGTTGTATCTGTTTGTTTTTTTTTTTTTTTTTTGTTTCGTGTTGTGGGTGTGTTGTAAATTGTATAATTAACTCTAAAATACTTATTTCAAACATATTTTTATATTCAATAAGTTTTTTTCTTTTGAAATCTCTTATCTTTTTTTTTTTTTTTGTATATTATTTATGTCGCTCTTATCATTGTTTTTCTATGAGAGGCAAGGTAATGGGGGGAGGAGTAGGGATGGGGTATCATTGCCATAGATATACACAGATATATGTTTAGATCCAGAGCAATCGAAACGCTCAACACACTAAAGCGCCTGGGAAAAATAAATTTAACTTAAATACTATTTAAGTTTTCTTTCGCATTTTGTGTTTGTGTGTGTGTGTGTTTTCTTTTCAATTTTCCCGTTATTAATATTATTATAATTATTCCGACTTATGTATATATATTCCGATCGACGCACATTAACCATATACAAATATTTAAAATAGATTTTTGTTATATTAGATGTTATCAATTGATTTGTGTCTGTGTGAGAAGAAATTTCAATTCAATTTCCCATCATTTTGATTTGTTAATATGTATATACACTCACGGGCAAAACTGTAACACCAGTTTGCAGTCTTCATTTGGGTAGATCATAGCTCTTTTCAAAATTCTCACCTACAATGATGATTCCTCTACCATTTGATTTTGTAACTATTTAAATCTCTTGTCCAGCAGTTTAAAGTCATCCTGAATAGAAATGGTAAGCAAAATTGAGGGAAAAGCCAAATTTTGTATATCCAATTCGTCATATGTATGTTAAGAGCATAGTAAAATAAAATTCCAGTAGATTGGCTCCTATTTGTCCTTTGGTATCTATGATAAACGCCAGGACTTATGTTTTAACCTGTGTAAATGCGTTTTTCCTGCAGTTCGTGGAAATACTATTAACAGTTTTCTTTCGGAGATGAAGACAAATTCGGTCCACACTTTTGGAGAAGCGAGTTAAATAGTTAGGAAATCGAATGGTAGAGGAATCATCACTGTAGGTGAACTCTGCAAGAGTTATAAGCTACCCAACTGAAGACTGTAGACGGCTGTTCCAGTTTTGCTCGTCAGTGTATGTATATATTCTTTTTGTTTCGCTTTCTTCTTATGAACTAGCTTCAATTCATCATCTAATACTAATGTAAGGGGGTGTTTATATATATTATGTGAATGTGCTTTTGCTGGAGATGGGTAGGGGAGTGACACGAGCGCGGGAGTAAAGTTAAAAATATTCAAGCACAGATACATATACAATATATATAATCTATAAGTATGTATATACTATGTACTTTATTTTGTTTGTTAAACTTTTGTACAGCATATTATTTTCGGTATTATAGTTTCCGATATTTTGAAGAAACTCAGCTTTAATTTCTACAATTTTTTGAATATGCATATAAAACATCTAATTGTAGCTATTCCCTTTTTGTTTTATCGATCCATTGGAAACAAGAGAAATTATAAAGGAACTTAATACAGACATTAAACAATGTACACAATGAGAAACAGTTTTCAAAATCAGAATCACTACGATTATACAAAAATATAGTATAAATACAAAATTTCAAACGATACTTTATCGGAAACAAAACGAAAAACGATTAACTTTACCAATAAAAGTATCTTTCAAAATGTTTGAGACTACACAAACTATATACTATATACAGTGAAATTCGCTTAGCTGTATTTACAATTAACTCCATATTTTGGGGTAATATTTCGGAAATGTACATTTTCCGTATTTATGAAAGCATTGAATATGTATAATTAAACGTATCTTGTAACTGCATAACTTTTCAAGATAGCTGCCGCAAATTCTTTACAATTAATGAACAGCTAAGAGAATTAAACCGTATTGATATATATGTAGGTAGATGCACGCACAATACATCCCGTGGAATAATGCTAGCTATGCTCGACTACAATGCCATTATTGAACATTTCATTATAAATATATAGTTTTTTTTTTGTTTTTGAAGCCAATTTTTGTTGGTATTTTGCTTTGTTTGTGCCTCTAAGACATTGCTTCAGTTTTTAGTAGTCGTATCATGTAATAGATTAAAGAAGAATATTTGCAGAAAATCACACAATCAGAAGATCTGTTTACATACTTCGTTTCATTTATATAATATTGCAATTGTGATTTTGTATAGTAAAAAGAGAATTACAGGCAGAGATGGAAAGTTCAGTTTGGCTTCTAACTAAAACATATTTTTAAAGCATAAATTTATTTTAAATGAAAAAACGGGTTTTTCGAATTGATTTATACTAAGGACCTGAACAACTTTAGATACTTGAGTTTTCTCAATTCTGAAGAGCAGAAAATCATTTTGGATACCCTAAGCAAAATGTCGTTAAATAATTAGCTTTAAATTCGATAAATTGTACATTTTCATTGAAGGATTTCTCACGCATCGGGTATATACTGGATATAAAGTTGCTCTGTATTCTTCCCGGTTAGGATCTTAAAGCCTTGTTAACTAGAATTTGATAAACCTAGGACTAACAATTGTCGATTGAATACCTTTTTAAGTTTAAATTACAATTAAATTGCAAATCGAATTTCAGAAGATCTGTGCCTCTATATATATAAAATACTTTTTCGAAGGTCGAATTCGAATTTTAAAAAATTACTCGGGTTACATTTGAAATATTCAGGTCCTTAGCATCTGGCTCAACGTCCTAAATTTGTCTTCCTCTTGTTAAGTATACTTTGCTTAAGTTTCTTTTGCTTCGATTCTATGGTGCTAAATATTTTTTGTTCTGTGTACAATTCTCAAATTTATCTTTTTTCTATGGGCCAATGTTTTTACAAATTATTTGCGTTTCGACTTAATTTATTGTAATGTTTCATATTCATATCTGGGATTCCCACTAATTCAGATTCGTAAAGCCATCCAATCTTAAAGCCGATACTGTAGATGATACTTAAAAAATATGGTTTTCGAATTTCAAACCAAAATCTTTTCCGCGTAAAACAAAATTTGTTGAATTTAACATTAACCAATGGCAGAGCCATAAATAGATAGAGGCATTACGAATCGGAATTTGGAACTGGTCCTTAGATTTCTATTTAATGATGCGGTGTGTGTGTGCTTCCATTAGATCTACTACTCTATTGTATATAATTGTGTGTGTGTGTGTATAATTAGATTTTAGTATATTTTAATTAATAATTATAATTATTTTAATTTAATGCTTATCAAAAAGGATTTCTACTACCGCGATTTCTGATTACAGTATTCATTTTCAATAGATTTAGAAATTGTTGTTTTTGTTGCCATTGGTGAGCATATGTGAGGCAGCTGTCGTGTTGGTGGTCGAGGAGGATAAGGAGCCGTTGCCTACAGAGGAGTTATTGAGATGCTGCTGCTGTGGATGTTGTTATGGCATAAAGTAGTCCGGATGATCTGTATCTTTCTCAAACCTCTTGGCTTCCTCGTGCATACTTTCCTTGATTTTTAATATTGCCGCTGATTCGGTTTGATCATTCTCCCCAGGACCCCCACCAAAGCCTCCCAGATTGTAGTCACCCATACCACTGCCCGAATCTTCTCGTGGCGTTCCTGGCCCTCCGTTAGCTGGTGAGTTTTTCATGCCATCGAGACCAGAGCCATCTCCGGGACCACCGCCTCCTCCGTTTAATACAGGGCCCATTGAGTTGGGACCGCCTCCCATGGGACCCATACCGCCAGGACCACCTCCTCCTCCACCGCCGCCATCAGGGCCTCCTCCCATTGGGAATTCGGGCTTCATTAGAGAATACATGCTATCGCCAGGTCCACCGACGCCAGGTCCGCCTTGTGTGTTATCCTGCGGTGACGGCATAATGGGCGTACCAGGTCCCGGCGGTCCATTTGAGCCAGGTCCAGGACCATAGTTGCCAGGCGATGACGATGAATAGGCATTCATTGGTCCCGATGCATTCGGCTGCCACTGCGGAGGACGACCACCTGCTCCACCCATTCCCATGCCAGGAGGCATGCCACCTGGTCCTGGAGCCGGTCCTCGCATGCCACCAGGTCCACCGTAGCCCATTGGTCCCATTCCGCCGGGACCGCGAGGAGGATTCATGCGCGGATTCATTGGGCCCATGCCTCCGCCTGGCCTTGTTGGATCCATGCTATTCGGCATCATTGGTGGTTGTCCTGGCGGTCCATTGAACTCATTTCCCATTCCTTGCATACGTACTCCAGGGCGTGGGCCGCCCGGATATCGGGGACCACCCATAAATGGCGGCTGACCAGGCATCATTTGTGACGGCGGCGGCTGCGGACTCGATGCATGCGTTGGCGGCGATGGCCGCATTGACGAATTTGGGAAAAAGTTTGGACCCATTGGTCCACCTGGGCCCATTGGACCGCCACCGCCATCAACTCCGCCAGGCGGCATTTGACCCAAGGGACTTGGAGCCGGTCCTCCAGCATTGTGTGGTCCTCCAGGGCCGGGTCCAATGCCATTTACACCATATCCCGAACTGACAAAGCCATAATCATGAAATGCCTTTGCTTCCGAACTGTGATCGCATTGATCTCGTCGTTCTGGCGCGGCACAATACAAATCCCAAAAGACACACCACCAAGTGTGAAGGAATCCCGGTGGCTCGCCCAAGGTAATATTCTTCTCCCATCTGATCTCAGAGAGGAATGTCTGGGCGGCCTTTTGGGCGCCCACATGCAGTAGATATTCGTACACATAGAGAGCTAGCTTCTCCCGGGCTTGTGCATCAGAGGGGACCGCTGATGTCTTTGATTTACCGTACATTGTGAATTGTTGTTGCTTTTGCTGTTGTGGTCGATTTCTTTGCTTAGTTTTTAACTAACGATTCCAAATTTTTTTATTTAAATTGGATTTTTCCCTTTTTGTTGGTTGCTGCCGCTGTTTTGTTGCTTCGTTTTACTTCTTTTCCGTCTTGTTCTTCTCCTTAATGTTGTTGTTTTTTAATTGGCCGCGCTTGGAGCTCTCACGCAGCCGTTCTCCGCCGCTCTATTACTTCCACCATTTTTATATATATGTATATATTTAATTTTTTATGGTTTTTGCTCAAAAAATTTAACAGAAATTGTGTGCTTTTACTTTTTGGTTTCTTTTTTACAATAAACTTTTTAGCGCGCTCTCCTCTTGCAATTGTGTGTGTGTGTGTAGCCACTTCTTCGTTTTACCGTTTATTTTTTTCAGGTATTTTCTGCCTGATTGTTGCTGTTGTTGCTTCTTCTTCTTGCACAACCACTAAAAAGCAAAAGGGAGAGAGAGCAATAGAGAGAGAGAAAGAGAGCAAAAATTAGTGAGTCTGTATGTACATACATATACATATCTATTTATCTGTGTGTGTGTGTGTGTTGCAAATTTGTGTAAGCGTGTTGCCACCCAGTTGGAACATTTTTGAAATGGATGCAAATGCAACTTCGTTTCCAAATTTATAAAATAATAAGATTCTTTTGCAAACTAAAAATTTGCATATATATATATTCGTTTGATTCTGTAGAAATTTCGATAAAAATAAATATTTTTACTTAAATTTATCAAAAAGTTTATACACATCAATTTCATATTTCAATTTGTTATGAGCCACGGCGACGCAAACACAAAACCTGAAAATTTTAACAAAATGTTACTTAACAGTGTGATGGTTTTTGTTTTTACAATTGAATGAGAGAGCGTTAGGGCTTTCGTCTCAAAATTGTTTGTTTTTTAACACTCTCTGCAAGAATTTCTTTCGAAAAAGTAAAAAAATAAAAAATAATTCTATGTACATACATATATTAAAAAGGAAAATTAATACATGTTGAAAAGAAGCAAACATGGTTAAAAAATTATCTTTTTCTTCTCGCAAAATTTGTTTTCTTTTCTTGGCTCTTATGTGTCGCAGAATCTTTTTTTTTTTTTTGTTTTGTCGAAAATTGTTTTTTGTTCTTTCCTTTTTGTCGTTTTATGCCTCACTTGAACCTGTTGCATTTGAGATTTTTGTATAACTTGTTATTGTCCTCCCTTTTCAATACGTGTTGATGTGATCTTTTTCCCTATGTAGACAACAAAAATTATACAAATTCAAAAAAAAAAAAGTAACAATGCATTTAACCTTCTATTTGTGCGCTAATTGTCAATTAAAAAAAAAAAAACACTTACAATTAAATATTTCAAAATGTGTGCCCTAATAAAGGTTCGATATCTTTGTTTAATATATAGTAGAAGGAAGTCGACTGCGCAGCTACAAACACCTCTGTCACGCACACACACAAACTCTAGCTGTTGTCTTCACATGGACTCTCCATTGTCGCCGTCTGATAAGAATAAATATCAATCAGAATCAATGGGCGGCTAATTTGTCTCTCCAATATTGGAAAACCGTAAAAACTGTTAACCCTTTTCCTTCCTGCCCCAGCCATAGATATAAAAGAGAGCTACGGAGTGTGGTCAATGAGTAGTGGGAGGGGGAGGGTTTGGCAGCAGCATAAAAATGCAGCACAACAGCCCCGCAAACAACATTTAGCTTAGACTTTGTGTCGTTTCGTCAGGTAAGTGAGTGATGCTCTTCGCTCAGTTTTCGTTAGGTTTTAGCCAAGGCTAATACCGTAATTTGTCTGTTTAATTTTGTACAAATATGTACTCTGTATTTTTGCTTCAATAAGGCTCGCGTACCACTGTCAAATTCTTCAACACTCTGAATTTAATGGAAAATGTTTCCCAGTTGCGTTATTTTTCTTTTCAATGACAATCGCACTGACAATAACAACGCTAGTATAAATAGACAACGCGCGTGGCGATAAGGGCTGAATTGGCAGGTGTATTAGTTACTAGGGTACTGCGAGCAGATTTCAATTTTAATAGTCGTACGTAGGTAAGTATATGGCACTCTCCGCGATCTGTTGAAGCCGTATCTTAGCCAAGAATCTGATAAATGTCTTATCTATAACGGTAGCGTATCCATAGTTTCGTAAGTAAACAAACCACAATGTAAAAGTTCCAACACCATTGTAAACTACTCAGATGGTAGGGGTTTCTACTGGTTTAGTTATATAGACCAGTCGGAACCGGCTGGACCAAAGTTAATATTGAAGAAGCGAATTACAATTCTCTGATTGAGTTATTGAGATGGTATCGAATAAGCTACCACAGATTTCTTGAGAAAACCTTTAGGTTTCTATTTACTATCTTGGCCCATTTCAAGTACACGTTGTTTTGTTGTTGGAGCTGCTGCTGTTGAGACTCGTTCTACTGAATCTTCTTGTAGACTAAAAAATACCGGTCCGTTCCCCCTTATGCTGCGAAAGCTACATGATATGTTGTTGTTGTTATTGGTATTGATTATGTTGCTTGTGTTCTTCTTGTCTAGTTGAAGACGTCATCAAATTTTGATACAACTACACGGCGGCTTTTCTGTGCCGCCTCCCTCGCATGTTGCACGCACACCACCAAATCACAGCATAGCCACAGATGGTTGTTGTAGCAGTTTTTATTATGTTACTTGCATACGCACCTTTTAAGATTTTTTTGTTTTTTCTTTTCAGATACATTTATTTAATTCAGTACATTTTTGTTGGTTTTGCTGTTGATTGCAATTTATCACAAAAAAAATCAACAAGATAAACAGACACTCACACACAAACACCTATAAAATTGAGAGGTCTCTGCTGCTTGCGAGACAGGGGAGAAAAAGAGAGAGAGAGCAAGCGAGCTAGCGAGTGGTGTGTATGTGTGTGTGGGGGAGCGATGGAATGAGAGAGCTAGCTAACGAGAGCGAGAGCACAAAATACGGAATTTTTATTACAATCTCATTGATTTTTCGCATTCGTATTTTTATTTGCGGCGGCTCCCCCCGGTTTTTTCAATAATTTGCGCGCATATATGTATTAAGTATGTATGTGAATGTATACATATATATATATATATATAATTATTTATTATTAAACCGCGCGCTACTTTGCTTTTGTTTCGTTTTTTCCTTCGCACCAATTCGCTTTATATATGTGGGTGCGTGTATATGTGTGTGCATGTGTGTTTTTTGTTGTTTCTTATTGCTGTAATTTTTGCCAGTTCTCTTTTCACACGATTCTCACTCGTCTGCTTCTTCTTCTTTTCGGCTCTTCACTGCAAATATCAATATTTTCTAATTTCCACTGCGCGTAAAGTTTATTGATTGTTATTAATCAATTTGTTTATGTTTTCTTTATTCAACGCTTGCTGATTGTTCGTTAATTTTATTTTTCTTTATATTTTTCACTTTCATTGCTGTGTGGCAGCACTTTTCTAGAGATGGTAAACGGTTGACATGGGTTCGAATCGAACATGGTAAGCATTATCGATATTCGACTCACCGGTTCGACATTGGTGAGCTTTGGTTCGACTTATCGGTTCGACGTTGTCAACTTTGTTCGACTCATCGGTTCGACGTTGCACCTTGGTTTGAAAATATAAGAATTACCCGTTTTTGCACTATACATAGATATAATTATTTTGAAATAAATTTATTTCAATTTTAAAGTCATTGAGACTTGAGACATTATTGCAACTTGCCTTGTTTTCTTCTTCATTTTTTTATGTTTTTTTTTTTTTTTTGAATTTATGATTTTACAAATATTTATAAGTATTCAAAAAAATACATACATATATCACGCAAATATGATCCTATATAACATTAAAACAACCATTAAAATTACAGACCAGTTCTTGCATGCTTTTATGCAAACTGAGAATAGTCCTATGCCTGTGTTGCTCTGTGCTTGGGTCCTAGTCCTGTGGTCTGGCAGTGCAACTGCAACTGTTCATAGCATCGGAAGCTGTGCGCGTCCTTTGCGAGAAAATTGCGTAAAGTTTAGTTGTTGTTTTAACGAAATCCCGCAAGATTCTGTTAGTTAAATATATATATTTTTTTTGTTTTGAAGTGTCATTAAGACGTTGTTTAAAGGGATGCTTAATTAGTACTGCAGTTATATATATATATTGGCACATTGGTGAATCTAACAGTTAAGTCCAATTGAAGATAAATAAATTTAAGTTGCTCACAAGACATTTAAAGCTCTTTCTCTTATTCATCATTCTATAATGCCCTTTTGACTATTTTTAGTTGACACATTTTATTGAAGCAAAACGTTTGGGGTAATCCTACTTTGCATCTCAAATTTTTTATAAATGTTTTAGGACTATGACAGACAGCGACTATGCAGGACTCCCATTCCCAAGGGCAGTTTTTGTGCAGACCCCCGTTGCCTACCAATTCGGTTTGCCTTTTCCGCATTTTTTGTTTGTCTGTGATTTTGTCAATCTAAATCCCGCAGTAGTCGGTTTTATCCTGCTGCTACCTTCATTGGTTTCGCGTTACAGAACCCACACATACTCATACACGGGGGGTTTTTTTCTGCCATTTTAGCACAATTCTTTGCCACGTTGTATACCCTCTTCCATATGTAGATACATATAGAATTGTTCCACTTCGTGCCACATGTGCAGCATTCAATTAAAATCGCTTTAAATCGTACTCAAGCCTTTGAAGGTCTTAACCAATGGTAATGGAATTGGAACTGATTCTCTGATGGGCCAGTGATTTGCAATGGTTACAAGTTCCACTTCCCAAATTTCATACTACGAATCAATATAAAAATGATTTAAAGTGCCTTGACTTGATTTAAAATGTATTTTCATAGTGATTTCGATAAAACTTTTCTGTTATGAATTTTATTCACATCTATTCACATTAACAAACAAAAAGTTAACTTTGAAGTAAATGACAGTCTTTTAAAGCGTGTTAGACTAATAAATTGTTATAAACAAGGTGATTCCTGTTGTGCATAAGGCAGGTAAAATGTAAATAAATAACCATTTTCAGATGTTAGCCGAATCGCCATAAAAACGTCTTGTAATTAAGAACAAATAATTAAGTATACGCCAGGCATACCCCAATTTCTGTTTATCGTGTGCGAATTTCAATATTTTCTGCCCTTGCATAGTATTTAAAGCTAATTGAAATGAATTGCTTTAATTTCGTTTTGCTGGAATTCAAATTTGCTAATTATATACCAAGCAACAACAGTCACAATGTAATTTCTGTCTTTATAAATTTATTATTGCTTAATTAATATGGTCTCGCTACAAAATTCGTTTACTCTATAATTCATAAGACTGGGGCCTTCGCTTCCTCGTTCTATCTTCTTTACCCCTTCCTATTACACTCTCATATTCACACATTGACACTTTGGAAACCTCATAAAATGTACGTTGGGGGGAGGAAAAACGAACAAATGACACGCGAAAAAATGTAAAATTTTCATAAATGCTGGCAGAAGAAGGAACACGGATTTTAATGTGTGCAGTCTGAACTACTGGGCCAGGTTCAGGACACACACAAAGTGATCATGCAAATAAGTACGCACACTGAGAGAAAAAGTTGTATATAATATATGCGAATATATCTTGTGGTAGAGTAGAGTTCATTCGTTTATTGCAATTTTAAATGTAAGTTTATTTTAAGCCTCGCTGATGACTTTGGGGATGTGTGTGCACAAATTATATTTGCATGAGTGCGTACTGAATTCAGAACAGGGGCTGAAGGGTTGAAGGGTTGAGGGGCTGAAGGAATGCCAATGCGGTGGTCATTCTGTGAGCCCAACAGAATGGGAAATGGGAGGTGACTGTCACAACCAAAACGAAAACATGCCAAAGTAAACAGGCGTACAGTACGTGCAGCAGAAGTGTGTGTGCGGAAGTGTGTAGGGGCGGGCAGGAGTTGAAGGGACATGTAGTATGCAGATGTGAGCGACATGTGCAACATTGCAACAATAGCATTAAGGCTGACAGGGAGTAATCTCATTTGGTTGCAACGCAAAATGCACCGCATTTCACGCATACAAAATAAGCAAGCAAACTAGCGCTGAAATCTAAGCCTCAACCTCTCTTCAGATCCTGGATAATTTTTTGCGCAAAGGATTGCTGGTCTTAAAAGAAACCATTCGGATTTGCTCTGGCGTTCTGTCCAACAACCACCGGGTAATGATATGATCCTTAAGGAATTCAAGCAAAAGACTTGCTCTATAATGCATTTATAATTGTTTTAATCTGCTTGTTATTCCTTTTTAGAGAATGAAGTGGAATTATTTTCATTATCACATTTCTTTTTGTTGTTTAAAACAAAAATTAATGGAAATATTTTAATTACATTTTAATTTGGCGATGCAAAATATAAGAATTCGAAACTTCATTAACTTTGAGCTATGCATAGTTTCTCTTCTCTTCGTGCTTAATAAGTATTTGTTCAAACATTTAAGACGAAAACATTTAAAGTGATAAAATTCCAGTTAAACTGCATAATTTGTATCTCGAAATTTATAATTGTTAAACGCTTACTAAATTCAAATAAATTTAAGAACCAGAAAATACTTAAAATTGCATAGAATCTTGCACAACGCAAACTTTTACACAAAGACAGATTTGGTTTTTGCTTTACTGCTGATCTCATTTTTGTTTGTGTTTTGCTTTTTGTTTTATTTAAAACGTTTTAATTCCACTAAATGGCAAAAGATTCAACATTTTTTGTGTGGCATTTATGTAAATGTTGCCTAGACAGATTTGCATTTTTCCCCATTTTCCATTTCCATTTCCTTCATGCAGCCCCCTTGTCCATTTCATCTCGTCCTGTTTGTTGTTGACAGGCAAATGACGAACGTTGACAACAAAATGTTTACTAATGCAGGCACTCACACACATACACATACACATGCACACACACACACCCACCTCCATCCGTACAAATGGAGAGGGAGATGGTTGAAGAGCAAAGTGTTGATGTTTTTGCTTGGTCACATTGACAGTTAGATACAGGATATAGGGCGAAAGAGGAAGCAAGCAGCATGCAATGCACTCCAGAGCTGGGCTCTGATTGATGTTTATGAATTATTAACGAACTTCTCTATATCATACCCTTCTTCTCTCTTTATACTCTTTAGTGCCCTTTGAGTGAGGCAAAGTTTATAGTTAGTGTTCCTCAACTACTAAGTTACTTAAAACTCGGTTCCTTGATACCATTTAAAGAAATGTAGTCGGGAAATCATAAAATTGCAGGTGTTTTTGAGAAATATTCTACTTGGATTTCACTGAAGCGAAGTTGAGTGTGCGATATTAAATCAGAAAAAGCATCTGCACATAAACAGCAAGTTAAGTGCAATAAAATGCAGTAAGAAAAAATCGTTTCAAATAATGAGCTCTAGTGTCGACTGCATCATTTAGGCAGGGCCAGGACCAAGACCAATGGCACCAGAACGTGTCCTTGCAAAGATTATTTTTGTTACTTTTTCTTTTATATACACATGTATGTATGTATGTATATATGTGTGATGGGTACTTCTTGCTGTTGTGCTTTTTGCTTGTTGTTGGTTCTGGCTGGCTGACAAACTCTAAGTGTTGCATAGTTATAGGCGTCATGCTCTAATTTTGTTTTGTTCTCCCATTCCACCAGTTTTTCTGTCGTCATTTCCTTTTTCTCTCTGCTCTTTATTTTTTTACGTTGTTGCTCAAAACTTTTGCAGTTATAATCTACTTATGCAGTATGGACCCCGTGAGTTTGTTAGCTCACTTCATCAACAGCAAGGACCTTAGGTTAAAACAGATTTTCATAAACTGCTCTTCAAACTTTCGTTATTGCAAAAAGAAGGCAACGGTCAAAGCAGTTTTCACCTTGCATTTCTTAGTTTTCTTCCAACTTCTTTGGACATTTTTACTAATTTTTAATTTACAGAATTTTGTAAAATTTAAACCTTATTATTCTTGTCCTTAAAAACAACTATACATGAAGCTTTTGCTTCTTTGGACTGAATTGTTTGAGACAATGACCTAAAGGGACGATAATAAACTGTTGAATTGAATAATTGCTAATACAAAGATCGCCACGTTAAGCTACAATGGTCTTAATGGGTGTTAATAAGCCGTCAAATTGCATAATTGCCGATTACAAACAGCGCTAGAGGAATAGCAAACACACAGCTTATTTTTGCCTGTTCACTCTCTTCCTATATTCCGCGTTCGCTCTTGTTTTTTATCCTTCCTTCTGTACCGTCTTCTTCTTCTTTTGCATACTTGAGCGTGAAATATAGCTTCGGCTGGCAGCCCTTCACTTAAAGCTGGTCCGAAGGGAAGTTTAGCCTTTCCCTGCTCAACCCCACGTTGGGCGTCAAACCAATTTTCTGCTCTTTAATGCATTCCGCAATGCTGAGAATGCAATATAAGCGAGATTGTGTGTGAGAGAGAGAGATACAGGGGGCTAGTGAATGATGCTAGGGAATGCCCTCAACTAACCAAGGAGCATCTGCTGTAGTTGATCTAACTAAAAATTATTCACGACATGCTCTTTTGTGCATTTATTAACGAAGGAACTGTACTCATAGGTCAGTCCTCTAAACCGTTTGAAATAAATATTGTGTGTAGAAAGTATGGCGAGAGAAACTTCTTAAATTTCACCCATGCAGTTGGTTTGGTTACCTCGGATGGAATTTGCAATCATAACGAATGCTCGACTGCATTTCAAGTCCATCAAAGCCGCTTTCAAAGCTTTAAAGGGGGCAAAAAATGTTGCAGTTTCGAATTTTGAAGTTTATTTTCATTTTTGTGGCAAGCAGCCAAATTGTGTTTCGACTAAGTGGGTGGATTGTGGGGGACAGGGTGAGCATTGTGAATGATGTCGATGGTTCGAGTCACAGCAGGAGCCGGAGCAAAACGAACATGAACATAAATCGGTCGGCAAATTGGCCCGGTGGCTTGTGGCGCAATTAAATTTAATTTACAAAAACTGTCTGCAATTGCTTTCGTTAGCTGCTTCCATTTTAAAGCGAATGCAATTAGACAGAAGGAATACAAAAGTGAAAGGACTTCAGCTGGTCACACAAAGATTGGGTCCATTTCTATGCCTTGCATAACCCCCTGGGCTTGCCACAGTTTTTAACACACTCTTGTAGGCTCTCTCCGCCTTAGTTTGTTTTCTCTAGTTTGCCTAAGTGTGGTATATGTATTTTACTGCATACACTCGTAAAAACATTCTGTTTTGTGACTCACAAAAAGAGTGGAAGCACACATTTGACTAGGCGTTCAACATTTTTTTTGGCAAGACGCATATACAACTTGGCAAGGGAATTGCGAACAAAATGGGTCAAAATTTCGATTTTCGTTTTCGATTATATATATACTATATATACATAGTGTATACAATTTATTTTAGCCACAACTTTTATTACATTTGAATTTCGTTCATTGATGGTTCAATTGATACGTAATTGCCAAGTTTTGCATAAATAATGAACCCCTTAAACAACATCAACTTTGAGCGGTGTCCGTTTAAGATATGCCCAAGGATTCTCATGACACAAATTCCAACTTTATCTCCCATCTGACTGCACCTTTCTTACTGCCCTTGGTTTTACCCACATGATAAGTGAATTCAATTTCCTCTTAGACAACTGCACAGCTGCACATTTCCACTTGAACACTTGGTTAGCAGCGGAAGAAGCCATGTTCGCGTCATATTATTTTTACTTATTTCTTTTGTCAGCTGCAGCAGAGCTACAAGCAGGCACCTACATATATTAACTATGTATGTGTGCATATAATAGTTACAGACGTTCAAGTAAATGCAGGCTGGGATTGGGACAGAGAAAACTCATTTAAATGGGCTCTCTGGCTGGCAGTTTGGGCCTATTCAAACGAATAGAATGGAAAGGAGAGGGGCAAGATTGTGGCCAGGAGAATGAGTTGAATTTTAGTTGAAAACTTGAACAAAGGTAAAAAGAAAATCTTACTTTAGGCAAAGCACAGTGGGCCATTTTGAATTTGCGGAAAGCATGTCCTTAATAGCAATTATTCAAATAATTTCATTTCAAGTTCAGTCGAGTTTCAATCTCTTTGTGTCACTGTGTGGCGACTGCAGCTGTGGCACTTAACCTCAATGGGGCTACCCGCATCCGTGGCGTATGAGTAACGTCGGTTAAGATTTATAGCATAACTCCCGGGGCTACTTGTTGGATCTTCAAATATTTATGAATGGCACAAAGGGTTGGAGTCAGCAGCTAGTAGGGAGTTACTTTGTTGTTTTTGTTGTTAACTTTTCTCCCCTTATATCTCATCTTCTTTCTTTTTGCCGTTGCAGATGCACTCGAATCTCCTCATATTTATTTGGCGACGAAAACTTTCCTTTTTGCTGGTCGTTTCTGGTCTGGTCTTGCTTGCTCTTTGGTCGTGGGCTTTATTAATTGAGAATAGAAGTACCCATACACCGCAGTTGCTTACGACGCAACGGTCCGATGCTGGATCCTATCATCAGGAGGTCCACATCATCCAGAAACTAATTGCACAGGCGAATCGTGTGCTTAGAGCAGACCGCCAAAAGGATAACCTACTCGAGTTAAAGGAGAAAAAATCATTGGGTAACGTGCGTTTCCTGCCCACCCAACAGACAAAGCGGGCTCCTCGATTGCCACTAGCCGAGAGTTTATTATTGGAGCAGGAACGCCTCAAAATTCTAGAACAGCAACAGAGGCACAGACACGCGGGCGGCATGGAGGAATTAAATGCTAATGCAGGTGAAGACGAGCGTATGCTGAGCTCAGCGGAAAGGCAAACCCAATATGAACACGAACTGCAACGTATGGGTGTGCCTGTGGTGGCTGGAATTGGGCCTGATGCTCCACGACCACCTAATGAACGTTTTATACATTTGGACTTAAAAGGCGCTCCACCCAAATTGAGTTTCCTAAAGCAACTGTTGCCCATTCTAAGGACTTTAGGGGCAACTGGATTGCTGATAGAGTACGAGGACATGTTTCCCTTTAGTGGAGCATTGGAAGCCTTGGCGGCTCGCAATGCCTACAAGGAGGAGGAACTAAAGGTGAGTTTGGGGTAGATGAAAGTAGAAGAACTCTATACAGAATTCTTCATTACTTTTTCAGGACTTCCTCGAAAGTGCTGCTATGCATGGGCTCAGTGTGATGCCGCTGGTGCAGACCTTTGGTCATTTAGAGTATGTCCTGAAGTTGGCCGGATTCGAGCATTTACGTGAGCTTCAGGAAAGTCCCCAATCGATTTGTCCAAGTCAGGCCCAGGGAATGGCTCTGCTGGAGCACATGTTAACCCAAGTGATTGAGTTCCATATGCCGCTAACCAGTAAGCTGACACATCTTCATCTTGGTTGCGACGAGGTGCAACGCTTGGGCGAGTGTCCTGCCTGTCGTCAGCGGATGCCAAACGAGTTGTTCCTGTCGCATGTTATAAGTTTGGCCCATTTTGTGCGTCAACGATGGCCCCAGCTACAGGTGGTTATTTGGGACGATCAATTGCGGCAAATGGCATTGAGTGAATTGCAAAACTCACAAATTGGCAGCTATGTGGAACCGATGATATGGGTTTATGCCAACGATATATATCGTTTCATACAGCCGCAACTGTGGAATACTTATGCCAAGATCTTTCCAACAGCCTGGGTGGCCTCCTCATATAAAGGAGCTTTCGGAGAGAGTCTTCTCATTCCCCCATTGCAGCAACATCTTGAGAATAATCTCCGCTGGTTGGCTGTTTTGGCAAAAGAAGGCGGACGTTTTGTTAAAGGATTACGTGGATTAGTTCTAACAGGATGGCAGCGATATGACCACTTTGCCACCCTCTGTGAGCTTTTGCCCGTGGCGATGCCAAGCCTAATGACTTCATTATCGACTGTCGCCAAGGGCTACTTTAGCACCAATCCCCGTGATAATGACCTATTACGGGTCCTACAGTGCGTCTTCCAACCAGATAGTCGGCGATCAGGGCATCCATGGTTGGAACTTCATCCGAATGCCCATCACAGTCAATTGTTTGTCGTATGCACTTATCCAGGACATCTGATCTTTAAATATGCCCTTCGGTTATATGGTAAGCTGCAGGAGATTTCCACCTATTTGCAACAAACGAGAGAGCATAGTGCTTGGCTTTCCGATTACAATGTGCGGCATAACTTTAGTTCGCCGCTCAGGGTTAGGGATCTAATCTTGCACACTCCCCGACTAATTGAGGAGATGCGTTCCATGGCTAGTGAAGCTCAGCAGCTAATGTGGGAGGTCTATGATGAGTATACGGTGTCAGAATTTGTCGAACAGCATATCTATCCCAAAATCGAAGCTTTGCATCGTCAATTAGAACTGGGGGAAATGCTTCTACAGCGGCGGACATGGCCACAGAGGCCACTTCCACTGACATTGAGGTTGCAAGAGGAGCTGCAGCCAAAACCACAAGACCATCAGCAGCCATAAAATGTCAATAGTTTGACTAGTGATCAATTAAAATGTTAACAAAGCGAATGCGCTTTTTCAATATCTCTGTTTCTTGCTTCTCTCATCAGAAATTAAAAAATTGTTTACACTTTTTCTATGTAGCGAAATAATATATACCATGTATAAAAAATACCAATTCCAAAAATATAGAGATACATATATGTATATATAAAATGTGTGTCGTAATGACTTTTAATTAAAATCTGGCATATTCCATTGAAAGGCGTATTATATAGCCGTCTGATTCGTGGACGAAATAAAAATAACGTTAACTTCAAAAGGACTAGTTCCTTTCTTAAGCCTTGTCGATATTTATCGATAGACTGTAGAGCTTTAACAGGACCAAAAAAGGACGAAGGACTGTGGAAATGGGGGGAGGAAAGGAAATCGATGAATGAACGAGAAAAGTGCAAAGCGTGGCATAACAAAAAGTTAATATTTTTATAGCTGAACTGAACAACTGAAAATATATTATTGAATCAAAATGGGAGTTACGGAAACACCAACAACAACGGCATCGGCTACAGGAGTGGCTGGAACAGAAGCAGCCAAGGAGGGCCAAACTATTCTAACCCTGGCCACATTCCAAGAGCTATTCAAGCCGGATATACAAATCGAAGCCTTTGAGGTATCTAATTAACTGGGGCAAGGAAGTGAAAATAACATGCAAATTTTAACGGATTTCTCTTGCACAGCTTGCTCAGGGATCCGACCGTGGTGACAACTATACAGCCGCATTATATCGCATCCATTTGAGGGGTGTCCAAATGGACCAGCATAAATGGGAAAAGAATGTCATTTGCAAGGTTATGCCAGAGAGTGTTGTCCAGCGGGAGGCGTATAAGAGTGATAAATTATTTCGGTGAGTCGCCAAACCATATTTACATTAAAATTTTATTCATTGCATATATTTCAGAAACGAAGTGCAGTTCTATACAGCTATAATGCCAGAGCTTATCAAATTTCAAGATAGTAAACTGTCCGCATCGTCCTCACTAGGCTTATTTCAGGCAATACCCCAATGTTATACTGCTAGGCATGATCTTTTAATAATGGGTTAGTATAGGAGAACATCCACCATCAGTGTCACCAATAGTAATCCTTTAATTTTGTTGCAGAGGATCTACGTGAGCGCGGCTTTCAAATGTCTGATCGGCACAAGGGACTTAGCATGGAGGAAACACAATCCGTCTTAAAGCAAGTCTCCCAGTTTCATGCGCTAAGTTTGGCCTACAAGTTTGAACATCCTCTGGAATTCACTAAGCTGAGTAGTCTAATCAGTGAGGGAATCTTTTGTACAGCGAATACGAGTTGGTATCGCAACTATTATGAACGTCTTACAAAGAATGCCATTAAAATGGTATCGGATGTCTTACCCTCGGACTCGAAATATGTAATGAAGTTCCGAAATTTCGCCGAAGAGGGAAATTTTTTTAGCCAAATGGTGAAATTGGCCAGTGCCCAGTCAAAATTATCGGCCATTTGTCATGGTGACTGTTGGGTTAATAATTTTCTCTATCGGTATGACCAAGAGGATCCACAGCATGTGCTAGAGGTGGCTTTAGTAGACTTCCAGCTAATACGCCACAGTTCGATAGCTCTGGATGTGGCAAATCTTTTATATTGCTGCACTACGAAAGAGATGAGGGATCTGGAGTTACAGTCATTATTAAAAATCTACACAGAGGAATTGTTTAAGTGGCTTGAGCTATTGTGCTCCAATTTACCGGATTATTGCAATACGCTAGAAAAGTTTCAGGATCTGTGAGTACTTTAAGTAAATCATATAGTCTTCTTTTAAACCCATATATATGAAATTTACAGCTTTGCCGCAGAACTGAAAACTTATGGGCGTTTCGCTTTGGGCCTGGCTTTGGACATTATTCCTATTAGTACTTGCTCATCTGAAGATGCTCCAGATATGTATTTGAATAGTCAGCAAACCCTAGAAGATGAAGGGGCACCCACTTTGAATTTTCCCCCCAACGATTTGTGTCGCCAAAAAATGTCCGAGATAGTCATTGATATGGTCGATGGCGACATGCTCTAGAGTTGGCTTGTTTCCAACTCCTAGAAAGGCATTTTGTCTAAAACACCAATTACTATAGAATCAGACTCCTGGTTGGACTCTTAACTTACTTAGTCATATGAAAATTTAGTAAAGAATTTTTGGAATCTTAATATTTTTTATGTTTAAACGTTTTGTTAAATTTATTTAAAACAGCCAAAAGTTCATTTTATGGGTAGATAAAGAAACCTTAAGATTAATGATTTCATAATTTGTTTGCATTAGCATGACGATATTTTTCTACCAATTGGCTTTACATCTATTTCATTGCAATGCTTTGGAGATATATTAATGGATTATTGTCATAATAGTTTATGTTAATATTCTTAGATGTATTCAACAGTATTTAGTATTTTATAAATGAATTAACTACTCCTTAGCTCATTCAGTACCCAGACAAAGACAATAGCTAATGCTTGTCCAGGTAGTAAGTAAAATGTGTTTTCGAACGATATTGTTTACAGAGAAAGCAATAAAACGATAAACAATAAGATTAATAGTCCGCCTTAGCTGTCCACGTGGCCTTATTGCTTAAAGCATCTTTATCGCAATTATTTCGCAGAAATCGAAGTCCAGCTTCAATGGAGCTCTCTAAGTCGCCTTGGGTCTTGTGACGCTTTGATGAAGATGGTTCTAAATCCAGCTCAGCTGGAGGCGGTATGGCAGCTCCATATTGAGCGGATGTGGATGCTTCGTTGTATTTTTCCTCCTCTGCTGTGGCAGCTAAATAATTGCGTCGCTGCATATGTTTCTCTCGTTTGGTGGAATGGAAATTTGAAAACTCGGCCTCACTCTGGTCATAAAGTGTCCGCAGAGGGGGAGGTAAACTAGTGAAGTTGGTTCGCTTCAGAGGAGCTGAGGAATCCATTTCTGTTGGAGGGGCAAATTCTTTTGGTCGTAAGGCACGCTGTTTCTCATTCCACTGCTCTTGCGACATTGGCAAACGTTCAGCCTTGTATTCCCAAGGAACCTCTTCATCTTGATCAAAGTTAGTATATTTGCTGTGGTCCTTTAAATCTTTCTTATCCCTATCCCAATCTCGTACATAATCTTTACGTATCTTTTCACGTTCGGCCTCTTCCTCTTCTCTCTTTTGAGCTTCTGCTTTCTGTTGCTTCGCGAGCTTCTCTTTTTTCCGTTCATCCTTTTTGTTTGATATCTCTGTTTCCTTGGCAACTTCGTCTTTGGAAATAGGAGGCAAGCCATTCCTAGCTCGTATACGGTTCTTGGCTGCCAATACACGATCTGCCACCATACTGTCTCTTTTGGCACGCATCTCTTCGCGTCGTTTTTGCTGCTCGGATGTGGTTTGACGTGCTTTTTCCAATTCGCGCTGTTGCTCCTTGCGCTCCTTTTCATCGGTGGAAAAGGCATAGTAGCCCACGCCGTGAGTCCGAGCCTCATCGAAGAATACGTCCTGATAATGAACGTCAGGCTTGTCAAAATTCTCTTGCTCCTTGCGCTCCCAATTCATACGCTGCTCATCATGTTTTGTCATTGTCGACAAGGCCTCACTAAAGACACTCTGGGCTGGTGCCGGAGGCTGAAAACTGGTTTCATTGTCTTCAGAATCTCCATTGTCTTGAGATGGCTTCATGGGAACGTTTATCAGCCAATTTGCTTTTGTTTGGTCCAGACGTTCGGGCATACTGTCGGCCAATTGCTTATCTCGAGTTTTGGCTTGCTTTAGTTCTTTTCGCAGACATTTTCTAGTTCTACCCAAGCAGTCCACATACTCCACCTCCTCCTCGTCATCTTCATCGTCATTATTGTTGTCACTGCTGCTGCTGCTACTCAGCCTCTCTCTATGCTGTGGCGTAAAAGGTTGTAATACTTCCTCTTCTTGTTTTTTCCGGTTGAACATCACCAGGCAATTATCATCAGAGTTAAGATTGCCGCCACTGCGACTCATTTTCTCATAGAATTTGCTCTTAGCCTCCAGCACCCGCCGGGACTTGGCCAATTGGGCATAATCCTCACTTTCATAGACAGTAGCTTCTTCGGAGCGGTTAACTTTTGTGTATTCACTGTCTTGTTTTTTTGACTTTGGCTTAAAGGCTTCCTTGGGCCTAAATTCGCTGGATGCAGCCTTTGTGGCCTTGGCCAGCTTAACCTCATGCTGCTTTCGTAATAATTCGGCTTTTAAACTAAGCAGCGAGGATAAGTTTACGTTTATTGCTTTGTTTGGGTCGTTCATTATTATTATTAGTGTTGTACATCGACAGTTTGCCATATTTATTCTTCAGTGTTGGAAGGAGTTTCATATCGATACATCGATGGCTACTTCTGGCAGTGCGATAAGCAAGTTTCGATTTGGCGCCCATTGCCAGTGAAAACTATCGACTGCAGTAAATTTGTTGTTTGGAGTATTTTATTAATTAATTTTCCAATTTCTTCGGCGGGAGAGCAAAGTTAAGTAATTCCAAAAAAAAAATGGACCGCGTTCAGTTGCATTGCACAGGTTTCACAGGTATAAAGTTTGCGTGACGTTGTGCTAATACTACACTACTCTACAATTTGGTGGTTTATTTTTAGAATGTTTCCGTCAACAAAAGTATGCTTCCGCCAAAGCGAAAAAAGTTGGCACATATGTTCGCTGCAACTGAAGGTCAAGGACATGAGCGAGATGCAAGTTGTGTGCGATTTCCACTTGTAAGTTTTTAAAAAAATGTATTAATGATGTTTTAGTTGTGTACATACACACACACACAAACGCATAAGAATCTCGCTCAGCTGGTCGGTATGTGTTGTAGGTGTGTGCTCTCTTCCGCTTTCTCTCTCGCTCTTGCTCTCATCGTTAACAAAGCTTCCACGTTTTAACGATATTATTTCGTTTTCAGTTTCTCTCTGTGGCGCAGTACGTTTGGAGGTGTTCCCTAATTTAATTTGTCGACGTTTTATTAGCACAACAAAGTCTGGAATATGTCGACAGCTGTTCAACCACCTCTACCTCCACCTCCACCACCATCTGCAGCAGCTGCTTCCGCAGGAAAGGGACTGCACTCCAAGCTGTACAATGGCATGATTGGAGCTGCCGATAAATTTGTGCCTGCCAAGCTGCGTCCTCTGTGGATGCATCCAGCTGGTGAGTGATACTCCAGCTGATCAAATAGGAAAATCCTAATCAATTGTTTTTAATGTAGGACCCAAAACTATTTTCTTCTGGGCTCCTGTATTCAAATGGGTGAGTTACCTGCAGACAGGTGGTTACATAATCTCGGACTACGTCTCGACCTTGGCAAAATTTTCATTATCGCCACTGACAGCCCAATACATACGCATAAGTATAAATCGAAAAGAGGCCATATACAAATCTGTGCGGGAACGATGCCACGATTATAAATATTTTTATTATTATTTGTTTATTCTGGCGCAACTTGTTTGCGACCAGTTTGAGCGTTATATACATAAGAGTATCACCCTGCGTGTGGGTGAAAAAATTTCTATAGTGACCAGTTTTTTTTTTGTTTTTGATAACAGTATATATTGTGGCATGACAGTGGGAATATTTCGGCATTATATTGATAATGAAAACGACTGATGTCGCTTAATTGTACGTTCGTTTGTTGTATGCAAAATCGAAACAGTTGCGACTCGAACAAATAACACTAGACTGTTGCGTTATGAGCGTGTATGCAAATTAAATTGTACTATCTAGATAAACTAGCGGACATTCTAATTTTAAACCCCATCTGTTTTTCAGGGTCTCGTTGCAGCCGGATTGAGTGACTTGGCAAGACCAGCCGACACAATTTCCGTTTCAGGATGCGCCGCTTTAGCTGCCACGGGAATCATTTGGTCTCGGTATTCTTTGGTAATCATACCAAAGAACTATAGTCTTTTTGCTGTGAATCTCTTTGTAGGCATAACGCAGGTGGTTCAACTGGCTCGAGCATACAACTACCAATTGGAACAGGATAAATTAAAAAAGGCGCAGACTCAGGAAGGAAAGCCGGCCTTAAAGCAGTAGATTTTTTGTGTATTAAATGGTGCTAGGTGCTATACATTATGTACATATGCATAGAGCGCACAACGAAAGCGTTTTGTAGACTAGTGGACGACCAGTTTTTTTGTGGTTTATTGCCTTATTAATGGAACGTGATTCTTATTGATTAAGTTTTGTAAATTTCTTTTGAGGCTTTAAAGTATGAATCATATTTTATTTACATGTAAACAAAGTTGCAAATAATTATAGTTTTTGTGACAAACAAATAACCTAACAAATAAATTTTAAGACTACAATATAGAAAATATGAACGATGGTGTTGATTCTGTTGATTACAGAAATGATGCTTAAGAAATGAGAACTACTGAGAACTATTCAGAGCGATAGATAACACACAATTTCTCTCGGTGGGACTGGAACATATGTCGATTATTTCATCAGATAAGCTGGGCCCAAACAACTCATACTAATTAGTATATTTTGTTTAGTTGCCTGTGAAAGCTTCATTGGAGCGGTCGACTTACTACTTTGGTTTATAAGCAACTATCTGGTAATTAACTTGATAATTCATAGGTGGACACTTATTGGGAAAATAAAATGTCACAAACGGGAGCGACGACTACCAGGATAGGCTTTTCGTCCAAGGTATACAATAGCATAATTGGAGCCGCCGATAAGCATGTTCCAGCCAAAATGCGTCCTCTATGGATGCATCCAGCAGGTATGTCGCGCATTAATCTGTCTTTGTTCTCCCTTTTTTAATTTCCCTTTTCCTAGGTCCCAAGACTATATTCTTCTGGGCACCTCTGTTTAAATGGGTACGTTACATAATCTTTGACAGCTCCACGACCTTCGCTAATATTCATTATCGCGTTTGATATAAAAATCTGTGTGTTAGTGTGCAGCTGCTTCTGTGATTAAAAGCAACAACTTGCATTGTTTTTGTTTTTTTATGATTATTATTTGTTTATTTATTTTGATACAACTTGTTGGGAATCAAACTCGAACTGTGTTGGTTCTGGCGAAGCACACGAGCGTTGACTCTGATGACTGATAACGACTATGACTAGCCAGATTCCATTGACGTCTATACCATAAAGATTGTTATAATCTTCATTATTTTCATTGCAGGGACTTGTAATAGCTGGTCTAAGTGATTTAACCCGTCCTGCGGATACAATATCTGCCAATGCTTGTGCTGCCTTGGGCCTGACAAATCTTATTTGGACCCGGTATTCGCTTGTGATTATTCCTAAGAACTATAGTTTGTTTGCAGTGAACCTTTTTGTAAGCATAACGCAATTAGTTCAGCTTGGTCGAGCTTACAACTATCAGTGGGAACAAAATAAACTGAAAGCCACCAAACAGGAGCAGTTAAAGGCCGAGCTGTAGAATGCAATGTAGCAAAGAATTAACAAATTATGCATTTAATGTCTGTTGTCGTAACGTTACTTTTAAAAAATAAACGTTTTTAGTTAAGAAAATAACGGTCACTCTAATTTTGGCTGAGCGGCCCGATAAACGATGAAATTTCCTCCATTTGGAGAAACATCGATATTAAATAAACTAACAGCTGTCTGCAAAGTGAGAAAAAAATACAATTGTTGAATAGTTTATAAATCAATTATTTCAAAATGAATCTAATCAGCGGCATTAAGTTATACATTGAGAAGATGTGCAGTGAGTCTGGCCCCGGCATGAAAATTATTTTGCTTGACAAGGATACGGTAGGTGGACGAAATCCAATGCTTCCATATCCCACTACCGAAAACAATCTGAATGGTTATATTTTCTCTACCGCAGACTAGTATTATTTCAATGGCATTTAGTCAATCGGACATGCTGCAGCGCGAAGTATACCTATTCGAGCTTCTTGACTCTGTGCGTTCGAATGAACGACTGAAGTATTTGAAATGTATTGTCTTCGTCCGCCCCACAAAACAGAATATCCAGTTTCTAGCTAATGAACTCCGTAATCCCAGATATAGCGCTTATTACATATGTAAGTGATTATCCATTCCAATTATCACAGGCTAATCTACAAGATCTATTCTGCAGATTTTAGCAATATCATACCAAGAACGGACATCAAGTATTTGGCTGAATGCGATGAATCAGAGTCAGTAAGAGAGGTTAAAGAGCTCTATGCGGATTACTTGTGCGTCAATCCTAATCTATTCTCACTTAACATTCCCCATTGCATGGCTAATTTGAATTGGCTGCCAGATGCATTAACCCGTAGCATGCAGGGCATAACAGCTGTTTTGCTCTCTCTGAAATTGAACCCCGTAATACGATATCGTGCTGGCTCACAAGCGGCCCAATTACTGGCGAAAATGATCTATGACCAAATTACCAAAGAGTCCACTCTTTTCGACTTTAGGTCGAATGTGGATGGTGCTGCTCCTCCATTACTGTTGGTATTGGATCGACGAGACGATCCAGTGACCCCATTGCTGCATCAGTGGACTTATCAGGCGATGGTGCACGAGCTTTTGCAGATAAGAAATAACCGAGTAGACCTTTCCGGTCGTCCCAATGTGCCCAAGGACTTCAAGGAATTAGTCCTATCTGGCGATCAAGAAGATTTCTATGGAAATAATATGTATGCAAACTATGGTGAGATTGGCTCTACCATTAAACAGTTAATGGAGGAGTTCCAGCGCAAGGCCAATGATCATAAAAAAGTGGAAAGCATAGCTGATATGAAGAACTTTATTGAATCGTATCCCCAGTTCAAAAAAATGTCAGGCACGGTACAGAAGCATCTGTGTATTATTGGAGAATTATCAGCGATATCGAATAAGCGCAACCTCTTTGAGATATCTGAGCTGGAACAGGAAATGGCCTGCAAAGCTGAGCATTCAGCCCAGTTGCAGCGTATTAAGAAGCTTATAGCCGACGACCGGGTAACCATTGAAGACGCCCTTAAGCTGGTATGTCTCTATGCCTTGCGCTACGAACGACATGCCAACTGTGACACCTCTAGCCTGTTACAAATTATTAAAACGCGCGGTGGATGTCCGCAAATTGTGCCTGCTCTGATAGAATATGCTGGCACACATGTACGTCAGGGAGATCTCTTCAATATGGTGCGCATTACGGATGCGGTCAAGTTGACGAGAAATCTTATTAAGGGACTGAAAGGGGTAGAAAATGTCTTCACCCAGCATACTCCCCTACTTAAAGAGACTTTAGAGGATGTTTTCAAAGGACGCGAACTGGATCCTGTCTATCCAGCCATAAATTCAGAGCTTGTGCCATTCCGTAGGCCTCCACAAGAGGTGATTGTCTTCATCATTGGCGGCGCCACCTATGAAGAAGCGCTGGCTGTCCATCAGCTAAACAATGCTGGCTACAAAATAATTTTAGGTGGCACCACCATACACAATTCCCAGTCCTTCATCAACGAAGTCCTAAGCGCTACCAATGGCATACAGTTTAAGCATACCAAATCAATGATTAAATACTGCTCCACCGACAATCTGTAGAGTGGAGAGTAAGAACAGATAACTACCAAACTTTATTGTTAACTATTTATGATCCAATGTACATCTAGACGTATGTACTTATTTATGTGCAAATTGTAACCATCATAATTATTTTAAGTTTACTGCTGTTATACTATTTACAAAACATATACCCCCATGTAATACATACATATACAAAGATAACTTATATATAACTTATATTAATATTAATTCCATGGAGAACCATGGCAACAAAATTTCCGTTGGTAACCCAAGGAGGGTGGGTTTTTAAGAAATCAACAACTCCTAATTGCTTCTTTTATTAAAACATAATCATGTCAAGTACCTATTTTAATGAGATTTGGCATCAGGCTCAACATGAATGCGAATTGTTAAGTACAATCGACTATGAGCGTCAGCATCAGGACTTGGACACAACAGTAGGATCGATTAATGCGACTGTGGGATCTGTAGCAGCTGATGCAGATGCCAAGGCTCTGCTCCAGGCAAGTCTTTATGAGTTCTATTTGCGTTATATTTGCCTGAGCAATCGATTAGAGGATGTCTACGATAATGTGAGTATTTGTGTAGTCTAATCCTGTTGAATCTAATGGATCCTTCTCTTGGTTCAGATGATACAACCGCAAAAGCGGCAACTGGTGCGAAAGCTCTTGGATGCCTGTTTGGGTCGTGTGATAGAGCTCAAACATGATTTGGTTAATATTGACTTGATGGAGTTTAGCTACAATGATGATGTGGTCGAGCGATTGCGTCTAACCCCTATGGATACGGAATTAAAGATTCCAAGATATTTTTTACGTGAACGAGAACAGGAATTGGAATTCCGTAAACGGGCAATGCACGAAATCCTTTTGAAGTTGGGTTGGCTGGAGGAGCACGAGATGGAGGAGACGGTGACAACGGAAATTGAGGCCATTCGGTTGCTCCAGATGCATGAGAGAGCCCGACAGGGTCGTCTGCGGGCGCACTTTATGAAGGAGATTCGTATACTAAAGGAGAAGGGCAAGTCGGAAGAGCGTAGCGAAAAGGAAAGGAGTGATTCCGGACTACTGGCGGCTATGAAAATACAAAAGATGTGGCGTGGACACACAGCACGACGTATAACGCGGCGCCGAAAGATGGAAGAGATGATTTTAATTGGAATGCTGCCACCACCGGCTGCAGTAGTCAGGGAGCGAGCCGAGAAGCTTGAGAAATTACAGCACAACGAGAAGCGCTACGAAGCCCAAGTTGTGTATGCAGAGCAGTACGAGGCACGGCAAAGGGTTTTACTAGAGGAGATCAGGCAGAAACATGGAGCATCCATAAAAGAAGACATTGCCGATGAGATTCGTGCTTGGATCAAGGATTGTTATGAAAAAACAGGCAAGCTACCAGATTTTCCCTCTGAAGATCAGGGCGGCTCTTTGCACATCTTTAGCAGACCTGGAACAGAGAGCGAGCATAGTAGGTCTTCGGCACGATCATCAAAGGAATCGCGAAAAACAAAAGATAAATCGAAGTCGCCGGCCCGCAGTGGAGACTTAAACGTAAACGAGAACCAAGAGGAAGAAATAAGCTTTCAACCGGCTCCCTCAGTAGTCCTGCCCGACATCCGTGCGGAAATTGATCTGTAAGTATACCTTTTAGGTACCATAAAGCATTTATTTAGCAAACCTTTGGCCCTATTTAACAGCTTTAATGACACTTGGCGAGACAAAGACGAGACGGGTGTGATCAGCCAGGCAGCATATGAGGATATGATTTACTCTGACAAATATCAAGAAGTTGAATTGGAATTCAGACGGGCCGTTGACGATGTGATGCGTCAGGAGATCGAATTGCTCCAAACGGCTGTGGGTAAGAAGATTAAGAAAAGCAGCAAAAAGACGCGACGTTCCGGCAAGAAGAACAAAAAGAAAAAGGAGAAGGATTTGACTCCAGATCGTACCACTGAATCGCTATATGAGGAGTTGGTGACCAATGGCATCATTCGCAAATATCCTGAGATAAACCTAAAGCAATTCCTCGGAGACAAGGCCCTAACTGCTCGAAACGGAACCAATCCATCGCCAGGGGATATACGTCAGATTCTCACCGAGTACTGTATCCTACCAATGGGGTCGGAAGCAATACATAATTCCACCCCATTAATACGGTCTGTATTGCTGGCCGGTCCACGAGGATCGGGAAAGAAGGCACTTCTACATGCCATTTGTACTGAAGTGGGTGCTGTTCTTTTTGATCTGACACCTGCAAACATTGTGGGCAAATATCCTGGCAAATCTGGTCTGATCATGCTGATTCATTTGGTGCTTAAGGTCTCACGACTGCTGCAACCAGCAGTCGTCTACATGGGCGATGCAGAGCGTCCGTTTATGAAGAAAATTCCGAAAACAGATCGCACTGATCCCAAACGTCTAAAAAAGGATTTGCCCAAGCTAATTAAAAACATTGCTCCCGAAGATCGCGTCATTTTCGTGGGTACAACAAATCTACCTTGGGAAGCCGATCAAAAACTTCTTCAATCTGTTTATAACCGATTCATTTATATACCACGTCCGGATTATGGTGCCATGTCGCAAGCTTGGAAGATATTGCTTCAGTAAGCAAAGCATACAACGATTCCAATTTCAAGTCTTTTCATTGTTCTGTCATTACAGGCAGTATTCTGGAGGCCAGTCTAATTTAGATACCAGTGCTATGGCGAAAATTTCTGATGGCTATACTATTGGATCCATTGATGCGTGTCTCAAAGAAGTGATGACATGCAAACGCAAACTTCAATTGCGAACTCAGCCGTTGACCAATGCTGAACTAATTAATGTTCTTTGGTAAGTAGTTTACATGTTTCATTCCATTTCTCTATTGATAATTTTCCCGTAAAGCTCTCGCGATCCCGTTTATCGCGAGGAGGAAGAAGCGTTTGAGTCGTGGTGGTCAAAAACGCCGCTGGGTCGTCGGCGTCAAAGATTTCTAGAACTGGAAGAAGAGCGCCTCATCGAGGAGCAGGCCCAGGCAGCCAAGCAGGGAAATGGCAACAAAAAGAAAGGACAAAACTGATTTCTATGGCAATTTAGTATTCCGATTTGCTATTTCAGCTTATAAATAAATTGCTTATTACCACATTTACAGTGCAGTGTATGAACATTAAGCAGAAGTGGTTCCTCTGTCTCTAACAGACCACGTAGGTCGTTCAACTTTTCCTCGAGTACACTTTCATGATCGCCGACACACCAAAGTAGACTAACGTGAAATGAAGGTGGATCATAGAATTGCGGCAAGCGATAGTCCAGCATCACCTGATCAATTGGCTTTAGGATCAAACACAGTTTCTCCTTGTATGCTGCATTCACTTCCACTGCTATAAATGTCCGAGTGCGTTCCTCATTTGTGTAGATACGGAGATCCTGTAGGCAAGCGAAGAAGCCGCACTGGTTCTCTAGGGAATCCTTTAAAGATCTAGAGAACTCTTCGATCTGATGATGCTGCAGGACAATAGTTCTACTAAGGCTCAAATGAAAGGGTAGTGCGTTGGGCTGCATGTCCAACTGCAGTGGTTCCAGAAGGGACAAGGCTGCACTTTGAAAATCCTCCAGTTGTTCGACACAGGTCTCTACCGGCACATAGACATAGGTAGCCCAATTTCCACGCTCATGTTTAAAGCTTCGTATACGTCCGCCATGACAATCCGGATTGTCCTCGGCTTCATCACTATCCTGCTGATGTAGTCTGACCAGTTTGGGTCCTAATAAGGTAGCAGCTGTAGGCAGAGCTGGTCGAGATCTTGGCGCGATTAAAATGCAGTAAATTGGCAGAGAAATTTAGTTACCTCTTTACATTGGTTTGTTGTCTTCTACTAGGTTGGATTTCTTTGTCTTCCGAACTGGAGCTGGAGCTGCTCAGGCCATAGTCCACAAGGGCCATGTTTGTTGATTAAAGACACCAAATTTGTATCATACACTTTAACCACTGTTTGGTATATCGATAAGTATCGTTTGGGATTACGGTCACACTTTGACACTGTCACAAAAATCCAAATTCAGATTGGGTTAAAAATCAGCTCTTCAAATATATAGATTTTTTTGACTTGGAAACGATGCCAGAACACTGTTAACACCAAGCAGCAGCTAACAATAATCCAAAAGAAAATACAAATAAAATGGATATGCAATTAGGGGCCATGCTGCATGTCTACAAGGGCGAGTGGGGCTTGCCGTCAATTGATTATGAATGTTTGCGTGCTCTGGTAAGTTCAATTGCATCATACGCTCACACATTGCTTATATATTTCATTGTTATCATTATATTTACATGTCTTATCAGTGCCTGCTCCGGTTCACCCGTTGCCCGATGGATGTGGAGACCAACGCGAATCCTTTACGCTCGGGAGCCGGCAAACTGCCATATCTGCAAGTAGGCAACGAAAAGTTTGTAGGCTACAGGCAGATAAAGCGCGTGCTTGATCTTGAGGTGAGCGCAGAAAAAGTGCCGGGTGAATAAACTTAAAGACGCTGATGATCTATTTTTGGCATCTCTTTCAGGGCTATCCCATTGATGTGCGTTTAAATGCGAAACAGAAGCACCTTTCCACCACATACGCCGATTGGGTTTTTACACATCTTCATGCCTACTACCATTACTTCCTTTTTGGTGAGCCGAATAACTATGATACGGTCACACGTGGGCTATATGCCAAGCGAACGCCATTCCCGTTCAATTTCTATTATCCCGCCACGTATCAACGGGAAGCTATCGATGTGGTTCAGGTTTTAGGAGGGTTCGACATCAACGACAAAATTGAAAAACACGAGACAGAATATGTAAGAAGTTTTGAATTTTTTTTTTTTGTATTCTCATTGTGAGTAATAATGTTTATCTTCTAGTTGGTAATGAATGCCAAAAAATGTGTTAATCTGCTGTCCAACAAGTTAGGCAGAAAGGTCTGGTTCTTTGGCGATACGTACAGTGAATTGGATGCCATTGTCTATAGTTATTTGGCCATCATCTTTAAGATTACACTGCCCAACAACCCGCTGCAGAATCATATTAAAGGTTGCAGCAACCTGGTGAATTTCATTAATCGCATTACCAGGGATATATTTCGAAATGAGGGTTATAGTTCCACCAAACTCACAAAGACTGCCAATACCACGGATGACACACTGACGCCGTCGGAGCGTAAATTTCTCGAGTCTGAGCTAAATACCAAAATTGTGGCTGGTGTCGGAGCCATCCTGGCGATGGGTGCGTTTGCAGCATGGCGTGGGGTTTACAATCAGGTAGGAGAACGATTATTCATACATCATTCTTAGTATAAGTTAATACAACAGTCGCTGCATTAGTTTTGGCTGCATGTGTTCATCTGGCTTCAAACCTTGTACAAAATGTCTAGATAGATAAATTTTGGCATTAAATCCGATTGGTCTCATCCCTTGCAGCTAACAACACGCTCATCCGGCGATTATGATGGCATTGACTATGAGGATGATGAGTTGGAGGAGGGCCTGGATTAGTTTGCACGTCTATCCATATAAATTTCTAAGCAGCATGTAAAAAGTCCATTTATATTTTGAGAAAACAAAATGCACAACATACATATAAAACAAAAAAAAAATTAAAATCGTGTAAATTGGATATATGTATAATAGTTACCTTAAATGCAAAATATTTTATGTGATGAACGGATACGTTTTTTAAATTGTCCTAATGTGGAAAAATGTTTTAAAAATGAAGCCACTAAAGCATTATTAATGTATTTAAAAAAAATATGTATTTTTTTTAAGAAAAGTGAAGAGCAATTTGAATTTAAATCTGTATGGATATATTTTCAAGGCAAACGTTAATCCGCTAAACCAATAATCGTTGTTATAAATTAGAAACCTGTTTTATATTTTCCTTGGTTGACCAAACTGTGTTTTTGATCTTTATACTAAATTTAGAGTAATCCTTGGCAATCTCTAGTTAAAAGACACATCTGGCAGTTAAATATTTGGTTGCACAAGTTGTTTGTATTTGTTTTTGATCCTATAATTACGTACATTAGGCTTAAACTAAATTTCGAAATCTGGTTGTTAAGTTAGTTAAAGGAGAGGATGTTAAAAACTACAATGGAATAGGTATATTAGATGAATTATTAGCTGATAGCAGTACATTCTCATCTCATGTTTTTAGAGCATCTTGCAGTTTTCGTCTTGCCACACTGACCCGATCCTCCTGCTTTCGTATATCATCCTCGGAGATGATTACTGCATGCATCAGGGGTTGCTCGGGATTCATAAAGGCCATGGCGTTTTTGGTTAACTCAGCCTTGGTTGAGCTCTGACCATGAACTCCGGCGTTGAGCATATGCAGGGCAGTGGCCACTGATTGTAGAACGGTCTGTTCATTAACGTTGGGGCCCACAGTGCGTATGGTTTTGGGCAATGTAATGTCATCCAGCTCTTCGCCATTGTCATGACAAGCACGCAACCGTTCTAAACGTTTCTCCCAAAACAATTGCTTGGGTTTCTCCTGTGCGCCGTGTTTGGCATCATGTTTCACTTTGTTGGATTCCTGGTTGTGATTCCTAATTGCTGTCACGGGTTGCTTGAAAATAGAGGCAGTCTGCCGTATGGGCGGCACCAAAGAGACATCTGTGCGTAGGGCACGACTGGAAAATGGATGGGATTGATGACATTAAGATGACTTGATATGTGAATATAAATTCAGTATTCATACACATACACAACAAAAACATAGAAAAAGAGAAAAATAACATGCAGAAGTTCAGAAACAACTATGGCACAGAGTTACAGCGAAATATGAGGTTGATGGCCGATTTATGGTGTGATTTTCCAATTTTCAGAATCATAAACGCATTTTTATATACACAAACTAATATCTGTATATACAAATCTATGTGTTTAATGATGGTTGTTGGTCCAAATTATTTGAATCTGGACATTTTAATTTGGCATCGAAATTTTATGTTTGTTTTGTTTTCTTTGCTTGCTGCGGACTCTGTTGCCTGTTAAAAAAGAGGCTACAGACAAACATTTGACATGCAGGAGAGATCGAGCTTCGAGCCAAGGACAACTCATCCATCTTGGCTCTACCTGAGTTCCAAATGCTGTTGCTGTTGCTGCTGTCGCAGATTTGAAGAAGAGTTAGATGCAGTGATGACAGTACAGCCTTGTGCTTGGCCAATTAAATCCTTTTCGAAGACCACATCCTTATCCATTCCTTGTAAGACCTGTGGCTGGCCTCTAGAATATTTTCGTTTCAGTGCATTGGCAGATCCTCTTCCACTGGGTAGTGGAGGCATGGCACTGCAACGGTACAGCGATATTGATGGCGACGGTAAATAGCGTTGCTGCTGCTGCACCATTTTGCCCGATTGGAAATCAAAATTTCCAATATCAAACATTTCGCTGCCTAACTGACGGGCTAATTGCGGTTTGCTTTCAATTCGCTTGCCTGTGGGACTGTTTAAACAGCAACATATTTGTGGACGGTGGCAATCGTGAGGTGGAGGTGGTAATGGTGACGGAGTCGGGGGTGTTGTATGTATACATATGTACAAAGTTGTGGGTTTGTGTGAGTGTCGCGTATTGTGTGTATGTGTGTAACAGAAAAGTGAAAGTGATTAAAAGTATCTTTGCAATATCCTATTCTGGAGATAACGTGCTTGATCGGTTTTATCATTAAGCTGGAGTCCTAGTCGATGTCCTTACCTGTAGTAAAAGACATCCACTTTGTTGTTATTATTATTGGGTGCACTGCTGCTGTTCGCCGATTTGCGTACTTCTTCACGCTGCCAACCCTTTGGCAAAGCAGTGCAATCGACGCGTTTGCGTTCAATCGTTACGCTTGGGTTCAATTGCATACTTATGATTAAATTTAATATTTTATTTAGTTCAACCTATGATAAAAAAAAAAAATTCAGCGTCTGAGGTCTGTCTTATTAACACTGAACATTTTGCAGTGTTAGTTAAGGTTAAAGTTTATCGGGGAGTTATCGTTTGATTGTCAATAGAGTTGGCAGCACTGTTTGCCCAAGACCCGTAAGAAAAAAGCAACGTAAGAAAATTTTTCCCATTTTCACCTGCATTTTGGACTGACTCACAAATTAACTTGGTCTTGGAAAGAAGCATGTAATTCATTGTTATAGTCCACATTGTCCAGCAACTAAAATAAATAATATCCTCCGAAAGCAAGAGGCAATCCGCTTAAATAGGAATTCGAAAGCCGTTCAATAACAAGTGGCAGTGTCCAGCAGCAGCTGGAAAAGAGGTTTAAAATGTCATCTTCGGCCATATTCGTACTGGATGTAAAGGGCAAGGTGTTGATATCGCGTAATTATCGCGGGGACAACATCGACATGGCAGTAATTGATAAATTTATGCCTCTTCTTATGGAGCGCGAAGAGGAGGGACTTGTCACGCCCATACTCCAGACTGCGGAGACAACGTTCGCCTACATTAAGACCAACAATCTGTACATTGTGTCTACCACACCGCGAAATAAGAATGTGAATATTGCCCTGGTCTTTGTATTTTTGCACAAGATTGCCCAAGTATTTGTGGAGTACTTTAAAGAGCTAGAGGAGGAGTCTATTCGGGACAATTTTGTGATTATCTACGAGCTGCTTGATGAGCTCATTGATTTCGGCTACCCCCAGACGACGGATTCAAAAATTCTTCAGGAGTATATCACACAAGAGGGTCACAAACTAGAATTACAGCCGCGAATTCCCGTGGCAGTTACCAACGCCGTGTCTTGGCGCTCAGAGGGAATAAAGTACAGGAAAAATGAAGTTTTCTTGGATGTCATTGAATCGGTTAATCTACTGGCCAACGCTAACGGCAATGTGCTGCGCAGTGAGATTGTAGGAGCTATTAAAATGCGAGTTTACTTGTCAGGGATGCCGGAATTGCGTTTGGGTCTGAACGACAAAGTGCTGTTTGAAAGCACTGGACGCGGCAAGTCCAAGTCAGTGGAGCTAGAGGACGTCAAATTCCACCAATGTGTGCGACTGTCGAGATTTGAGAATGACCGCACTATTTCATTCATACCCCCAGACGGTGAATTCGAGCTTATGTCGTATCGCCTGAACACGCATGTAAGTCTGTCAATCATATTTTGCAAAAACTAAACTCTATCTACTACTATTATTTGACAGGTGAAGCCATTGATTTGGATCGAATCAGTAATCGAGCGTCATGCTCATTCCCGGGTGGAGTATATGATTAAGGCAAAATCTCAATTTAAACGTCGTTCGACGGCCAATAATGTGGAAATTGTCATACCAGTGCCGGCTGATGCTGATTCACCGAAATTTAAGACCACCATCGGAAGCTGCAAATATGCTCCCGAGCAAAATGCCATTATTTGGACGATCAAGTCCTTTCCCGGTGGCAAGGAATATCTAATGCGTGCACATTTCGGTTTGCCCAGCGTTGAAAGCGAGGATAATACGGAAGGTAAACCCCCGATTCAGGTACGCTTCGAAATACCATATTTCACGACATCGGGTATTCAGGTGCGCTATCTCAAGATTATCGAGAAAAGTGGATATCAAGCGCTTCCCTGGGTGCGCTACATCACGCAAAACGGTGACTATCAATTGCGTACCAACTGAGAGATGCGAGATAAGATATAAGGTAAAATCAAAGAAAATATTATAGAAGTGGTAACGTAGACAAGTGAGATAGCCCCAACCGCCTACGCCCATCATTCCAGCCAAGCTTCAGCGAACGATCCTTGTTTTAGTATGTTTTTTAAAAATAACTTCAGAGTCAAGTTCAGAGGTCCTTTACGGAATATCACACATAGTGCACGCCCCTGAGTTGAGTTAAGTCGAAAGTATATAATTATATATTTGTATTTGTATTGTTTTTTCCACATTATCTATTATTCTCTGTAAATCAAATAAAAAGCAAATAAATTTTACCAATTTTCACCAAATAACTCGCACATTAAAGATCTCTTTTTTCTGGCCGTTGTATGATATATATGTATAAAACTTTCTGCATATTGTAGGTTTCCACGGCAAGGACGAATTGATTTCGGAAATGTAACTTTGTATTGCGTTTAATTTAAAACATTTTGGTTTTTTGAACATTAGTTGTTTACAACAAATTAAAGATTGGGGTTGGACCCACACAGAAACTATTGTTTAAGCTTAAAGTTAATAAATGCACTTTCGATCGAGTCTCTCGGTTAACATCTTTTTGGATTTCCTCAATTATTGCTTGAAATCTTTCAGGGGGTATGCGTCCTTATGGTCCGCAATGTGCTGCTCCAGTTCCTTACGTTGCTGCAGTAAATGTTCAGGCATCTCTGCATAAACATCCTCAAACATCTCTCGCCAATTTGGCTTAAGTTTCTTTTCAGAAACTGAAATTTGCTTGAGAACCTGTTTACGGACATTCTTAATAAACTCGGTCTCTTCTTCCTCATTAAACCAGCCCTTATGGACCATATATCGTTTTAATTTTGAAATCGGATGCTCTACAGAGTTCCAAACTTCAATTTCCTCCGCCGGACGATATGCAGTGGAATCATCCGAGGTCGAATGGTGTCCCACACGATAGGCGAGTGCTTCAAAGAGAATTGGTTTATTCTCTCGAAGGACATATTCACGGGCTGCTTTCATGGCATTATAGACTGCAAAGACGTCGGTGCCGTCCACTCGAATAGTCGTTATTCCATATCCGGCTGGTCCACGTCCAGCTATACCATCGCCTCGATACTGCTCTCGAGATGGTGTAGATATAGCAAATCCATTGTTACGACTAGAAGAGGAACGCAGATTTGTGAGAGGAGAATGACACTAATGGAATTAAGATAAACCAACCAGAAAAGTATGACGGGACAACTTAGCGTTGCGGCAAAATTAAAGGCAGCATGTGCGTCACCCTCAGAGGCTGCTCCTTCACCAAAGTAACAGACAACACAGGCATCATTGTCTGGACGACGTTTTAGGGCATAAGCTGCCCCAACGGCCTGTGGCATCTGAGTGGCTGAAGCACATTAATATTTAGCTTTACTCATTTAAAGAAGTGTTCGATTATCTGATCTTACACAATGGACTAGAGATGGTGACAAAATTCAGCTCCTTGGATCCATAGTGTACTGGCATCTGCTTGCCTCTGCCCATGTCATCATCATTGCCGTAACATTGATCAATAAATTGGTCGATACGGAATCCTCGCCACACCAACACTCCAGCCTCACGATATTGGCCGTAAATAATGTCCCTCAACTCTAAGGCAGCCGCACTACCTATATGAGAAGCCTCCTCTCCGAAATTGGTCATATAAAAAGAGATACGACCCTGTCTTTGGGATTCATACAGAATCTTGTCCATGGTATTTAAAAGCAGCATGTCGCGAAACATTTTCTCAACCACCTCCTTTTCCAGTTTAGGATCTTGGCTTTCTTCGATGATGTAGCCATCGCTATTCATTACTCGATAAATTGGTATAGGTGCGAAATCCTCGGGCTGAGTTAACTTTAACGTGTTGACAAATGGAGCGTTGGCTCCAGGAAACTGGGCAGACGGTACTGAGGTGTAAGATCGCTGGAAATGCGTCTTAGCAGCCGCTGTCGTTGGCCAAAGCTGAAAGTAGAACAATTAACTCAAACTATTCAAACTCAATTGATCTATTTACCAACCAGTTTAATATTCTGTCGCCTTCCCAGTACTTGAAATAGTGTCATACTCTTTTGAATTAACGCCATAATGAGAAACAAAAATATTGAAATAACAGTAACAACTAAATTCAATGGAGATTAAAAACAAAACTGCGGTTGTCAGCTGATTACGCAACAGGTATTAGGGTGGCAAACACAACAGTGAATAGTCTATCGATAAGTATAATTTCGGTGAGGCCAAATTGCTTTATCGTCACTCTGGTCACACTGTCGCTTACTCATTGCGGAAAACGTGAGAATCGAAAAAAAGTTTAAGTTGCCGCCTGTCTGTGAGGAAATCAATTGTTTTAGAGAATATTAGATCGAAAAGGGCAACTACCATCACACAAATATGGTAAGTTAGCTTGTAAATAAACGTTTAAGGGTAAAATTAAGTCGATTTATGCTATTGCCGGCGAGTCAAATGCGAATTAGTACATAACCTGCAAAGAAGCTTCTAGCAAAGCCGAAGCCGCGGACATCTGCTGCAGATGCTGACTAATAAGGCTTTCTCAACTTTTGCATTCCACAGCAACCACAAATTGTGCTCCTGAAGGAGGGAACCGACACGTCCCAGGGCAAGCCGCAGTTGGTGTCCAACATCAATGCCTGCCAGTCGATAGTGGATGCCGTTCGGACCACTTTGGGTCCTCGGGGTATGGACAAGCTGATTGTTGACGCTCAGGGCAAGGCCACAATCTCCAATGATGGTGCCACCATAATGAAGCTTCTGGAGATTGTGCACCCGGCAGCAAAAACATTGGTAGACATTGCCAAGTCACAAGATGCTGAGGTATGTAATGAACAGGCACGTGATATATTAGAGTTTGGTTTAAACTTTCACATATAGGTGGGTGATGGTACAACTTCAGTGGTTCTGCTGGCCGGAGAGTTCCTCAAGCAGGTGAAACCATTTGTAGAAGAGGGTGTCCATCCTCGTGTGGTGATTAAGGCCATCCGAAAAGCTCTCCAGCTTTGCATGGATAAGATTAACGAAATGGCTGTTCGCATTGAAAAACAGTCTAAGAGCGAGCAACGTGCTCTGCTCGAAAAATGTGCCGCCACAGCCATGTCTTCGAAATTGATCCACCAACAGAAGGATTTCTTCTCCAAAATAGTCGTGGATGCCGTTCTTTCCCTAGATGAGTTGCTGCCCCTTAATATGATTGGCATTAAGAAGGTAACGGGCGGATCTCTCGAAGAATCCCAGTTGGTGTCGGGTGTAGCTTTCAAAAAGACCTTTTCCTATGCTGGCTTTGAGATGGCCCCCAAAGCCTATGAGAAGTGCAAGATTGCCTTGCTCAACATTGAATTGGAGCTGAAGGCAGAACGGGATAATGCCGAGATACGAGTGAACAACGTCAAGGAATACCAGAAGGTGGTAGATGCCGAGTGGCAAATCCTCTACAACAAATTGGCCAAAATCCATGAGTCTGGTGCAAATGTAGTGTTGTCCAAGCTCCCCATTGGTGATGTGGCTACACAGTATTTCGCAGATCGAAATATTTTCTGCGCAGGCCGTGTGCCCGAAGAGGATCTCAAGCGTACAATGAAGGCCTGTGGTGGAGCTGTGATGACCACAGCCAATGACATTAATGCCAATGTTCTTGGCTTGTGCGACCATTTCGAGGAGCGCCAGGTGGGCGGTGAACGTTTCAACCTCTTCCAAGGTGAGCATTACACATCATCAATATTTCCGTACGAGATCTAAACACTATGTTTATATCTTTCTAGGTTGTCCAAATGCCAAGACCAGTACTCTAATTCTACGCGGCGGAGCAGAACAGTTCTTGGAGGAAACTGAACGTTCTCTGCACGATGCCATTATGATTGTGCGCCGGACCATTAAACACGACTCGGTCGTGGCCGGTGGTGGAGCCATTGAAATGGAATTGTCTAAGCTCTTGCGTGACTACTCGCGTACCATTGCGGGCAAGGAGCAGTTGCTTATTGCGGCTATTGCTAAGGGTTTAGAGATTATACCACGTCAGCTGTGCGACAATGCCGGCTTCGATGCTACAAACATTCTAAATAAGTTGCGCCAGAAACATGCCCAAGGTAAGTCCCACCGCAGTTCATATTTTATTTATCTTATGTTTGACTTCTTCAAACCACTCTTTATTGAAAATACATTCATTTTTTAACAATTTGGTCGTGCCACAATTGAAAGCAAGGTTCTGGGCACAGACCTGGCTTGTCTGGGCACGAGTTACACATGAATTTGGTAAACTGCAGCATTCCACCTTTGTGACAATGCCGACAATTCTTTCGTGCTGGTTTGCCATGTTGCTCAATAGGAATCATTTCGTGTCGGCTGCTCAATTCAGGTGATACTAGCTTCCTTTTTTGTCCCCAGTTTTATTCGATATAGGATTCTTTTCTTTTTCTTGGACAGAAGTGGTTGTTGTTGTTTGTACTTCCTTAAGTAGCGATTTCATAATAGCCACACGAAATTCCTTATAGGTCTTGGCCCCTTCTCGCATAGATTGGCCATGAGCAACGTACAGAAGATATGAATTGTGGACCATTAGATTAATTAAAAAAATTAACAATTTCCTATCCCACTCATGCGAAGTCCAACCAGGTTGATAGCGAATTAATTGTTCTCGGCTTTGCTGTAAGTTTGGACGAAGTTGCCAGTCCAATTCCTGAATAAGCTTCGGCTTGGCTTGATTTTTTTGCATAGACATTTCCTTGGCATAGATTGCTAGGCAGTCGGAGCTAAAGAAATAAACAGTCTTTTGCCGGCGTCGCCACTTGGCCATCATAAGAGGTTGTTCCTGGGCATATTTGGTACCAATGCTATTCGGTTCCAGTTGCTGATGAACCAAAGCTTTGCTATTCCCGTAACGATTTCTGTCCAGGAGACCAGTGCAATAGGTCTTTATTTTGGCCAACTCCTGGGCGAGGCCGAAACTGCCATAAAACTTGGACACATACAAAGTCCGCCCCTCCTGACCATAATCCTGAACTAGCTTTAGAGCCAATTCATTGCGGCGTTCCACCAATTGACGAGAATTCCGCATCCAAGTGGTTGCCTGGGATTTGGACAGAATCTCTGGCAGGATTCTTATTATCAAGCCGTTCTGTTCGGTCAACATGTGTAGCATTAATGAGTTGGCACGAAACTTTTCTGGTAAATCTTGATAATAGTTGAACTTGCCTTTCCATAGTATTAACGGGTCGTTAAGCACCATCTGCTGCCCACATACATACAGCTCTGACATAATATTGTTAAAGTATTCGATCAATGGATTAGCATCACCTACTTCTTCTCCGTTTTTCTTTTTGGCGAAAAGATCAAAGTTGAGCGCCTGCATTAGTTCTTGAAATCTCGTCAAACTCATCTTGTCTTGGAATCCCGTAAAACCGTGGTATAAATCTCGGTTCCAGTAGTCCGCCAATTCTAGTAGTCCAATCTCACTCGTAATAAGATTAAGCCCAATAAATATTTCCATTTCCTCGGCTGTTGAATGCAGCGTCAAACGTTGATTGCAGCTCTGGGATAGCAGCGAAAAGAATGTGCTCCTCTGGCCCAAGATTTGGTAAAAATAGTTTGAGGGATTCAAAAACTTTTTGCCGCCTGCTTTTAATCCAGTGTGGTTCAAATTAAATTTAAATATAAGTCGAGGATGGACCGGCTGGTCGTTCCACTTTGGATCATAGATGTCGTCCTCATCTATGAAACGAGTAAAATTACCATTTTATTTACCACATGTATCAAATTGCTTACCTGGACAAAACACATCACACTTTTCAGCATTATCAGGCTCCGAGTAGCCTTCTTCATCGGAATCGCTTTCCTGGAAGTCTAGGTTAAATTTGGGCGTGGGCTTGGGCTTGGCCACCAGTTGTAACTGATGCTCGGTTAAATCCGGCTTTATGTCTGTGCATACTCCATAGTCGGCTAGGGCTGGATAGTAGGCACCTCCAATTACCTCAGATTGCTCCTCTTTCGTGGTCACATTGCTACGCTTGAGTGGTGATCTGTGATCATCCTGGCGGGGCTTTAGTTGTTGCTTTCGTTTTCGTCCCGCTGAAGACATTTTGCTTATACCAACTTTTTTTAGTTTATTTTCACAAATAATAAAAACAATTTTCTGCTTTTGTGCCGGCCAGCGTGGTTTTTCGACTCTTTCATTCGCTGCAAGTGTGCTATAGTGTGTACTCTTTCTAAATTTTTGTGCGCGGGCATTTCATCGGGTTGCCACCTGGTCTGATAATTACTTGATATATTTTAATTTGAATTTTCCGTTGTGCTTACAGGTGGTCAGTGGTTTGGTGTGGACATTACCAAGGAGGACATTTCGGATAACTTTGAGCAATGCGTGTGGGAGCCATCGATTATCAAAATTAATGCCCTGACTGCTGCCGCTGAAGCCGCTTGCATGATTCTCTCCGTCGATGAGACAATAAAAAGCCCCAAAGCTGGCGAAGCCCCCATGGCGGGTGGTCCTATGGGTATGGGTCGCGGCATGGGCAGGCCCATGTAAAACAAATCACGAGAGTCGAAAGCAAAACACTTAAGTAGTCATCAAATAACACTCACACACTGGCATTTCTCTCCCTTAATTTAACACAAGCACGTATTACTCGGTCATTTTTCGCAAAACCTAATTATTCTACTGACCTTTTATATATGTTCAGAAAAAAAGGAAAAAGAATTAATAAATAAACATATTTTCATAACATAATCATGACTAGGATTAAGTAATTATTAAATATTCGGTATTTTGCGGGCACAAAGTTTTTTAATCTGGCAACATCTGAAAAAATTGATAATTCGAGTCGGAGCAAACCTATCGTTATCGGAGCAAAACCTATCGTAAATCGACTCAGCTGTTTTGACAGCGCCACCAACAACAATAAAACAGTACGCGAATCTCATATTTTTAAGATTTAATTTGTTTAAATCTTGCCAAAATATAATAAAATTAATAAAGAAATTAACTGCCCGCCCTTAGCAAGCAAACGGGATGCAAAAGTAAACAATTTGTGTTAATTTGCAGGTGTGTTCACGATAATTAAAAGAAAGAAAGGGAAAATTTCTTACTCTCTGTGCAAAATAGTTTTTTTTGGTAAATTTAACCAGCATTATAATTTTAATAGTTTAATTATTTATTACAATATTTGAAAGGTAAAGACTACAGGATCAGAAATCACCACTTTAACAAATTGCTCATCAATGGTAATTAAGAACGTGACGAGTAATAATAGCAGCACGAAAATTGGCCCTAAAAGGGAATCCAATAAGAAGAAATGGGCAATCACAAAGTACTAAAAACGGCGGGTACCGCTGCAAGATATTCCATGTACGAGTTCATCGACGCCATAAGATCACAACAAATAATTTGGGACCGAAGGCATCCAAATTTCCACAATCGCGCGCTGCGAGATAAGTCTTGGCAACTGATTGGACGAGAGCTATGTAATAATTTTGATCTTGCTAGCGCCATAGAAAGGCAAGAAATTGGTAAGTATTGTCATGTGACCAGTTTACATTAATAGATTACATAGGGTTTTTTTTATAAAATAGTTAAAACGTTATTGAAGCGCTGGAAGAACACGCGGGACAGTTATTTACGTATAAACCGTCTGCGTCAAAGCGGCCAGGATGTTGGCCGGGCTTCTTACATTTATGAAAAAGAGCTCCGTTTTCTCTTAGATGTCAAAGCAGAAACGGAGGAGGATGAGAAGACCTCACCAAAAAAGACAACGGCGTTAGCCAAAAGGAAAAGAGCTAAAAGCATGATATTAAAAGCGCCAAGTAAACGAAAAAGCAAGATACAGAATACTGAATTCCAATCAATATCTGATCTTCAAAAAGAGATAATAGAATCGGATAGTCAGCATTCAGTGATAGACGATCTTAGTACTTCATTGACCCAAGATACTGAGGCAGTCGGCGACGTCATTGTCGGTCCCTGTAGCAGCTCCATCATAGAGTTCTCATTAGAAAGCGATACAGATGTGAATACCTCACCTTCCAAACCCACATTTGCTGCTTCTAAGGATCCGGATTCTTACATTTATGACAAAGAGCTCCGTTTTCTCTTGGATGTCAAAGCAGAAACGGTGGAGGATGGTAAGACCTCACCAAAAAAGACAACAGCGTTAGCCAAAAGGAAAAGAGCTAAAAGCATTGTATTAAAAGCGCCAAGTAAACGAAAAAGCCAGACACAGAATACCGAATTCCCATCAATATCTGATCATCAAAAAGAGATAATAGAATCGGATAGTCAGCATTCAGTGATAGACGAGTGTAGTACTTCTTTGATCCAAGATACTGAGGCAGTCGCGGATGTCATTGTCGATCCCTGTAGCAGCTCCATCATAGAGTTCGCACTGGAAAGTGAGACTGATGCGAATTCCTCATCTTCCGAACCCACATTTGATGTTTCCAACAATCCGGACCCAGATCAAGCATTCTTCGATAGTATTAAGCCCCACATGCAGCTAATGAGTAACGCAAGAAAGCTCGATTTTCAAATTGAAGTGCTACAATTGCTACGTAATTTTAATCCGAATTGAATTAAAGGAAATCATAAAGCAAAAATACAACTTTACATTTAAACATCATCTAACTCACTAAGAACGCCTTCAGTTTCCAATGGTTTTTATTATTTAAAATTTTATTCATTTGTTCATCGGCCATTCGTCAATTACATATTCAAAATTTACAAGAGTCACAATCATCTGTTTGTGGGTAAGTGCAAATGTTTCATATCATTTATAAGTCGCAACAAAACCAGACAAATTTATAACAGACCAATCTAAACCGATTCACATCCAGTTAGTTGGCTAACAGGACAACTGCGATCAATTTTATGCTGCAAATAATTTACCAAAGGCACAAACTAACAAAACCTCACATCAGCTATCGCTCGTTTTTTTGTGTAGGTCCAAAGCCGTTGGACCAGTTTCGGTTTCGGTTTTTAAAAAGAAATAAAGAGAGGAAACCTGTCTTTGTCTGCATTTACCTTGCTGTGTCATTTATGTGCCAATATATGGTTTCATATATAAAAAAAGTATACATATATGTGATTTCTACATTGAGGCTTTTTGTTAATAAGGAAAATAAATATGTATGCTATATTTGGATAAATAGCAAATGGTTTTATATTTTGCGCTCTGGTCCCTATAAGGACCTAGAAGAACTCAGTGTATATGGCCAAACCTTTGAGGGAATTTCTTTTTGGATCAAAAACTTCAATAAAGTTCACTCTATCTAAATTGATTGCATACTTTGGAAACCAAGCCACTCACATGTGTCGGTTTGAATGTATTGAAAGTGTCCCCATTCCAATATCTACGACTTCAATATACACACTTAATCCATATGCACTTAAGTGCGTTTACATGGTGGTTGTTTTCCTGTTGTAGGGTTTTTGGGAATTCAAGTCAAGCATCTCGACGGAACGGTCGGTACCCTTATTTTGTAGGCATTTAGTAACGCAACGGTCCCTGGCAGCTGTTGTTTGGCTTCTGGCTACCTGCATCCTTGTTAATAGGGACGCATCGCCCTCATCATGGATTCCCAGAGTGTGTAACGTATTTTCCCGAACAGAAGAGAGAACCCGTGGAGAGGGGGATTTTATGCCAACCCCTGCTGTACCTGTAAGAATGTTGAGCGTTCTAGTGGAACCGATGCCAAAGAATAGGCAGGAAGTTCTTAGAGGATTTTTAGTTTTTTGTTTGTATTTTAATTGTTTCTTTTGTTTTCTTACTTATGTATGTGTGCATATGTATATAGTGCATATATAGAACAGTAAATCTACAGCGAAATCCTCGCTTAGGTTGAGTTCTCTAACAGAACCACCTGCGTATTTTTGTACTCATTCCACACTGTTTCAATTCGTTGCAAGTACTCGTTGACCTCCTGCTGCCTGGTCAACAGATCGTACTTTTCCACCGCCAATTTAATTAGCACATATTCCAGGCTCCGCACGCCGCCCAATGGAGAAGGTTCTCTGAGGCTATTGACCAATTGGACGTACTTCCGAAGCATCTCCACATGCTGGGCTAAATTGCGTTCCCGGTTCTCCAAAGTTGCGTCCACCTCGTTGACATAGCGCATGCTTTGCTTAAGTCGGACAGCCAAATCGTTGCTCCTGCCCACAAGGGGAGCAAGCTCTGAATTCAACTGTTGAATAGATGATCGCGTTTTTTCCAACATCGCCACTGCCACCACATTGTATTCGTTTTCCTCTGCGGTCCATTGTGGAGCCCTCGTTGATTCCTCCTCATTGTCGTTGGCCAGGGACATTCGATTGTCTTCTACTATGATAGTCTTGTTGATGAGTTTCCCATTCTGGGGCTGCTTCACATGAAAATCCAATGAAAAGTGAAATAACACATTCGCCTGTAAGAAACGTGAACGTGAGATTGGCTTATTTTCCAGCAAGAGATTCCCCCACACGTGCCTGAACCATGGAGCAAGCTGCAGCAGCTAAGATCAGGCAAATTGCTACTAGAAGCGACATCTTACTCTGAGACTGCAAACCAATAGACTGAAGATGACCAGATCACACCACAATATTGTGAATCCGAATCCTATCACATCGCCTCTCTAGGGTCAACTGGGAGATAGAACTCGGCACTTACTATCAAGTGGCTTGACCGATAAGAGTCTACTATATTTCATTTTGAATGGGAGTATCAGACGACTTGTCGATAACCGCTAGTCGAAATGCAACTGATCTTAATCAGTCTTCCCACTGTATGACATAGTAGTAGTAAATTTTTTAATAAATTTTAATTATAAAAAAATATTAGATTGATAGAATTAATAATATAAGCAATTCAAACTCACGTGTTTATTGTATTTGCCAGATATTTTCAAATAGTTTATGCATATTAATTCCATGACTCATTTCATTGTTGTAGTGGTTGATTGTTTTGTTTCCGCTACTAGACAGTTTCACTTTTGGCTATTCTCAAGGGTTAAAACCAATCCAAAATTGTGAGTGTAGTTGTTTGTGTACACGCGTTTATTTTGTTTTCTAGGTACATATAGACATATAGATGTATGTATGTATTTATGTTTTTATATACCACAAAACGATAAGATTTGAATGCTATCAACAATGTACATATGTATGTATGTATGTATATGTGTGTACATTTTTTGGTATACGCTTGTGGGAGTGTGAGTGAAAAAGCCAACAGCAAAAACTTATAAAAATAAGGGAATAAATCCAAGTAGAAATTGCGCAGCAGAAATGAATTATTCCATAAAAAAAGGAAAAGCAAAGCAAAAAATAAACAGAAAATCGTTGACATATGGTGAACATGTATACATATGTAGATACAGATACATTTGCTCTATAATATTGTATGGCCGATGTAACCGACTTACCATTATTCAAATCCTGTAAATTTCAATCTTAACTCTTAAAAATTCTCTCACCTATAAACTTTATTAAAAATTTGACTGTAACTAACTTGAATTAGTATGGGTTAAGCGTTTGTTTAGGCAATATTTCTGAAATAATGAAATTCATCCACGAGAAACATGTCACCCTTATGTAGATACTATATACATATGTACGTAGTATATACTATGTAAGTACATATGTATGTACATACATACATATGTCTGTACAAAAATGCTTGCGTGGGTAAATTTTCAAGTTTCGTATACGATTTTTATTTTTATACGTATGTATTTGTTATTGTTCAGTATGTGCGTACTTTGCACACGCACAGATATGATACACAGATACAACACAAATACAGATACAGAAGAGACCAACGCACAAAACTTGTAAATGCGAGAGAAACGACCGCGTGTGGTGTAGATACAGATACAGATACATTCATACACACATACAGATAGTAGATACATACAAACATATTGTGTATCTTCTGTTGCGTGGAAGCACAGTCTCTTTTTGCCTTGTCTTGTTTTGGTTCAGTAATTTTGAATACCCTGCACTGTCTGTAAAGCGTATTGTGTATTTTATCCGTACACCTACTTGCAGACACACATATATTCGTCCTTTTTGTTTCATTCCCCAGAAGTGACAGCATTTACAAAGATTTGCGTAATCCAAATTCACCTTTTGTAATTCAATGCCTTTTTTAAACTAGAGGGTATCTCTTTGTGGGCGACCCTTATTAAGTTTTTAAGTATAAAACTCACGATAATCTTGGCGGACGTGACGCTGGTCGAGGGTGAAACTGGGGGCTTTACGGGTGTTGTTTGCGTGGAGGGGAACGGGGATAAGGGAATAAACACAAGCTTTGACTTTGCTGGTTCGTTTTGTTGTTTTGCAATTAGCGTTAGCTACTAACACAAAAGCAGAGCGTAATAAAAATAAAACGACAGAAAACGAAAGAATAGGCAATGGCAAAACAAATTTGTTTACGCTTTTTGAACGCTTCTATATACACACATATTGTCGTCCCATTGGGGATGTGTGTGTATGGGGATGGCCTGAAATCATTCAAAATACATACATATTTAAAGATTTCTCTGTTCTCAACTGTAAATTAAGCAAAAATATTGTTCATGGTAAAATTTGTAAAACTTTGTATCTACACAGGTTTGTCTACCTTTTCAGACGCAAAGCAAGTCAGCCGAAGCCAGTTTTTTATACCCTGTACCCAAAAACTTAAAGGGGTTTATACAATAAAGACAAACTAGAGGGTATGCCTTTCAAAGACTTTTTGTGAATGTATTATTAGGGGTAGGAATTAAACTTTTCAATGTGAAAATGTTTCCCACTTCATTATTATGAGACCAAAAGAAACATATTATGAGAGCCGATATCAGATTTAAGCATTTTTGCCTTCGAAAATAGTACAGCAAGCGCTGTAGGGTATATCAAAGTTGGAGCCCTGACATAACAAACCCAGCCAGTTTCATGTTTTCATTTGCGACACACACCGACCGACTGTGTATAAAACCTTTGTCGTTGACTTAGGTGATGCAAGGCCTAACATACATACATATCTTTGAATGCTATTTCCATTTAACTCTAGAGAGATCTAGTATGTTATGAGTATCTCTATGTATTTTTGACCAAATGACTCATTGTTTGGGACTCACCCACTTACCGAATGAAATTAAGGCTGATTAGGAATATTGAATATCGTCTTCGTCTTCATTAGTTGTAAAGGTTGGCGGATTCAGCATCATCCACATCCTTCTGAATGTTCCGTTCATTGCATTGGATACCATTGAAAATTCGTTTATCTCTTTGTTCATTATTTTGGGGTTTAGGATGTGGATACGGGATGTTTGGGTTTGGATTGTGGGGAGATAGGATCTATTTTATGATTAGGTAAGGCGTTTACATTGATTCTTTTACTGTCTTTTGTTTGTTGGGTTAAATTGTTAATTGATTTTTAGTGTTTTCTGATCTACAAGTGGATTATATTATATGAATATGTTCTCACAATGACTTGTATTTGTGTGTTGTGTCTTTGTTCTTCACGAGTAAATTGCATTTTGCTCTACAATATTTGGTTTTTTGTTTTACATATTGGCTCTTTTAGTTTTTGTTGCCAAGTAAGTCTATATTATACTATTTGTTTGTTTATATGGCCTCTGTTTTTGCCAGCACAGCGAGTTTTGATTGTGCCTCTCAGTGTTTAAAAAATTGTGTCGCAAATAAAAGCCTCTGGGAACATGTGAGAAGAACAATCACTAGACGGCGAGAGAATGTCGAGAGATTACGCCAATTATCTCTTCGGGTAGTTTTCCATCATCTAAAATAAAAACTTAAGAGACGGTTAACCACGGCCATGCCGTTGTTTGCAGAGTTTGAGTTTGTCTCTTTTTCAACTTTTAACGTGTTTTGATTTTAACCATTGCTAAGGCAGTTTTAGGAACAACTCGCAATTGTCCAAGCCTTCGGACTAACTGATCCTTGATGATATTCATAATAGGCTTCCTTTTGTTCTCTGCTTCTGGCCACATGGCCAAGGGTATAAAAGAAACATAAAAAAGACGAGGAAAACAACTAACAAATAAAAACAAAAATTTTAGAGGTTTTTTTTGGTAATTATACAAAGCTTTAATAAATTACTTTATAAAAGCCGTGTACAATTGTTTATTTTTCTATTGTTTTGTAGGTTGGTTGGTTGTTTGATTTTTTATCTTTTCTTTTGTTTTTTTTTTTTCTCAAATGTTACAAGTTGACTTGAATTTACCACAATTTCAAAATTGCTTTTATAAACTGTTTCTCTTATTTTATTCTTTTTCATAATTCACAAACATTTTTCAATTCGTAGTCACATTTTCAATATGGTCCATTTACAATTATTCTCTGTGGATTTATGTGTGTGTGTGTGTGGTATGTAAAGAGGGGGAAGGGGTTTTATTTTGTTTTCTTTTTTTCTTCTTTTCAGTTTTCAATTTGTATATACTTCTTTATAGGTATATTACCAGATTTAAAAATATAGCAAAGTATCACAAAAAATTGCAAATTAAAGTGTAAATTAGATCAATGAAGAAATTAAAAAAAAAAAATTCTAATTTTTTTATATTAATATGTAAAATAAAACGACGAAACTTTTGGGCTTAGTGAAATAATATTCGAACTCCAATACAAAAAAGTGTTGTTTTTCGTCGTGTCGTTTAATATTTAAAGAGAATTATCAAAGGATCACATTTTCAGTGGGATTAGTATGGAGTGAAACCATCCAGCGCCCCGACACTTCGTGGGTCCAGACAAGGGCTTAATGGTGTTGGGCCTTAGTGCTCTATGATCTTTGGCTAGAGCTCTGGCAACATGGTAAGAGAAATGAATTTGTACTGATTGGTGTTAGAAAAACTTATTCAAGCCTTTGAATGGACGGAAGAAGAGGCGGTTTGCAAATGACTCCGACCGTTTCCCTTTAGAAAATGGATCGCTGTAATTTGGCCTGTTCACAATAAGATGGATCATTTTGTTTGCTTAAAAACTGATGATGTGTCAAGTAACAAATTTGTATTTGCTTATATCTTAAAAAAAAAATGCAAAATTCTGCGCGACAAGTTCAGAGTTCCCTCTTGCCTTCTTCGGGATTAGGAGGAGGAAGGTTTGGTTGTTGTTCTTTTGGGTCTGTTGGGCACAGGCGGGAGCACTGCTCCCATTGCACCCTGCATCCCTTGGATTAAATACTCTAAGTAGTAGTATATTATGTAGTATGGGTGCAACTTGAAGATACAAGCTTTAAAGCTACCAATATATATATATATGACAACTGGCTCAAGTAAACCTAAATAGTGCATGACTTTTTTGGCTTTTCAACATTATAAACTATTATCCAATCAATCGAGTGAGTGTGTGTGGGAGAAAATAAAACATTAACTCAATTGGTATGGGTGTTTCTTCTAAATTTGAATTTTTCCAGGGGCTGGCTTTCCTACTTTCCATTATTATTTTCATTGCTTTTCTCATTTTTCTGCTTTTTGTTGTTTTTCTTTGTTTGGCTTATCACTTGGGGCCAATTCACTTGGCAAACATAACAACAAACTCACGCTGCGTTTGCTCACTCAACGCAAAATACAAATAACTTTGGAGCCTGAAGGGATGTTTGAGGATAATGGGGTAATGATGGTGGGCGGGATTGCTTAAATAATTTACACACATATTAATGTTAACAATTAATAAGTAATGCTAATAATGAAAATAAGGTACTGGGTTTAAGTGTTTCCTTCATGCTCTCGTTTTTACTTTCACGTCTTTTTTTTTTTTTTCTTTTGTGTTTTGCAATTGAGCATACTTATTTAACGAATTAAGTTTCAGTTGTTTCTTTATATAAAAGTAAGATTATTAACGATATATCGTTATATCGATTTATCATGCTATTATCATGGTATTTTCTCTTTTCTTATGTTATTTTATTGGATCTCAATCAATCCCAATACTAGAAAAGCCCTCGACAATATTCGATTGACTTAAGTGGCATTCATTTTTCTTGAGCTAGCACGATATTATCATGATATTGCAGTATAACGATATTTCGTTTATTTCTTCCTTTTGGCTTTGTTTTCCAGAGATGCAAGATCAAATATATTTCAAATAAATAAAAAATGTTTGCACCTTTTTTCTTAACATGATGTGTTTTACAAAAATTGTTTACAATTCGTATGTTCCGTAGGGATTTTTGATTTTACACTTTTAACTTAACAAATTAAAGCATGTTCTTCTTCTCTTTTGCCTATATACAATTCAAGAATGTTTTAAAATTACAAATTTTTATCGTTTTTGTTTTTAAAGCTATTTATGTGTGTGTGTGTGTGTGTGTGTGTGTTTGTGTATTTGGGTGACTCTGTAAGGATAGCTCTGTTTTAAACTAAAATTAATGGAAGTATCTACGTGTGTGGATCAAAAGTTACAAAATGATTTTTGCCTATGGTATTTATCATCTTAAAGGTATTTAAAACTGAAATCGAATGAATTTGAATTGCTTTTCCATTTCTCTCTCTCTTTTTGCTTAATTGCGGATAAGTTGAATGCATTTTGCGCTGCGGCGGCAACTGCGGCCACATTTTTTGTTTTTAGTCGAGTTTGTCGTTGAGTTCTTGTTGAATTAGTCTTTTGTGATTTGGTGGGTGTATCATCAATATCTTCGTCGTCATCAGCTTCATTATATTTTCATTATTATTGATCTTGTTAGGATCATCATTAGTTTGTATTATCAGTTATTTGGTTATTTATTGTTTTATAATATACTCCTTCTTCTGTCCGTCTGTGTGCTGCTTGCTTTATCATCAATCGTTTAATTTTCTTTATCAACATTTAAGGTACGTTGCACATTTTGTCCGCTCTTGGATAAACATAAACTGTACTTATGTTGCGCTTCTAGCGTCTATTTTTGTTTTACTCATAAATATTATATTTATAATTTTACTTATTAATTAAATTTTCAAGTCTATTTGCGTATCACGTTTAAAACAATGTTCAGTTGTGAAGTATCCGTTATACATAGAATAGAGTTTTTGCTTTAGTTTTGTAGCAGGGATTCGAACCGGCACCGCAACCGCAACCGGAACTGGAACTGCAAGTGCAACTGAAACCGATATTCGTTTCGGAATGGATCCCTGGTGGTAGTTTTTGTGTTGTTTTTTATTATTAGTTTATAAGTTTCTTGCATCGCTCTCGATCTCGATTGGCCTCAATTTTTCTCTTTTCCTTTGTTTATAAAGTTTGCATATTGAAGTTTGTATAGTTGTAGTTTTATAGGAGAAAGGAAGGAAGGATTGGAGGAGGGGTTTTTTTTCTGGGAGGGAGCGGTGACTGTAATTTGCCTGGGGGGAATTTTGCATTTTTTTTTTTTTATAGTTTTTGTTTTGTTGGTTTTTTTCTTTTAATGTTTTTTTGAAAATTTACTTCTTTTGTTGTTGTAGCTTCTCAATTTTAGTTGTTTTATGATACACATTTGAGATCACAAACATTTTTGTTTCGTTTTCTTTTTTTTTTGTATTTTGTTTTGTTTTAAAAAAAGTTCAAATTTTTCAGTTGAAATGTTTTCCCTTTTTTTTTTGTTTTTTTTTCGTTTTGTTTTTTGCATTTTTTATATTTTTCTTATTTTGTTTTTGTTTTATTTTTTTTTTTTTTTAGTTTTTTTGTATCTTGTTTTTTTTTTTTCTGTTCACATTGACGGGTTCTGGGTCCTCCTTAATCAGTTCGCAGTTTCATTCGCCACAGTTTCCATGTATTTTTCGTATTGTTTAACAACTTCTGCACCTTTTGCGTTACGACTGCACGTTGAGCAACAGTTTCAGATTGTGCGTATCGTATTCATCCATCAGATTGCGTTTCGAGGAGCGTCCCAAGTGGAATTTAGTGGCGGCTTTCTCGCCGGTGCTGAAGCCCGTGCGCATGACAAAACCACGCTGCAAGCAAAGACCAGCACTGCTGGCCACCAGTTTCTCTTCGGACTTTGTCAGCAAGCTGCTGCCAGACGAAGTCCAGTGTTGCGGTGGCTTCGGCAAGGCTGTAGGAGCTGGTGCATCGAAGCACTTGCTACCCGCAAAATGCGTCAATGCGGTGGGTATGAGTTGTTGCTGATGCTGAGGCGAGATCTTGCCACCACTGAAGGGAGTTAGGGGGGGACTCCGGCGCTGCTTCCGGGCGGAGTTGCTGCTGGCCACTAAAGCCGGCGAGAAGCCACCGCCCAGAATACTGGCCGGCGATTGACGCACCAAAATTGCCATTGGAGGCGACTGGGGAGGAGAACGACCACCGCCAGTCCTTCTACTGTTGTTGTTATTGTTGGCAAAAAAGAATCCTCCACCGCCGCCTCCGCCGATGTTTTGTTGGGGCGACTGACGCTGCTGGCGGCTGCGCTGAGCACCTGCCGACTGGGATAGCTGCTGTTGTTGTTGTTGCTGTCGCTGACGATTATTCGGCGTTTGCATGGAGGAAGAGTTGCCGCCGAAACTGGGGCAGTTTGTGGGCGATGATGATGAGTGGTGATTGGAGTTGGTGAGATTTGTACTGCTGGCAATACTGTTGGAATGTGCAGTTGTTACCAAAGGTGTTGCTGGTGCGGAAGCTGATGTGGTTGCTGGTGGTGCGGGAGGCGGGGGGGATTCACTCGCTCCCTTTTTCAAACGTATCGACTTGGTTGCTGATGCTGTTGTCATTTTGATGTTGTTCCTAACGCTATTGTGCGAGTATGTCATAGTAATTTCTTCGTCACTTTCTTTTCTCTCTAAAGATGTTTTCGTTCTCGTTCTCTATTTCTCCGCTTCTCTGATAAAATTTCTGCTTGTTTTTTGCTTTTTTGTTTTTGGTTATTCCGCTAAATTAATGCTTAACGTTAAATATCACACGCACTTAAATCAAATTTCTATAAATCGAAACCAAACTCGGTCGTGGAGGGTAGTGGGGGTGGAGAGGGAGAGGGGAAGGCCGCCTCTTTCTCAAATTTTCAAAACTAAAATGCTCTCGTCGTCGTTTATGTGTTGTATCTCTTTGGTTGTTATCTCCTTCTCCTTCTTCTTTACTCTTTCCACTTTCATCCAATCTTTAACGAACGAAGGGCGGCGAAGATGTTCGACGGGCGTTTGAGCACGTAGCTGCGTCCGGTTTGTGTTTCTCTTTGTATTATTTACAGCTTTTATTTACCTTTTATATAGTTTAACCTTTAACTTTATGTATTGTTTATCAGTCTGTTTGATTTATCTCTTTTCTGTTCTCCTTAGCTCTTCTTAGTTTTGCCAATTCTCTTCTATTCCGCTGCTTTCGAAGCCTCGGCTGGGGTCCTAAGGAATAAAGAGAAAAGAAAAAACAACAATTATGATGAAGTGAAGCATATAACGTTAGAGTACAGCAGCTTCAAAAACTAACTGAATTCTAATTAGCTTAAATGCCCTCAAATGACCCTACTCTACCTATGCGGCATAGAAATTTAAGGTTATTTTGATGACAGAAGAGAGAGGCAATGAAACAACGCTAGCAAAGTACATTTCGTATGCTTAGTCACTCCGCCTGCCACCTTAAAAACACAAGGTTTAGTGAAAAACAAGAAACACATTTTACTTTTAAACAGTTGATAAAAGAGAGTAACTGAATACTAGAGAAATAGCACCGTAGACGGCGTCGAACTGTCTTTATTGTAGGGGTAATGTCTCATTTACCTGTGGGTAATTGCAAATGTGTGTGTCTGTGTTCTATTTACGTCAAAGAACATACATACATATGTATGTATGTATGAATAGAGCAACGTTTGTGTGTACACCCGTCAAAAACCACTCAATACAAGACTTTACCCCTTTCCGTTCCCCTCTTGCAATGTGCCAGAAAATACCTGAATTAATGAATTGAAAACACACACGGACGCACACACACATTCTTAATAGCACACGCATACAATTGCGACTTACTTTTCAGCTGTAGACCTTTTCACACGTACGTTGATGCTACACTATAGTTGTCTCGCTCGCTCCTTTGTGTAGTTTGTGTGTCGCAGTTTATTGATTGCTTTTTGCAGCTGCGGGGGGGTTTTTTCCTCGTATTTTTTTGCCACTTTTACGGGTGATTATGATTTAATTTTATTTATGGTTTTGATTAAAAAGTTGCCTTTTCAAATTTTCACGTTAAAAAATGATTGAAATTGTTGGTTTGTTGGATTATTTTTCGTTGATATTTCTTTTTTTTTTTTAGAAGGGGGGAACTTTTAGCTTATGTACGTATATATATATTTATGTGTGTGTATGTGTGTGGTGTGTTATTGTATGTATGTATTTGTAAAATCACTTTCAAAATGGCGACTGGCTTTATTTTTATTTTTTTATATGTAATTTCGCTTAAAGCTTTCTCTTCACTTACAGACAAAGGCTCAAAAAAATCACACTTTCAACTGATACCGATTTTTGTACAACTTTTATGTACACCACCGTCTATTTTGCAGCGTTTTTCATTAGTTTTACAAATTTTTCGTTTTTGAGTATGTGTATTGTTGTTGTTATTTTCGCAAAGTACTCCGTATTCTTTTTGATGTTTCTTTGTGTGTGCACTCGTTGTACTTTGACGCGTATTAAAATATTAAACTTTACACATATATATTCATATATATATATATATTTATTTGATTTGTATCACTTAAATTAAAGACATTTACAATATATAATTACATATATATATATATCATTTTTTTTTAGCAGAAATTTTAATCAATATTTTAACTTTATCTTCTTCGCTCTTTCTTTGCGCATTCGTACGCTTTCCTCGAATTTTCCACCATGACGAACGAAAAAAAAACGGGCGATTTCCTTTTATACCATCGCGGTTCTAATTCGCCGTAAAAATTGACAATTGGCCGTAACTTGAACACTAGTGTTGCCATATCAATACACAATAAGACCAGACACCCAAAAAACAGTGGTTAAAAATAGTGGCAGCAGGAAATCATTTTGTCTGAGCGAATTGGCCGCTGGCTTTTTAAAAATTAATCTGTTAATATTGGATAAAATTCTTTGATTTTTACAGTTTTAAATTATTGATAGAATATTCAATACACTAACTTACTACATCGCTTCTTTTTTATGCTAGATATTTTTTCAAGATTTAATTGAAATAAATTAATTTACAAAGAATTAATCACAGAAGTTGATAGAAGGTGGGAAAACAATAATAGTAGAGTTAAGTTATTAATTAATTTTATTTTATGATTCATATAGGAAAAGTGCCTTTAATGCCCCTCGCTGCCAAGAACTTTACTGTGTACCATTTTCAAAAGGTGAAACTGATGCGTTGCCCAGCCGCAATGAGAGCATCGCTCTCAATAAACCCTAAGAACAACCGACATTGTGTTCCTTATTCCGCATTTGAGTCCTATTCTTGATTGTACTTGGAATGTATGGAAATGCTTTGAGATTGAATTCCATCAATGATCTTGCTCGGTTGTCGTATGTGCAATGCATGGGACAAATGTTACAGGAAAGGCATTCAAGTTAGTTTGAATATTTGATTTGTCATTTAAGATAGAAACATTTGAATCAAAATGTGTTTTTATTGACGTTCATTGAATTTTATTGAAATTTTGCAAGTTAATACAAAAACGAAAATTTAAAATAATTTGCAATTAACATTAAAAACGCCCGCTCACCATTATACAATACAATGCCATTGAAAAACGTTTCATTTTGTTTTGAATTTTAATACTATGGTTAACTGATTTTACAATTACTAGAAGAGTGTGTCTCGGTTTTGGTTTATCTCTACAAAAATGTAAAATAATAGTCACATTTAAAATTTGCATAAATTCTAGACAAGTGTAGATGTTGGTTTCAATAGTATGTCTTACATATTGTTCGGAGAAATACTCATGCATAAAATGTTTTTTGTTTTTGTGTTTTAGGTCTGTTATAATAATTTGGAATTATGCGTTATAATTTTGTTTCTTGTTCTTTATTGTTGTTTTTGTTATTTTTTGTCAATTTTTATTGCATTTTATGTAATTAAATATATATAACGTACATCACAGCAAAACTTTATAATTTTTTTTGTTTGGATTTTTTTTTATAATTTTTTTCTTTTTTTTTTTTTTGTTTATTATACATACTATAAATATATTTTATGATAAGCTTTTGATTTTTTGAAAACGATAATAAACAATAGAAAAATCGTTAGAGTTACAAATTATATAGTTAGATTGGAAGGAAGGGGATGTTTGGAGAGTTAGTGCTTTTGTTTTTTAAATTGGACAGAGAGAAAGATATAGAAATGGAGTAATTAACAAAAATTTCGGACTGTAGAAATCAAACAAAAACATAAGTTGAAAAAGGTTTATTGAAAGATTTCAGATTAATTCGCTTGATTGAATTTGGTTGTAAATATATTGTAAGTACATATGTCAGTGCACGTATAAAAGGATTCAATTCATATTCACGTATAATGTATATGTTTAGTATATTCTAAATATAATTATTTGCTTGTTATCATAACGCTTTCTTTGTTTATGTTTGTTGTTATTGTGACAAAAAATAAACTTCCTCTTTCAGTGGTTTTTGTTTTTGTTTTTTTAATGGTACCTACTAATAATAAAATTCTAGAAAAGCACAACACCTTTACAATGGTCTTTTGGAAATACCATTTTTTGTTTTTGTTTTATATATGGATTAAAAGTAAATACACACACACATTTTACATATGCGGTACACGTTTCAGGCATTCAATCGGATCAGTGGGGCAGACATACTCATACATATATCATATATCCATTCCCCCGATATGGAGTTTCCTAATATGAAGTTTAGTTTTTGGAAAAAGTTAAAGTGTTGATTAAATATAATGCCAGCCATACCACCGATCGATCCCATATAGTTGAAACGACACATATGCACCTATATATATATATAGATATCAACTAGGTATCAAGATTTTAGTTAATGCATAGCGTTAATGGGGATGTAGAACGACAATTAATTTTTTGTTGCTGCTGTTGTTATTGTTGGTTTCAAATTTGTTGAAAATCATTTTGTTTTCTTTAGTTTGTTAGGGTAAAAAGTGCTGAAGAATGAATGCTTCTCCTTGCCTATAACCAACGTGGAATTATCCCATATTAGATCGTATTATATATATATATAGGTATTAATGCGTAGGTGTTGAAAAATGTTAATCTATGTATATATTATATAAATATCCATTCTCACAAAAATCAATGCTATATAAAAAGTTGATGTATTTGTTATTTTGGTTTTGTTGAGTTAGTTTTAATGGTTTGATACGAATGGAGGGCAGGAATCATTTCGTCATTTGGTATTATTATAATTATATATCCATAGATAATTATTATTGTATGGTACTTGTACATGTATATTGGTAAAAATGTTACTGTTTCTTTTACTGTTTTACAGGCTTAGTGCGTGTTTTTGTTTTGTTACTAGGACACTCGCGTACATACAATATACGAGAAGGAATCAAGTATGCTTGTGTATGTAAACAAGTATGTAAATTTTCAGGATACAATTAATACGTCTCCACACAATATACAATTATACATTAGTAGAGAGAGAGAGAGAGAAAGAGAGAACTCTAGTAGATAGTAAATGTAGAAGAAAATGATCTATTTTCTATGTATGTATATATCATATATCTTTTTTTTTTGTTTGTTGCATCAGATGCTGCTTCTTCCAACTCTCATTCTCTTTTATCATCATCATAAATATAGACAAGTCACATTGATTCAAGGAGGTTTTAGGTGTAGTATATAAGTTTGTTATGTTTGTGAATGCAGCAGCTTTTGTGTAACGGCAATAAACACTACGGATCTGCGAATCTGGGGAGGATCTGGGGAACAGGAACTCATGCAGCCGCACAGGGTGTGTATGGTGGGGGCGTTTCACATGGGGAAAGTTGAGCTTGCGCTGGTTGAGGATTACAAATTACCATATATATGTATGTATATATTCGCATTATGCCTTTTACTTTTTGATACTACTACAAATACATTTAGTTAAGCCCATCAAACACGAGTATCTATGCATGTAATGTATGTATGTATATGTATGCATATTAATAAATTCATATTATTGTGTGTGTATTGTATGTACCTAAATTTATATATATATATATATATATCGTTACTGAATCGGCTTTCAATGTGTTGTGGCTTTTATTTGCATTTTAGTCGTTTTTTTAAAGATTGCTTATATGTTTCAAGTTAGTTTTTGTTTTTTTTTTTTTTTTTGTTTACAGTATTTACTAGATTTAAATAAAAAATCCATTTCGAAAAATTTAAATGAAACACGATTATTATAGTTTGCTCTTTCCTTTGGTTAGTGCAAGAAGAACTTCTTCAGTGGGTTCAGTTCGTACAATAAGTATAAAATGCAATGCACTATATATATATATATATTGTATAAGAATATAAACAATAATTCTTTTTTTTTTTTTTGTTTGGATTTCTTCCATTTGTTTTTTTTTTTCAATCGAAATGAAACAATTAACAGATTTAGCATCAAAGCGAAACTAATAAACAAATACAAATATAATCTTTTTTGCATTTTCTCTGCGTATTTAAATATGTATATGTATGCATAGAGATATTCATGTGTATGTGTGTGGGTGTGTGGACAGCAACATTTCAAAATACAACATTTAGAGTTTTTACTTTATGTTTTTGTTGTATATATGTATGTACGAATTTATGTTTTGTATGTATATAAAAATTAGAATGTACTCGCTCTAATTGGAGGGCTGGGAAAGGGGGAGAGGGAACGTGGCGTGGGAGAGGAATCAGAAGTATACTCTGTGAAGGTGTTTTGCAGTTTCCTTCTAATAACAACATATAGGAATTAGAAATATATAATCCTGCTGGTTTGGCGATTACCATGATTGATCGCATACAAACTCTACACGCCTTAGATCCGTAACTGTGTATCTAGATACATAAGCTAATTGAAAATGTTGTAGGTGTCTGATGATTGTGTGGATGTGGGTGAGGGTGGGAGGTTAGCATTTTGGCAGTTACATCAAGTGAAGGTTACGATTCCCTCTGCTACGCCTCCACCTCCATCCTCTTGCACCTTCTGCTACGGCTGCTGTTGGCGAATGCGTTTGGAATATTATGATGGGTATGGGTACGGATACGCCTGGCCCATGGCCAAGGTCCTAAGCAGCTTGACTCTGCTGAGGATTGACAGCAGCGGCGGTGGCTGCAGCAGCTGCTGCTGATGATGATGATGGACTGGTGGTAACTGTGGCATGCTGTGAGGCGACTGCACCAGTGTTGCCACCACCACCCGCACTAGCAGCACCAGTCTGAGAGGCCTGTTGTTGCTGATCGACACCATCAAAGTAATCAGAAGCATTGCCACGGCATATGGGGCAAGTGCGATTTGACTGCAGAGAAACAGAAAATAAATTAAGTGATAACCCTATAAGTAAGATGATGAACTCACCCGCAACCACTTGTCGACACACTTGGCATGGAACTCATGGGAACACGGCAGAACACGCAGAAGCTGTCGCAGCTCAAAATCACACATACAAACCACACACGATGTTTGATCACCTATCAATAAAAGATGGATGTCATAAAGCTTCTAAAGAATCGAGATGGTATTTACCATTGTGTACTTCCGGGTTATATTTGTAGCTAGGAAGTTGATCAATTTCGTTGCGTGAAAGACCACGAGGCTTGGCCTCGCCCAAACGTTCTGCCAGACTGAGCAGCGCCTCATAGTTCTCAGTCTCGTTGGTGTCCCCGGAGGTAAGATCATGCTGGTTATATGGCGACAGCGGGAACATGGCGCTGGAAAGGTGGAACGAAGTATTATTAAAGAGATTGTAATAGAGTGAATGGTCATTATGCTTACAGGAAGTTGAGCAAGAAGCCCGGATTAATAATGCCCGCTGTTGTTTGGATTTGAACGGGAGCTTGGTGAGCTGCCAGTGACTGGGGAGGCAGAACATGACGATGCTGTCCATGGTTGGCGGGCCAGAAGCGCGGTATACGACGATGAGGTGGGAATGTGCGACGCTCCGATGACATAATGATCTGTGGTGGACCAGCCATCTGGGATACCTGGACGGCGGCTGCAGCAGCAGCTGCCGTGGAATGTAGATGATGAGTGGCCGCTGCTGCAGCGGCGCTCATAGATGCTATGTGGATACCGGGTGCTAGCTGGTGGGCATGTGGATGTGGCGGTTGGGCCGTTACCGGTCCGGGAGCTGCGGCATGATGGCCGTCTAAATGGTGGGCCGTCACCGGTGGCTCAATTGGTGTCAGATTGGCCACAGCAATGGCAGCCACGTCCCGCTGCTGCTGTTGGGCTGTGATCGTGGCCTGCGCGATCATGTGCTGGGCAGCAGCTGCTGCGGCTGCCATTTGTGTGGGTGTAGGTACCTGGTGGGCTACCTGCATGGGCGGGGCAGTGGCTAGGCCGGGCGGCGGTGCGGGGAAGGGTGTGTATACGCCGTGCAGATGGCACGGAGCCAGGCGTGCCTGCGCCGGCATCGGGTACGTGCAGAACGAAGCCCAGATGGGCTCTTGGCGTAGAGCTAGACTGACGGGTACCTGGTTCAAATTGAGGTCGACCATCAACGAAGTCGGCGGTGGCGGAGGCTGAGGCGGTCCTTGTACCTGTTGCAAAATGGCTCCCACTGAACTACTTGATGGTCCGCCACCATTGCCTGCATTTGATCCTCCGTTTGGACCATTGCCGGGCATCTCCCACGGCGATCTCTGAGGATGGGGTGGTGGTTGTTGTTGCTGCTGCTGAGGAATATAATGGGCCTGTGGTTGATGATGGTGCATCTGATGATAATTCGGCGGCGGTTGCTGTTGCTGGGCATGTGCATATTGCTGCTGTTGTTGTTGCTGCTGCTGTGTAGATGTGGCAACATCACGCAATCGAGGCCTACGCAGCGGGGGACTACCCTGTTGCATCTGCGATAACAAATGTGATATTTATTTTGCACTTAATACCCCTATTAACCGTACTCACTATGACCCGTTGCGAGCGCCTTGGCTCCCAAATTGCTGGCGGCGATTGGCTCGGCCTTCCGGAGATGCGACGTCGTTTGCGCGACGGACTGTCCGAATTGAGGCCAGATCCGTTATTGTTATTCAATGACAATGTCGATCCTGATAGTCCAGAACCAGACGGTAGTTCACCCATCAAGCCCGGACCGCCGGAGGACGAGGAAGGACCGTTGTTGTTGTTTCCATATCCATTGCCATTGTTCGGATGCTGGTAGTGCGAATTTCCATTCCGGCCATAACCTCCACTTCCATTGCGCATGAAGCTATAATTGATGCTTTCAGATCGATGATCTTGATCTGAATTCCCAAAGTGCTAAAACGAAATTGAAAGATAATGGGTTATTATTAAAAAACAAAGCCCTATTCTTTTTGACGTTAAGTAAACAGCCTTCTAGATTTTCCAAAAGCCCCTTTTTTATTTGGAAAACCTAATCTTTCATTTTTTTTTAAATAGTTTATCGAGCTTGGTAAATTATAAACCTACTGTGTTTTTGATTCAATCAATATCGAACAACATTATTAAAGAGCACTCACATTCGAATTTCTATCGTTGAAATTGCGCTGATGGTGACCTCCACCTTGTCCTGAAATATGTTGATTGGCCATCATGGATGACGAGGCATGGTTCTCTGTCATGTGGCGACGATTGTGTCCATTGCTGTTGTTGTTATTGCTGCCGGCATAATCGCGTGATAAGGGTGGACAGATGCCACCGCGACGGTAGTTCATATAATCGGAAGGACCATTCACATTACCATTATTTCCACCATTTCCGCGATAGTTGCGTTGCTGCTGTTGTTGCTGCTGCTGCTGTTGTTGGTGTTGATGTGATCCTTGTCCCTGGTTGTTATGGCTATTGATGGGTGCGGATGCATTATTAAATTGTTGTTGTTGCGACGTCAAGGACGACGACGACGACGACCCAGGGGGAATCGGAATTATATCGTTACAAGAATTTACATTCACAACATCAGTGAGATTACTATTTGTTGTTGGACTGATTGAATTTGAATTTAAAGTTGTTGCGTTGGTTGAATTTGAAATCGTACGTGTTAGCGGGAGGGATTGGCGATTAGTCTGTTGTTGCTGATGATAATGATGATAATGGTGATACTGAGGACGTTGGGAATTATGATGGGACATGGGATCGGTGCGAAAGGTAACAATCAGAGGTGGTGGAGGTGGCGGCGGACGGCGTTGTTCAGGATGGATAGCGGATGGTAAGGGTGATATTGGACTGGGTGCAGGAGCGGCTACAGTAACACATAAGCGGGCTGGATTCAGACGGACAAGGGATACGGACATGGATCCATACGTAGGAAGCGGTGGCGATCCATTGGATGACCGATTGTGATGACAAATGTCATAGTAGTTCTGTGCGGAGGAGTGAGTAGAACCCGATCCATAAATCGAATGGGTGGCTTGTGAATGGTTGTTACTCAAGTTGCCGGAATGTCTTATTGTTGGGGGTGTTGAGGCATGTGAACGATATTGACTATACTGTGGCGGTTGAGGGGAAAGCGGATGCTGATTTAGATTCGGATGATGGCTATGACGATGATTGTGATTTGTGTGGTGGCTCTGATTTGTTTTGCTATTGTTGTTGTTGTTGTTGTTATTATTATTATTATAGATACAAGTTCCGCTAGAATTACTTGTTTGTACATCGCTGGATTTTCGATTTGGGTTTTGGATTTGAAATATTAAGTTTGCATTTGCATTTAGATAAGATATGTAATACATATATAATACGCATATAATATAATATTAGGTTTTTTACGAGATACATTTGAAAATGATTCAATTCAAATCAATGCAGTAGCAGTAGTGTATGTGTGTGTGTGTGTGTGTGTGGTAGTTATAAACACAACCCATATAAAATAGTTATTATTTTTGTTGTTGGTATGCAGCATAATACATGTACAGGTAGTAGTAGGTGGTAGTAGTAGTAGTAGTAGTAGTAGTATTAGTAGTGTATATATGCAGAGTGGTAGTGGTAGCCACACACATATACGTTATTTATAAAGTTTTTTGATTTTTTTATTGTTTGCAGATTTTTTTGGTAATATATATATGAAGAAGAAAGAAAAACGAAAAAGATAAAAATAATATATATGTAAATGGCAAAATGCAATAATTAGATTATTAGTTTAATATAGATATATATATAATATCGATATGTACACACATATATATTTATGTATAGAGTAACGGCAATGCGTGCATATGTAGGAGAAGCTCACTATGCCTGCACTTGTTTTGAATTATATATAATTATATTGTAAATTACTACTACATATACACGCATATACACACAATATGCATTTAGTAGAAACAAATACGTACGTACTAATTAACTTTCACATATTTCTCTTGATTTTCGTTTTTTTTTTTTTTGCTTCTTCAGCATTTTTCAATGCATTTTAGATAGAAATTTTGTTAGTTTGTTTTGGTTTTGCTATTTTATTTATTTATTTCTTTATGTTCGCTTTTTATGCACACTACGCTTACCACAAAACGAAAGAACAAAAAAATAATATGTTAAGTCAACTGAAATAACAAAATCGAATAATCAAAATCAATCGCACACACTTTTTCGCACACACTATTTTCAAAATGTAACGGTTAATAAACTGTTAATATAGTCACAACATAAGGCCGTTCTCACTAGCTAAACACGAGAAAAAGAGAAATTTACTTGTATATAGAGAAATAAGAGAAATATATATAGAGAGAGGAAGAGAGAGAGAGAGAGAGAGAGATATCGAGAGAGAGTGTGCTTCACATGCTCAAAAATAAAAAAAAGGAAAATAAGACATTAAACGGGAAAATCCACAAAAATGAACAGAACTAAACAGATCTAAAACTGAAAACCGATACTTTATAAAACATTACTTTAAGCTTGAGCATTTGAGTTTTTTTTTTGTTAATTTGCTGTGAATAAACTCTCTCCATGGAAGGGAGAGTCAACCGCATGCGATTGCAAAAAGCTTGGACAATACTCGGGTGACAGTTGAAAGTTCAGATCAACCGATCTGTTTAGTAATATGGGATATAGTATATACGGGTTTTTAGTATAGCAATAGGTATTTACACACACACACACACGGCACGGCGGAAAGAATCGTGATGAGAAGGAGGTGCCATCATAGAACTTTAGCTTTAACCACTTATTTATGTCTTTACTAAATGCAAAAGCTTTAGTTGTAGTAATTACAAAAAATCTAAAACAAAAATAAATAAAAACACTTGTATACCCTTGCAAAGTGTAAATAGAAATCAGAATAACGGTACTTCTCTGGAAAAGTCGGAACCAAAGGGCTCAAGATATTCTGTACGAATAAACATATTAGCTTTAATAGAATTTCAATTTCATTTCCAAATTTTCATCCACATATATTGACATGATGGACACGTTTATCGTTTGCGAGGGTATAGAAATTAAGGCTTTGCCGAAGTGCATGCGGCCCACTCTGGTTTTGGGATATTTGTTGATTTGACATGGTGTCTATGCTATTAACCAAAGAATTAACTATTTCAATACTTCAAAAACAGACTGTGACAAAGACCATTAAAATGCTGTTGTTTGTAGATGTTGTTGTTGTTTTTTTGCTGGCTTATAAATTACACACACACATATATATATATAATAATAATAATAAAATTATAAAATCAATTAAGTTATCTATATTTGGTTTTCAAATTCTATTTAGTTACATTGAATCTTGTTTTTGGGTTTGCTTTGGTTTTATTTATAAAACATTCTAAGCCGCAGTGTGCAAAATGCAAATAAATAAGTAAAACATCAAGCTGAGTTTATTGATCTTGGCCACAAAATAATATAAGAAATATTTATTGTATAAATACCAATTTTAATTTTAATTTTATAATCGAATTTCAATACCAATACAGTATGGAATATACTATGTTAATATGGAGATCAATTCAATCAATCAAGAAACTCAACTAAAATGCATCATTCAGAAAATTGGTTGAATCGAAAGGAATTACAACTATATTTACTTTGTACGGTTTGGATAAAGAGGAAATTTTGTAACTAAATTCATACTTTGGCTTGCACTTTGTATATTTTTCGGTATTTATGTTTCTTTTTTGTTAACATTATTGGTTGCATTATTATTTCATTTTTTTTTTTTGTTATCATCGCATTTGTGTTATGTTTATTTTTTAAGTCAAACGTGAAGCAAACAAAAAAAAAACCAAGATTAAAGTATTTGCAGCGAAATCAAAAACTTTTCAGAACTGAGGAGCAAAATCAGAAAGGGAGAGAGAAAAGGAAAACGATCGTTTAGTTTTGGATGGTATTACATCCATATGGATCCATCCTCCGCAGTATGGAAGTCCCTCTAGAGTCTAGAACTTAAAATCTACGATTCTGTTAGTTTTCACCTGACGCATACAAAAATGTTGCCTACTTTTAGGAGCGAATTTATGAAAAAGTATATTTTTACTTTGATCATAGGGTTGATCCACTAACTGGATCGAATTGAAATTAAAAACAATGGTAGATAATAGGGATTGCAGAACTTATTTGGGGACCTTTGTTTTTTAGAAGATGCATGAAAAACACCTGGAAATCTTTCTTGAACAGAATTCTTATTCTACTATGCTTACAATATAGAACTAGTTTTGTTTGTTGACCAAAACCACAATCCGGAATTCGTTGTAAAAATAGCTAAACTTTGTTTAAATAAGTGGGCCCAAGACATATAGCTAAAGCGTTGTAATTATAGCGTTACAATATAGGAAATAGTAATTTAACAACTACAAATTTGACATTGTTAAAACAGACAGATTAGGTGAAGTTGATGTTTTTTTTATCTGTGTTACAGGGATAAAGTCCTGGGACCCATACGGGTTTTTTGGAATATGATATGAAAATTATTGTATATTGAGAAAAAGAGACATAGAAAGAGAAAGAGAGAACATGCTTTTTGGTATTATTGACTTATGCGCGCTTTACAAAAAGAAGAAGAAGCTTGGTTTTGTTTATTTGGACAAAGAAACAACTACATAAAAACTTAGGAAAATGTTCTACGTAATTTTGTTAGTTTAATTCGTCAGTTTGTTTTTCAAGTGCTTTTCATGCATTTTCTCAATTAAAAATATGATTTTTGTTTTTATTTTTGTTAGGGGTAAAGTTTTGTCATTAAAACATTGAACATTACAGATTCTGTTCTACGGAGCTTCTTATCGATCCAAAAATAAATCTATTTTAGTTTAGTTGATTACAATAGAAGCGATATATGAAATAAAAAAGTTGTATTCGTCGACTCCTTATGTTTGAAAAGTGTGAGGGATAGAATTTATGTATAAGTAATAATAATAATTTGAATGTAAATTACTGTGAATGCGGAGAAGATATAGATACAATGATGATTGATGTTTGTATGTTAAAAGTGATAATGTACGTAATTTGATCGAATGGACGCCAATTGACAGATAACAAAAACATAACATAGATATAGAGAAAGTGAGACAGAACAAAAGTAATAATACAAATGATGATAAAAGATTTAACAAGTATCTATGTATATATTTTGTACCGATGCAAGCTTAGTTTTGGTTTTTCGATTATTATTTTTTTGTTGTTTAGTGCTTTCGAAAATTCAACGGTTAACAGCCAAATATGAAATGTCTTTTTAAAATATTTTTTGGTATTATTGATTACAAAATTCTCCCTTTAACCTAAAAGCGATTTTTGAGGTGTTGTTTTACGAAGATATAGATAGATATATATGTATATATATATATATATATAGAAGAGAGAGAGAGTTTGAAACTGTTCTTGTTATCAACTATGGTGTGGGAGTAACGGCGCAGGATCTAGTTAGGTTATGGGGAAAATGGATATAAAGGCTCTGGAGTGGTGGGTAAGGAGGCAGGAATGTAAGGTTGTGGTTCTTGGTTGGCGGATGGGTTACTTCAAATTCGCTTTTTTGTCCACTTAAAGCTAACATTATTCACTTTTATATGTATATATGAATTCCATAGCCGGCGAATCTTACCAATTTGAGTTTCGTCCTTCGAGTGCGTCTTTATTATTTGGGTTGTTGTTGCCATTGCAATTATTCTCATTGCGATTTATATTCACATTGCACCAGGGACTATGTCCAGGTAAGAGGTTATTGTTGTTATTGGAACGTTGTTGCTGCTGTTGTTGTTGCTGCAATTGCTGTTGCTGCTGCTGCTGAGGATGCGGATGTGGGGAGTATAGCATACGTCCGCCACGATGGGAACGGGCCGATGAGGAGTTGCGTGAAAAGGGCCTACGGCTGCTGTTGTTGTTGTTGTTGGCATTTGAGTTCAGCATTCTGGTGCTGTATGCACTTTTGATGTGCGTTTTGTTATATATATGGATTTGGGATTTGCTTTGAGTCTTGAGCTGTGTCTATTTTGCTTGAATTCTTTGTTTCTTTATGATTTATGGCTGCAACGAGAATGTTTGCTTATCAAAATGTTGGTGCTTTACACACACACACACACACTCACTCACACACATTGTTTAACTCTATGGTTCTATTATCTATAAGTGGGGGTGGTTCTCTCCAAAGCCAAAACCCGCGCTCCATAACAAAAAGCAAACAACCAACAAGCCAACATGCTCAATAATAATTATTCCATAAATAAATAGAAAAATATACAACTAGAGGTATATAAAAACACTTATATTGTTGTTCTGATCAAAGATACTTACTTATCATATGAATATATATTTATAATTTTTATTTGTGTGTGGTTAAATATCTCTATATCTATGCATATAGAGAAATATAGAGAGATAGAGTGGAAAGAGTAGGTAAATAAAACAGCAACGATATTTGATTTTTTGGTTTTAACAGTGTAGCTTTAATACGTTTTGATTCGAGATTATATGATTTTCAAATGAGCGATACGTGCTGGGTTAGTCTTTTAACTATATAATAGATAAAGGTAAATATTTATATGTGGATATGTATACGGAAAAGCTGCAGGTACACTTACAATAAAATGTTTAATATAATGTGTAAAAGATAAAGATCTATTTCTCTATTACAAGAAGTTTGGTTTTTTTTCATAATGAAATTAGATATATGTCATGGTGGTCAGTCTTTTACTTTTACAGGCTACCCGCCTTTCGTTGCGCAGTCAGCTAACAACAATATTGTTTAATATAAACGTATGATGATATCGTCAAATAGTTTTAATAATATTGTGAAGGTTGAAAGCAATAGATTGGTGGACTTGTCGTTATTTGTAGCTTCAAATGTCCTTCAGAGATAGTTCAATAAAAAATTTATAATAGTGAATTAACGATCTTGTTAAAGAATGACTCGACCACCTTATTTCCTCTTGTAAAGAAAGTGATTAGATCTTTATATAATATTCATTATATGTTTGTTTGAATGCTAGACATGTGTAGATGTTTGTGTAACATGAATTTTCGTAAACTAAACAAAGAACGTTTTCGTTATTAGTGTAAGTTTTGGTTTATAGTTGTTTCAGTTTTTTTTTTTTTTTTTTTTTTTCTTTTGGGTAAATGACTGATTACAAAGTTCTTATCGCTGTTAGTACAATTCGAGAATAATTCCAGATCAACAGTTACACTTAACGTACATTTGTGTATGTGTTTATGAATTTGTGTGTGTTTGCTTCGATTGCAGTGTCTGTGTCGAGTATATATCAATATATAATCCACTACGCGTAAAGTAAACGTACATGTGCATATACAAAATAACAAACAGTGTGTAATGTGATGAATGGGCGGGTTAGATTATATACGGAACCATTAAGAAGAACATAGGACGAATACAAATAAAATACAAAGTGAACTAGTCCAAAAAAAATAAGATAAAAATAAATAATTTTCAGAAATTGTTACATATTTTATGGTTTTTTCGTTTTGATATAAGTATACATGTGTAGGTTGAGTAAAAAGCAATGGCGTATTTGTACATAGACATATGTAGGTATATAATGTTTAGTTCGATGACCCTTTTGTCATCGTTCTGATGAAACTCATGAAGGGTCTGTATATCGTTATTTGAAGCATAGAAAATGCGCAATGATTTTTTACTCATCCCATTTAAAGCTTACAAACTAAAGCCGTATTCTGTTGCCAGTTGCAGTAGACAGTTCTTTGGTTGGTTGGTTGATTTGGTAGACAGTACAAGGACTTGAGGTTGAGGTGGGCATTTGACTTGTTGCAGAGTAGTACTTAATAGATGGTCAGTGTGAGATACTTGAGAGACAAATACAACGTCAACGGGGACGGCAGTCTTATGTCCTACATTGGTTTAACGGGTCACAATTAAAAACCTGCACAAACTTCTGTTTAAGCATTCAATATTAATGCATATAAGCTCGGTTTATTTACCTTTAAAATGCAAATAAACGGGTCAAATAGTTTACATTTTGATTGTTACTACTGTAAATTTATAATGAAAAAGTATTTAGTACACTAATACTGCAAAAACTGTTTGTTTTTAAACCGAACAAAAAAATGATAAAAAACTGCAAGCCATTCAAATTAGTGCAGATTTTTTTGTTTGTGACCCGTTGCTTAGTATAATACATAACATGTTTTAGTTTTGTTTTTGTTTTGTTGCTTTACATGACAATAAATACAACTAAATGAACAGAGAGAAAGAGAGAGAGAGGGACAGGTGTGTATTTGTTTCATATTTTATTTATGTGTTAAAGAAGCGGGCGCGTCTTGGCCACGGCCGTTAACAAATGGAAATTTACCACCAAAACCAGCAATAAAATATTTTGTATGTATGCTAAAAACAAAGAAAATAAAAGTAAAAGAAAACATTTGCTATTACATTCATGTTTAAGATATATATTGATAGACTAAATACATTGGGTTTATAGTTCTGAACTCTTGCAGTATGTCTTGTTGTTGTTCAAATTTAAGAGCTATATTTACTCTTGTTGGAAAGCATGTAAGCAAAAGATGAACTGCAAGAATCCGTAAATTCGGTGTGCCGAAGTTACTTTCGGTTTGTTAATTAATTAATAAATGTATTTATGTAAATATATGTAAAGCCAGGTTATAATTGCAGCCAAATGGATAAAAAAAATATATATATTATGCCAGTTATATATTTTTATGTGTAAAAACTAGAAAACATGTTAACAAAATTAGGCAGGCAGTAATAAATATACAAAATGCTTAGCCTTTAAGTGACAAATAATGGTTGTAATTGTGAACTGAATTCCCCATTTTAGTTAACTGAGATGTGTGTGCTTGTGTGTGTTCCAAGAAGAGTTTTAGTCAATATAACATTGATCATCCGACCTGTTGTTCACATAAATGCAAACAGAAATGTTAATAAGTTTCACTAGGCATTGGTTGTATAAAAAATGTATCTATGCTGATATTTTGAAAAACACTTTTAGTTCCTGTCAACACAAAGAATAACTTTTATAGAATACAATATTTTGTGTATCTAGTGAGTGGCTAAAGCTGTATTAATTGGCTTTAAATTGATGTCATTCCAAATACTGTCCGATCAGCTGATTAACGATATAGCAAGTCATTCGTTATAGTGACAACTCCTCACTGCTATAGTGTAGTCTCTACAAATGCCTACATACATTCGTACATACAAATGTGGCCCCCACTCCCCAACCCCAAACACACACACACACACGCGAACAGTCGCATTCACATACACAAAGAAAACTGGAGATATGTGTGATAGAGAGAGAGAGAGAGAGAGAATGATATATAGAGAAAGAGAGAGGACCCACCTCTTGTTGTTGCTATTGCGTAGTCATGGCAGGCAACTTCAGCGACGATTTTTTTTCGACTTAATGTATGAATATGTATACTATAGTATACGAATACTTTTTTACATTGAATACATTCAAAATACTATTAAAGGGCTGCGTAAGGCATTTACATTACAAATAGCATGTATGTATGTATTTGTGTACATATGTATGTATATATGTTTCTTAAATATGTAGCTTGTACATACAGTGTATAAGTTGTATGTATTTACATATGTACAAATGTATTATCTTGTCGCTGCCCATCAAAACAAAAAATTACACTTTCCACACACATTCACGAACAAATACACTGAGACTACAGCTATTGCTAAATTGTTTATAGAGGCAAAAATTAATAATATTATACACAGACACAGAAATACACATACTCGGGAGCAGCGAAAATGACGGAGCTGTTCACGGAACGGCAGACAAAGACGTAGTGGTAGTGGTAAAATGTACTCAGCTAAATCGCTGGCACTGGTTCTCTCTCTCTCTCTCTCTCTTTCTCTCTGTCTGTCTCTCTGAGTATAGATATGGATGGAAAATCGAAACTCTGGGTCTCCCCCGCCCCCAACAATACAAGTTCACAACTCACACACACGCAAACGCATACAAGGAAACACACAATGACAACCACTTCGTCACCGCAGATAAAAACGAAAAAGTGGCATTTAACAATTTGCGTTTTATGTAATTTTTACTACATATATACATACGTTAATAGTACGAAGCACAATATGCATTACACTATTGCTGGAGCTGTTCCAATTCCACATTCAATACAAATTGCACTTGATTAAACATGAAAATTATATATATGCGTGGAAATGTATCTTTCTATGGGAGTTTACCTTCGCACACCTTATAACAGTGTGATTAATCAACACAGTAATAGTGTTGTAAAACTGGCATGCTCAAAATGAGACAGCCAAATATTCCTTAACGCTATATTGACAGCTTGGAAACGGTCATACTGTTTATGTTAAAGAGAACGCCGCTCGACGTACAAAAAAAAAACGGAGAGAAAATAAAATTGAAATAATTAAACGAAACTTGTGCAAAGAGGGTTCCTCTAGTAAATTAGTTGAGACCCAAGACAAATTCTTTAACAAAAATGTAAGTACAAGCATTTTTTATTGAACTTCTAATGGAAACCGAAATTGCTTTGGCTGCTTGAAAAACGATTGCAGGGCGCGTGCCCGTTCCCCATCTGCTGAAAAGGGTGAAAAGGAGAAGGAAAAGGAAAATAAAGAGAAGGACGCAAAAGAGAAAGACGGTGGAAAGTCTGGAGCTAGCAACTCCTCATCACGAAGAGAGCGCGAACGTGAACGCAAACGCCGTGGTTCAGCGTCGACCAGCAGCGAGTCCAGTCGAAGGTAATTCGGGAAACCGCGGTTTTTTCCAACCGGTAAATTGATTAATTTAACAAATTTTTAGCTCATCTGATAGTAGCTCGTCAAGAAGCAGTTCTGGGTCAGACTCACGCTCAAGCTCAAGCAGCTCCAGCGACTCATCCAGCTCGTCCTCTTCGTCGTCCAGCGATTCCGATCGTAGTGAGAAAAATCGTCGCCGAGGATCCGGAAAAGACAAAGATAAGGCTAGTTCACGGTCACGTTCCCGATCTCCACGACGGGCTAGCAAGTCACCTAGACCGAATAGTAAGGCCCGCAAGGAGCCTGAGCGTGATCGACGTTCTAGGGATCGGGAGCGTTCGCGGTCGAGAGACCGAGCCCGCCGCGGTGGAGGCTCTACCGAACGTGAACGAGGAGCAGTAGGAGAAACTACCAACGCCAAGCGGGAGCGTTCTCGTTCGGCAAGTCGGTCACGTTCACCACGACGCAGGGACAGGACTCCACCGGCAAAACGGCGAGAGCGTTCCCGTACCAGATCTCGCTCTCGATCGCCTACCCCAAAGCCGGTGCGCATCCATGTGGGCCGACTGACCCGCAACGTAACAAAAGATCACGTATTGGAGATCTTTAATAGCTTCGGCGAGGTGAAGAGCGTTGAATTTCCAACAGATCGCTTTCATCCTAATTTTGGACGTGGCATGGCATATGTTGAGTACGGCACGCCTGAGGATTGCAAATCGGCTATGAAGCATATGGATGGTGGTCAAATCGATGGTCAAGAGATCACTGTATCTCCAGTCATTATACCCAAGCAGAGGCCACCAGTTCGTCGTCCCTCGCCTCCAATGCGACGGCCCCAAGGCAATCGCTGGCGATCCCCGCCCAACTTTAATCGCTTCAACAACCGTGGTGGAGGCGGACGTCGTCCTTCACCCCCACCCCGTGGCCGGCGTTCCTCTCCACGTCGTCGTTCGCGCTCTCCGATTCGCCGACGACGTCGCAGTAACAGCTCAGATAGCTCACGTTAAAAACACCATTACTCCTAGATTTTACAACGTTTCTGGCGCATTCAAAATAATTTAAACCTTTTACTTCAATTTATAATCCGAGGACAATTTATTAATAAATTATATTAACTTATATACGCCAGATTCACGATTTGCAACATATTTTATTTGAATGTATACAGAGCACAATTAATGTATAAAAGAGCAGTCGGAATCTTTGAGTGGGCATCCAAGCGGATGATGCAGTCTGAAGAAACAATACCTCTTTTTGGTTGTAAGTTTGAGTGAAAGGACTGCAGATTTCGTAGGTTTGCGAATGCCAATTAAGTCGTTTCCACAAAACTCAAATACCTCGTGTTTGTTCCTTAGCAGAGTTTTTATGCCCCCGCACTCGGATTTGATACCTTTAAGCTCATCTCGGGTTAAATTTTGAGCAATTATCCGCATGGATAGACGTCCGGACCAGTGATCTTTATTGTCATTTAGAAGCAAGCGAAAGATCTTCAATACTAATGAGTCGATAATGCATTTTTCCACTTGGGTGCAATTACGCACAGTTTCCTCTTTCTGCCGAATTTTAACACAAAGCTCGCCCGTTTTAAATTTCTCCAACTCTTCATTTACTATATTCTCATAATCCCTCGATTCTCTCTTGAGTCCAATTAGGGCTAACCGTTTTGTACTGGGAATTTTAAGGCGATCTTGAAGCGTATCGAAGCCACATTGCTTCGATAAATTGGTGGCATATTTATAGAAATCCTGATAAGCACTTATGCCTGTGTTTCGTCTTTGGAATTTTAAGCCGGACAGCTCGAAGGCACAACACGGCAGTAAGAAAAACTTTGTGTTAAATCTGGCGGCCAGTACCGGTAACCAGGGTGACAATTCATCTGAATGATTGCCAATTAACCAGTCGATGTGGGGGCTCACCAAATTGAAACTCTTGGGCTCCACAGCCTGTTCTATAAGTCTGGATTGCGTGTGTTCGCTATAAAAGGACCAAAGCTTACGTTTTCGGATGTCGTAGCCGTAACCTTCATAGCCTTCCGCGTTAAGAATGTGGACAAGCAGACCATTTCCACATCCTAAATCTGCAAAAGCTCGTGGCTCTGATTGCGTCTCGCTCCACAAGATAATGAGATACGCTGCAATGGCCAAATCTTCGTAAATGAATTTGAGGGGATCTGTAGATTCATTGGCCTGCTGCCAGTATTCCAATAGCGTATGGGCATGCTTGTTTTTTAGGTCCTTGTACAAATCGTTATACTTTTCCACATCAACAAGAGCAAGCGACTTTATATCGCCTTTCTCCCGATGACTTTGGCACCAGCTGACAAATTTCGGCATCAAAACGAACTCCAACCAACGGGATTTAGATCCAGTTTCTAGCAATGATGCATCCACTTCTCCACCTTTAAGTCTCACGCAAAAGTCCTCCAGCTCATCGCTGTTAAATTTACATTGGTAGGTTTTTTGATCAAAATCTGCTTAAGATAGGCACCATAATTACATCTGATATGATTTATGGTTGATAGCTTTTACCTAGTATCCCTGTTCCAATCATATTTTCTCGAATCTTCTTTGTTAGTAGTTTGTAGCCAATTTCAAATTTACACGTGCCCCGGTCCGAATGATGCAAAAGACTGTCCTCCAGCTCCTCCTCAGTAGAATCGGAGAAAGAGCCATTTTGTTGCTTTTTAACTTCAGTTATAACCACAGCAAATATTTGTTTATTCAGAGCGTGATAGTTTTTTATTAATATATCAATTCCTCTAAAAAATTGCGGCTCTGTGATAACAGCTGACATTTTGCATATTGCCAGACCGAATAACAACCCCCGCAGACAAGGTGCTTTAATTGGTATACGGTCTGGCACCTTGCCTGTAGTCGGTATGGCAATATTTTTATCCCACTGTGGCTCCATCTACCGCGAACTGGAGGGCGGCCGGCCGCTTATTTGAAATCAGTTTTCTCTTCAAACTTCAAAATTAGATTTCTTCTATTTATATAAATTTGGCGATGTTCCACTCATTGCAGCATACGCGTGTCGCCTGTTATACCATTTTTGAATATGTTGCTTTTTTCAGTTTTGTTCCGATCGCTCAACTTGAGTGAGTTGTACAGCAGAGCAATATCAATTATGTGAATATTTAAATAGCAAATAGTTTCTATGTCTAATTCGGTAATGTGGAATTGGAAATTTAGTTGCTCAGCGACTTCTGAACTGATCGACGACAATGGGAATGGGAGTACAAGTGAGAGTGATTTGACATTAGTGTGATTACGAAACGAATCAAGTTAAAAGGCGAATTGTACAACTATGAGAGTAAGTACAGACAGTTTGTTCACCCCATAGTCCATTTGAATCTTCTCAGATACACACTTACACATCTTTTGTTCTAATTGTGTCCATCATCGATCAAGTTTTGTAATAAATCGTAATCCTGTTTATGCTATTTGCATACATTTTTTTGGTTATTAATAGGTTTGTTTTGTTATGAAAATGGAATCAATTGCCTCTTCCGGCTTCAGGTCAAATATTTTTTATTTGTGGCAAGAGCTTTTGCGCAACCCCAAATGCCCCTTCTACCCCATATACTCGTATAGTACAACTGCATCAATAAATGCCAAAGCTTTCTTCTTTAATTAAATGGAAAAAATATGAAAAAGTTTACGAAAGCTTTAAACATATAGTCAGTCAATCGGTGTCCGGCCGAAACGAAAGATCTCTAGTTAAGCAATCGAAATTTGTTAATAAAAAAGAACATAATATTAAATTGTTACGATTAAAATAATAAACATAACTCACTAAAATACAGATAAATATTTTCGACGAACTCTAACTAATAACCGTATCTTGAAATGCTACTCATTTTTTGAAAAAAAAGCAGCTCTGTGAACAATTTAATCCAAGAAATAATATATGTATATTTATAACGACAATAGTAAAGTTTTTGAAAAATTTGTGTAAAAAATTGGCAAAATTCTTTGTTCCACATACTGTGAATACCAAATTGACGTCATTGTCTGCACTGCAAGAAAATAAATGAAAATAAACAAACAAGTCAATGAAAAGTTTATATTACGAAATTCCAGTAAATTTGGTGGAGTGAGAACCAAACAAAATATATATTCTTGTTAATTACGACGCACGCCAAAAACTAAAAGTTTGGTCTTAAGTTTGCGCAAGGATTTTAATGTTGATGGTGCGTATACGTGATCTTGAATGAATCAGTGGAAAGAGAGGGAGAGAATCATATGTACGCAAGAACTGTGTACAGTTACTCTAACGAGTCATCATTATTTGGCAATATGTTTTCTTTGCCCCATGCCATTAAATATTGAAAAGATGTCTGAAAATATTTATAGATGCGAAAAAAAACTTTCATCTGGCCATCCATAATGCTCAAAAATGAAGTGGAGTGGGCGTCCGCTAAGTGATGTCACCATGGCGTGCTTTTTTACAAAACACTTTGTTAATGTGTCGTTGCTTTTGAGACTAAATAAATTTTAATTAAATTAAATGCATCATTGGAAGGCTCTGATGTCCAATCATATTTCCATTCATATATATCATCCCATAGTTACTGTATTTTTTTTTATAATACGTATGAACATATATAGATCAGCGACCTTGATAAAGCTTTATCCATGATCTGGCGGGAGCTCTAGATGAACTCGTCATAATGAGGCCCTCATTGAAGTATAAACATTCATACATACAAATGTACATATATGTATGGGAATGTATAAATATTTATATATAGCCACTAAGTTACTATATTTTCTAAAGAAGCGGATGCAAGAACTACGAGTATCTAAGGAATTTCGTTCTAGTTGCTTATATTGCTGATGGTGCTCATGAAATACGATTTTATTGCGTGTAAAAAGGCCCCCAGAGGAAAAACAAACCCCTGTACATTTTCATATATGTATACATATATGTACATTTATATATATATGTATATAATTATTTTGTTTTCAAAGGCGCGCCACATGACGTCATGTAAAAGTCGTGAAAGGAGTGAATGGTTTAGTTATCATAAACTAGACCCCAAAGAATCGTGTTAAAGTGCATTCAGGCCACACATGAAAAGGGAAAAGCTGTTTTTTCTAGAGAGAAATCAATAAAGGGGGTTGCTGGGGTACTTGTTGATTAGTAGAAAAGCAAGGAAAGAGAACAAAAGGCTTAAAAGTTAACGGCTAAAACAGAAGCCCAATAAGTGTAACTAAAGTGTGGTAAACATCGAGCGATTTTTTTGTTTTATACATAAACCAAAATAAAGTACAGCCTCTTTAGATTTCGATATGTATGCATACCCTTACCAAAGGGTACTGCATCTCTGCAAAAAAAAAAACAAATCTTGGCTAATTGTAATCTCTTTTATTATTTCTGATTTACAGATAAACCTTGAATAAGGCAATGCTGTGCTTCAGGATTTAACTGATCGACAAGTGAATATAACGAGACTTTCGGTAGGGCCGGATTAAAAAACACCGCATATGCAGCTTCGGCAGCATTTTGTATTATTTTATTTATAATTTTAAAACGACGGCGACATTTTTATACATCATCATACCAAATCAAGATAAAAATGGCTGAAAATCAAATCATTATAACGACCTCTAGCAGAGTACTCAATGAGAGTAACTCCCATAATGGAGCTATACAGCGTAAACCAGAACATGGAGCAAAACAGAGCTACCATGTCCACCATCCAAACGACGAGAATTGGCAGACTTTATTTGTCGGCGCCAGCAAAAACAAATTAAAGCGAAAGAAGAAGTTAAGTGCATCGCTAACTTCCGTTGGCGATGCTGTCAATCAAGAGAAAAGAACCCGCATCGAGGGTATTCAGTTGAATTGTAGAGGCAAATTGCATGCCAAGGATACCCGCACTTTTGACTCGGCCACTGTCCCAGTCACTACGACTGCCAAAGATGCCGTCAAGACGACTAGTAACAGCAGCAGCAGCAACAACAACAAGGTAGAGCGTCCTGTAATTATCGGGGGCGTGACCACAACCAATCCTGCTGCGCCACAACGAGTTAAGCGTAAGCTGCAAGAGAATCTGGACACAATACAGAAGTTAAATGCCCTCACAGAGCAACTTCGCTTGGAAGTAAATGGGTTGAAGTCCACTTTGATAACAGAACGTGGGGCAGTGCGTGCCTTAAGGTGAGTGAAATGATAATGCCTTGTTCAGTTCGTTCTTATTAGAATTTTAATATCATTGTGTAGGGCTCAAAACGATGCGGATTGTCGCAAATGGAAATGTGAGATTAAAAAGCTTCAGCAAACGCTGGAGACATCCAAGAAAAGCAACTGCAATGTTGCAAAAAAACCCAACGAATTGGCCCCAGAGGGCAACTGCACATATATATCGGCCGATGGCCTAATTAACTATGAAATTCAAAGACTGACTAACGAAATCGCCGTGCTAAAGGAAGCAAACAGAACTAAGGATGAGAGAAGCCAGGTAAGTGTGGCGTCTGAACAATAAACTCTATGTCTATATATGCATGGCATTTGCTTGCCCACGCCAAATTTTGCCTATGATCCACTCCCAGAGAAATACTAATGAAGCCAGCAGAATTCCTATCACCCAAAGAAAAAATACGGCTTGATAATGCTCCAGTTTAAGAACGACCGGATCGTCATTGCTGTTATGACGTTGACGGAAAACAACTTTTGCCCCCACTTAATAAACGCAGCATTCATAATGCGATCCCAATAGCGCTCGAATCCAAACTCGTGTGAACTGCGAATGAGTTTGTTTAAGAAACCCAAATACGGCGACCCATAGGGCACAATATAAACGGCATGAAACGGCACAAGGCAGCTGTTCATCAAATGGAAATAGGGTCGGCCTAAGTTTGTGTGTTTCCGAGCATGCACCTGGAATCTGGCAATATGATATTTTTCCAAGTATGCATAGGACACATCATTCTTGTCGAAATGATCGAAGAGCACTTTCTCTGGCACCTCCAGCATCAGTTTTCGTATTCGTCCCTCATGGTCGTGGCCCAAAGTCAGGAAATGGTTAATGTGCTTCGTGTGTCTTGGCCGAACCATTATGCGGTAATTGGATGAAGCCAGATCTGTAATCCGATTAATATCCGGCAAAAATGGCTGGAATACCAGCATACTGGTCAAATTACCCTTGAAGGCCGTACATATGAGCATCCCGAAGATGAGCCAACAGATCAAGAATAGCCTTAATGAATAGTTATTTGGTACATGGGACAAGGGCAATGAGAGAGTGCAAGCATATAGTTGCATTCCCACTTCCAGTGGGGCGTTGTGATGCCGATACACTATCTGACAAAATATATAGGCCAAAAACACCGAACCCAAAATGAACAGCCACGCCCATAGCTGAAAAGAGCGAAAAATGTTCCAGAATTTCGGAGCCCCCTGAGCTTTTGGCACAATCACACACAAGTCATCACGATTGTGGGCTATGGTGGCCTCCGCCTGCCTGTCAAATGTATCCGGAGCATAGAAACGTATATTCATGGCAACGTCATCGAATTCCTTCGCCACCTCCATGAAACAAATGTCAGAAGTGACATTGTGATTGCGATAGAATTGGGGACGGGTCACCATCATTGTGGCGTTTAGTCTCTCAGCCAAATAATATGCCATAAGACCGTCTGTTCCATAAATCTCACCCCGCGATCCATAAAATGCTCTTACATCGTCCGCATAAATGCACATCCTCAACGGTTTGCGTTGCATATTCGGTATTGTCTTGGGAAAAAGTTCCAACAGAGTGGGAATATGACCCGGCTCTGCGTGATCAACCTCTATTAGATAATTATCCGTAAAGGGATTATAGCGATAGATATGCAACCGCTTCTCCCGCCAGAAGACAATGACAATATTAAGAAGCCAGATTTTCCAGAATTGACGAAAACTAGCACGCATCCAGGCATGGGTTACGCTGTAGGCATCTCGAACCAATAAAAAAACATGGGACAAATGCTTCGCGGCTGATTTTTTGCGTATTAGGGATAGCTCTAGGGGTTGCGATATGTTGGTTATAGTCATAACCATATACATTAGAATGCCATCATCTTTAACCACTTCCAGTACATGATTTTGTGCTCTGTTTAAAGGATACCCAAAATGGGGAAATTGAGTTCTTATAACTTTCCTGAGTAATGAATTCTTGAAATCATTTAAACTCTTTACCTGAGGCATATGTAAGATATATCACATTTGGTTACATCTTGTAGCAACTGACTTGAATGTTGATGTGAAGTTTGGTTCTCAAAATATGAATAAAGTACCTTAATTTTAGCCTTACACAAGATCTTGCTGACCTCATGCAGTAAGTTTGAATGGCGTTTTGAATTTATGCGAATATGATATGTATCTGCACCATCAGTAATCGCCAGAAACAAAAGTAGTAGAAGCGAAAAATTCCAACCGATTCCCGACATGGTTGGCTAAAGTTAAAGAACTACTGTGACATTTGAAATGGAAGCTTTTTGTTTTTATACCCATCGTCCACTTTTCAATATGGCAATTTGGTTAATGCTTTGTGATTGTGATAAAGGACGTTAGGCAAATATTATTTCTTGTTGTCTCGTTTGGTTAATGGAAATGGCCAACTAATCGCAAAGTGCAAACTAACCGCATGGCTGTTCCCCCCCAGCTCCAGCTCCAGCTCTTTAGACCCAAACTCACCAAATAACCAGTATATTATAGTGTAATGAGAATTTTTTGCAGATTATTGGTCAGGCTGATAGGCTCAAGGCTGCCGATATGCGGCAATTGAAAAATGCATATGAAAACCGATTGACTCACATACAAAAATCAGCCAAAATTGAAATAACACGTTTGGTAAGTTACGCACCGCACGGCATAAGTACAGTTTCAGTTTCAGGTCGGGCATGGAGGATGGGTGGGGGATAAGATAGAGGAGAACCGATCAGACAACTTTTTACATACCGTTTTGGATTACTTTGTGTACTAAATCGCCTAACTAATTATCCACACACATTTTAATCGCTTTGTTTTGCTTCTTGTTGCAGCTAGAGGAAATCAAGACCAAAGAACGTAATATAGGACAATTGAAGAAGGATTTAATGATATTGCAAAATCCCAAGAAACCAAATGAAACGAAATTCAAAACGAACGAAACGAGCCAAAAGCCAAAGAAGAAACCCTTAACGAACAATGAGAAAAAGCCACCAACAGCAATAAACGTTAAAAACGAAACTGAACCCATAAGCCAGGCTCAAGTTACAACTGAGGTGAGTGTACATTGTAAATACATATATACATACATATATACTTATATAGATGCGATAGGTACAGTAGTCTGCATTTGGCAGTGGGTGTGGGAAGGGGCAGGAGATTTTGGCACTTGAACTTGTGCCACCGGCTTGCAAACTATAAACGATATCCATCTGTATCTGTATCGCAATCTGCATTTGTCTGCATGTATCTGTATCTGTACCTGGTTATGCACTATTGGCATGATCTATGATATAATTTTACGTTAGTTATGAGAATGGCCAAAGACAACAATCGCCGCGGCAATAAATAAACCAAAACAAAAAAAAACACTACCAACTTAAAAAATTGAAAACGACTTTCCAGACACCTTGTACCATGTGTTAAAATTTATATAAAATATCTTTCGAAAATAAATGAAACACTTTCAAGGCCACTTACCAAATAAAAATAACGTATACGCATGTATGAATAATATACGCGTATATTAGCGTAAGTTAAGAAGTGGGCTAAAAGCTGAAATATGTTAACAGCACTATTAGATAAGTTGCAAAGTTCTTGAATACTTTTCCCACGAATTTGGTAATAGAATATGTCGAGTTAAGATAAATATTAGATTTGAATGTTCCAGGTATACATTTAATCAGAACTCATGAACAATTTGTCTTCGAGAAAATCGAGAGATTTTGGCATCGAAAGGGATATGGATGCTCCTAATACACCTCTCTCTCATTTCAATGCAGGGTATCCAGGGTAAATCAAGCAACAGCCACAAAACCTGCTAGTTGCAGCAAATGCGATGCAGCGCAAGTGTTGCAAGTGGATCGAGGGAGAGAAAAAGTGTGAGAGAGTGATGATGGAGAGCGCACAGGTAGAAGCCGGTTTTTTTGTTTCTTCTTGTTGTTTTTGCACCTCGCACACTCACTTTCTCTGCAGAGAGTGAGAGAGGTGACGACGACGCCGCTGTCGACGACGACTGCGGCTGTAGCTGTCGACGCAGCTCGCATGAATGGAGTGGAAGTGAAGTGAAGTTCAGTTTCAGTTCGCAGGTGCGCATGTGCGCGCGCGTATTTGACAGCCATTTCGGAGATTGCCTTGTGGTGCGGTGGTTCGTTTTTAATTCGTCAGGTGTCAAGTGTGGGCCAAAAATAATGAATAACAAATCAAATGCTGAATATAAAGAGTTCAACGAGTGCATAATTAGGTGAAATTTTCGTTGTGTGTGTGCGTGTGTGTGTGTGTGAGAATCTGTTGCTAGACCCAATTGAAAAGTAAACCAACTGCATTGTTGTCTATCGCTGCCGAAAATACTAAAAAGTAAATGTAAACCTACGAACAATGCCCCATTGAATGACTACATGATACAATACCACGGAATAGTTTTTGGAATCGACAACCGAAAAACCTATCCATACAACCATATACCTTATACCTTTTTAGCTGAACCTGCATGTGTGTGTATATGGTTTACAGTTTGATTTATGTATTGTTATTGTTGGTGTATTTTGTTTTGCCCTGTCTTTCTCTTTTTTTCTTTTTTTTTTTTTGAAACTCATAATTTCACCAAATTTGCACTACAAACCCCCCCAGATTAGGCAAAAATTAATTGCCTTTTGGCCCCACCGAAAGTAAAGTCGTCCGTCCGTTCGTTCCAATGAATGGATTCAATTTTACAGTTCATTAATTGCGCCTGCCTTTTGCAGTAACTAATTGTTTTTATCGGCCAATTCGAGAATATGGAATACTTATGTGTGTATGTATTCCGCTTCATCGCCATCATCTAACATGCCTCAGATATGTAAGATCGTCGAAGCATATCACAGAGCAATCTCAATTGCTGTTTATCGGTTCAATTTTTCAATCCACACTCAGAAGTCGGGCAGTGAGCAACCTGACAGTGGCCGAGACAGAGATCTTCATTTGCATAGCTCAAATGCATCTAAGTGTGTCAATAAATAAATATTGTACATACTGGATACTGGTACACTCTCGTACTCATCTTGTAAACTACGAGTAAAAACCGGGGTCTGTGTGGTGTGGCCACCAATTGGGGTCAGTGAAAAGCTTTTAAAAGAAATGTTAACGCTATTTTAAATACGATATGTTGTTTTGGGTCTATGTTGGCTGCAAAAATTTAGTCATCCTCATCTGAACGGTTAATGGTCAAACGACAGTAAAAGCGAAGAGACTAATATAATCATGATGACGATAATGATGATGATGCTAAAAACAAGACATAGACGTTTCCAATATGCAAAGTAATCACAACAGAAGAGCTAAAAAAAACTATCTAACTAACAAAAAAAAAAACTCGAAGATACAACAACAAAAACGGGGTGTGTTTGAAATGGAAATTTGAACTATATGCAAATTGTGGCGAATGTGTCTATAAATTTTAATGTTTTAGTGAAATTACCACGGTGAAAACTAAGAGACTAAGCTGAAAATTGCGGTTAATTGTTTCTTCGTCATTTTTTCTGCATTTGTTTGCCGTTTTGTTTATGAATGAACAATGAAATAATATGCAATAGAAATGGATTACTATTTTGAAAGGCGAGACATTAAGGTAATTTGCAAACCAACCCCACACTCCCCTTACTCCCTCATAGTCTCTTACTCTATCATACAACTCGATCAATGATTATTTAAACAAATACTTAAATAATTGAATTCGGGAAATGCCAATGTAAATAAAGTTGAAAAAATAATAAAAACTGACAAGGTATAATCATTTTACTTGCAATTTAATTAAGCATATTTGCAATAACTACTCCCTTAAATAAACACAATTTTCCCATGGCTCCACAGAAGGAACCTGCTGAAAAGCATTTAACTTTAAACATTCGATTTATATTCAATACTTGAAACAAGCATTGATCCCACATATGCATGTATATATATATATATATATTGTTGATAACAAAAAAACTAGATTTAACTGTGATTTAAATGAAAAGTAAAGTGGGGGTAATCTCTTCATCTTTTCGGTCGTTAATGTTTAATAATCTTCACAACGACTCGTATAACAAACGCAGAGAGAAAGAAAAAGAAGGGAAAGGCATTCGATTAATTGATTGCCATTTCACATAAATGGATGAGATAACACATATGTCAACAGTGGAGCAGTATCCATTCATTAGTTCAATTAGCTTATCCCCGCTGCGGAGTTATGCTTGGCTGTGCCCAAAGATTGAGCAGAGAAGCCACGCCTGCTGATATACAATATAATTAATTAGCGTGTATAAACTTTCGCTTTCGCAAGATCAAATCAAAGAAAAAGCCTTTGTCCAGATGCGAACAAACCTGAATTACAATGCCAAATGCAAATGCAAGAAAATATATTATATACAAACATATATGGACATATATATGTATGTACCTAAATCTATATATAGTATATATAAAAAGCATTGTCGATGCCTTTTTTGATGGTTGCCTGCTTTGACACGTAATCGTGCAAAATGAACCCGGAACGTCGCGTCTCAACTGCAGCCGGATCGGTACGGATCGCGAAGCATGGGATCGGATCGGATTGCAGTCAAGTCTTCTCTCAATCGACTGAAACCTGTCTGCAAAAAGGAAAATCATCCACAAACATTCGGCCCGGCTTGTGAGGTTTGTGTGGCTTAAGCAAACGAACACCTGTATACCATAGTTAGATAGATGCATAGATAGATAGATACACACAGAGATGTACTTATATAGCACAAGCTGGTGCTGTTGCTGGTGCTGGTGCTAGTGATAGTTGGCTTGTTTGCTTAGGTCGTGATTTACACACAATCCATGGTCTCTCGATCGCTCGTCTCGCAACGACGGCATTGCATTTAGCACAATCTGAATATGCCATCTCAATAGAGCCATCAAGTAATCTCTCCCCCTCTTTACTTGCCTAATCTTAATCTGACTTGCAAGGCACGTTGATCAAGTTCGTTAACTTGCCGTTACGCAAAAAAAAAAAAAAAACCAAAACAAAACACCAATAACAAATCACGAAAAGCTATAAAGTTAAATAAAACGTTCTTTCTTTGGATTCGATTCAAGAAATCACCATAACTATTAGGGATTCTGATAATTCTCCAAAACTGACGCGACTCCCAACGTGCAGGCATGCGACGCCAACGACAACGCCAACGCCGCCAACAGCGACGTCGAGTCCAAGTTGTGGACTCGGTCTTGGTCTTGGGTCTGCCATCAGGGCGAATTACTGTTTGGATATTCATGGCTTTGGGCTGTTGTGAAATGAAAACGATAATGTATGGATGGATGTACATGGCTGAGAGAGACGATTGGTCATTGCACTTGGTTGTGTTTTCGTTTTTTTTCCTTTTGGGTGTGTGTGTAGGTACATACGTACCCCTACCTCATTTCACAATTGATTAATGATTTCTCCAGCTTGGTGTAAAATTAGCATAATGCTGCATTATGCGTATAATAACATGAACATAATGAGGCTTATATAAAGAAAAGAAGAAAATAAAAAAAAAAAAAAGTAAAGAAAACTAAAAACATACAATAACTAGGTGTGCTTGATTGGAAAGTAATTTGGTTTTGAGTGTGGGCTAATTAGCCTGACATGTCAATGGGAATGGAGATTGGGTTCGGATTGGATTGGATGGAACGGGGCTCTGTCGTGACCATGAAAAACGTGATGATGATGGTGATGTGCGCCCCGCAGTCTGGAAAATAAGATAAACTAAGACAAATTAACGGCCTGGTGGCGAAAGACGCATCAAATGTTTGAGTTTTATAATGAAATTTATGTATCAAATTGTTTTTATTTAGTAAGCCAAATCGATTGCCATGGGAAAAAGATTTGCTTAAAGGGTTTCATAATACAGACAATATACATACATATGTATACATTTGGGTTAGTTGGCTCAAAAGAAAACTATTCACTTCCAGCATAAGAGATTAGGCGTAATGCCGTTACCTATAAAGTTAATTTTACTTATTGTGCGACATACAAGATATTTCTTAAGCCTTGACTTTGGAAATATTGTTGTATACTCCTTCAAAATGGGATATAGTCAGTGTCTATCTATGTATATATATGAGGCAAGTAATATAACATTTATGCAACGATCACTATTAGTTTACTTATCAAGAAGTCCGATTCAAAAGTTAGCACAATCTGTACCAATTAATTTTTCTATTATGAGTATTAATGAATCTGGCATAGTTTTCGTTAAATCGATAAATCCTTTATGTGCTCTATGTACAGATTCTAAATCAAATCGATGGTCAACGACCTTTGTTCTTGGGACCCCTTTTATGCTCTGGACGCATTGTTGAAATCAAAAGCAACACATACCTGTCCATCGTACATAATGATTTGGCGTTTTTATTCTCAACTTTTTGCCGCAAGAAATCAAGTCATAACTGTTAACTGGTCGTGAAAAGCAAAGCAAGTGGAACGGCAATGGCTACGACCACGACCACGCGTGTTCTAAAGGCACTTATAGAGGGGCAAAGACTAGATGATAAAAGACACAATCTTTTGTTAATTGCCTGGCCATTCTTTAAACATCAACTGGGTTAAAGACTTTGCCAAGAGAATGTAACTGAAGCACGACATTTTTCCATTTCATTCTACTTTGCAGATAACCCAACTCAAGAACATTGAGCTAATCAACAATAGAAAGAATGCACATAAATCAACAACAATAATAAAAACAAAACAAGACGAAATGAGAGGTGTGCGATTAAGTGTTGGTGGCGGAGGAGGAGGATCAAGTGTAGAAGGCGCCACTGCATGGATGACAACACTGCTGACTAATGCAGCATCTAAGCCTAAGGTAAGATGAGTCACCTACCTACCTCCAACTTTTCAATAACTCGATCTGAATTTTCCCCTCTTTCCCAGGACCATAACTCGGACACAGATTCCGCTTTATCGTCGGCGCCGCCTTCGATTAGTCCACAACCGCCATCCAGTGGAGCCGACAGCGGTGTAATGTGGCAAACAGTAAGTTCAATAAGTTAATAAGTCCAACTCTCAGTGATTACCCACTACAACTACTCCAACTACCAGTTACAGGATTTGGATAAAATGCAAAAGGAAGCGGAAATGTGTCACAAGGAAAATGAACGATTGCAAACCGAACTGCAGATGATGAAACAGGACCTTCTGGGTGCCGAGAAGGCTGCCCTTACCGTCAATGAACTAAAACAGCATATCAAAGACCTGGAGGAGCAGCAGTTGCAGTTGAACGATGAAGCCAATGAACTACGCGAACAGAATGAACTACTTGAATTTCGCATACTGGAACTGGAAGATGATAATGATAAGGTAATACACTCAAAGCCTGTTTGGTCTGCTACTCAAAAGACTCAAAACGAATGACTCACAAACTGTTTATGAATGAATTGAGCCAGACTTAGATATTTGTTGTGAGCGTGTGTGCGAGTGTGAGCTTCGTGAGTATGAGCATCAACTTCGGATTCAGCTGCAGCTTGGGCTTGGCTCAGTTTTGTTTGGTAGCTAAACAAGCGCGGAAATTGTTTCAATTGTAACGGCAAAAGTAATTTGTTGGAAAACAAAACACACAAAAAAATGTTTTAGTAGAGCAAATCATATTGTTATTGTTATTATGCAGAAATCTTAATGATTTGTGGTGTGACTTTCCAATTTGGTTATACGTTTTTTTCGCCGTTAATCGAAAGAGTTACACAAGGGATTCAAATTGAAACCAAATTATTCACAACTAACTATCGCCCACTTTGGAATGCGTTCACCAGAATTGGCCGAATAGTTGTTTTAACCAAAATCGCTAAGACTCTTTTAAGATGGCATATAAGGTTGGCCCTAAGTGGCTGGTTATTACTTATTTTGTATATTCAACAATTACTCATATATAGACACACTATCTGAAACTAGCCTTTGTTTACCCCACGCCTTTTCCTTCTGTATCTTTATCGCTATATCTATTGTTAGCTGTTTTGAGTTTTTAGTTTCGATTGTGTTTTCGGTACGTTTAGTTTTTAGAGCCGAACGCTGTAGTTCCAACTGCTTCAGTCTGCTGCTAAAGTCGTTCAGCTTGAAAATCTAATTCAAACGCTTAATTGCGAATAGGTAAAGTGAAAACAAGTGATGGAACAGAGTGAAGGAGGTGTGTTCCTAATACTTGCAATGAAATCAGCGAAGCATTGCACTCTAATGCTAATTTCTATGAATAGACCACCCTCAAAACACCGAGCATATATAAAGAAAAGTGCATGAAACTCTTAGAAAACGATATTCATGTCCCTTCAGTGAAAAGATTCCCTAAAAATAAATCCAACAAATAATTGTCTCCCCTAGTTGGAAATGGACGGCACCTGCGAGGGTCATTGCCAGCGTTTGGAGAATCTTTTGCGAAAATCATCTAATCAATTGGAGGGCCAGGAGAAACGGTGTCTTCAGCAGCTACTTCAGTGTGTGCAACAACTCGATCTGGACGCCGGGATGCCTGTTGATCAGGTGAGTTTCAGCTTTAATTGTCATACTCCGAAAAATAACATTGAAAATACAAAAAAAAAAAAAAAACAGATTTATTTTCATCAACATTTATGGCCTCACATGGCTTTTAATACATATTTTAAATAAACTTGCTATCCCTCAACCCCAAACATATTTGAAACAATTGAACGTATAAAATTTAACCAAAGTGAAATATTTTGTCTTTTTCGTTTTTGTTTTCTGCAGAGCAAATCCGAGCGTACAAGGCATAATCGTATTGTAGCCACTGTCCAGCCGTATAGTAATAGTGCCACGCCCAGTGCCCCACCAACGCCGAGTAAACGTTACACCAGTTATTCTGGCAGTGCCTGGCAGAGCAACAGTCTGAGTGAGAGTGGAGTCTTTGTGGAATGCGATTTGTCTGTACCCCCACTACATCCCCATCTGCAGTTCTATCAGGAGAGATTGGATCAATTGGAGGGGAAGTTACTGGTTTATGAGAGCAGTGGAGAGACCCAGGCCAAACACCTGGCCCAACGTCTGCAGCGCGAGTTGCAATTGGAAAAGGAATTGAAGGAGTTAAAAGATCGTCAAGATCAACTTATCGCGGAGAACGCCGCAATTGAAGAGGCCAAGTGTGAGTTTGAAGAGGCGGAGAACGACACTCGCTTGCACCTACAACGCAACGAAGTGGAGTTAGAGATTCTACGGCAGCGAAACGTGGAATTGGAATTTGGTAAAGACGCTCTGTGTGCCAAGTACAAGGACTGTCGAGCCGAGTGCGCGATTCTACGCGACGATCTGAGGGCGGCTGAAACCCAATTGGAACATCTGCACTCAGAAAGGCGTACTGCCAAGAGAGAATTGGACAGTTTGCGACGCTCCCTGCCATTGTTGTTGATTTATCGGCTCTGGGCTATATCCAGAATGGGTAACGAATTGTCCACCACAACCGACGCAATCAATACCATCCAATCGCATCGTGCCGAGGACGATGGGCAGCCTCATTTGAAGGGTGGTCAGGAAACTATGAAGCAAACCTACTGCCAACTACCTAATAAAAATGTAGAATGTAATGAATGCGGGTGCCGCGAGATCAACTATCTCAAGGAGGAAGTGAAGGGCCTTCGTTGTCAATTAAAGGAAGTCAATTCACGTCACTACGAAGCCATGGAGACAGCCGATTCGCATTGGGTGGAGTTGGAGCGGGAGTATAAACAGCGCGAGGAAGCCTATCGCACCAAAGAAGTTTGTCTGAAGCAAAAAATTGCCAAGCTACAGGATTGTTTGCGCGAAGATGCGCGTGCCGCCGCCGAGAAGATTCAACAGTTGGAAGAGGCCGAGCATGGATTAAAAACATGCTTGGTGCGTTTAACCAAAGAGCATCGTGACCTCTTAGAGGAGAATCACACGCTCCAAAGCAGTGTGGAGAGTAGTAAGGCCCAACTGGAACTGGAGGCGGAGCAGCAACAGCCTCTGGCTGTTGCATTGGAAAATGAGAGACGTCGCAGTCAGGCTTTAATCGATGATCTGAGTTTCTCGAAGAAGATGCAACATAACACTGAAGAGCAACTGAAACAGGAGACTGACGGCTTGCGCAATCAAATCTATAGCCTTAAAAAGGATTTCATGCACATTGAAGTGACAAATGGGGAACTTAAAGAAGAAGTAGGCACATTGGAAAAGAAAATTGGTCAAATGGAGTTGCAACTGAAAGATGCCGAAGAAAAAACACGTTGCCTCGAAGACGAACTCAGGACAAAGGAGGAGCAATGCCAGATAATGGAACAAAAACTGGGTGCATGCCCAGAGGGATTCAGTCTCGCGGATGAGCTGTACGACAGTCCCGCCAAGCGAGCCAAACGCGATGAGATTAGAGATTTGCAAACAGCTAGCCAGGGTTTGGGTTGTGCCCTGCGTGATATTGAGGTAAGTAGTAATCCACAATTAATCCAGTTTGATTTCATTTTTTGTTAATGACTTTTTTCTCTCATTTTCTCTATATGCAGCGGCGCGAAAGAGAGCTGCCCACTCACAAGGACTTCCAGACAATAGCTTGTAGTGTCAAGCAACTGGCTGACACCCTATTATGTGCCAAGAATCCATCCGAGGTGAGTAGTGCATGTTTGTGTCAGTCTGGAGACGAAGTCTCCGCCAAAGCTATGTGCAAACCATGTGATGAAATGGATTTGGATCAAGCCAAACCTACATCTAGCAAGCAAACAAGTAACCAGGGGATCACAGAGCGTTCCATGTCGCAACCATCCAGTCGGCGTGGTTCGCAGGCAAGTCTTAGGAGTTCCCAACCATCGAGTCCTAGTCGACGTAAATCGGAGCGTTCTCAAGGCGGTGGCACCAGCAAGAAGGAAGATAGGAGTGACTTTTGTGTGGGACTACCACTTGGCGATTCTGAAAACCATATTTGCAAAGTGCCTTCGTCTATGGTGCAATTTGTCACTCAAGACAAACAACTCGATAAACTGGAATATCAAACGGTGGCCGAAAAACCCATTTCGTTGCGGCGCAAGCGGCAACCTTGCAAACGTTTCATCTATCGTCGGATGTTTCGAGTTCGAGCCCGTCGCAGTGCTGCCCTTCCTCATCATCTTGAGCACTCGCTTTCTAATGGTAGTTTCTATTCGGCGGTTTCGGTACATACAGTTCATTCAGCCAAATCGATGCTGTCTCTAAATTCCCAACATGCTGCGATTTTAGCTCCCCAATGGGAGCAGTGGACAGCTGTTGCAGTAGCCCAGACCGATCCAATAGAAAAGCAGTGTTGTGAAGTTCAAGTGTCTCCGTCAAACGTGGATGTGACAATTCAGGTCCAACCCTCTACCGAAGAAATTGGCTTGCAAGCCAACATTGGTGTAGAGGATCGTCTTCTTTTGCTTCCGACTAGAACTCGGAGATTTATTACACTGCTACAGGATGCCGTCAAGGGCCATTTCAAGGTGGACATGTTCAGGGAGCGGCTTCTCAAAGCATGGGAGACAAGTGAAGAATTTCGCGAAAATTTGGAGTTACTACAGAATCAGTATGCGGATAAGCCGTGCCCGAAATATGAATCACGCGACTCATGGGAAAGCTATGAAGGATTCGTTTCTGTAGTGAACTGTATTCAAACGCTCAAGTCAGCCTTTAGACCATACATATCCACGATGCTTGCGGATCTCGAGGAAAATATTAATAACCGCATCGTTGCTTTCCATAATCGTAAAATCGAGTCCGAATACTATTGCACTCTCTATTATCCGGTAGAACGTCGTAATTCCATGATCTTTACTACGGACGAAGAGTGATTACATTGTGGCCATAGCTTTTGCTTTTGTGTGTTACTTGAAATATAAATACATAGATGTAAATTAATCAGTAAATTTTTTGTGTCGATTATTTTTTATTGTAGCTATTTGCGAACTATCTGTCAAATTTTAGATTTACATATATTCTGAATCGAGTTCTATATTAGTCAGTTTAAACACAATTTAAAGCAAATTCCAAGTTTTTGTTAGTAAAACTAATATAATTTGAGTGCTCAAAATGGATGCTGAGGACATTTTCCACGATTGTTTTAGTGATAGCGATAATGAATACATTTCGGATGTTTGCACTGAAATACAGGAGAAGTCTATGGGGGATGGGCACAGTGATGATAAGAAAAAGGATACTGTCCCTACAAAGCAAATGATACGTTTCGATGATCCTGAACAGATACGAACCGTTCTGGAACGTGCCGCCGTGACCACAAAAATGTTGCTGCGATGCTATGGCGGAGACGGTCATTCCGGCAACGAGGACAACATTCCCAATCATAGGTTCCCACGTTTCTACCCGGCCACATTGGAGATAAACGCACGTTTGCATGCTGAAGAGTCTTGTTCGTGTCCCAAGGATTGTCAATGTCAACTGCGTGGAGAACCCGTAACCCTAAACTTGCCAATCGAGCTGAACCCGCTGAACGGGCAGGTAAATGTGGATATCTATCAGCCCAAATCATTGGAACCTGCGTTGCCTCGTAAATGTTTATGTGAACAAGGCAGGAGAAATCGATTGCAATGTCGCACTGTGCGTTGGAGCCAGGAGGAAAACATGGACCAACACTTCTAATCACTGTATTACATATCTACCCGCCTACCTCGTAAAGAATTCCAAATTTAATTCAGTTCAAATTCCAAATTGTGACAGTTGTACCATGTGTGTATACTGTCAATATTTGTGTTTTATTTAGTTTAAATTATTCGAGCCGAGAACACATTCATCTCAAATTTAATGTAAGTTTAGGAAAACGAGTTGGAGATAAAGAAAGAAACCCGCTATGGAGGACGATGGCCCTAAAAGGACTGATGCTGGCTTATGCAGGAACGCCAACAATTGTAACCGAATTCACTATCTGACGCAGCAGCAATCACAATCGGAAACAACACGACTACTCTTCCGTGGCGAGAATTTCCAGCCCACTCGCAGCGATCAGGATATGTACTACGACTGCCTGAGTGTGGGGGATTCGGACTCGCAACATGTGTCTAAATTTGACGATCCGAATACCATAAGAGATGTCTTGGAGAGGGCTCACAATGCTACTCAAATGCTGTTGAAAAACTTTGACAGAACGGGCCAAGGCTGGAATAAGCCACGTGAGGCAACTCTGGAGATAACCGCTCGCTTGATCAGTGATAAAAAACAACAAATGACCGGTAGACCAGTGACTGTGCAAATGCCATTGGAATTCGATCCGCAGAGTGGGGAGCTGACATCTGCTTGTCTAGCACAGCAGCGGCAGCAGCAGCAGGACCATCGTTCCATATGCCCGTGCGAATCTGCTGCCCCGGTCATAGGAGTTCCGCCATTCCAACTCCACGAATTACAAGCAGCAAAGCCCTGTTCAGGTAATGCCGTCACCAATGAGCAATATGCTATGTTTTCTTGCGACACCATTCACTCAGCCTCGCTATCGGCGGAGGCTAATACCCATTTAGAAAGCTACGGTGACAGCAGGTTTTGCAGTGAATGCAAATGTACTGGACCCACTTGCTTGGTGCCGTGTCCCAATCAATTCGAGCAACGCGATGTGATATCCATTTGTTGTTTGCGGATGCCAATAGTCGTCGCTACGCCACCGCTCACGCCTTCACCCGAACTTGAACTTGAATCCGACGCGGAGAAAAAGTTCGCCCTCGACGAAGAGGGATCTGGCCTTATATCCGATGTGCCATCATCACCACCATTATCGTCACCAGCTCCGGAGCCGGAACCAGAGCCAGAGAGGGAACACTCAACAGATAGACATTATTACCTAGCTTTACCGCAACACTGTGATTTTGCGAACTGTTCGCCTTGTCGCTTCCATCCTAGCCCAATAATGGACGAAGAGGGCAATGTGTTTTGTCCTGGCAACTGTGGTTGTTGTCAGTGTCCTTGGCGACGTCGCTCCTTTGACGACAATCGCGAGCACATCAATGTGAAGGTGTGCAAGTGTGTGCAGAGGGGCACCATATTTAGCACCTTTGACGAGCGAGAGAATTGCAGTCAGACTTCATACTTTGACTTTTGTCCGTGTCGCGAGAAGGCAGAGGCCAAGTTCCTAGAGCTATACAACTGTGAGATGTGGTCATTGCCGAATATTACACGTGGCCGTGAAGTTCATCTGTCCGAGATTAAGGAATTACAAACACCACCCCAACATTCCGCAACGTAGACTATTAACTAAAGCATTTACCCCAGCCCAGATATCCACATCGTCCTGTTTTTGCCAATAATAAAAATGTGCACAATTTCCAACCACACCTAATTGAGTTTTCTCTGCTCTTGTCATCCACAGATTACCCAGCTCTGATGTATATGAAAGATGAGCGACCATTTAAACCCACCATCACTTACAAAGCCGCCACCAATGCCCGCAACCAGGATATGCAAACAGACAAATCATATATGAGAGATCACTGGAAAAGCCAAACGGATAGAAGTGACTCCGACTCGCTAGCCAAGCCATCACAAACGGAGGCCTCATATCTCTTCGACCACCACTCGCCCTCCCGAAGCGACGAGATGCTCGGGGAAGAACTTAATGCCAAAACCTCCCAAACGGAGACCTCATACATTCACGACAAGTACATATTGGATCGAGAAAAGAATACAAACACGGGCAGATCATCGCAGACGCAAGTCTATGCCATGGATAAATTTCACTATCCCACCCAGTATCAGTGTCCAGGGACCAGTCGTGGAGTGTGTCCATGCAGGTCGCATTCAACTATGAAGAAGACGCCACCCATGACACTTAGTTGCCAGACAGATTATCCAGCTGAGAGTGTCAGAACCGTAAAGTCACAGCCCAGTGTTCCCACATGCTTTAGCAAAGTTGACGCCAATCCTCCACCATGTGGGGTTAGTGTGAACCCTTGCCAAACCAGTGATCAAAATTTTCAATTGTATAATCAGCCGTCTTTCGGATGCGAAGAGCAAACCTCGTGTACCACAAGATCCCGTTCTGTGGTGGATAAGATAACATGTCTATGTAGTTCATCGCATCATCCAAAAGTTGCGTGCCAGACTCGACGGGATCAGGAGCCGGCCACATGCGGACGGGACGAAAAGCGAAGTGTATCAGAGAGAACGCTTGAATTAAAGTGCAGTCAAACAGGATGTGTTTGCCCGCCGAAACAAAGCGCCCCTAGCCAATTGTCCCATCCACCAGGAAAGAGTGTATCCAAACATGTATCTGTGGCCAATACTCAAAAGTCACACACAGGCGAAATCTATCGAGATTGTGAGTCCTCGTCGAACACGTCTATCAAGAATTCTGGGCGAATTGTAACGAGTTGCTATGCTTCCAAAGAGCCTTCGCAAAAAGCAATAACCGAAAGCTCGGCGCATTGTGTTTGCTCCAAGACGACAATTCAATCTGAGCCAATAGTAACCAGTTGTCATACTTCCCAGGAACTGTTGTTAGCAACAGGGCATAAGACATCTGAACATATCCTCACCAGTTGCTATATTTCGAAAGAGCCTTCACTGAAAACAGCATTTAAAGGTGGGCCCAGTTGTGAATGCCTACCAAAGAATCAGCTAAAATCTCAGCCCACACTGGCCGTTTGCAATTCTTCTAATCTCAGTCCGGACAGCGACCATTGTAATCCAGTTTCTGGGCATTCTTTAGGGAAGGAGGCGCAGGATGGAACAATGTGTGAACAAAACAGTGAATTTCGCTCGGTAACAGTATCTAGCCATATTATTGTATGCGAGTCAAGTTCTAAGAAGCCAGATACAGGACCAGTCACACGCAAGAAACGGATTCTGCACATGATCGAGCAATTAAGCAATGCAGCCGACTGTGAATGCAATGAAGAAGATCGCCCAAAAATTATACAGCAATTATTTAGAGAGTTAACTCTATTGGTAGCCCAAGAACCTGAATGTGCCAACGCTCCACAAGATGAACCGACGCCACCAACTCCAACTTTTGAAGAATGCTGCGCCGGCCAACAGGTCGGACAAGCTGTGGAAATAAATGAACCCAAAAAGCAGCATAAGCTTTCGAAGTGTTTCGCCCAATTGGATGAAGTACTGAAGAAATGTTTCCAGAAATCAAAACCAAAGCCACTGCCTTTGAAGGAAATCGGTGGATTCGAATTTGACCCAGATTTCAGACCGTTTGAGACACACGATTTGGAAGTGCCTTCTGTGATGGATACTGAAGAATCTCAAATGGAAGACGAAGCAGAACTAAGCGGGTCCGAATCGGATGTCTTTGTGGGTTGCTGCGATGATGACGATGATGAAACTATGGCAACTCTACAAGAGCACAACGAAACTGAAAGTGAGCTATGCCAACAGCTTATGGACATGGTCGGCGACACCACCCTACCGAATTCTGACGACTGTGGGGCATGTGATGGCTTGTCGCAAGAGTTGGCAGCTGAAACCAATGATCCATGTCCTCCAGATTGCCTTCCCCCAGATCCATGCAAGATGATGGAGCAATATAAGGACTCCACGCTCATACCAAATGGACCACTAAGTCCGCAAGCGCGACAACTATTCGAGCTTTTGTTAAGGCAAGCTCTGCAAGAATGTGAGGATGGGGGCCATACGGGCGAAGAGGATTACGAGGAAGAGAGCCTACAACACGGTGTACCTGAACCACATCCAGAGCCTTGTGTTTGCTGTCATTGTCGAGCATTGCTTTGCGAGAATGAGTGCAAATCGGTGTCCAAGACTGTTGACTCTGCCATGTGTGATCCCGTTTGCGAGATGGTAAGATCCTCCACTTAACTTAGTATGTGTATCACCTTTTAACATCCTGTTTGCTAGAAATTCTTTATTGACTCCATTATTGTCGATTTGCATGCCATGGATCATGTGCTGAACAAGAAAAAGGCGAAGCCAAAGGTAAAATAATTCCAAACCTCGACTATTAAGTTTCTAATAACTCCGTTTAATTTTAGAAGGTTAAACAATCACGAGACTTGGATAAACCACCTCGAGAAAGCTTTCCTGTCACCATTACTCAAGTTTCCAGTCTGGGTTGTACAGCTCTCTTCATTCGATGGGAGGTGCTAGACTGTGTTGGAATTGCCGGTTATGAGGTAAGCCTTAAATGATTTAATTATTTGTGTACACTGGCTTCGAAATATAAATCTTTGATATTTATGGTGTTTCAGATTTATGTGGATGGCCATTTGACAAATCGATTCTATAGTTTCCGGCACGAGGCTGCCGTTGTGGCGAATGTGAATGTTACCAAGACCCATCAGATAGTGCTGCGTGCGCAGGCTGTGGGCCAAGATTTCCCTGGAGAAGGTTGCGGCAACGATAGCCAGGCTGTGGTTAGTGCTCATCCTGAAATGTTGGTTGGTGCGGAGAAACCCTGGTCGCCCAGTGTCTACTTCTATGATCCCAGTTAAATTGCGCGTCTTTGCGGCAGGCGCAAAAGTGCTAGTCAAAGTTTTTTTTTTCGTTCTATGTGATGGTGATCACACAATAATACTCTTTATTTCGCACCCGAAAATCTCTCACTCCTTCATATGCTATTAACTTGTGTATGTATATAGAGTTTACCTATGTATGTAACGAAAGTGTAAGTTGTTTCTGTTTTGAACCTAGATTAAAAAGAGCACAACAAGTGCATCAAGCAATTGACGCATTGGTGTGTGCATGTGAAGATACACAGTGCTTTAATTTAGTGCCTTACCAATGTAATCTTAGATGTTAAGCAAATTAAAATAAGAGATTCAATTATGGAGATGGTTATTGAACACATGTTAGTTGAACCAACACATCTTTACTCACTTTTGAATAAAACTCTGAATCTCTCAAATTAAAAAAATATTGAAATGTGCGTCAATTTTGATTAATTTTGTTTTCATTTTCCAATGGCCGTCATAGCCTTGTTTAATATCATTCCAAATATCAAGATGATTTAGGGAAAATGAAAAATTATAACTTTAAAGGTTTTATTAAAAAATTTTTTCAATTGTAAGGTCCGAATCGACTTTGCAAGCTTTGAAATATATTTTGGCAAGTCTCATTGTCATAAGAGGGCTCAATCTTATCGCCATGTACTGTAGCCAAAATAATGAATTTGGCATGGGCATTCTAAAATGAATAGATGTTAAATATTAATTTATTTCTAATGCACTTGAAATACTCTACCTCCTTGGGTAGATCGTGCTTCCATAGATCATTCGCCTCTAGATAGGCATGGAGAAGGATACGCCATTGCCAAAAATTTTCGTGTCCATGCAATTTTGGTATAGCTGAGAAGTCCAATTCATTGTTACCCATTTTCTGTGCTTCTTATTTGCTTGACGTTCTGATTAAAAGTGAACTTAAAAATACAAAATTATTTGAATTAGTCAATTTTTAATTCCTCTGATAAGAAAAAGCTGTACTGATAAAAAGTATCAGAAAACTTAACGGCTTTTAAATGGGCTTAGCATAGCCTAAGAGAAAGGCGTTCTACGAGGATTTTGTGGTGGAGAGAATCACAAACAGTGTAACCGAATATATTGCAAAATATCGGCATGTTATACAGTATTATGTTAACAACCGTCTCGCTGTTAAATGTTATGATTCAGCAACTCTTTCCAACACTGGTGTATACTGCGTGGACGTCGGTATTAAGTCCCGTATTTATTTTGTGTAACAATTAATTTGTAAGCTACTAGAAAGTAGAAGTCAACTTTCGGCGTAACATTTTAATAACCTTGAATCGGATAACACAGGTTTGACTAGTAAGTTAGTACTGATCGCACAAGACATACAAAAATGTACATGTTGAATTTAAATATGTCACCTAAATGTCGGAGCCCACAAAAATTCTTTCGTCTTGGCAAAAAATAACGGAAGAGAGATAGAGAGACATAAAGGCAAAGTAGGGTTTGCGCTCCTTTGCTGCAAGGTAACCCAGAATTTAAAAGCTAAGTTAAGATCTCTTTTTAATTTTAATAAATATGTATAATGCTAATTATATGGCCCGAAACGGTGTTCCAAGTTCTGAAATATATATTGGCAAGTCTCATCGTCATAGGCTGGCTCAATCTTATCGCCCTGTACAGTAGCCAAAATTATAAATTTGGCATGGGGACTCTGAAATGGAGATAATGAACTAGATATCTCTATATTCACAAAGTATACAACTGTATGAATTTACCTCCTTGGGAAGGTTGTTTTTCCACAGATCGTTTGCCTCTAGGTAAGCACGCAAAAGGATTCGCCATTGCCAAAAGTTTTGACGCCCGTGCAATTTGGGTATAGCTGAAAAGTCTAGTACTACGTTACCCATTTTCTCTTATGCTACGACTTATTTGCTAGGCGTTCTGATTAAAAGTGATATTAGAAATCCAAAACTATTTCGATTAGTCAACTGATATGAGAAAGCTCTACAGCAAAAGCTTCGTATAGCTTTATCTCTGGAGACTTAACGCCTCCAAAAGGTTTAATCATACAAGTTGGAGCAAACCTTTATGTACATATTTACAATTTGGCGGCGACCAAGCGGAAAGTATTTGAATTATTCTGACAACCAATTTTTACCATTAAACTATTAAGTTGTTAGAATCAAATTAAAAAGTAACAAAAAGTAACAAAAATATGTGCACAATATAGTGCAAACAGACAAAAAGGCGAGGGCCAAATTAGCACAGTTCCATATTTCAAACAACGTTAAATTCAAAATTAATTTATTTAATATGCAATAACCGGACTTACATACGGTGGGTCATACATGTGGAATCTCAACTTCGAGTCTCATGATTTCAACAGTCAAAATGTCTCTATCATTTTCCAATGGGGGAAATAACAATTTTTGGTTTACCAGTTACAACGCAAGTCATCATTTAATAGTTAGCTTAGGTGTTGAGTTTTAATGTCCCATATTATTTGGAAGAGTAACTTTTATTCGGTACACAAATATGGTAATATTCTTTATGATTATTGTTCATTTTTTTGTCGCCCAATACCTAATGTTTTTGTTGCGCTATGCAGCTCTCTCTATCGGAAAATCCCTAAACAAAAATTATACTACTCTAAATGGAGGCCATTTGTTGGTCAATTTTATTATTCATGGTTGGACTATATAGCCAAGTAGAGTGTTGGGTGGACAATTTAGTTTCCGTTGGCAAAGGGTTGAGTAGAGAAGAAATGTCGGAGTGGGTTGGATTGTTTTTGCTCTTAATGCAGTTACTCGCTGGTGGCGCTTTCAGCTGGAAGTTTGGTGCTCCTCAAGTCGGAAATGAACCAAATAAAGAGGTTCCTGGGGTACCACAACCCAGTGATGTGGGCAATACTGCAAATCACACGAGTAGGTCAATATGGAGATGCGTTCTTCTGTAACATTACTGAGGATATTTGTTTAGTCCTTACTAGGCAATTGGTTGTGGGAACATTAGTTCCACCATTACTACCAGCACCACCAGGCACTTGGCCCCCAGTACCCAATATAGTTAATCCTGGAACTAGTTATTGTCAGTGTGTGCCTCCTGGATCCTGTGCGAACCCTTTGCCCACAGTACCTACCGATGGAAGTGGACAATTAGACATTCGAATTGTGAATAATGGAGGAGTTTATGTGAGTGTAAATGGCTAATTATTATGTGTAATATATAAGCGAGGACATTCTTTAGCCCACACCTCCAACCACAGCATCCACATTGACCTGTAGCTATGGACTAGTGGCTTGCTGTCAGGCAGGAAGCTATCAGTGCGGACGTCGATTCCCACCACCGCCAGGGGCTTCACAGGCTAGTCCTGGACAGGCCAGTTTTGGTGCCTATCCCTGGCAAGCAGCGTTGTTGACAACAGCAGATGTCTACTTGGGTGGAGGCGCACTGATTACGGCACAACATGTTCTTACCGCCGCCCATAAGGTTTACAATTTGGGGTAAATTTCTAAATATCTGCGGCCCCGCTAAACCCTATTTCTCCATTTGTAACGTCATTCTCTATTCAGTCTGACTTCATTTAAGGTGCGACTTGGAGAATGGGATGCGGCCAGTACAAGTGAGCCGATACCCGCCCAAGACATTTATATTTCCAATGTCTATGTGAATCCTTCATTTAATCCCACCAATCTTCAAAACGATGTGGCCATCCTTAAGTTGGCGCAGGCTGTATCTTTGACTAGTAAGTCAACCGTGGGCACAATTTGCCTGCCCACCACTAGTTTTGTGGGTCAACGTTGTTGGGTTGCTGGCTGGGGTAAGAACGATTTTGGACCCACAGGAGCTTACCAGGCGATTGAGCGGCAAGTGGATGTGCCTCTGATACCAAATGCCAATTGCCAGGCAGCTTTGCGGTCCACTCGCTTGGGCTCATCGTTCGTCCTAAGTCCCACTAGTTTTATTTGCGCTGGCGGCGAAGCTGGCAAGGATGCGTGTACAGGAGACGGTGGGTCGCCATTGGTTTGCACCAACAATGGGGTGTGGTATGTTGTGGGACTAGTGGCCTGGGGAATCGGCTGTGCTCAAGCCGGTGTGCCAGGTGTTTACGTTAATGTTGCAACGTATTTGCCTTGGATTCAAACAACCTTGACACAGTAGCAATTAAGCACACTTATCTAAATACATTTTTCTTAAACCATTTAATTTCTTTACTTTTTAAATAACTTAAACAAATAATTTCTAATAGCGAAGTCCCAATAGTTCATAAAGTGGCACTTCCGTTGCCGATTCACTAGCACTGGACTGTACAAAGTCGCCGCCTCGCAGCAAATATTGTGGTCTCTCCAATCTTGGATTGGCCACATAGAAATCAATCAATGCTGTTGTACTACGCAGATGTGTGATTCCCTTAAAGATTTTCTCCCGTGTGAGCAGTTCTTCAGGATAAACTGTTTTAATCATAGTGTCACTTGATCGCTTCATCCACGGTCTGTCTTTTAACGGCACGGTGCGTCCAAAAGCACTGATAATGGGCTTGGTCGTGGGACGAGAGGCATGATCATTGATATGCTTCTCGTATTTCAACTCAATGGCCATCTACCAACAAAAAAGAGAGTATACAATTTTATAACGCAAAAAAAAAGGATTAATTGTGCCTCACATGCGGTTTGTTCCATTTATCGGCCACTGTTTGGGCAATGGCATTTACTTCCTTGGGGTCCGTTTTAACCGATGCCAAAAGTGTGCGATCTCCCTTAATAGAGAAAAGATTTTTGACTTTATGAGGGGTTAGATCGCTTTCCACGGTCCCTATGGAATTGAGCCACTCAACAAAACGTTCAGCTGACTTGGGTTAGATTCAAATTGAGTAATGAGATTGGTTCAAGGGATTAGATAGTTTACTAACAGCATCCATTAGATCCTCTGCCTGCTCGTCCAGGGTATGCGCGGCATGAGTTCGATCACCTTGCTCCACTTTAGATTGCCAGCAGATTCGTTTGTCTCTGGGGGCGCATAGAAATTTGGCATACCAACTAGTTCTGTCCACAGTACGGTGTGTGTGTCCGACAGGTTCATCCAGCTTGAGATCGAATTTCTCGAACTCATGTTCCATGCGAACAATATCCGAGTGGTCGCTTTCGTTAAATTGTTCCTCGACTTTATTACGGCCCAGATCAAACTGAAGCACACAAGGACGAATTATTGCAACAAATGGTTCAAGTTTAAGAACTACTCACAAGTAGGACATCCTTCTCCTCTTCACTGTCCTGTGAGCTTGGACTTAGGTAATCATCTGGTCTTTCTTCCCGCATTTCATCCCTTATATAGATGTCATCATCGGATTTCGAGTAATCATAGTCTTGTATACGTTTTACACGCTCCTGCAGACGGGGCGGAAGTACCACCGAATAGTCCACGACAGGAATACGCGGCTGGGTGCGGCACGAGGCGGCAAACTCGACCTCATCGATAACGGCATTCCAATAGGATTTACCTTGCAAGCCCTGCCGTTCACCCAATTCAGATGGTTCGCTTAGAGCACTACTTACACTCAGGCTCTTCTGGAAAACCTTTGGTTTCACCTCCTGCCGCACTTGCGCAATTGGGAGATTGCCTGGGCGCGCTGAGCTTGGACGTTTGCTGGACACTTTAATACTGCCACGCGTTACAGGTGTGGGCCGTATAGTGGAACTATATCTATTATCTTTAGACATACTTTCAAGGCAAATCAATTCTTGTGTGATTTAAACGATAGACATATATTTTGCGGGCCAAATATGTTTGTTCAATAGTTTCTAGGGAAAGAGGAAGTAAAAATGTTTTTAACTCAATGTGAAGGTAAAACCATAACAACCTAGCAACCTTCAAAGCAAAACATGCTTAGTTGATGAGCAAAGAATAAATAAATTTCATATATTTTTTCATCAAACTCTTATCCTGTATACGACTGTAGCACAAAGAATAAGAATAAATTTATAGAATACGCTTTGTTTTTAGTTTAATTAAATGAATTTAAGCAAATTGTTTTAAAATCATTATGTATACGACCCATGACACAAGGCTGACAGAATTCAGGCTTGTGTGTGTGTAAAAGTTATGCGCAAATTGAACAACAGGTTGCTCCGTGAAACATGTGTTTCCTTTTACAAAACACGGCACAAGCGCCCCAGACGCAGTCACCTCTGGCCATTTCAAGCTCACTTAACTGCGTCTCATAAACTCATAAACAACTACACGAGCCTCTATCCTTGTCTCGGTCTCGAGCTCAATGTCTGTCTGGCTGTTAACTTTCCTCATTTGCACCCAATGCCCTAGAGGGTAGTCGTCTCGGCTTTATCGTCATGGGTAGGACAGCAGAAAAGGTGTAAAGGCAAGTTTACACCCTTCGTACCCCTCTTTTGATCAGCCACACTTATTTTTTTATGCAAAATAAATGACTTTTGGGCCAGTTGTATAAAATTTTACAGTCAAAAGAAAATATTTTTCATTTTTGGTTTGTTTGCTGCCACATCCCCCCACATACATAGCTGCACCATCTGCAATGGTTCCAACGGTCTCAACAGTTGATAATCGGCCGTTAATGCCAAACGGAAACCGGAAATGTTGCTAGTTGCACGGTTAGGAAAAAACTTCAAATCCAAATATTATTGCAGCACACAATTCCTGTGCACTTGGCCAGGATATCGACTTCATCTTACCTAGTTTTTAGAAACGAGATACCAAAATGACTTTAAAATAGCATAGGAACACATTTTTTAAGATGCCTAATTGATTATTTGTTAAAATTGTTCTCATCTTAAAAGTTTCCAATCTACATTAATCAGTAAGATGGCATTTATTCTTTAAGCTTCCTATATTTACAGGATATACTAGATATATACATATGTATTTAGAAGTATTAAACTCACTCAAATTTTAACTCAAAGATTGACTTCACTCAAACGAATGGCAAACACGAAATGGTAAAACGCAGGACGAAGTCCTTTACTCAGTTTGTCCTCGGCTTTCGTGCACTTCAGACGTGTCAATTGCCAGCCAGAGGCTGAATGTAGAGCAATTTGACTGTACAAATAAAACCAACAACAAAAACAAAACCAACTATCGGAACAACAACAAATATCGGCAAATATCGGCTAGCTAGCATTTTAGTGTTGTTTTTAGCCTCGAATTAGCCTAATGTATACTTAAATGGAATTGCTGCCAATGTTGTAGCTTCGAAAGTGAAAGTGAGGGCAAAATGCATGTCCTGCTGTTGCATGTTTTCAGTGTTGTGTAATCTATAATAAGGAATTTTGAAAAATTAACAATATCTGTATATTTGATGTTTGTAGTGTCGTTCATTGTTTGTGGTGTTCTATTCATTTCCATTGTGTATTGAATGTCCTTGATATCGCGACGCCTCTTGGTCTATGTGCCTACACCTCTGATTTGACTGACGCCTGCCGCTTCAACGCCTTTTCCCAAGGAAGACATTAAAGACAAATATAACTTGAATTCTAGCTAACCAAATATAGGAATTATCTCTGAATTGCCTCAAAAGACATTCTGGACTCTTAAACTTATTAATCATTTTGGTTTTTCCACCCAAAATTAAGTCGCCTTTTAAGGAAACAGCAATAATTTTTTTTGTGAGGTTTACGTCATGTTTGTCTACGCTTAACTATTGGAGCCGGGCGACGCTTGTGTTTGAGTTGCTTTGCTATGTGTGTGCTATAAGTATATATATATATGTATGTAAATACATATACATACATATCTTGGTGTTTTGCCTGTGTTTGTGTTGGACAAGTTGCCCATGCATGAAATATACTTATATAGTTACTTATACGTTTCCAAATCAAAAGAAAAAAAAACAAACAACAAAAAAAAATACCTTTATCAAATTGCATTTATTTGAATAGGACCAATTAGGTGACTTACAGTTGCAGTTTTACGTAAGTGTTGATTGAGTGCATTTCTCTTTTAAAATTATTAAAAAAAAAAAAAAAACAATTAACTAAATTATTAAGTCTAAGTGCTTGCATTGTCTGTGTGCTAATTACATAATGACAAAATATATCAGAAATATATCTAAACACAATCTCTCATTATACAATCATACAAGCATTACCATTCCACTTTAACTATATACCCACCAAACCCCAATGCATTGTAAAACCTGTGACACGTCAGCTTTTAAAAATTAGTTCGACTAAGTTTCAATCAAGTGCATGTTGAGTTTTTAATATTTTTTGAGCACGTTTTCGAAACCTATAAAATTGATACACCTACATTCATATGATCTGAATGCCAACTCAAAGAATTTGCACTTGCTTTTATTTATTATTCTTCTAAAATGCTTAATGTGAGAGAGAAACATTTCAATTTGTGATTTATTTCGAATCGGAAGAAGTGAGTTTTAAAATAATACCAATTTTTGAAATTTAATGCCAAATGCATATTTATATTACGCTTTAGTTGTTCGGTATTCCATAACCAGGATTCTGATTTAGAATATGTATCATACATTTCCTGTCTGCCAATCGTTTTTTGCTTCTCATGTCAGTCGACGACCACGTCCAACGGCAATCTCGTCATGCAAATAGAAATGACATTAGCGTTCAGTTCTCGTCAAGTCTATAAATAAATGAAAATGAGAATTATGTGAAAGAGGGATATACAGAGAGAAACGGAGAAAGAGTAGACAGAATTGCCTGACATACAGAAACGGACGACGGACAACTGTCAGACACGACGACATCATTCCATGTGGATGACTGCGTGTGTGTGTAGAGGATTACTCATACGTCGTTTAATATGAAAATATAATTTGCTTTTTGTTATGGCATGTCAGACTCTTTACTGTCCTATTCCTACTTCTGCCTCTGTCTCGGCTGTTGGCAATGTCCAGATGCCATGAAGTTTTCATAAGATAAAGAGATAAAATTATTCTTCTATATCATCCCAGCAAGCTATAGCGTTAGAAAAAAAAAAAAACAAAGTTTAATGTAAGCAAAAGTCCACCCAAGTATGGAAAATTTTAACCGTAGATTCTGCCATCGATCAGGAGTTTATCTTTTGTCATAAACCCTATTGTAATGACAACTCTGATTTCGAATCAAAACACTTATCTCATTCAAAGAATCGTCTGCTGACAATTCATATTAATGGTTGCCAATGGCAGCAGGGGCCCCTGTGACGCAGGCATTGTGCATTGCTGACTGGGAGTCATATATCGCCACCTGCGGATGTCGTTCAATAAAAGGGGAGGCCAAATCGAAGCATTTGACATAAGGCCAACATGCCAGAGAATGCCAGAGAGTTACATGCTACGTGCCCCACATGTTTGTAGGTGTGTGCTTGTGTGTCTTTCAACTGCATCTAAGAATTTTGCTCTGTGTTTGCCTCTATAGAAGTTTTTTGTGTTCATGGTATATGTTGGCATAGAACATATTGTTGTCATTGTTTGACACGATGTTGTCCTTGTGCTTAACACACAAAAACTTTTTTCATAGCGCATAATATATAAAGATATATGGAAGAAGGGATTAAATGCCAACCCATATTGCATTTCCGACCTCACAGCACAGTCGATTGAAAAAAGTGTTGCCTACATTTTGGGATTGTCAGTATTAAATCTCCGATTTTTAAACTCACTGCAGTTTCTATATGTATTTAATAAGTAAAAGGCAACAAATCATTAAAGACAATCATGCCAAAATTGCTTTTATAGACTTCAGCCGGATTGTAAATATTAATTTCATGTTGGCAAGTTTTGATTTATTGCTTCTCATTGTCATGTGACGTGACGACAGGGGCAGCAACAACGCCAACAACAACAACAACAGTCATAACCATTATTGCGGTTCGTTCAGGCCATGGCCAAGCAAAAAGGCAAACCAAAAATATATGCTACAATATACACGGTCTATATATAATATTTGTTTTTGTTTTCAAATATTTTCCTTTCCTACATGTATTTTGGCAAGACATGCGACATTTTTGTTTAGCCTAATTTGAAAAGCTTTCGCCGACAACAGGAACATCGACAAGTATCACCGAGAACGCCAACAACATCAACAACAACAATAATATTATAAAGAGCAACAACAAGTTAAGCAATAACAAAGAAAATGTTGAACTTGGCTAACTTTTCATTATGCAAAGTGGCATTAATAATTCGCCAAGAAGGCAATGCCGATGCCAAAGCAAAAGCTAAAGACACAAATTGTATGAACATATACATATAAATGAATAAGTATACACATCTGTATATATACGTTTATATAAAATGGCCATATCAAATTATGTACATTATATTGAAAATGGGAATTGGAGGGTCGGTATAGAGTCAGCAAAAAGCAAATCATTAAAGATACGCCATGTGCTTAGCCAGTTCTTGGGGTAGCTTAAAAACTTTGCTTCTTAATGGAAAATATGATAACTGATAAATATTAAGTACAAATGGATTGACATAAAATTATCAAGATAGATTGTTGAGTCTATAAAATTTCATACATATATGCACATCTGCCATGACATGGACACACTTTTTCAAACATTTTGTTGTTTTCACAATGTAAACTTTATAGGCAACCCTTGTGAAACGAGAAGATAAAGAAGGGAGAAAACTTCCAAGAAGAAGTCAAACTTGTAAATGGTTTGGTATTTTTGTATAAATGTTTGTTTTTTAAAAATGCCAATGCTTTCGGCAGGAAACTTTTTATTCAATGCTCAATTGAATTTCGCATTTGAAAATTGGCAAAACAACGACTATATAATATGTGTGTATCTGTATGTCCGTCTCAGGCGGTCCTCTGCATTTATATCCAATTTTTGGACACAGAGATCCACTGAACGAAAGCTGCTTGAAAGATGAGTGCAAAGAAGTTGGTCCTGTGTAGCAAGAGCAATAATGGCCTTGGCTTGATAAATGGCGTGATTTGACTTTCGTCTTTACACACATCCACACTTGCAAAGAGAACTTAGATAGATAAAACACCAAACTAAGCCCAAATATACAGACCGTGTTGGCTGTTCGATTTCTTAAATGCTACAAGTGTTCAACGAATTGATTTAAAATGTTACCCGGCTTTAAATTGATTGGCTTGATGTGTCCATGTGTTTACCAATTCGCTATGCCCCATTGCCCAAACATACGAGTTTACTGAATTATGCAAACAAACAACAAGCAAACAAATATGTGCCAGAAGCGGACAAACAATTGTTATTCTGCTTAAATTTTATAGGCTTCGTTGTTCAAGTGACTTTGCCAAAGTGCTTAAATATTTCATTGATTTAGTTGTGTTTTTCATTGCAAATTGAGTCGTATTTACACGAATATTAATGGGAAAGTGTCTTTGTTAATGAAGTATTATGATGTATCATCTTAAATTGTGTTTCAACAGACAACCCAATTTACTAAAGGCAAACAGAGCAAGATGGGAAGAAGTAAACTATATTTACATGATGGAGTCGGTTTGTTTACCCACGCTTTATTTATTTAATCTCTAGATGAAACTTATATTTTAAAGTCATTGAAAATAACATTCACGACTCTATAAATTAGAAAGCAACCCCTGCATATCATACCTACGCTATGTGGTGTATTTCAAAAGCTAAACAAACATTTTATTGGATCTAAATTTTTAGTTCATTTCGGAAAAAGAAGAAAAAACTTTCGTTTGGTTTAGGTTAAATGCCAAGAGTTCAACGATTTCAATCGATTAGTGGCAATCGTGATAAATGCCGGCACCCATGAGAAAATTTGCTGTTGCCATTGGCATCACACTTTCGTCCTGTTTCTACCATTTTGATCCCTAGCTGTTTGCGGCTGCCGTTGCGTGATGTTGGCCATAAAAATAAGTTGCAAGTTGCAAATTTAAAGTTCTTACTTTTGCGGTGCGGCTTGCATTTAATCCTAGACAACAATTAGAACGCTCGACTGCATAATTTAGCATAATTTTTTTCAAGTTGTTGACGGACAAAGTCATAACTCGATGTCAGAAGCAAGTCAGGAGCAAGTCATCATGGCATTTGCATGCACTTGAATGCATTTGAGAAATGGCGCATTGTGGGGCGTGGCAGCGCGTGACATGGCGCGTGTCCTTTGCGTTTATGTCATTTTCTATTTTTGTTTTCATAGTTCTTGTTCCCCTTTGTTTGTTTTTTGTTTTATTTTTGGCTGGAAATCAAGTTGCTGTTTTTTTGTTTCTGTTTTCTAGAGCTACGAGAGTGTGTATGAGTCAGGGTTACATTTACATTGACGTCAAGTTTATATTATTTTGTATTTGTACTAGAGTTTGCCGTTATTATTATACTATATTTGTACAAGAGCTTTCCGTTTGTTCACTTTACAATTATTTGTTAAATAGTGAAAAAAAACAAAAGAATAAAATAATTTATTCATTTATAAACAACATGCCAACTTTCAGGAGTTAAAACTCATTATGCAGATTACAATAATAATAAACAATAGCAGCAAATTCCGAAGATGGAAATTATATAATAGACAAATAGAAAACAAACAATTAGAATATTACGTCCACGCGTCGTATAAGTAATTTTTAAAAAATTGTTGCATACTTATAGGGGTTCTTTGTGTGGGGTAGACGAGAGTCAATTGATATATATGTGGGAGGGCATGACATGCGATTTATTTTTGATGGCATTAGGTCCTAAGTCAACTGCGAAATTGCCTTTGCACCCAGCAATCGATTGGTCGATAAAATTACCAAAAAACAACCCAAAAACGAAAATTGTGCTGCATCATGCGCAAGCTGAGTCCAATATACATATATTTATATTCAATTTGACATTTTGTAGCCTTGAGTTCTTTAAATTTTGTTTTGCACTGCAGCAGAAAAAGCAGCAGCACAAGCAGCAGGGAGCCATCAAGTAATCCATGAGAATGGAAAGTGGAGAAACGTGTAGACACGAAACATGACCAGAAGGCAATCCACTCATCCTCCCCCGCTGTCTTTGACCGTCTGTTTCTTTGTGCTTCCATCCCACTATGTGCTTTGACTTCAACAATGCGGCTGGCATTGGCATGTCTTGACGATTGCCTCATAAATTTTTGAAATTGACCCAAATGCCACCAGCAGCAACAACGACAGCAACCTTTGACATCATCGTCCTCACATTCAACTGCTTCTATTGACAGAAACTATTTCACTTTTTAAAAAGTTCTGAACGCAAAAACTTGTTATATAGATTTTGTTTGAGTTAGCGCAACGTACATATATAAGCCCCTGGCAGGTGCATCCAATGCTCTATTGCTTAACCCGCCCACCTCACCTGAACCTTGAACTTCCATTGATTGCCAGAATGTCAGCCACTGAGCCTCTTTAGAGCTTTAGAGCCTAATGAGCTTAAAAGTGTCGCCCATTTTGGCATCCTTATCAATGTGCTGCTTCCATAAATTGACGCCACTTGACATGTCACTGAAATGGATGAGGTGTTCTTAAGATCAATTTCACTTGCTGAAAGCGTTGAAATTGGAATATATATCTTAACCCTTAAATACTACATTAATTTTAAATAAGGAGAACGGCACGCTTGTCGTATAAGTAATATGTCAATGCAATCAACATAAAGTTTGTAGATTTAAATTTTTAGAACACATTTTTACCAATTTCGTGTATTCATACATATGTATGCATTAATAAACATATTGATATACATACATATGTAAACAAAATACTCGATTCTCACGCTGCCATAAAAATGTTCTCCGTAAGCAAAACTTTACGACATTGGCCTTGAGCAATGGCTCCTGGCTCCTTAGCCGAAATTCGCATAAAAATTTGCTATCTAGTACAAGGCGCCAAGAATGTTATAAATAACCTTAAAGTAAATGTAGAAATGGCGCCCTTGAATGCATTTTACTTCCCTATTGGCTTTGGGCAGACAAATAAATCGCTTGGTAAAAGTGAAGTTTAGATTTTGGGCAAATGGCCAAGTGCTTAAATATGGAGAGAAAACTGGGCCAATGTGAGTCCTGGGAAAATGCGTACTCATACGTTGACATATGTATATGTATATACATATGTACATGCATGCATAAATGTATGTCCAGTGTGTTCAGTTTGTAATTAGTAAGTGATTTGGGTTACTGTTCTCTTAAACACCAGCCCTGTGCTCATGCAATCACTTAAATAAATATACTGAATGCTGACCTTTGACATAGTTTGTGGCAAGCGAAAGTACCCATTAATGAAAGGGAAAGAGGGGAAACTAAAAGGCAACAGGACAACCTTCTTTCCATCTTTCCACATGTGGCATTTTACAAAATTAACTGCTTTTATCTAGTTTTTGTTTTTGCGTTGTTATTTCTATAGAAACGCTCGGCATATGCATGGGACTACACGACAGCCCATTAATTTTCTGTGTGCCGGAGTGGGGTAGTGTGTGAGTATGTTTTGCTGTGTCATTTCACCAAATGTCCGACATCACACATACACAAACTAATTGTAATGGCCGTTGGTAAATTATATACCATGTCTAGCTGGGAATTTATTAATCGCCTCTGTAAAGGATAGAGATATCTAACAATAAGTGATGGCTAACCCTATATAATTATATAAGTGCTTTCACTTTGCTTTAAGTCAAATATATTAGTAAGCCACTAAGAATAAACAGGCAATTTTGTTTAATATATAAAAGAGCTTTGTACATACGATAAATTTCTTAAAACTTGTTGGGTAAATTTCTGTGACTTTTGTACTGTAGTAGAGTCTGTGACATTTGGCCATAATTACCAAGAAATTGTTAACGATTGGTTTTAATTAGCTTACGAGTTTTATAGCCTGCAACTCCATTTTTTTTTGCTCTGCTCCACGAATACTAAATAACTTGGCCGTTGCAGCTTTTGCAAATTCCTTGGGAACTTTGTCTTGGGCACGTTGCATTCGCACTTGCATCCGCATCCGATTTCGCACACAAACCGCCAAAACCGACTCTCGACAAAACTAAAATTAGAAGTGCAAAAGAGCTTGCGAAGCAAATAAAACAGAAGAAAACTTTTGCGGCATTTCCAGACGGCGCCCTCCAGCCATAGAATCGGTTATATGGGTCCCCATTCTTTTTGGCTGTTTTCTTTTTTATTTCTCGTTTTTATATTTTTCTTTTTAGTTTCTTTCGCTGTGGTTTCCAAATGTGTGCGCATTATTTTTCATTTGCATTGCGTCATGTACATTGTGAGGGTGGAGCGAAAAGAGGAGTGCTGTAAAGAGCCTCTAGGAAAGGGGGGAATGAAATAGGAAAGGAGAAAAGGGGAGTGACTGTCTAGCTCGACAGCTAATTCATGGTGACCCGTTTTTTGTAAAAATGTTTTCGTTGTTCATGTTGTTGGCTTTATTCCTGTGGTTGGTCAAGGCGACCAAGGCGACAACTGTAACAACAACAAAACTTGCAATCTAGTTGCCTGTCACAGTCAAGACTGTGTGTATGTGTATGTGGGGGTGTGTTGAGTGTTCCTCTAATTACATGGATAAATCTGTTTACCCACATACTCTGCAGAAAGTATTGTATATGCTGGCTATAGTTAATACAAATTCCCGTTCAAAAGAGTCTGCTTGAAGTATAAACTCTTTATTACATGTGTTATCGGTAACTGCTTGAAGTTTCATCACTTTTCAAAATAATATTTTATATACAACTCAGAAACAACATTGGCCGCAATTTACCCACTTGAAAAATAAACAGTAAGAGCTTCCTTGTCTATTTAAACTTCCTATTGTAAACATGAAAGAGCTCTATGGCTCGGCGAATCAGTTACCTCCTCGCATGAGTTCGTTGCTGTTGCATTTTCAGCAAACTTTTCGTAAAACACTCACGTAGACGATGCAGCAGGAGCATCATATGGGGTCTGAAAGGCAATTTTACGTGTGCTCCTTTCTCTGTGTGTGTGTGTATTTGAGTGTGGAACGTGTTGGTTCCCAATTGCATTGCGTAACTCTATGACATTGAAGACAGGACCAGGCAAGCGTCGACTATCAAGTGGGTAACTTTTATCTGGATAACCAAATTATTATGTCACTCTCGAGCTCGGCTTGGGCTCCTTCGCCAACTCTATGCATCAAGTTTTCTCTTGCCCCATAACTCAATCAAATGAAAATGAACAGTTTGTGCGCCAACAACAACAGCAGTTTTCCATTCGTGTTAATTAATTTGTGTTAAGAGCTCAGTCGGCTATTAATAATGACCTACTGACCAGGAACAGGACGAGAATCAGCACAATGTGCGTATGCTCACACACGCACACGTACCAAGTAGAGTTGAGCTGATCAATTATGTAAACGAGCAACAGTTTTGCTTGCCCATTTTTCATTTCATTTTCGTTAAAAATTTATCAGAAATAAACGAGCTGGCAGATAGACAAGGCCAGGCACGTGCCAGGCGACTAAAAGCCAATGTGAGAATCACAGGATGTGAGTGACTTGCAAATGATTTGCTATAGCGTATACATGCACACTTGGGAGCCTCACGCTTATATAAAGAAACCTCAATGTTTATTTAATTTAAAGTAGTTAAATTAATACCGTTGTACACTGTTTCCATTTCTGATTCATTCTAATTGCGTTTTATTTTATTCTACATGGGTCGGCAATTAAAATGTTATTTTTTAATAAAGGCAAAAAAACCACAAGAGAAATCCTTTTTTGGTCACACTTCCTGCAATCCCAGCTGCTGACCACAAACAGAAAGAACAACAAAACTATTCGTTCTATTTGATCAAATTTGAAATACCCTGCAGGTAGTCCATGACCAACTTATGCAGAGAACAAAATACCTGTAAAAGCATTCCATTGGCCATCGTAGATACTGCATTCCATCCTATAGAATTAATGGGTATGGCAACAGCGAGAAAAACTGCAATGTATCCAAATGGGATTTGGAAACTAGGTGAATATGTGGTTGGCCCTATGACCGCATATATGACAAAGAGGGTTGGGTTTCTATGCCCCGAAACATTACACCTGCTGCACTGTACCCGGTAATGGGCCATCGTTCTACTCCTAATGGCACACTCAGCAAATTCAATTTGTTGGCAGTCTAGTAGGTTACTCGGGAACTCTCTCTCCGCGCTTTCCTTCCTTCTCGGTAGCACACACCATGCCAACGGATTTCCGCTGAACCTTATATAAAATGCAGGAACTCGAAAGCCAGCCACCGGATTCGGGTCGCGCTCTGAGTACAATTGAATTTTTTAGGTAATTTCATTCATTCAGGCGGCACTTGAAGAAACCAACGAAAAAATAAAAGCAAAAAGCATTTCGGGAATAAGCTAAATTTCGCGTATGAAAATGGGGGAACTATGAAATTAAATTAGTTTCACTAAACTTGCACATCGGAATTTCAAATGCAATTTAATTTAACTTGGCTATTGTTCTTTGGCATCAGGGGTTAGTCGGACGTAAAAACGAATACTCAAGGAAGCATAAAAGTTGAAAACCTTACCGAAAATGTTATCCAATAGCTCAGTTTGTCTTTAAATCTACAACCGAACCTTTTTTATCCGATATATTAGCAATTATTTATCTTTATTATGTACCTATATTATGTAGCTACTTATAAATATTTGTGTGTAAGTAGTTTTGGATTGATTTTGTACTCATACATTATGATTTTTTAGCGGCACTTATTACGCACATTTGCTACAATTTGTCTCACATTTTTAATAATATCTACAATGGCGGAAATAGGGATGCGAAATGGGAAAAAATTTACCTTCAAAGAACTATAAATAAGTACTGCGCCAGCAGCAGAATATTTTAAAAGTTTTTTATAATTCTTTCACAAAAAATGTATTGCATACTTAATGGGGTAAATTTCCTGGTTTCATATCTCTGGGCCCGCCTATAATTCTCGTACTGTCTCTGTCCTTTGCTCTTTGTTCGAACTCTTTTCGAAACTCATGTTGTACATTTGTTTTCTCTACTTTCTTTTCTTTTCCTTTTTAATATAGCTTCAAGCTAAAAACGTAGTCAAAAGATAACTTCAAGATAAACAAGAACAACAACAACAATAACAACAACAACTACAACAAATTAAACAACAACAACAACAACCAAATACAATAACAACAATAGCAAACAACAAAAGCCGCTAGTAGAAACTATTTTTTGAATTGTGGCACCACAAAGAAAAACCATATAATATAAAACAAAAACTCAAAAAACAAAGCAAAAAAGTTACATTTTGCATAGTAGACTCTTAGGCGCCGCACACAAAAAGCAAAAACAAAACAACAACATCCATCTGACATCACATCGTCCACCACCCTCCACCACGAACCACATGAGCCTAAACAAGATCAAGAAGCGAGACTCGAGTGACTTATGACTGATGCGCTCCAAGTCAAAGGGGGCTGGGGCCGCGGGCGGGGGCGGTGGCCATCATGCCAGCGGGAGCCGTTACAAGGTGACGGCCCAACGCTGTGCGGTGCCAGAAGTGAACACCACGTCGCCAACGAGCGGCGGTAGCCATCCTCGTCATGAGATCACCTTTCAAGTCCAAAACAATGCTCAAGCTCAAGCCAAACACTTTGCTCTGCTACGCAGTCGATCACAGCCGACGTCTAATACGATTTTCTCGCCAGGCTTTGGCGTTGGCAACGCCACTCTGGTCGAGGAGGAGGATTTCAGCTTGACAGCGGCGGCAGCCGGTGGAAGTAAGAGCGTCCTGCAGCGCCAGGAGGAGCACGAGGAAATCGAACCGGACCAGAAGCATCCACTGGACACATCGGACCAAGGTGAACCTCCCAACGAGCTAACCCCTCTAGTGGAGGAGCCCAGTGACGCCGCCATTGTTCAGTCATCCGCAATTACAGCAACCAGCACAACAACGACCAATCGATATAGCCACAACTCAAAGACCACACGATCCTGGCCAGTCATTTATCGCAATCCCCATCACTGTGACTACGAGGCACTCTACGTCCAGCAGCAGCAGCCCCAACAGAACTTGCAGTCTTTTAAACAGAACTGCTATTCAAACCAATTCAAGCAGTCGATCGTCTACTCTAGCAGCAATGAGGATTTGCCTCCTCCGTCTAGCGGGGAACAGGTAACAGAACAGCGTCAAACCACATGCTATTATTTCGCTCCAAGCCGGCATAATAGTATTTATGAGCATCCCTCCTCTGTGGTCGGAGGTTCCTTGCAATTTGAATCTGCCGCCACAACTGCAGCTGCTGCAGCCGCCGTTGAGAGCCTGAGAAGGAGCAATAGCATTTTACTGCGTCAGAACAGTTGTGCCAAGGTCATTCAACGACGGGGCAGCGGGAGTGGCGCAGGTTCTCCAACATCACTTGGCTCACACATGGAAGGACTCGGCATGGGCAGTGCTGCTGGAGCTAGTGCTTGCTGTTCCAGCTGCTGTATGGGCCCCCCTCCGGTGCTTTTCCTTTTTGTAACTCTGCTGATGACAACGAGTGCCACGGCCATGTTGTGTGCCGCAATTATGACTGACCATTGGGAGCATGTTACGTGGGATCGAAATAGTTTGGACCGCTATTCGAATAGATCAGGATTGCATTTGGAGTGGCTGCTGGACGAACAAGTGGCCATGCTTAAGCCCGATAAAAGAGGTATGGTTATTCCTTCTCATTTTTAAAACATTTCGAATTTGTATCCTTTTATTTTCTATTCAGCCGATCATCGATTTCGCCGTGATTCAGTATTCTTAGTGCCGATGCATGGTGGAATTTGGACACTGTGCATAGACTTGAACATGCAGCAGCTACAGGAACTGCGACGCAATCCCAAATTTCCGCGTGGAGCACCACCATGCGTTAACTATTTGGCCGGTTCCATGGAGAATGCGCGCGGCGAGGAACAGAGGAACGATTGGCAGCACAGTGAGTCACAGGTCACACTGCAGCCGCATCTGAGTACGTATTAAGGGGTGCAAGCCTTGATCCTATCCATTTAATCCTCCTCCCTTGATTAGCAATTAGTTTTATTCCTCAATTTTTGAGGCAATTCCCGTACGTTTATTATTTATATATGTATAACGCTTTCTTCGGTTATCAAACCTCCTTCCTCTTCTTTTTTATCTTCTTTTGTAATATGAAAACATTTCTCATTTTTTTATGATACGCACTTAGCACTAAATTGTGATTGTGATCTTACAGACTTATAGAGATTGTTGTAGAGAAGAGCGAAAAACAGAAATAGCATAAATAATTGGATAGAAATGTTATGTGTTGTTTGTATGTGTGGGTGTATGTGTGAATTTAAGTCTCCGATATATGTGTGTGAGTTTTTAACTGGAATGTTCGTTTAAACCGCTGGCCGCTTGGCTGGAGAGCACAAGGCTTCCGCCTCTGAGCTGGGCTCTTCGGGCTTCTTGCGTTTGATCAGATGCGTTATATCTGTGGGCTTGGTCGAGCTGCTACTAATGGCCGACGATGAAGCAGCACTTGTCGCTGCTGCTGCACTCGACGAAGAAAAAGAACTTGTTGCTCCATTGGTAGACGAGGACGTAGAAGTTGCAGCTGCCTCACCATTGCCGCTACTCATGGGCTTAATGTAGCTATCCAAAGCGGCACGTACTTCAGCGATAGTCTAAAATTTCAAAATTTCTTGCCTTAAATTCCCTTCAAAATTCTAGTCAAAGCCATGGAGACTTACCTGTGCTTGCATCTCTTCGATCTCTTGAATCTTGGCAAGAATCTCTTGCTTCGTTTCCTCCAAATCGAGCATATTATTCTTTTCACGTTCAGTGGGTTCCTCTTTGCTCTTTATTTCCCCAATTTCCTCTTCGATCAGGGCACTAGAATTGCGCAAGGCAGTGGCACCTTCCTTATTGAGCTGCTGCATAAGATAGGTTAGGCCAATTTTGTAATGCAATTCGGCTAGGGCACGACGATTCTGAGTGGGCAATTCGGCGTGAATTTTCAGCGCTTTCTCTGTGTGGCAAAATCGATGAATTAGATGGTCTCATGTAAGCAGTTTGACCTGTACTTACCATAATCCTCCCGTGCCGCATCCAAGATGCCATTCTCAAACTCAATATTAGCCAATTCCGTTTGGACTTCAGCCAAATAGGTAAGACCGCTAAGCCCTTGACGAGAAAAGATCTTGGCTGCCGCCTCTAATATTTCCCATGCCAATTGAAGACTTCCGCTGACACCCTCCTCAGCCTCGGCTTCATCCTCCATCTGTTCATCTTCTATATCTAAGTTTGGTGCAGCGGCACCATTACTGGTGCTAGCAGCTGCTTCACCATTCGAAGTGCTAGGACGCTCGTCATCATTGCTAGAGGGTCCTCCATTGCTGCTGCTTACTTCATCGACTCCGGTTGGTGGCTTCTTGGTAGCAGCTTCCGATTTGGGTAGCTCGGCATCTCCTGTGGAATCAGCTTCATCTGAGCCCGATCCCTCTTTGATGCCCTCCAACTTTTTTTGTCATTTGTGCTTGCGGCTCCATTTGACTTGGACTCCTCAGATTTTTCCTCGTCATCGGCATCATCCATATCCTCATCATCGTCGTCCTCATTGCCCGCCTCATCAGGCACATCAATGACTTTGTTCTCATCGAGAGCCATGGCAATTAACGACTTGGCATATCTGTGTAAGACGTAAAACATATTACATATCGTATCTGAATCAAATTATACTCCGCCCGTGTCATTTTATTAATTACTCACAACAAAAGCGGTTGTCCCAATTCGTTAGCCAACTCGCCGTAGACCTCCTCGTATATCTGGCACACCTGGCTCAATTCATCGGCCGCCTCATCATAGCTTTTCACGAGAAAGTTACGAGATCCCTGACTGAATAGCTCCTTAGCTTTCAGAATTTTCTCGGCTCTGTCTTGTTCCGATTTGCCGGTTCCTTCTGTGTCCAACACACCATTATCAGGTGTGGTGTCCGGGGTAGCAGCAACAGGAGCTACGCTTTTGTTAATAGGTTCATCAGATGCATCGGCAGCTCCTGCAGTCACAATAGCTTCAGCTTCAGCGGACATTTCAAATATCTTTCTCTTCCAGTAAAACGAGTATGATCTGTGGACGATACTATTAGGAGAATATGTATGAATGAATGATACAAGATTTGGTATACATATGCTTTTGTATTTATGCTTATTAAATTTTCTTGTCTGATTGTAACCACATCTTTAGTAAATCCTACCAGCCCTCATCCCACATTCACCCTCACCTTAACCCAATGCCCGCGTCAGCGTAAACACTATGTAGGTTGTACCCTAGACGTCACTTTTGATGTATGTAGACCGGCCACTAAAAATGGCAACTGTTTTTCTTTACTTAATGCCGTATTGCTTTTTTCACGCCAACACCTCACCGCATCTCTTAGTTTCTGTGGCTCACCATGATTCAGTTGCGCATTAAAATTTGGCTTAAAATTTGTAGCTCCAAGCTGTCGCACATTTCACAAGTCATTACCACAAATCCCATTTCTGTGCGCGACCGCAAATCCTTTGAGCGCATATCACAGATAAAAATGAGCAAAAAGGACACAAAAAACGGAATGTACATACATATTGTCTGTCCTTGCCATTGTATGTAGTATAATGTAATTACCACCAGCAACTAGCCAAGTCTTTTGCCAGCGGCATCCCCGCATTGTCTATATCATTGCCCCGTTCCGCTACATCATAGATAGGTGGGACAGACCGACCAAATGACCGACAAGCAGATGAAACATGTTCGTGTCGAGAGTTTCTGTTGCAAGAGGCACGCAAAAGAAGAAGGATAAAGAAAATAGGTCACCGTGTGGCATGCCTCGTTCATTTATTTCTCACCTGACACCCACCGTCGAGGCAATGGCCACTTTAGTTTTCGTTTTTTATTGTGTGCGCTGGGCCACATGAGATTTAATTGCCGTTGTCTCTGGCAGAGAGTCTATTGGGTAATTGGTTTCACGGGTGTTAGGATTGTGGGTGTTCTATGCAGTTGACCGGATGTGAAATTAACTAAGCTTCGGGACCATGACCACTACGGCTTTAGACTTTAGATAGATATACCACATCCTCTTGCACATTTGGATAAATACCAAATACCGTGTGATTCATTTGCTTTTCCGCACTGCTTGTCAATCATTCTTCATCACAAGCTTAGCTTGGCTACAATCAATCTAACCTGGTAATATTTCCCCTGTACACTGAATCCTTCAATATTCTTGTCCAGCATAGGACATAACTCACTTTTACTGTTTAAATCCGATAGGAATGCAAAATCTCTCCATATCCTGCTCATTGGTATGCCTCATTATATTGGGAAGTGCGGCATTGGTCGGAGCTTTTGGAGTATGCCAAAGGCAGATCAGCGCCATTTTGATCACAGGAGTAATGTATCTCCTTGCTGGTAAGTGTTGGTCATGAACTTCATTTTAGGTATTTGGATTCTATTTGTCTCTCTTAATATTTATGAATAGCATTGTTCGCCCTCTTTACGCTTATGATCATCCATTTTAAGCGACAGCAGGGACGCCCCATGCTGGACAGCGACTACGATGGCACTGTGGATGGCATAGTGGCGCGCCCAGGCGGCGTTGCGATAATGGCCAAACCCCTCTTGGGAGCACGCATTTTCCTTACATCGTGGAGCCTGGATTTGGGATGGGGTGGAGTAGTTCTGTGCGCCATTACATCGGTACTCTGGATCCTTCTGTCAAAGATCATGCGCTACAATCCGTTTTCGGCACTCATGATTTAGCTAAACGCCCTGCCGCTCGGCGGCGGTTTCGGATATGCCAGTTACGGAAGCTATGGCAGTACTACCAGCTCAAGTAATGGTAGCTCTAGTTTCTTACTGGCAGCCGCTACATCGTCGACGCGGCAAGCGGAGCATCGGGGTAAGGGCAAATACATCCTTTGAGCAGCCGTGTCCTCAGTCTCCTTTCTTCTGTTATTTTACAACATTTCGAGTCCCCTCCTCCCCTCTCTCTATACGATGATTTCTCTTACAATGTACATTTTGTTGGCAATGTTGGGGAAATGAACCAAAAATGCGAAAACAACATACACAAAACTAAATAAATTGCCTTTTTCTTATATATTATACACTTACTTAAATTATACAATACGTACTTATACCTATGTATTATTAATTAATTTACATATTACAATTTACCTTAATGTAAATTCAATTTACAATCTTTTTGTATAAATACATACATACATACATTTCTACACTGAACTACACAAGAAACAATCTAACTATTGCTATAGCAAATCTAAGAACTTACCTATTGAGGCTTTTGCTTTTGAGCGCTTTGTAGTAACAACAATTTTACTTGCCTAGTAAATTTATTTAAACAAACTAAATACTGCAAATAAAAAACAAAAAGAAAAGCAGATGACAAGAAAATAGATGTACAGTTGTGCACGATAACTATAGCAGATGTATCAATTAGATCAAATAGAATGGCTTTAGAACTATACAAGTGAAGTGAAAAAGGTTTATAAAACAAAGTTCTATTATATTGGAGTTAGATGCATATGCTTAAAGTTTAAACAAAAAACGGAAAATCAACAAGTGTATTTTTATGCAAACGCTTTGCCTTATATAGAAAACAAAATAACAAAAACAAAACAGAGAAGAAAACCAAAGAAAATTGTAAAAAATTAAAACAAAATGAAGAATTGTTCTTATTTTCGCAGTGGTTATTAATAAACATTTACCGTTGAAATGTGTTTTTACAAAGAATTGTATGAATATGACAAATTTTGAGAGCTACGCAAAAGGTTCAATAACATTTGTTCCCACTGCCGCTGCGTCTACAGCCGTGGAATGAACAAAAATTAAACAAACATGCAAATGAACTCACAAATAATGAGAATTTTACACAAAATAACACGACCAGAGAACGCGAGGGACTCTTCCTCCACACGATGGAGGTGGGGGAAGCAGCATCGAAGATCAATGCCTAACTGTATGCAGAATGCATATTCCACCGAAAGACTGGTGTATTTGTGTGTCGTTCAGTGTGGGTGTTTGTTTGTCCACGCTTAAAACAATTAAAAAATCGCTCAACATAAAAAACAGTTAAGATTACAAAACAACGCAAAAAAGTTCATTCACCTGTGCGAGTGCGTTTATTATCTATCATCACTCAAGGAGTTTATGCGTTAGCCAAATTCCTAATCTACGTTTTTGAGTGACAATCATAAGCTCGTTGGTACTTATTGCCCATTTTTGCAAACTCGCTACTTCACAAATTTCGCAGGGCATAAACATCATTGCCCGCCATTCGCCCGCGCCAACAAACACCAATACTGATACCGGCAACGCAATTTGGCCATTTATAAACTTAAAGCAAATAAACCACTACACGTTTCACATGTGTCTGTTTTTTTTTTTTTTTATAGCGAAACTGAAAATGCGACAATTAATTAATGTTTAGCACATACAAAATACACCAGCGCAACAACACCAACAAGCGGCGGGCCAACAAAATGAAATTCGCAAATTCGCGTGTACATGCGGCTGTGTGTATGTGCAGGCATTTTGCCATCAAAGACCCTTTAGCAACTTACTTTTTATATACTTCTTGTTATCTGCTCTCAAAGCAATGGTTGAACAAATGGCAAGATCCTTTAAAATAAGCACAACAAACACAAAAAATTTACAAATTGTTGCTATTTCCAATAAAAATTCGCGAAAAACGTCCGCGAGCGCGCAATACGACGACAAACAGAGATGGCAAAAAATTTGAAATCGATCTATCGGATATCTCCAACTATCGATATTTTCCCAACACCCGGTGGCGCTCTTTAGCAAGTGAGTGAGTGCACTAGAGATTTTGTAAAGCGACCCTTAGGACTATTACTCTCACCCTTAGGACTTTTACTGTCACCCTTAGGACTTTTACTCTAACCCTTAGGACTGTTACTCTCACCCTTAGGATTTTCGATATCTGGCAACATTGTTGTGTATTGATCTGGCAACACTAGTGTTCTTGGACATTGTTATTGTTTTGTTTTCAAAGTGAGCGGTTGTGTTGGTGCTTCTCGGTCGCCAAAATTGTGAGTTAAATTATAAAAGTGGAAATAATAATAAAAAATAATATGCAACATTGAGAATTAATTTTATTTTATTATTATTGATGTTTACATAAAGTTTATGCGAGTAAACAAGGTGACAAGAAGCAAATTAGTGAAGCTTTTAATTGGCAAGTAAGCAGCAAATGTCAAGTGAAATTCGAAAGTTATTCTGATAAACAAAAAACAACCACCTCACCTTGGACTGTTAAATATTTATACACAAAAGCGTCGCTGCCGCCTACCACCCACCACCAACACAAACAAAACAGTGGCGCCAACATAATACATACATATACATATGTACATGTGTAACAGAAGAAACAACAACAAATTACGGTACGTGAGTTTAATTTTTATGCTAAGCATTTCCTTGTTTTATTGATTTTCGAATGGTTTTTTTTCTGTCGCCTTTTGGCTGATTGTATCATGTAGATTGCTTTTCTTTATCGTGGTATTGGAAGAGGGGTTTTTGGGGTCTGATTCACCTGCTTCTTTACAGTATGGGGACAGCTGCAAACTCTCAGCTGCGGCTGCTGTGACGCGCAACAACAACAAAGCCACTGTAAGCTTTTTTAAATGTTGTTGCAATAACCGGTTGTGTTTTATCTTTCGGTCTCTCAAAAACCGTGTTAAATTTGTTTTCTCTACTGCCATTCGCCTTCTTTTTATAATAATTGTTATTGTTTTTGTCGCAGTTATCTGTTAATGAAACTAACTAATATGCGTGGCAACAATTGCAAATTATTTAAATATTAACAAACACTTGTCATTGCCTACTGCAAAAGATTTTGGCCAAAACTTTACTTCCTCTTTTTAAAATTTATCATTTTCAAATCAATTTAAATGATTCATTCGCAATTTCACCAAATTTTGGATGATTCGGCAGAGAAGCGACTGTGGCCAAAATTGTTTTGCCACTCGACATTTTACCTGTCAGTTTGATGGAATAGTTGCTCCTCCACCCACATAACAATGCTTCGGCAATTCCGTAATGCAGCAGTCAATTTTAGTTTTTTGGTTTGCCTGCAGACACCCTGAAACTTGGTGGATGGCCAGAACATGCTGATGTCCTGACATAAGCCTCTCGGCACACGCTCCAAGGATAAAATGGTAAACATGCTAGAAAATCGATTTTGGGGGAGGGATAAGTATGTATGTCCGAATACACATACATACATATGTATCGAGATATAGCTGCATATTCGTATAGGTATTTATATATAGATTACATGATGCCACAAATAAGTTCAGCTCACGGGCTAAAACACGATTTGTAGTCCCTTATTATAACTGCTTGTATTTGTTGTTAATTCCACCGACTTTTTCTTAAAGATCCCAATTATTAGTTGTTTAATCTAAGAATGCCTCTTCAGTCCTTGCGGTGCCAAATGAAACCCGTTGGAATTCAATCACTTTCGCTTTGTTGGCAAAGAAACAACAAGAACAAAACATTTGCAGCGTTTGTTTGAACCATGTAGTCACATTTGTGGAATGTTTGCTTTTTCCCCGCCCCGCTGCTGAGGACGACAGTCGTCTGGGCGCCATAAGGCATTGGAGAGGGGAGGATGCTACTGTATGTGGGTTGTTGTCTAGACTCTAAAGGACAACTACCCACTCACTCCCCAAAACATTGTTGGAATAAAGCCTTTGTTGTCTCGATGTCGTTTTTATGATGTAGTTTGTCCATGCATTGGGTTTGTTTGCTCAGCCAAGAGATCTTTATTCACAATGCATTAGTTGGGTAGAAAGTTTTCATAAAACGATGTTGTTTTCATTCAACTGGCATATCGATTTGCAATACTTCTAAAGTTTTGTTTGGTTAATTAAGACAATTTAATGACAATTCGTAGTTCTGTTAGTACTGATCAATTTTAAATATGATCCGGACTTTATTATTAGTTCATTACATCAAATAATTCAAATTTTTGCCATAGGAAATCAATAATTAAGCCAGACCTTCAATTCAGACAAAAGAAGTGAATAAATAAACATTTTTCAAATTAATGACCACAAAAAAAGACAAACACAAAGAATAAAGTTCATTGAAATTGGAAGCGAAGCGGTCTCAAGTCGCCACATGCTGACCCTGTCTCCAATGAGTAGTCAGCCACAGCCAAAACCAAACGAATTTGAAAAAGCCAAGTCGGCGCCTATGACTAACCGATAAAGAAACAGTAGAAAGAAGAATAAAATTCAAATTAATACTACATTGAAGGGGGTAAATGTTATGTTAACCCAGTACCTGTCATACAGCGAAATGAAAAGGAGCCGTTGACCGTTAGTGGAAAGACATTTAACACCAGACAAAGGGGACCAGCTGTGTAAGGGGGAGAGGGTGGGGAGCAACAGAAGTGGCTTGTTGGTTGTCAATTGCTGGTGGCTATCTTGGAGTTTGTCTCTTTGTCTGTCAGTTCTTTGGCCCGGGCCTTGACTCCGTTTCGGTTTTGGCTCTCTTTGTCTCTGTCATTATTATTAACATTTAATTTTGATACGTAAGTTGTCTGACTCATTCTTGTGCTTGCTCTCTAAACTGAGTCTCTGGAGTTGACTGCATTTGAGTAGCTGTCTTGGCTTATTTGGTATGCCGCAGGCGCAGCCAAGACGTTAGCCAATCCCTAACTCCAACGCCAACTCCAATCTTCGGCATCCGGCTGTTGTTTTGAGGTTTCACACTTAATTTATTCATGTAGGATTAGTCGGACTGGAATGGTAATGGGACTCTATTCTGTACAAGTCCTCCCAAGAATAAACGACAGCAGCTGTCACTAGCTGGGGTGGCGTAAAGCGATTTTATGCAAATCGTATTTGTCTGTTGGTAGATCCCAATAGAACTCCAACATTATATGATTTCCAAAGGTTTTTCTTTAAACTTTTTCACCAAATCACCATTTTTCGGAAATTGTAATATTTAATCTATCGTATCGACCACAATATTAATTTACTAGTACTTAACTAACTATTTAACCAATTTCACTTTTAGCTCGCCATTGGAGTTCTCATAATCAATAAATAAGCCAACAGACATTGAATAGCCACTCCCCGAACATTTACCCCCAAAAACCAAGCAGCCAAATCTTTTGCCTTGCTCCACATTTTAGTTTATTGTTGTGGTGTTTTATTCTATTCCACACTTACTGAAGCAAGTTTCTTGAAAAGCTTCTGTTTTGGGTGATTGTGACGAAAAACAGGGCCAAGTAGCGCGACCTAAAGGCGCATGGAGAGGGGACGCCACATGCAAACGGAAACGGAACCCATTTCTAGAAGGGGGATTTAGGCTAAGCTTCTTGTGCGAGGCATACAGCGAAAAGGAGCATTGCATGTGAAAGTGCACTTTTGACACACTAACTTCTCCATCTCCAAGCAATTTCGATATGCCTTGTCCCATGTATATAAGGGGTGAAGGCAACTGCGTGGGGATTCAGAGTCCCCCATTACAGCGAATAGTTGCAACAGGAAGTAGCGCGTACGATGTACCACGCAACAAAATCAACCAATCATAATCACAATCATGCAACATCCATCTTCTTCGCCAACGTTGTTCACATCCATTTTACTCACTCAAATGCCAATTAAATGGGCAATTTAAGAAACATACGGACTAGAACTCACCCCAAACTCGAAATGGACACGCAAATCCCAGCAACATGTCGTTGACCCCAAAAAGCAGACTGGGGCTAGGAAACTCTTTCCCTATTCTTGGTGTGTGTTCGTTGAAAAATTTTAATTACTTTCGGTGTCAATATTTGATAATGGCCTGGCGGGCGCTTAGGGAAAAGCTTTATTTATGGGTTATATGTAATTTTTTGTTTTATGCTTATGGAAATGCTTTTTACATGATAAAATTCAACTCTAGTAATCAATCAGGATACGATAGGTGCATATAGAGGGCCGTGGTGCTCTAAAGAAAGTGCCACTCACAACCCACCACCCAACTTATATGTCCTCGATCGTCATGGCCTTCAACTTTTCATTCAGTGAATTTCACTTTTCTCACTTTTATTTGACTTTTATCTTGTTGGCCCTTACAGAAATGTACTTGACATATGCTAAGACCACCCAAACCCAACCCATTCATTTAAACTTTGCTGCCCGCCTCCCTTACTTGCTGTATTTACCTTGAGATTTTGAGATGACATACAGCATAATCTGTCGGCATCTTGTTGTCACCCAACATTGTGTTACAGTTGCTTTTCAATGTTTTCAAGTGGTGCAACCAAAGCCAGTCTCGGCTCGGCTCAGTTCCCTTTTGTGTTTCTTCTGCCCAGACTTGTTTGTTGACTTTGGATTCAGCACGTCTCTTGGTCTCTCGGCCTCTTGGTCGCGGTCGTGGTCGTGGTCTTGGTCTTTTCCACTGCATGGCATTAAATAAACATAATTTTTTATGCACAAAAGCAAAACAAACGTAAAGAATCTGGTTGAAACAAGGTTGTCATACTTAAGCCACTGGCGTGAAATTTGGGAGCGGAATAGAATACACATATAATAGAAGAGTGGAAAACCCCCTTCTCAGGGAAAAAGCCAAAGAGCGCCACTGGCATGCTGAAAATACACACACACACATGTATGAATACTCTTTTAGAGTGCATAGACGCAGTGGACGGGTTTGTAGACATAGCACTGCTCCACATCTAATTAACCTAGAAGTAAACAAATAAATTTTTCATTCAATTAACAGGAAATGCGGCTAAAGGCATTTTTCTGCTTTCCGTCTATTTATGTCTATTATGTATTTTTTCGCGAAATGTTCAAATAAATCAATTTACACCAGGGTTTCGTGGATCAGGGACTTGAGGGCAGGGCCATAATCTCATGCGGTGGGACTCTGCGTGGCAGCTCTATAAATACCAGGTCATATGAGTATCTATATATAAGAACATACATACTAGTTGGAAAACGAACACAATTCGTTTATTTTCAGCCTTTTTATTTACGAGCCATCGTTGTGTTCCTTGTATGTATGTATGCGAGTATACACAAAGTTGGGCTAATTTCCAGCTAATAAAATTGATATTTATAATATAAACCCGAGAGCTCCATCTGGAGGAAATGTGTGTGTGTTCAAATCTATTTCGTTTTCATGCATGATGAGTCTCGAGTGTTGAAAATTTTGATGAGGCTCCATGTGAACCGCTGCTAAATGAAAGTGTCGATTGATTGTGGCGCACGTATCGATGTTTTGTGAACGGCGATCGGCTAAATGGATCGTCATGGAGTGTCGTTCCGAGGGTGTGTTGATGGTGTCACGTTGCATTGATTAAATAAAAAATGGGGGCACGAGACTTTTAATAAGATTTTCTAGAAGCACCAAAGGCCAATCTTTGCAGCGTGGAAGTCTCTTCAGTTGGCCTAGGCCATGACTTGAGACCAATTATGATATCCAATTAAATGACCTTAGCTACGAGTTAACAAATGGTCGATCAAGGCAAATGTCACTTATCCTATCAATTGACAGATCGTAACTCGTCAATCAATCAATGCCAAACGATTTAGATGCGAGCTGTACAAGAGTGGGTAAAAACAACTTACTTCACTAAGTAATTCGAAATACACACAGATATATGTACACATATGTATGTGTAGTTATAATAATCCGCCTGAAAGTGAGATCAAGAACTGATTTGCAGCTATTTTTACCACACCCGCATGTCTCACATGCATTAAATTCAAATTAACCCAATTTACCAATATAGCAAATCGAAATGTAAGGGGAAGACAGCCAATGAAGCGTACACGGCATATTCATCACATGACGCGCAAGCCACAAATACGTAGAGATCAATCAATCTGCATCCCCGCAGACAACAATTCAATTGTCCACAATATCTAGACGCACATAAATACATACACTTTAATGCATCAGAGATTAAAGAGAAGAGATAACTTCAACCACAAAAGCTCACTGGAGGCATTCAATTGCACGATGATTGTTGTTGAGCCGCAAGTATTTTGCGTTATTCTACCCTGTAGTTAAAACCAATAGGGTATATTCGTTTGTTTCCCAAATTCAAGGGCCTGATTTTCTAAACCTTCCTGCGAATCTCCAACTAGTTGATTCCACTTAATTCTATAAAATTATTCTACCTATCTAGACATCAGATGGATCGTTGTTCATTTATACTTATGTCAACGACTTAAATAATGTTTGCATTGCCTCTGCTCCGGCACCTGTTAAGGCACATCATGATAATAGTCATCATCTTCAACTGGCATCACTTGACATACAAAAGGCGGTTAAATGAATCCCATTTGGCCTATCTTATTTACAACGTTATAGTATAGGAAGAATAGTGAATGTGTCTAGATTCATGTCATTCTTCTGATAATTGAAGTAAAGACTTAAGGCGGCTGTTTAACAAGTCACGTGTCCAACGCTTTGATTAGTAAAACACGTGGCTAATTTATGTGGCTAATAAATGTAACTTAACCTGCTGATTCGCTTGGATGGACTTTTGGTCCATCATATAAATATAAAATGTTTGAGTTGGCAAATGTGTAGGTAGTAGTATCTCCTTACAAACGCTTTTCTTACTTACACTTGATATTTTAGTTGCTATGCTCAAAATTGGACTCTTTTCGGCTGTTGCCTAGATGATCACTTGTATCAATCGTTTTGTTTCCGTCTAAAAGTTTTTTTTGACTTGCACTTGAGCCCAGTTGTTCCTCTATTAAATTGTACTATATATTATTAAATACTTAAAAATAACTGTAATTGTAATTTTATACAGTGATTGAAAATGCTATGCTACGTCGGAGTATTTTTTTTTGCTCCCACTACTGCTCTGATTTCGAAGGGCTACGTAGCATAGCATAGAGAACAAACGTAATTTCCCTAGTTAAGTTTATTTTTTGTCTGTGATCTGGTTGGAGGAAAAAAATCCATTGAATACCAGGCGGACTGAAATGGATAGAAGGTGGAATGACATAAAAATTAATCAGAATTTGTGGCATACTTTTTTGCATACAATTTTTTATTTTTAACTGCGAAATTCAAAATAGGGAAAAATATGAAATACCAGGCGAACAGAAATGTATGGAAGGTGGATTGACTAAATAAACTATCAAAATTGTATGCATACTTTTTTGGGCATATTAACTTTTGAATTTATACGGAAACTCGTACTCCAGAAAATATGAAATACCAGGCGAACAGAAATGCATAGAAGGTGGATTGACTTTAAAATTTTCAAAATGTGTTGCATACTTATTTGGACAGTTTATTTAAATGTAACGGCCGACAAATTATGTTAGGAACATTTCTCATGTAATACATGGCCTACATTTTACCTGTGCCACTTTGTTGATGACAGTTTATGCAGGACATGCTAGAAAACCATGACGTTTCGCTTTGCGACAGGATTTACGGAATTTTTCTATCAAACGTTATCCATATATGCTTCCCAAAATGTCAAGAAAGTCACAAAAACCTTATTCTATAACTCAGCCATTTAAACAAAAGGTAGAAATGGTGGCAATTGTAGGCCTTGTTGATTGGAAATGGCAGACAAGTCCTTAAAGGTTTCTTATTATTTAAGCCCCGTAAAAAATGTTTGCTTCTTTTATGAACAGTGTAACCAAATGAGAAACTGACCGTGGTGTTTTGTATGTTTGAGCCTTAGGGTTAATTTAAGGAGGACCCTTTTATAAGCCAAAGTGCAAGAGGAGACTGCTTTTAGGGGAGGCTGTTGCAGTTGCGTCTGCAATTTTCTTTGGGCCTCGTTTCTTGCCACCCCATTAAAGTGCATAATTTATTAATAATTAAATTAAGCTCTCAATGAAACTCCGTTTATGTTTACAGGCCCTGAAGCAGAAGCAGCAGCAGCTGGTGGGAATCCCACAACAATTGAGGTTGATGACGAGGTGAACGAACTGAAGAACTGTGCATCAACCCAACCAGCTTTCGCTTAAGCAATTAGAAGAGCGAGAATCTAATTAAAAAGACAAGCGCAGAAGCTGGGGGTGAAACGACGAGGAGGAGCACAAGATGCCTTCACTGCGTCAAAAGGTCACCACATATTTTCGTCAATTAAGTTTTATAGCGGAGCCACGCGATGGTCGCCGACGTGGTAATACTGGCGATCAAAGTCATTCCGTAGATGACGATGGCAATTTCATAACCAAATATTTAGAAGGGTAAGTAATCACATCCATAACCCGGAGGATTAATAGGACACTCTTTTTTCATAGGCGTATGCAGCGACAGTTTGTAGATGGACCCGAGATCTATAATGGTCAAAATCCCACTGACATGCCTGTGCTAAAGCTAGGTGGCTATCCCGCCGGTTCATGCTCTATTATAGCCGCCTGCACTGGACCCGACGAAGGTCTAACTGGGATTAAGCGTTCTAAATTGCATTTGAGTGCCAGCTATGCGGATGACATCGATTTCATAGACACTCAACAGGAGAATGAGGACTGCTATGGAGTACGCAAAAGCACACCAGTTAATTCGGCCCAGAATTCTACAAGGCTGAGTAATAAATTTGCTCGTCCTCAGGCTGGAGCTGGTGGCGTCGGCAGTGGTGGTGCTGCTTCACGCAGGCAGAGCAATACTGATGCAGCAAGCTCCCAGGCCTCACTGCCGGGAATGCGATCTCGTAAAAACTCCAAAAGCAGTATAGCCAATCTGGCGACAGCGACAGAGCAACCTAGTAAACCGCCGACCACCATTGTGGTTAGCATGGTGAGCACAAGCAGTTCTAGCCGCACCCAAGATCAGAATAATAGAAACCTGATAAATGCCAAGACTGAAGCCACAACGGATTCACATCCCAATGCGGAACGGGAACGCCTTCTCCGGGAGGCGGTGAGCAATCAAGGCAGTGCGTCTCTAACTCAATCTCAGTCGCAGTCATCACCCACGGTGGCTGGTGTACACAATTGGCAAATGGATACCGACTTTGCCTTTGGCATCTCCGTCTCTCTATACGAAAATAATATGCTGACCAAGGAACCCATCGGAAGTCCCATTGCAGATTGCTTTGGGCTGGTTGTTCGAGGCGATTCCGCCGTCATGGCCATGGCAGATGGCGTCAATTGGGGGGATGGAGCTAGACTGGCTGCCCGTTCAGCTGTACATGGATGCCTTGACTATTTGGATCGGGCCTTGTTTGGGGAGTCTCTGGAATGCCGTGCCACCACGACGCAGGAGGTGTTTGTCAGTCTACTTCGCAGTCTTTGGGAAGGACACGGTTGCATTTTGGAAGTAGGAGGCGCACTGTCCACTTTAACCATTGCTGTGGTTCTTCCGCTGGACGGAGCAAAGGACAAGTATGTAGCCTGCTCCTGCAATGTGGGTGACTCTCTGGGCTATGTGTACTCCAAGAAGCATGGTGTTCGCGAACTGACCCAAGCCTCCCATGATATTAGTTCGATGAGGGACATGCGCGATGCACTCGGAGCTCTCGGTCCCGCCGACGGCAACAAGCCGGAACTAAGCAATCTCACTTTCTCGATGAGCTGCATAGAGAGTGGCGACATTGTATTTCTCACTTCGGACGGCATTAGTGATAATTTTGATCCCGTGGTGGGAAAATTTGCCGAAGCCTGGACGCCCGATGTCAAAATGCAAGCGGCAAATGCCAAAATCAATTTGGCTCCAAAGCGCCAAAACAAAAGTGCATCGGCCATCTATGCTCGATTACAGCACCCATCGACGCCGCCAACGCGTCCGGCTCGTGAAACAAAAGCTGGAAGTCCTCCAAATACGGCACCCAGTCGTCCTAAATATATGCGGTCTCAGACTCTAATAGAGCCGCGGCAGGGCTTGGGCTCTGCTCTGCCACCACCTTTGATGCACCAGCAGCGCATTCCGAAGTCTGCCTCGGGATTGCCGCTGGTGACTGGACCCCAGAGGCACGCCCTGACTCTTTACAGACTGGAGGATCTGCTCAGCTATGGCATCAATGGAACCTTTTCACCCTGTGTTTCCGCTCGCAGACTTTGCCATCTCCTTATCGATTTTGTCCGTATGATAACCTCCGCAAGACGCAAGACACTCGAACAGCGGGAGCTCTTCTACAAACTGGCCACTGGTCCGGATGGCATTAAAAAAGAGGTGCAGTTGAATCGCATGCAGCATAGAGCGGCTCGCAAGCGGATTGTAGACAGCAGCGCCTTTACTGCCTTGCCCGGCAAGCTGGATCACGCTACAGTATTGGCCTATACCGTTGGAGGAGGATGTGACCCATCACCTGCGACTGAAGCTGACTCTGCCGCTCTTTCACCTGTGCTACAATCCAAGGAGTTCAAAGAGACCAATTTCTAGATGACAGATAAAAAGAGTTGTATAAGAAATGTGGATCTAAATGCAACATAAAATCCAAAGACTACGAAAATGAAAATCCTTCACCATCTCTTACTGAAAGATATTTCCTCACATACATATACATTAATACATCTACCTAATTATATATACGTATATATAATATTTATATATTCACACTGATATTCTCTTTACTAACTTTGGATTAGCTTTCTTTAAGTTAATTGTTGATTTGATAATTCATATTTTTGTTTTCGCTTTTGTCAGCCATAGTTTTATAGCCATTTATTTTATATAAAATGCAAAAAGACGCAAATGCCTCAAAATGTTTTAAACACTACCAAAAAAAAAAAAACAAAAAATTAAATGAAAGCAAATGTAATTAATATTTTTACACCTAAATGTAAAAAAAGATAAATGTAACTTTATTTTAGATGATTAGTCTTTGACTTTCAGGTAGGCAACTTTGTGTAATCGTCTTACCACACGCACAGCTTGAATTGCTACTAGGTAAAGGTGGGCTGTGACTAAAGAGGGCCTAAGCAATTTATCAATTTCTAAATAAACGCAAACTCAAAAATTGTAACTTATGTTTCGTTTCATTACAAACTCTTAAAGAAACCTAAGCATTTGGAGTGGCCACTTTAGAAACCACGACGATGCCTTACCAAGCCTTTAGGTATTGCGCATGCGTAACAGCAACTTGGCCAAAACATTAGCACGTTGGGGCGATGAGTCTTTGATGAGTTTGTAAACGTATTCCACATTGCGTAGGGTTTGCGGCTGGTGAAAAAGAATCTTTGGCATAAATAAATCTTCGATGTAAAAATTAATACATACAATTGTCTTCACATCCAGTTGAGTATGATTTTTGTTGGCCAAAAACCAGAGATTAAGGGCCAACTGAAAGATTGTTTCCTTTTCCAAGTCTGCATAGCGGACAATACGTAGAAATAAATCCAATGAGATTTCGGATTGCGAACGCTGCTGCTGAGCCAAGCCCAAGGATTTTAGTTGCATAAGAATAGAGTCCACAACCTGGCAACAGAGATGGTTAATCTCGTCTAGAAACTTGGGGTCATGTCCATATAAAGCATCATTGGAAACCACTAAAAAGGAAATTAAAGTTGTAAGGTAATACGTTCCAATACCATCTTTTACTTACCTCCATCTATATGATAGGGAAATCTCTCAAAGCTCTGCGCATAGAGCATGTCTAAGGCGTTTAGATAGATGATACTCGGAGCCGTGCTATTCGCGTTGAACTTGCGTCTGCCCACTACATCTAATAGCAAACGCAGAAAATACAACACTCCTTGCTCCGGGCTATCTGGAACCACAATCAAAGTGGCTAACATATTGCAGAGATATGACACAAGATACCGCTCTAGACTTCGAGGCTTGCCATCCAAATCAACGATTGCCGTTGGTAAATCATTTACCAAATCCAATGCGGCTTCAAAACAGGCATCGGCCTGTCCCAGACAGAGATAATACAGGGCTAGCTGACCACACAGCAAATACAAATCCATTTGCTGCTGCACAGACGAGATGCTCGGAATGGTTATGAAGCAATAGGCAATGCAGGCTTTGACAAAGCCAGCGGATTTGGATCGGCTACGCTTGGCCAACTTGCAGGCAGCATGAACTAATTTTACATAGACAGCATCCAGATTGCCAAAATTACCTCTGGCCTCCACATAGAAGCTAAGCTGTTGCTCGAGATCGTTGCCAAAATGGACCTTATGAATAAACACGTTAATGAGTTGTGAAATCTGGCGACGCTCATCCTCTACGGTAAGGGCACTGCAATGGCAAATAGAGAGCGACTGGTCGGTAAAATGTGGATTAGAGGGGGATTTTCAACTGGACTCACTTGACAGAGTCATTTAGAATTTTTCCAAGATACATAAGGGCATTGTTGACCACCGGATCGGAAGAGTGTTCTTCACTGTTTTGTTTGTAGTAATTAAAAATGGTTTTGCACACCTCCACCCGGACAGACTCATTGTGGAATAGATCGACATATGGTAGAAAGTTTGGCTGGATTAGCAGTAGCTCTATGTTGCCATAGTTTTGCATAATCTTCGAAAGAATTATCTGAAGTTGTGCATAATGCTTTTCATAGGCCTTGCCCAGGCACATGCGACCATTGAGTTCACCCAACAAGCGATTCACCTCGTGGATCTGGAAGACAAATGAATGAAATGGACTCAACAGTCAAAGAGATCTGTGTGCCTCACCGTAAAGTACTGGGCCACAAAGACAGCCCAAGTTTCTACGCAATTGATGTATTCATTGGGATCGGTCAGCTTATTGATGGTTTCAAATGCTGCTTTCAGAAACAAAGCACGTTGCTCTTGCAATGGGGCGCAGCTGCTCACACAGCTACCCAAAGATCGCAGTAGTTGAGATTTAGACACTCCTTGAGTCTCACAGTTGTTGATAATTTCCATGAAATCCAAGGCATTGGCAGCTATAAATTCCGGCTTTAAGGAGTTTAGGATGGACATGAGAATGGCTCCACTGAAAGAAAAAAGTTCAGTATCCTGCTTGTAAGAATATGTGAGTTTGTTTACTTGTTCTTTAGTTTTTTACATTCCTGGACGATCTCATGTGCATGTAAATCAGATTTGTGGACTAAGCAGAGAAGCATATAGTCGATTGCCGGGGCATACAGCTGCAAGTACGACGTAGCTGTTATGATTTCGGGATGTAGATTGAAGCGTGAAACATAACGGAAGATCTATCATATGTGTATAAATGTAAAGAGCAATATTAATAATAGTATTACTGAAAATCACTTTTTCTATACATACCTGAGGATAGATTATGAACAAATCTGCAAAGTTCTCTCTAATAAAATTTCTATCTGGTGTTACAGGCACGGCCACCCGCACCAAATAGCAGCGGGCATAAATAGAAACCAAGGGATCGGCTATACCTCTTAATTGACGGGTTAGTCGTTGCAATAATTTCGTGTAATTCCTTTTTTTCCATCGGAAGGAACTCATAGCACCTAAAAATGGCCATTTCCAAATACAATCGAGGTAATAACTCTCTAATCGAGGCGATTTTGTAAAACCAATTTTGGCAAGTGTCTCGTGCTGCATCACGCTCCCGTTCCAACGACGCTGCGGAGATGCCAACACCACCATTGCACTTGGCACGCAGTCGATCATAAACTAACTTTCCGAAAGCATCCAGTATATCTGTGATCAGGACATACTGGCTGGGATAAAACTGGAGCACCGTTGTATAGGCCAGCATTTTAGCACACTGAATTGCAATTTTGAGGGCCTTAACGCGCTGGTCGCTGTGCCACGATTGTATAAGTTCCTGCTTAAGTTGCTCAAAACGTTGGATATACTCCTGTTGAGTCAGGTCCATCATATGACGCATGCTGCAGTCATCAAAATGATCCAATTGCTCCAGACGATACTTAACCTTATCGGCCACAACGGTCTGAGCTTTGACTGTAACAAATGAAGATCATAAATATCGGTATTTCAGTCAACACAAAAACCTTACTGTTCTCTCCGATGCCCTCCGAGCTAGAGGAGGAGGAAACTAGAAAACTTGTGGACAGAGACAACTTCTCATTCGTGTTGAATCGATTTAAAATACCCAGCCGACGAGTGCTCCATTGCAAAGTATTATCTTCCGGCTCAATTCGATCACGTTCGCGGCGCTTTGTCTTTAGCTCCTGTTGCATACAGCATAAGGAATAACTGAATAACTGTTTCCTAAAAATTTAACTAATGCGCCACTTACATATTCATTGGGGAGTTTACTATCACTTAGCTCCAACTCTTGTTGGCGAGCAAATTGAGTGAGTGGATCAGTTCCCTCTAGAGCCAAACTCAAAGGCTTGCTCTTGCTGTCCAGCATCTCAATATATAAGCAAAATATCTGTTAATATCATATTTGATAATGCAAATATCCATTTCATACTTACGGGTGTTGCCAACTCACGTTTGAGCGGATGTTCCTGAACAAATAAAGCTGGCAAGTGGTTTTTGCACACTTCATAGCCTCGAGGCAGGCATACCCTACACAGAGTAATACAATTAATATCGAAAAAAACTTATAAAGGGAATAAAAACATACCATTCCAAACTCGTCATTGTATATTTTATCAAACTTGCGAGGGAGGTCCGTAGAGTTGCAATCTTTACGATTCAAACAACAAGAAAGTCTCGAGAAGTAATCGATTGGTGTAAGTTATCGATTGGTGTAAGTTATCGATTGAATATGGCCACACTGTGCGTACAGCTGACAAGCGACGCGTTTAATTTTCCATACTTTTGACGAAAAAAAAAAAAAATATTGAATTTGCTTGGAAAAAATAATGTCAAAAGCAACCTTAAAGCAGTATCGCAACACCTGCCGTGTCTGCGGCAAGTACGCGAGCATAAAAAGATCACCGAAATTGTTTGACTGGGGCAATACTAAACTTATTGACAACATTGAGACGCTTACGGGAATTAGGGTAAGTGTGAAACATTGAAATGACGGTTTTTATAATAATTTGTTGTGTTTTTTGTTGGTCTGTAGCTGGAGAACTATAGCTGCCTTCCCGATCTTGTATGTGAATGCTGCAATATCGAACTGGCCGGAGCCATTAAGCTGCGGGAACGATGCATTTCGGCTCAAAGAGAATTATTGATGGGCCTTTCAGAAGAGCAATGCGAAACCATTTCTCCACAGTACAGGGCCACCATTTTGGGTGGAATATTGGAAGACGAGACGTCTCACCTGCAGGAACAGCAGCTAGAAGCCGAGAAACCTTGCGAAGAGGAAGAGCTGGATCACAGTGAAATCATTCTAAAAGAAGAAGTTGTCGATGTGAAAATAATTGATAAAGACGAGTTCGACAATGAGTTTCTGGAGGTGAGCGAAGTTGGCGACATAATCGAAGGAGATATGAGCGTTGTGACCACCGAAGAAATTATACAGGATCCTGAAGACGATGCAAATTCAATAATTGAAGAAGCGGAGTACGAATATATGACGGCCGACGAGTTGGATGTGGCTGAGACGGAGGCTTCCGTGGATCAAATCATTGTTGCCGATTCTACAGATGCATATGTCTACGATTCGGACGATGAAGTTGCCGTATTAGACAATGTCTTGGACGACGAGTATGAGCATGAAAATAGTGTGGTGAAGAAGTCTAGCCTTCCGCCTAAGCCTAAAATAAAGTCCGACGATCCGCGCAGAAGAGGCGCTGGAGGCTTATATATATGCGATCAGTGCGGAAATCATGTCAAGGGTCGAATGGCCTTCGAACTGCATTGCCGTCGGCATCGTGGTGACAAGCAATTTGCCTGCGAGTATGTTAACCATTATCCTTTGGTTGTGTTTTAATTAACTAGATTTAATTACTGCGTTATTTATACAGGATCTGTGCGAACCGTTTTTGTACCACATCGGAATTGAAGCGTCATATGCGCAAGCACACTGGAGAGCGACCATTTGCTTGTCAGTACTGTGGACGATGTTTCACCGACTACACCACTCGCGTAAAGCATGAAAGAACTCACACCAATGAACGACCTTATGCTTGTGGTACGTGCGGCAAAGCATTCACAACAGGATACATACTTAAGAACCACATGCTTATACATTCCGGGGAGCGAGCGTATAGGTAAGTAGGATCATCTGCTAGTGGTAGGTCAATTCTTAACATTTGGTACTTTTTTTAGATGCGAGTTGTGTGACAAATCTTTTATGTTGCCAACCCATCTTAGCACTCATTTCCGCTCAGGAGTCCATAAGCGTCACGTAGAAAAAGCTGAAATGGAGCAAAAACTAGAACTAAAAATGGAAATGGATGATGACCATTTACAGGTTCAGGATTAATTGAACTTTGAATAAAAAGGAAAATACAAGAGTTAATGTTAAGATTAAATTAAAATATGCAAATATAAACACAGAATTCTTCCATGAGTGCAAAAAAACAAACATAAATGGCACGAGTATAAACGACAAAAATGTAAATGCACTTTCGGAAGAGAATTATTTAGCATATAGTAATATTAATTGTGCAAAATAAAAATAATTATACATATATAACTAAATTCTATGGTTAAATTAAAAAAAAAAAAAAAAAAAAAATGATATTTCGACAGCTACATATGAATGAGCAGTTTGAATTTTCAACATCGCGATTTAACAAGAAGTGTAAACATTGCCTGTAGTATTGGACAATGCCAGTAGTTTGCTACTCTATATTATACAACACTCAAGTTGGCCAAACATAAACATTAATCAATTGAAAGAACCAAACATAAATAAATTATTGTGTTTAAGCAAATATGAATCTGTGTCGATTATGTTGCAGCTATGCGAGCAGCAAGCAGTGTTTAAGAGTATTTGATAATCGCAACCAAAAAGTACTGGAAAATATTGAAACATTAATGGGTATCCTGGTAAGATCAAAGAGTTTTTAGATTCAAAATCTGCTAATCTCATCTTAGATAATATTTGAATACTAATCGTTAGAATCATTCTAGTTGCAAAACTTTATCGGTATGCCTGAAATAATTTGCCAAGACTGTGAGATGAAAATTCAAAGGATAACGCATTTCCGAAATAGTTGCATTGAGGCCCAAATACAGCTAATGGGGAGTTTGAATTCAGAACAACTGAAACTGATACCTGAAAATTATAGGACTTGCATACTAAATTCGTCGACTTCACCGAAGCATCATTGTATCATAGAATCTTACGAAGATCTAGAAGAGGACATAGTGGTCGAAGAAAAGTCGGCAACTATAACTGAGGAACTCGTCGCAGAGGATAGTAAAACCGGTGAAGAGATAAAGTTTCATATTAAGTTTAACAATGAAAGGCCTAAAGGCAAAACCATTGAGGACGTCCAAATAGAAGAAGCCGATTTAATTAGTATAGACGATTTGGTTTACCAAAGTGAGGAAGAATTTCAGCTGATAGATGAGGACCCCACCGGAAATGTAACACCTGAGGAGAAACTTGATCGAACTAGTGTGAGCAAATCGGTGTTCATTTGTGAAGAATGTGGAAATCATATAAGTGGACGGAAGGCCTTCGATTTGCATTGCCGGAGACATCGTGGAGAAAAACAGTTTGAGTGCGAGTAAGTTGCTATTAATCTACTTTATATGGTGCTTTTGCTTTATAACACGTTAACTTATTTATGTATTTAGAATCTGCCAGAAAGCATTTTGCACCACATCAGAAGTGAAGAGGCATATGCGAAAACACACTGGGGAGCGTCCATTCGAATGTACTTTCTGCAACCGTCGATTTACGGACTACAGCACCCGCAGAAACCACGAAAGAACCCACACAAATGAACGTCCTTATGTGTGTCCAGATTGTGGCAAAGCCTTTACTACTGCCTACATACTCAAGAATCACATGCTAGTGCATTCCGGGAAGAGAGACTTTCGGTATTTGAAACGTTTTTCATATTTTGCTTATTTATTTTCCTTAACTTTTATGTTTCCAGATGTAATCTGTGTAATAAATCCTTTCTTCGGGACACTCATCTCACTACACATTACCGGTCACATATGCATAAGCGCAATTTGGACTTAGAGCGACTGAAAATCGGCGTACCCTGTTGAACCACTAAATATTAAAACTATAAATTAAGGTCTTAAATCATTATTTCTATTAAGAAACAATCAACCATTATTAAATAAACAAGACATTGTCTATTAAACGTATTAATTTTAACCTATCAATGTGACGTTTACCAACACTGGACCGGTGAATACGTAGTAATTTGAATGGCTAATCGTGGAGAACCCGTAATAATGTCTGTTTTTGATTAACAAATTGTTTATACTTTTTTAAATATTTGTAATGTTAACCAAAGAATGTCGGGTGTGTGGTCGGAGCAACATATGCTCCAGGGCTTTGTATCTCTTCGATTCCGGAAATCGCAAACATTTACGCTATCTTCATATGCTTACTGGGCTGCGGGTAAGACTTCTTTTAGTATTAAATATTAAGTCACTATTTTATTATGTTATAGCTAAGGAATCGCCTGGATTTGCCAGTGATGATGTGCTACTGCTGTCAATCGGATATAAAAACATTTATGACATTTCGCCGACAATGCCTTAGGAATGCCAAAAGATGGAATTCTCAAGTGAAAGCTGAGGACACATCCCAAAGTGAGGCAGAAGATAAAAAAACCGAGCCTTCAGTTGAAGGAAAATCCTTTGCGCCCGTTGATTCCACTGTGAATGGTCGACGCGTCTTGCCCAAACGAAAGACACGTGGGAAACTAGTGGTTAGGGAAGATAATGAATCGGATTTGAATTCTGACGACGATTGGGAACCTTTGCAACCTGTCCAGGTAATTGTTGATCAAGATAAACAGTCAGCTTGCGAGGAAGAGCAGGAAAAAGAAGAACGCGACCAATTGGCTCTTACTGGCGATGAGGAAACGGAGGACCCAAAGGCCACAGTTAAATTTGAGGAAAGCGATGAAGAAGACGCCATAGCATCTAAAGTAGAGAATTCAAGTTGGGAGGAGGAGGAGCAGGGGGAAGATAAGCCAAAGGATAGAATGAGACAACCTAAAATTCAGGAATACAAATGTGATATATGTGGTGTGGTCAAGAACAATAAATCATCTTTAGTCAGGCATCACTATACACATACGGGAGAACGGCCGCATCCCTGCAAAGAGTGTCCCAAAGCCTTTTTATCAGGCAATGAGCTGCGTGCCCACATTTTAACGCAGCACACCAAGGAACCACCATTTCCTTGCCGATATTGTGATCGCCGTTACTTCTCGGCCATAGGACGCCAAAAACATGAAAGAGTCCACACGAATGAACGTCCCTTTGTTTGCGATCAATGTGGAAAAGCCTTCACAAGGGTGTGCATTATGAGGCAGCATATGCTAACCCATACGGGCATGCGTAGGTTCAAGTAAGTTCTCTTAAACTGCATCTATTTGATCTATAAATCCCAACGCACTGTCATATTTCAGGTGCGACATATGTGATCGTTCATTTACACTGAAGAAACACCTTTCTACCCATTATATATCGAACACACATAAGCGGAATGCCGAAAAAGCTGAAGCAGGGAAAAAATCCGTCTGAGATGAAGACCGAATTGGAATTTATAACCATAGAACGAAATATTATCGAGGGGATTTAACCGCAATCTAAATCTTAGTCAACACCAATAACCAATCAAATAATTTAATTATATATGTACATAAATAGATTTGGACCGTTGTTGTTGTGCCGTTAATCTTCCAGGTTTTTTTTTTACATTTTATATGTTTCAAATCGTAGAGTAAGTGTTAGAAATCTTTGTTAACTGAAGTGGATTTAACTAAACAAAATAAAAAGAGAATTACTTACTTGTGCTTACCTTTATGTATACGTTAACTTTAGTTAGAGCCTTACTCTTCTATTAATACTGGCAAATGTAATTCTATTTTCATAATGACCATTTTATCTGTTTATTTTAAATTAACTGCATGTGCTGCAATGGTATGGACACGTCCCTCGGCGAATGGCAACCATATTCAGCTGTTTCTTGATGTCAGTGTCGTTGATTATTTTTATCAGTAGAGAAACTAAAAATGTTAATGAATCAGTGCCGAGTTTGTGGCAAGAGCAACATTTGTGCAAAGAGCCTTAATCTATTTGATACAGCAAATAGAAAATATGTGAAACATGTCTATTTATTAACGGGTCTAGCAGTAAGTTGCTTTTTATTCAGAGTCACTAGATTTATGCAATGTTTTGAAACAGTTAGGGGTCCTGGCAAATGCTCCTACCCATATATGCCATTGCTGTCAATCGGATCTCAAATTATGCATGACGTTTCGCAAGCGGTGCATTAAAACCCAAAAGAAATGGGAAAGCCTCTCACAATCGGGGCAGGATGTGGATTTGGAATCACATTCCTCAATGAGTGAAATAGAGTCAAAGGTGGAGGAAAGAGTTCCACAAGAAACTATTCAGGTGATGGTCAAAGAGGAGTTCGACATTCAGGACGAGTTGATCAATGAGGAAGAAGATCATTTAGGGGTGGACAAAGAAGAAGTATTAGCAAAAAATTTAGGCAGCAGTAAAGATAAAATGGCACTGGACACTATCAAAGATACACTTACGCAGTTTAATGATAATAATAAGGGCAAATTAGAAGACCATAATAATGACAAGGATCTCCCTGTGGATTTTCCAACGAAATCGCGTAAATCAAAGGGCGAAGTAAAGTTGTTTATATGCGAACTTTGTGGTCTTCATTTGCAAACAAAAGCATCTCTGGGACGACACATTTTGAAGCATACGGGCAAACGCCCCTTTGGATGCAAGTAAGAATAGATCTCTGTATTCCATTCTTTACCAATTAAAAATAAATCTGTTTTTTTAGAGAATGCTCAGCAAGATTCCTAACGGCTGCCGAGTTGCGTTCACATCATCAAGTCCATACGGGAGAGAGGGAGTTCCCCTGTAGATTTTGTGAGAGGAAGTACGTTAGTTATATGGGAAGATTAAGGCACGAGCGTAATCACACCAACGAACGAAACTTCGTCTGCGAAGAATGTGGCAAGGCATTCACAACGGGATATATACTAAAGAATCATATGCTGATACATTCGGGCGAGCGGGCATATAGGTAAGTAAGAGAACTTATTTACGATTCATTTTGATTCATTACCGTTACGTGCACTCCAATCCAGTTGCGATGCCTGTCAGCGCTCCTTTCAGCGGAAAACTCATTTACGCACCCATTTCCGGAGTAATACACACCAACAGAATATGAAAAAGACGCAGCTTCAGGTGTCACCAATCACCAAAGTGTCGAATGAATAGATTGTTAATTTTCCACTGAAATATTTAAAATATACTTCAAGAAGTAAACTGCTGTTTTTAAATTCGTTAAACATTTTCAAATAGCAGCACTGTACAGGCACTTTGAGTACGTGGCGTGGTGAATGACAACTTTGAAACAGCTGTCGTGTGTTTACGGTTGGCAGAGGAAAGGATTTGTTTATAAGTCACAAATAGCCAAGTTTTTTTTCTTGAAAAAAAGAGAAAATGATGCAAAATGTATGCCGGGTATGCTCGCGACGCACCGACGATAAAACAGCCCAGAGTCTATTTGTAACGAAGGCCCAGAAACTGATCTCACAAATTAATTTACTAACCGGAATTGTGGTAAGATGCCTCTTTAGTGAATTTTGACGTTAATTAACTTAATTTTTAAAACCATTAGCTGGAGCCCGCGGACGATCTGCCCGATTTAATATGCCTAATGTGTCAGAAAAATTTGAAAAGATTTATTGGCTTCCGAAAACTCTGCCTAAGAAGCCAAAAGAAATTCGAAAACCATCGGGAAGTAACATGCGAAGTGAAGCCACAAAATCGCGCAGCAGATACTCATATCGTTTGTGTGAGACGCAGTGGGCGGAATCAGACTCAACTTGAACAGCATGGGACAGGTGACACCGATATGAAGGAAGAGACGATTGAAGTGTTAATTAAAGTTGAGCATCCGCAGGACATAAATAACGATAAATTTGAAGAAGTGGATACGCTAGATGAAGATATAGATCGACTAGACACGACTAGCAATAATAGCAAACATGCAGCAAAAGATGAGGAATTTGTTTCACTATCAGAAGAGGGTGACGAGAAATGGGTTACGGACGAAGAAGATGAATTATATTTACCGCCAGCTCATACGTTACCAAAACGCCGCCGCCTTCGGCATCAAGACAAATCCTCAAGCGAAAAGCCGCCCAAGAATCTGCCCGTCTTCTTTTGTGATCAATGTGGACACAATGTTACGGGAAAGACAAATTTCGATCGTCATATAAGAAAGCATAGCGGCATTCGGCCTTTTCAGTGCCAGTAAGTTGCTATAATTTGGATGCAAGATTCTACCCATTAAACTACTCCCATTTTCAGGCTATGCCCTTCGCGTTTTCTTTCTGCCGGCGAGCTAAAAGGACATCAGGTCAGTCATACAGGGGATAGAAACTTTCCCTGTCGCTTTTGTGATCGGTCCTACGTTAATCATAGTGGTCGATTGCGACATGAACGCACTCACACGAACGAAAGACCGTTTGTCTGTTCGCAGTGTGGAAAATCGTTTACCAATTCGTACATATTAAAAAACCATATCCTAATTCACACTGGAGAACGCCTCTTTAGGTACATCCTTTAAAAGAATTGATCTTTCATATATGATAACCAACTTATTTGTTTGCAGATGTGAACTTTGTCAGCGTTCTTTTGCACGCCCCACACACTTGACGACGCATTATCGATCGAACACTCACAAGCAGAATGTGGAGAAATCAAAGATGAAAGATGCCAATGGACCAAAGGATCAAAATAACTTTAGCTACACAGTGGAAAGGAATTCGCCTGAGGAGAATGATCAGGCGAATTCTTTGACATTTATTACAAAGTAAAATTGTCTTTTAGTAGAATCTAAAATTTAAGTCTTTGAATATTTGATATCATAATATACATGACCAATTGCCGTTTTCTAGTAGGCTACGTCAGGTATGTTTTCTGTTTCCTTATTGTAGTCTCCCGCTTGTTCAGAATACGAAATTTCAAGTGCTAACATTTATCACAAAATTGTGTAGTCTTGTGCTAGCGACATAATTAACAACATCTTACTTTGCTCATATTCGGCCCGATGGAGAAAAATCAAAAGTGTGGTAAGGAAATTATAATCAGCAACATACCTGAACTTCTTAAACACTTCATTCGCTTGTACTTGTAGAAGAGACCGTTGGACAATCCTTGTCGAGCAGCAGTCGTCGTGTTATGTGGAAGCAAAATGGTGAGGAGGAAACATATGATTCTCTGGTCAATTGCAGGCGCTCGCCGGTGCCCGGTTTATGTGTAACAGTTCAGTCCAAAACCAGTTCCAACTCCTCCGCTCACCATCAGGAGGTATCTACTAGCTTTCCAAAACGTTCAGCCAATGAGAATTGGTTGTATATTATGAAGGAGATGCGTAAAAAGAAAAAAGTAGCTATGTCAAGCCCGAAGACTTCAGCAACTTCCCTGCCGGAAAGTGGTGTAGCCACCTACTGGCAGCATTTGTTCCACAACATTAATGAAAAGCAGCTACTTGATAGTAAGGACTGGGCGGGGAAAACCGAAAAGGAGATTGCTCACTCTTCGCTCGACGAACCCAATTTGGGGTTGCGTTATAGACCTTCCCACGAATCATTGAAAATGCAACGGTGCACAGATCATCAGGCATGTTCCAAACAAATCATGATGGACTTTAAAATGGAGTCCTGCAGCTTGCCGCCGCAACAGTCTTGCGTGGTGCGTGAGGTAGCACCAAAGTTTGCCCAGCGCATGCCTACATCAGTACAGAATGACACGGATTCTTGTTGCTCCGGCGACTTGGAGGGCCCGAAAAATAGTCCTGCCGTTAAGTTGTCCAATGCCAGCAATTCAGTCTCTCATAGCCGTTCAGCTCAGCAGCAGCAACGTTTCAGAAGCGAAGTGATCAGTGTGCATGTATCCAGACCTAGCTGTGACTCTTCCGCAGCTAATAGGCGCACAGTCCAATTGGGATCCAAGCGTCGCTCCAATTCCAAGGTGACAAGTGGTAATGCAATCAGCTCGACTTCCTCAACGACAGCTGCATGCAATAAGCCATCGACTGGTGCCAGTCCTGCCCTTAATGGAAACGCTCTCTTCCCAAATTTCCGCCAACGGCAGCAGGAGCTGCATCGCTATCGTGTTCAGATCGAGCAACGGCGTCTCGATCTACTGGAGATGAAAATAGCACGCGAACGAGAAGATGCTCTCCATAATGAGATACTCTTCCACAAAGAGCTACAAATTAAAGAGAATCAGATCAAGGCGTATGAAGACAACGACTGCTCCAATGCATAGAACCAAGACAAGAGATTCACAAATTACATCGACGGTACAAAATTTTCAATGTAAATATAAAGGATGACAGGTCTTTATCTCTTCAATCCAGATACAATAGTAATAGTTACAATAGATGCAGGAAAAAAATGCAATAAATTGAAAACATATACAAACGATTTGGTTTTAATTTTTAATTGGTATTTTCATCAAATGTAAATAATGTCGATAAAATCTTGAATTTCTCAACTAAACTGGATTAATTGGATTTCGTTCGATTAAAAAATAAACATGTTAACATTTCATCAATTATGCTACAAAATTAAACCACAAAGGGTTATGTAATCTGAATTCTGTTTGGTTTAAAAGCTTTTTGAAGATTGTAAGGTTTGTTGAGAATAGTTTTGACCTATTTTTAATTATACTTTTGTGCTTAGCTAATTGTTCGCTCTGAAACCACAAAAAGTCTTCTATTTAAATAAGATGTGCACAGCTAGCTGCTCTGACTAGCGAATTGTAATTTTTTATAAAGTTTTGAATTACTCAAAACTGCAATCGTTAAACATTTTCGTCACAACGACCTGAAACTTATTATTTAGGTTGCTTACATGCATTACAATCTATGTAGTCTTCCATTTAGCCAGAACAGCTACCGATATTTTTGATGTGATGAAAAATTATAATTATTGACTAGCATTCAATTTTGATAATTCTTAGGATAGCTCTCTACCTTATAGGCGGTGTACAATTGAGCTTTGTGACTTGTGTGTGTGTGTGTGTGTCTGTGTGTGAGGGAGAGTAGGGAGGGGTTTGTGTTTGCCAATAGGCAGAAGAAAGTGTTAGCCTAGATAACATTTTACAAATTGGTAATTTTTGGTTTTTCTTGTGTTTCTTCCCCTTTTTGTTTTGTTGTAGTACCGTCTTGAACAAGTTAAATACGCTACATGCTAGTTTTATATAAAGTATTTTTCAGTAAAGTACACACATCGTCTATAGTTTCTTGTGGGTTGTTTGAATGAATAGTATGTTCTGTTTTTCCTCATTTAAACTATTGATTTGATGAGTTAAAGCACAATTTACAATATTTGTGAGACTATGAGTAGTTACTTAAGCGATGTTATTTTTGTGTAAATTATAAATTGTAGAAAAAGCAAATGTATATAATTTGTATCTGATGATTCAAGTGTAAGGTTTGTTCTTTTGTCTTATATTGGTTCCGATTCATGCTTAAATGTTAACAATTTGTTTGTTGTATATAAAACCGTTAAATTTTATCCATAAATCTTATTTATAATTATTTATATATGTATATACTACATACATAAGTGTTTGTTTGTTGGCTTTTTCTTTGGTTTGTTCAAGGGGGCATGAGCAAGTCAAGTGCCGCTTTCAAATTCCTTTTCTTTTAAGTGCTAAAGTCTAGTTTCGGTTTTCTTTTTTTCCTTTTTTTTGGTTTTTTTTTTTTTGAGTTTTAAAGTACAATAGATGTATAAATGTTTCGAGTTGTTGTTGTTACTGTTACTAATCATAAGTTACTGGACGACATAGTGAGAAAACGAAGACTATGGCATACCAAACTTCGGTCAGATAAAGGGCAATCTGTAGCGTGCACAGGCAATATTCCAGACGCAATCGGTAGGTTTGTAGCAACAAAAGATAGGAGACGCCCAGGAAACAGGGAGCAGTCAGAAAAACCGATAGTATGGCTGTCCAACCTAAAATAAAATAAGAATTTAATAAGTTGCAGGCTTATACCTGGGCGGTATCTTGTACATTTGCTAATTATTTATTTATTTTGTTTTTCTTTTGTTGTCGCTAAATTTAGATATTTATAGAGAACATGATGAAAGATGAGTTATGTGTACCTCTCTCGGCCAATGAACCCTTGCGTCCCATTATCAGACGTATTGTCTCCAAAACTATAAAGCTAATCATTACTGCCGAATCTTGCATTAGAGTGTGACCCGTATAACTAAGATTAATCGCCTTTAGCAGTCCCATCGCCATCTCACAGCACGCAAACATGCCAAAGTAAAACGAATTCAAATAGATTAACACCTCATAGTTCATGCTAGGATTTGGTTTCTTGGGAACCAACGGAGGTGGACGTTTTGGTGGCATTTTATTAACCGGACTAGGAAATCTGTATTAAGGCAGTGTGCACAATGATCGGATCTCGGTACGAAGACAAGCGCGCAAGTTGCTCACGTTGGGCACTATATTTTTAGACTGACCAGTGTAATAATGTGGATCTGACTGCCCGCAGCCATATGAGCAAAGAGTCACCACCGACGCACCGTCTCGCGGCTTGTCGCTGCGCAATTGTGTGTTGTTATTTATTTGAATTATGTGTTGGTCGTTGTCGCCTTTTTGGTCGTTTGTATGCCTCGTGCACATAGGTTCAATTAACTATAGCAATTCGGATAGATTATGTAAATGAAAATAGTTCCAAAAATTTGAGACAACCATTTTGAAGTTAGGGAGGATCGCACAATAAAGGATATACCTCTCTAGTTGTATTTTAACTACAGGGTATGTGAAAGTCGTATAGATGGGAGATAATGATATTTTTTTATGGGTAGATTTGTTTAGATTTGGGTTGCGCGTTTTCGCTTTACGTTTAAACTGATCTATTTCAAACCTAAAAGGATTCTTATAGTATCCAAAAATTTCAAATGTAAATTTTTATATTAAACGAGACTATTCCCCAAATCAAAAACTTAGAAATTAGAAACCTACTTTCTATAGAAAATTCCTTTTTTTTTAAATTTTATGGTGTTCGCTTTGTATAGAAAACTGGTATCTTTTTTTTATAAACTGATTTCCGTACTTAAAAAGAAAACGCTACGGCCCTGTCGTTTCAGTTGGGTAGCATTCGCAGTGGCCCATATATATTACACTTGAATTAGAAGTGTACATTGCACCTAAGAGAGATTGCTAGTGCAGTTCGTATATAATTTTAGACCATCATAAGCATGTATATAAATACCAACAACGAAGCACCGTCGAGAAAGGCCGGACAAAAGAATGTTTCGCTGCTCAGTCTAATGTGAATTTAAATTAAATGCAGCTTTTGATCGAAACGGACGCGTTGTGATCGTGGCAACGGATAAATACTATATATATCTATACACGGTTTATATAACTTACCTGGTTTTGAAAAATTATCATAATGACGTTAGTAAAATAATTTGACGTCCCCTTCTTATGCGGTTTGCCAGTCGATCTTTCGGTTTTCCTTGTGTGGGTCTATGAAATTGAGGAAGGAATACGCCAGCGTATTTTGGGTTTTGTTCTCTAATTTCTAACTACTATGAGCTATTGACGCTATATAGAGTGTTGGATCTTGAAATTGTCATGTGTAGTGGTGTTGCCGCCTTGTGTTAAGTCTATATTAATGTTTTCAAATTTAAAACCAATTTGTTGAATGTGAATATGATGATGCTGATAATAAGTAATCCAGATTCTGCCTCCTGCTCGTGCTCCTAGAATTGTTATTGAATTGGTCGTCTTCGTGGTCGTTGACCAATTAATGGCCACGTGATTGATCAACTGCTAGGTGTAGGTAACGGGTCGACACATTGTACAAATAAAAATGCTGGCATAAATTAGTTCAGCTCCTTGTAGTGTGATCATTAAGGCACTCAGAATAATTTCGAGTTTGAGAACATAGGTTTGAAAACAACATAAATAGATAACAATAGCAAGACTGGGCAGTGTTAATATTACGGATGCAGTTGCTTGCCAGCCTGTATGTAACATAAAAGAATAAAAAGAGATAAGTATGAAGCAATAGAATTTAAATACATATAAGAGATTATTAAAGCTAATAATTTATAACTAATAAAGGAACTAATTCCTTTATATATACATAAGTAATCCCTCAAATACCCCAAGCACACCATATACATATTTATCATCATCGAGAACCTCAGAGACAAAATTTGCGCACTTAAATATGTTTGAATTGAAGAATATGTAGGTCCGATGATACCTTATAATTTGCATTGAAACTTTTGAATCTCTTTTGCCATTGAAATTGTCTTAAGTAGGACAAAATGAGAACACAATATGACAAACTTGAAAAATAATTATTGTAATAAAAATTATTATGATCAATTTGTGTGCTAGTCAAACATATCATGCTGAATAAAGTGCACCAACAAGGCTGACATAATTACGCATACGCCGTGTTGACGGCTAGGAAACATTTATTGTTTATGGTCGGGGCGAAAAATGGCGGTGAAGTGTGTGAATGACGCTTAGGTTCGGTAAATACCAAACAATAACGAACAAATGGCTAAGCCGTCGCCACTGGGACTACAGACCATATTTTCACTAGCACGATGTCATCATCGGTCAAGCAATTTCATATGTTTATATGTACAGGTATTCTAATATGAGGAAAATTCAATGAATTGATTACTCACCACGATCACTTAGACTACTCTTGCGTCCGAAGACAATGCGTACTGTTTCAATAAGGCAAAGCGACAGTAGTATGCTCGCCTCACGTGATAAGACATTTTCACCGTAATTCAAATTGATTGCCTTTAGAACGCCCACGCCTACCTCGAAGGCGGCGTACATGCCAAAATAGAACGAATTTAGATACATAAGTATCTCATAGATGAGGCTGGCGTTCATACTGCTGTGTAAACCTTATAGTTCCCTTCAACCCGGCGTCGGCGGGGCGGAGATGGGTGGGTTGGGGGCGTACCCTTTACTGCCTGTTGTCACCGGAACAGTTTGAAGCAGAAACAAACACGGCAACAGCAGCGTATTTTCGGTTTAAAGTTGATCTATTAGTTTGTTGTTGGTTTAGTGAGGGTTTGTGTGCAAATTTCCAATAGGCTGCAGCAGCAGGTGTCTTCTCTTATGTTAGCAGGCGCCCATTCAAGCGAAAGGGTATGTCTAGATGGCGGCTGGAAGGAAATGCGGAAGGAGGGGGTATACCGTTAATGGCGCTCTTGGTGTATTTTTAATTGTGGCCTGGGCCAGCAATGGCTCTCATACATATGTACATACATATACATTTACTTATCGTAATAGTAGCTGTTGTTGTTGTTATTGTTGTTGTTATGCTGGCTGGTTGTCATGGGAGTCTCCTTTTGTTGTTCAGTGCGAGTGTGTGCGTGTGTGTCAGAACTGTATGCTAATATTAAACACGTTCCTGAACATTTATCTACATACATATGTATATCAGAATGATATATGTAAATTTTTGAAAAACATATTCAAGCTTATATAAAAACTTTTCCTCTGTTCAGCACTCTTTTGCCTCTTTCTTTACCACTCTGCTACTGCTTTGATGCTCACATACACGCACACATCCCAAACAACAACAACAAATGGCTGGACAAAACGCACACGCACACACACGGAATGACAATCGCAGGCGGGATGAATTCTACCCGATTTAATAATTGCTTTGGTCTTTTATGGTTAATCCAGTTGCAAAATAATATATTTTGTATTTTTAACTTTTCTCATAGCGAAACATCGGAGTAAGAGAGGGAGAGAACAACACCAGAATGTGTTCAAGTTATCGATAATGTCAGAGGTGAACGATAATCTGGAGTCACATTAGCAGGCTACTTTTGCTAACATGCAGCTGCGACTTTAATTTAAATCAATTTAAAATAACTACGTAAGCACCAGTAGTTCAAATGGAAAACAATTTAAATGTTTGAATATAAAAACCTGCTCCATGAGAAGCAATAATAAATCTTATTCAAAATGACTAAAAGTAATGTGATTCGTTCACGGTTCACACGATTAGGAGCAATAGTTAGCAAGAGTTATCGAAGATTTTATCATCCCTAGATTCTATTTGGATTTTGTATTGTTTTGAAACTTTTTATTTTCGTTTTGAAAATTATATTTTTAGTGAATTCGGTATGCCTGCTGATCAAATTCAGTACTCTGAGAAGTATTACGATGAGAAATTCGAATACAGGTGAGTGATACTTTTCGCCGGATGACGATGAAGTTTGTTTACGCTTTCCCTTTTTTCTGAATTCAGGCACGTTATATTACCAGCCGACTTGGCTAAACATGTGCCGAAGGCTCACTTGATGACAGAAACCGAATGGCGTAATCTGGGTGTACAGCAAAGTCCAGGATGGGTGCATTATATGATGCATGCACCGGAGCCGCATGTGATTCTGTTCCGTCGCAGGCGCGTTGAGGAAAAGTCACAGCCACAGGTGGCCACGCAAACACAGGCGGGAGGCGGACCAGCTACTACCAATGTGTGTGCCTAGTGAGTCCTCAAAGTCTATAAAAAGACAAGAGGCTATTCCATCGATAGTATTCCATAAGATCAGCCATTCTGATGTAAAATAAGTTTCCGAATTCAATAGCTTTAGAGGATCAAACTGGTATTAGCACTAAGTGGACAATTTCGCGATAAGTTCCTGTTAATTTCATTAAGGTTATTAAAACTAAAAAAAAATACAATATCGTGTGTACGCCAAAAGTGTACAAAACAGACTAAAACAATTCTTAAAAATTAATTATAGCAACGCCAAATGGCCGGCACAAGATGATCCCTCCAACTATCATACTTCAGATCGCAGTTCTTTTTCGCATAGTACTCCATGGCGTATAGTGAGATAAGCATGCCGTTGCCCAGGATGAGAGAGAACCACAGGAAAATATTTCCCAAAATTTTGGGAGCACTCCGCATGAGAAACACCAATGCAACGCCAACGACAAAAAATAAGATAAACATGACGGGAAAGAACATTTGTAGGGCGAATCCTAATACTTGTTCATGCACTAAAGCTGATATCAGGAAAACCAGCAACGAGGCAGCCACCTTGGAACCCTTGAATACATAAGTATAGACATCTCTGTAGACATATTCGTACAGCCAATCATGGACAACCACATTCCAATTACGGTAGTAGCCATCGTAGTTGTGTGAAGTCCACCAGTCCTTGTAAAACATGCGGTCGCCAAATCGCAACAGTTCCGAGGTGAAATTCAGCCAGGAATGCAAAATTAGATAGAATCCGCAAAGAAAGATCACAGCACTTGGTAGCATCATGCCAAACAGTTTTACTATCAGCTGCGGGGCTCCCATTGGCTCCAGACCAAATTTCCCGAAATGTTCCTCTATATGACGCTCATGTATGAACGCATAGAGGAAAGCAACAGCTACCACCTCCAAGAGCCGATTTAGGGCGAAATTCCAGCGTATATGCGACGTGCGTGGATAACTGTCCCTATAGATCAGCGTGGGAGCAAACAGGAAATACACATAACAATTTAAAGGCGGAATAAAGGGCCGACCAGAAGATAAGCTTGCATTCTCGTTCCCATTGGGATCGACACCATCAACTTTTCGCTTTCCACACAACACTCGTTGTGAGTTGTATCTCACAAAAGCATGCATCTTCATAAGGAGCCTCGTACTTTCCAGCAGCAACACGCAAGCACTGACGAAGGGCAATTGGAATTTGAGGCAAAGCGTTGAGGATACATAGCCAAAGACCAATTGGGAACTGATGTACAAAATTAGACAACTGTGAGACCAAAACCGTTGCAGTGAACCTGTAGTAGACAACACAATTAATGGCTTTATCCTTGAACAGGACCTGTGTCAGACTTACCTTGCGGTTTAAGCTTGTGCCTTACTAAAGCCCAACCTTGGAAGGCATAGTACAGAGCCAACACAAATATATGCTCCAAAATCCATGTGCCCATCACCCAATGCAATCTCCGGAGGCCTCCGCGAAATGTGCCCAGAGCGAAATTTATTTGTCCTTCCACAAAATAGTCATGAAAGATCACATTGAGCAGAAACATGACCAGAATAATGTAAAATATATGGTAAATGGTGCGCATATGCGCAACCTCGAGAAGAGCAGTAAGATACGAATCTCGGGCCACAAACACTTTATCGGGCAGTTGACGTCGCCCCTTGATTCTCGTTGATGTTGTGCCCTTTTTTGGGCCATCATTAACATCCATTTTGGAGGAAGACGCAGATTGATTTGCTAATTTTGTGGAAGTATTTTGCTGTCGATTGTGATAGGTATCAAAACTGCTGACTTGCCGTCTGCTTGCTGTTTCATGGTGACCTTCAAACTGGCGAAACTCGTGGGCACGCAGTTCACGCTGCCGTATACCCTGAAGTACATCCTCCATCAGGCGAGAGACTTGTTTCTCAAAGTCCTGCAGCATTTGTGATTGAAAACGTTGCAGCTTTTCACGAACAAACTGAAGTTCGGGAAGTGTTTCTCCGCCTACAGCTTCTTGGTCTTGGTCACGGAGTGTTGTTGGCTCATTGCCATCTGCCATATTTCGATATCCTTCCCTCAACGTGATTCTATAATAATTTATTTCGTTAATTTTATTGCGACCGTCCACTTGGACGCCAGTTTCTACAATGGACATGTTTGCCCAACTTTCGTTGTGTGCAAATGAGAATAAGTGATAACGGCGCTTCGATACTCTATGCATAGAAGGAAGCATTTCCTAACTAAACGTCTACGAAAATGTCTTTTTGGACTCCATCAAAGAGGTAAATGTATATCTATCAATTTGTCAATGATAATTATAAAGCCATAAATGTGTATTATTTACGCACTATTACTGCTTCGTGCACCAATATTTATTTATTTCCATGTATTTGTATGCCCAATGGATGGCAAGGGCATTCCGAATTCGACGTTAGAACACTCTTTTTAAAATGTCTTACCTTTTGAAAAGCTCGCTCTGAATTCTCTTCCTCGCTCACTCAATTACACTACAATTGAATTTAAAGTACATATGTACATTTCCACATATCGAAGCAGCTTAAGCAACACGATTAGCTGCCCCTTGTCCACACTTAGCCACACATTTAATCCATTCTAGCGGACGAACTGATAAGATTTACAATTTGTTCATTGGCCTTATTCGCCATGAGGCATTATATTCCGAGTGCACTTGCACTCAATTTGTTTATATGCTTTTTAAACAGGGTTTAGGGGGGTCGACACGAGTGACTTCCGTTTTTTGTAACTTTTTTGTTTTGGTGAATTTTTTTAAAGGGTGATTAAAAAATTAAACTTTGAATTCTTTATCGTCTATTTACTAACTATTAAAGGCCATTTAGATCTTTTGTTTCAGTGGATGTAATGAAAACTTTTTGCGATGCAGCGCGGGGAAGTAAGTCATGATAAACAGTACCTCAGTCACCTCGATTTCGAGTCACTAAGTAATCGTAAATACAAAAGTCTCAAAGCATTGTAATCTGTGTGACAGTACCCACAAGATGAACTAGGGCTAAAAAGCATAGATGGAGGATTGGCTAGTTACCGCCACTTGAAGATAGACATTGATAAAAAATGAATTTTGGAACATCATATCTGAAGTGGACTGCGGGAATACGATAAGCAAATCGTTTGTTACATATGTATGTATGTACATATATGTATAGCAACGAATGATTTTTGAATTGATCATACATTTATGTATGTAGACACAAATTTTAAAAATTTAGGAAATTTGCTGAAGTTTTTGTAATTAATGTTTTTAATTAAAATTCCTTTCAAAAGCTTGCAAAATAGATTTTGTGTAAAAATTTGAAAGTAAACAAAGAAATAAAAATTAAATAGGAATTTTTGGTTTTTCAATTTTTAGATGTATGAGCTATGCCTTAATTTGGTCACTGCATCAGCCTGTAGAGGGGAGATAAGAGCGGGAGTGTCCTGTTTTTGCGTTTTGGCATATTTAATTGCAAATATTTACGGTTGTGAGAGTGGCTGTGTGTGTGTATAAGTAACAAAAACAAATACACGTACATAAACGTAATGTTTTGATAACGAAAAATGAGCCAAAATTAAAGCTCACGGCCATGAGTTCCTGCGTTGAACAGGATGCAGGACTGTACATACATACAGACACATAGTTACATGTGTATGTATGTGTGTGTGTGTGCATATGTGTTGGAAATAATATTAATGCTTTGCAGACGCAATAACCAAAAATATTTATTATTTATGCGGAATAAACAGCAGCGGACCAACAAAAACCCGCAAAATTAATGCAAAAATGACAAAAGCACAACACAGAACGATGTACAAGACGCAGAAGACGAGAAAAGACGCACAAAAAGAAAGAAAGCATATAGAGTGTAATATATGGAAATAGAAATAATAAAAGCAGCGCCAAAATATGCCTCGTAAAACACATATAGAAGTCGAGGCAACCAACCCGAACCGAACTACAAGAAATATTCATAAACATCTATGTCAAAAGATCTTGGTTTAGAGATAGGACCCAATAGTATCTACGTACATACATAAAAAGACATTTTTATTGCTACCCAACAAAGGAAGGCAAAAAAAGGAGGAAAAAGAGAATGGGGGAAAAAAAAACAAAATGGCTACAAAAATAATATGCGACCGCATAAAAATCTATATAATTCATAAACTCACAATACGGGCAAGAGCAGGAGAGGGAAACAGGAGGACACAGGAGCAAACACGTTCGACGCTCTGTGGCGGCCATATTGGGTCATAAAAAGCACACACACACACACACAGAGTCACATAAAAGCCTTGCCACAAACCGGCAACAACAAAAACAGCAAAGGGGGCAAAGAAAAAAGTGACAGCAGCAGCAGAAAAAAATTTTATGATCCTGCCTGCGCAAAAGTTTTGTGTAGCAGAAACATATAAAAAATGTTGCATATTTGGTTCTCTCTCCGGTTCTGTGTGTGTGCCATTTCCGCTTTGTGCCTGTGTGTGAGTATGGTGGCTGGTTGTTGTTGGTTTTGGTTTATAGGCGCCCGTTTTGTATTCGGTTGAACGCAAAAGGAAGAAAAAATGGCAAAAATGGCGCATTTTTGTAATTTGCTAAAAAGGCACATAAAAAGCAAAAAAAGGTTCGAGAGAAATGTGAAAAGGCAAATAAATAATATAAGCTGGTCGATTATTTAGCTTGAAACTTTAAGAATATAAATGTTACAGGCTTAAAGCGATTTCTTTACTTTTCATTACGCCGAAAAGATGCCACATAATTTCCTAAAAAGACATGAGTTCCCCGAAGTATGCAATGAAAAATTCAAGATTTACATGCTTTTAATTGAAGGAATCTGTCCTTGAGGCACCTTATGACCTTTCACAAAATTAAAGAATTAAAGGTAATGTTGTTTAGTTTCGTCTACTGCTTGTTTTCCACTGTGTTTCATCTTCCGCTTTTTGCTGGCATGCAACATTATTAGAGTCTAGCACATGGCTCAGTTGGACGTTGGGGGCGTGGCAGATGCGGTGGGCGCACGTTTGCAAAATAAAATAAAGCTGCTGCGCCTCTCGTCCTGCACACACAGAGGACTCATAAAAATATGCTTGAAATTGGTTTTTCGCTAGCCAAAGGCAGACGGGAGGAACAGAAAAAAAGGAAAGAACTTAGCAACATTTAATGTCGCCAACGTTGTCAACGGGAATAGGTTGGGAAGGCTGAGAGAGAGCATGGCGACTCGTTCGCTTTTGATTGTTTTGCAAACAAAGCGAAACAGTTTCTACCCATACACACCCTCGCACACACACATTAATACAAACAATTCATGCATACATATATCCACACACATATTGAATGCTTTTTGCGTCCTCTTTTTTTTGCACACTTAAACAAAAACAGAAGAGAAAAAAAGGAAGAAAAAAAAGAAAAAGGAATCATTGGTAACTTTTTTTGAGGGTGGATTTTCATTTTGTATGGTTCATGATTTGGAACTTTATTTGCTCCCCCATTCATTCTACCTCCATCCTCCTCCTTTCCTTGCTCCATATCCAGTCCCTTTGCCGTTCCTTGAGTCGTTCCATTTGTGTGCATTACTTATGTTTCTTTTTTTTTTTACTTTTATCCTTACATTATTTGCAAATTTATGCGGGGTGGCTGAATTCCGGACTCTCAGGCATCCTCACTCAAAGGGAGAACACTCCATCCCCTATTTCCCTATTCCACTCATTGATTTTTGGTCTTTTTTTATGTAGATTGGCCATTATATAGAATTGGTTTTTCGTTCTCCGCTGAAAGAAATGGCGTGTGCCATAAAATGCTTCTCATTGGCTAGCGCCTTAGCATCTACATCGGAATACAGTATTTCATGTTTCGGTTATAGAATCCATTTAATGATCCTTTGATCCATTGGAGATTGTGATCTTCTTTGCGTTGTATTTAACTATGGATCAGCGATCGTAAATTTTCTTGTTACTATATAAAATTATTTTAAGTGTTATTTTCGATTTTTCTTTTCAGGCCCCTCGCGATCGCGAAGGGAAAAGAAAGACAAAAAATATGGATACGATTACGATGACAAGCATGACAAAAAATTATTTTAGATGCATACTATCCGAACTCCAAAAAATAAAAAAGAAATGAAACAATTCCGCCCAGAGTTTAAGCCGCACTGCATCATTATGCCAAGATAATAATTAAACGCTTAGACAAATAAATCTGACCATGAGTCACAGGTATATCCACCTTATCTTAAAAGTGGCGGAGTGATTTTTCTCAATTTTCGAATCGATGAGCAAAACTTTCCATGAAAAGCATAAAAGAGAGAACAAAGCGAAAAAGTCCAATGACCAAATGAGCAAACAACTCAAAGAAATTTTTATCAGCTTGAATAAACAAGAAATATTTTCAATAAACAAATATTTTTTTACAAATCTTAAGTGGCATTTATTTACACGATTTAAACAAAGCGGAATTCGGTTTTACGTAAAAATTGATAAGCACCGATGGGACAAAGAACTGTGGAGGTTGATGAATCGGAACATCATCTTGGAACTTAATACGTCTTCCATTTAGTTTAGTTTAGTTTTTTTTCATTCGATCATGTTTTAACTGTGATATTCCGCAACTTCGTGTGTTCTTTTATCCTCCCTGCTTCAAATAATATGCGTTCTTATAACCGAGCCAACAAAAACCAATTGCCTTTCAACCTCATCACATATTTCCCTTTTTCTTGGACAAAAAAACTCAGGACCAGGCTGGCTTTGCGCGTGCCTACGTTCGAATACCCTTGCAAATTTGTATTATCTTAATAGATAAACATTATAAAATCGTCAAACTTTTTAGCATTTTTAAAAAAATTATATTTAAAAATTTTATTTTTAGGAGTTTATAATACTCAAAGTCTACAAAATGATGGGGAACAGTTAATACACCATTCTTAAATAAATAAATTTGATCCCTACAGATATATACATATATAGATATATATGTGTGTACTTATGTATGTATATATAAACTATACGAAATTAGCTAGTTGTTCAGTTGAGTAAATTTATTATACTCTATATGTTAGAGTATACAAGTAAGAAAACCCATAACGGTCTATTGGAAAAAAACAAATGTGATGCCAGCAATACGAGCTCTGTACGTGAGGATGAGGTTGTGCATGTAAGTGTGTGTGAGTGTGTGTTAGTGTATAAATGCGTGTGTGTGCGGGGGTGTTTGTGGGAGGATTTGCAGGACGCATAAATAGCCCAGCCACACACCATTCAGGGTGGTTCCTCCTGTGATAATTTAAGAACAAAAACAAAATGCGAATGCGAAATGTTTTTGTGTTTTACTTTTATATTCGCTTCGCTTCTTTTTTACACACACTAACACACACACACATCCATTGAAAGATGTCTGACACATATGTATGTATGTATGGAAGCTGGATCCACTTTGGGTGGTTGCTCCCCCCGACATTTTTTTTGGGGGCGCAAAAAGCAAAGAAATACACATAAAAATATACGAGTTCTCATTATGATAATACGAAAATAAATGACAGTAGTGTTTATAGTGTACTGGAGAGGTAGGTGAGCTACAGGGGGCGGGGGTGTGAAAAGTCAGCAGGATATTATTTCGTATAGAGCATATAGAATGATCCAAGTGACCTAAATATTATATAAATCCTTAACCCTCTATTTTAAACTCTTCTCTTAAGATTCCTGATATACTATTAGATAATTGCTGTTGCTATGTAATTTTTGATACACGATTATGTTCAACAAACGAACTATAGCTAATTAGGATGGCTAATTGTAAGTGAATATTCGGTACTTCATTTGAATCCCATTGTCTATTCTTTTAATGCTCCTAAAATATGCTTATCTCATACATACGTACACTATGTGTAGTGTATATACTTGGCTACCTTTCCCTTTGAGAATCTCTCATTTAAACGCATACATTCGAAAATAAAATATTCCAGCTTTGTTGTCCTTTGTTTTCGTGTGTTGGCTGGTGCCAAAGATTTTTGCCAAGGATTTTGTGCCAAAGGTTTTATGCCTTTTGTTCTTGACTATCCGTCCGCACCCGCACCAGGACTCCCGCTTCTAGAATTGTTTAGTTATTCAACATTTAACATAGGCTTTGCCTTTGGCTAAAAGCCTTTCTTCTCCTTCTTTTCGTTGACTGTATCTAATAGGCTCGCATATTTCTGCTAAGCATTTCAATTTTTTATTCACATTCCGGCTTAATACAGTTGAGGCCATTAGCAACGTGATGGCTCTTGGAGGTTCCATTAGCTAATCCTTTCTAGAAAATGTTCCACAATAAGAGAAAGCACAAAAAAAGTCTTATCAAATACGGTTCACATTATATCTATATAGAACTTTATAGAATTCCAGCTGTTAATTTGTTTCCGAAGAAAGTCCGTTACATTCGTTGACCAACAACAACAGCAACAACAACAACACTTAGGGGTCAACAATTAAATGCCATTTGCAATAAAAACAGACGACAGCAACACAAAAGACGATGGCCATTTTCTATTTTCATTCCATTTTCAAATTTCAATGAAAAATTATTTAAATGTGCGCAAATTCAAATTCAAAGACGGAAAAAGGTCAAGCGGGGAGGACGAGCCGAGAGGTTCGAGGTGTGGAGGGTCAGCCACAGCCGTCCACAGTTCGGTCCAATTTCAATGGTCAATTAAAATCGTCCCGTTTTGCTGCAGTTGACCTAAAACCATTTCTCAACATGCAAAACAATGGAATTGCTAAAATCCTTTTTATATGACTTTTTTTCTGTTACAATTTTTCGAATTTTTCCAACATTTTCTATTTGTGCAGCAAAAGCAATAAATTTGAAAATTGCAGTTGCAATCATGTAGCCCCTGCCCTCTCGGGTCAACCCCTATCTGGACTCCTTGAGCCTAAGGCGTCTTATGCGTGACCCCGAATTCATGCAATTTCCGTGACACATTCACAATATTCGCATTAATTTCAACCTCTGATGTTGACAAGGGGTCAGATGATGATGGCGTGTGCGTTTACAGCACTCAGTTTTTTCCTCTTTTTTTTGCTCCTGACCAATGGTCGCTGCTGCTGCCCAACCCTCGATGAATCCTGTGTTGTGTGTTGGCGGCGTTGCAGGCACCGCAGGGGTCACGAAAGTGTGAAAATGTGTAACTGCTGCATGGACTGATTAGAAGGTCCAGTTTAAGGATACATCTTGGGGTGGATTTGAGAGCATTTTTTGGCGCTCATTTTCCCAAAAATGATGCCAATTGCCTAAGCTTGGGATTTGGGCATCGATACAATGGTCAACTGGCAGATAGATTCTACAATTCCATTGTTAAAATCCATTTGCAGGGATTTCAAAAGAAAAGCGGGAAATGTCGATGGCGATTTAGTGGCGATCATTGCAGGCGCATTACAAATGTAACTTCCCAATGAATGGCCAGTCAGAAGGAAAATGATTTGTGGTTGCCAAATAAATACAAAAATGCTTATGTAACGGCTACTTTAGTTATTACTAGACCATAAAGATTACACACATAAGCTTCAAAAACTTCTCTTGATCCCCGAAAAATTGTTACAAATTGCTCTAATATTTTCCTTTTGAAAATTTCTTTTACCCTATTTTCTTTTACTTATTTTTCATAGATTTGAATACCTTTCACTTAAAATACATACATACATAATAAAGCATTATTAACCCTTTACCTTTTTCCATTCCTAATGACCAGAAAATTCCGTTCTCAGAATTCAAAAACCTCATAAAAAAAGTGCAAAAACCGAATCCTTCATTTAACCCTTTCGATCATCAAGAAACACCTTCTACTTCTACACCTAGCAAATCAACTTTCACCGAACCATCAAATGTAAAGGGTTAAAAGGTTGAGGAAGTATGAGACGCGTCTACAAAGAATGCCATAAAAAACACAACCCAGAGGTCATAAAAAGGACAATACCTCAAACATTAGTTAGAGACAACAAGAGAGGAAAAAAATCACCGTGAAGGACACTGTTTCGAAGGAAATGGTCAAGGACACCTCGCAAAGAGACAGAGAGAGAGAGAGAGAGAGAAAGGGATAGGGATAGGACAAAAAGAAAAGCAAAAAAGAGATGGCCTACGATTTTTTTTCTTAATGGTGAAAGGGTTAAGGGACAAAAAACGGCGGCAGACCTCTGATACCTGCCACAAGGATCATAAAAAACTAACCGTTTTATGAGTTTTTTACACGGAAGTGCATCTCAAATGTATTTTTTCTGGTTTTATTTTGGTATCCAGTGTGCTCTGACAATCACAAGTAGATCGTTGACTAATGATCTCTTACAGTCAGAGCTACACATACAGAGCATTTAGATATGTATATAGATGCTATTTCAGTTGGAACTTTCTCGTGATTTTCCACTGATTTTCATTGTTGAGTTCATTACCTGATGCGGCTGCCTATGCAAAATAATTATACATAGACAGCGAACCATGGCAAACCTCATAAAAACCATGTCCAAACCCAAAAATTTCTGCTTGTCCTTCACGCTGGCTTTGTTGCTTTGTCTGGCCGAGCTACTTTTACTGCGTAACTATTAAGCGAATACAATGAAAATTAGAGCAACTATTTTGGTACCATTCCAATGCTCTAGTTTTCTTTTTTAATCCTTCGGGTTTTCGTGTTAAAAAAGGATTTACGGATGTTGTTGCCGGCCTCAGTCGCAAGCCCTGTCCTTTAGCTAGGGTAGCAGACCCGCGATAGCCTGAGTTTTACTGTTTAAAATAATATTTCTTCGAATTTCTTCAATTTTTGGTCACCTTCTCTCACCTCACCCAACTCTGTGTGGCCTTTCAGTGGGCGTAAACGTCGCGAGGATTTTCACTGCGTTTGTCATTTGATTTATGTGAAGAGGCTAAAGTCTGTAAATTCAGCATATTATCATTGCAAAGCGATGACAAAACAATTTGCATATATTTTTTTAACAAGTCTTCATAACTCAGACATCTTAAATTTATCGCAAATACTCTAAAAATATAAAAGTAGCATTATGTTTATGTTTTTTCATAAATATAAATCCATTTTCTTAAATCGTGTGTGATTCGAAAACAAAATAAAATACGGTAGCTCTTTTTACAAGAACCAAACCCAATTTGCACTTGAGATCAAAGAAAAACACATACACTCAGACAAAGTACGTAATAGTAAAAAAAGACCTTTCGAATGGCAAATGCCGAATCATCCTTAGCATGAAATCGGCTTAAGACTTCAAGGTGATATCTAAACCTCAAGCCATGGGTCAGAGGGTAAAAGTGCGCCAAAACAAAATACAAACAAAACTAATGAGGATTCCAAGTAAATTTCCAAAGAGGGGAAAACTCGGTCAACCACAAAATCTCCTGCATTTGCATACATAGAGCAAGAGCATGGATCGCCTTGATCTTATCCAACCCTCAGCATAGAAGTGAAACTCAAGTATCTCTCTCTCTATTGACTTATTCCGCCGACAGGCCAAAGGTTCTGCCTAAATTTGCATAAGGAGAATGTATTTTGAGCAATTAGACAATCATGTTCATCAACAACACTATGACGATCATCTTAATTAAAAGGTCAAGCGTGACCAGGCCAAGATTTGAACAGGACATGTGCCGATTTGTTGTCTCAACTTTACATAACACTGGGCTAAGCATGAGGATCAGTGAAAAGAGCAGACGGATCAGTGCTCCACACCCACCGTCCGCCCTTTTGCCAATGCGTTAATCACATGATCAACGCGCGCTAATCGCTATGGACTAACTGGGATCAGCGACGTTGATCCTCATCCTGATCCTGATCCTGTTCTACTGCGTAATGTTGGATTATGCCTCGACTTTTTGGGACCAACTTTTAAATCACTTTTAAATCTGCCTTGCTGCCGCTATTGCTCTAGATTTTCCATATTCTTCGGATGCGCGGATTAATGAACGACGCGTCCAGCCAACCATCGACATATAGCAGGTAGTTGTCCCTTTAATCCTTTCTTCGGCACACAAAATCCGCTGTTAAGTCCGGTTGCAGTTTCTAATCCGGTTCAACAACGTCTGGTTGTCCTAGTGTACCCTACCTCTACCTGTTCCATCCACCCGATCCATCGGCCACCGTCTCTCATGTACTTGTGGGTGGGTGTGTGTGTGTGTGTGTGTGCCAACAACTTGTGTAATTTGCATTTTGGGCGGCGTTTTGTTTGCATTTCGGGCAATCCTTTGTTTTGTAAATATTGCTTTCAATTTACCATGCATCGAAATTGAAATACACACATACACATAAATATCCAAATATTTTTGTTTTTTGTTATTAAAATTATAATGAGTATACGAAATGCAGCAAATAAGCGCAAATTCAATACCCCAGGTTATATATTTTAGAAACAAATTTATTATTTAGTTTCGGAATAACAATTTGCTTATTATTTAGAGAATTATAGAAAATGAATTTTGTTTGGTATATTTTTCTAAGAGTATTTACAGCTGACAAACAGCATATAATTTAGGGCCCATTTTAGGCATAATTTATTTTTTGTATCAGTTAGTAAAATGTATAAAAATGCCTAAGGTGGCATTCGTTATTATTAAAGAATCGAAACATCTTAATCCTTAATAAACTTGTTGAGTTCCCAAGTTTTGGTTAGCCGTCCAAAGCTTTCTGCCCAAAAACAGCATCAAGTCAATTACTTTCCCCCATTTATAATTCCGAAAGTGAAAATCTTCGTAAAGAACATTTCGCACTTGAAAAAGTTTGAACAACAAATCAGTTTGAGAAATAACTTAACTTGATAATGGGTCTGGCCTTAAAGTTGCACAATTGCCAAAAAAAAAAAAAAAGGACAGCGACCCCCAAGTGCAGGCTCCACCACCTCAGTACCTCACCACCCCCTCCGTCCACAGCCAACTGGATGCATTCACGCCGAATGGACCCAAAAATCAATAATCTATAATGAAGCGAAAACTGCCGAAAAAAGACTCAGTTAGAGGCGACGATGACGATGATGATGACGATGGCAGCAGCTGCAATTCCACAAAATGCACCAAAATGCAAAAGGATGCACATTAGACGAACGACTAAAACAGAGAGAGAGAAAGACGGTCTGTGTGAGACGATGGGAACCACTGAGTGAGAGAGAGAGAGACCAGTTTGAGAGTGAGCATGGGGGATGTATGGCTCCTGCCATTATTTGGGGGGGATGGGTTTTATTTTGCACCCGCACAACAACACATTTGAGTTTTACTTTTTGCCTTTGCTTACAACAGCAGCCGAACGAATTGAGTGAGTTTTTCCTCTCTTGTAACTGAGTTATTTGTGTGGCTCTTGCTTTTGTGTCTCTTGTGCCCTGTGTACGATGCATTTGGCATTTGTTTTTCTGCTTTGCAATTGAGTTTCGAGATTTTGAGTAGTTTTAGTAGGAGATTTTTTGTTGTGTGCGTGATTGTGTCTTTTTTGTTTTGTGTTTTCGTATTTTCAGCTATGACTAGCAAGAGCTGAGCACGAATTTTTGTCAGTCGTGCTCAGAGCCTCGATAACGCCGAACGTCACGGACTAGAACAGAACCTTAGCCGCAAAAGAGAAAGGACGAAACGTAAACGTAATCGAATAACAAATAAAGCTTCAAGAATATAAGAGATAAAAACAAAAGACTTTCCAAAAAAGAACCGCCAGCGCTTGTTATCGAGAAATTAAAAAAAAAGAAAGATATTAGCACAAAAAAAAAAAAAAAAAACAAACGGAAAACATACACACCATTTTTTATCATCTAACACACTTTCCCGCACATGCGCGAATTTCGCGCAAAAAAACTCACAGAAAAAAGGCGAAAAAATCGAAAAGGAGCAGGAGTAGCGGGAACCACCCCAGAACCCCACGCCTCCTTTTTAGTTAGTTTCGCACGCTATTTTCTCGGCGTATGTGTACGTGTACGAGTGTGTGCGTGTGTGTGCTTGTGTGCGGTGGGTGTAAGTGTATGTGCAAGTGCTTAACTTAACGGTGCCGCGGTCAAGTGTAGAAAGACACAGAGAAACAGAGAAATAGAGAAGGAAACAGAGAGAGATTGAGAAGAAGAAACCCCAAGTGCGAGAAGGGAAAGTTTTCCTGCTCCCCGCCACTTCGTTTCTCTCGGCGATTTTCTTGTCCAGTCAGTACCAAGGTATGTAAATATTATTCCAATTAATAATTAAAATTCAATCTATAAACAAATAGCTGCACTATAACCTTCAAAATAGTTTTGAGAAATGTAAATTTTTAAAAAAGCATATGGAGTATTTTGCACTTGCTGATAAATAAACAATCGTCGCTAACCAATCCAAAAATTTGAATCAGAAAATGGCACAAATTACAAAATGTTGGGGCATCCGAAAAGCAACAAAGTTTCGATTTGGATATATACTATATTCAGTAATTAAAGGCTATATCAACAGATTGTTAAGACAAAGAATAATTTCGAACCCTTTCATCATCAGACATTACATCGTGGAACGATATAAGTTTCTAATTTGTGACTACTTTATTAACTACTTTGTAATTGGATTTGCATGATATTCGGAAGAGAACCCTTAACCAGTTGTTATCCTATTTCTCCTTTATATCCAAGTTCATCGGTGGCTTTCTTTTTGTTTCTATCTAACCTTACATACACTCACACTCGCTCAGCACACACACACTTACACACTTGGTTAGACACACAGACTCAGGCAAATCTTTTCGCTAAAAATGCAAACGGCTAAAAATTCTAAAACAATATTTCAAAATCTGTCTGGCTTTTGGCCGATCTACGGGCGAACTTGTATTTTTTGTGGCCCGTGCATCCCGTATGCATTTCCCCATCACGCCCCTTGCCCCATCTTCTCACCTAACTGCCCCCCAAACACTCGCTCCGCTCCTTCAGCCAGCTAGCTAATTTTATTTGTTTACATGTCGACTTGCATGTTGCATTTTCTTTTTATTTTATTTTTCTTAGTTACATACGTCTGCCCCTTCCGCCTGCTTCTCTTCTTTTTTAACATCTCTTGTCTGAGTATGTGTGTGTCTTTTTTTTAATAATTTAAATTTAGACACTCAACTATAATTCAAAGTCAACGGTTGGCAATTTTTTAATGGCAAATTGTTTGGCACTTGCCTCAGAAAATGCATTTTAAATATAACAAAAATGATTTTTTTCTTTGTAGTTTTTTTTTTTGTTTTCTCTGCTGCACATGCCTTTTTTTTCTTTTAGCTTTTTGCTGTTTTTGCTTTTGTTAAGTCATGTATTTTTTGGCAAGAATCTTACATCGAATAATTGTAAAATGCACACAAAATTTGATTGTCAGGTCGGTGTAGATGACGGACAACGTTGATGAGGTGGATGTGGATGCAGATGATGATGTTGATGCTGATGAGATTTTGAGACAGATTTTTAATGCTTTCTGACAAAAGAGTTCATGAGGTTTTGTTCGATTTAAAAAGTCGTTATTTCAGTACAGAAATAAGTATTTATTTTTGAACCAAATGGCATTGAAAGATGATAAAAACTAAAATTAAACAGAACAGGGAACAAACTTTTCCGATGGGTGTGTGGACCCTTTGTTAACTGAGCAAGTCCTTATCCCTATCATTTTATACGTAGAGGGTATTTAGTTGGGAAAACTGCTCCAATACATTTTTCTTTTTTATAATGCACATCAGCTACATCATAGAAATGCATATATAAATATATATGTGTATATGTATACGTGTGTGTAGCCTCCTTTTTTGTTGTTTTTCCTATTTTTCAACAAAAACATTTTTTGTGGCGCATTTTCTGCGTTTCGGATTTTCCATTTTTGCCATTTTCATGATATTTTTACGTGCTGGTGTTGCCAAGGGTTAGATGCGGAGGGGTGCAATGGACAGGAGGAGGGGTTCGGGGCGTAAAACGACTAGCACATGTTTAGTTTACTTTGCAGTTTCGGTTGCCTGCCTTGCACTCGACGATTCTGCCCCCTTCTCCATCCCCATTCTTGTTCCCAGCACACCCCGCCAGACCCACATCCCAGTCTACATCCCAGTCTCCGCCTCCACCGATCGCCCCGATCCTTCATCATACTCTGGGTAATATTAATTTTACACTTGGCCTTTGTTGATTTGGTTTGGTTTGGGCATGCAAAAAACTACGCCAAGTTGAAAGTTTTAGCTCTTTGTTTTCCCCCTGGCTCGCACATTCGAGTGAATGCATTTTACACACTCACACACACGCACACTCGCTCGTAGACACACACTGACAAGCCAATTAATTTTTCGGTTTCTCTCAAAAAATATCAACTAAATAAATATGCAAGTTGTGAAGCTTTATTTCTGTATCATACACACATATTGCACATAGGCAGAAAGTGTTCCTGTACCATCAATTATGTATAAAGCTGCTGCCAGAGGGGCATCTCCTACCACTCACCTTCCCTCACCGCCCCTCTCCGATGCACTATCGGTACTCTCGTTTTGCGTTTTTAATAATATTTACTTAAATGCACAAAACAATTGGCCAAAAATGCGGCAACCAGAACAAAAAAAAAAAAAACCAAATATACGGAAATTTTCGAAACCTACGCAAATCAAAGTGATCGGTTTCAATGATGTAATAAGGGGTCATCAAAATGATTATTTCTTAAATTCAGAATTCCGTTAGAAGTACCTACATGAGTAGGTATCACAGGCTTTGGGAATTTGGTTCCGGTTTTGTTCCGTTATTAAAGGGTAAAGAATAAGAATATATAGTTAATTGTTCATAGTTAATATATTTGTGGTACTAGCTGCATTTATTTCGTTATTTTTTGACATTTCCAATTTTAAAAATAGAAATGAATAAAAATTAAAAGAACAATATTATTGAACAAGTTATGGCCATCATTAAAAAAAAGAACCGAACAGAAAATTTGTTAAAATAAAAATTTTACGTCTTGCCAAGTTCTTAGTTCTTAGGTGCATTTGCAACCAGTCATCGGGTAGTCTCTGTCTCTCCTTCTACTTGTTTTTGTCTTTCTCTAGTATTTCGGTTACTTGCTGTCTCCGTTTTATTAGGATAATCCTATAATTTACTTAAATCCTTTTTACTTTTTATTATTTTAAGTAAACGCGAAATGTGTGCTGCGGCCTACTCAAGTCTAAATTTAATCCATAGGAAACCTAAAAATTGAACCTAGACACCGTTTCCCCTTGAGGGAAAATTCGTTTTTCTTCTAATCTGCATATGCGTTAAGCTCCCGGATCATCCAATCCATTTTTGTTGTTGTTATTTGTGTTGTGCATAATCCAGAATGGATTTTGATCCGCGGGCCATGATCCTCGCAACCGCGCGACCTCGTCGTCCTCGCATACCTGACTCTCTCACCTTTTTTCCGTCTAATCCCTTGACGCGTGCTTACGCTCGCGGCTATCCCAGGGCTACCTGAGTGACCCATAGACATATATAAGCCAAAGCCTGTTGCAGTTCCTCAGTCAGTCGAGAGCTTGTAACATTCGAGGCAACAGCGCAAAGGAGAGCAGCGAGAAAATTCACACAAATCGAAATATTGGAATATATACATACAAATACGACTAAAATCATTTGATTCAAAACGCAAAAACAGCGGCCCACAAACGGTAGGTTGAGGATATATACGGAGCCACCATTTTGTTGCCACCAACAAAAAAAAGTCACTCAAACCAAACTCACCCCCTGAGATTTAAGGGTGGAAAAAATAAAAATACGAAAAACGCAAAAAAAGCGAAAACAAAAAAGAAATGCAAAAAAAGAAATGAAAGAATAAAACTTGACGCAGGCGCCTTAAATGAAAAGCACCCCCTCATCACCCTCTATTCTTCTATCTATTTACAGCCGTCATCATCATGCAGAACTGGGAGACCACGACTTCAGCAAGTGCCAACTATGAGCAGCACAATCCCTGGTATAACTCCATGTTTGCTGCCAATATCAAGCAGGAGCCAGGACATCATCTTCATGACAGCAATAGCTTAACTAGCAGCAGTCCCCGTCAATCCCCTCTGCCCTCACCACCACCCAACGCCATCTCGGCCAGCACACAATTGGAACAGTATCTCAAACAGCAGCAGCAGCAGCAGCACCATCAACCCATGGATACCATGTGCGCCATGACTCCATCACCCAGCCAAAATGATCAAAACAGTTTGCCCCATTACGAGGCCACATTGCAGCAACAGTTGCTCCAACAACAGCAGTATCAGCAACATTTCCAAGCAGCCCAACAGCAGCAGCAGCAGCATCATCACCATCATCATCATTTGGGTCTCGGTGGCTTCAACCCACTCACGCCACCCGGTTTGCCCAATCCCATGCAGCATTTCTATGCACGGCCTAGCCCCCAGCCCACACCCACAGCCACATCTCAAGCCGGAGGCTCAGGATCGTCGTCGGCCACGGGCGAGAAGCTGCAGGCTTTGACACCTCCCATGGATGTCACGCCACCCAAATCGCCAGCCAAATCTACACAAGAACCTGAAAAGGAACACGATCTCATCTCGAATTCCAGCGAGGACATGAAATACATGGCCGAGTCAGAGGATGACGACACCACCATCCGTTTGCCCATCTATAACTCGCACGGCAAGATGAAGAACTACAAGTGCAAGACATGCGGAGTGGTGGCCATCACCAAAGTGGACTTCTGGGCCCATACACGCACCCACATGAAACCAGACAAGATTCTGCAGTGCTCCAAGTGCCCGTTCGTCACCGAGTTCAAACATCATTTGGAATACCACACCAGGAAGCACAAGAACCAGAAGCCCTTCCAGTGCGACAAATGCAGCTATACCTGTGTCAACAAGTCTATGCTGAACTCACATCGCAAGTCGCACAGTTCGGTCTATCAGTATCGTTGTCAGGATTGTGATTATGCCACCAAGTATTGTCATAGTTTCAAATTGCATTTGCGTAAATATGGACACAAGCCCGGCATGGTTCTCGATGAAGATGGAACGCCTAATCCCTCCCTGGTGATAGATGTCTACGGCACACGCCGGGGCCCAAAAAGCAAATCAGGTGGTGTAAGCGGTTCAAGCAACAGCAGAAAATCAAATATTGCCACAGTCGCTCCACAGCAGCAATCCGTTGCACCGCAACAACAGTCAGCACCACAGCCTACACCACCCAGTCAGTTGAGTGCTGCTCTGCAGGGTTATCCTCTGACGCCAACAGCATCGAGTGGAGGCGCAGTTACCCCTCCTATTCTGCCGCCTCTGCCATCTTCGCCAGCCAAAAGCGTTGGCAGCGTCGAGCAGGCCCCATCAGCGTTACCGGCTCCTGCCAATTTATTGCCACCTCTGGCCAGTCTCTTGCAGCAGAATCGCAACATGGCCTTCTTCCCCTACTGGAATCTTAATCTGCAAATGCTGGCTGCCCAGCAACAGGCTGCCGTTCTGGCTCAACTGTCGCCACGTATGCGAGAGCAACTGCAACAACAGCACCAGCAGCAGCATCCCGTTCAAAATAGTGATAATGAGGAGGAGGATCAAGACCAAGATGACTTTGAACGCAAATCTGTGGACTCAGCCATGGATCTTAGTCAAGGCACACCGGTCAAGGAGGAAGGGCAAACACCCCAGCAACAACAGCAGCAACTTCAAAACCAACAGTCTTTGCCCATGGCCATGAACTTGAAGCTGGCCGAAGATGAGGCAACGCCCCTGATGAGTAGCTCGAACGCGTCGCGGCGCAAGGGACGTGTCTTGAAATTGGACACTCTGTTGCAGTTAAAGTCGGCTGCCCAATCTTCACCCGAGCAAGTGAAAGTAATGCCCACTGCTTCGTCGCCGATAAGTGGATTGAAGCAATTGCCTGATGAGCATTGTTCGGGGACTAGCTCGGCCGATGAATCCATGGAGACCAATCATGTACCTCAAGCCAATACTAGTGCCAGTTCCACAGCGTCCAGTTCAGGGAATAGTTCCAATGCCAGCAGCACATCCAGTTCGGTACCCATTAACTCTGCCTCCTCCTCCACCGTATCCGCTACCACCTCGTCGTCATCGTCCTCATCAGCAGCATCCTCATCCATTCCCGCTGCTGCTGGAGCCATTTATGAGTGCAAATATTGTGATATCTACTTCAAGGATGCTGTCTTGTACACCATTCACATGGGCTATCACAGTTGCGACGATGTCTTCAAGTGCAACATGTGCGGCGAGAAATGCGATGGACCCGTTGGCCTATTCGTTCACATGGCACGCAATGCCCACTCTTAGACCAATGGAAGAGTATTTTGTTATCTTTATTAATTTTTCTATGTTGTAATGAATTGTAAATATTTTTTGTAATTTTAGTTTTCTATTTCGTTGTCAAAAATTGTAAATTGTCCCGCATGATCCTTAAGATACTAACTAATTCTAGATATTTAAGTTTCATTTCCAATTAACTAACTCTCTCCCCATCTCTTTCTCTCATTCTCCCGACTAAAAACCTAGAAAAGGGTTAAAAAATCATTATCATCAAATTGCACATAGCAAAAATTAATTATTAATATTATTTTGTAAGATAAAACTATAAAATGAGTAACAATAACAACCAAAACAAACACAGTCCAAAGTCAATTTAATAATTAATTAGTTTATAATATATACATATATTCGAATATATTTTAACAAAATAGATATTTAGTCCAAAACATATAAAAACAAAAACAAAAAAATCAAGTCGAAAACATCTTTTCTTGGCTATACTCAGTATTTTGTTAGTATTTAAATTTCGATTGAAACAAATTAAATAAATAAATACAATTTATTCAAAAATAATTATTATTTTTTATCGTTTTCATTTACAAAAAACCAACAACTAAAAAACAAAAATCACTCTTTCGGCCAGAACGACAATATTTTTGATAAGCAACAAAAATAAGAAGTACAAATCCAGAGATTTTAACCGATTTTTAAGCAATCACATCTCCATCTGAGCAAATTGATCAAAATTCGTTTATCATTTATCTAGAAATTCTAGAAAAGTGCATTTGCCATTCCCAGTGCAAATATGTTTCATAAGTTATAGTTACACTTGTATGTGTGTGTGTGTGTGTGCGTATGTATGTATGTATGTATAATCTATATGTTATAGAATAGAGTCTAAGTTTAACTTAAATGTTTTTATGTAACTATATAATAAAGCAGAAATGATATTACCAACAACTTTTAGACCAGCAATTGGCGGTTTTCTAGAGGTATCGGGAAGTCTTATGATAAACCAACATCCACCAAATCAATTTCTAGCATAAAGAGACAGCCATATGGTTGCCCTGACCAATGCCAACTGTCATCACTTAATGATTTATCATACATTATATGAATATTTGAGGAGTTGTCTCTTTCATTGGTATAAAAACTGCTCCATCATGGACTAAATGGCAGCCGCCACGCTATCGAATTGAAAGGAAAACCCAACAAAATTTGTGTGCGGGCGAAGCAAACAAATTAGCCTCAAAAGCATTCTCATCTTTCCGCAAAGGTCGCACAAGAATTTCAGAATTGATCGATTATTGACATTTTTTTCAGTGTGAAAACACACAATTCGCATCGGGTTATGTAGGGAATATTATATAATAATGAAAAACTCATGAGAGGATCGAGAAGCGTGCGTAAAGAGGGAAGTGCCTTCAAGTAGGATCAAGATGACGCAGCAGGCAATGTGCCCGAGAGAGAAAATGAGAGAGAACGGGATAGAGAAAGATCGGTTGGGATCTCTGCTTTTGGGGGCGCTTGTGCCAGACGCGTGCTTAGGGAGGGAAACTTCTGTTTTATAAATAGTTTCCCAACTTGCTTTGTGATTGGTGGAAAATGTTTTTAAAAAGAAATTTCGTTTAGAATGCATTTGCTTTAGGGGTAGCAAATTCCTTTTTCTCACAATTTTCATTTAATTGCCGTTTTTCCTCATTAGAAAAATTATTATAATTGATATTTATGGCTTGATAGAGGCAAAGAAAATTTAAAATTTTAATTCTTGCCCTCTCTTATAACATTTCATTTGCATTCAAAACTTATGCCCAAAAGGTTAATTGAAAATGTATACAAGATTTTGTTCTTTATGTCTAGATCCTTAAAGATCTTATCGCAAATTAGATTTTTGCATATCTACTTTTCGTTTCCTTGCTCATTTGAGCAAAGTTAAGTTGCAAATAGACTAGAATTGGGATCTTGTACTTGGCTCGGATTGCCTTGGCTTGTGGCTGACAGCAGGCCCAGGTCAAAAAGATGTTTATCATCCGAGAATATAATACAAAAACGGAGAAGGACCAACGGACGAAGGGACTTCCTCCATTGTCTGGACCTAACGATGGGTTTTTGTTTGCCAGTTTTTATCTCGGCTTGTGGTATTGTAGCATCTATTTTTTTCTCTCTATATTTGTTTTTTTGTTGTTGTTGCTTGTCTCCGCAGTAGACAATTGGGCAGAGGAAGCATTGTTAAGTGCAAACTAGCCAGGGTCTATGGGGCATCTTCGGAGAGTAAAAGAAATATTCAATTGCTTCCTTGACCATTTGAAAGGTGTAATTTTGGTTTCCATTTTCATTTTTCATGTTGCGCATGCGCATTTTCAGCAGCTGGTCAACAGTTGAGTCTCTCACATTGTCCAAATTTTCTCTTGTCTCTGCTCTGTCCCCCATCCCCCGTAATGTACCTTTATAGATTTTTGAGTATTTATCTCCTTTTCCTGTGATTTTGATTGAGAGTTTTTTCTAGTTTGGGACACGCGTCTGGCACGCTTCCATTATAAATTAATATTGGTAACTTAATGATTACAAAAAACGACGTGATTCGCGTGTATATGTACATAAATTTCATGTGGGAATGTAATCTTTATAAAGTTGGCACTTTACTTTGAAACCCAGAAAATTCATAGGACAACTAATTTATTGACATTCTTTTATTTAATATGCTAAGATTAAGGCCCCATTTCTTAGCTTTATAATTAATTGAATCCGTATCTAAACTAAGTAGATATTTCTTGTAATAACTTAGATAAATGCCAAAACTTGGCTGATGTTTTCAACCTTTTTTTTGGCTTGTTAGCACCGCTCATTTATGAATTCGTTACACCTACCTCAATCTAGGATACTTAGGTCAGCTGTTGGACTGGTCAAAAACTCTGCGCAATTCCAGTGAAAACTGTTTACAGAAATAAATTATCATCCATTCGACAAGAAGAGAACGAGAAAAATATCCATATGAACAGAGCACGTGTGTGTGTGTGTGTGTGTGCACATGACGTTTCGCTTGAGGCAAAAGGATCAGCCAGGATCAGCGAACATAATTACCCACAGATGCTGGTCTGAAGAAATTTTCACAAAATTAAAATGCGTAAAGTTGTGGAAAAAAATGAGAGATAAAAGTGAAAAACAAAAACAAGAATTTTTTCTCGATTCTCTTGATGTGGGCGCCGCTGCAATCAACAGCTCATCGAGATCCATGTGAGAGTCGGCTGTTTGATAAGGGGTAAGCAGGCTAGCCGTGGGTCAAGAGGGGGTGAGTTGCTAATCATTTACTGCATGCTGCCTGTGGTCAAGACAACTCGTCAGCATGGCACCCTTGCGTGTTTTAATCAAACTCACTCGCACACACATACAAACACACAGGCACACTACTTCCCTCCACCCGCCAAGTCCTTCAACCCGCACTCCGTTAGTGCCATTTTGTGGATAGTGAAAAACGTTGTAACACTTTTCGTCATCCCACTCCCTAAATCATTTGCGGCTTATTTTTAGCTTGCTTCTAAAAATGGCTGCCAGATCCGTCTAAATATGTTCAATATGGCGTTGGGTTTGGGTTGAGTTCTCTTCTTTTTCTCACTACTTTTCTTTTTCCCCCGTTCCCAGCTCTGTTTTTGTTTGTACTTAGCCATGGGGGTGGCTGACTGTTGTCCAAAACTCATTTTATGTTCCCTGTGGGAGATCTGTGGCGATGGTATTTAATAATACTTTCATGTATTTTTGTCCGCCGCTTATGTAGATCCACAAGGATAAAATTAATAGCAAAATTATGATTAAGGGAAAGCCACAAACTCATTCGGGTTTTCTTTTAAAGCAAAGCCAGGTGGTTAGATCAAAAAGATTATATGAAATAGAAAGTCTAATTGATGTATCCAAAGAGGAAACAAGTTTTCCATTTATCTAAATCTGCCGGAATTCTTTACGATTCTTAAATCTTTCTATCTATAAATTTAACTTCAAAAAACGTTTACTTTTTGAATTCTATTTACGATACATCGAATGCAACAAATTTGATTCAATTCAAAAAGTAAAAAGCTTATCCAATTCAATTTATTTATACTGACAACATTGACCATTTCGCGATGAGCATTCCCAGGCCTCTATGATTACTCTGTTGACTTGGGAGACATCTGTAGATTGAGTAAATATCTAAAGAGAAAGGCTGCATGGAGAGGTCGGACCGAAAAAAAGGAGGAAAAAATCGAACCCACATACAAAAAATTGTTATTGTTTGTTAGCGGCAAATGTAGCAAACTGACCAAATGAATCCGAATCCAAGCGGCTGTCCTCTCCTCATTGTCCCGTGTAGTGCAAATACTAAAGGCCTGGGAATGCCTATTAAGTGTATGTATGTATGTATGTATGTATGTGTGGGGGTTGCAGCGACACACACACAAACACACTCTCAGGACAGACTGTCATAGGGCACACGCTGTTGTCGACTTCCTTTTTCTCTATAACGGATGCTGGACATTATCGACAACAAAATATATACATACACATATATTTTTTCCATGCCGCTTGCATATATTTTTAACCATTGTTATTTTTCGTTAACTAAAGTGCCATCAGGGGCAGATGTTTTTTCTATCTCTTCGGTTCAGTAAATAGACAACATAGTTTTGTATGTTTTTTCGCAATTATTTTCCCTTTCTTAAAAACGATATTTACATACTTTTTGGCCACCAAAATGAACTTGGTAGACGCATTTGGTTGCTTCAAAAGAAGGGTTAAGGAATACCATTGGGATGTAGCAAATATACATTCTTGATCAACGTGATTAGCAGATTAAAATAAAATAAATATTTTAGATTAATATCTACTGATCTATCGATTCTTTCTTGCTTCCAGCCTTGTCGATTCACTCAATTTCATGATCACATGGTTGCCATTTTTTATGCCTCTATCCCCTGTAGATCCCACTTAAGGATTACCTATGAAAACCAATCAAATTCATTCGCCTCATAAGCTAAAAAGTCAAACAACGCCTATTGCACAATCGGAAAACCAACAATAATTTAACGCATTTCCCAGAGAAAACCTCCCAACAAAAAAATGCGATCATAACCAATAAAAATATCACAAAAAAACAAAACGGCACAAAAAACAAACGGAAATCAACCCAAAAAATGTGGCAAAAACTACCCAGGAAAAATAACGTATATAGAGAATTAGGGTGAGTTGGGAAAATCAACCACCCCTCCTCACCCTCAACGAGGGATGCAAAAAAAATAATGGAAAGAAAAACATTTAGCAAAAATGCTGAATGGAAAAAATATTTGTGGGTTCTCTATGAGAGATGGACAGCGAGAGAGGGAGGAAAGTGAAACGTAAAAAACAGGTAGGATTTTCTTTGAAAACGTAAGCGATACTTTTTTAGCAACATGTGTTTTTTAATTCTTCTCAATTTGAAAAGATATTTTGGGATCTTTGAGTTCGGGTATGACTTATTGGTCTTTTGTAAGGTTAGAAGTGCAAATGTCAGCCCGTAATGAGAGATACCTACAGGGTATCTACGTATCTTGCATGTAATGTGAGCAATTAGACAATCGCACAACATAAAACGACATATCAGGTGTTAAACGATATCCATACATATGAGAATATTTGGGACAACTTGTCACACATATCAAACATTTTTTGATGGCTGTTGACTAAGGGCGGATATGGGGTTTTGAATTTCCCCCACAATTGTCCATGGAGTGGCTTGTGTCCTGGAACAGCTGTTCATTCAAGGGCATCCAAGCCTTTCCAGGCAGGTGCTGGTGCCGTTGTCGATGACGACGCCTCTGCCATTGCATCCATCAAAAAAAAATCCCATACCACAATTGCAGTCATTGTCAACTATTTGCTTAAGACTGAAGTGCAATCCATTTTTCCAAGGGTTAAAATTTGCTTTTCAGCTGGTCATTGGATTCAATTGAATTGTTTGTGGCAAAAAGGGAGAAGAGGAATGCCAATTTTCATGTGGTTTCAGCGCATCGAAAGGATTTTTGCTTTTATTTATTGTTTTTTTTTTTGTTCGTTTCCACAGAAAAATTGTTATAATTTTTTCGCCTTAGCGGAAAATGTTGGAGAGGGGAGAGAAAGGTGTTACATTTGAACCCCTTTTATGAAAAAATCATGACAACATTTTTTTGGTGGTTACTTTCGATTTTCCAGCTGCTTTTCAAATCCAGCAATATCGTTAGCGAGACTCAAAGAAGTTCAGGAGAAGCTCTACTCCTCTATGGAACTTACCTTATGAGAACGATGATTAATAAATGGGCTGCTATGATTGATTTGGTATATCTAATCAATTTCATTTTCTAGTAGCCATTTTGTAGATTAGTTTGAGGCAGGACCCACCCTTTTTCAAAAACATTCTCCATTTTTTCGCCCGCGACTCATGGAAGTTTGATATTTTTAAAAGTGCCACACGACATATCCGACTTGAATATCGGCTCCCCTTGCCACAGTTTTCCCCCTCCCTTTACTTTACACAAACCCAAAGGAGAAAACTCCAATTTACAGCACACAATAAAAACAAAATGAAAAGTGCCCCGAAAAAGAGTTTTAAGTATTTGTTTTTATTTTTAGACACCCCTTTGTGCCCCTCGGTTGGCGGGCCAATGAACGCAAAGGGATTACATTCGTGCTGGATGGGTTGGGATCGGGCCTGGGAAAAGGAATGAGAATTTGAAAGAGAAAGAGTGTGGCGTCACCGCAAGATCCCCGAATCTCCGGCATTGAACTTGAAACGTGCTAGACAACAAAAACATCTTAACTGAGCTACTTTAGTCTTTCAACACATTGGATAATCAAAAATACACCCTTTTCCCTTACCCTTGCGCTTACCCATCCCCTTCCACCGAGTGTCACACGTCGATTCCTTTTATAAATAGCTCAAGATGAACCCTTCTTCTTTTTATCATTATCCCATTGCCTGTTGCATCACTTTACCCTCGTCATCACAGATCCAAATATCCGTGTGGGCCCTCAAATTAACCACCAATAAAAAGGCAGCACTTCATAAAAAAGGGCAACTTCCGTTTTTTTTCTCCCCTTCCCATGTCCCGGTCATTGTTTCGGTTCTGTTCCCTGCCTGTTGCTTCCCTTTCCTGTTTTTTAAATTATGTTGTAATCGAGGAGTCGTTATGTAAACACCCTTAATTTGATTTTTAGCGCCACTTAACATGAGGGCATATTTTTTATACATGGGGTGTGTTTTTTACGTTCGGGGGTAAAAAATAATGGAAGAAAGAAAATTGACATGGTAATTGGTGTATCATATTAACTGATTGACCTTTTCAATGAGAGAACTGAAAGTGGATCGATCATTATCAGTTGGCGTGGTAAGGATAGGGCGGGGGTTTGGCTAAGCGATGGTTCTTTAAGGGCTCAAAATGGCTAAGGTTTAGTAGGTAATAAGGAGGGAGTGGTTAAAAGCTGAATGGAATATGGAAAAGGCTTTTGAGTTACACTCAAAGTTCTAACTTTTTCCATTGAGAAATTTGAGACTGCACATGGTTTATTCATTTCCTTTAGTAATGAATTTATCATACGAAAAACGGCTGATCTTGGCAGTTTCTGCAGCATCTCGATTGGCATGGGTAACAATTGAAACCCAGGCACAAGAATTCAAATGTCATTCAAATATAACGGCTGCCAGGACAATGGCTAAACCAGACGAAGTCTATGCCCAGGCACGCGGTTAGAATCTCAATGGAAAGGGCAACGCCTGCATCTCATTTCATGAAAATACGATTTATATGTGTGTGCAAGAGCTAGGCCATAGACCAATATCCTGGCACAGGATATGTGCGTATATTGTTATTATTTTCATGTTTTCCATCCGGTTTTCGCTTCAGCTGACAGACAGCGGCCAACGACAACCATGACAAGGACTTCGACTTGGACTTCCTTGTTTTGTTCTCTTCAACTGAAACCACAACAGAAGGTCTCTACCAACGGCCGCTGCCGCCCAATTCGAACTGATCCTGATTCTGAATGCCATTCTATCTTATTTCTGCACCGATAAGCGTGACATTTTCATATTGTTGACGATCTCAATCGGAATCTCTTCTCTTCTGTTCATTCATTCAAAGACTTTGATGATGGAAATCTCTTCTGAACTGAGGCCAATCACACGCTGACGGGATTATTTGATGTCATAGTTCTTCCATTTTTTTGCTCGACTAATTGGACTGATCCCCAGCAAAGACCGGAGCAGAGATTGTGAACAGGACAACCATGAAATGAAAAATTTCCTTTTCTTCTACTGGAGATGAAGCAATTGTGATAAATCCTAAGATTTGGATAGTTTTTTATGCGCATGCAAACGTCCGTTAAATTTGCCATTTGACATTTTAGCAAAGAAGTCAAACTGGCTTAATACATATGTGCATATGAATACTATGTAAGCCCCAAAACCGATTCTATTTCCACTTGAATTGAAGAATAAGAAATCTATACAACCGACAAAAATTTAGGCATTCATTTTTCGAGACTCCATAACCCTGAAGACTGGAATCTGTGTGTGGGGGGCAGATGGCAAGCTGCTAAAGATCGCACTAAAGACACAGCCAAGTGACGTGGAGGGAGGAGTAACTCATTTGAATGTCAATTCTATAGAAACGAAAACAAATCCCAAAGGAACCCCCGAAACTGAGTAGCACATAAGAAAATCATTTGTGATGAAAATTCAGAAAATACATCCCCTAAACTAAAGGAATTCCAAGGGTCTTCAAGGGGTCCCAAGAAATGTAAATGTCGCGTGTGCCGGGGTCTCGACCCTCGGGTCGCGACATTCGGCGCTCAAAGATTTGTGTGTTTCCGGGCCACACTTCCTTAGTCTCTCAGGCCCGCCTGCCTGCCTGACTGCTTGCTCCTACATCGTACTGGTCCTTGAGTGTAAGCGTAATAGCGTAAACATTTAATGGGAGCGTGCGCTAAACACGCGCAACGTTACCTCAACCCTCAGTTTCAGTCTCAGTATCACCCTTAACCTTACCCTAACCTTAGGCTACGATCCTGATCCTACTGCTACTGGTAGCGTCTTTTGCTCCTTTGTTTGATTTCCTTCAGGATTTGCGTCTGTTTGCTTCTGTGTCTTCTTATGATTGATCCAATGCTTTCATATGCTTTGTATTGATTGTCCTTGGGTATTTTGATGATTTTTCATGTTTCTTGATCATAATCTTGTGGCATTTTCTATAGAGCGTGATAAATCAAAGTCTTTTCAATGCTTTAATGTGGGTGTAACGGCTTTTTCTCTTCATCTCTTGTGGTTTGGGGAAAAAAAAACAAAAAACAATTTCCAAGATCGTGAATTCGTATTATGTGAGAATCGTTTAGTACTGAGTCGTGTTAGATAAATACAAGAGAAATGTCTTTTTCTCCTCAGCTATACAGAATCAAAATTCCCCATCCTCATCTATCGGTCTCTCTTCCAACTGTCATGTGGCACACATTTAACACCTCCAATTCAGAATGAATGAGTTAAGAGCATCAACAAACTAAAGAGCAACATATTGCCTATTGGCTCAGTATTGGCTACTGTGCCCGGGTCCATGTGGACTTGGAGAATGAATTACATTTACATGATGTCAGGGATACGCCCGCATATGCAGATGGGTTCGGGACATGTGTTAATCAAGTAGCAGCCTCAACAGTACATAACTCAGATCGCAGATGGACAAATTTCTGTAGCATGTAACTGAGTAAAACAGCTGCAGAGAATGACTTAAAAATAGTCAACGGCAAGGTGCCGGGGAATCTGTGACGGGGGTCGGGGAATGGGGTTCTTTATGTGACAGATTTCTCATGTTTACGCTTAATTTTGTTTAATTTTTATGGGCGCCAAAAAAGAAGAAAAACCAGAACATACGGCAGTTGCTTGAACTGGCCAATTTTTTGTCCATTTATCTTTCAAGACGTCGACAATGGCTAAGAAAAGGTAACATGAGCTAAAAAACCAATAGAAAGAAGAATAGAAAACTGTCTGACAAGCAATCGGAAGAAACAAATGCGCAATTGTTGCTAGTTGCAACAAATGACAATTGTATGCAATCCGGAAATGTCCTGCGTGGACAAGGACAAGGATCGATGGCCACTCAAAGAGAATGAGCCTGGGGTGAGGATAGAACGAGTGAGTGAAAGAGATCCTCTCTCTTGGAGTTCAACCCCTAACTTTGAGTGAAATATGTACGTTCTGATTTAAAATGGAGTTTTTCTGTTTTTTTTTCTTCTATTTCTTCTTGTTTCCCTGATCTCACTTGGCATTTTAAGTAAGGTCAAACTTGACCCCTAAGACGACCTCAAAAATTCGTTTTGTGTCTCTGCTGCTCCTTTTTAGAACGTTTCGCATCCTTCTTGCATTGTTTTGACCTTTTCTCTTTTGGGACAGATCGTTGACAAAAGCGAGCCAAAGGGCATGGCAATAAATGCGATAAATATTCGGGTTTTTTGTCTTTTCTGCGCAATTGCTTGGAGTCTGCCATAAATTGCCCTCATGTCTTTGCAAGCCAGCGGATCGATGAAAAAGTGTGTTGAATGATGCCTTAATTGTGTCCCCGGCAGCTGGAAATTCGGACAGTTTCCATTGAATCTGCAAATTGTGGGTGTTTAATGTGTGTATATGAGCAGTTGTAATTTTGGGGTCCGCTTACATATGTAATACGTGGATTTATTGTGAATTTTAAGCCCAATAAGGCGCGATAAAGGTATAAAGAAGAAATATGTTTCCAAAATGCAAATTAGTTGGTCAAGATATCAAACATATATAGTAGATGCTTACCACACCACACATTTTCGGTTGGTTTTTATGCTCATAACTAATTCGACTGCGGGTAAATTTCTAGATAAATATTATACAGAAATTCCACCGTTACCGAATGTTCAAATCAAATCAAAAACAGCGTTGCCAGATGAACGGAAAAGTTCGGGCTTCAAATCATCTGCTCACTTTTACGAGCAAGTTACTCACTTTAATGAGTGCTATTGAGCAAACGCATCAGCTGTGCTGTCGACAAAAAAACAAATGCAAAGTTTACGGATATAGGTTTTTGTTGTTAGTTTTTGAAAAATGAGTCAATATAGCCACGTTAAGTACACCGCATCCCCGACGCCATCGGTGGTGTCGGGCTACTCCAGCGCATCCCGGTTTCAACAGTCGCCGCTGCCGCCTCCAGTGGGCTACCGCAAGAATTGTCTATCGGCCACATCAAAGAGCTACAAATATCTGCGACGTCTACTGAAATTCAATCAAATGGACTTCGAATTTGCTTTGTGGCAAATGATCTACTTATTTATAGCACCGCAAAAGGTTTACAGAAACTTCAACTACAGGAAACAAACGAAATCCCAGTTTGCCCGTGATGATCCAGCATTTTTGGTGCTCCTAGTGGTCTGTCTATGTGGTAAGTACAACAGAGATGAGTTGGAATGATTGGATTTCACTTAATGTTTTTGTCTTTTGCAGTGACCTCGTTAGGTTTTGCCTATGTACTGGGCTTGTCCTTCTGGCAGAGCATATCATTCATTTTCTATGTGGTTTTCGTGGATTGCATATTTGCTGGCATCATAATTGCATCATTCTTTTGGGCAGTGACCAATCGGTATTTGCGCACCAACAGCCTGGAGCCAGACATTGAATGGGGCTATGCTTTTGATGTGCACTTGAATGCCTTTTTCCCCCCTCTCATGTTGCTGCATTTTATTCAGCTGTTCTTCTACAATTGGCTAATAAGCCAGACATGGTTCATTTCGCGGTTCCTGGGCAACACTTTTTGGCTCCTGGCAATGGGCTACTATGTTTACATCACCTTCTTGGGATATAATTGTGAGTGATATTCGGAATATCTGCAATATTTTTTACTAATTTCGTCTTTCTTAGGTATTCCCCATTTAAAGAATACGCGTCTTATATTAATTGCGCTCCCCATTATCTTTCTTTTGTATCTTATTGTCACAATAATCGGCTGGAATGCCACAATATCCTTTATCAACTTTTACAAATATCGTGTGTATTAATCGTGGATTATAAATAATTAAGCTTTCCCTCTCAGCCCTCTTCATCATCTTTGATTATGACTAATAAAACTAACTTATGTAGTATATTTGTGAATACTTTTGAATGCATTCGATGCAAGATTCCATCAAAGAAATAACGATACAGGATTTAGTTTATTTCCTTCTATAAATTTAAAATGAAACTACATTTAGTTAATAACAAATGCCTCACTGATTGCAAGTCTACGCCAGCTGCTTGGGCTTGATGAAGGATCTTTTGCGTTTATTACGCTTGCGCTGCAGCTCCAAAGTATGTAGTTCGGTATGCACCTCGGCGAAGATTTCCTTTTGTTCTTCTTCAGGTATGGTGGCACGATATTGTTTCATTAGATCGTATTTCTCCCAAGGTTTTTGCACCTTGGCGGCCGACCTGCGATGTTTATCATTTATATATTGCTCAATATTGGCAACACCAAGCAAATTCTGGCGCTCCCAACGCTCAAGCCAGGGTCTTGGACGTAACACCACTTTCATGTCATTCACCGGAACAGGTGCACCTTCCTCCAAATGCTCGGCCTCCATGTTCTCATCAAAGGTGCTGAACTCTGGCAATGCATCACGCAAATAAAAGAGACTGTCGTCGAGCCGCTTCTCCAAGCGCAGAACTTCTACCTTTTGAATGGTGGGATCGTACAGTTCGTAGAGCACTTCCATGCCCTGGTGATCAATAACATTGCGTAGTATGAAACGTGCCCGAAGACCGCAACGCTCGCGATGTATGCAAATTCCAACGAATCGACTGGTCTTGCCAGCAGCATGGGGATCTGAGCTGGTTACCGCCAAAATGGAGCCCACATAGAACTCTGGTAAATCCACTTGTCGTCGGCGATCCAACATATCTAAACGTTCCAGCTTCTCGCGTACCGTGTTCCGCCATTCTACTTTGGGATCTGGCAGAAACTCGGGATAAACAAAACGGTAGTGTCCAGGCACAATGGGTTTGCGAGCAGCCGGAGGATTGCTGTTAGGCAATGTGGGAGTCGAAACAGCTGCATCTTGTTGTTGCTGCGCCGGCTTTGTGGAAAATGTGACTGAAAATTCACTGGCTGATTAGCATGGACTAGTGTGTATCTATAATTCTTACCAATTCGCTTGTAGGCAAACTGCTGTGGCAGTTTTTTACTGACAATTCGACATAAACCGTTCACGTTCATTTTATTTAGTTTTATAACAAAAAACCCGAACACACCATGGCAATTAGACACCACACTGCCGTGTTGAATTGAGACAAAGTTCAAGTGGCCTGGTCACACTGCGATCAGCTGATTCCCGCTTCACATTCAAAAAACAAGTAAAAATGGGCGCAGATATTAATTTATTTTTTGCAAACTTAATTCAGAAATCTAAGGCTCCGCGGTTATGTAACCAGGTGAGAATAGCACCAGCATGCTGCTTATATCTTGCGTTCGAATACATTCTTAATTTTAAATCATCTCCGTTTTCTGTTTCTGTCACATAATCAGTGAGATTGGCGTCATTGGTGCGATCCAACAATAGAGGAGGGCATAGGACCAAGACTGTGTGATATCCTGGAGAGAAAATGTGAAAATGTGGTCAGGAAAAAACAAAGCGTTCGGACGAAGTATCTGTCATACCAACGAATCCATATTTGTGGAGTTGCATGTGAAGGAATCGCAGACTGGGCAGCTTTTCCGTCGGGTACTTAAGTAGCGTCAAGTGTTCGATCAGCTGATCATGATAGTATTTAATAAAATAATCAAAATGATTCAATTTCAGTTGCAATTGGGGAGACCCGAGTAGGAAATAAATTAGATCCCAGGCTACACTCGTAATTTTTGGCAACTGGAGATCTACAAAGTAAGTCTCGGACGGCTCATTCGACTCTGCACCATATTTAAACATAATATTATTCGTCCACAGATCACCATGGTTAATTGCTACAATAAAAAATGTGTTTTTAAGCAGCTTCGCTCGATGGTTATTACATTACTGTTACCATTAAAATCTTGCGGATCGGGATCGGTCATGTCGTGCACAAGATCAATAAGCTTGGGTTGAATTTTATGCTACAAAAGATTAATTGATTCTTGTGGATTTCATTCGATACATAACCACCAAAGACTTACCACAGCCACGGTGTAGCTTTCATGGCTTTCGTACAAGGGTAGACACTTGAAGAGATAGTTTCCAAAGGTTACATTTATGGGTCTTATGTCTTCTCTCATGCTGTCTCCGTATTTGGGCTGCAGATAATATTGGGTGTAAGGCCCCTTCAATGCTATGCGCGCTGCTGATCCCGCATGCCACTGTGCCAATTTCTTAAGGACACTTAAGGTGTGCGCCATATCTAGTCCCTCCAAGCGATCTGCGTTCTTAAATCCACGAGGACCCAAATCCTCCAGTAGGACATAGTTATCCGGTGCGTTGATTTCATAGCCTTTGGCGGCAAATTTCACGTCCAGACCTGCCTCACTATACATCTGCTCGATTTCTGGCACCACACTTAAAAATATATCTCTTTCGATTACAAACATGTTGTTCTTCTTTAAGATCTCGCGATACATTTCAAAATCGTGTGGAGTTTTTAGCATAAAGCTTACTTTTTCAATCGATTGATCTAATATACAGAAAGAAATTGAGATACTATAACGCCACTTGCTCATTTGAGATAAATGAGATATGACTCACCCTTGAGTTCCACTTCAAAGAGTAGGCGCAACATAATTGTGGAGTAATTTTCACCAGGTTTAAGGCCTGGAATGGCCTTGAAACTTTTAATTTTTTCAAATTTCTCATAATGCTGACGAAGCACATTTTCGAATAGTTCCTCCTTTAGCCAGATCGGCAATTGCACAACATCGTTGTTTTCGGTCATTATCAAATTGGGGCAATGAGAAGAGACACAGCAATAAACTTAGCTCAACCGTCACCTATTCCCAGACTAATTGAGGCAAATGTTTGTTGGCCAAATATATACAAACGTTCAAACAACATTTGAAGCTTTTAAAGCTCAGCGTAAATTTGCAAAGAATATACAAAGGAACTTAAGCTTTCTGAACAAGGTAGATAATAAAGCAATCCCATCGAGAAAGAGTATTCAGATTTCATCGTTTTAAATGCTATCAATGCGACTTCTGATTATTAATATTTGTCAAAGCTTTTTGAGAATTCTGTCCAAAACTAGCAAACAAGATTTTACCTTTACATTTATTTACTTTTATGGTTCTTTTGTTTTTCTTTTTTTAAGAGTTAACTACTATTTTTAATAAATCATTTTCTAAGTTGACCATCCAATTTGTTGGTTTCTTTTTATATTTATTATATGTAAATTATATTGCTAATATGTATTTGATTATAGAAAAAATGTTTGTAAAATTGACTCACCAGAGTTCATATTCCAGTTGATTTGGGGTTATTTGTATATTTTACTCCTGATGTTCAATATTTCTTGTATTTAGTATTAGTAATTCCATGTTTAAGTTAGACAAGATCTGGGGAAATTGACAAAAGACAATTCAAAATTTATTTGTAACGGATATGCCACGAAATATTGGCATACCAATATTTTCCAACACTGACGTGCTGTTACCAATAAACAGCTGAGCGGTGGGAACTAACAGACTTAAATTTGAGTCTCTGTTGGTGTTTTTCACGCGATTCAAAGTGTCGGATTATTTTTTAATTGAAGAAAAAGGCCTATGCCCTGCCTTTAAGTGGAATTGTTGAGAATGGCGCGAATCACATGGCGTGGAAGCAGCACACACAGTCTATTGTAAGGACAACCAGGACACAGTGTGAAAAATATGAAAACATAAATTATTTGGGGTTTCTATTGCAGCTCCAGATGGCGTCTTCAATGGTCCTATATGAAGCATTGCTGGTAACGTATCATTTTCAGTACATAAAGGAATCGTATTTATTAAAATTTCATCTATTTTCACTTAGGCACTCCCTAACGTTTAATGCACACATGAACTCCTCCTATGCCACAGATGTGTGCATGACTCCCATATTTTGGATTGTAGATAACTACACTCACTGCCTGGGTCCGGTAAGAAAGATATTCTTATGATTCGTGTGTATTACTGTATTACCCGGGTTCTTTCGCAGTTTTTTGTGGTTGGTGTCGCTGCCCTTACCACAGCAGTTGTGAGCATTGCATATTGGATTGGCTTACCGTTCTGGTGGGCAAAGAGCCAGTTGGCAACTATATTTTTACTCCTCGTGGGGAACTGGCTTTTGTTAAACGTGATATTCCACTATGTAATGGCTGTGATAACGCCGGCCGGTTATCCACCGGAGGGTGTTTCTCTAGTCGAAGCTGTCAGCATGTGTGCAAAATGCATTAGTCCAAAGCCTCCGAGGACTCATCATTGCTCAGTTTGCAATCGATGTATATTAAAAATGGATCATCACTGTCGTAAGATTTTAAAAAATAAACAAATTCCTATCTTTGTTACATATGCTTGGTCTTACAGCTTGGTTAAATAACTGTGTTGGCTATGGCAATCATCGGTACTTCTTCCTTTACATGCTGTATACCACTGTGGGTTGCCTGTTCCTCATTTTATTTGGCCTGGAGATTGGTCACAAGTATCTTTGGTTAGACCATGGCGACAACTGGACGGAGTTAGAGCCCCTGGAGGGGCAGCCAGTTAAATTTAATTTAAGTGGACATATTATTCCTGTGGTAAGCAAATTGAAGTGGTTTACATGCAGTATCTTTTTTTATCATTGACATCTTGTAGACACATCCCCATGAATACGATGAATTTGTGTTGCCGCCTGCTATACACAATCTGCCCACACCTCTGCTTGACACGGATGCCCCGTCCTCTGGTCGACGACGTGCCTTGTGGTTCATGGCCTTTACTTTGGTTTCTGTCGTCTTGGCTCTGGGCACGTTAAGCTTCTGGCATGCCAAGCTAATTACACGTGGCGAAACTAGTGTGGAAGCGCACATAAATCAAGCCGAGGCTAAACGATTACTCCAGCAGCAACGTGTCTATATTAATCCCTACAATTTTGGTGGCAAAAAGAACTGGAAGCTCTTTCTGGGTCTGGTTCGAGGCAGGTGAGTACATCACATTTTATTTGTAACTGATGTACTGAAAGCGTATCTCAATTTCGTTTTTTCGGATAGGTCGTTTTTTCGGACAGTTTTACTGCCCTCCTGGCACAAGCCCGATGGCACTGGCCTCAGTTTTCACACTGTCCATGATGCTCCATTCGAAGACGAGTGGCCATAGCCGTAACTTAACTGATTAGATAATTTAGTACTTTTGTGATTTGAAACCTAGCAATTTCTAGTCTTAAGTTTAAGGTGGACATTCTTAATAACCTCAGAGTTTACCAAAAAATTCTTCAAAAAGCTCAAAACGAAAAAGTTTTTCTCATACAACTCATATAAAATCTAGATTTTTACTCTCATCGATCCATAGTTTTCACAACAACGAAACAATTGCAACATTCCAATAAACCTTCCTTAGGATTTTTAACAAGTCTATTCATTATTTTAAGTATAAATATTTGCTTCTAACGTTGCCATAGTGACGAAAAGGTTAACAATAAATGAACAAGTCTATAGACATTTAAGTGAGCTGAACCTGTTGCCTTTATATATTAAACGTTGTCATGGATGATTGTTTGTGCCGGTATGACAACTTGTTGTCAGGATAAAATATCAAAATTTTGGTTTGTTCAATAAAATACAACTTATCCAACTGAGAACGAAGAGTCAAAGATGTCAAAAGCATCGGGATCCGAAGATGAACCTCTGGTGCCAGATGATTTTGATGATGATTTCTACCGAGAACTGGGTGATAAGATACCCGAGGCGACCAAGGCGCTGCGTCAAAAAGATACACCAAATAATGCCGACAATGTGCAACGTCTGCTGATCTGTGGCACTCGCTATAAGAATGATTTGCGGTTAGAGCAGTCACGCTGTGAAGAGCTGAGGCAGGAGATCGAAGGACTTCACGCTCGCTTGGATAATGCAGCACGGGTAAGCAAACTTGATCTGGCAACCATCGAGGAGCTACGAGGAGTAATAGGTAAATATGCAGAGTCCGGCAAGGAAAAAGGCAAAGTAATCATACAATTTTTTATTGTCAGAGGGGGCTTGGAAGCAGAAAGATGCCGCCCAAATACGAGAACAAACTGCCCAGGATGAGGTTCTTAGTTTGCGTGAGAAACTGGATGAATCCGAGCAGATGGTGGTCCACTTAAATGAGAAGCGTTTGGCCATGAGTAGTAAACGAGATGATGGCAAGGAACGTGAACGTCTCAACAATGAAATAAAGGATTTGAATAAGCGTTTGCAAATGCAAAGAACCTACACGGCAGAAGTGGAGGCTACCATAGAAGGACTAGAGGGCAAAAATAAAGAGCTCCTTAAACTGCTAGATGAAACTTCGGCCGATGCCTGCAATTTAAAGCGCAAAAGCGACACCCTCACCAAGGAGCTAAGCAGCATGAAAACTGACGAGGCCCGCTACCAAGAACAGATTGCCCAAATGAAATCCGCCAACGAGCATCTCACCAAAATTAAGGTCCGTCAGAATCTACAGATTCTATCGTTGAAAACGAATCTTGAGCATCTGAACACACAGCACAACGCCACTAACAATAAGTTGGCAAAGATCACAGTGGATCTAGAGTATACGGTGCAGGAGCGGGACAAGAACAAGCGTGCTCTCAATCAGCGGATTAATCTGCTAAAGTTGCGCGAAGACGAACTAATCAAGGTACGCCAGGACAATGGAAAACTTGCCAAATCGCAGGAAACAATTGCCCGTAAATATGCAGGCTTGGATGAGTCTAAGCGTGAGGTTGAGCAAGACAATATACGACTCAGGACTCAACTAGGCACCCAGGACAAGGAATTGGAGTCTATGCGTCGCGTGGTTCACCATTTTGAGAAGAACAACGAGCAATTGACCAAAGAGCGTGACTCTCTAAGGCGTAATCTACAGGCTGAACACCAGGCCGCCGAACAGAGCAGCGCTTTGCATCAGGAGTCGCAACATGAGGTTCGGGCTCTCAAGGACACCATCAGTAATATGGATCTGAAAATGAAAAAAATCAACGAAGATATGTCCAAGTTAAAAAAAGAAAAGACAAAAAAGCTTGAAGAAATTCAGCACTGGATCGACAAGATCGATGCTCTGCAGAGTAAGTCAAAATCCCTTTTATTTGGTCGTCTGATATTTACTTGTTTTTTCTTTAGATGAAATGCACTTGAAAGAAAATTATGAGATTGAATTGAAGCGCACTATAAGTGATTTGGAAACGAAATGCGCCAAGTTTCAGCAGCAACACGATGTCCTAGTTACCGAACGACAAGGACTACAACGCAATCTTCAGGCCGCGGACGAGGAAAGGCAAAAGCTACGCGACCATACAGTGAACCTCCAAGCCGTGATTGAGAAACTCAAGGGAAAGATTGGGTATCGTGATGCGGAATTGGGTAAACTGCAACTCCAAATCGATCGAATGGAAAAGGAACGTCGATTGCTTCGCAACGATGTGCGACATGCCCAGCTGGGACAGCAGCATACCAAGGCAGAACTGTTGGACAAAAGGAAGGAGAATGATCGTCATGCAAGATCCTTGCAGGAAGACGAGCAGCGGCTGGCGCGCATGGGACGGGAAGTGGACAATTTAATAAACGAGAAAAACACAATTAGTGCGTCATTAACCAAGCGAAATGAGGAATACGATCGCTTGCGGCATAATCTAGAAAATCTGCAAACGGCTCACGATCAGGCGGAACGTCAGTGTGGCCAATACCAAGATGACATACGCCTTATGGGCGTGGAAATAAAAAATTTACGCACCGAGCGTGATGTTTTGCGAGCGGATCGCGAGAGTGCTGCCGATCTGCGACAGGAACTGCTTCAAATGCACCGAATGCTCAATCAGGAACGAATCAAGGCTCGTGCCCTTCAGGACGAAATGGTCACACCGATGAATGTTCATCGCTGGCGCCTGCTGAGTGGCAGGGATCCAGAGAAAATGGATCTCCTTGATAAAATACAAATACTCCGAAAGCAGCTGCTGGCTCAAAGTGTCAGTTCTATGGAGCAAGAGCGGGCCCTAAATGAGGCCCAACAACTATATGCAGCACTGAAAGAGTTTATGCTAAAGCTGCCGAGTCACAAGGTGCAAGCAGAATTGAACCGGGTTAAGGCATCGCTCAGTGCCAGGGATCGCAAGATGAAAGTTCTCAAGGCCGAACTAAGTGCTAAAGAGGCCGACGAAAAATCCAACCTGGTCCAGCTGGAGGAGATGCGAACTAATCTTTCTCAAACCAAGGTTCAACTGCTGGAGGAGAAGAAACGAAAGCAGAAGTTGCTAGACGAACGTCTGATTTTAGAACAAATGCAATCCCAGTGCTACTCGGCACCATCCCAATTGCCAAGAACTTTGGGAGCTGGGTTTAAAATGATTAGCACGTTAATATAATCAGATAAAATAATAATAACAATAAAATAAAACCTAACTACATATTCGCTATTTGGCACGAATATAATTGGACATTTTCTCACAGGCTAAAACCGAGCTGGAGCTTTCAAACACTTCCTTCGTACACTGGTTCAGACTGGCCAGATCCACCCAGGCTTTATTTTTGTGCTTCTGTTGTTCATGGCACTGACATTTGTTCTTTTGCAGGGCCTGTTTCTGCGGATTCCCATGTTGTTCCCTCAGTTCCTGCTGGTACCTCTCGATCAGGCAGTCTCGGGTCTTTACATCGATCTCTGTTATCCTCAATTCAGCGGTTAGTGCCCTCACCCGGCGGCGCTGTTCCCTATTGATACGCTGCTGATCGGACAGAGCTTGCGCCATGCCAGGATCCGGCATGTGTTTCAATTGCTGCTTAAGCGTGTTGTACAATTGATGAGAATCGTGCAATTGTTGCTCTATATTCCTGCGCTCTACATTAAGGCGAATGTTGCGTTTTAAAAGCAACTGAATTTTTCGGATGAGCTCATAGCGACGGGGATCCTTACCCAGTAGAATGCGCCAACGATGAATGCGGTAGGGTCGGGCTAACTCTTCCGAGAAGGCAGTCACTCGGAGCCGTTCCTGATTAAGTTCACGCTCCAAGCGTACGATTTCGTGCCGTAAATTGGCCGTGTTATCCACTGCACGTCGCATGCACTCCCGAGACATGCTCAAATTGGTTATCTCCAACTTAAGCAGACGGATATCCTCGATGCGCTTGTTGTACTGAGCCGTTCCGCTATCGATGGCGAACTGCATCATTGCGACCTTTTCACGCAATACAAGCAGCTCGTCATTTCGGCGAACCATTTGCAGTCCAACCAGCGTCTTTTCCTTATTTATCTCTTCAAGAGTGCAGGACATGTGCTTGAAACGCTTTTCATCGTCATCGACGGTGTGTTGTGACTGCACCAAACGCAGTTTCAGCTCACGTAAATCATTGCGAGCGGTTTGCAACATACCTTCCTTGAGATGGATATCATTCTCCTTCTGTTTAATGTGGCTATTTAGCTGTTCGATTTGATTGCGCAATGCCGTGATGTCCTTCTCGTTCATCGACAGCTCATTGGTTAATTGATTAATCTGATGGGTCAATTTGCCTGTGACACCTTGAAGATTCTGACGATCTCGAGAGCACACGTCCAAGTTCTTGAGCAGCATCATTTTCTCTGAGTGTACAATTTCCATTTGCTTCTTAGCGTTGTGAAAGTCCTGCTGTTTTTGTTGGAGACTCCCTTGAATTTCGGCCAATCGTTCGGTCTTATTCAGCACAGCCTCTGCAGGAGGATTTTAAAGTAATACATATGTGAATAAAGTTTTTAAGGCATCCAAACTACTTGCCTTCTAATGTTTCTATTCGTTTATTTAGCTCTTGGGCCTCGTGCAAAAGCTCCAACTTTTCTCGTGTTGTCTTCTGGAGTCTGCCCTCCATCTCATCCAGAGAATTGTTGGCCCGAGTTAGGTCTACTTGTACATTCTGCATTTGGTTGCGAAGGACAGCCATTTCATGACGTAATCCGGCCATTATATCGCCGAGCCGCGTTACATCGCGACGCACCTTTTCACGACTGATTTTCATTTCCTCTTTTTGGCGATTAGCTTCTTCCACATTCTTATTGGCCACCATGAGTTTCTTTCCCGTTACCATAAGCTCGTTTCTGCGGTGCAAAAGACAAGTATGTTGCCATTCAATAGTAGATTTCATGAAAAGAACTCACTGCAAGACCAACAACTGATCATTTAAATCAGTATTCTTCTTGTCAACCTGGTGGAAACGACGCTCTAATAAAACTGCTTGGTCAGCTTTCTTTTTGGCATCTCGTACGCCTGCACGATTTATTGCCTCGAGATTGGTTCGCTCGCGCTTCAGACGTTCTGTAGTGTCCTCTAACAATTGGTTGTTGTTGATAAGACGATTCCGTTCGTTCTCCAGCCGATGAAGCACTTTCGTTAAATTGTAGTTATCGTGTGACAGTCGATCGCGAATCTGTTTGTGCTTTTCATTTGCAGCCAGGCACATCTGCAGTTTATTTTGCAACTGCTGAAGTCCAATCAGTCGGTTCTGGCCTTCAAGAATTTCTTTCTCCTGAACTTGGAAGCGCTCCTCAAAGCTGTCAACTAAGGTCTGTTGCTTGCGCTCTAACTTGTGCTTCTCCGACTCGACCATCTTTATGTGATCTTGCATTTTCATGATGGTCTCTTCATGCGTTCCAATTATGATTTCCAGGGATTGTGAATATTCTCGATTCAGTTCTAGGCGCTTTTGATAATCAGCCAGTTCGGCGGAAAGGCGATCGCGCTCCCGATAGACAATACTCCGGATGCGCAGCTCCTTTCTGCGAATAACTGTGCGGATGAGTTAAGGATGGGTGAAACATCACAGATCGACTTACTGTTGTCCATTTGGCAGCTCGACAGGCTTTTTACGATTCTCTTCTTGGTGTGCGATATTATACAATTGACCCTGCAAACGGGTCTCACGTAAGTGTACCGCATCAGCAGTGCGCCAAGCCTCTGCCAGAGATTCCCGCAAATGCTCCATAACGGCATCTGAAGTGGCTGTTGTTTTGAGGGCCACGGCTAGCTTTTCATCGGCGGATTGCACTTTCTTCTGAATCGCTGCATGAGCGGAGGCTTCGGCCACGTAATGGCTATGCATTCTGGCCAATAAATCCACAAATAGTTTCATCTTGCCCGCCACGAAGGGATCGCGCGTTGATAGTTGATGGATTAGCCCGTAGGAAGCATCAAAGAAGGCTTTATCAACATCATTTATCAGATCCATATCGGCCGCTTCGATGCCATTTTCAAATAACTTTGAATTCTTTACATCCAAATGTAGCTCAGATTGAACTTTATGTTTGCGCCCCGAATTCTTTTCGCGAACCATTGAGACAAGCAAATCGGAAAATAAAAAGTAAACAAAGAACAAAAAAAAAAAAAAATGCAAAAACAAAAAAAAAAACGAACAAAAAATCTAACAGAATGTAAACAGAGTTATGTATTTGTAAATACTGAGTCTACATGATTCTGAAGTTTACCTCTAATATAATTTTGCTAGTTTCAATTCTCTCGCTTTCTATCTTCTCCATTTTCCTCAGTCTAGCTTTCAATTGTTATTATGAATCACCATTTCATTGAATTGATGCACGAGGCTCGTCTAATTCACTTCAGATTCGAAACATGTAAATCTCATTAACACCAATTAACCTTAGAAGAAGCTCAAATAGATTGGCGGTGTGCGCTTGTGTGTGCGGAAGTGGAATTTATATGGAATTCCTTCATACCAGCGTAAACTAATCACATAACCTTTTCAATAGGAACGACTAGTTTCTTCAGCTTGTGGGCAATCAATCAAGCGGAGAATATCTACACTGAAAATAATTTTCAACCTATTTAATCGAAAAGCTAAGTATTCTATTTTATGCGATTCAAAAGAACAAATAATGTTTTGATTATTTTGGATATCGTCATTTGATGTAATAATCGGATTAACTTTTATAACTAAATAGAGTTTTTAGGTAGCCTATCAAAGACAATCGATTCAAATTTAATTACTGGCTCTGTTATAGAAGAAGACAATACCTTACATTGCACAATAAGTCAGATTCTGTTGGTCAGAAAATCTTCAGAGTTAACCAAGGACTATGTTTTCTGATAATAATTCAATTCAACAGACAGTTTTATCTTTCATGTCTAATTACAAGTGAGAAACTCTGCTAAAAATTGTTTTCTTTTAATGTTTAAAATTCAAATAGTGTGTAATACTAGAAAGTATATTATAGATAGAATAAAGAATACAAAAGCCATTTCTTTGTTAGACTTTTAAATCTGAAAAAAAAATTTACCCATTTTATTATAGTAAGGCAGTGAGCAAAAAATGTTTCTTTGATCACTAGACCAGAAAATTAAATATGAAATATGAAAATGTGGTTAATGCATTTCCAGCTAATTACAATTCAAACATACACACACACAAGAAATCTTTGATTAATTTGCTGCCTTTATCAATTAATTTCTTTATGCAAAAGTGAGACCAAAACCAAAACTTGCGCTTCATTAAATGACAAAGTGATTTCTCTTAGGTGGGAGAAAAAAAAAACCATTGAAGAGGTGAGAAGAAAAAAAGGTGCTGCCAACTCAAATACAAGTGCAAATGGCAAGCTCTATAAATCAATCAAGCATATTTGTTGCTTACTTGTTCTCAATAAATGGAGAAGGGAGACTGCACACATGGCGAATGCTTATTTTCATATACTATAATATGGCATATAGAGGAGACAGTGATATCCTTTTCACCCTCTCAAATACACACGCAGAGAGACACACTCAACTGGTAACCTATTTCTCATGCTGTCAAAACAAAGTCAAGCGGTAATTGACACATGTTGACTTTGGGGGTCCTTCTTTAGTCTGCCGAGAGTGAATTTCCTGTTCCTTATTTAAGTTCGGTTTCTTCCGATTTTCGTTAAGTTCAGATTAAATATACATAAACAGAATTTTTTATAAAATCATATAAATAGTTTCGTTTTGGAATTGATTGAGAGAAATAAACATATTTTATTATTATATCCTTCGCCTAGCGAATTTTCCACAAAAAATCAGATTACCGAATTAACAAAACACATGAGGTCGGTAAGCGAGAGGGTGGGGTGCAAATGAAGGGATAGATGAAACTGGTCTATAAAACCCAAAAACAACAAATGCGCATAAATTTATCATAATAAACATGCATAAATCGCGTTGAATATATAAACAGAGGAGCATGAGCATGAAGTAAATGATCCCACCGCAGTGGGGGAAAAATAGGAAAAAAAGTACAAAAATATGTTGCGTATACTTAATGTGTATAGAGTGGGTGGAGAAGGCGTGGCAAATGTATGCCATAAACTAAACGCAACAATATCATAAAAAAGCTAAACATGCTTAGAGAATGAAGGCGGGGTGAGTGCATATGCCTGTCCCTGGGTTAGGTCATACATACGAAAAATGAGGCAGGGAGGCTGGATGATGGTTAGGTTAGTTTCGATACCAGCCAGCCTAAATGGCCAGTCATAATCACAAATGGGTAAGCACATACGCACACACACAAACACACCCACCCTCCCCATCTAAAGAACATTCTTACAAACATATATAAACAGGCAGTAGACATTAGTAAACACAAAATACAACAAACAAATAAAGAGAGAATAGAGAGAAGCAAACAAACAAATAAGCAACAACACAATCACATACGCCCATTTGTACGTGAGGGCATCGCAGTCTCTATGTGTGCCCTAGACTTGTTCATGTGACTGTAGTACGTCCTTTAACAACATTCACAGGTCATTCATCATTTTAACACACAGTACTATGAAATTTATTTGCCTTGGGCAAGGCAAAATGTGAAATGAACATACTCGAATACTCTACAAATGCTGCAAACTTAAGTACAATTGATATATTTGTCTTTATCAGTCAATTAAAAATTAATTGACCGAAAACTATTCGATAAGACAAGTGTCTTGCTGTGCTGTGAGGACAAGTGTACGATTCAATTGAATCTTGTATTTTACTCTGTCTTAACTCAATCCTTGTTCAGTATATGTATCTTCTATAATAGAGAAACTATTTCACTTCTATGCACTTAATCTTTTCATATCTAAATACCATTCCATTATCATATCATCGGGATTTGAGTGCTGTGAAACTTAGGTTGCTTTGTGTTAAGATCCTGTTGCATTTTAATTGACTTCCTAATTTGGCAATGTTAAATTAGATATACCAACTAAAAGTTCTTCTGGCGAATTGGCCACTTTAATATAGTGTAAAGTCCCTGGCACTATTTGGCGTTCTCTCTCTATCTGCTTACTTTACGTTGTCTATTGTAGGCAGATGTTGCTATAAATTCTATTGGCAGCAACATGTTGCTGTCATTTCTCTCAACAGGTTGTGTAAGTGCTTATGGCTAGTATATGTTGCCAAATGTTGCCTTGACTGGCATGTCTGTATGTGGTTCGTGGGTGTATGAGTATGTGTGTGAGTGTTGCTTGTGTTCGTGTCATTGTATGAGTGTTGATGTTGACTTGCTCATGGCTATGTGGCAGCGACAAAGGCGGCAAACTGCAGACATTGTAGTCTCGCACAGTCTGCGGCGGCATTTACAACATTCGAGACGAAGCTCTCGCGCGTTCTTTGTAACTTTGAGTCCCTGTGTGTCGCTGTGGGAAGTGTGTGTGTGTGTGTTTCAGAATGTGTGTGTTCTTGAGAGTGTGCTGCTGTTGAGTGCTTTTCTTGCTGTTCTTCTTATTGTGTGTGTGAAGCAAATTTTTAGAAGCCTTTAAAAAGAATATTCGTTTTGCAATTTTTTTTTGACTAGCCCAAATAAAGGGGAAGTCATAAAGTTCCTTTGAGAAGCAACTATGGGAAAAAATTTAATTTGAGGTAAAACCAAATGTTCTTAAATGTGTCGTCAAGTAAAGCGAAATTTGAAGGCGAATTTCAAAAAAAAAGTTTATAAAAATTGATGCTAGTGAAACAAGATTGTGACAAATAAATTTGATTAAAATTTTTTAATTATTTCGCATATAAAAACCATCAACCAATTACTATAAAAAATATAATCGAGTACGTTTAAAGTGTTTATCTAAAAATTAATTAGTATCGTTTGATCATTGGTAAAAACCAAACAAAAGTAATTTGTCTAAAATGCTTATTTTAATAATGAATATGGAATTACTGTAATTTCAAATTGCTGAAACCGCATTTGCAATTGAACGAATTCAATTTGGTCTACGCCTGATGACCTCGTACCGAGGAACTGCAACTGTGCGTATACGCAATATTGTAATTAAATAATAACAATGCAAATGAATCGCTAATAACTAGTGACAATTTTATGACTCAATGGCTCCAATATCATGCTCCATGCACGTTCCGTTAGTGCAACAGCAACGTGTCCTTGACACTTCTCTGAATGCAACCCGCCTTCGATGTTATTAAAAGCCAAGGAAACGTGCGTGTAAATACTCATTCAAGGGGCCAACAAAAAGACCGTTCTAGTGAAAAGAAGTCAAGTGAAGAAAGTCGAGATTGTTAAGATACTTCTGCTGTGTTTGTGTGTGATGCGGTGTGCGGGTAGTAGTAATTAAAGCATGCAAATTGGCATCCATGGGTACAGATCTCCTGCCATGGCATGTGCCCAACATGGCCCACGTTGTTGGCCATTCACCACAACTTGCACCATGGTGCAAGCGTAGTAAACTGAACTGAAAATAACTTGGCTCCGCAATCACCACATTTGCATTGTTCAGGCCTTTTTACGTTACGCAACTGCAACGGACCATATATACAACTACAACCAACCACTTCATCTCTACTACCACAGCAAACCAATCCAGGTTCTGGACCATCTTTACTCCTCGCCTAGTGTGTTTAGTGCAGCAACATCATGTCGGAAATTGTGGACACCGAGCTGTTGGTGAACTGCACCATTCTCGCCGTTCGACGCTTTGAATTGAACAGCATTGTGAACACATCGCTATTGAATAGCCTCAACCGCACCGAGGTGGTCAGTCTTTTATCGGGCATCATAGAAAATCGCGATAATCTGGATAGCATCAACGAGGCCAAGTAAGTCTTTAACAGTTCCACTTGTACGGTCATTCGAGCACTCATATTACGAGACTTAAAATGCAATTGCATTTTCGCGGAAGCACGGAGACGATAACGACTGTCTTGCGAAACTTACTTGCGCAAACTAGATGACACGAATTAAATGCGATTCGTGGTAGTCTCCACAGTTAATACTACTAACTGATAATTTGCGAAAAGTGTGAAGTAAAGTTATGCCGCCTTAGCTATGATAATGATTAGAAGGAAAAGTTTGAATTTCCTCGAACAGAAATAAATTGCAGGGAACTGTAAAGGCACTGCCAATTTCCCAGAAGCAAATTTTACGTGCTCCGATTCACAAAGAGTGAAGAAGTGATTGAATCAGAAATTTAATTTTCAATAAATTCTTTCATCCGAAAAAGTATGCTATATATTTTGTTTATTATCTTATTTATACGGATTAAGATACAATTACTTAACCTTCAAAATTCGTTAGCTTAAATTGATTATGTAGGGAATTGTTTTTCTTTAATTCCCAACATGAACACCAAAACATCAGAAGTTAAGCTCATTCCACCAATTTCCTTTATCTATTTATCTTCCAAATTACTAAGCTCATTTCTATCTGGCATCTACCATTTGCCATAGCCCACTCCTCAATCAAATTGAAAAACCAATTTAACATTCAATTTGGGCGAAAGCCATACCAAAAACCAAAACCTCAAGGCCAATATCCACAAAAACCATCACAAAAACAACCAAATTTGTAGAAGCAATTTAAATACGAATGGATAACAAATTAATGACTAAATTAACAAACCACAGAGCAGATTACGGAGTTGTCCATTGATATACATACGTACATAAAGATATTTGAAAAGTAAATATTTTTAAGCAGATATTTTGTAGCGCCAACTTTTGCGCCTCCATCCATTTTCATTAGTTTGTCTGCCCGTTAAGTAGTTAGCATAATGAAAACTTTTGACTTATTATGCAATAATGTGGCGCTTTTAAAGCACGGCCATTAATTTCAGTTTGTGGTGGGGATAAACAGACACACCCACACACAAACATACTTATAGACATACGAATGTATATTATATAAACAGACATCGAGGCTGAATAATTACAGTAGATAGAGCGAATTAAGTGTGGCTTAATCGCCATCAATTGAAAGTGCATTTCATCTGCTTGCTATCGCTATCACTTTCACTCTCTCGTCCCGTATGTTCTTTTTACTTGTGCTCTCGTTCTCTGTGTATTCGATGGCCACAATTTATAGGCCACGCAATATTTTATTTATATAATTCTCCTTTTTTTGTTACTGCGTGTTTAATAAACGAGTATATTAAGTTCATGCTTCGTTCTGTTCAATTGAACCATCTGCTTAAGGATGAAGCACTTTGTGAGGCCAAAAATATATATATATAGATACATATGGTATATACATAATCGAAAATGTTTAATACTTTGCATAAACAAATCAATTCTTTTCGTACAATAATTTTATTAGTTAGAAGCTATTGAGAAAACTAAAGAAAAGCAATGAGAGTGCTTAGTTCAATTCAATATAAATTTATTTATTTAAAAGTCAATTTTTTGGCAAATTTTTATTTATTGCCGAAAGGTTGTATTGGCCATTACAAGTATATAGTAAACATCTAATTGGAAGTTGTTCAATGAAACAAATTGTTAAAGTTTTCAAGTTTTACTCATTGTTTCAATGAAATCTGTTAGATAATTACATTCAATTAGCTTACCTCAAACGTTTATCATCATCATCAATTATTTCCTTTTTTAGGTCTAATTAACACATCTGAATGTGTGTTTGTGTGTGGCTGGCTGGTTCTCATATAATTATTCTCTTTCGAATGGCAAAACAATACCAAAAACAAAGGCCAAAAAATAAGCCAGGCAAAGCTTTTGGCTCTATAGAGGAAAATTCACTAATTGCTTTTACAGCTGTCACACGCATTTCCCCGCCTGCTCACTCATCCCCCAATTCATACCACTCACCCCGTTTACCTCTCAGCCCGCCATACCCATTCACTACTTACATATGTAGCAAAAGAAAATAATTAAATTCAAACGAAAATCCCAACGAAAAGAACTTTGACGAATTCCAACACAACAAAACAAAAATGTCAATCAGCCAGGATACCAGCACAACTATCCCATCCACCCCTCTCTAAGCCTTAAGCTTTTATGTAGAGTGTGTGTGCGTGTGTTGGTTTGTTTGAACAAATTGCCATTTGTTTATTTTGGAGCAGATTCATAGTGCCCTATGCAGGCAGGTGAAAGGTAAACCGAAGCTGCCCTTAAGCTCATTATTGGTTACGCTTTTCGCCCACAAATCAATTCAGACTCATTCTCTGCTCTATTTGTGGTGCCAATACTCACAATACTCACTTAGATCCAATTGTATACTACAATATTGTGTCAAGTATATAGGTTTCAACTAATATCTTCCTTTTTTCCGGCGTATGTTGCGTATACGCAATAAAGGTCCTAAGCTTCAATTTTAAAGTCCAACAGTTTCTTCGTTCTTCTACGATTTTTTTGTTCGATTTTTATGTTTATGGCATTTTCATACGCTTATTGATTTTGATGGGCAGCCGCATGCCTCACCCGCAAGCCAAAAGGTCGCAGAGAACATTAGATGTCGCCCACCATCTAGTGTTGCTGTCCATTGGGAGGCTTTGGCATTTTTATGGTATGACTCCAAATCCAATCACATAAAAATAAGAATGTGGACAATTTATAAGAAGTAAAAGAAAGGAAAAGATACCCTTACAAAAGGTCACATTAGTTGCCAATTCTGTTCTCCGGTTTGGAACTTAAAATAAAATCCAAAATATGTATTTATAACCAAAGAGACCTAATTTTTATTGTTGACCAAGTCCATGTAAAAGTGCATGTAACTCATGAGAGTGCTTTGGAAAGGTTCCTTAAAAAAAATTGTTTGGATTAGCCATGAGGACAAATAAAAGGAAACGTTCTGCTACCATATAAATAGAAGGGCTTAAACAAAATGGCTGCCTTAAATGGATTGTATAAAAGGAGCAAAAACAGAAGCAAAGAGACAAATTTTATAACTGCTGAACTCACCATTAAGTGTCACAAAAAAGGGACAAGTGTCCAGCAATTTGCATATGACAAATATTTCAATTAACACTGCTCCTGCCATAAAACAAATCCCAGTTGAATGCCAACAGAAGTACAAATAAAAATTCGGGTCAATTATAATTGCAGCAAGAATGCAAATGTAACCGATAGTTGTTTCTCGCTTCATCCCATATCTCTCTCCCCTTCTGTATGTTTGGTTTTGGACAGTAACATGAATATTTAATGACTACTCCATGGATGAACATGCCCAAACACGAAAACTTTCATTTAGGCATTGTCCAGCCAGGTCTTATGTCCACCTTATGGATGCCCACCGTTTCCTGCTCTGTCACTTCCGAGTGCGCATACCATTGCTCTACCCATGAAACAATGGTCTCAATGACGTCAATCTGGCTTCATAAATCTAAATTGAAAACAGCCTCATTTATAGTACGTGCCTTAAATATAACTTTTTTCCTCCGGGTGTCTATCACGCTCTCTACCCCTTTCTCCTTCCCTGTGGCTGGGGATTTCTATTGTTTTCGATCCAATCACTGAGTGTGATGAGGGCAAACGATGGTGCTGAGGATGCCGATGGCAATGCCAATACTGATGCTGGATGAGTGGTTTTGATTTTGACATACGAGTGTAGTGTCCATTTGTCAAGCATCGATGCATAGTATCTTACCATAAGCGGATTTGAAATAATGTTACGCCTCCTGATTTAAGGGTATCACAGACTTTTCTATTGGTTTTGCGACGCTTCTCTAAAAAAGACCATGGGTTTTACCAAACTAAAGCATATTAATAATCACAATTTGATCAACTTCTAAAGAATTAATGCCAGTAATCCCAGCACTCATTATAATAAAGAAATATAAATGCTTGAGTCTCCTTGCTTCCGTTTGGTTTCGAATTCAAAATAGCAATTTTAATGGAAGCAAATCAGATATTCACCCTTTCATGGTCATTCTTTATTCACTCGGCAATTACGTTATTAAATATTAAAACAAATTGCAAGTGGCGCGGATAAGCAACATTTATTACCCATCAATCAAAGCTATCTCCCTACTAAAGGAAATTCAACATTTGTCTCGACATAAATTGCTGGCAATCAAATAAATGGTATTCATTAGTCAATTAAACAGTTTTCGTTTCGCCTACAAGCCGAAAATGTTGGCACGCCTATTGCACGAAATGTAATTCATTAACATTTACATTGCTAATAGCTGTCGCTTACATGTACGTATCCCTCATCCTCACTTCCCCCTTTGGAACCCTTTAAAAATTGTCAACAATTTAGCGGGTGGTTGCATTTAAAATCAACTGCAGCTGTTGCCTTCACATTCTGCTCACTTATTATTATTTTCCACTGCATATTTCATGAATAGTAAATGGCCAATGCGAGCACCAAACCAAAATTGCAAGGTTTATGTGGAATTCAATGTTTAAACCTCTTCTGCCATTCCCTTTAGCTACGAACTCATTCTCCCTTTAACAGTTCAGTGAGCAAAGTGAGCTGACTTACTAAAAGTAAGCAGAATTTCCCTTAAAGGCAGGTGAAAAGTCCTTTTCGAGTTGTTCTTTGGCAAGCGAATAGTCGGTTAAGTCATGATGGTAAAGTTCGTCAAGTTATGGCGTCACGTCCTTGTGCAGAGAGTGAAAAGTTGGTTGCTATATAAACGACTCGACTCGATGTCAACTTTCAAGTTATAGTGGAGCTAATTTTATGTTCCTAAATTCAGCTGAGACACAATTTAAAGAATTGTAAAAAAAAGTTAGGCCACAAATGTTGAAACGAAGTCAAATAGTGTGCATTTCAGGGCATAATCAACAGCAAAGTCAATATCTTTTTTTTTCAAGCCAATGCAAATGGCTTTTTCTATAAATACCCTTGCAGATGGTAGGACAAATTATTTGAAAGTTTGTGCATACAGAATGATTATATAGAGGAAAAAACTGCTGATTAGCATGGATTAAACTCTATCAAAGTAAATAATTTAACACAATACGCTCAAGTAAGTTTGATATTTGTACGAATTCGAGAGAGGGTAAAAAATCTCTGGTACAGACAATGCACACTTGCTTTTGCTTTTCCTTTTGCAATGTGGGAAAAACATTTCCTTGGCGTGCCAATTTCAGAATCTTAAATTATTTTTGATTCTCTGCGCTTTTTGTAGTTTCTGCAAGCTACTGAAATTTGCATAAACAGCAAAATTGATTTCCTCTGCCAAGTTTTGGTTCTACAAAGTGCCAATTTTCGTTTCTTTCAGCTTTAAGAGGGTCGAAATTTAGCTGTCATTAGCAAGTTTGCCAGACGAAAACAAAATGTGTAAACGAAGGGCAAAAACGGAAGCAATTAGTTGAACTTTACTTCCTTCACACTTCCGGTCAAGGACTGACTCCACACAGGAACTGCCATTATTGTTATTATTATTATTATTTACAATGACGCGAAAGTTAATTAAGTAAAGAAAAATTGCTCTAATCAAGTGAAATATGTGAATATTTATTTTGACCTTAAGGCAAAACAGAGAGAAACAGAGTTTTTTGTTTTTGATCGTTTCTTTTGAATTTGTCAGTTGCATTTAAGGCAGCCATAAATTTTCCAAAGAACATTTTGTTTGTTCGGCAAAGTTTATGAGAAATCAGTGCGCAATTATCATAATAGAAAGTTTTTCGCTTTTGTTCCGCGCTTTTTTGGGGCCACCACCAGCTCACATTCAAGTTGCCCCAAAAAGCAGGCAATATTTTTTTGCAACAGATAATAATATATACATACAACATACTAATTTCCGTTTCCGCTTAAATCGTATACGTGAAAATTTAACATCAAGCCAATTGAAACGCTAATAATACGCTTTTATATAATTAAGCATCTGGGAAGTTCTAATATACATATACAAAAAATTATTATTGAAATATCAGTTTATTTCCGTAAAAACTCGAATGTAGAGTATTTAAATTGAGATGTGAATGGAACTAGCCTGGCTTTCTGGTGTTTATTTGCACGAAGCCAAATGAGGACATAATGCTTGCATTAATTTACATAACCATAATGCACAAAAATTAAAACAATATGATAATTGGCTAGCAGAATTCGCAATTTTATTGCATGTTCCCTGTGGCAATTCTGGTTTATAGCCATTGTCATCAGCAATGTATAATAAATTGAATATAATGGCTTACGTCCTGAAATGTATAAATGAATTGACTTGGTCATGCAAAGAATTAAAATATTTTTAACTTCTTATCCAAGGACTTTAACAACAAATGGCAAGTGCATATTAAGTTCGGTTAGCCGAAATATTCATATATTTTGGTTCATTTTATATTAGTTAGATAATAATTTAAACAAGTTTTTCTTTTGTTGCCTGTTGGCAATGTAATTACCACCGAATGATTATTGTGTCTACCGACGAACCGTAAAAACTGAACATATCTAATGGAGCAAGTTTAACGCTGATTGCATTCTATTGTTATAGGCAAACTTCGCTCTTAACAAATCGATACATCAAGTCTAAACTAATTGAGTTAATTATGTGTTCAGAGTTTGTGTGTGCGTGTGTGTGTGTGTATGCAATTGTCTGTGTATACGTGTGGGTTGATGCTACGAGTACGCATTGTTAAATATCTAATTAAATGTGAAATGAATAGTCCAATCGTAAACAAATAACAAGAATGTAATTGAGATATTTCAAGAGTCTCCAACAAAACAACAAAATTAACGCGAAAATATACCTAAAATCCAAAGAACTTACATTGCTTTCAGTTAGTCGAAACTTGCATACCCTTTCATTGCTTTCAGTTAGTCGAAACTTGCATACCCTTTCAATTCAAGTATAACACCAGTAAACTTTAAAATACCAAAGTCAGTAGTCAACAGACTAAAGACTGATTCTGACGATTCAAACTTGCAGCATATAGTATTGTCCTTGCCAACATTCATGCCATAAATGCATGGAAATAGCAGACATTCCATCTCGTGCTCAGGTAGATGGACTGAATTGATTGGCACTCAACAACGTAGCTCCTGGTTCATGGATACCTATTCGGCAGGCTGGAATTTTCGCTTTATCTGTACTTAAGTTGATACCTATGTATTCTATTTTTGTGTGTTTGCCTTAGCGATGTTCAATTTGATTTTATTTCTGTAATTTGGTTAGGTCAAAAACCTCTAAAATGTTTTAGTTTTTGGCAATTGAATATTTTGCCGGTAATTAAATCAACCCAACCAATGAAATCAAGTGAAATATGAAAGATATTTATTATTTGCCATTGTTTTTCTCTTTGTAGATAATTATCATTTAATTATGAGAGTCATTTTGAGCAACAAGCATTCAGTCCGTAATGTCATTGGCCAGACAATAACCGCAATCAATCAAAGAATCAATCAATTCATCCGAACAGCAGCCACAATCGAAAAACAGAAAAGTTGGGAGAAAGAGTGTCAGTATGTAGGGCGATATGTAAAGTTTCGGCAGAGCAAAAAGGCATGTTAACAATTTGGTTATTGAATTTCCTTGGAAATGTGTCTGTTGCATTTTAAACAGGCGGTGGTAGATATAAACTGGATAAAGCCAGACAAAATAGAAATGCTAAATGAACGAGTACATGAAAATACAGATGGGAACAAGACTTTCAGTATTCACCTCCTCAACCTTCAAAAGACTTGATTCTTCTCCATTTTGTTTAATTAATAGGGCTCCACTTGTTAATCAGCTCAGCCATGTGATGGTACAGACATCAAAATGACGTCGTTCCACAAATTAATTAGCATTAGATAATGTGGTCTAACCATCAACTGACTGGGTGACTATGTAGTGAGGAGTCCTAGGGCTTCCCTTGATTAGCATAATGCTTACCTTTCATGCTAATCAGTTTTCCATGGAAGTTCGTCGACAGCGTCATTCATGCTATTCATTGAGATTCGTGTATCTCTCGATTGTTGCTCATTTCCGTTTACCTTAACGGCGGATGTCAGGCAAATGAAATTACTATACACTTTCTCCTATTCATTTTTTCTTTCTTTTTTGGATTTTCTCTCTCTCTCTGTTATTTTTTCTCCTGTGGCAAAGTTTCCTTTTATTCTGATTTTTCTCGATTTTCGAATTTTTCGCTTAGTTTGTACTCTATCGATTTTCCTATAATAGTATAAGGATGGAACGCCAAAAGGTATATGAAACTTTTGAGTGTGTGTGGAAATGATTTTTTTCTAGTTTTTCTTTTTTTTGTTGTTGTTTGAAAAGGTTTTTTAAAGCAATTGGTTTCGACTCCAAGTGATTGAGTCTGCCAAATGCAGTTTTTTGCTTTTATCGACTTCTATTTGTATAGTTGAGTTTGGCCACAGAAATTGAAGAAATAAAGTTCATGGTGCTCTTAAAAAGAAAGAAAGTTGAAAAGAAAGAGAGCATTTTCAATTATTTCAAAATAATTGAAGTCCGATATCTAGATCTCTAGAAACAATTCAGCGATTAAATTGGTCTATTGTCAAATACATGGTAAAAATAAATTGTTATATTGCACTATTTTGCTTGACAAAAGCTGCCTGAGATGAATGCCAATTGAATTTGCCATTCGATTGAGTCCATTCATTTGGACATGCGAATACTATGCACAAACCATCAATCTATCCATCTACTTCACAAGGTGGAATATGTATACTCTGGCATATTGTTTACTGTTTGTTTTTTAGCTACGTCGCTCTCATGTAGACTTTATGCATTTTTGTATATTTTGTATTTTTGTTGTTCGTTTACAGAGACTTTCTTACTGAATGCCTATTTCCGTCACCAACGCGTCCATACGAGTTGCCATGGGAACAGAAAACGATATGGGCGATTGTTTTTGGCCTGATGATGTTCGTGGCCATTGCTGGCAATGGAATTGTTCTCTGGATTGTTACAGGTAAGCCCAATGGATAAAAAGTTTAAAGAAAAAGAGAGAAAAATCACGTATACGCTGAACGCGTGCCTACATCATGGAATGCTTTAACTAATATCCGGCAATTTTACTCTGGCTATATCACGTCTATGCCATCATCTTCTCCCTGCAGGACATCGCAGCATGAGAACGGTCACAAATTACTTCCTGCTAAATCTAAGCATTGCGGACCTGCTCATGTCCTCGCTGAATTGTGTCTTCAACTTTATATTCATGGTGAATTCAGATTGGCCATTCGGTTCGATTTATTGCACCATCAATAATTTTGTGGCCAATGTAACAGTCTCAACATCGGTTTTCACTCTGGTGGCCATCAGTTTTGATAGGTAAGCCATTGTCCGACTAATCCTAATCTCAAACTCAATCACAGCTGGCAATTCCACATCATCCGCTTCTGCATCCGTTGCCATCTTTGCAGATACATCGCCATTGTGCATCCGCTCAAGCGGCGCACATCTAGACGGAAAGTGCGCATCATCCTGGTACTGATCTGGGCACTCAGCTGTGTCCTGTCCGCCCCGTGTTTGCTCTACTCCAGCATCATGACCAAACAGTAAGTGGATATAATTTCAACAACATCAAGGTGAATAAGAAAAAAGTTGGAAAGCTTCTGCTTTCGGTTTTGTGTCTTTGTTTTATAAACAACTTTTTGGTAAGCCTTCAGCTTAAGTTTATCTCACGCTGTATTTTTATCGATTAAATGTTGCTCCCACATACCCACAGACCTATATGTAAGGTAAATACATATAAACCGTCATATATTTTTGCGTCTTCGGCCTAAGCCTTAAGCGGAATGTTTCCATATTTTGCACATCTATTTATGTATATCCATCTAAATCATACTCAATTGCTCCCACTGACACGCCTTCATTTGAATTTTACGCAAATTTGGCAACTTTCTCTTCATCACATCATCTTTCAATGTGAAACTAAGCAGGAGGGAGGAACATAGGGATGGAACTTCAAGTCTCATTTAATAGAATTGAAGCATTTTTTATTTAGACTTTAGACTGAGCGCGCGTCTACTTGAGGATAAAAGGTCTCCCTGGGCAACAGACTTCAGACAAAATAAAAATGTTTAGTTCATATATCAAAATGTGAAAAAGAGAGAAGGTGGCACAACTAGAGGACCAGCAAATAGGCCACCAACAAGGGGCAGGGCAACAAGCAACTCTGGTTTTGGTCAAAAAGTTGTCAAATTTTATTTTGTAGAAATTAGATTTCTTTGGCATATAGATGGGGGGCAACCATACCTACATACACAGATACAATTGAATACAACATAAAAATTTATAAGATTCAAAATTTAAAGAAGAACTGTAATACATAGTTGGGAATTTATCCAAAATCAATCGGTAAACTGATCAATAATATTGGCCAATATATGCATGAATTTCATGCACACGGATTATCTTGCTCCACAGATTATGCAAATGAAGAATTCGTATTGCTTTTCAAGAAAATTCAATCATAAATTCGGTTGGTCGATTGGCATTCAAATCGCTTTTGAGGTCATCTTTTCAAAGCTATCGTAAATTTTCAAGTCAATACTTTGCTTCCATAACCAAACCATTACCAATTCGGGCTTTAAACCCTTTTCAAAGAAATCTGCTTCAATAGAGAGCTGTATGGACTAACCGCATCCAACCATCATCGTCTCTGTACGCATGATGGGAGCATGAAAATTTCCATTTAAATCAAATTGCGGTGCTTTCTGTTGCGGCTGATGCTGCTACTGCTGCTATGAATTTATGCCACTGACATTGGCCACAATCCACAGAGGAAGATCCTTATGGTCTTATGGATTTTGAATTTTGGCCTGGTTGGACAAATTATTACCTGTCTACCAGATTTCCCATTGTCCCTATTGTTAATGGCCTGAAAATTGCCACCAAAACGGAATGGCAAAATTCATAGAAGGATGTGAGGGCTTGGAGACAATTTTCCTTTTAAGTGCTTGCCCAGCGATAAGGCATAAAATTTTCCATAATTTGGCAAATTAAGTTTCAATTTGATGGCTGGCAAAATAAATTTGTCATGTTCTTGAGGGGGTGGCCAAAATACGTTTAGGACAACCTTCATTCTGTCAGTTAGTCGCCCTCTTACTCGTCGTCGGACTGTCCGTCTTTCTGTCTGTCTGGGCCTTTCCTTTTGTTTTATTTTTATTTTTTTTTTTTTGCATTTTCAGGCGTTGAACTTGATGGGGTAGTAAGTAATTAAATGATAAAAGTGTTGATGGCTACCCCCTGCTATTTAGTAGGCTTTTCGGGGCCATAAAAGTATTTAATTTTCACTTAAACAGTTATTTTAATGTTGTCGAAAATAAAGCCAGATAATATAATATCATCAACAATTTCTTATTCCCCACACCTTAGTTACTATAATGGCAAATCGCGCACTGTTTGCTTTATGATGTGGCCCGATGGTCGCTATCCGACTTCAATGGCAGATTATGCGTAAGTTTCATCTCTCAAACTCAAATTTGAAATTGTGATAGCTGTCATTGTAACCCGTAGATACAATCTGATTATATTGATTCTTACCTATGGCATTCCCATGATTGTGATGCTCATCTGCTACACTTTAATGGGAAGAGTGCTCTGGGGGAGTCGTTCTATTGGAGAGAATACAGATCGTCAGATGGAGTCGATGAAATCGAAAAGAAAAGTGGTTCGAATGTTTATAGCGATAGTCTCCATATTTGCGATATGCTGGCTGCCCTATCATTTATTTTTCATCTACGCCTATCACAATAATCATGTGGCATCCACAAAGTATGTGCAGCACATGTATCTCGGTTTCTATTGGTTGGCCATGTCCAATGCCATGGTCAATCCAATTATATATTACTGGATGAATAAGCGGTAAGGGAACCCCATTCTAAAAGAAGATGCGTATATACATATGTGGTTATTCCTTCTGAAAACAGATTCCGCATGTATTTCCAACGAATCATTTGCTGCTGCTGCATGGGACTAATTCGACACAGATTTGACTCGCCTAAGAGCAGACAGACCAATAGAAACAGTTCCCAAAGGCACACAAAAGGTGGGTAGGAAAATCGAATACAAATCGAATGGTGGCAGCTAATTGAAAACTCTGCTTGTTGTATTAAGTAAATGCATGCCCCTATTTCTTCCTATATAGCCGAGGCCAAGAGTCAATGGAAACGCAGTACAATGGAGACACAAATCCACCAGGCACCGCCAACATCATCATCGAGAGATAAGCAGACCGCGACGTCAGGGCAAACATTAAATCGCGCTGCCGTCGAGTGCATAATGGAGAGGCCCATGGACAATGACAACAGTTCGCCAATTTGCCTCTCTATAAACAATAGTGTGGGCGAGCGACAGCGTGTGAAAATCAAATACATCTCCTGTGATGAGGACAATAATCCCGTCGAGCACGATTCTGATTGCCACTCTGCATTGAGAGTGCAGCCCAAACAGCTGTGATGGCAGCACTAGGACAACGATATTGATGCGGTTGTGGACACTAAGAAATGTTGATTTCAAATGGTTTCCATTGCTAAACTTGTACATAGATATATGCAAAACGAATTTCCGGTTGTCAAAAACTAAACTCATAATGAAAACGTTGAATAAATTTTAAATTGCTTTGGTATTGTTTACATATACATAGATTTATGTAGTATATATATATATGTATGTATGTATAAATTGAATATACATAACTTTCCAATATCATCGAAGAGCTGTAAGTTTTGAATGTTGTAAACAATTAGGCTAAGCCTATTTACATACATCCTATGCATGTCTATAATCGAATATTAATATACTAGAAATATTTATGTATACTCGAGGCTGTACGCATACACACACAAACACGCCCCCTTTTTACACACATATTTATTTAGATGTATATGTAGATACCTTATATTTATTCCAAGTAAATCAATTACCAACTGTAACGAATTTCTATCAAAATGACATCAAAATTCATAGTTGCAAAAGTCGTTTATAAAACTTGTCATAAATATAATTTAAATAAACTGTGGCAACGCAAAACAGTGAATAAATATTTGATTTTTATTTATAACTGTATAAACGAAGTAATCATTAAGTGCGAATTGTTGATTTTGGTTTTAAATTAATCCATGCATAAAATGTAATTTTATTTGATTGTGTTTTCGTTTTCGTTTTTATTTTATTTTTTGCTTCAAATGCAAATTGTAAATACGAATTGTGAATAATATATGTATAATAAAAAAAAACTTAAATCTGTATAAAAACAAATCAATTTCATTCATTCTGCGAAAACATGAAAGAATGGTAAGGCTATTCATCAGTTCCATTAATAACACATTTAATGATATTAATATACTTAGAAAAAGAACTCACTGATTGAAATAAGAGACATGTCTCGTTGTTGGTTCTCCAGAACCAGAAAGTAATTTTAAAGGATAGAGTTCCTACCCACCATGGATGTAAGTCAAAACTCTGTTAGTAAAGAGCATTTCCAAAAGATTACGTAAAGTATATTAAAATAATAATTGATTAAACATATCAAAAATACAATTTGAATACCTTAAACATAAATTAGCATTTGCATATTTCAGCAATAATAAATTCTTTAAGAATTCAGCAGTGGGAATTCACTTTGGGCTATATTCTAATTACAAAACAATGGATTGATTTTGCATTTCTCATTAATTTGCATCAATAAATATTTAATTTTTGGGACTTGACTAATTTATATATTTGCTCAATTTGAATAATTTCCCCATAGCAATCTGTATTAAAATTAAAGATACTTGTTGGAAAAATCACTTAAAATAGCAAAACCATTGAAATGCAAAAATTGATTTTGAAAGTGATAGAATTATAATTATCATATACATTTGAGTGGTAGAGGTGAAATGGGAGAGGAAAGCAGTTTTCCTTTCATTCAATTCAAATCTTTTAATATTAAAAGCTTTTTAAGTGCAAGGCAAAGGGAATGGAGGTAAGGATCAGTATTACTATAAAAGGATTCGAAGTTATTCAAAAGGAAAACCAAATGCAAAGGCAAAAGCAAATACATTTCAATAGTGGACAAAAGGAATTCATTTCAATCCCGCATAATGGACATTTTGCTGGCAAAACATAATTGAAATGCAAACGCAAATCGCATTTAAATCGAATTTAAACACACTTGCATTAAACCAATCCTATTCCCATTCGCAGCAACATTTTCGAATTCAATGTCAAATGGCAACAGTTGTAATTTACATGCAAATCACAATTGAACTTTAAGTCGAGACTGTGCAAATTACTTGTTATAATAGCTGGCAAACAGACAAAAACAAACAGAAGCCTTATCTCCATCCCCATCCCCGATTTCATCGACAGTCGACACATTTCAGGATAATAGGATTTTATAGGTTTACGGAAAAAAGTAGCCAACATTAACATTGACTAGGCAGTCAACTGGCAACTGAAATAGGAATGCGACTACGAATGCGAATGGGAATCAGTTTAGATTCATAGAAATGCCATTTAATGGGCATGAAAGCATAGAATAACAATTTGCATAATAAGATGATGTTCTTTTCGTACATATCGTCATTGTCATGACATCGAGAGCAGATTCCCTTTAACATATTGCGCATACCATATCGAATTTTTTTTTAGGTTTAAGCCTACATTTATGGATGGGTATGGGTCCACGTTTGAGTTTCGGGTTGGGTCTTGTTGTGGTTTAGTCTTTGGTTTGGTTGCTGAGGCAACCGTCGTTTGTTCTCAGACACTTGCTGAATTGGTTTGGAATTGGTGATGAAAGAAAGCTGAGGTTGTGTCACTTGACAAATTGTTTGCGGTTTTCAATTGAGGTCACGATACCAAAATATGGGGAAAATGGAGCTGGAATGAGATGTGTCAAATGTCTATAATCTTCACCTTAGAAACTAGTCACATCAATTTTATTCAACTTTTTTTTTGTATTTGCAAAATAAAAGAGCAAGTTTGTTATTCATGATTTCATGCCCAAAAAAGGATACACTTTATGTTGGCAACAGGTCTAAATTCATTAATTAAGCTTTCTCAGTTCTTAGCTAAATAATTATACCATGCACCCATAGGGTGAAATGGTATATTAAAGTCGCCAAAATGTATGTAACATTTTGTAACATTTGTATTTGCAAAATAAAAGAGCAAGTTTGTTATTCATGATTTCATGCCCAAAAAAGGATACACTTTATGTTGGCAACAGGTCTAAATTCATTAATTAAGCTTTCTCAGTTCTTAGCTAAATAATTATACCATGCACCCATAGGGTGAAATGGTATATTAAAGTCGCCAAAATGTATGTAACAGGCAGAAGGAAGCTTTTCCGACCCCATAAAGTATATATATTCTTGATCAGTATCAACAGCCGAGTCGATCTAGCCATGTCCGTCTGTCCGTCCGTCCGTCTGTCCGTATGAACACCTAGATCTCGGAGACTATAAAAGCTAGAGCCACCAAATTTGGAATGTAGGCTCGTGTAGTATGTAGAGTGATCAAGTTTGTTTCAAATTTTTGCCACGCCCCTTTCCGCCCACGCAATTCAAAAAAAACGTTTATTTTAAAAACTATTGCAGCTAGAGACACCAAATTTGGTATGTATATTTGCATAGTAAATGCGCATATTTTGTATGTATAAAGTTTTTGCCACGCCCCTTTCCGCCCCCGAAATTTGAAAAACTCGATTATCTCCCGTAATTTTTTACCTTGTGCAATCAAATTTGACACACTTAAATTTGATACTAATACCGAGCAAAATACCAAATTTGAAAATCGGACAAAAAATAGCTGAGTTATGCATATAAACGTTTTTGCATAAGGCCTTTGATGGCCGTTGGCGGGTGGGGGCGCTAGGGTGCTTATATGCACAAGTGCGCGAGATACTGAAATATGCTTGTAAAAAGCATCTGAACAGAATTTTTTAAAATAGGCAAATGCATTTGTTATTACAAATTTGAAATATTTGTTTTACTGGTGTATGGTATACCCAAGTCGGCGAGACGACTTACTTACTTCATTTTGTTTAAAATACAAAACAACAATGCTTTTTTCGGCTCTACGTTTAAAGGTCAAAGTTTACGTAGATGCCACATTAAATATGCATCTTCCATGTGAATTTTTTTTTTTTTGCCAGCTTCCAAACATTCGGTGAATGTCATGTCACAAATCTGCCAACTGCCAAAACTGTTTATTTTTAGCCATAAAGAATTTGCAAGGATGGAGGAGCAATTCACATTCCATTAAGATTCTTTCGGTTAAAAGCAAAACGGAAATTTGGTATTATTATTTTATTTCATAATAAAGTTACATAAGTTACATACAAAATCAGGTGAAATGTAAATGACAATTTGGACAGCTCTAGCTAAAGTAATGGAAACGGCCAAAGATAGGTACATAATTGACAGAACAACATTTTTCTGCACATTGACAGTTCAATTAATGTATGTGTGGTGAGTCTTTAACGAAAAAATTAAGTGAATTGAAATTAAATGGGAATAGATTGAAGGGTGTCCGACTATGGTCTGCTGACGGGATTTCTTTGAAAAGAATACGCAGTTTAAAGACCAACAAAATAGCACCACAATTAAATATAACTCAGTTGGCAACAAAGTTAGCATTGAATTTTATTTGGATAGGGTTTTACGGTTATATTTCATTTCTGATTTCAAATATCTACACAGAGGTTCTCAAAAACAAATCAAATTTATTCTTTTATTAATAAAATTAACTCTTTTTAATTCGTTTCGAGATGCTCGGAAAATTGCTGACAAAGACGGCCTGCGGCATATTGGTTGGCCTCACTGGAATCCTATTCCTTGGATATTGTGCATATTTCGATTACAAGCGACATCTTGATCCCGATTACAAGAAGAAGCTGCATGAACGTCGGCGTCGCAGTGGTCTCGTTCACAAGAATAACTCTGGATCGCCAATAGAGGATATTCCCGATAAGTCGTACAATAATGAAGTCGAACGTTACTTTTTGAAGCAAGTGGAGATGGCTGAGAGCCGATTAATGAGTGGAGACGTCGAAGGAGCAGTCGATAATTTTCTCAATGCTATTGTAGTGTGCAACCACCCGGAAAAACTGCTTCACGTTCTTCACGGTGTATTGCCCCCAGAGATCTACAATAAGTTAGTCACGAGATTGCAAACCTACAAACCCACATAACTCAAAAGCCAACCATGGATGGATAAACACAGAACAGGTAGTCGCCACCGAATTAAACAAGAAACAATTTAAAGCATCCAGGACAAGTGTGGACTAAATTCAACAGAAAAGAATTTCGTTTGTGAATATCGCGTTTATGTTTTTTGTTGTCCAGATTACTTGTTTCTGTCGCATTTGCGAAGTGAGCGCATCTTCAACCAGTAAATGAAAGCCAGTGGAAAGTTTGTGTCTTAGAGATTTCTTTTCATTTTGGGGGGTTAGCTAACAACTTTTGTCAGAAAATCAAACAGAATCAACAAAGATAACGAATTTAATTACCTCAATTAGATTCTTGTATATGAATGCAATGCATTCAAGATGTATTTCAAACACGTTCAAATTTATTAAGTCATCAAGCTTCAATTTTGAACTATGTACATATGACAATTAAAGCCTATAAGTATATATACTTTCCATAAACGTAATTTTCTCACCACAGAATTATCGTGAATGCAGTTGGATGAGTAAACAATTAAATGATAAATTTGCATAGATTATGGTAGACAGGAGTCGAGATGAAAAACAATGTTTAATTCAAAGTGTTGATGGAAATATCCGGTTGCTGTGTCAGAACAATCAAAGTTCTTCATGGGAAAATCACCTTTTCCCAAGCTTCAATAACAATTCAATGACACAGATGATAAAACAGAAGATTTATCATGGTCTTGGCTGCTTATTGGCCAACTAGAGTAGGTATGTACTAGTTTCGTCCTTTGCGATTCCATGGCCATTAAGGAAACATGTTTAGAGGGAACATTAACCCTTTCTGTATCTTTCAAAACTTACTCAAGCGCAAAGCCATGGGAAAAAGGTAATAACCGTGACTTGGTGTGATGAAAAAAAACCCTTTTACAAGAATTTTATTAAGATTCTCACCTCTTTTGTGTTAGTTAAACAAACGAAAATTTAAGCAGGTTACGGTGGTCTACTGTTCTTCAAACAAGCCTTATCATTTAATTAGTACCTATGTAATAGTGGTTATATAAAGGTCTCGTTACTTGGGCGCCCTCTTCTAATTACATAATGTCCTTTTAGCGGTGTTCTTTCTTGGTCCATTCTGCTATTGTCCTGCAATTAGCCGATAAGCTTCACAGTCATCTGCAGTGCGTTGCCTCCGTTTCTCCTTGTCGTGCCCTCGGCTAGACTCATTTCCAAATTGAATAGCAAGCAGTTGTTGGCCATTGTTATTGAGTCAAACAAGATTTATTTCACTACGAAACAAAACAAAAATAGAGGAGAGAACAAAAAAAAAATGGGAATCCTTAATGAAAAATTATTTCATCTCGCCTGTTGACATGTTTTTTGGCCAAGTTTTTCTTTGGCAATTTTCGGTTGCCTGGGCCATTAACATAAAGATATTAATTAGAAACACATAATACACACACTCACATACATGTGTGTTATACAAGTAGGAGGGGTATTGATGGCTAAAATTCTTAGGGGTGAAAATGTCATTAGGCAAAGAATCGAAAATGTCACGGAGTGGGAATTATCATTATCATCATCATCTTAGTTTGTGGCAAATATGGATGGCTGCTTGTTTATGTTGATACTGTGTGGATGCCCCATCAGGCGGACTAATTGGTTTGGTCATGAATTAAGTTGACGGCAAAGCGAACCCAAACATAATGACAAATCAGTGTTAATTTAATGGCCAAGTCAAAGTGTGACATTAGCTGGGAAATCTTGTGAAGCCTTAATGGTGGGTTAATTTTTTCAAAAGCAACAAGTTTAAAGATTTAAAGTCCCCCTAATAGCTCAAAAGGCTATGGTAAAGGTTTAGTCCTGTTGTTTATAATTTTTCTCAAAAAAACACGTATTCATAGCTATTTTCCGATGACATATAGTTTTGTTTGCTTTGCGATTCCGTTCTTGCAAATAACATGCTTTGCATATCAATTTCATTTCCACTGAAAAAGAATGCATGTAAAAACGTATTGCTTATATTTATTCATAACATATTTCCCATTTTCGCAGTAAATTAATTTAAAGCTGACTACCACACGAAATACAATAAAAAAGGACCCTAAAGTGAAGAATATTGTTAAAAAGTCAAACCATATTTACCAATTTTTTTCTGTTTTGTTTTGTTTTGGCGGAGGCCTTTGTCATGCAGTATTCCCAACGGTTGAATAAGCAAAAAATTTAATAAACAATTTTGGCTCAACACACAAAATGTCAGAGTGTAGAGGGATAAAAACTTGCACTCACAAATATGTATGTACAAAGTACACATCAAGTAACCCAGTTCAAGCCTCCTCTTATATTTCCCCATTCTCTCGGTCGTTGTTCTGCAATCATTTTCATATATTTCACTACGCACGTAAGTTTCACACACACACAGCCACAGACATTCATTTCCTGTCTGCGGAAGTGGTTGTGTGAGAATTTGTCCCTGTCTTTTTTATGTGTGTTGGTTTGGGCGAGTATCTGCGTCTGTGTGCGAGTGTCAAGTTTTATTTCATCTGTTCTGTTTTTTTATTTTTGGCTCAGTTTTTTGCACGTTCTAGGTTTTTTTTTGTGTTATGTTCTCTCCTCAGCTGATTTGAATTTCATTTTAATGTTTACTTTCTGAACGAAGGAGATGAAAACGTAAAAAACAGACCGTCCAGTTTAGAGAGTGATGTAAGTGAAAATACACCTTAAGCTAGTTTTATAGTCCGATTGGACACTGTTTACCTACAACAATGCATGACAATCACAAGTCGTTGGATTACATAAAATTTTACCAGGGAATTATATTAGAAATTCGTATACAACAAGATTTTTAGACGATAGCAATATGCTTATGTCAATGTAACACAGTAAATGTGTGTGCTTATTTTATATAGCCCACAAGTTGCATGGCACCAAAAATTTATTTGTAGATTTCTTTGGCTAAGTACATATAAAATCTCTATTTTTTTATTCCCACTTTATGCTTAAAGAAAATGTAAGATTACCGAGCACGACTCCCACAAGACTTACCAAGACCAGCAGCAAGGACCCATAGTGAGTGCACTGTTTTGTAGCACAAAGTCTGGCAAGTTTTCGAAAAGGGAAATGCGCTTGCTGGCTTTGCTTCCATTCATTTTGTGTACAGTTTATAAGGAGTACATATAATACATATAAAGTGCGTGTCTCTGCTCCTGTTTACCCTCATCTAAGAGTCCCTTCCCCGTCCTACCCATGGTTGTTTCACTTGGTCGTTTTCGTATATGCACTTCTTTCGCTCTGTTTGCACAGTCGGTGAGCTCTTCCACCACTTTTGATGCAGAAAGTCCGACAAAGCATTTTGGAAGAGTGTCGTCAAAGGATTTGCGTCACTGCATCAACTCACTGTCAGTTCGGCCCGCTGCCCCAACCCCTAGTCTGCTGGCAGTCCAAATTCATATTGGGCCAGCAACAGCTGCCGAAGCAATTTATAGTTTGTTTTCCCTGCTGTTGCCAAAGGCAAACTTCGATTGCCATACAAGTCTTCGCAAAATGGGGCAATGACAAGGCCAAAAGGACATCAGACAAACTGGCCGAAAGCCCTCGAAAATTGGAACTCTTCCCTTAATTAGCCTTGCATTTTTGCTAACTCCAATTCCCAAATAAATATTTAGCTCTCTTCCCATTGATGCAATGCAGAATACAGCTGTGCCACAGCCACAGCCGCAGGACAATAAATACAATGGCAATGCGGCGAAAATTAATGGTTCTCCCAACTTGACGTCCAAACCAGCAACCAGCACGGCGTTCCTTCATGTATGTTGTTCTTACCGATGTTCTTGCGGTTGCTACTGACAAGGTACGAAATTGGGCTCCCATGTTTTTGGGGTCAATATGGCAAAACTAGGAGGAAAAACCCACAAACCTTACAAATATAGCCACAATTGGCATTTCCTTGCTTAGTTAAAATTGGTTTTGATTTCAATTTTGCTTAAGAATATGTATCTTTCAATTAGTTCAAAAGCAATTAAGGTGGAACGTTTAACAACCTACACAAAATCTGTTTTCATTTTTATTATATCTCCCTGGTTGACACATAATATTCAACGAATATTTTTATTCGCACGAATGTAAATGTAGATGAGCTATTTCCCATGACTAATTAATGATATACTTTTATATGTATAGCCAATTAGTTTGGCCAACTAGAAGCTTTTGAAAATACATATTGCATTAGCTTAACAGGTTGTTAGTTCGTGTTTTACACAAATCCAAACCAAATAAATATTTAACAAAACAATCCACAAAAATCTAATTGGTAATTAATTCACTTACATCAAATGTAATGAACATTGAGACAGACAGACAGGGAAAGTAATAAGTTCTGTGGAGAAAAACTCTGTCAATCTGACGCCCAACAAAGAAAATAATAAGCAAAACAAAGCTAAAGGGAAACTGTCATAAAATCTAAACTAATAAATTTTAATAACCGCACGACTTGCCGGAGCCTCAGATGAAAAATTTTCCATATTTTTCGAGGGCTCCGGCGCAGTGTTTATGTCTGATCTGTAAGCGCTCATAAATATTTATGAATCGGAATTAGAATCATTCCGTTCTCCGTCAAGAAAGTTGGAGGATGATATAACTATTGACAGTGCGCCTATCATATGACATTATTGTTATTATTATTATTGTTATTGTTATCTTGTTCATTGTGCGATTCATTTGCATTTTACATTTCTCCAGCGCTCATCCTTATGATTTTTGTTTGTCTAAAGAAATGGAATACTCACAAGAATTTTTCCATTTCCTCTTTCCATACTATGACAGCTTTTTCCATATTCAATGAACTGTAATAGGAGGCGTGTCCGTCCTGTGTGTATCTACGTATGTAGGTGTGTATATGTGTCGAGTCTGTAAAGCAGGCATACAAAAATATAATGAACTTAGACATAACAAAAGCACAGACATGTCCTTGAAACTTTTGCAAATATGGCAAATTAGAAAAAAGAAAGTTGCGTATTTTGATTTAACTTTCTGACATCAATTTTTGTATATGTAAATCTAAGCTTTGACTAGACGTATATTTTCTTCTTATCAAATCAAAGAAACCCTGCATTTGCACATGAAATTGATCAAGTTGTCCCTAATTTTAAACTCGTCTAGCCGAGTTTTAAAGTGAATAATTAATCATTCCCCCATACAATCACAAACATATAATAAAAGGAAAACAGCGGCATTTCACTCTATGCATTTCGCCAAGATGGTAATAAACATTTTTTATTATTTTGCAGAAAAAAGTCATTGAATAGTTTAGCATATAGTTATCCATTCTGAACCACTTAAAGCAATAAAAAAAAATTAAATTTGCATGTCTTTTTGTGCCAGATCATTTATGTTGAGTAACATGACTACTATGACTATACTTATCTCATCCCTGAAAACATTTAAAGAGAAAAACGAAAGTAAAAGGTTATCTAGGAGCCAAAATAAAAGAAAGCCATGTACCAGACATTGGGTGACCCCCTTTGTACATATATTTTTTTACTTTTCCTTTTTTTTTTTTTGTTTTTACTTTTCCCTCTAGGTATATCTCAATTTCATAAATAAATATACAATTTAGTCTTCATTAACAAGCTCTAAAAATACATCAAAGAAGTCAGCATTTTTCTTCTTTTGTTGGTTGTTTTTGAATTAAATGTTTGATTTGCTGACGTCAAACGACATAAACAGAAAGAAACAGAAGAAGCCAACAATTTTTGGTGTCGTTGTTATTTTTTTACGCCAAATATAATTTGAATGTCAAACGAAACTTGACACAATCTGCGTACACAGATATTGGCGTACAAGTCACATAGTGTCCTTTTTGCAATACAAAAGTTGTTTCAAGGGTTTCTGATTCTCTTCGTTTTGTATTTTTATTTTTTTCAAACAGATTATGGCTTCAATATTTTCTATTTAGTCACCGTCGGTCTAAATTTGAGTCAGAGTGAGTTTGAATTCCTAATTAAATGAAAATGTGCAAGAAATATTTAAAGTTTCTTTTGGGAATCTTTTTGGGATATCTGAAACCTTAATTATCTGTCGATTTGGGTTTATGGCCTTTGACTTGGCTTTTTTTGTGAAGACAGCTCTGTGGTTTTGGTTGTGTACAAGTTTGCTGTTCCTGCTTCAAACTTGGCAATACAACTTTTTTGGCCAAAGCTGGCCATCTATATACTTTCATTTGTGGAGAGAAGAAAGGAAGGAGAGTGCGACGCTAAGCGGTCATTTATCTTCCGTTTATGCCCTTCACTTTATTCGAAAGACCGAGCAAAGTTTGAGTAGAACATTTGCCAGTTCTCATTGGAGTCATTTCAACATTTGGACATGTCAATTTATCTGAGTTTAGTTTCTATCGATCTGGTTATTGTAGTTGGAAGTGTTTTGGCTAAGAACGTGCTGATGTTTATATAAAAGTAGGTAGATTAAATGGTCTGAACACAAAAAGGAATGAACAGTAAATCTTAGTAAAAATTCAATTAGATTGTTATCGAAAAGACAAGTTGCTGCACTTCAATGTGTCCAAACTGACTAACACAGTCTCCACTGTAATGGAGATTCTCGGTTGCCTTCTTCTTCCTGACCCTTCATCTCCAGTTTATTTTGGGGCTAATTAAAATGGAAAGGCTTTGGCTGGCACAATAATATCCTTTTAGTTTTTAAGTCTCTAAATTGACAGAACTGGCCAGAAAGCTATCTCTTTTCCTCCTCTTGAAGTTGTCCTAATTAGACAAGACAATTTTACTGTGTTATTTTAAGTTGGCTTGCTTTAAGTTTATTTTTATAAAAATTTTGTATGCGTACTAATGTCAATGTTGCAGAGGACGAGCTACAAGTGGCCATGAGAAATAAACCTAAAGCAGCTAAATATCTAAATGTTATTTATTTATTCTATTTTTAGGCAAAGCATTGGTTGAGTTATATGTATATTTCCCCATGAGATGATGTTTATATGAGCTTCTTTAAGATGTTTATGTTGTCTGACCAAGAGCTAAGAATTAACCAAGCTCGACATAATCGTTTAACGCAATAATTTAGGGCAGCTAAGTACTTGAGTTTGCGTAGAGCAGCAAACAATACTCGTTAGAAAGTTGCAAAAGTTTTCTACAAAATTATCTTTTTTATATAATTTTAAACCAAAACCGTAGCATACTTTTTTGGGACAGAAAGAGAAAATGTATCTTTTTATTTCGTAATCAATTTAGGTAATCACCCGGGGGACACATTCAAAGTGCGTGACAAATTTTATCACAGCATAACAATCTTGACATTGCCCAACAGTGGGAGAAGCTTAAGGAAGGAGCAGTTCAGCAGCCACCAAGTGGGAAATGCTCGACTTACTTGCTTTTATGTTTGTTGGTGATGTTTGCAGTTGGTAAGCCGCAATTAAATGTATTGCTGGCTTGACAATTTGAACTCACTCTCAAAAAACATACGCGAATATTTTATTTTATATAATTAATGCCTATTATAAAATTTCACAGCATTGACACTTTCACAAAGGCAATGGAAATTTCTTAACTGGCATGTGAGAACATATTACTGGATGAATTTAATTTGATGAACGCAACAATTCCGTTTCAAATCGTTTGGCCTGCTTCTTTTTGCGATTTTTTTTATGATGCCAGCAGCAGCACCAACAACAACAGCCATCAAAAGGCGCAGCAATTAAGCTGCTTATGTGGGAATGAAATGGAATGAAAGGAACAAGGACAACTGCGACGTAAACTGCGGGGACGAAGGCGTCAGGAAAAGGCAGCTGTGTGTCTGTTTTTGCATTAAACGTATGAGTTTTAATGGCAGGCCTACATGTTAGGCCCCGGGTCTCCGTCACCGAAAACGTCTCCGTCGCAATTTGTCAAATTAAGTTTACGACTCTGGCATTTAAAATCACAAGCAAAAAAAGAAAATGCCACAAAAGGCGTGTCAAAACGACGCAACCCCAGACGGCCAAGTCAACTCTTTTGATGCCCTTTTAAATGCTTAATTTACGTTGAGGAGCTGACGGCTTGTTCGTTTAGAATAGCATAGAAGAAGCATATTTTACATGCCAGCACAAATTGAATTATGTCGACTTTGCGAACGATTTGAATATATCTGTGTGTGTCAAAGAGAAAGAGAGAGAGAGAGAGTCAGTGAGGCAGTAAAACAACTGAGAACTAAGCAAAATGAGGCAGCTCGTTGGCTTCCTTTTCCTCTTTTACTTTTCAAACTGATTTTGGTTTCTTTTGCTTTCCTCTTTTTTTAATAATTTTCAAGGCTGCCTCTGTTGCGACCCTTTATTCAGGTTCCTCTTTGTTGAGGTTGACGACAACACAGGCCAAGCGCAAGGACAACAATTTCCAACAAAAATAAAAAAGACAACAAAAAAAAGGGGGAAAAAACCATAAAAAGTTGTAAAGTTTGAACATTTATTAAAATTGAAAATTGAAACACAAAATATCGGGTAAACACAAATTGAATGACAAGGCCTATAATTATGTATATAGGACGGAGTTAAGACTTTTGTATTTTTTATTTAAGTAACGTAAAATTAAAGACCAAACAAGAACCGAAAGACTGAACAAGAACATAAGTTTAATGAAAAATTAAAATGCATTTGCCATTATTGGTTATCACAGTTTCAAATTGTAAATCTCATTTACCACATTTCGAAAACTTTAAGTACAAATATAAAAAAAAAGACGCAAAAATTAATAACATAATATGTAATAACATATAATCTTGTCCATGAAATTCTGAACCATGCATAAAGCTTGCATACCATATCAAACATATTTAACTTTCCATTTAAACAAACAACGCTTCAGCAACTATATTTGATAAAACGTGAGCTAATCTCAACATATTTTTTTTGCCACCACTCCATGGTGCGCCACCTGTTAAATTTTGGTAAGAATATAATATTTTTTGTCACGTTCGCCGCATAAATTTGCATATGTGTTACTGCAAATATATATGGTACATACATATATTGTATGTCTATACTTGTACGTACACATTATATCTACCTTGTCCCATCTGTAGATGCGGCAAGCTTTAACTAATCCCGAACCAAGCAGGAGACCGCTTATACATTCGGCGTTTATCTAATTGCCTTTTCTGTTTCGGTTTTCTCTCTTAGGCTTACTAAGAGTTGATGACGATGATGACGCAGGTGGCATGGAGGTAGTAGTAGTCATCATACTTGTGGTAAAGAGCATCGTTAATGGTTGGAAAGCCAAGTTTACACAGAGCAAACATAAACAAAATGTTTTGCTGACTGGGAGCATTAGCTGCAAACTTTTGCACAAGCCAAATATGGTCCCAAGGCGCGACAAATGCTCCCGGCATAAACAAAAAAAAAGACCAAAATTCAAAATGAAAGCAGACCAAGTGAGAATTGTTCTTATTTGGTCGAAATGCATATTTAAAGTCCTTGGTTTCTGGCTGCTACTTATTCAAATAAATGTTCAACATACACACACACAAAAAACATGAGAAGATTTTCGCTTCTGCTGCTGCTATTTCGTTTTATAAAATTGATGGCCAATTTCTATCTCGTTTCGATACCATGTACATTGTATACATGTACAGATATACATATTATCGATATCATAGTTGGAGCGGAAATATGCAATAGTGGCATACCAAAAACTCTGATGGACAACCAAAGAGGGTTCAATGAAAGTGTTTACTGGTATGTTGAATATTGCATTTTCGATTTTTGATTTCGTTCAAATTATTCACACTTTTAAATGCAGCATCAGCAGGAAACAGACAAAGGCCAAATACCAAATCAAATACTTGTACCCTCCCAAGCCACATTCGTATTACATGACCGTGCTGAATTTATCAGGATATATGTAACGGAATAAAAGAGTAATATAATTTTAGAGTATCTGTGACTTAAATAGTCGGTTGCTAGGGTTTATAAAAGTAAATGATAAACCATTTAGAGTAGCGGAATTTTCACTGCGTCAAAGAAAAGAAAAAAAAACCATTATAACTAAAGCTTTTCCCTTTTTTGTTTTCAATTGAATTTCACAATTTAATTTATCTGTTAACTGAGTATAATAAACGTTTCCCAAAACTTCTACACTCACTTAAGCTATGTCATTTCAATTATTTTATCAACTTTATCACAACAAGTGCACATAGAGCAAGCTGCAATACCCGCACAAACACATACACGCACACATACACACACACACGCAAATACGGATTCAAACCATAAAAACTTGTAAGCTTAAAATAAAATTTCAGTTTTCGCAAATCCCAGGAAAAACCATAAAAAAGGCAAAACGAAATTCACTAAATAAGTAAACTTAATTTGTTGCTGTCCGAACAGCATTAAAAGTCAACTTGACGTCTTCATGTACCACTCTGGGCTCCTCCCCCCTATCCTCTCTATCGCCAGCTGAATGGTGCTCTTACAGTTATTTGGCAATTGCTGTTGTTGCTGCTGTTATAAATATTAAATCAACATTATACGCGGCTCATAAATTTCACCAAACGAAACGGCGAGCACAAATGTATCAAAAAAGCATTCCATATAAAAATCAACCACAAGTTCATTTTCACTGCTAACTGATTTATTTGGCAGCCGACATGACGTATACGTAACACGGATTCATTTTCAGCAACCTCTACGTTTGCTCTTAAACATTTTCGTTTAATTTAAGTTTTTACTTTTCTGTTTGACTCGTGGTCAGTTTTTACTCGGCTTTTCTTGGAACGCATATTTATGTAAGGCTTTATTCCCCCATATTGAAATAATATTCCACACATGGACATGACAGGGACACAGTAAAACAGGACGGACACATTTGTATGAAAATAATGAATGAATAATGAAATCAAAGCAAACTCGAGAATGCAGGAAGAGTATTAATTAAAACATTTTAAAGCTACTTTTTGAATTTTCCTTCTCTCTCCCTCAATTAGATCTTTTTGCTTTCATTCTATAGACATACAGAAAGAGCTGATTCACATGGGAAATTCTTTACCCTGTTTGTTTATTACGTTATTTGCACACATATTGCTTGCATTGCAACAAAAATAAGCATAATTAAGACGATAATAACGATGAATAAAACTATGCCTGACTAGCACAGGAAAGTTTTTTTGATGCCCTTTGAATCCTAATCGTAAGCATTTGTTTTGATAACAGACTCAAGACTTTCAACCAGTTAGCAGAAAAGTTAAAAGACTCACTTTATAATCGAATAACTTTGTATAGGTTCATTAAAGCAAGAAATAAAAATAATGTCCATGTGAAGAAACATAACTAGCTATCTTTATTTTATCGACTAACAACATAAAACAGTTTTCAACAATGTTTAAATTGTTTGTAAAGTACGCTGGAGTTAATTCCATTAGCTCAATCACATTTTCCTGGGTCATCATCAGAAAAAGGCTAAGGGGAAAACAAAAGCTGTATTGCAGTTATCATTGGCATGAAGCCACAAAGCTCCATTCATTCGGTTGGGAGGGACAAATGGGAGGCAGTCATTTATCATGTCAACACGCATGATTTACCGTCTGCATATGACGTATACGCACTGATGTCCTGCCTTTTAGGACAACCAGCATAGCAGCAGCAGCAACAGGAACACCAGCGCCAACATCCTTCCTTCCGTCTATGAAGGTCAAATTTATATTTTTAATGGAATATTTATTTATATTTTAACAGATATCGCAGAAAAATATATTTTTAAATGTGAATTAAGGATACAATTCGTTGAATTTAGATTAAATGTGGCTACGGTTGCCTTAATTTTTTGGCCATTTTCCTCCTCCTGGGGCACGAATGGAGGCGTCGAAGTGGATTAAAAATGGTGAGATTGAGGAGGTATGTGAAGATACCATGCTGTTAACACCTGCTGCGGCTATGCTTTGATTTAGATGGCGTTTAAACGCTGAATTGCTGCGCAATTACGAACATGCCCCAAATCCCCACAATCGTATAAAAGGAGTGGAATTTTTCGTTTTTGTTTTTTTTCCTTAATTTTTCTCTGTTTTCCGGGTTTTCTATTTGCAATTGCGACGTGAGCTCCATAAAAGGAGAATAGGGTGAAAGCAAGAGGCGTGACTGGGAATCGGAAAAAGGAAAAAGCGCGCTCTGAAATTGGAACTTCCCTTTCTGGAGAAGGGAAATAGAACGCGGTTGTCAAATCTACGCGGAGCATTAAATAAATAAAAATTATTTTTACTCACACTTCCTTCCACACCCACGCTTCTCTCATTCCCTTACTTCATGTTTAACTAACTGTGCAAATGATGGCAACTCCTATGGAATCTCAATTAGAAATTGAAGCTGCATTTCACTTCAACCACCTCCATAGTGAATCGTGTTCTCTGGCAACTCGTTGCTCTCCTAATAAAAATCTTTATGCAAATTTAATGCTCCTCTTTTGTTTTTGACATTGCTTATGCTCTGCCACTCGTCACTTTTCATTGGGACGATTAATTTTCTGATTAGATCTTAACTTAGTTCAACTACTTCAAATTTTGGGCTTTGTTATGATATAGAAATAGGTGATTTATGGGTGAAAATTTGTTTCACTTTAATGTATATATACATACATATATAAATTTAAAAGACAAAAAAATTATTTTCGAGCTGCTGTCTTTGCCTCATCCGCAACTCATGTCAATCTTGGGCGCAAATGAGAAAATGTTGCCCCTGGCAAAGTTTTTCATTCCGTAGACAAACGAAATGGAAACAAAATACTAAAAGTACATTTAAGCCGGTCGACAGGCGGCAACAATGTTTTCATTTTCCCCCACTCCCTTTCCACAATCAATCTACCTTTATCTAAGAAAAGTTCCTTTACCTTGGGCGGCTCGCTAAGTCAAGGCCTTGACTACAGCTGATTAAGCTCATTTATCAAAAAGTCTTTCACCAAGTTCTTACAATTATATTAAGTTTTTCTTCGGCTTTGGCAATTATATAACAGGAGCAACATCCAGAGGGGTCAGGGGACAACACATCTCTCAGGACTTTTGGCCGGCAGTTTTATTGCCTCATGGCGCCAGTCAATATTGATATTGATGTTAAGAATTCGAAATTTTCTTTGGCGTGGAAGTGAAGAGAGCGGATCAGGCGCTGCGAACTGCCGTCGGGGAGACGGTCAATGAAATGGAATTTCTGGCATTTCCAAACTTTTGAGCGCCCATCAATTTAGAAAGACAAACACATAATCGTTAAAGTTTTAATTGCATTGTGGAAATGTGGAAACGTTTCTTGGTTTCTATTTAAATCGAAATTTAGACAAGTCAAGCACTTGAAATATACACTGTCAAAGTTGTTGCATAATAATATTATAAGTGCAAAGAAATTTCTGCCCATTGTTTCGAGCAAATCATCACCTGGTCAAAGGTCAAGTTAAAGCACGTGTTTCTGATTAGCTCAGCAAAAGGAATAAAAAGGCATAAGAAGAAAAGTGACAGTCAGTTTGTGTCTGGGTGGCATGAAATATTACACAAATCAAGCAAAACAAACAAATAAACCAACCGACCAACAAACGGCATGAAACGTACCCAGTGACCCCACCTGACCAATGTCCAAACATTTGTACACTCACTTTAACACGGTCACTCTGGTTTCTGGTCTCTGCCACTCGCCACTGAGCCCCGAGCACCTTTTTCCAGTCAATTTATTTTTGAAGAGCGGTTTTCTGGGTTCATTATTTATTTATAAGTGTTTATCAAGTCAAGGTAACATGACACACTTTAAATCGAATAAATTTTTAAACGAATCTTAGGTGCAACTTTAAGATAAAAAAACCTAAAAGGTTATCACAAGAAAAAGGTAATAACTTACGGTGTAATTTATTCAACTTAGTAAGTTTTTAGTCTAATTAGACATTCTCTGGTTATAAGCAAAATAATTTCCATTGAAAGTGATGCAAACAGTAAAAATTATTTGTAGCTTTTCTTGACTCATATTAAAATTTGGCTTTTTGTCCGAAATCTGGCCCTAAACTATTAATAGAACTCTTTAATTAGGTTTACTCATATAAATCTGCATAAATTAAGATTGACCTTTTGCGCTGCTTGAAATAGTTCAGCATTTAATCCCATCTACTAATCAGCAACAAGTTATTCTTTAGCTTTTTCGCAATCATAAAAGGCTTTACTATTTTAAGCAGAGATTGCTCTAATGGAAGTTATGTTCGCAGTCGCTTGTTTGGTCTCCCAGTTGATCAACTTAACTTAACGACTTTGGTATCATCTAGCTAGAAATTAGTTTTCGCCTGGGGTCCTAGTTTAACCGCAAAACTTGTGCAACAGCCGGCAATGGCCAGGGTAGAGCAGAACAGGACATACGGACACAAGAGACCCAAACCCAATCTTGAAAACGAAGGAAATGAAAGGCGTTAAACCTTAATTTGACATCAAGCCACGAATGAAATAAACTTGTTGTACGAAAGCAGATTTAATTAAATGCTGACAGACCAGCCATATCTATATATAGAGAACCATATATGGGAATGACGACAACGACAACGAGAACGATCCCTTTCGTTTGAACTTGGCACTTGAAATGACCTAGTCGTTGACATTTGCAGATGCTGGCCTGATATTTAGTTTTATGCCTGTTGATGTGCCCCATCATGCTGAGGCTTAATGAATGGCCCGAGACGACGACACAAGCAGCAAGTCTTCGGCTGGTCACTTATCAGCGCGTTGTCCTTGCCGAAATGAAAAGTCATTTGAAGGACAAAAAACATTAACAGCTAAACAGAAATGAAATCAAATTCTTGCTCGTTACTAGTCATTGTTGTCGTCCAGCTAAAAAAAAATTATATCAGTTACCTGCACAGCGGCAACTCATCTTCGCCTCCATCTATTCAAGCTCCTGCTCCATTTACATCCATGGCGACCACCACCCATTTGCACCTCCAGCGTTCACTCCCATCCCATTTCTGTCTGTCTCTGTGGGCAGTCCATTGTATGGCGTTTCATTGCCTAACGGGTGGTAACATATTAATTTTGTTTATTTTACTTCAAATGCTTTAGGGCCGAAAAACAGTTAAGAGTGTTGGTAATTGTCTCAATTTATGATCATAATCGGGCGTGCTATATGACTTTATTTGTTTAGGGACTGTTTTTTTCCTTTTTAATTTTGTTTTCGCTTTTTTACGCTGGTGTTTAATGGTTGCAAGGCAGACACAGATATGAGTTCCCTATATGTATTTTATTTGCTTTATTGAAATTTAAAGATATACAAAACAAACGAGAGTTGTTGGACCAAAAAAGCACTGTCAAATTTTTAAATGCTCTTTCAAAGCTCATCATCATGGTCATTTTTAAACTGGCTATACTTCAAACATACATTAGGAAGACTTTTTAAAAAAGATTTAGTGAAGTGAATAAGAATATACTTTTAAATATTTAAAATGGCATGCAGAGTGAATAAATGATCCAACTCTCAATCCAAGTGTATTGCGTACTGTATGTGCCATCATTTGAATGAATCCCAAGTCTCAAGAAGAGATTTTTTATACACACACATGTGAGTTCCCATGTATGTATAGCTAAATGCAAGACAAATATGACATGTTGTTAGAGTCCAATGACAGTAGACAACCAACGGTGGGGAATAAATATCGATGCGTTTATTTGTCAAGAGAAAAAGCACACACAAGTGTCCATAGGCTCAGACCCATGAAATTTCGAAGGACGTAAGCGGATTAATTGCTATACTTGCTCGTATTTGGGATGACGATGAGAAGGATGATGATGACAGTTGGTTTTTGCATTTAATGACAGCGAAATCCCAATAAGAACATGCATTATAGATATTTATATATAGAAATGGTATTAAAATGCGCATTACTTTTGCTTTGTGTGTCACATGACGTATACGCAATGTGTGTAAGTGTGGGAGTGATGTGTGTTAGAGGATGTGTTTGCGTGTGTATATGTATGTATGCAGTCGGCTGTTTAATGATGCGCTGAGTTAATCGTGGCACACTTGACGTGGAGTGGGCCACGGAGCATAGTACATCACAATGCCAGCAGCTGTCAGAGTCGTTTTGAAGTTTTATATTTCATCAAAATGCGCTCTGCCACATGTCGCATCTCGGAGCTGCCATCAGTAGGTTGGCGTTTTGTTTTCTTTTTCTTTTTTTGTAGGTAGATGGTCTTTTTTTCTATCTACTGTCTATATACCCTCACACTCCTTCTATGTTTGGGTAAAGCCTTGAGATTATCAAGTTGTCAGTCCCAGAGACCAACAAGCATGCATTCTCATTGTCTGTCTGTGAGTTAATCAAAAGATTAACCGAAACGTGGGATGTTGTAAACAACTTTGCCCAAAACAAAGACCGTTGTTTTGTGTTGGTGGAAAACAAAGTGGGAGAAAAAAAAATTTAATTAAATTATCTATAAAATCTACTGGCAATAGAAAAAATCCAGCTAGACCTAGAACATTTGGAGTCAACGAATTATGCTTTATACAAAGAGAATCTATTGATAGTATCAACTAGAAATACAACCATTGTTTCGCTTCTTTTTGAATATACATATTTAGAATTTTTGTTTAGACTAACAAAGCTAAATCGAATGACCCATTGTCTAATATCCCGTGTTAATTAAAATAATAAGGAAAAACTCTTGTTTGTATGCACTTCCAAGTGTTTGTACAAAAGGAAATTATTACGCTTCACCAAATAAGTACATATAAATTAAGGGATCGGAAACGAGTTCCTCTGTTTATTACAAGCGTTTAGCCAATTTTGTACTACCCTCTGCAAGGGTAAAAAGAAGAAAAAAAAACATTTCCAAAATAAATCATCAAAAAACTCAACAAAACAAAATGAGAAAAACCAAAAGGAAAAGGAAAAACACAGAAATTTTTTATCTCCTTTCTTTGCAGCTCTCCGAACCTTCGTCCCTTTTCCTTCTTTATTCTGCTTCGCTGTTGTTTTGCTCGCATTTTGCGCTTGTTAAACATTTTACTCGCTTGGCTGCAACTGTCGGCAACAATGCAGTGTCCTTTGTAGTCATCTTCTCTGCCCCTCTCCTTTTTATACCATTCCATTTGAAGTGTCCAATGTCCTATCCCAACTCCCGCCTACCAAATCCCCCTCGATTTTGATAAGGGGACAGTGCATAAATTTTGGACACACAATTTAGTCTATTGCAAAGTTTTGTTAACTCTGTTATTGTTATTGCTGGGCGATTGTTCATGTTCTGATGCTTCTTCATGTCCGTCTCGTTCTCTCTCCCTCTCTCTCTCTCTCTTTCTAATTGTGCCTGTGTTAGTGTGTATGTCCACCATATTATGATTAATTATTTCCTCAACGGAACCTTAAAGCTATCTTTTGACCTGCATAAATTTGCACATATTTTACCATCAACTTGACCCCAAAAACTGTATTAAAAAAAAAAAAAAGAAAAGAAAACGCAAAATCAAATGCAAACAGACAACTTTGCTGCATATGCAGCTTTTCCTCATGAGTATTGCACGCAATCTGGAAAAAATAGGATAGCAATGTCCGTTTATGACATGCAAAAATGTTCACATGAGAAAATGAAGTAAGTAAGTCGTCTCGCCGACTTGGGTATACCATACACCAGTAAAACAAATATTTCAAATTTGTAATAACTAATGCATTTGCCTATTTTTCACAATTCTGTTCACATGCTTGTTACAAGCATATCTCAGTATCTCGCGCACTTATGCATATAAGCACCCTAGCGCCCCCACCCGCCAACGGCCATCAAAGGCCTTATGCAAAAACGTTTATATGCATAACTCAGCTATTTTTTGTCCGATTTTCATCAAATTTGGTATTTTGCTCGGTATTAGTATCAAATTTAAGTGTGCCAAATTTGATTGCACAAGGTAAAAAATTACGGGAGATACTCGAGTTTTTCAAATTTCGGGGGCGGAAAGGGGCGTGGCAAAAACTTTATACATACAAAATGTGCGCATTTACTATGCAAATATACATACCAAATTTGGTGTCTCTAGCTGCAATAGTTTTTGAGATAAACGTTTTTTTTGAATTGCGTGGGCGGAAAGGGGCGTGGCAAAAATTTGAAACAAACTTGATCACTCTACATACTACACGAGCCTACATTCCAAATTTGGTGGCTCTAGCTTTTATAGTCTCCGAGATCTAGGTGTTCATACGGACAGACGGACGGACGGACAGACGGACAGACGGACGGACAGACGGACATGGCTAGATCGACTCGGCTGTTGATACTGATCAAGAATATATATACTTTATGGGGTCGGAGAAGCTTCCTTCTGCCTGTTACATACATTTTGGCGACTTTAATATACCATTTCACCCTATGGGTGTATGGTATAAAAATGAAAAATGCCAGAAGGTAAAACTGGTTGGTTAGCTGCCAGTTGTTGTTTACTTTGCCTGGAAAAACTTAGCTTTTCAGGAAAGCCAAAATATCAGCAGCAGAATGGGGGTAAGGAAACCAAAGCGATGTGCTTAAATTTCAATTGCAAAAGTAGAAAAGAGTTAGTTTTTACTGACTTTAAGCCGTTTAATGTGTAACACAGTGTAACGTACAGTTGTACAAAAGAATTTTCACCCGAAACTTGTCGAATAGTTTGTGTTGTAGCTCTCATGAGAAATATGGCAAAGAGACGCAAGGTAAGACAATTGACATGTTACACATTCTTACGTGTAGTTTTTTTTGTGTCTTTTGGGATTCGCGACAAGTTTTTGTCCTCGGCCATTTCCTTGTTGCACTACACCATATACAAAGGATGAGTTTTTTCTTCCTTTGCTTCTTTTGCGTTGACAGGAGCGTCGGGCAAATAAGACTTTGAATGATTGAGTGCAACATTTGTTGCTACAAATTGCTTGAGATTTCACCCAAATCCATCACACACACATACCCAAACACACATACATTTAACAAGAAAAAGTTGAACAAATAAACATTTTTGTGAATTAATTTGATGTCTCGACTGTCTGCCATGCTCCATTGCAAAAGATACAAATGTCTGACTCTTGCCACAAATATAATGCATATACACTCGTAATGGAGCACACTAAATGCCCTTGTCTGCCCCCGTCTGACTGACTGACTGTCTGTCTGTCTGACTGCCTTTCAGACTGTCTTCTGGTTATCGAGGTCGAGCACAAAAAAATGAGAAAATTCCAAAGATGACACACACACACACAAGCCCACATGTTTGGGGAAAATGTCTCAAAATAAAGGATACGATGCAGCCAAAAGATTAATTGAAATTCGCACAAAAGTCAACACAGACGCAGCCCACAAAAGCAATAGATGATTACAATGATGATGACGATGGCAATGACGATGATGAGCAAAATGATGACTTTGAGCATGACTGGACTGGATACAAAAAAATTACTTTTAGGCGTTGATGTGGAACAGTATTCCACCTCTACTTTGGCAAAGCATAAAAACAACCGGCCATGCAATTTTTCATCAGTTGTCAAGGTGAAATTTAATCAAATTGCTTGCGAGCCACAGAAAAATAACAACCAAATCAATCTATTTGCAGAAAAAGGATCTAATAATGGCCTATCGTGGTAGATAAGACAAAGTTATATTTAAGACCATACACTTCAATGTGACTAAGGCTTATCACAACAATTGTCACAATTTTTTATAATAAACCCTAACTTATGTAGGCTAGTATAGTCAATCCATTTTCCCTCTCTTATTATACAAATGCTCTTAAATCAGATTAATTCACAGCTGTCAGTCATAAATTGGACGACGAATGGTGTAGATTAATCAACTGAGTAGCGCAATGCACATAAATTTAATTCAGTTCACGCTTTTAGTCTTATCTCCATTGCCTCTAGCGGGTGAGAATTGTTAAATAAATATTTTTGAAATGAAATAAATGTTAACCAAAATTTTGATTTAGTTTCACGTACCTCATGTGAAGAGGATTATTTCCATTGTTTTGAAAGTGGAGATAGAGTAGATGATTGTGATAATGAAGAAATATGGATAAAGCCAAGCAAACTCTGCAATGGTAAGCTTGACTGTCCCAATGGTGAAGATGAGACAATATACCTATGCAAGAGAGATCCCAATTGTGAGGATCGGGATTACTTTGCTTGTGCAACTGGTGGAAAGATCATAAAGGACTTATCTTGCAATAATATTCCCAATGAGTGCTTTGACAATTCCGACGAAATGAACTGCAAATATAATCGATTGGACTTCAAAAAATGGCAAGGAAACTGCAGGTTTTTTAAAAAGCTTTTTCATTTTTTAGTAAAGTGCTAATGATTTGAATACTTTCTGTACCTATTTATTTAGAGATTCACAAATTGAGTGCTTACCGGGGGAGTGCAAAAGTTTGGAGTTGACCTGTAATGGCAACCACGATTGCCGCAATGGACTAGATGAGAGTCTAGAGATTTGTATTAGCTATTGTACTGAAAACGAGTTTCAATGCGGCAATGGCAAATGCATTTCGAAGAACTTATTGTGTAATTCAAATTACGATTGTCCTGATGGAGCGGATGAATTACCCGTGGTTTGTATAAAGAATTGCGAGCTGCAGGATCCAAATGAATATAGAGCTCAAAAATCCTGTAAAGAGCCAAAATCTCCAAAATTTGCCTATAATGCAACCTTTGATTATAAAACGGATAAGGAAGGAAAATTTGTCCTTCCCAACACTCCAGTAAAGTTCGAATGCCGCTCATATGAGGATCTACTTGGTTCTGAATGGAATGTCTGCAAACCAAATGGCGAATGGGCGCATCCATTGGCTCAATGCAGGGATCCACTTAAAAATGGTTGTTTTTTGCAACCTATTCAAGAAGGTCGACCCTACCTTTATGGATGCCACAATGACACAGTGTCATCCTGTGACAAAACCACCGAACTAACACCACCGATCAATAATGTGAATGTACTTTTGATATGCAAAGAAGGGTTTTATATTGATCCTCTATTCTATGCAACACATCCTGCCCGTTGCGAAGACAGAAAATGGATCGATGATGAACCAAGGTGTTTTAAAAATTCATCGAAATTTATCTATGATGAGAGTGGGAAACAATAAATCACTTCAGCGCAATTTAAATATCATAAGTATAGCATTCTCATTACATTTACATACACATTAATTACTGTAACACACTTATGTATATACTCAAGCTTTATTCCATTCAGTAGGCACATACCAACCGTTAGGGCTAAACTAAACACCGAGAACACCAAGTCAAGGCAAAAGCATGATGTTTGGCGTGTTGGGTGTTGGTTTACAATAATTAATAGACTTGGCCTTAAAAGGCTTTTGCCTACAAAAAAAAGAGTTGAGTATTTATGTTCTTTGCTCACTCAAGAATGGAAAATCGTTTTCTTTTTCGACAGACACAGAAATAATTTTCAAAAGAGTTACATATAAACAATTTGAAAGCGAATGGAATTTGTGAAATTAGCATAACTTGAACCTAAAAGCAGAATTTGTAATTTCCAAATAAAAATAGAGACACAAAAGAGAAAAGGAACAACAAAAGACAGTCGAAAAGAGGAGTGAGCAAAAGGCATCAAAAACCCGAAACTGAAACTTATTTATGCCAAACGGAAACGGACAACGTTAAAGGAAAAAAGGACCAACATGTTGAGGGCGTATTTGTTTTAGCCGCGAGGCTCATCCACATAGTTGTATGTCTAATCGGCTAGAAATGCCTTGATAGCATAAGACCCTGGCAAAACTTGTCGCTAAAAGTATTTAGAATCCGTAAGCAAATAAACTCTTGGACACGGAAACACACAAAGAGAAACCCTCAAGAATTGGGGTAAATCTGCACGCATCGGCAAATGTTTTGTTTGGACGTAACGGATAACCTGTCGAAAGGCAAAACGGAAAAACTAAGAGCAAACAAATGACGTGAAAACCTAAAGCAAATGATAAAATTGAAATTTCCATAGATATGATAAGATTTTTTATTGCTATGAAAGTCATATATACGATTGTCAACGCACGATTGACGCACTTAGTAAGAGAACACAGCCAAACTCACAGGTTTACAGTCATTCATTGGGTAAAGAAAGAATTAGAGACTTATGAGATGAGATTCTTGTTCGAAACTTTTCTCACTCGCAACTTAATCTGTTTAGGCCGTTAGTTAAACTTTTATCCATCCATCAATAAATCTTTCCAATGAGATTATGACTTGGGTGGCCATATATATTGCTCAAGCAAAGCAACATACTGAATCAGGTATAAAAATAAGGCAGCTCCGATAGTAGATCGAATTATACAGTCATCCGTTATTAAGGGATCTGGGTATCGCTCATAATTTATCGCCATTAAGTAGAGGACAATCAGTGTCAGGAATGTAATAAACATAATATACAAATAGATCCAATATTTATCCTCTTTGGTGGCATAGACAATACACATCAGCGTGGTGAAGCCAATTATGAAGAGTACAGTCGCAGTTACCACAAAAATTTTACCCGGTAGCAGTTTCAGAGGCAAAAAGATGGCCAGTAGCCCCATAATAATGTGTACTAGCAGAACTATGAGATAAACACCTAGAACCCAATTGAGAGACACCGCTTGCCAGTTACGGGACATCACCGAAAGCGTAATGGCCTCGATAATGATGACGGATAGAGTCCAGTTGACAGGAAATAGATGGATGGCGCTGCTACACAAAAGGACTAGAAAGCAAACAAGCGACACCAATATCCACACAAAGCCTGGCACAGGTACAGCCTTTGAGAAATCGAAATCCAACACCTTGACTATGCTCAGTTGGAGAAGAGCAACAACTATATAGATGACAGTGGTTATATAGACTTGCCTCAGACGTTTTGCTTTCGCGGTGTCTGGACTAGGTGACTCTGCAGCATCAGCTGCTGCTCGCGGTTGTGGGTCTGGTTTGGATGCATAAGGCATAGGTAACACCTCTCTGCCTAACATTACTTTCAATTTTGAATATATTCTTAGATATAAAAATACATGAGTTTTTTTTTTTTTGTTTTTGATTGACTATTCAAAGGTTTGTTCTTATGCATTGTGAATAAAAGACCACCAAGTGTTAATCAATGACACGTGTTGTGACAACAGTCATTAAGATTTTCCCACTTTGCCACTCGAATAATGTTTACCTAAGGGCCCCCACCACCATCATCTGTTTCTGTCTTTCTGCCCGTGTCTTTGGACTTTGTTCTCTTTTGGCTTTTACTTTTTGGTGGTAAAGCTTTGGCCAACTTCGGGCCTACATTGTTGGCTAATGCCAGAGAAAGAGAGACTTTTCCTGACTTTTAATTAGCTTTAGCATTGAAAACCAAACACGTGCAGGCGCTAACAGGAAACATTGATAAACCTCGCAAAACTCTAGTAAAAAGAAGAAAATTAAATAAACATGAGTCAGCTAAAGACGGCTTTTGAAAGGAGACGTAAAAGTGGAGTTGTTGAATGCTTTAAGTAGGTTTTTATAATATCCAGATTTAAAAAGTTTCCAAAGAAAATGCTGTACCCTTTCTCGTTTAATGCTTTGCTGTTTTGTTAGTATTACCTATTAGATCACAATTACATTTCTTAATAAAACTGTCAATAAAAAAATGCTCATTTATATCTCTCCATCTTTTGGAATTATTACGATGAGGTCAATGTTAAAGTAGCTTCGCCTGATCTCTTTAAACACACGTTCACCTTGAATTGGGCTTACTTGTTTTGGGTTGTGTTTATTTCAACCCACTCTAAGCTGCAATTATTGATTACGACATTTGTGTTGAAGACCTTTGCTGTCGCAACAAAGCAATATATACATATGTATGTACGTTGTGTATATGCTTCCTTTATTTTTGGTAATATTTTTTCAGATTATTGTCATAATAAGCTTTGCATTCTTTTAAAGCCCTATAAATGCCCATCAATCACAAAGCAAGGACTTGCTGGCATTACATAAAGCAGGCAAAAAATAATAAGAAGTTTTAAGGGATTTAACAAACAGCAACAACGACAACAGTAACAACAAAAGCCTTCAAACATATTGCCAATTTTCACAAGTTAAGCTCGAGTGAATTTGTATTTATTGATAGCCAAAGACCAAAATCATGAGCATTAAGCTAATGTCTAAAGAAATATTTACAATTTATATTGCTGACACAGACCAGACATTATTTTGCCTTTTGTTTTGTTCACTAAAATCTGTCTGTAAATATTTAATTACACTTGTCATATTAATTAATAATTAATTACAACTTGGCCAACAATTTTTGCCTCGACTAGCCATGGTAAAATTCAAAATGATATTAAGCCGATTTACAAAATACGAAAATCAATGATAATAATGACAAATGGCAGACTCTTGTATTTCATTTGAAATTTCACTCGAATCAAGTTAACACAAGAAGAGACTGACAGTGATAATTTGGTTCTAATAATTGCCTTCTAAGAATAAAATTTAAATTTACAGTGAAAACTGAAAAACCTATTTCCGTCTAATCAATAATTGGGTAAAGGTTAAATGTCATGAATTACCATCGATGAGCTAACTAGGCTAATTATAAGAATAAATTATTCATAGAGCCCACGACCTCATTGCTACGTAAAAATAGTGAACAAAACTGAAGGGCGTACATAAACTAGATTAGGTTTATGTAATTATAGAGTGAGCTTCATTTAACCTTGCTAATTTTAGTAGATTGTTGTGCCGTTTCATGCTGATAATGGGTTCGAATCAGAAATAGAGAAAACAAACCAGTTCCCTTTTGATAGTTTCTGAGTACATGTTTTTCCATGTGAGCAAACCGAAATCCTACATAGATGTGAGTTTGAGTTTAAATTTATAAATTGTAATTTTGTGTAATTTCTCCATTTAAGTTAGTGCTTTGAAAATGTCACGTATCCAACCATCGCAGCCGAAATGTCTTCGTACTCAGCCCAAATATGTTACATGCAATTGAACAAATAAATCAGCTAGCTAATACATTTTTTTTCTTTTTTTGCGATTTTTTGTCGGGTTTCGTCGGTTTTCATTGCCTTGTTCTGAAAGAAACGCAATAAATGTGAGCAGCCATTAAGACAGGAGGAGACCAAGTAACAGGAGTGTGGGCGAATGCCTCACGTTCTGCTCCTGGCTTTCTATTGAAAACCAGTCATACGCTACGTATACGTGATGTTTCTTCTTCACAGCTCGCCTTTTTTTTTTTGCTTGCTATTGGTAATCTTTAAATTGCTCTTGTCGTTGGCATATATTAAAGGCAATTTTTAGCACCTGTTTCCATCGTACCCCCCCCTGCCCATCACCTTACATTGCTTTCTGTATCAGTTATTAATTGCAATTTATTTTTCGCCGAACAAGATTCGCACGCAATTGAATTATTCATACATGAAAGCATAAGCTTATTTCATACATAATTTTATAAAGGCCAAACAAATTGTTTTAATTAAATGTATCAAAATAAATGGGTGAATCGTCAAAAAATTACTCACCCTATAAAATCGAATTATCTCAAGTAAATTTTAGCTTAAATTGCAGTAGCCCATACAAACTCTGTCAAATCTTTAAGTAACTTTCCTTTCGAAAACATTTTAAAGGATTTGAGACACTCTAATTAAGGCAAATATAAACCATTTTCTTATATACATTTCACTTGACGGAAAGAACTTACTTAGAAGCATTACGGGTTACCTTCTTTTTTCAGTTTAAGCCTTTTTTCTTAATTACATAATGTCCCCAGGAAACAGCATCAAGTGGAAACTCTATTTTTCCTTTTTTTGGGGTTTTTTTTTTGCTGCTTTCAGCACCTTTTAGTTTTCCTTTCTACATTTTTTATACGTCATTTTTACATGCCTTAATTATGCTTAACAATTTGTTGAGCCACAGCCTCTGGGAATGCCACAACGTGGCCTTAGACCAAAGAAAGAAATGCAAAGGATTGTTCTCCACCAAGAAATATCAGGTTAACCAGCAATCGAAAGGGAAAAAAACAATAGAAGGAAAAAAGGATCTGATAATAAAACGAGAGGAAAAAACGAGAGTAGAGAAAGTCTAAAACAATCAGAATCCAGACAACAGATAAAAATGCTGTCTCTGCAAGTTATAAATAATAAAAAATATAGAAAAAATAGAAAAGTTGTTGTGAGAAATATAAATCTTTTCTCTCTCTCTCACTCGCGCCCTCCTTGCAGAATTTTTTCTGTGTGCAAACATTTGCAGCATAATGTGCTCACCAGAGCCTTAAAAAGTGAACACAGATGAACGAAATATCTCCAGGCCATGTCGCAGATTTTATACTCTGAAAAACTGTCTCCTGTTCTGAGGAGAACATTTTCTTATTTTTATTTTCTTTAACAAATTACCTGATATTTTCTGATTTCCGCGAAAGCACTCAACATAGAAACTAAAAAGTGGGACGAAGGTGAAGCATTCGAAATATGTTTAAGCCAAGGCTAGATAAACTTGTGGCCAAAGTCCATGTCTCTTTGCTGGCGAGGGTATGCAGAATAAATATATTCTACAACTGTTGACAACATGTCAAAGCAAACAATAGAAATCCGGAACATAGTTGACTTTTTCTATTATTATTATTTTTTTGTTGGCTTTCCTTTTCAGTTTTCTACCTTCCATCTCCAGTGTTCCGGGTCTGCATTTAATTAAAATATTTATATTCTTCTCACAAGTGAAGATTGTTTTTCCTTCTTTTTGCTTTTCTTTAGTCCCCTCAATTTCTTTCCATTTATTACCGCAGATTAAGGGCTTGGGGGGGGAAATATTAAAGTGCTTTTACCGATTTGCCATCAAAAAACGCAACACCACAACAAGGACGTAAACAAGTGAACAACAGAGATTTCTCTTGAAGCCTTTCTCTAATAGCATAGAAGCATAGTTCTCGGAACACTTTATTACTTATAAGCTAGTTTGCTTTCATTTGGAAAATATATATTGAATCTCAAACACAATGCAAGTGGGAATAACAAATGCATAATAGCTTGAAGGAGGCTTTATTTGTGCTTCTGGGAAGGAACTAGGGGTTCCTTTCAAGAAATTCCTAAAAATAAATGCTTAAGACAGCTGCTAAAGGCATAAGATTGTTTGGAATAAAAGCAATTAAAACCACGAAGAACAACAGCCAAAACCGCTCGTACAAATAAAAACCCACTCAATTTGTCAATGCAGGGGCGGACTCAGATGTGTATGGTCCCCAAATGTTACTAAAGATGAAAGAGGATTCCCGAGCAGCGACCATCTTTCTCATGGTTCAAACAAAGGGAGCTTGAGCTTGGCTAAAGTGATACCGGAAATCGAATCCGTCGCCTTTCCGCACGAAACCTACTTTCTCATATCTCTTTTTCAACTTACGGGCCTGTGGTCTTAGCAGAAAGCCTATACCATGCAAGTGGATGGGCGGTTTTTACATGTCGGATGACCCCACCACTCACACACATCTGTCATATAAATAAATTAAAATGCATAAGTAGCTTGAACTTAAAGGCCAGCGGCGATTTCTTTGCCTGTTTATCAAGTGGCGGCTGCGTTATAAGTGTAGACTTTTTTATCATTCATTCAGTTGTGGTTGTTGTTGGCATTGGCGGTTGTTTCTTGTTCGGTTCCCACATAAATTTGCCGCAAGGTGCTCATAAATTTGTGCCACAAAGAAATGTTGAGGCGACGAAGGCATAAAGTCATATATTAAGCAGCAGATAACAAACTCAAGTGAATTCATTGTGGATGCCACAGGATAATGTCAGCATCCTTAGGCATCAGATGTATGAAAGAGATGTATCGAGATAAGTCGCATCACATTTTAGATAGACTCTTCATTTAACCAATATATCCTCTGGCTGAGAGCAAATCCGCCAAGTTGCTAAGTTTATTTAAATGGCGACTAGACTCGGGCAAAACTGACATTAAAGTAACTTCAATTTTAACCACAATTGCAATTTAACTTGAAATTTAGCCAATGGCTTGTTATTTTACATGAATGTTGCTACATATGGAAAAGCTTTCCTCTGCCATAAATTATGTTGACCATAACCAAGGAAAGCTCTCAAGTTTTTCTTCGTGTGTTCTTCATCGCTCCGGCACTCAGTTTACCGAAGTTGGCAACAGACAAAAGTCCTATACGAATTTAAATTGAATTCAGATTAAGTGTAAATAATTGTTTATAATAAAGACTATTTGCTGGGGGAATATTTCTTTTGCTTTTTTTAGAGAGTTCCGGAAAAGTTTTGCAAACTACTTTTCTCAGTTAGTTTCTATCGTTAGTTTCGTTTCTATTGTCAAGTTAAGAACTATCAGCCAACATGTTTGAATAATCGTCCAGACAAGTAGAGCGGAACTCGTCATATGCATAGTAGGCTTTTTAGCCTTGATAGACATTTCATTTTTTTGTCGACAAAAAAATAATGAGACATAATTACATAGAGTTGAATTCAAAAGTCAAATGTATCGTTGGTAAACTGGAAAATCATTCAAATACATAAAAAAACATTGGGGCTCTGCATTCTTTGGGGGGTCATCATGAAGCGTATTCATGCTGATAACTATGCACCCAAATACTACTGTGGCAAATGGTCATGGGACAAGAAAAAAGATTGCCTACACTTTGAGCCTCACAATGATCTTGAGAATTTGCGAGAGCGTTATGTTATGACAAATGGCTACAAGTTCCTACGTACCATCAATCAAGAGGAGGAACTGATATTTCGCCACGAATATGTTCGATCTGAGAGTACTTTCGATGCCGATACTGTAGTGATCAATGATGTAATCGACCTGACGCTCTTTCTCATGCCCAGCGAATTTCTGACCTTTCGATTTGTGGAATTTATGCACAAGCCAGCCGTTCATAGACTCATCCATGCATTAATCATTTATTTCGAGTACTTTCTACGTATGGTGGAATTTGTTTTGATTAGACGGGATGAACTCTCTGGGAAACTGGCCCAGGTGCAGAGCGAACAGACGAATGAACAGAAGCGCATATTTTCGATTTATCTGAGTCAGTATCGAATGTTAGTGGCCCGCAACTATAGCGTCATTATTAAGGGCGAGGGCGATATGCAGAAATACTATCATATGACAGAGATTGTCAATATATCGGCAACCATTAAGGATAAACACTTTCATGAACAGTTTTTGGCGGTCTGCACTCAGATCATTTGGATCTGCATGCATCGCAGGGCGTATAATGTCATCGAGATGGAAATGAATCGTTTGTTTCGTTCCGAGCACTTTATAATGAAACGTCAGGAATATTTATCCTTTACGGCAGCAGAGCGTAGTCTCCTCTATGGGCGTTACAACAAGATTGTCAATTATCGTACTCAGATCTCTCCACTGGTTCAAGAACTGGAACACGTTGCCGACGAAGATCTGCCCATTTTGTGGATTGGCGAACGCAAATATCGTGGTACTGACACCCGGATTGCCGAAATCGAACTGGAATACATTGTGCCGGGACCGCAGTTGCGTATGATTGATGTAGCTCACGGTATACTTGGCCATCCAAAGCGCTTATACAACACTCTCCTCGATCTCGATTGGCCTTTGGTGCGCTACTCGAACTTTTCCCACCAAGATGATCCCTATCATATAATCAGACAACCCTATTTGAAAATACCTAAAATCGATGCAATCAAAATGCGTAAGGCTTCCCAGAATTTCGAACATTTCTACAAGGTCTATCGCATCTACGAGCCCTGCAGTCGGCAAAAGATCTTTAAGTGGTTGCGTCGTGACAAGATCATACAATTGTATCGCTCAGGTGGTCTTCTTACAAACATTATCTCGCGGTGTGAGAAGGAACTTTCCGATACAACATATGGCCCGAAAGTGGAGCAGATAATTGCCAATTACTTTAAGGTCAAGTCCAGATTGAGAAAACGGGCCAGTCATGCTGCGGATGATACATTAAGTGTGGCCACTTCTCAATTTGGTAGTATTATTACAAACCGTGGAACACTGCCTCGCAAAAAATCGAACCCTCTTTATCAAGATCATTTCTTTGAGGACTAAGCACAAGGAATCAAATTACGTTTTTCTGTTCGTTTACTTTGTTTTAAACAGTCGAAAATATAGCATTTCGGTTAATAACATATTGTATATATAATATATAATTAAAGTGTATGCTTACCGTATTGAATCCAAGGGGATTAAATCACGCGTCCACAAATTTCCATTGCGTACTGTGCGCTGAGCAAACAGTGACTCCGGCGATAAGATTATCGAAATCTTCGTGTTCTCTAATCAGATAATAGTTTTGTAACATTTTGGTAGCAATTGTGATGTCTGTTGCGCCGTACAAACATTTCACCCAAATCGGTGATCCCGTCTTAAGACGCCGCGCCGAAGAAGTTCCCGATGACAAGGTAAACAGTCCGGAAATAAAGGAAACTATTGATTGCATGGTCCACGTTCTACGGCATTACGACTGTGTGGGTGTTGCGGCTCCTCAAATAGGTGTGCCTCTCCGCATTATTGTAATGGAATTCCGTGAGGGTAAAAAAAATCAATTTCCTCCAGAGATCTATGCAGAACGAAAGATGTCAACCCTCCCCCTAGCCGTGAGTTACATTTTACACGTTAAAGAAAAGAAATACAATATTTCTAATCTCCATCTTCTTCATCGCAGGTTTTTATCAATCCCGAGCTGGAAATATTAAATGATAAGCAACATAAGCATCCCGAGGGATGCATGAGTGTTCGGGGATATTCGGCACAGGTGGAACGTCATGATCGTGTGCGTGTTAAGGGCATTGGAATGATGGGTACGCCTTCGGAATTGGAACTGGAAGGATGGAGCGCCCGAATCGCACAACATGAGATGGATCATTTAAACGGCATTATTTATGTAGATCGTATGGTTGTTTCTAGTTTTGCATGTATCTGTTGGCCACAAATTAACGAAACGAAAGGAGAAACAGCCATTTGGTTTAATAAGTAATTTTCCGCTATTACACACTAAAAATTGAACTTACGAATTCCTGTTATTACTGACGATCCGTTACACTGATTAACGGATTTTTATTTGGATTGAACTAAACTTGCCGCCAATGCATTCAATTAAATAGTTTATATTTTTTTACTTTAAAATAATTTGCCAAAAAAAGTAAACTTGCAAATTCCCGCTTTGTGCTTTCTACGTTTTCCAACACTGTGCTCGTTTTTGATGCTGTTATGTTAACGTGCTCGCAAATGATGCTGTTATGTTACCAGTGCTCGCAAATGATGCTGTTATTGATTTTAAAAAACATATGTAGTTATTAAATAAGAATGTTGTTAAGACAATTAAAGCTCCTTAAACTAGTTAAATCACATAGCCATGGGCATTTTCGCTACCTCAGCAGTACTACACCCGCCAGCCAATCATTCAAAAAATGGTATCAACAGCTTTGGACCACAGAGCGCACAAATCTACCACCCTACGGTCATTTCACCCAAGTTGGTGACCCGGTGCTCCGGCAACAGGCGGCTCTAGTTCCGACGGAGCACCTTGACAGTCCCGAAGTTAAAGCCATTGTAGAACAGATGATAAAGGTTTTAAGGAAGTACAATTGTGTTGGCATAGCGGCACCACAAATTGGTGTATCATTGAGGATAATTGCCATGGAGTTCAAAAAGGAAATTAGAAAAGAGCTACCGGAATTCACTTATCAAGCCAGGCTCATGTCCGAGCTGCCGCTAACTGTGAGTTTAAATGCATTTGTAAAGAAATATAACCAATCTCTCCTTTGTTTCAGGTTCTTATCAATCCAGAACTGACAGTAACCAGCTATGTGAAGCTGAAGCATCCCGAAGGATGCATGAGTGTTCGGGGCTATTCCGGTGAGGTGGAACGCTATGAGGCTGTAAACTTAAATGGACACGACAGACTTGGTGCCAAGACACAAATATCGCTTACTGGCTGGAATGCACGAATTGCTCAACACGAGATGGATCATTTGGATGGCAAACTGTACACTGACCGTATGGATAGATCTACATTCACCTGCACCTGCTGGGAAGCTGTCAACACCAAGTCAGGACGTGTGGAAATCCCATTTTATAAATAATGCCAAAAAAAAAGAGACTGCTAATAGACCCTATATTCTGTTGCCTTTTATGATGAACTGAAAATTTATGGCAGTTTTTATGGAAAATTAGGTCCTATTTTTTTTATTTTTGTTGGTGGGCAACGGCAACTCTTCATCATCATACCCTAATGAATCTCCTCAGAAGTGACATAGATACGCAAGTGGTGATTGGCTGTGCTCAATGCTGATTTAGCCTTAAAGTACTCCGGACTGTCCCACAATTCTCGCTTGTCCATCATATAGGTGAATAATTCTTGATATTCACGATACAACAGATTGTGAGAGGCCTGTACTTTGAGACGCAGTATCTCGATCAACTGGCAGAGAACCTCCTGGGCGGTTTCATCATCTTCAACATTTGTCGACGCCTCCACCTTCGGAGATGTCTCGGCATTGTCGAGCTGCAAGGCTCGCATATGCATAAGCTGATTCTGCCAATCATCCCACTGATGCTGCAAACACTTTCCCAGATAATTAACGACAGCGGTGCGCAAAATAAACTGCCTTATTACTGGATGGGCTATATTTCGCACTCGGATCATGCTGAAGCAGCTGCGACCATTTACCTGCCAACAGGATATTTCAGAATAAAACTAAAACCGGAAAACTGTAATTTTTCAATATCGTGTAGAAAGCAGAGCTTACTAAATTGAAATGGGTAAGAATATCAGGACTCATTCGAAACGGAAATAGATAACAACTTTTTTAAACTATCAAAAAAAAATAATTTCTCAATTGTTACGTATTTGAAATGCATATAAAATTTGTCAAGCTTTACATATTTACAATTTGAAAAGGAATTAAGAGTTAAGTTATATAGGATAGGACCACATTGATTGATAATGTCTAGAATAAGCCTTCGATTTGTCCCGTTTGGGTATTTAGATCAATGTCGTAGATGGCCGGACGAGTCGAGAGTCCAGGCATTTTGGTAATCTCGCCACACATGGCCACAACAAAACCGGCTCCAGCGGAAACATATACATCCTCCACGTCCAGGGTGAAACCCTTGGGAGCCCCCTTGATTTTGGCATCACCTGTAACGGATCCCGAAGTTTTCGACATGCAAATGGGTAGATTTCCAAAGCCCTGCCAAAAGAATTTTTCAAATGAATTACAAAACTCTTTTTGGATTGAAAATGTTGTCTTAATTACCGCATTAGTCAAAAGCTTGACCTTCTCTTGAGCCTTTTGTGTGAGCTGAACCTTGCCGGCTCCATACATAGTGGTAGCTATTTTGGTCATCTTATCTACCAGCGGCAGTTCGGCGTCGTATAAAAGTTTGAAATTACTGCCCTTCTCGCAGGCTTTGATTACAGCGTCCGCTAGAGCAACAGCCCCAGCACCGCCATCAGCCCAGTGAGTGGAGACAACAGCATCAAACGCTCCGGCCGCAAGTGCCGCCTTCTTTAGCAAATCGTGCTCGGCCTTGGTGTCATTAGTGTGGGCATTTATGGACACAACGACGGGCAAGCCATGTGCCTTGCCATTCGAGATATGTTGCAGCAGATTGGGCAAGCCCTTCTCCACCAGTTCGATGTTCTCCTCGGTGTACTGTTTGTTGAGCGGAGCACCAGGGGTCACAGCAGCGCCGCCGCCATGCATTTTAATGGCTCGCACAGTAGTTACCAAGACCACGGCATTAGGTGAACGTCCAGAAGTGCGACACTTGATATTGCAGAACTTCTCCATGCCAATGTCAGAGCCGAAGCCGGCTTCAGTGCAAACGAATCCCTGTTTGCCCACCAGTTTCAGGCCAATCTCATCGGCTATTATGGAATTACAGCCATGGGCAATATTGGCAAAGGGTCCGGCGTGGACGAAGACAGGGGTGCCCTCTAGCGACTGCATTAGATTTGGTTCCAGGGCATCCTTGAGCAAGACAGACAAGGCACCAGTCATGCCCAGGTCATCAGCGGTCACGGGTTTGCCTTTTTTATCGAAAGCCACCACCATGTCGGCCAGTCGATGCTTCATATCCTCCAGACTACGGGACAGAGCCAAAACGGCCATTATTTCACTAGCCACTGAAATGGCAAAGCCTGTCCGACGGGTTAGTCCCTTCTCCGTGCTAGATTCACCCACTGTAACTGATCGCAAATACCTATCATTCATGTCCACCACACGCTCCCACATAATGGTATCAGGATCAATGTCCAATCTGGCGAATGATCGATATTCATCTTCGCTGAGGGTATCGGGATCTGTCTTAGTTATGCCCAAACGTTCCAGGCGACGTAATTGAATGACACTAAATTTACGGACTCCCTTGACGCGAGGCACCAAGCGATCATACAGAGCCTTGTCCTGTTGCGTGGACTCGTGGAATATACGAGTGTCCAGTTGAGCAGCCAGCAAATTATTAGCCGCGGATACGGCGTGTATGTCGCCCGTTAAATGGAGATTGAATTCCTCCATGGGTATAACCTGAGCATAGCCACCTCCAGCAGCACCTCCTTTAATGCCAAACGTTGGTCCCATGGATGGCTGACGAAGGGCTGCAACCACATTCCTTCGCCTATGGGCGCCTAGAGCTTGGATCAGACCCATTAGCGTTGTGGTCTTTCCCTCACCCAGAGGAGTCGGAGTAATGCCGGCCACTACTACATAGTTGCCCACCTCCTTGTCCTTTAAGCGTGACAAGACATCCAACGAGATTTTTGCCTTCTTATTCCCATACAGAGAGACTTCTCGAGGCTCCAAGCCAATCTCATTGGCCAGATAAGCAATATCCTTAGGCTTCTGTGCTCTGGCTATTACGATGTCACTAGGTACTGGCCTCAGAGGCTTTAATGACAACGGTTCGAGTGTCCAAGTGGTACGCGTCTGACGATCCAAAGCACGAGCTGCCGATCGCACGGTGTTCTTCATCAGCATGGCTACTGTCATGGGTCCCACACCACCTGGAACTGGGGTTATAAAGCCGGCCACCTTTTTGGCCTCCTCGTAGTCCACGTCACCCACCAGGCGAGTTCCGTTTGGCTTGCTGGCGTCTGCAAATGAGAATTGTCACAAGGTTAATCTTTGCTGCCTCGCCTCTGGTCCATATTCATGTGTCCACTGGTCGAAAACATTTGACTTAAATTTTTTTGTTTGGGAAAACAAAAACAGTTTACTCTTATCGCAGAAGATGCCTAGTGTGTGAGTGGAGGAGTGCCTCTCGGCATGGGGTCGAATTGTGGGTCAGAACTAACGATAAGCGAAATGCCGATGAAAATGGTAAACAACTGAGATTATGTTAGGATGGAAAATTTTCATGTAAAGATACCAAGTAAAGTGATGTGGATCTTGAGAAAGAGCAACAAAGTTGATTCACCCACCTGGCTTCACATTGATGCCACAATCGATGACCACAGCGCCGGGTTTGATCCACGATCCTTTGACCATTTCAGCCACGCCGATGCCGACTACCAGAATATCGGCTGTTTTGGTGATCTCCTCCAGGTTTCGAGTTTTAGAATGACAGACGGTGACTGTGGCATTGGCCCATTTAAGTAGCTCGGCGGCAGGAGTTCCAACGATTTTACTGCGACCCAATACTACGGCTCTTGCACCCACAATATCCACGCCAGTTCGTCGAATCAATTCGAGGCAACCCCAAGGAGTGCAGGGCAAAAAACCTTTGAGATTGCCGATAGACAGACGACCCTCATTAATGGTATGCAAACCGTCCACATCCTTAGCGGCTGATACCGCATCCGTAATGCGATGCGAGTCTATGGGCGTGTCACAGTCCATAGGCATTTGCACAATAATTCCATGCACTTGGGGATCATCGTTCAGATCGTTAATCTAATCGAAGCAAGAGGATTGAGTTAACTTTCTCGTGGATCTTACATAACGTTTAACACTTTATCACCTTATCAAGCAATTCCCGTTCGGTTATCGTCTTGGGCAACTGAACATGAACTGCATCAATTCCAATCTCTGTGGCCGCCTTGATCTTCATGCGTATGTAGACGTTCGAATCCTCACGTCCACCCACCTGAACGATCCTCAGTCCGGGTTGAAACTTTGGCAAGCGCTGAGCAAATGATTTAACCTCATTGCGCAGCTCTTCGCGTATGCTCCTAAGAAATAGGAGTTAGTAAGTTAACAATCACTGAATCCATTGGATACTGGACACACTCACTTGGCCACCAATGTGCCAGATATGATTTTGGCTTCGGTCATCTTTATAGCCGGCTCTGCTCTGTCCACTGCTGCAGCTATTCCTTCACTGTAATAACGCACAAGGTTTCTTCTTAGTACGAAAAATCGTTTTGCCACCACCACAGACCAACACGCCAACACGGCTCGCGCAATATGACTGAGTGGTGCCAGCTCCCAGCACTCCTATCTATAGGTGTATGCTCTCCTATCGCTTAGGCTAATCCATCTATGCTTATCAGCGTCCCAAACGGCTTTGGGTTTCTCATGGGTCACATCGCATCGACTACCAATGGTGTGACGTCTGTCAGAAACCTGATACCTATCCGCTTCTTGAAAGAAAAACAACCACAAGATTACCAACTGGGCTTGAAATCACCATGGAAGGGATCAAGCAACGATGCAGATATAAAGATATGTCAATTGAAATTTGCACTAAATGGTGGCAATGTTTCACACATATCTTATAGATCATAAATAATATTTCTATCAAAAAGGATTATAAAACAAATTTACAATGATTTAACGCCAAAATTAATCTAATCTTTGATTCGAATTTTTATAAACTCAAAAGAATTAAGTGAACTTCCACTGAAAGTGAAATAAAACTATCTCGAAAAACCTTTTAAGAATAATTTTGAGACAGGAATTTATGCATCTATCCCACTGTAGCTAGAGCTGCTCTTCGTTTACCTGGCAATTAACAACAATTTCAAAATATTTTCCATATTAGAACAAATACAAAAACAAGAGCAACATTTCGATACAGAGATAAGCCCGACCCGCACGCTTATCAGAAAGGTGCAAATTGGTTAGATAAGAGTTACCGAAAAAAAATCCAAAATAAATATAAAGACATGGACAATATCTCTAGACTAGACACAAACCAAAGTATGGGAACCGTTTTATTCAAATCTTTTCCATCGACTTTACTTAATTTTAATGGCTGCTCGCAGTTTGGCCGAACGACTTCGACTGTTTCGTGCGATTTCCTCGGCATCGGGCAGAATGACGTGACGATGCAATTGACGCCACTTGATCTGGACAAATGATTGCATTAACTGGGAATCGAGGGTGACGTCGTGACCGCAGTACTTTAATGGCACGGGATTGGCGCGACCTTCGATAACATTGCCATTGATATGACGTTTAACTATCGTATCCTCCAGCGAATGAAAGGTAATGGCCACCAAACGACCTTCCGGACATAGAACTTCATTGGCCAATAGCATGCCGTAGTTAATCTCGTTGAGTTCATTGTTTACAAATATGCGAAGGGCTTGAAAGGTCTTGGTGGCCGCATGTGAGGGCCGCTGGAGTTTATCTTGTCGTGAAGAATCACCGAGTACGGCGGCTACGAGATCGGCCAACTGTTTGGTCGTCTCAATCCTTTGAAGAGCCCCACGTGCCTCAACGATGGCGCGTGCAATCTTTTTTGCCGCCTTCTCTTCGCCATAGACTCTCAGGATTCGTGCCAGATCTTCCTCTTCGGCACGAGCCAGTACATCAGCAGCACTAATTCCACCGCCGCGTCCTCCATCCATACGCATGTCCAAGGGACCGTTTTGTGAAATGGAAAATCCTCTGTTGGCCACATCAAACTGCATGGAACTACAACCAAAGTCATAGAGCATTCCATCAAAACTGTTTCTTGACAGATTTTGCTTATCCAGCAATTGCGGCAGATCTGAAAATTTGCCGAACAGAGGCACCAATCTGCCCTTATACTCCTCCTTCTGACTCATTTCAATAGCCAACTGATGGGCCAGAGGATCTCGGTCCAAGGCATATACTTTAGCATCCGAGCACGTATCTAGCAGTCGTCGTGTATGTCCCCCGGCTCCAAATGTCATATCCAAGTAGTTGCCATTGCGCCTCGGATTCAAGTACTCGATGGCCACCTCACAAAGTACTGGCACATGGGGTGAGCTGGAAATTTGCCTCACATACTTTGGTCTAATTCTAGTTAATTTTTGCATCATAATTCTACTTCTTTTTTGAACCCGATCCCTCGTTGAGATACTGCAGAAACTCGGAGCTTAAGACCTGATTGCACTGGGCAGCAGTTAGGCCGGTTGCCGTCGAGTCGTAAGTTCGTGGATAGTTCTTGGCGTATACGTTATTCGACAAGCGTTCCAGGGCGTCAATTTGTCTCGTCAACTCTTTGTCGTCGCTAATGCTACCAAGACTGGTCAATTTGGTTACTTGCTTGCGGATTTGTTCGCCCAGATCCCTGGGTAGAGAAGATGTAGGAGGGAGATGGAACGTATTACATTCATATTTTTAGATATCTTTTTCTGTGGTGTAATTTGTTCGTTCGTTGCCCTAGTGTAACTTAGCCAACTAAAACCGCAAATACCAAAAGGAAAGTTTACTAGCAAATCCAAAGACGACAAAAGACTATGATAAAATATATTTAAGATGACCCTTCGATTCCACTTACATGATCCCCTGCTGATCCTCTCCATTGCCCATAAGGAACTCCTCGGGAATCAATAGATAAGCAAACTTTGAACTCATATTACCATCGAGAACAAACTCTGAAAGCAAACTAAAATGTAGTGGAACGTCATCTCTTTAATAAGCCATGTAATTGCTCCAATTTCTGACGAACTTTAACTGGTTTGACAACGTGCGAAGCAGCTGTCATTCTGAGAAGCAAACTTAATGGGAAAACTTATTCCAGAAAACGCTAGGTAGTGAAGCTAAGAGTAATACTAAAAATTGTCAATCATTTACAATAGAATTACAGAAGGGTATAAATACTTCGGCTTTGCAAAGAGTATGTAGTATTAGATAATATGCGGCACACGAACGAACATTTTGTGTTGTGATGTGTTTTGCTTACCTGCCGACTTTTGATTTCTCCGCCGGCCACTTCTCAAGTACTTTTAAGAATCGTTGGTATTGGGTCGACATAATATTACAAATTATTTGTATTTATGTATTTACAGGCAACATGAAAAGGCGGCACGTTCTTCGAAGGCGTTGGAGATGACAAATCGCCGATTGTTCTGGCAGTTTACCATCTCTAGGTGGTGTTTACATTGTCTGTAAATTCGTTTTCTTTTATTTGAATTTGATTGATTTTGTAAATTAATTTGTGATACTGAATGTAGCGTGAAAAACAACATTAGTAAAATAGAAAATTGCAAAAGTAAATTAAATATCTCCAAAAGACTGTTTATAATGTTATGTTAAATAAAAATAATTGGAATTTTAAAGTTTTGGCGGCTTTTAGCAGCCCTGGATCACAAACAGAAAAATAATTGTACTGGTTCCGCCAAACGACTCATAGACATATCAGAACATCTCAAACAGTGATGGACAAAAGAGATTGCTACATATGTAGACAAATAACTCCTTAGAGCATATATTATCTGAAGGCATATGTATTTAGATATTCTTATTAGATTCAAGGGGAAATTTTAGACTAGGGTAAACTATTTGCTCATTACTGTATATTTGCGTGCCAGGCCGGGCCTCAGATATTAGGCACGCGTCCATCTCTAATTCCAAGTTTCGTTTAACGCGTTTAACACAAACATCACAGAAGACTATTATTTTATATATTATTGTTATTCATGTAATTAAAAATAAACAGAAAAGTAATGCAATAAATCTGAATCAAGTGATGTGCATGTAAATGTAATTACAATCTTTGAAAGAAGTAAGTAAAACGCAGCAGAAACAGCATTGATTTTACAGCAAAACATGAGAGGATAGGAAGAAGAGAGCCGCAGAGTATCTCTTATTGCGGAAGGGGTAGGGGCAGCACCACTAATAGAAGTAGTCAGAGTTGGTTTCAAATAGGAATAATCACTAAACATTTTGCGATAAGATGGGATTACAATAATGGATGTTCACATACTTGATGTTGTAATTGCTCAAGCATCTAAAACGAATGTCGGAAGCGGCGTTTTCATTGTATTTTTGTATACATGTTAACCTTTTGTATTTGCGCGGGCTGGAAATAAAAAATTGCAACCGGAATCTGAAAAAATAATGCAATCGTAATATTTTCAAAGAAAATCTCTGCCTATTCGCTTGCAGACATTCATTGGGACTCCCAGGCAAGGACTTGCGTTTGCAGTTGTCATGGCGGTCAAGGTGCAATTCGAAATCGGACATACATCACGTTTGCGGAACAAGAAAACCCCACACCCACAAGGATTCACCCATGATTGGGAAATCTTTGTACAGGGCGTGAATAAGGCGGATATAAGCTCGTTTGTTGACAAAGTTGTCTTCATACTTCACGAGTCGTTTCCCAAACCAAAACGAGGTAAGTGTTCTTCCTAGGAGCCCGCTGCCCATCTAGAATAATTTATGATTTCCTTGATTTCCGCAGTTATCAAGGAGCCGCCATATGCTATACAGGAGTCGGGCTATGCCGGCTTTCTGCTGCCTGTTGAGATCTATTTTCGTAATCGCGATGAACCCAAACGCATCATGTATCAGTACGATTTGGAGCTACAACACACTGGACCACCGCACCATCATGTCGAGGTAAAGACACATGTCTTCGACTCGCCGTCGGAAGAATTTCGGGCGAAGCTAATGCGAGGTGGCGGAGTGCCAGTGTTTGGGTCCAACATTGGACCCACTAGTCTCGGTCGCACCCTATCACCCAATGTTGGTGGCGAAATGATGTCAAGCAGTGCCAATGAAATAGTTGCGGTCAAGGGCAAGGGCGGCAGTGGCAGTGGGAGCGGTAGCGGCAACACTACCGCGGTACCCGTTGAATCGGGGTCGGGCAAGAAACATAAATCCCGCATAGATGACCCGAGCGGCAAGGCTAGCAATTTTTCGGCTCTGTTTGGTCCACCAATAACCAAAGGCGGGAATAACTTAACCGTTCCCAGTGCCCCCAAGCATTCACCAGACGGCAAGAATGTGTCCAGCAGCAGTGGCAAAAGTGGATCACATGAGGGAAAAGAGAAGTCAAGCAAGGAGCGTGACAAATCCATTGGCTCGGACAAACCACGAGAGAAGGACAAAAAGGATCGCCATGGCAGGGACAAAGAGCGCAAATCTAGCAAATCGGCTGAAAGTGGAAGCAGCAAGCACGACCGCGAAAAGGAAAAGTCTAAGAAGGACAAGTCTCGTGACAAGGACCGAGAAAAGGATCGGGAGAAGGAGCAGAGCTCCACAGGATCAACAATGACGCCGGCATCCTCGGCGGGAAAAAGTACAGCCAGTCCCAAGCCGGGCAGAACAGCAATACTAGCCGAAATGAGTGCTCCTAGTCCAAAAAAGACAAACAATGCTGAACCAGTATCAGCCGGAGCTCCAGCATCACGATCCAAGGAACGTGATGAACACAAATCATCAAGCAAATCTGACTCCAAAGACAAGGAACGTAGCTCCAACAAAAAATCAAAGAAGGAGAAGAAAGACAAGGATAAGGACAAGGAACGCGAACGGGAACGGGAAAAGTCACGCGAGGATCACAAGGATAAACGTTTGCCCAAAGATGAGCGTGTCGGTCAGCAGCAGCCAGGTGAGAGTCCAGCGGTTAGCGGTGCACCTCCACAGACATCAGCGGTCACTGGCAAGGCCGCGCCCACTTCGGTGGGCAGCAGCAGCAGCAATAGCAGTCTGGTGCCTGGCTCGGCCAAAAAGCAAGTGATTTCAAAGAGGAGGCTGGCGGCAAGCAGACATCCGAGAGGTCCAATGAAACGAAAACCGAAAAGTCGGCGAACAGTAACGGCACCGTGGACAACAACAAAAAGTCGCACAAACACAAGAAGAAGGACAAGAGCAAGGATAAGGAAAAGGAACGCTCCGACAGGGAAAAGGATAAGGACAAGGAGAAGGACAAAGACAAAGAGCGGGACAAGGAGAAATCTAAAGAGCGGGAAAAGGAAAAACCGCATCAGCAAATTGCAATTGCCGAAAAGACAGCTGCCGCTGCGATATCTTCTCCATCGCCCAAGAATCCGGATATGTCAACAGGAGGAACCAGCAGTAGCATTACCCCCACTACCATCAGCAACAGTCCAGCCGTTGAAGCTGCCATTGATAAGGACAGCAAGGCTGTTGGCAACAGCTCAAAGAAGGAGAAGCACAAGAAATCCAAGGAAAAATCCACATCCAGCAAGGATGAGAAACGACAACGGGAGACCAGCGAAAAGACTTCCTCAGAGAATAAGCACGGTGGCAAACAGCAGTCCGGACAGGCAAAGGGACCAAGTAATTTGGATCTCAGCGATGTGGATTCAGCTCAATCGGCACCCGATCTGGCGGCCAGCAGTGCCTTGGCCGCTGCTGCTGCTGCCACACTGCAGCACTCGGACAGTTCTAACAGTAGTTTTCCCGATTTATCGGCCAAAAAGTCAACTCAAATGACGCCCAAGAGCAACTCTTTTGCCGGCAAAGAAGGGAAATCCACTGGCAAGGAGCACAAGGCTGGAAAATCGAAGGGCAGCGAGAAAACAGAGAAGAGTACCGATAAGCTGGAGAAGATTGACAAGTCGCCAGATACCAAAACCGAGAAATCGGAAAAGGACGACAAAAAGCGGAGTCGCCGCAATTCGCCAAACAGCGGCGGTAGCAGCACCACCACCTTCATCGAGCCACCAGTCAAATCCACAAAGAAAGAGCAGGCCACCAATAAAGCAGCGCGCGAGAAATCCAAATCTCCATCGCTGCGTGCGGCCTCCTCGCCAGCTGTTGTCGCTGGCTCATCACCTAGCACAACGCCAATAACGACTACGACCACGACAGCAACAACGACAACTTCATCAGCCATAACAGGAGCAACACCCATCATCACCAATAACAATGTGAGTGTCCATTCGCCAGCAGAAATCCCAATCGGAGCACCGATAACACCTGCTGCTATCACCACAACTCCATTGGCCACGGAATATCTGAGCGAATTGCAGGAATTGCATCAGAAGATCATGACACTGCAGGACAACGAGGAACTGCAACATGTCGTCGAGATGATTGCTGCCACCGGTTGCTATGAGATCACCCACAAGACCTTTGACTTTGATCTCTGCAAACTGGACCGGGGTACTGTGCAGCGACTGCAAGAGTTTTTGGCGACTTCGGTGTCGTGACACCATCCAATGGCCAGCGCTCCAGCTTCAACCTCAGCCGCCCCGGCACCGGCCCCAGCTCCTGGTGTCTACAGCTAGACGATGCACAAATCCTCATGCACATAACCAAATCATTAAACTTAGTTTATAAACAAACACAAAGCAAAAGTAAAAAAGAAAAAACAGAAACAAACATGCTCTCGAAAATACACCCAAGTTGTATTGGATTCTTTTAAATTCTTAACTTCCCTCGACTACATACACATCCATATCCTACATTCATGCCCCGATTGTGCATAATGCAGGTCGAATTTAGACTCATTCACTTTAAGACTTTAATCATTAATTCATGTTTGTTTTCTTTAATCATTCGTAACTAAAGAGTTTGTATATCTTAATTTGTATACTATATGCTTTCATAAAACATAATTTATTTGGTTCTTTTATTTATTTCAATGCAAATAAATTGCTTTTCTTTTGATTTAAATCTATGATCTTTAACACCCCTCGCACCCCGTGAAGCCCAAGCTAAAGTCAAAGATGAAGTATTATAGTTATTACATACAATTTAAAATGAAAACTAAATAACGAAATTATTATTAATTGCTAATCTGAAATGCATACTGGATCAAAGACATTGGTAAATCAGCTGGAAATTAATAGTATTTGTAAAATCCAGAAAGGCCTTCTACTATTGGTTGGTTTCGGCAGACAAGAATTAAATAGACAATTAGAGTTCATTAACAGGGGAATGCAATCGAGATATCCTCCCATACAACAAATAATTAACAAATATATGTATGTAGGAATATATTGTCTCAAATGTTTCTAACATTTAGTAACATTCATAATAATTGGAATAAAATTTGTGGTTTAGGAAAGGATCAACGATCGAGAAGTTCACTTATAAGATATATTTTATAAAGAATTTCTAACCGAAACACAAATTATGTACATAATGAATTACGAATTTATGGAAAAAATCATTTGTTATTGGCTTTGGGACAGAGAAACAATAAAATCATTGCTTCCATTCCCCCGTATAATATATAATATGCATATAAATATCTTGTCGTAAATGTATATTTATCAATAAAGTCTAATAAAATTGCATACATATATAAAAATACGTGACAGAAATTTAAACTATATATAATATATATATATACTTTTTTGAGTTATGCTTATGTGTGTTGCTAGTGATTAGCTACATTTATTAATATCGAAACCAAAATACACATTTAATCTTAAGAACTAATGAAAAAACTAACAAAACGAGGCAGATTTCAGTAAGTGTAGTTTAAGTTTTAAAGGCCACCAAAAAATTAGTTCATTTTCAATTGTGACCAGAATTAAATCTTTGGGAACTAATGAAATACAATATGGTGTACAGAGAGCTAATAGCAATTCGAGTGCATTTCTCCGCAAAGAGGAGGACAATGTCTAGGGCATTGGTGTTGACTAGTTGCGGCAATAACAATACTTTCGCAATTCCGGATCACGATCGTATATGCAATTCGCCTGTGTGCCATATTTATTGACACGCGAGATATCGCTAAGTTTTGTGGTGGCCTCAAAGGTCCGCAAATTGTAACTCACACTGGCCTCGTATAGCCCCAGGCCAGGCTGAGTTAGCAGTTGTAGTTGGTACATTTCATTTTGAACGAGAGTTTGTCCCGTCATATCCGCCAGAAAGCCGTCTCGGTCGCTGTTGCTCTTGAACTGCAAGAGTTCCTTGTGCGGCTGCAGACGCAGAGCCCAATTTACACGGAGTAACTGCAATACACGACATTGGTTTAAGCCTGCCGATCAATTAAGCCTATGGCCTACCCTTACCTGCAAGGGAGCACAGAGCTGACGTTGTCCATTCGTTGCCTCATTGATTGTCTTTACAATGCTTTCAGCCGCTTTGAGAATGATCCCATTATAGCGAGTGTCGTTCAGCTTTATTTGCCGCCAGTTAAGACAGGCACACCAATGCGGCTCGATATAGGCATCGGCGCAAGATCGATTCGAAGGAACGATGTCTAGAAGTGAAATGGCACGACCACGAGCCAGTGGGGAGATTTTTACCGGTGGCTCTGCTTTTATGTCACGGGTGGAACTCATGAAAGTGCTTTCAGCTGGCAGTTCTTCGCGGCTGGCAGTTTGTAATTCTGGAAATCAATGAGAACTTAATACAATAATTCAACTCTTCCAAATGATTCACTTACGAATTATGTGCTTTAGTGTGGCATGTATATCAAAGGGCGTCGTTAGACGCTCCTCGTTTGCCACAAAGTTGATGTACTCCTGGGGAAAGCGTTTCTTAAACGATTCTGGGAAGGCAAAGCTAAAGAAAGGCAAACGCTCTTCTTGTTTGCCTTGGAGTGTTGCGCGCACTTCAGCAAAACGATTGCCATGATCGGCCATGAATATCAAAATAGTGTCGTCTAGCAGGGAGCGCTCTTTCAGAGCAACTAGCCAATCATGGACGTCTTGATCAGCAGCTCCAACCAGATTTATCGAGTTATGGGAAAGCCCTCCATGAAAGCTGAATACAAACCGGGGACTATCTCGATATTTTAACATAAACTACAATACAAATAAGAAAAATATAAGATTCATTTTCAAAGGGGATAGGGAATATTCACATTCTTGGTGTACTCCAGCATTGTTATATGATCCGGTTGATGGCCAATGCAGTTTGGGGCACTATCGCTCTGCATGTGCCCCGCCTGAAGATAATAAGTACGTAAATAATGATCAACGGGCTGCGTCTCGAAGCCATTCATGCGGTACGTGAATGTTCCGACATTGGGTAAGTCCTCATTGAACGAAGTCATATATCCAAGTTCGGCAAAATCTTTCCAAATCATGGGATAAGCATCCACACTGCCAGCTCCGGAGAAGCGTTTCCTAGTCTCAGGCAGCTCTAATTCCGTATAGCCAGTGAGCAAAGGGACTAAAGCCTGTGGAGTTCCATCTCCCACAATGTTGTAGCCTTTGAGGACAATTGCACCCAATTGATTCGTCAAATAGTCATATGTGCGCGGCAGTTTTCGTATAAAAGCATTGCGACTGAGTGAATCAAACCCGAACATCAGGACATTGTAAAACGAGGCAGTGGGCACATCTTGCATTTGCTGTTGGATCTGTGCTACAGCCTCAGGTGGCAGAACAGCCAAATTCGGTGACAAATTACTTGTAAGAGGTCGCTGAACTGAATCACGTATGCCATGAGCCATACCAAACCAGCTGAATAAAAGAAAATGGGTACAAATCGATGATAAGGACTTTATAGAGGACTTGTCAAAACTCACCTTTGTCCATTTATGGCGCGACAAACTACCTTCACAAAATCGCTGTCCTGTAGCACATATGGCTCCTTCATTTTCAGGGTACGACCAAATTTCACTCTATAATCAGATTTTCGTATAATGTCCGTATACGAACACGTTATGTCCCCATGGAAAGCTACTATTTCTGGTCGTACAAAGCAAATGGATTTCTGAGAGTATTCAAAGAGAATCGTTTAGTGAAACGTGACATAATTTAATGATATATTTCGCACTTCGCACATAACCCAGTCCATTCCCTCCCCGCAAGTGATTTTTTCAACCGGCTTATAGAACTTCATGATATCGGGGTTATCCAAGGGTAAATGAGGATGTCGACACTCCCCCTGATTCATGGCTGATTTAATCGAGCGTTCCATTATTTCGCTGAAATTGATAAAGAGCAAATACCGGTAAGTAACAATGAGTTAGAAGTTATTATATTCCTTGGGAATACTTACATTTTAGCCTCATTGTTGACTTCCTGGTCGAAAGTCAATTGCACATAGACGGTGACCAGTATTAAAAGCAAGCAGAATGCTACCGCAATCTTTTGTACCAAACCACGCCGTAGTACTCGCATTTTTACAGTTTAACTATGATAAAAATCAAAAGTATTATTAACAATGTAACTGTAAAAAAAAAAACTGCTTAATTATACTCACACGCGTTTGCTTTCAATAGCGTGTACTAAAACACCATTAATCACTTAAATTAAACTTCCATTTATAAAGTTTAAGTATGTACTTGCTTAGTTGTTAAACAAAATTCAGCCGCGCTATTGTAAAAAACAAAAACAATTAACGTGCGAAAAAATTGTGAATATGGTCACCCAATATTATCGATAAGTCGAGCAGTGTTATCGTTTTAAATTCAGCAGTCCTGCCAGCTGGTTATTACTAAAGATGTGTAAAATCCAAAAGAAAACAGAAATACGGACAGAAAATATATTTTCTTTTAAGAACACAGCATTTGTTTTCGGCTACATGATCAGGTTTTTGCTGGTGGAAAGTGCAGGTGTAAGCTTTCGTGTCACTTTTTGAACTCGCATCTTTAGTGCAGAGTTGCCACCTAGTCCTCTAGCATTATGAAAGAAGAGTAGAAGTCGACGTTGCCTTGCGAACTAAATTTAAGCAAATTTTTGAAGATTTCTCATTAAAATTCTTAAGTTTGTGTTCATCCTCGACACACACACGCATACACCTAACCGTTGCACGACGAGAATACACGAAGCGACAGTAAGATGACGGGAATAATTTCCATGCTAACCAGACGACTGCAAATTGTTGGAATAAAAGCCGCGCGTAGTCAAGAGGTACGTGAAAGGACGAGGGGGGCACGCAATTAAATTGTAGAGGTGCTCGGCGGGGAAGAAATTTATTTGGAGCGCTAGCCTGTCATCTCCGCTGCTGCAGCTATAGCTGTTGCGACCTGGCTAAGGCGATTATGTAATTGTATGTGTACGAGGTGAAAAAAGGGCAATAAAAATGCTTTGACACGCCCCCTTTTGCCAACAGCTGATTGTGTCGGGGTGTGGGGTATGCCTCACGTGAGCGGACATCCGCTCTGAGTTGTGCAATCATCGATTTTTTTTTTCGTTTTTAATTTGTCAGCTGAAACGCGGTATTCGCCAGTATTCCCGACTATCTGTCATATCAGCAGCCAAGAAGCAGCATCTGTTGCGTCAAGATGTTACACTATCCCAGCATCAAGCGCCCCGGTAAGTTTGAAAAATACTTATCCATACGACTTGGTCTCTTAAATTTTACTGTTTTAGAGTTCTCGGCTGGCAGAGCTTTCACACCACTACGAGTATGTGGTCGGAGCAAACGATAAAGGTGCCGCCATTTGCCGACTCCATTGCTGAGGGTGATATTAAGTAAGTTGACTGCTTGGAACCTGGAACCGGTAACCGGGTCAGCAGCTTAGTAAGCAACAGGTTTCTCTGTTTAGCTCTTTCTAATTATTTACTCTTGCTTTGTTTAGGTTCACTTGCAAAGAAGGCGATTCATTTGCGGCTGATGAGGCGGTTATGGAAATCGAAACTGACAAGACAACGGTTCCAGTTCCAGCACCGTTTGCCGGCACAGTCACTGCTATTCTGGTTAAAGATGGCGATACAGTTAAACCTGGTCAAGAACTTTTTAAAATGAAACCTGGCGCAGCACCAGCAAAGCCTGCCGGCGGAGCCCCCCGCTCCTGCTCCAGCTGCTGCTAAACCAGAACCAGTGGCTGCCAAGCCTGCAGCTGCTGCAGCACCAGCTGCCCCAGCTAAAGCAGCACCTCCTCCGCCGCCACCAGCAGCAGCTGCTCGCCCACCACCACCTCCACCGGCAGCAGCACCACGAGCAGCCGCTCCCCCACCAACTGCGGCTGTTAAACCCAGTGTTGCCCAAGTTAAACTGCCACCAGCTGACGGTTCACGCCAAATTCTGGGCACACGCTCCGAACAACGTGTTAAGATGAATCGTATGCGTCAAAAGATTGCTGCCCGCTTGAAGGATGCTCAAAATACGTGTGCTATGCTTACCACCTTCAATGAGATTGACATGAGGTAACTATGCAATGCGATAAGGCCCAGTTTCTTGATTAATCTTCAACTGTGCCCCTTATTTTTTAGCTATGCCATGGATTTCCGTAAGCAGAACCTTGAAGCTTTTACTAAAAAATACGGAATCAAACTCGGCTTCATGTCCATTTTCTCGAAGGCCAGTGCCTATGCTCTGCAAGATCAGCCTGTTGTCAATGCTGTTATCGATGGCCAGGTAAAAAAGCTAAAATTATGTGTCGGCTTATCGCTCGTGACGTTTGCATTCAATTTAAATTTATTTGTTTACTTGTCGTCAGTCTTATCGCGCGGTTTGTTTTATTTGTTTATGTAATTTTCGGTATCATTGATAATGGATGACTGCTTTACCAATTAACTCACTGAATTATTGTTAACTCTTTCAGGATATTGTGTACCGCGACTATGTGGACATCTCAGTGGCTGTAGCTACACCTCGAGGTCTGGTTGTGCCCGTTATTCGTAATGTCGAGAGCATGAACTATGCGGACATCGAGATTGCTTTGGCTGGTCTGGCCGATAAGGCCAAACGTGATGCCATTACCGTCGAGGATATGGATGGCGGCACTTTCACCATCAGCAACGGAGGGGTTTTCGGTTCATTAATGGGCACGCCCATTATTAATCCACCACAAAGTGCTATCCTTGGTATGCACGGAATATTTGAGCGTCCCATTGCTGTAAAGGGAGAAGTAAGCTAAAGTATTCATACAATGTGAATCAACTGGGGACTAATGTTGGATTATTTGCTTAATTGTAGGTCAAAATCCGCCCCATGATGTATGTGGCGTTGACCTACGATCATCGAATCATTGATGGTCGTGAGGCTGTTCTCTTCCTGCGCAAGGTGAAGGCCGCTGTTGAGAATCCCGCAATCATTGTTGCCGGCTTGTAGAGTGCAATCCGCATCTGCATATGCGTGCCCTTGCTGTTCAGTTGATATTAGTCGGTAAACACTTAACGATCGAACCAATCTGGAACTGTACTTTGTTTATTTATTTTTTATTTTTTGCGCGTGTCAATATTCGAGCGTAATTTAGACTTGATAATAGCCAATTCAAAAGAAAAAACACTCACCTCCTTCTATTCGCAGGCAAACAGACATAATAAAACTACGAAACGTAGATTTGTGTTCGGAAACTATGTAAATTAAATTTCTCTTAACTTTTGCACTTTACACTAAAGAAAATGAACATGTAAGATGCTATACACAGTAATATCGTAATAAATACGATATAATATTATCTCCAGATTTTTGGAATTTCTCTTGCGATTCAAACACAGGCGTTAATCATAAAAAGTTATTTATAGAGTAAACTACAAGTTAAAATAACTTATTTTAATGATAAACCTATTAGTAATCGGTGACCTATTCAAATATTACTTTATTTAATATCAAAACCATTGAATTGTTCATACACACTCTTGTCTGTTTTATGGAATGTTAACGAGGTTTTGTTTTCAGCCCAATTTAGAAGCAAAGTGTTGTGTAAATATACCCATATTGTTTGGACCAATCGAAGGAATGAGTTTGTGGCATAGTAAAAATATATACATTATTCTCTATCTACGATCTTAATACATTTCTATGATAACTAAACCCATACCATTAACAAACTTCGTTTGTCCGTATTTTTGTTGGATTGATCGTCTGGTTTTATTTATTTAATTTGTCACATTTACTAAAGTGTTTGCAATGTCTTACAGGAATCTGTCATCTACTCACTATTAAACAAAATTCATTAACAACTTCATTACGTCATCGTGGGAATCAAATTAATTCATATATCATGCGGATATGTCTGTCCTATCCAAATAAATGCCTCTATTAACGCGGTTGGATTATCATTCAGTCTGTTTAACGGAAGCCGCTTGTCGGCCAATAAGACTATTTATAGCCAATAAGCAATTAAAGGCTCTCCCGATTCATACACAACCGGATAAAGGAAAATATCAATGGATATAATAATATTTAAGATGCTTTGGCGTTTAGGGTGAAGCAACTAAAAACAAAATTGCAGTTTGGTAAGTATGAAAGTGCTGTCTCGGTATTACAGTAAAAACTCGTCTATCCGTTCTTTGGTCAAATGATTTTCCGCATTACAACCAGATTTATTCAGGTTCCTTGCACTACGATAAAACCAAAAACAGACTGCCGACTCCAGTTTTGAGAGACGAGTTTCTACTATACTATAATTACAGACTCATTCGTATGCCGGGGCTTAAATTTAAATTTACCATAAAATTTTAACGAATGTAAGCTTTGGTAAAGAAAAAAACATTTTCGTTAATAAGAACATTTAGTAGGAAAAAGGGTCTTAATATACTAAACGTAGTATTTCCTATTTACATACATATGTAATAATCCAAAGATATTTTCACATCGTAAAAAGTAACATGAGTAAGAGATAACTCTTCATGAATGTTCCTTGTCCTCATTATAAATATATAAAAATTGAATAATTAGTAAGAAAATGGTAAGATTTCTTAGAATTGGTTGTTGGTGGAGTACACTCTGAAATATTATTTTCAACGTATCTTTAATACTCTTATTGGAAAGCATCAGATTTCAATCCCATATATAATGCCATATTACTTGGAGATAAAAGAGATTAATTGATTGTCGGATCCAGCTGAATCTTAATATCAACCAGTCTATAACTAAAAATTTGTGTTAAGTCCAGACTAAATATGAATCTTTATGAAGAGGAGAGTTGTTTACAACTATTAACATATTCTACAGCAGAAAACTGCTTAGCAATTTATTCTAAAGTGTTTTAGATAACTCAATTTGGCATAGAGCTGGCTGAAAGGTAAATATGAATTGAATTAAGAATGTAGGCAATTATTTTGTTTTGTTATTTGAGCAAATTGGCTTGTACAATTTTATTGATTTTTAGTGTTTTCTTGTTTTAACTATTTCTAATGTTTACAATGTGTGTGTGAATGTGTCTGTGTGTGTGTGTGTGTAGGGAGTTGCAAGTATTATACATATAAATAAAATGATTAATTTTGTTATTCTTAGTTCTGAATATGCAATACATTTGTCTTTGTTTGTTGCAAATTTACAAAGGTTTTTTACTTAGAGTGAAAATGGGTTTTGTTTTGCAATTGTTTTTGTATGCTTTTTTATAGATCCATCAAAGAGATTGATTAACACAGTTATTAGTTATTATTTAAATCACATAAATCGAAATCGAACTGAACTAAACTGAATTGAATTGTCAAAAAAATGATAATTGATATATACATTGATATATATATATATAAGTATGTGTATAGATATGTGGAGAAATCATATAAAAAATGCGGCAATCGTTTCGTCTAAAATATTTTGCAAAAGTCAAAGTTATTTTTGCAAAAATTAGAAGAATTGATATTTTAGGCAAAAGGATTGGCATTATCTACATTTCATTTTCGATACCCCGCTTTGTATAAATAAGGGGCATATTAATTTTGTGATAAAATTTGTCACAGATTTTGTTTTCTTTTTGTTTTGGGTCTTTAGCATTTGGTTTTGGATTGCTTTTTGCTTAACTAAGGGGATACAGAGTGTAGTTACATTAAATTGATTTTTTTTTAAAATAAGATTTCGTAACTAAAAAGATAAAAGTCTAGGATTGATTGGTCCTACTATAATGATAAACCTTAAAAGGATTTGGTTAATGCTTAACTTTGAATCAGGTTTTCATTTTCGTTTGGTCTTTGGGCTTGAGTCTGAAATTAGATCTGTGGGTCCGGAAAGGGGGGGTCAGGTCCTGCACTTGTCTTCCCGCAAGTGCAACACTCTTAAGTCTAAGCAATTACACTAGGTATCCCCAACCTTCTTGTGTCCGAAATTCTTTGTCTCTCTCTGCATAGATCCTTCCTGAGATGATTTGGATTTTGGATTTGGAATTTTTACGCATTTAAGAATGTAGATTTTGATATTCAATAGAAATAGTGTACAAGATTCCATTTGCTGCTATGTTTGTTTTTGGGTTTGTGTGCCGTTGGCTGCTTTAAGCGTTTGTCTCAATGATTTTCCAGATTTCCAAATTGCATCTTCAAAATGTGTTAAATACTTTTTAGCCAATCCAAAAATGGAGTTAAATAAAATGGTCAAGTGTCTCTGCGCGTGAATGGGCGAGTGTGTGTGCGTGTGTGTGTGAATAGAAATTTTTAACTAAACTTTCAGTTGTAACCAATAGATTTTGGGTCCTGGGTATGAGTTTTTGCTTTGGTGCTGCTGCTGCTTCTTGGCTAAAATTTCGTTAAGGGTTTTGACCTGGTTTTTTAGGTGGAGTCGGGTGGTTTCGGCTATGTCTTCAATGTTGGTTTTGTTGTACAAGTCGGAAATGTGTAATTTCATAAAGAAAGACGGTTCTTGCATAGGTTGTTGTTGTTGCTGCTGTTGTTGATGCTTTTGGTTTTGGCCAAGTCTTTAGGTGGTGTGTCGTCGTCGGTGTTGTTGTTGTTTTTGCTGTTGCTGTTGCCGCTTGGCCTGGCAACTTTTTGGCTATGAATTTATAAATCAAAAACGTCTCTGTCTAGTGGCCATTGAGAGGTATTGGTTGATATTGGATGTCTTTTGCCTTTGGGCTGGTTGGTATACTCCTCAGCCCCTGGCCGGGGCTCTATGTTTTATTTATTGATAGCAATTATGTCTCGACCTCGACAGCCATGTTACATACATTGATATATATATGTATGTAGGGTGTAATGTAGTGTATGTATATAATAATTTTCAGTTTTGTTTGATGTGCTCTCAAGTGCATGATGATAGTTCGAACTTTCGCCAAAGAAACCTAACCTAACCACAATTTTAGTTCGGCCTGCTCCCAGCTCTGTCTCTGGCTAACTGATGGGTTGTGGACGTTTCTGGAGTAGTGTAATAATAATAATAATAGTGGTAGCGGGATAGATGCTGCGAGATGCTTATGACATGGCTTCGAATGTTACTTAAAGTTTCTGCTGGTCTTTACTTCTTCTATGTTCGTGATTTTGGATTTTGTATTAGATTTCGGTCAAGTTGGTTTTTTGTCTTGGGTTTTTTGAGCGCAAATAATATGCTTTGAGGTTGTTTTGTTTCATCGAGAGGAGGGCGGGTTTCTTTTCTAAAGGGGTTGGGGTTTTCTGTTTTGGTTTCTCGAATGGGCTTAAAATTTTTTGTATTGTCAAATCTTTGATAGTTTTTTTTTGTAGCTTCAACCCCTTTCTTCCTTACAATCGCTGGCTTGGTTGTTTTGTTTAATTTTGTTGTGCTCGTTTTCGTTTTTGCTTTTTTTTTGTGTTTTTGGTTTGCTTGTTCTGAATTGATTTATATCTGAATTTGGACGCCATTTGTAAGATTTTTGGTCCTGAAAGTTGAATGGCAATATGAATATATATATATATATATATATATATATATATATATCTCTGCCTGTCGTCTTGCCAGCTCTTGTTTCTAGATTGTTTTATTTTTGTTGGAATTTTTGGTTTTTGTTCTTGACTTTTGTCGCATTAAAACTTCCGTTGTTTCTTGTAATTTATAATGCTGCTTGTGGAGAACTTTGCTTTGGTTGGGTGTATACCTATTTTCTCGTTGTTTTTGTTATTGTTGGACGGCCGCGCGGTACTTTGTCATCTTAATGTGTAATAATTATGCGCCAAAAATAAACTCTCGAATTGTTGCAACTGTTGTCTTGAATTCGTTTTTCCTTCTCTTTTTTTGGAATGTTTGGTTGAGTTTTTGTTTTGGTTTTTGACGAAATGTTAGTTTAAATGTTTTTGTCAATTTCAGTTATCTATTTTAGCTTGCATGAATAAATTGAAATATATGTTTTTCGTTTTCTTGATTTCAATTGCGTCTAGAATGTTATTTTAATTGAGGTTAATTTGGTTTTTGATTTAGAATTTTGTTGTTTCAGTGTCGTAAACTTTGCCAGAAAGAAGCCGAAAGTTGAGAGTTTGAATTTCGAGTTCTAAAATTAAATAATTTAGTTGTATGTTTTCAGATTAATATTATTGTCATTGTTTTATAGGCCTATAAATAAATGAGAATAAATTTAGCTTATCATTTCGAAAGAAATTATTAATATTGTGGTCTGTTTATCTTTTTTTCGAATAAATATTTTGGAAATTGTTATAAAAATTAAATTGAAAGTTTATAGAATAGGAAAAAGAAATTTAGCTAGCTAAATTTTAAGATTTTTAAATTAGATTATACACATACATATTGTTTTTTCATTAATTTGGAATCAGAATATAATTTTAAGAAGTTTGTCTAGAATCTTAAACGAAATCAATAGATTTTTGGTTTCAATCTAAAGCTGAATTTTAAATTCGTCCACTAATCTAGTTTTTTAATCATTTGTTTAGAAATGTGAAAAATTTGTTTTGATATTTTCAAATGGGATTATTCAGGATACGTATTTCCGTTTCTTGGGTGACAAAATAGTTCTGTAATTTCAACATTTTAAGTAAAAATTAGCAGCATAATTTCAGGCTGTACCTTAAAAACGTTACTTGTTTCGAATATCAAATGGATTTAAATTAAATCGAGTAATCAAACTGATTTTGTTGACGAATATTGTTAGACTTTTTTTTAAATTGTAAATTTGGAACATTTTTGTTATAGTTTTTGCGTTGTATAATATGATTTTGTTACTAAATTTGATTAGGTTTCTTTAATTTGGTATGAATTTAGAATTTGTTCTTCATTTCATTATATTGAATTAAGGATCAAATAGTAATAAGTTTGGAAATTCCACAAAAAATTGAACTGATATTTACAATTTAGGAGTAATTTTCGAAATCTAATTGATGATTCGTAAAACTATTTGTCAAAACTTCATTTGAAATGCGGAATTGAATTCGTGAAATGAACCACAAAAAATTTTGATTTTTTTAGTATAATTTTTGGTGAAACTAATATTTGCTTGAAATTAAGGTATTCATTTTATCCTGTGTATATTCTAATTATGTTTTCTAATTTTGATTATTAATTTTTTATTTCTAATAGATGAAAATGTCTGAAGAAATTGCACAATTGGAAGTTTCGGACTTATTTTTAATTCGAATTTGGAAGTTAAGGTATGATATGTCAATTTTGATTTCATTTTGATAACTTTTGCTTATTGCTTTTGTATTTATGTTAAATTTGTAATTTTTTATTTTAGGAAATGTAGAATAGAATTTCAGTTTATCTAATGCGTTTCTATCTGAGTGTGGGAGGTAAAATGAAATGCTTTTCGAAAGTACAGTTTCAGTACCAAAATGTTTTCATGGTGGACTTATATAAAATATTAATTTCGAAATTTGTTAATAATTTGTTCAATTTCTTTTAAATAAGCGAATCATTTTTTTTTTTTTTTGTTCAGATTGGAATTATTAAAAAACTTTTTAATTTTCATTGACTGAACTTATCTTTTGAGATATGTAATGTAAAGAATGTTTTTATATTTGGTCAAAATATTGAAATTTTCTTTAAAATTTCTGTTGAAACTTTGATTTGTGTATTAAAGATTGAGGTTCAATGTGGCTAAAATTGTTCGTTTTTAGTTTACTTTCAAATTTTACGTTGGATTAATTTTAATTAATTAGCTGACCTTTTGTTATAGTTTAGATTTAGGTATTATTTAAAGAATGTTTCTAGTTTTGAATGGCTGATATTTTCTTTTGAAACGTTATGTGAAGAATATTTTTATATGTGGTCTAAATATTTTGAATGTCTTTCAAATTTCTATTTAAAACTTTGATTTGGGTATTAAATTGGGTTTTTGGTTAATTTTTTTTAAAATTAGCTGACCTTTTTTTTTTGACTACATTGGTCTTAATTTAGGTATAAAGAATAGAATGATTTTGGTTTTGACTGACTATATAAATACCTCAAATGTATATAATGTGAATGTTTGTAGATTTCATCAAAATATTTAAATTTTTGTTAAAATAGTTGATGGAATTAGCGACCTTTCTTTAAAATTTATTTTTCAGACTTTGAATTTAGTTTTGGTGTGGCTTAAAATTGTTTGTTTTTAGTTAACTTTTAAATTTTTTCTAAAGTTTTGTGGACAATTAGAATTTGTTTAAATTGATTAGCAATTTTCTTGAAAATTTGGTAAGAAATTTGACTAAATAATTTGGTTGTGTTTGAAGTTTGGATACCATTGAATTTAAATCTTTTGAATCAAAAGTTAGAAATGTAATTAGAAATGTGGCTTGAAATTTAAATTTAGATATGATAGAATTCACTTTAAAGATATCGAGAATATTATACTTTTTGTTTGACGAATTTAAATAATTAAGAAATTTGAATGGATTTTTTTTCACATATTGTTTTAGAATTTAACTTGTCGTTGTCGATATGGAAATTTTAGGGCAGTTAGTTTTGAGGAAGAAAATCTTTTGTATTGATTGATGTTTTCATGAGTTAACTTTTGAATTTGGATTTCGTAGTTTTATTTGAATTTATATATTTTTTCTTCACTTTTTTAAATTGATGGCCTCAAGACACTTTCTAGAATGTTACTAGACAATTTCCTGATCTGAATGATGTTATTTTTAACTTTGACGACTTTAATTTTGTCTGTTTTGTTAGAGTAATGGATTTGCACTTTAAAAAACATAAAATTTGTCTCAACATTTGTTGCGCATTAAATATTTTCTTTTCTTTTGTACAATTTTCAAAAAGTTGTCATATTATAGAATGCTGCAACGTCTTTGCTCAACTTGATGAAAATGTGTCCCATAATTAGTTAAAAGAAAATATTGAAAGCGTGCAAAAATGTTTAAATAAATTCACTGGGTTGAAAATGTAATTTTTTCTGTTTTAAATTTGTATGGTGGGTCGGGCTATTTCTTTTCTTCTTGGGAATCGTAGAAGCAGCTTCCTTTGCAGCCATTTTATTACCAAAGTAGAATGAGTGTGTGTGTGTGTGTGTGTGTTTGTGTAAGAGTGTGTGTAAGTACCCCTGTGTATGTGAGTGCTAAAGAGTGTGTGTGTGTGTGTATGCTTGTGTGTTTGAGTGCGTGGTGGTTGATTTGTTGCCTGAAGCTCTGGGACGATACGAAACTGTCTTTTGGCATTTCTTTGTCATAAAACTTGTATTGAAAAATAAAGATTGATAAAAACGAAACGATAATTTAAAACATTTCGGTGTTTTTGTTTGGTTTTGGTTGTTTTTTGGATTTGCGTTTGCTACACAAAATGATAAACTATTGCATTGTTAGTGATATTTTCGAAGGGGACAGGGGTATTGCGAGGTTTGGATTTGGTCTTGGGACTCAGTTTCGGTTTCTGGAAATGAAGCCTTCTGCGATGCCGTAGAAGAAGAGTTGAAATTTTGATGTGATTCTTTTTTGTAAGGACGTGCGGTTTTTTTTTTTGGCTGTTGATTGTTTTTGGCGGCGGGCTGCTGCTCTAAGAGAAGTTAAATTTACACAACAGGCTCACCTTTTCTTTGTTTTTGAATTTCTAGAATTTACGTTTCGGTTTTTTAAAATTTAGTTTGCAATTGATTTTGAAAGAAAGTTTGAGAAATAGTTAAGAAAATGTCATACTTGCGAAAGTTTCTCAAAGGTGAGCGCGTGTGGCTTTCTCTCTCTCTTTCTCTCTGCTCTATGCTCTGCTCTCTTGTTATGTATGGGTGAGGGTTCGTGTTTTTGTGTGTGTGTGTGTGAGTGTTGAATTCGCCGCAGGAGCATTTTGAATCTTAGATGGGTGGTGCGTGTGTGTGAGTACTTCCTGTCGAGGGGTTGGCTTTTGTGGGGCATTTGCTGCCCCTGTTTAGATATTCAGCCAAATGTATCTACAACGGGGCAGCTTTTTAGCCCCTCATTTGAATTTTATCTGCTGCTTTAGATAAACGTCGTTGTCGTCGTCGCCGCTGACTGCGCTGCTTACTTGCTTTTACTTTCGTGTTGTTCTGTTACTCCTTCGATGCTCCTTCCTTGTTCGCCATCAAATGCTCGATCCTCTCTAGGTCTAGTCAACAAAGAGGTATCTGTATCATCATCATCGGCGTTTTGGACCCCATGCTTGCACGTCGTTCGATATATATGGGTTGGATATGATTGATGCGATCGTGTTTAAATTTCGGTTTCCTTCCTTGTAGTTTTTGTCTGAATGCTGTGTAATTTGATGGCCAGATTTTAAGCTTGGGGCGCCAATCGGAGGAGTGTTGCAGACAATTGGGTAATGGCAACGGCACGGACTGGAGACGCCGCCTGGACGTTTGCGGCTTTGAACTTAATTTAGTTAAGATGGCGGGAAAATTTTCATTGCAGTAGTTGAGAATAGTTAGCAGTAAATATTTTAGAATTTCGTTGAGTTTCATAACAATTTCGTTGATTTTTTGTTTGTATGTTGGTTGACAATGTTAATTACTGCTGCCTGATCCATGCTAAGAACTGTTCGGTTGTGGCTTAAAAATTAAAGTACACTGCTCAGCTTTTGTGGTTTCTCGTGGAGTGGGTCCTACATAAAAAATATCATAATGATGGAATGGAAAATATAATTTACAGAAATTATGTGACTATTATCAAAGATCTTTCGTTGATAAACTTACCTGTAAAATATATAAAAATAATATTATTATCTCAATTCACTGTAGGGATCCTTTTTTCCTTATAGAGGTTTGTATATTCAATTGCTTGTCGAATATTTATTGTTGCACTTTACTTTTGGAATTTGTTGCTTATATTATTACTATGTAGATTTTAGTTTGTCGAGAATTCTTTTTGAGTTGTGCGATTGTGGCAGAAATTGTTTATGATTGGATTTTGTTATTTTTTCGATGTTTGTTTTAGTTATTTTTTCGTTGAATTGTAGTTGCTTTTGCTTATACTTAAACCATTCTCACGAAAATTTGTCGGAATATAACAAATTTTCGCAAAGTCTTTGTTTTGAAGTTTTGTTGTGTGTTGTGTTAGTAAAAATTAATCTGACTTTCGGTATATGAACTTTTTCTTTTTTGTTTTTAACTGGACTGAATTTAGTTGATTTTATTTAAACTGAAGAAACTTTTTTTTTTTGGTAGACGATTTTTTGTTGATTGGTTGGTTTTGCCGCGTACAGCACGCAGCAGTTCCTTAGCTCGGCCTGACCATGGCTGTAAGCTAGGAGTCGAGCAGTCGATCCTCTCCTGGTTGCTGCTGCTGTTGCTGTTGATCCTCAGCGTTTGAAGATTGAAATGAAACTGATTGATTCTGCGCAGCAGGCTCAGTTTATATACGCCAGAGATCAGGGCAAGCCAAGCGATCAGAGACTGGATGGAAAAGCTTTGTCCATTGTCTGACCGGATGTGAGAGAGGGGTGGGGGGAACAGAGGGCAACAAAAGCAAAGAAAGGCAGGCAGGCAGGCAGGATTGATAAAAAAGAACCCGTTAGGCTAGTTTATTGTAGAAAAATCGTTGGGCGAAAGATTGCTAAAAATGCGTTTTCTATTCATGGTGGTGGGTTGGTTTGGTACGGATCGTATCGCAGCATCAGTTGCCAGGCACACCTGGCGGCTGGCTGAAAGCTGCAACGGCTGCTGCTGTTGCTGGACCTGGACCGAGAAAACTCGTTTGGCCGCACACAGACTCAAGGGTAACGAAAGGAAGATTCAGTTTTATTTTTTGTTCTGATCTGTCCTCGTATATCCTTGACCATTTGAACTGCAATAATGTGATGGGAAAAATCCTCATTTGAACTTGTTTTTTGGTTGTTTAAAGAACATGCGGATAAAGATCACTCTTCGTATCGAATTGAAACATGTTTTGAAAGCATTTTACCTACAGTCAAATTTGTCGCTGCTTAATTTATGTCCTGCGGCACAGGTCAACCACTTTAAAACACAAACTCAAATCTTGTGTATCCCAAATTCTCTCGAAGAATGTATTTCACCTACACCCCCAAAAGGCCCAAGGCTTAAACTCCAATTCCCTGCCCAAAAGCAAATCGTAATGGTCAACCTTTCCAATTCCTTGGATGCCAACGGTCTTAACGGTGCCCCACGGTTATTTCTCTTATATTTTGGTTTGTTTTTTCATCTCTTTTGCATCTTAAGTTCTTTCATTCAGTTTCATTTTGAATTTTCTACTCTGTTTTTTTTCCTGCTTTTGCTTTTCGGTTTTGAGCATATCAACAAGTTAAGGGTTGCGTTTTTTCCCAAATGCCAAGCAGTTTTATTATTTAAATTGCTGTTAACCCTACCCCTGTTTGGCCTGGGTTGGTCATTGGGTTAGAGGTGGGGTCACAGTCATTTTCATGTGTGTGTGCGCGTTCCGATATGGGACACTTTGTTAAATAGTGCAGGAGTAACAGGGAGAGGTAGAATACATATGCAACTTAGAGTGTGACCAGAAATAAATAAGTTAAAAATATCAAAACAAAAAAAAAAATACAGAATATATCCCTTCAATGCAATTCCTTAAATCTAAATCGATCGGTTTGTTGAAGAGCTGTATAAGTTGATTTGCATATTGCACATTTGTTGACTGAGTTTAATAAATAATCGTCAAATTGATTGAGTTTATGCATTTTTCCGATTAGGGAAGAAAAAAAACGAATAGTCAATAATAGAGAAATAATAGGCTGACATTATAAATGAATATAACTGAAAAATGCGAATGTAAGAATCAGATCGGTTGAACATCGATTGCTCGGGTGGAGGTTATGATATAAATAAGCTATTGACAAGAGATTTTGTTCAATTATAGAAAGTATGACAAATTAACCGCACCGGATAAATAACTATTTTTTTTAGAACATTTTAAATTTATTTATTAGTTTCAGTTTTGATTATCGTCTGAGAATGCCTTGGTGATGTTGAATGTAAGTAATTGAATTTTATTCCCCCAACTTCTTTTCACTTTGGCCAAGCTAACAAGGTTCTCTAATTAACCTTAATCTTGGTGGGCAGAATCCACCATTTTGCTTAAAGTTCTAGATTGTTTATGGTCAACAATTTGCAATGTATAAATTGTTTGTGGTAGTACAGCTGTGTAGAAAATGTCAGTTACTCATAGACTAGGCAAGGAGGATTTTTGTTAGGCTCTATTCTATGTATCTGTTTTTTGTTGTTGTTAGCCTGTCCAACAACGTTTTCGATGCAGACTTAACGAAAAGAAAATTTACATATTTCTGTTAATTTTGCATTGAAGTTGGGTTCATAACGAAGAGGAAACACTTGAAATTTGCATACATTTTACTCACACATACACAGAAACACTCTCATATATACATAGGTATAGATGCTTGTATATATGTGTGTTTGAATGTGGCTACATGGGGCGACTTCTATATATGCAAATTTGCTGCAAAGTTTTCATATAAAATACAAGTAAAACCGAGTGAGAAAGAAAGAGAGCAAATGATTTGGGGCAAGATGGGCTTTGTGCTTGTGCTAAGGACAACAAGGACAAGAAGGACAACAAGCTGCCAGAATAATACACACGCGCACACACATCACACACACAAAGTGCCTACACAAAAGAGGCTCTTTTTTGAAGGAAATACTAAAAAGGATTATGCGTGCCTGTCCTGAAGAGTTTAGGTGTGTGTGTGTGTGTGTATCCTGTCAGTGTATTTGTGGATGAAAAGTCAGCAAAAGATACACATACAAAATTAAATTCAACAAAAGGTTCGTCCTGGCTTTCAAGAAAGCAGAAAAGGTTACTCAAACGGGGTCTACAAGGCAGATGGATGGAGTAATGGGACATTGTTTGGATCAAAAAGGGGCCTAAAAATACTCGCCCAAGCTCCTATCTTTCACCAAGCTCCAAGCGACCCTTATTTTCGGTTTTACCAGCCATTTTTTCTCTTCTTTAGTCCTTCCAGCTCGTTGTTGCTGTTGTCCTGCTGCCCACATTTATGTTACCATAATTTGACTTGAGCAACAAAACTCTCAGTTGATAGAGTGCAGAGAGAAAAAGTAGAGGCGAACAACGTATCTTAAATACCCTTTTTAAATTTGATCAGTTGATAAAACAAAGGATGACACATTAAAAGGCTACAGAATAAAGATATTTGTTTGTTAAAGTTCAACTTTAAAAGAAATCTGAAGCTATTCAGTTAAAGCTTTGTGGGTTTCTAAATGAAAGATAAAGTCAATTACATCGAATGAAATCATGCAGTTGAATTTGTTCTTCTTTTATCCATTTCATTTAGCTTCCATGGATTCTATTATCAGTCATAGGAAAAAAAATGGCTTCACTTTCTTCACAAACTTTTTCTTTCTCCAAAGTACTATTATTCCTTTAATTAAGTCAAGCAAAAACTTAAAGAAATATCAAAGAGGGTTTTCAACTTCTTAAGAAATCCACCAAGAGTTAAGATTGTGTCATTGACTTGCTCATCAGCAATACCAATCAATTGTTGAATTATCAAACAAGATCCGAAAGATATAGACTTTGGATTGAGACTGTGACTGTGTAGGTGTCTAGGAACAAGGACTATAACTATTTAAATGGACATAGGGAGCCGACACTTTGCTAACCGAATTTCCTGCAGTAGTTTTCGGCCATGATGGGTTCATTTTTCACACAAACACACACATACATACATACTAGAGACACAAGGCAACCACTTATGAAGCGAAAGTTGGCAAATGTGAGCGTGCGCACACACACACAGCTCACACACACAATTACGTGGCGTTCTTTTGCGGATTTTGCAGTCAACTTGTAAGCCAACAGGCAAAACTATAGGGCTAATGTGTGAGACCCATTGGGGCGTCTCCATGTGTATGTGTGAGGGGGTGTGCATAATGTGTGATTGTGTGGAAATTTTTGGGCAGTTTCATTTCGGTCATATTTATTAGTTGGCCCAGACACTGGCCAACACACACACATAAGAGAACACGAAACAGGACAACAAGAAACGGAAACATCTTTTTTCACCCTCATCAGAGCAAGTTTAAATGTTAGTAGGTATGGTGGGGGTGGTGGGAGGCGGCCCACTATCAAGCATTCCTGGCTAGATGTGTAGTTGGCCCCCTCCCACTTGCCCCTTGCTCAAAACCAAAGACCCATTTACATTTACATATGTATATGTAAGTGTGTATCTGTTTTTCGGGCCCTCAAGGATATCGCTTTTAGTGCAAGAAAATGCCTCTGGAGTGAGTTGGATGATGTTTTGGACCCTTGCCTTAAATGGTTTGGGTCTGCTCTGCCTGAGGGAGTGGGCTTAATAGCTTGAGCTTATGACCAGTTGCCCGTGCCTTCTTTTGCCCTCCTGTCATTTCCTGCATAGTTAACAATTTTCGACAACTATCAAGTTCTGTTGATGCTCTGGCGCAAATGTAATCAATTTTTATGCTATTATTGATGCTTCACATGACAATTTATTTGACAAACACCAAACGCACACGAAGTGAACCCATTCCAATGCCTTGACAGGGAAGTCGATTGACTACTTGTTTTTATTTGACCTCCTAGTTGATGGGCAAATTAATTGAAAATTTCGTTGCTCGATTTACCATGCAAGACGACAATTGGATTTGGGTTCCGGTTCTGTCTGAGTCAGTCTTTAAATGGGGGCGTTTCTTGTTTGAGGTTAGAAGGCTCCTAAAACACCTCTTTATGAGTTTGTCGATGTGTTTAGTATGTGTGTCCCTATGAAACTGTGTGCGTGTCCTTTTCGTCCTCTAGCTAAAGCCATGTGTGTGTATGCATGCTCGCCGTTTCATTATATGTCACACATTTGTATACATTTATATATATTTTTTATCATACAAAATTATATAGCAAAGAAAAGTCCTTTTGTTTCAACTTGAACCCTTTAGATATGTGTCTCTTGTCTGTGTCCTGAGAGAGTGTCTCTGCTTGTCTGTGTGTGTGTGTGTGTATGTGGCACATTTGTTTCCTTTTATAATTATGTCAAATGCAAGGATTCTTTTACAAAAACCCAAAAAAAGGATTTTATCAGATTCTATGAAACTTTATGTTGGCATTTAACGATGCAAGTGGTTGCTCGAATTTTTAGACTTTTTACTTATTTGGGTTAAGAAAAATAACACAAATAAAAACAAAAAACCTTACCTAGGTCATTAAAACAGTTTACACTTAAAAGCCAATTACACTTTTTGCAAAGAACAATTTATTGTAGTTTACATGCGGCTTTAAGTCTTTATTGTAAATGATTTTCTTTCGGTGAAAATGCAAATCAAACAAAACTACTTGAAATCTAGAACATTTGGCAAAATAATAAGAAGTTTTATAAATTTTTATTAATTAGTAATCCTAATTAGGATATAAATTACAATATGTAGTACCCTGGTATGCGTATTATATAAACCCATTTGTAATGTCTGTGCGTAAGAAATTTGTATGAATTGGAATTATATAAGATAATGTAGAGAAGATGCTTTCTTGGGTGAGATTTTTATATAAGGAGTAAATTTAAATTTGAAATTGGGTCAGTTCTTACAGTAATAATAATACTTTGTGAATATTTTTAGCATGATGGAAAAAAAAAAAATTGTGGCCGCCATCTGTAAGCGTTAATACATTCAAAATTTGAAGCATTTTCTTATCAGAGATGCTTCGTCTTTATGCCTTAATCCCTTTGGGACACACTAGCAAACACGGGCGCAGGCATAAACACTTACACAGAGACAAATTCCATTAGCATAAAAATGTCATAAATAAGAAACATGCTTGGCATTGGTATGGGTAAATCTCCTCCTACTCTGCTCTGCAAAAGGAGTAAAAGGAAAAGGAATATGAGGGGGTTGTTTATAAATTCAAAATGGCGTAGCTTTTCTTATTAGAAACAGGCGGGCAGAGAGCGAAACGACCAGCAGGCCAGACCCAAGAGCAGAGCATCTTCTCATATTTCGAGGGTGAGTTTTCGTAAATGAAATGAAAACCAGTTTCCTACAAGGATGTTGTGTGTGCACTTTGTGTGTGTGTGTGTGTGTAAGTGAGGGCAATCAACCACGCCTTTTCTTATGTCTAACAGAGAGCTCACTCTGTGTGTGTGTCTTTGTGTGCGTGTGGGTACTGTACTTTTGTTTTGGGTAGGCGGTCAAGATGATGTGCTCTAATTGATGTCGCCAGTCGCCATGGATGTTCTTTGAATTGGCTTAAACCAATGGTCCTTTTATTGTGGCCCTTGAATATTGATTTTTACTCAGTCTTCAGCGTGTGTGGAAATGCGAGTGTTATGTATGTATGTATTTGTGTCTGTGCGTATGTGGGCGGATTCATTAATTAAATTGACTTTGACGAGGGGATAGTTTTTGCCCTTTAGGCTTGAACTAGTTGTTAACGGCTTCTATTTCTTTTTTTTTCTTTTTCCTTTTATTTTTTGGTACATCAAAAAGTAAAATATTTCAAAGCATTCAACTATGAAATATTTCGACCAATATTTGTTTGGCCCAGACATAACCCACACTCAGCTCTTTTAGCAGTCTTTTATAGTGTCTAAGAACTTGTCCTTTGGGTGAGGGATCCTCCCAGTGTGTATGCCATAAATCATAGGCATGAAAAAGTACTCGAATCGTCTATGTCTACATTTTCTATGTATGTTTGTTCGTCGCACATGAAAGTATTTTAGAAGCCATTCGAATGCTGCCGCCGCCTGGCTAAAACTTCTTGGAATTGCTGTTGTAAATAGTTAGTGCTGGCCCACTCCCTGGAAAATTTCTAAATGAAAATTCCAACAAGAACATTTTCTATTAAATTTGGACTTCGTTTCTCCAACCCTCGGACATGGCAGGAGAAAGTTTTCTTGCCAAGGACCAAACTAACTATTTTCGTTATATTTTATTACATTATATACATACATCCAGTAGCTACATACATAGTGTTTTTATATGTATATATGTATGTTCGATGTATATGTTTCTTTCTATAGACCAAAACTTTTTGCTTTGCCAAAAGTTTCTTTGGTTGACTGGCATAGCAAGAGGCTATGGCATGGGCGATGGTGAGTGGGCTGGAAAAGGAACATCGAAAGCTTGGCTAGGTTCCCATTACTTTTCAGCTGCAAAGTAAAAGTTCTTAGCTTTACCAGCTTCCTAAAACCTTGCTTATACCCCCCACCCATCGCCGCATCTTTACGCTTCCTCCACTCTATCCTTCTCTCTCTCTTCCTCTTGACTAAAACCATCCATTTTGCCCATTTACCAAATGTGCCAACTACTTTTTCTCAAGTACCACTGCGGGACATTAAATCCTGGGTACGTGCCCAGGCAGGAATAGTCCTGGCTTTCGAATTGTTCGAGGTATTATGCCATGGCCGAAAGTTTGAATAGTTCTTGTGCCACACTGAAATGGGGGCATGAGAGGTAGCTGAGTGCAGGGATCAGGTTTGTTCGAGAAAACGAAAAATTGTTGCTGGCCAAAGTTGCTTCTTTTTGCTAGCTAAAGTTTTGTCCAACGGACTTCAACAGACTTTTACTTTTTTATTCCTTCTTCATTATGCGCCAGGCGAATTTTTGGTAATTTATTTCTAAGCCCCTTTCCAACTTTGATCCCCCAACCTCTGCTTCAGTTAACAATTTGAAAAGGTTTTGTTTCTCTAGGCTATCCTTGAGTTTACACTGTGATTTATTAAGCTTGTCTTGGCAAAAACAGATTAATTTTAGTAAACATATTTTAGTATTTCTTTATTCGGTTTCCTTACTTACTTCGCTGCTCTCAGTTCTTTCCCATACAAAGTCAATTCCACAACTGGACAAAAATATTGTTTCCCACAGCATCTCGAAATAGATGACAACTGGACCGAGATGAAGACCCATTATCTAACCTGAACCTGACTGTCCAGTTGCGCAGTCATGAAGAAAAGAGTTGAAAAACTTCCCAAAAAATTCTGTGAGAAAATCTTGCACGAAATGACCTCTGACCGGACCACAGTTTTGGTCCTGTCCGAAAGCGGCTGCTGGCTAAAGATGCTTGTCGGGATTTAAAAGGGTTGAAGACGCTGTCTGCCTTAAGACGATGGCAGCTTTTTACTATTCTCACTAAAATTTTATGTTTGTTTATTGAAATTAGATACATTTAAAACATTTAAAAGTGAAGGAAATTTCACATAAAAAGAAAGATTAGGCTCTTAACAGAAATAGGACAACTACGAAAGGAGACAGTCGGAGAAAAATGTTAAAGGAGAAGGAATATGTCAGCGTTTAGTGTTACCATAAGCTCAATCATCATACTAATCTAATTAGTCATCGTAGAGCCTTGGGAATATTGTTTAGAGAACTGTATAATGTTAGTTATAAATGAAGATGCATTCTTTTAACAACTATTAAAGCCAGTATAAACTGCATATTTTTTAACCTTAAATTCATATACATATAGATCTTTGGATCTGCTTAGCTAGCAAGCCGATGTTGTCCTATTATTATATATTTGAAAACTGCCCCATTTACATACCCCATGAGTCAGTCAGCAAGGATGCCCACAAAAATTTACAACTGCTCAAGCAAGAACATGCATACATTCATTCACATACAGCTCCAACACATCCTCTGACTTGACTTCCTTCCCCTTGCCCCACACTCTGCTATATACCCTTATTTTTGGGGTTGGATTTATAAGCAAACTCAAGGCATTGGGTTGTTTCTAGAAGGGTGGACGAGTGGGCAAAAGGAGTAGGTGGTTAGGCGATAAGTTTTTATGTCTTGAGCTGATGGTGTAGAAAACTTTTGTGAAACTAAAATACAAAAACTTTGCCTGTCAATGCTCCCACCCTCCATTCTCTGGTTTTGGGGTGGTTGAAATGGCATGGCCGCCACAGCAACTTTTATGGGGGCATGTGGGTGAATTTTAATGAACGAGTGTGTACGATATACATATGTATATACATCGAGATTGCTTGGAAGAAAACGAGCTAAAAAAAAAACAGGAAAAATCTTTATGGAAGTGGAAAGTTTGGTGTGCATAAAAGATAATGATGTTGCCTTAAACTTTTGGGAATAAATAATAGTAGTAGTGGGCATCCTGTTCTCATTTCCATTCGCAATCTCATGCTGCTGTGCTGCCTGTGCTTGGCACTCTAAGCTAAGGCTATTATCTTTCAAGTTTTGCTGGCCGCTTTTAGTGTCTCCGTCTCCAACTCTGCCTCCTTCTACATTTGCATTGCCTCGTGTTTCAGTTGCTGGTCAGGCCATGTACAGGCACACAACAAGGCACAACGATTCCAACGGAAAAGGGACCCCAAGGCCTTAAGCTTATAATTAATTGCATGTTTGGTCGAGACGAAATAATCCTTTGTACAAAAATAACACCCAACGCCCAGAAACACTGGAACCCACACATATACACAAACACACACACTTCTTGGTGTGTGTGACCATGCGTGTGCCTCTTTTTGCCTTTGACCATAGTTTTTAGTTTGCTACAAGCCATTTGGGAAATTTACAGGCAAATGAATGTTATCATAACTCAACGACTCCAACTCTAAATCTTCTCCTCATGTCTGATACAAAATGTAAGCCTATATTCCAGTTTGTTCATGTGTAAAGTAACTAAAATTTGTATATACTTACATATGTAAGTATGTGTCTATTGGTCTGCTGGACAGCTTTCATCATCCGTCCATATTCATATCCATGACCATGACGTCGACTCTCTGCGGTTGGGGTCAGTTTTTGAATTTTTGAAAATATTATTAAAATTGATGAATGTTCTGCTAATTAATGAAACACTGAATCCATTGACTGTACGCACAGGCCAACAAAACCCATCTAATGCAACTTTTGTTTCACTAATTCGCATTGATTTCATCATTTGACGTCTGTCCCATTATCCTGGCAACCATTCAGCCATCCATCCAAGTTCAAAAGTGCACAAAATAAACCATATGAATATTAATGATGCTTCATTGTGTGGGGTTTCGCAATTAAAAACTGCTGACTAATAAGGCAACTCCTCTATTTATATATACCAACATGAATATACATACATAAGTATTAATGCTCGGCATGATTCCATCAAAGTATTAATTTTAAATTTGAATAAACCCTGTTAAGGTTTTCCACTGTTTAATTTAAATTCTTACTGCTTTAGTTTTAGTTGCGATTGTGCCGTTTGTTTAACGAATAAATATCTTTCATTTATATATTTCTTATTACATTTTCTTTGTAAGTATGAGCATCTTTTGCATCTTGTACATCCTTTCATCTAACAAAAAGGTTACCTTTTAAGGAAAAGTTTATATATATATATATACATATGTATGTAGGTATATATGTATATCTTATTATTCATTCTTTATTTCATTTTATTCTTTTGTGTAATTTTAAAGTGTTTAATCTTATCTATCTACAATTCAACAGTTTATAAAAACATGTACATACATTCAATTCACAAAATTTATCATTTAAGATTCTAAAACTGTTCTGGATGGTTTAGTTTAAAATTCATATACTTATGTTTCGCTTGAAAGAAATTGATATTTCAGTTTTGAACTTATTTCCCTTATTTGACAATGTATCAATCTTACTAACATCTATCTTCTCACGAATCTTCCTTCTGTCCTTCCCGAACTCACATGTTCCGGTTCTATCCCACATCAACAAAAAACGTATCAACAACAAGAAAATAAAGAAGAAAGGGTAAAAGGTAGATATGGAAGGAAACAGAAACAGAGTGAGAAACCAAAGGACAACAATGGCAAAATTTTAATTGAAAACTTTAATTTGGCAACCAAGTTGCTGGTGTCCTCCAGTCACAAGCTTGGCATCGGCCTTTAGCATCGTCATTGGCATCTGCGTCTGCATCTTGTCATTGTCGTTGTCATTGCCCTTGGCTACATCTTTTGGTATAGGCAAAAAAAGAAGAAATATCCAACGAAGCAGTAGAAAGGACTTGCCAGGAGGCAAGGAAGGAATTTGCCAACAATAAAATACCGAAATAAAACAAGAAATTCTGTGGAGATATATGTACATACATACACACAATATGTGCAAATAAATATACATACATATATATATATATATGTTTGCTTATGGCCAGACAGCATCACTCCTCCCGGCAGTGTCTGCTACTCAAATGTTGTCCTTTGCAAGCTTAGTCCTTGCTGCTGCTGTGAGTGTGTGTGTCTATATGCTTTTGTTATTTCTCTACTGTTCAGACTCAGACATCTCTAGTCATTTCTTGCTCTCGATTTCTTGTTTCTTTTCATTTGTGCATTTGTGTTTAAATATGCACATGTCCTTCTGCAGCCTGCTAGATCCTTTTGCATTTATTTTCATCTGCTCTTATTTATTTATAAAGCCAAGACTGGACATCTTTCTCGCCCTCGCTTTCTGTCGGCATTGTGAATCTCTCTAAATACTTCTTGTTGGCCTGCCATGTAGCTGCCATGTTCTATACTGTTCTATTGTTTGCATCTCCGGCATTGTCTGGCCGGCTCCATTTTCTATTCATCTTTGACTCCATCTCTTTATCCTGGTGTGTGTGTGTGTGTGATTCTTCTTCATCTTTTGAATCGAAAAACTATTTCAAATTGATTTTTGAATTATTCACTAATTTGCCTTTTGTTTATTCTCTTCTTATTTTCCGCCTCTATTGGCCACCTTGCATTACCCAATAAGTTTGCCAGTTCTTCAGTTCCCTCCCTACAGTATTGCGTTGCCATAAGTCATGGGATGCTGTCCAGCTCCAGCTTGATTGCTGAACATCTTCTCCTTCTCCCAAACACTGGCCAGTTCATCAACTCAAATTTTATGCATTTTAGATGAGTTTTCCTCACAGTTCGTTTTCATCACTCCGAGAGAAAGAGAAGAAAAAACAAAAATTTGTTGTTTTTCGTTGTTATTTTTATGCAACTTGATGAAAAATTTTAACATCAACATCAAGTTTGGGCAAAATGTCAATGGGTTGCCTTGCCTTGCCATGGCCATGCCCCATGCCTGCAAGCAAATGGGCGGCATCCTGTGGTATGACCACAAATAGGAGCGTTTCTATTTCTACAAGAGATTTTATTCAAAAATCAAGCTACTGAAATACCACATAAGATCTATACTAAAATATTATAATATATTTACAGAAATTGTCTTAAGAGAAATTTTCTAAAGCTTGATTAGAGAAAATTTTACCTGTGAAACTGATTTGAAATGGCATCCTCGTGGCGTATGCTTTACTAATGTAAATAACGAATATATCATCCAGTTACATTTCTTAGGCCACATTGCTGCCAAATTATGAAGCCCCTTTGAACTTTGATGCGCCAAAGTTCGCTCCTTGTTATTTGTGTTGATTTCTTTTTTTTTCTCTTTTGCAAATTCATCAACTTTTCTGCACTTTTACTAATTTCAACTGTTAACTTCCTTTGGTTTTCATAGTTAACTTTTACCAGCATGGAAAAATGTTGTGCCTTGGCAACATTGCAGTTTGACTAGAGAATGTGGGCGCTAAGGGGAGGTGGCAGGGAGCCTCAGCTCCCAAGTTCAATAAAAGTTTTGCCCTTGTCGTTGTAGTGTAGATGCAATTTTTATTTGCATGCAGGCGTAAATGCAATTGCTTCGGCTGGTTGTTGTTCCTTTTTTTGTTTTAGTCAAAAACTTAAGCCAAAAACAAATTATATAAAGTGGAACGTGAAAACATGGCTAGCTGGGGAAAAAGTTTCTTCTCTTTCTTAATTTATTTTGGACACGAGTTGGGCAAATTATAATTACGAACCAACAAAGCCGTCAGAAGCAACAGCAACAACCTAGAGCAGAATGTTCATTCAGGCTACGGCAACCTCAATTTATTAGCTTTGGCTGCCCATATCCTCGTAGTTCAATATTAGCTGGTCATCGTTGGCCATCGAGAGCTAAGTCTGGGTCTAAAACAAATTTTCCCTCGGCCATAAATATTAAATATGAGATACTTTATATGTTAGGACTTGGCTTTTAAGGCCGAGCTTCTCTACTGGCTGCAACTTATCAAATATGCCTGGCTGGCAATTGGCCATCAGGCATCGCCATCGCCATCATCGGTTACGTTACCTTGGCCACATCCTTTGCCGCAGTTGGTTCAGTTTTTTGAATGAGCTTCATTTGCTTCGCTCCGTATTTTGCATAATAAACTTTGCCCCTGATGAGGTATCTACTAAAGTTAGTGTGTTGCCACTAGGCGAAAGGCCCCAAAACTAATTAGTCGCGCCAAGACACGTGAGCTGTGTTACATACATGCACGTTTCACGATTTTGGCGTCTGAAGTTGTGCAAGGTATTTTAATATTAATGTCTGCCATGTAGTATGTACCCAAAAAGTATGCTATTCTATTTTCTTTAAACGAAAATGAGACTTGAAAATTTTATTTGATTTGATAAAGAGGAAACTGCATCTCTTCCTCAATGTCGTTTCGGTCTGGGCAGGAAGCCACTTTTCTACTTTTCCTTCCCTTTTGCCTCAACAACATTGCAGCTCATTAGAATATTTTCTGTAGAAGTTGCCCAAAAACTTTTCCGTTTCATGCAGGCCAGCTATTCCTCCCCCTTTCGCCTCTCTTCCACCGACATGTGTCGAGAAAAAAAGACAAAGCAATCGCATTCATTTATTTATAACTGAAAAGTATTCTTTTGTTAGCATTCCATTTAATTGGTCCTGCCGACGACATCTCCGCATCCGTATTAGCATCAGCATCTCGTACTTTCTCAGACTTCCCTAGCCAGTTTTGCATCTTAGTATCCAAAAACAAGTCCCATTTCTACCTTTGGTCACTAACCTCTGAACTGCAACTGCAGCAAAGTCGACAAACCTCTTGTACAATTCAAAAAAAAGGGTAAAAAACTGAAGATGCTGATGATGATTTTTTTGTAAAATTTTCTCATGATTTTCTTCAGCCAAAAGCTGGTCAGCAAGATAAACTGGATGTCCTTTGGTCCAGCAACGGGTCAAGCGGCAGGGATGGTGGTGGTTTATCACTGTATTAGGATGCTTAGCGATGACATTTTACCTCGTGACACGATCAGAGAATCTAATTATTTTAAACGTATCGCAGAAGAAAGTCAGAAGTTAAGTTGCTTAATTAAAAGAAGTTAAGTTATTCTTAACTCAAATCACCGATTTTAAGTCTTAAAAATTAAAAAAGGAGAATGGCTAATTTTGCCCGGCAAATTTTGTTTCTGCTCGAGGTTAGAATGATTTGTATTCAGTAATTCCCAACCTCATTTCAATAATATTACTCATAATTTGAATTGACAAAATAGCCAAATAGTCACAAACACTAAACTTAAACCTTAAACCTACCAGCCAATTCAAGAAATGTCCTTTGGCCCGCCATCTGTCGGTTGGTGGTTGCAACTGTGAACTTTTTATCCGGAGCTCTGTGTGCCATGGTGGTTGCAATTACCACCAAGCGATGGGGCCACCGGGCAGGCGAGTATAATCAAAAGAGAGTGAGAGGAATTTCTACCCTGATTATTGTGTAGATTATATCATTTTCCCAAATGAAACAAACACATATTAGTCTCTCCAATTTATTTGATTGTTTATATTTTTCATTGCCAAACTTATTTGTTAATTCTTTACATAAAAGTTAAATCGCTGTGTTCACCATATGGAGACACTTCAATTAATGGGGCCTGAAATGGGGACACAGGCTGGTCTTTAGTTTTTCATCCTTCCGCTGCTCCATTTTGCTGTAACAAGATCTTTCCGATTTTACTAAATTGCTTAGCAACGTTCAATTAAAATACCAACCTGGCACATGGCTATTAAGAGTACTTCGTCCTTCGACCTTGTCAACCTGATGCACCATTCGGTGCACACACTCCTTCGCCCTATCTAATTCCACTCATTCACTTGCTGTTCGGCTGCAGCAATCTTATTGGTGAAGACAAAACTGAACGAGGATGACATCCTCGCGGAGTTGGCGGGGAGTGAACTCAAGCCAAGCGCTAGCATTCGCATTCGCAATCTGGTTGGCAGAGCAAGGAGGCGATATAAAATAAATTAAAAGAAAGAGCAAGCAGCAGAGACGGAGCAAACCAAACGAGTCCGGACCAAGCCAAGCCAAGCCAGGCAAATGCTTTACATTTTTTAAATAGAAAAGGGGCGGAGATATTTAAATGTGGCGGGCATGGTCTTTTTTTCTCGTCCTTTTTGTGAACTCTTCTACGACGTCTCTACCGTAGTCCAATAAGACGAAGCTGCAAGGAAACGCTGAGAGTGAGCAAACGAGACGGAAATAAATAGAGTGTGGGAGAGAGAAGGCGCGACAAACTAACAGGAGCAGCAGAAAAAAGGATTGCTGATGGTAGTAACGAAGGCAGGAGGCAAAGGGGGTTGAACATCCTGGCAGGAAGTGCACTTAAAAGTATAAAAGGCAGCAAAGGAAAATTATCAAACGAAAACAAATATTAATGCCAAAAAAAAAAGTAAAGGAAGAAGAAAATGCAAATGAGTGAAACAAAGAGGGGCTGGACGGGTGATGGAAACTGGAACGGGAATCCGAATGGGTATGGTTAGAGACGGTCGGCAAAGGACACCCAGTGACAAAATGGTACTTTGAGGGCACGTAACGACGGTTGAAAAGGATATGAAAGTATTTTTTGCAAACGTAGTTAGTTTTACTTGGCCAGGATGGGCGGAAGGATTTTTCATCCTCCATGAAGGAGTGTGGTGGGTTTGTCTCTAAGACCAGGACTGAGAGAACTGTATTCATTTGTAAATATTGTAGTCTGCAGGATACGTATGCAAATAACATTAAGGACATGGCATAGAAAAATGTAATTTCACTTGATTTGCTCAAAAAATGCAAACATGGAGACCGAGCATCCACAGATAGCTACACACACATACATAAAGGAAGAGTTAGATAACGTGTATAACATGGTAGAAAGTTAAACGAAGATAAGCAGACAGGAAAAAGTGGGTAAAAGGAAGGTCAACGGAGAAGGAAGGCAAAAGCAAAAGAAGATAAGAGCAAGACAAAAAAAAAGTCCCTTTAAACGGTGTATGGGGAAAGGATACCAACGTACATGTGTGTGAGTTTGTGAGTCCATGTATGACTACGATGTCCTGCTGGAAGGCATTCGGAGAACAAGGAAGTAGGCAGTTACTTCGATATGACAGGTGAGGAGATGCAATGCCAGAGAGTGGGTAAGGAAGAGTAACAGGGTGATCCACAATGGAGACAGTGGAAAAGAAAAAATCTTTTCAAAAATAATTATGCAAAATAAGAAAAGTTGTAGCTTTGATCTCAGCATTTTGATTTGTAATAAACACGCCTCTAAGCTTTCGATAATTTACAACATCCAATGCAAATTGTTGTTTGACTTCCTTTAATCAAATAGGAGTTGAATTAGTTTTAAGGAATGCATAGTTTGTTGTTATTCTACTCAGAGGTGGGTTTTTCAATGTTTTCGCTTTGATTTAGTTCGAAATTATTAGTTTGTTATATCAGAGTCACCCTAATGCCAGTCATTTTGTGAGAAGGAGGAGTGGAATGTATGTCTGGGGAAACCTGGCAACTCAATCTCTTCTGCTAGTGCCTGAGCCAGAGCTGGGCGCTCAGCCGTATAGCCGTCTGTATGTCTATGGAAATATCTTATGGCTGACAGCTATGAACACACGTATTCCCACCAATACAGATGCCAGGAAGGCATACCCATATACGTTCATACAAACACATGGCTACAGATGCCGAGATGCAGACGGTCGGCCTTTGGCTTACATTTTAAGTGTCTGAGGCCTCAATTGCTTTACTGGCTTTTCGACTGCCGGCGAGGCCGAGTACAAGTTCGAAAGAGAACGATGACGACGACGATGATGATGATGATGATGGGGACGACGCTGATGGAGGCCAATGTACTTGCGCCTGGTTTGGTTTGTCTCGGCTGGATATCCTTTAGTTCTTTTGTTGCACATTTTATCTGCGCTTTAACGTTCAATTCAATATAATGACTCCCCTATGCATAAAATGGCTTACGAAGGCGAGTCCAAGGGAGAGAGGTGGCATTTTGGTGGCAAGTGGATAGTCTGTGTGAACGAGCGCATACTTTTTATGGTGCCATCGAGACTTCAGGGCCACTGAAGGAACGATTGGGCGTTGTGAGGAAGGAGGGCGATTTTAATTTGCATTCGTTTGCTTTTATTTCGTTCTTTTTTAAGAATGGGTCTAGGCTTTGTTGTCGTTGCTTTCCTATTTTTAATCGCTTTTGCAATTTCTCCTGATTTCTCTTGAAGTTTACTTCTATATATGTTTATATATATATGTATGAATACTTTTCTTTCTTTTTCGTTTTTGTTATTTTTTGGCTTGTTGTTTACTTGCTTTGGCAACGGCTTCTTCTGTGTCCGGAGCAGGAAAATTGTTAAGTCGCCCATAAATTTGACTTGTACTTTGGGTCAAGCTGTATGTTCCTTGTGTCCAACCTATTTACATAATGGTTTATAGAAAAGACAAAGCCCAGAGTGTGGTCACAGTGTCCCTTGGCCCGGGCATAAAAGGACAATGGCTTCCTGCTTGGGCTACTTTCTTTTTGTGGTTCTTCTCACACTCTCGGACATGAAAATGAGTTGCTTTCGAAGGTTTTTCTATCTTTCTGTGCGTGTGTGTGTATGTTGGGCTATTGTCCTGCTGCTGCCTTGCGTAGAAGTTAAAACCATCAACCACTTAAAATAAATTAAGGCGACGCCATTTTCCTTTTTCTGCAAACAACCCCAAGCTGAGTCAAGCTGACCAACGAGCAAGGACTAGCACTCACAGGATACAGACTGACATGCAAACATCCACACATATAGACACACCCTTCGTCTGGCCAAGGATGTGGCTGCTGCTCCGTGTGTTGGCCATTACTTTTTGTGCTCTTACTCGGAATTCTGCTTTTATTTTTTTATTCTACATATAAAACCCAGAATCCCTTCTGCTATTAGTTTAGTTGGCATGGAATGAGAATAAGAAGGGGATGGGGTGGCGGAAAAGGGAGAGGTAAGCAAGTGTCCTGGGCACTGTCAAGTACAGTTTCGTATTCTTCTGCTTAAGCATAACGAATGTCCTTTCCCACACATATGTAGACACCAGCACACGTACATATATATACATTGTTGGTGTTATTCCCTTGGAAACGACATCCTTTTACCTTCCCCACTGCACTTCCGTTCTGGAGATTTCCTCCTCCTTTTTACTTGCCTAGATCCTGGGTAAAAGTAATTTTTTACTGTTAGTTAAATAAATGCGAATGCGAGGCAGCTGCAGCATCTGGCAACCGCTGTAACTTCCCAGGACGACGACGAGGGCGTTAAAACTTTTTCGCCCAGCATTATGTATGTGTGTGTCTGTGTGTGTGTGGGTTGGTGCATTTCTTTGGGGACCATTGCCTTGTCTAGCTGGTTGAAAGACGTGCCCGTGCTTGGGGACCACGGGAAGACCAGGAGCATCAGGAGGAGAACTCACTTCCTCGACTGACGCCCGCGCTGCTGTAGCTGGCAAGATAAAAAATTAGTTTGGCAAACAAGATGAATGCCTTTTGCTGATTAAAACTGTGTCCATGTTGGGTTGAAAGCTAAAAAAAAGGAAGACAGAAAAGGAAAAGAAGAGAGTCCCTTATGCCCTTCTTTCTACAATTGTTGTTTTGCTTCAAACCATATTTATAAAGATATTTCATTTTACTGTTTATTCGCTCAAAATTTGCGGAATTCATATAGATCCTTGTACAGTTATCATCAAAAATCTTTGAATAACTTTACTCCTTGAGGCACTTTTCCTTTTAAACTTATTTTACTAATTAAAGTTTGATTAAATTTGTGTATGTATCATATGTAGCTTTATTTCGCTTATTATTTAATTACATTAGATATGTTATAAATAAACGTTTAAAATATAATTCAGCGTTGGGCGTAGTGGCTCCCACCTCAAGCTGTTCATCCGTTTAATCAATTGTGTATTCGGTATTTAAAGATGTATGCCACAGCTGAAATGAGAACAAATAAATGGTAAATACATATTTATTAGTTATATGCCAAAAATTATACTATACTAGGTTAGATATGGGCAAACATGTTACTGCATAATTCAATATCATGAATCATTAAATAATAAATCGCAACAACAGAATGTTGACCCTCTGTCTGGTCAATTATATTTTGGGGGAATTAAGAACAATAATCATTGGGTGGACTCACATTAGGAGTGTGCGAGTGGGTCACAGGATGCGCGATATTTATGTGGGCCACATGTCATTGGCATTAGCCGGTGTAAAGTTCAGCGAGCAAATTTGATTTGCCATAAATAAAGTTTAATTGAATTATGGGAGCACACAAACACACAAATAGCGGAAGGACAAAAAGCAACTGTTGCTTGCCAGTGCCCAGTTTCAGTCTTCAGTCCTCATTCCCAAAGAGAGAGGGAGATGAATGAAGGGGGAACAGACAAACACACACAAGCAATGACCTCAACCCAGACCAGCCACTTGGTCGGTCGGCTGGTCCAGCGGCGTCCATTTAAATATGAATTAAACCAATTTCGAGTCGATTAATGTCGACGGGCTCTCCATTTTCGGCTCTCTGCAACCATTCGATTTCATCCGGGCATTGTTTTTTCCTTTTTTTTTTTTTTTGGCTGCAATTATATTTATTTTTCGGGTTTTTTTGTTTTTTTGATTCTCGCACTTTCGTTTTCAATGGCATCGGCATCCGGCGCCCAGATTGAGTTGCGTGGCAGGACCTGGGCGGCTTATTAATGCGTACATTGATGAAATACGCACACACACACTTGTACACTCATTCATATATACACACATGCGTAATGCAGGCTGTTCCTTTTTTTGTTTTTTGGGTGTTGTTTTTTCGTTTCGTGAGTGGGACCCAAATAAAAATTGCATATTATGTAAAGAGCCACCACGACTGCCTGTTGTTGTTGTTGTTGTTGTTGGGAAAAGAGTAAAAAAATAAATTTACAAAAATAATTCTAGGTGAAGGACGAGGACATTGGTGTGGATGGTGCATCATCGCTCTGCGGCCCCCTTCCACACTACTCTCTCTCTCTCTCTCTCTCTCTCTCTCTCTTTCCACTTTTCCACCATTGTATGTTAAGCGATTCTTCTGGTTGGTTGGTTGGGCGAAAAGCAGGTCGTGGTTCTGGCTGAGTTCGGAAAGGGGGATCTGGTCTCTGGACTCTGACACTGTCACTATATGCATTCGCATACATCATCACAGCTGGCAGACTGTCCGGAGACATGCCCTCCGCCCACTGACTGGCCTGCTGTTGCCACTGTTGCTGCTGTTTGGTGCGTTTCATTAAGTACAATAAACTTTACGATGAAAATAAGAATTAAGTCCTCCATAACTAGCCAGAGATGGCAGGGGAAGAGTCACATTCTGAGCAATGGCTTCACAGCTAATACAATAATGTAACTTCTTTGTCAACTGTCATCAAAAGGTCAATTAATTATTTCTGCTGCTTGGCAATTAGTAGCTATAATTCTGGACGTTCTTTAATATTTTCTGATTACTAATTCAGTAAAGACTTTATCTTCTTTACAAAACGTTTTTTCATTATACCTCATATAAAAAAACACCTCAATTGAGAAATATCCAGAATTAACTATTTCATAGATCTTTCCGAAATAATTATTTTACTAGAATGTATTTTAAGTTCGACATTGTTGTTAAATTTTAGCCACATTTGCATTATTAACTTGGCTAAAAGTCACTACTTTGGGATGTATCTTGGAGGGTTATTGTGATGTGCAAGTGGGTTGTTTGGTGTTAACTCTCGTCACACATTTGGCATTGCATACTTTTTGGCTGGTGTTGCCTTTTATTTTTATATTTTTTTTTTTTGGCAATTTGCCCTGGTGAAAGTGTTTGGATGTGTGGGTGTGTCCTGGTGTGTGGCTTGGTCTGGTTAATGCGGCTCATACACGTAATTGGCATTAAATTAAATGCCTGTCCCGTCTGCCGTATCTCTTTTCGCTCCTTTTCCCATGCCACAACAACAAACAAGTACGCAAAAAAAAAAGAATGGCCAGCCGCAGTCTGGTCCATCCTCATTTTCCTCTCCTTCTACTGCTTCTACAGTTTTCCATTTCTCGCCACTCGGCATTGCCATGTGCAGTCCGACACTTTTTTAGTTTGTTCTTTTTTCGGCTGCCCACACTCATACACACACACACACATATATATGGGTATATATAAACATATATGTATGTATGGACAGACTGTTGCATCGGTTGCTGCTTCTGCTTATGATAATTGCCGGTTGCACTGTGCCCAACCCATGCCGGTTCGGCACGTGGCTCTTACATATACACATACACATGCATATGAGACACACACTTTCACACTGAAATATTGTATTTTTTAATTTTTTTGGCCGTTCATTGACATTGTCAATGTCATTGTTACCATTTGAGTTGTCGTTTTTTGCCCATTTTTTAACGTTTCATTTTTTATTTTATATAATTGCAATTTGTATTTTTTTTTTTTTGATGGCACGTGCCATTTTCACATCAGAGCTTTTTAAGTTTTTCTTTCGTTTGTTTTTTTATTTTTCGGCATTTTTATGATATTTACATAATGACGTCACAGGAGGTCGGTCGAGTGTGTGTGGTGTGTATGTGTGTACGGGAATGTCCAAATACTGTAAGGGCAGGTCGAAAATCAGCTGTTTGTCTGCTTAATTGACATTTAATCGATAATTATTGCATACATTTCAGCGCATTGACGTTGTAATGCTGTTTTTTTTTTTTAACGGATAATGACTTGATGCCGATAAAAAGGGAAAAGTTTGTAACGGGCAGAATTTGATGTTTATTTAACTTGATTGAATATAAAAAAAGCTAATTAAATACTATTCATTGCTCAATCCGACTTGCAAGCTCCAAAAATTTGTAAACTATACAAGTTACATATTTGCAATTCATACATTTTATTGTTAAGTTAAACTAGCATTGGAAAGGGCTTAAACTGTTTATATTATAACAATAAATATTAAGTAACCAGTGAAGTTTCTTGCTTTCATACCTACTGAAGACACTTTTCAGTTTACCTATATGAGAGTTAAGATATATTTTATTGAAAATCTTGACTTAAAGTATCGAATTAAATAGGAATGCTTCGCCGACAAATTTTATGTTCTGACCTGTACATTCTTGAAACTCTTTGAAGCTATATCAATGATTATTTTCGAATTAAAGAAAGTCATGTATAAATTTGCTTTGTTTTACGACCTTATCTCTTGTTTCAGTCAACAACTTATTGCTTGTATTTCGGATTTTGATTTGGGTATTTCATATATTTTGGGTATTGTGTAATAGGAACATGTCATTCGCACATATCAAGTGGAAAAATTATTTGACATTTTTGGGGGAAAATTGTGGAAATTTCACATGGATAAAGAAAAATCATTCTCCTACTGTCAACGAGAGACTGGCAGTTTGGTTGCCACTTGACTACTTCAAAAAATGTTGAATTTCATTTTTCATTTTAATGAATTTTGTTGGCTCTCGTTGTTGTTGTTGTGTGCGTTGATGTTGTTGATGTTAACGTTGTTTGTTCGTTGCTGTTGTCGGTTGCCGTTGGCCCGCCACACACACAAATTACCTTATTTAGTGCACACTTCGCCGCATATAATATAATTTACTGTATATAGACCTTTTTCTGTATATGTGTGTGTATATACACATATGTATATATGTATATGTATGTACTATATGCCCACACATGAGACTGGAGGGTTTACATTGCCGGTGTTGTTGTTGTTGTTACTGTTGTTGGCGTATATAATTTACTCAACTTGGTTTTTGGTTAGCACTTGTTTTTTACATTGCGGCTTTTTTGTTACTCATTTTTCGTCCCAAAACATTGACCATTTTCCCACTCACCCAACAAATTCCCAATGCTCCGTTGCCTGATCCGCCTGTGGGTGGTTCATGGACTCTCTAACCTGTATATTCCCATATCTTTGACTGTGTGTGTGTATGTTGTTTGCTTATGCGAGGCTAGTGTATGCGTTTCTATATGTGTGCGCTTTGTACGTTTGGGGCATTTTAAGGTTGGGAGGTATACCCTACGCTCAGGACAAAGGGTCCTAATCTTTGCCTAGATTAAATGTTCGATCTTGAACTTGTAAATTAATCAACATAAAGAAAAGTAATTTCAAATATTCGTTGTTTTTGGACTTTAAGAACTTAACTTAGCTTTTAAAATTCTCACGATTTATAAAAATACTAAAACACTGATTTGTTTGCCATTGTTCCATTTATTTTTTAACGAATTCTGTGTGGTGTATGGTAAAAAAATATATAGATTATACGACTTTTAGTAATAAAATGCTGTTAATTCTGTATTCAAATTTCGTTGGGATATTGTTGGTAAAGAGTAACTCTAAAGCAGGTTGTAAACTTATATGGCTATAAATTTGTTATAGATTGCGGTCTGAATAATTGTCTTTAAATTTTTATATAGGGCTATGTTAAAGATTTTTAAATTGCAGCACTTTTCAGTTTCGGCTTGGCTGGACCGTAAATGTTTTTAATTTTCAACTTTTTGTTGTCGGCTTAAACTAAAAATGGTAAAATTTTAAATTAAAGGCATATATGTATATATTTGTGTGTATGTGTGTGTGTGTGTAGACACCACACACAGATATACAGTTACATATACTGTCAGGTCTTTTTGCATCGCCTGTGTGAGTTTTGTGGGCAATTTTATGTAATGTTGCCTGTAATTTGATGTTGGCATACGCAGTGTGCATTTTAAATGAATATATACAAACATATAACCAGCTATGTAAGTGTGTACGTACAATTTTGTATATCTATGTACATACATATATACACACATATAAAAATTATATATTGGAGAGTATGTATGGCAAAGCCCCAACGCATATATAAACATATATCTGATGGATAGATGAATGCCGTGCGATGCCATGAGTTTGTTTTTCTGTGTGTGTGTGTGTGTGTGCAAAATGCTATAGAAAATGCCGTTAATCAAAGGCCTTAATTATGCTCGTCACAGAAGCTTTGCTTGTGTGTGGGCCTGTGGATGAGGAATTATACTCGGATTGAGGTTGAACGAAAGCAATACCTTTATCAGATGCCAGCTGCCCCTTTTTTCAAGCACCTTTAAGCAAAAATAATTGCAACAAGCAGCAGCAGCTGTTTCTTGACCCCGCCATCCTTTCGAGAATGGGGTGAAGGGTGGATTGGTTAGAGGCAACTCTGCTAAACAAACCCCTAACAAATAAAAAGCTTCAACATACAATGAGACAGGCGCAAACAAAATGAGGGTAAGTTATGCAGACGGCCATTTTGGATTTTGTTATTTGATAATTTGCGATTCATTCATCGGCAAAGCAGAAGAAAAGGCAACTGCTATGTTTATTTTTTTATTTTTACATATACGCTACGAATTGAATTTTATTTACCCAAATATAATGGTTCAAGCAACTCAGCCGAGTGTATTTAAAACCACAGAAATGTCCAGTCACACACACATACACACACACACAATCAGAAATGTGCAGTGGAAAGCTCTTAAATCGCCAAAGAAATAAAAATGCCACAAAATTTTGCATTGGGCAGCTGCTGTAGCTGTTTTTTGTTGGTTATTTCTGCAATGCCAAAAGTATCCGCGCTTTAGACACAAACGCTCACAGCAGTCCTGATCATCTGCCGGCCACATACCGTCTACCCCTTCTCTCGTGGCTGCCACCCAAAAACAGGTTTTAATGTCGCGTTGTTCGCGCGTATCTAACAGATACCCTCAGCCAGAACTGGGCAAGGACCATGCTAATGCTGTTCCTGTTGTTTCTGCCGCTCCCGCTGCTTCCTCTGTTGGTCCATTCTTCGTTCTGGGTTCTAGTTAATGGTTTTTCCATTTCGGGCAACACTAAAAATGGCCTTTGTGGTGATGGTGGTGAAGGTGTTGCGGACTGGGCATTGCGTGCAAACGCATTGTCTGTCTGACTAGCTCGATTCCTGGCTAAATTTCTGGAAACTTCTGATTGCACTGGACATTACGTGTTCACATTTCACATCTCTTTTTGTTTTGTTTTATTTCAAGTTGGAAACTTCGTGTTGGCAAAGATATTAAGGTATGAAAGTATACTTTAAAACTTGAATGAAAGTCTGCAATTTCTAACAAATTGTAATTGCCTTTTGGCCTTGTCTTTGTATAAAAATACTTTGCAAATTATATGATGATTGATATATATCACTTATTTTCGATCTCATCTTTCTCTTTTGTCAATTGCAAAACGATTAATTATTTCCATTAAACTCCCTTTAAACTATTTCCACTCTTCACGATTTCTCTCATTTCATCTGCTTAAGCATTTATAAATAAAGGCTATCAGAAATTATAAGGGATTTGCTTCCACATTCATTCGAAAGGATCATATATATTTAAACATATCAAATAATGAAGATTGACTTTGATATTTATTTGTAAGACGTTGTCCTGCAACATATGAAATGATAATGATGTCAGGAGAAAGCGACACAAACAAGAAAAACTTATTAATGTAATTAATTAAAACAAACAGCTTTAATTGAAAGCCGAAAAGGGATGACAACCAATGACTCGTCAGGACTTGGAGAAGAGGAGGAGATCGTGATGGCAGTGTCCAATGGGCGGGACAATTAAAGAAGCATGTGTGCCAGAGTCCTTTCCCTCAGCTCATCTGGTGCTGCTGCTGGCGACACACATCAAAAGCAGCTACAACGACTTCCCCAAAAAAACACACATATACAAAACAAACCGGCATGGTATGCCCAAGGATGAGCATGCGGACGAGAAGAGGACAGCCAGGACTCTTGGTCTTCACACCACGCGCACGAAATTTAAATCATAAATCATGAGCTTTTCCTCCTCGGCATTTTTCATGCTTTTATATACCCTTCCCACCTCTCTCACAGCTTCCCCAATGCCTACTCTGCCGCCCTCGCCGCATTTTCGCGTCTTTTTTGCCTTTATTCGTTTTTCTCTCTTTTAACTTTTTGTATTTTTTTTTGCTCTTCATTTGCTTGCTGCATTTTGTTTTTTCCTCATTTTTCTTTGCCTGCGTTGCTTGCCGGGTGGGGGAACGGGGTGGAAGGGTTTCTTTTTAGTACGCATAAAATGAGAAAAAAGAGCCGCCATTTTGTTTTTTCCTTTTTTTGTTTTCTCATTTTCGTTCGTTTCGCATATAGAAAATAAAATGCCGCAACATCCCAATACCCAACAGCAACAACAACAACAAAGGCGACATTGCTGCATACAGAAAAAACGATGGCAACAACGACGACGCCGTCGTTGTCCGACGTTTGCCTACATTCACCCAGGCTCATTTAATTTTTACCCGGGAATAGGTACAAGAGGGAAAAGTTTCCCGCCACCTGCCTTCATTCCATTCAAACTTAAGCTCTATTTGGGCATTAAGGATTGCGCCTGGGCTGATATTTTTTCTGATGTTTGTTGCTGTTGGTCGAGTTCTTGTTTTGGGCCCCAAATGCCCAAAGCCCTTAAATAATTCAGACTTCACTCCGCTGTATCCAATGGGTGCAGAACTGTTGTGAGGGGCTCGGAACCCATTCTCACATTTCACGTTTTGCAAAAGGGGAAACATTTTCGTAATTCAAAATTAACATTTAAGAATGACTTGGACGATGCTGGGCGGCATCCTCGTTGTCCTTGTTGTTGGCCGTCGTCGACAGCGGAGCGTATGAAAAGGATGCGAATTAATGCAAAAAACAAAAAAATGAGAGAAAAACATCGTACAGAAAGTACAGTTACAACAAAATGTGTGAGTTTTACTTTTGCGCTCGTTACAATTTACGCAGCATTTGGAGATTGTTTGCCGAGTACAGAATACTCCGCGGGTGACTCGAAGTAAAGCTTTAAGAAGGAGTAACGTGCTCGAGAATTGGAAAGATGAGATTCCTTATTTTAAGTGATGGATATATGTACATAAATGTAGATAACGTTGATTGGGGTCAATATTGAATTACTTTTTCAAAAATGAATTTGATACATCTATTCAGGATTTTCAATTATGTTTTCTTCAAACATTTACAAGAAATGATAAGAAATTCATTATTAGCATTGTCTTAGAGAAATTCAGTGAACATTTGTTAATTTTTGTTCAAAACACAGAATATTAGGTAAATTAGTATTTCTTTCTTCTTTTCGGGTTGAATTAAGTTTAGTCGTGCCTATGTTTCAATACCCTTTAGCCAAACCCCAGCAATAATCGTATAAAACTAATACGGAACAAAAACATTTAAAGCTACAAGTTAATATTAAAATGTCTAATTTTATTAGATCGAATTATCTTTGGATTGCAATCAATTTATTAAATTGGTAAGTGCAGTCATGGGGATTCCTAATTATGTTTATGTAAAATCAAGAATACAAAATTCTTTCCACAAGAAAACTACAGTCAATAACGTAACAATTGTTTTATTTTAAAGATTTTTAATTTAAAAAAATAAAATTACAAATTTAAATGCCCTTTTCAAAAATTTATAACTTGTATTACATTGTATTTGTATTTGGATTCAAATTTTATTACTAATTTTTCGCAGTGTTCATCTTAAAATGTTCAAAGTTCTTAATGTTTGTGAATATAATTTCTCAATACGGATATCAATTAATCAATAATATTATACATCCAAATATATAGTTGTGGATTGCCAATCAATATACTACATATTTGGACTAATCTCTCCCACATTCTATGGCAATCACTTTATGCCACTTGTCTCCATCAACATGGTCAGGAAGCAAACAATTTAAGCAATATGCCAACGCAATGTCGCCCAGTGAAAGAGCTTTTCCTTCTCAAACCAAACAATTTCAGTAAAACCCTCTGCACCCTGCCACTGGTCTCCTCTGGCTCTTGCAACTAAACGTAGAGATGCGTCAACATGGCCAAAAGAGAGAAAGAAAGTGAATAAAATAAAATTCAAAATGAAATCAAATAAAATGCGCGAACCAAAAGGAAAAGCAAGAAAAATATGCCTCCCACACACACACACTCACACGCTGACACAGACGATGGAGTTTCCTCTCACTGTTACACACACACACATGAAAAGGGTTTGCTGGATCAGCTCCAGTTTTACCATTTGCCTCGGTTTCAACCAAGTTCGTATAGAAAAAAACCTACTCTTCTCGGCACCTTCTCCTCGCTTCAAGCAAATGAGAAAATGTTGTTTTTGTTATTGGAGTCTTTTTTTCCCTCGTTTTTCCAGTAAAACTGTGTATGGAAATTTTTTGTATTTTTTTTAAGCTCCACCTACTTGCTGCACTGCCATTGGTTGCTGTTCTATCCTGTCGCTCGTTGCTGCTCGTTGTCGGTGACGCAGCAGTAGCCGAGCAGCTGCAGCATCACAAGCAAAAAGGAAAAATAACCAAGCTAAAAGGGGGAAAAAAGGCTAACTCGGCAATGCAAAAAGAATTCATGCATATCTGTGTGTGTGAGTGAATTTTCCTTGTTGTTGATTTTCTGTTGTTTGCTTTTTCACATTTTATTTTCAACATTTATATTTTGCGTGCTCACAAACACAAGCACACATACACAGGGATATAATATAGTTAACAGCATTATGAAAAATGAAAATGATTTCCCTCTTGTGCCCCTCCTTGCTGCTACCACCGTCTCCTGACTAGACGCGTCTGTGGTTCTTTGCCCTCTTATTGCCCCTTAAACTGATTTGGTTTAGTCGCCCATGTATGCAGATGTGTTTTGATTCTAGTTATTTCCATTTGGTTTTTTGTTGCCTTTGGTTCTTTTTATACCCTTGCAGAGGGTATTATAAAATTGGTCAGATGTTTGTAACGCACAGAAGGAGACGTTTCCGACCCCATAAAGTATATATATTCTTGATCAGCATGAGAAGCTGAGTCGATATAGCCATGTCCGTCTGTCCGTCCGTCCGTCCGTCCGTCCGTCCGTCCGTCCGTCCGTCCGTCCGTCCGTCCGTCCGTCCGTCCGTCCGTCTGTGCAAATCAACTTCACGCTGGCATCTTAAGAGCTATCGGAATGAAATTTCATATTTGGGCTACTTTTAGCCGGGAGATAATAAAGTATGAAAATCGTAAGGATCGGACCACTATATCATATAGCTCTAGAGCAAAAATTTTTGCAAAATTTGGAGTATCCCCATGAAATTTACCAATATAATAGAATTTGATATAAAATCTCAGATCCCAAAATTTGAATGTGATCGGATAAATAGAACACAAGTTACAGTCAATACAAATCGGTTCTACGTCATCAGCAAATCAAACAGAGCACATGCATACACACACACAGACGTAGCGCTACACGAACTGTATGTATGTGTATGCGTGTTGTGCTTTGCTTACGGAATGATGGAAGAAAAATTTGTAGTAAAAAGAGAAATAATTTGAATGTTTTGTTTGTGTATTGATGAATTGAGTTGCAAGGAAAGAAATTTCAAAAACTAAAAAAATGATTGCCAAGGACTGCAAGGGTATAAAAACTTCGACATTGCCGAAGTTAGCTTCTTTGATATTTTTGTAGAAAATTTCTATTCTCTTGGCCAGCTTTTGTCGACTGCCGCACTTGGTCACGTTGCAACCAACAGCAACAACGACAACATGAACTTTCGTGGCGACAGTAGCAACAGCAACGAGAAAGTCTCTTCCTGGCAGTTGTTGAGTGTTTAGTAAGTGGTTTAGTAAACACATTTAGTTATTTGCACATCCACACACAAACAAGGACTGGGGAGGAAGACATTGTTTTTAGCCTATAGGCCTTTTGCCTTGGGTCTTTGGAGCATCACTTAATGACACTCAATTATCACTGCAGTTCTTTCCTTAATTACTTGATGTGGTTGTGTCCTGTTGGTCATCATTATACTCCTTCACCTTCTCTGTAGAAACTTAAACATTCTATGTACGTGGTTCGATGTAATTTGAAAGTTTTATTCTTTCTTTTTTTTTTTCTGGTTTGTCACGCAAACAGGCGACATGCAAATTGTGGCCCAAACGACGCCCTCAACGTTTGATTTGCTAGTTTTGCAGTTTTTGGGGGTTTTTAACTTTTATTAGCTTTTGTGCTAATTGCTTCTAATTTAATTAAATTAAAAAACTTTTACCAACTTTTAGTTGGAAAATATTGTTCATGCGGGTTCAAAATCTGAATGAATCTCCCTCGACTTTGCCGCTGAGCTGGCAAAATTTTTTACACAAACATTTGTGAGTGTGTGTCGCATAATAGTTTAGCTATAAATTTTCAACGTCTGCTTGCATTTTCACAGTAAAATATATTTTATAATTAAATATTTGTTTAATTAGCGCGAGTGGCCATAGTGCCAGGCCAGTCGGAGTAGTCGTTTTGGTCCTGGTCGTGGTTCTCGTCGTTGTCGTTGTCGTTGCGGTTCCCAAAAATGTTCCATTAAATAATTGACCAAATATTAAATTTATTTTCTCTGCGGATTGCTCATGAAAGCAGCTTTTTAATACAAATCTAATTATAGTTTTCATTTATTGGATAAAACAAAAACAAAAAGAGTTCAACTAAAGGAAGAAGCCAGTAGCCCCTGTGGGTAGGCAATGGGATTTCAATGTTTGCTTTAATTTAGTTGTATGACCTAAGGGGCAATGAGCTTAAACCTGAATTCAATGGTATTACAGTTATTGCCAAATTTATCATCGCAAGTTTCTTAAATATTTGCTTTTTAATAGTCCCCCTCTAAATTTAAGTTCTATAAACAATAAAAACTATAAAAACCTCAAATGTAGATAACTTTTCTTGCATCCTTTTGGGGTATCTATGTATATTTAGATTTGTTTCTATCTTAAATACGACCAAAAAATCCAGCAGCTATTTCAAGTTGACTTATAATTCTAAGGATATTTTTGTTGATTCAAATTAAAAGTAACTCAAATTAACATTTCATAATGAAATTCATTTATTTATATATTTTATGTTATTCTATTGTAACTTAGACTCTTGTTAATATATCCAGCAAAATGTCAGTCAATTAAATATGTTCTGTTTTTTTGTTTTATATAAAGAAAATGCTCATATTTTGCATATTTTTTCATATTTATTCATTTGTTTTCATGCAGATTATGGCAATTGCGTTGGAGCTCTTTAACGTGGCCGATCCATTTGGCTTCTGTTTCTGCCATTTGGCATTTGTGATTTATGCTCGCGAGTAAAAAAAAATAAATGTATTGTCTGCTCTGTGTTTTCGTTTCGTTATTTTCATTATCTTTGGACTATTTGTTAATGTCGATTATCGAAATGGGCTAAGAAGAACATGTGCTAGCCGGTAGACAGGCCAAGCATAATTAATAGGGGCAAAACGTTAACGTCAACTCCTAACCAATTTGGCCTCAGCTTTCCCAGCTATATATCAGTCGATGGCCCTCTGGCCATATACAATATATCAGGCCATACGATGCCTGTATGATGCGGCAAATACGCTAGAAAACATGCTGGACTTCAAAACAAATTGTTGGCAAAAACAACAATAAGTTGAAATTAATGAGCCAAAATGTAATTTTATATATTGTAAAAAGCTTCCGGCACATTAATTATGATAGAAAGAAAACACCCAAAACATCCAAACCAAAAAAAAGAATGGCCAACAGAAAAATAGGGAAAAGCATTTTAAAATGAAATGTTGGTAGTGTGAATAGAGAAGCAATTATCCCACTAAAAAACAATAAACCAATGAAAGTGAAAGGCTAAACAAATCGTAGTGGCTATTATGCCAAAAACAGGCGTAGAGAAACTGAGAAAGAGAGATAAAGAGAAAATGAGAATATGGAGAAAGTCATTTGCCAAAAGCAAAGCGAAACAAGGGTGAAAGTAGATTTACTTTCGTCTACGTGACATGAGTGAGTCCTTGCCCAGTTGCGGTTACTGTTGGTACTGTTGATGAGGCCACTGCAAGGACAGAGCCCTTCTCTAGTTCCACATCCAACTCCTGCCCCATCTCCAAACTGCATACTCATGCCATTCATTTGATCTAAACGAGCAAGTCGAGCACGAGACACGCATGAAACGTCTGCAAGCAGATTATGCCCATTCCCTTTTACATTTCAAGCCATGTCCTTGCTGTCAGTGGCAGAAGCCCCAACTCCCACTTTCAACTCCACCTCTGACTCGTTCATCTACTTCTGCAACATGGCGGTCGCACCCTTGAAAGCGGCCATGATTTTCGAAATTAATTCAACTTGATTTTGCTTTCTTCCTGCTTGTTTTTCTCTCTGCGTGTGTGCATAGGTTGGGGCGGATGGCAGTTGTGGAGCACCGGTAGGAGAAAGGTGGCTAGACCCAGAGTACCGCAGACAAGAAATTAAAATTCATTTCAAAAGCTATGCACAAACAAAAAAAAAACAAAGTGGAAAAGGGAGCCAGACTTTTGTATATTAGAATATTTAAGGCGCAAGCCTAAAAGTATGCAATGGCAAATGTGGCCAACCCTTATATGTAGAGAAAGAGGAAATCAACCCTTCTTGGACCCAATTCGAAGTTAGTTGACGGGGCTGCTTTCCTTTTTACCCCTCCCCTCCCCACTCCAGTCCTTCCTTCTTCCATGTCTGTGTGTGTGTGTGTATTTTGGGCTTGCTTGGCGAGTTTTTCCACAATGGCGACCATCGTCATTGCTGATGATGATTCCTTTTTCTTTTGTTGCAAGCCAGCAAAAAGTTTCCTATTGTTTTTCAGCTGTCATGAACTTTTGCCTTTGTTGTCGCTTACATTTGGCTACAAATTTTCGTAACCCCATAACCCACGTAACCCCTTTCTACCCAATTTTCATTGCACATATTTTATTCTGCTCGACTTAATGTCACGGAGATTGCCATTGTCGTTGCTTTGTTCTTGCCCTTCTTTTTCTGTTGTTGTTTTTCTGTCTGCCAGCTGTCGTCTTTATTGCACATATCCATTAATATTCTCTGCTTCAGGTGCACATTTCCCTATTGTTCTTCCCATTTGGTATGCCTTTTTCGGGGTTTATTGTTTTGAGACAGTTTATCTAACTACAGAAATTGAGCTAAAGGAAATCTATAACAAATCATGGCGGTTGCCATGCTCCCTTAAAGTATGCAATGCTACCTTCGCCTTTTTCGATCTGATTCAATCTGCCACCCTCATGTTGCGAGCAGAAGTGTGTAACCCTGACGAGCCATAAAATTAAAACCATCATGTGCGCTTAGAGAAAGTCGGATGGGGATTGTCCAGAGTTGGTTGTTCCCAGCTGATTGCCTTTGAGAGCAAGCAGACCCACATTACCACCACCTCCCCTTCTGGGGTTATTCTTTGACTTTACCTGACCAAACAACCAACAAACCAACCGTCCACCCACTCTAGCTCATCGTCTGGAAGTGAATGCTGAATGCAAGCCTAACGACCTGGCATTGTCGTTGATAAAGTTCAAAAGTTCTTTTAAAAAAAAATTTGTTTAGCAGATTCAACCCAAGTTGTATTTGGATGGTTAATGTGGCTGCAGTTACTATTTCTAATCTTTTAAAGACAGAACCTATAAACTCAACGGCTTATCGTGCTTTTGCGTGACCAATTAGACCAATAAGTTGTTTAGAACTCTGAAAAATCTCTTACAGTTAAAATAGCACCAAACATTTCCATTTTCATCCTACATGCATAAATACTCTCTCTATCACAGAATAAACTATTTGAAGGTTAAGTTCTTCCTTTCATTACACTTTATATTAAGATTCTAATTTACATATTCTGTTTGAGGAAAGTTCAAAGCTTAACACAAAAGCTTTTTGATTTGAAATTTTAGAAAGCATTTGGCACTTGGTGCTCAGACACCCCTTTCGCAACTCATAAAGGGTGATTTGTGTTGCCAGCGGCAGTCCACAGATGGCGCCAGTAAGAAAATTATGATAGAATTGTGTGTAGAACCAACCTTTTTTAATAATCCATCCATGAATCCATCCATAAGTTGCTGTTTCTCATCTATTTTCTATATTTGCAGAGTTAATTGAAAAAGCAGCAAACAAAAATTTTTCGCAAATCAAATTTAAAGCATATTTATTTCTCAACTATAATTAAAGCAAATATGGTACTACAAAAGCCAATTACTTCTACCAAGTAACCAAGATTATTTATGTATACTACAAGTTTTCTTAAAACTAGTTAGATTTGATTAGTTTGAGGCATAGACTAAAAGCAATTTTCCGTTTGCGTCGGGCCATTGGGAAATCTAAAAAGAGATGAGCAAAAGAAAACATAAATAAATAAATGAAATGTTAAACATTTTGTTTTTCTCGTCCTCTTACAACATGAAAGACAAAAAAGCCACTAGAGATAGCCTAGAATATTTTGTTGTTTTTCTTTGAATGTACATATAAAAGTTTACAACAAATTAAACTTGCTTGTGGGCACTAAAGCAGCAACAGGGCAAAGTTGCCACATTTGTTGTCATTGGGGGAGGCGGCAAAAGTTTTAATAGAAAATTTTAGTTAATAGTTTTTAACTTTGCCGCTGCGGTGGATTTGATAAGGGACCTCAGAGTCCATACACACACTCATGTAAAAAGTTTTTAGGCAACCGCCACAGTAGCTCAGCTACAGTATTTTCGATGTGGTATAAGGCAATGGTTTTTTGGCTAACCCTCATCCCCATCCCTTAGTCTCCTCCCTTGGCAAACCCTTGTTTAAATGCTGTCTAATTAATTAAAATTGCTTTTGTGTTGCAGCCGCCGCGAACATCAAACTCCATGCTAAGCACTAAGATAAGCAAAAAGTGTCTTGCCATAGTCTTCATTATTCTGTTTGTGGTACATTAGAGTCGATATAAGTTTTGACATCATTCTTAAAGATGAAGAAAACCTGTACATTCGAAACGCTAAAATATTTAGATGGGATTCGGTTAGAAAAATTTGATTTGAATTCTTCTTTACACTCTTATTTGATTTGAATTTGATTTGAATTCTTCTTTACACTCTTAAAGGAAAGCGCTTCCTCAAAGAGCAGATAATAATATTTTGCATCTGTAGCCAGATATTTACATATTTCGGTTTCTTTTACATCTTTCTTAGGATTTGTAAATCCCGGAAAAGTATTTTACTTGTTTTCTCTGTTAATTTATTTGCTTGTTTATTCGTCTTCAACTTTTACAATGTTTAAAAATCTAGAGACAATGTTAGGGTATATCAATATTGTACTTGTGCCAGTCCCTAACATTTCTGCTCGTTAATTTCCTGTTTGCCGATAAATAATGCGCTGCACACACATACACACACTCTCATTCCGTAATGTAGATGGGGAGACTAGAGCTACGTTGGTCCATACATCGTGTTGTATAACTTTTTAAAGCACCTAAAATATTAAAAACCATACCTCAGTACTTAGTCCACCTCCACCTGCCAGTCTCCCTGCCTGAGTCCACTCACTCCGAGAGGAGATGAAACAGGAGGAACTTTATATGGTTAGAGATAAGGCGATGTAACACGTAGCACCACTGGGCGGGCACACGGACACATGCAACACCGTTGGCAAAGAGCTTAAAATGCGGCCCTAAAATAACTTTGACTAACCTTACCTCGTCTTCCTGTGCTCCTCGCAAAAGCCTTCCTACTTCTCTACTGTGATGTCCGGCAAACAAACGACCAATTCACCCCCCAAGCATCCCATTCCCTTCTCTCATTCTCGATCCTAGGATTTTCGGGGGCCAGACCAGCAACATTTTAACTGCTTGGGGCATACATCAAAACTTTGGCTTACGCTTAGGATTTATTTATTTTCATATTTACAGAGGGCCAACAGTGGATGCGGATACGGACGCACACGCGCCGTAAATGAGCAGGAGGGGGGAAAGAGGTAGGAGGAGACAAGGATCTCAAGGATTTGCACCTTTTTCCAGGGGCCGCCTACATTCTAATTTGGTGGCGCCGCATGGCCATAAAATAAAGCAAGGCGGCAACTGTGCAGCTCGCTTGTGTGTATGTATAAGAGTCTGAGTGGGTGTAGGTGTGGCCAATGTGCTATGTTCAAATATGTAGTCTTTATATATATATATGCGTGTTTTAATGACTATGTGACCGTTCTCTTACCCAATCTCCCAAGTGGCGTGCCCAGCTTTAGTTGAAGCGGCTTACGTGGAGTATGTGCGTTATCTGCAGAAGGACATCTTCTGCTCGTTCTCTGTCTGCCTGATTTTATATATTTGTAGCTATTAAGAAATGACATTAAAAAGCGAACACTGCCTAAGGGAATCTACCGCCCCTGGCCACACCCTCTCCCCTCGGTTATCAAACGATACTGCTTTTTCTTTGCTCTTCATTTAAATGCGCCATTTGCATATTTATTAGAAGCATTTAAATGCCAAAAATTCTGCCTCTCACTCTTTTGATGTGCTTATTTTTCAGCGATTCCTTTGCGTTTTATTTTCAGACTCGCCGTGGTTGAAAATTATGAAAATAAGACAGCGGCTACATAATTATATAGCACCACCCTCAGCCCAAAGGACCAACACCCCACTCACTCGTTGATCCCAAACATTTATGAAAGGCAAACAAAAGTTAATTTAGACGCTGCTTTTATTTTACAAGCAATTTACCCTACAATGACTTCCTGTATACCCCACCACTCTCCATCATTTATTGAAACTCTCTCCGGTAAATGTCGCTTTGCCTCATTCGACTTTCGCGTTTTTCATCCTTTTCACAAACAAATTTGCACTTCTACGCATTCATTAAAAAATTAATTTAAGAGTATGCAATGTACAAAATTTAGTTAATGTTTCTAGGCGAAGAGTGACTTTAAGCGGCAGTGAAACCAAAAAGGACAAAGAAATAACAAAGCTTCCACGATAACTAAATGCTTATGACAGCGCATATCCTTTTCACTGACAAGAAGAATTTCTGTTCATTTTTCCATTTCATTGTTAGACACAGCACTTGCACAAATCAAGTCGCAAGATGAGTTGTAGTTACAGCCTTGCAAACCGTATATACTACTGACATTTAACTAAAGGGACATAACGGTAAGCCATAAAATAATCCATCTAATTGTAAGATGCTACTGAAATTAGAATGGTAGTAAAAGCCACGGTCTCTGAACCAGTTTTTATTTTCATTAAATTGGCCTGACAGACTGTCAATCAAACAATCCATTGCATTGTTTCCAAGATATATTAAAATTTGTCTATGGATTTCCTAAAAGAAGATGTCGAATCAAGTTATCAGTGTATAAAATCGGTATGGTTCCTCTCAAGCTCTAAAGATAAATATTTCTTGGAAATGTAAATTTTGCTATGGAATGGGAAACTTACGCCGGATTTCCATGTTCATTTTGTGGGGATGAATATAAAGAAAAAGGAGATGGACAAGGCCAGTTTCAGGCATGCAGCAATTATAAAGGGGGTTGAGGGTTTTGTTCAAGGTTGGGGCTGGGGTGAAAAATGAAACTTGCAAGGGAGTCGCTGGTCTGTCCACATAGAAACTTGCGAATATAAAATTGCACAATTTAAAAGACAGACAAAGCCAGAGAAACAGAGAGAGAGGCGGGTGTGTATGTGGCAGGACAGGAGTACATGTTCCTGCTATGAGTGTATGTGTGTGTGCCAGAGAGTGTCCTGTACGCCATTTACAATTCACATTTCTAGTTTTCAGTTCAGTTGAGTCATTATTTTATTGCCAAGATACGAGTTGGGAAAGGACTGCGTCGACCCACAGCCTCCATTCTCATAGAGATGACGATGACAACGACCAAAGACTGGCGTATAGCGGTAGAAGGAAGAGGTCTGCACAAAGAGGGAGGAGAAGAGAAGAACGAACGGCAGAAACAGCAGCCACACTTTTGCTTTTGGGGTAAAGAGCGTTGGATGACATGAGGCACAGTTTATATATAGTACAAGGAATATTGTCTCGTCCGTGGGTGGCTCCTTTCCTTTTTGCCCTTTTTTGGACATTCCTCGATGAGCATATGTATGTATGTGTGTGCCTGTGTCTATATGTGTATGTGTATGTTATTAGATTGTTTCAACTGAAATGTTATTAGAAAATTTTGAATTGAAATTCAAATGACTTCATACTTCCTGTCCGGGCTAGCTCTCTCTCTCTCTCTCTCTTACTTTCATTTCCCATTCTAGTTCGCACATTTTTCCTCCTCTTCCTCCTTTGGAATTCTGCAAAGGACGTGCACTTCTTTGTGCATAGACTTATGTATGCGAGTGTATGTCTCTGCCTTGGTATGAGTACGCGTGTGTCTGTGTATCTGTCTCTGTGGCTCTGTCTCTTGCATAATAATATGGACTATGTGGATAGCTTCTCGTCCATTTAACGTAAAATGTTTGGAGTGCACTTTGCATTCGTCCTCTCTGTGGCACGTAGACGCAGTGCTTCCAAAGGAATAGGGAGGAACCTGACTAAGGTAAACTGGGCGGTCGTGTTGTCGAATATGATAAGGGTTGATTTGGTTGTCCAACTTGCAAAAGGAATTAAAAGGACCCAATGTGCGAATTTACTTTTCATTCGGACTCAGACACAATCTTCCGTTGAAAATTAATTTTAAAAATCTTTGAAATTTCTTAAAATTTAATGGCAATTGAATAAACAACTAAAGATCTTACAATTACATTGGATTCCTTGTATGGATGCCTTTATGTACATATATTTGCATTTAGACTTGTACAGATGATATGCATGCCTGATCCCAATGCAAATTTTGCAAATTCGTAATGTAAAACCACCCGAAAGCCCGCTGCCCCTTGGGAGAATTTCAAATATTCCTTCCTACGTTGGTGGTAAAGAAAACTTTTCAATAAAATCCAAGCATACAACCAAGCTTAGCCCAAGCCCGAACCCAAACCCATGACCAACATGGCAGAACAACACCCACAGTAACCGCAGTCGTAACATGACCATGGTGGATAAAGAGGAAAGTAAGTGGGTGGTTAAATGGGCCAAAAGATGAGGAGAGGCGTACAAGTAGGAACTATCTAAACTGAGTTTGGGTTCAGTTCAGTTGAGAAACTGCGGTAAAGTTGCTAACGTAATCATAGAAAACCTTCCTGCTCTGGTCAGATGACCATTGTATATATACACATGTGTGTGTGTGTGTCTGTGCAGAGGGAACTAGTAAAGGGAAATGGTTGCAAAAAAAGGAACGATGTCAGTTGCTTTGCCCCTTGTGTTCGCTCTCCGAATGGGTGTTCTTCTCCATTGCAGACAAAAGGCCACTTTCGTGAAGATGGAGAACATTTCATGTTTGGGTTTCAGTTGGTGGCAGCAGCAGGAGGATGATGATGATGATGGTAAAGCTGTGACTGCTGGTCAGCTATTTTATATTCAAATAAAATGAAATTACATTGTTTTCAGCTGGCAAACAATTTGAATAGAATTTTAACTTTTTACTATTATTTTATTTCAATGCATACAAAGGTTTGCTAGAGTCAGGAGCAGGAACAGGACCAAGGCAACCCAAGATGCCGTTGGTAGATGGGTAAGGTTAGCTAAAGGCTGGGTGATGTCTGAAGTCTGGCGAATGGCTGTCGAGGCACTTTTTTCTCTCAATATTTCTTAATTAGAAAGATTCTCTAAAAAAAGGGGTTGTTTAACTCTTTCGACTTTTATGTCATTAATTTTACTTGCTAAAATTTATTTGTATTCTGCCTTGGGCGGTGGTTGTACCCACACTCCTTTACTAGCCACCTTTACTCAAGTCTCTGTGATCAATTCTCTAATGTTGGCAAAAATGTTTTGTTTTTTGTTGCAGCATGCGACCCTTTTTGACAGTTGGCAAACAACATTTTGCTGGGCTAGAACGTGATGAGGTCGGGTCTTAGCATAATTTATTGGGTGTCCAAAATCGAGGGCGGAAATATGTGAAATTTTTAATTTTTATGAAATTGTTCCGGTCAATTAATTGGTGAAATTGAAGCAAGAGTCAAACTTTTGCATATCGCTTTAAACTTTTAAAGTTTTGCTGTAGTTAGAAAATATGATGCCACGCCCATGTAATGCCATGCTATCCATCTGACGGACTGGCAGTCCCAGGTCCCTGAATGCATTTTCCCAAACGAAATTTTCAGGCTTTGAAATTGCAAAATGCAGCAATTTTTTGCCCTCCTATTTTGTGATGGCTCTCTGGCTAAAAAATTTGCATTTTTGCAAGAGCGAGCGGCCAAATGAATGCACATGCACGCACACACACGCACACATGCACACATAAATACGTACACTCGCATACAGATGTCGACAGGGAAAAAATATAGATACACATAGACAAAGCGGGCGAATGAGAATATGGCCATCCCGGCTCTTTGCCTTTGTTGCATTTTTGCCTAGATTGCAATTTTTTGCAGCCCAATTGAAACTGGAAAAAGCAGAGAATTCAGAATCTACAACCCAGCACACGAGTCACCGGGACCAGAACCAGGACCAGTACCGGGACCAAACACGAGCTCTAAAAATATTGTACATCAAATGTGTGTCTGTCTCTGTGAGTATGTGTGTGTGTGTATCCTCTTTCGGCGTCTGTGTGTGTGTATTCTATGCTTCATCATCATGGTGAGCTTGATGCATTTGTCCGAACCCAAAGCTGGAGCCTAAATGCAGTTTTTGGCATGCAGCAGAATGGGGGTGGAAAACGGAGTTGGGAGAAAAGTAGGCGAAATGGTAACAGTAGCTAAAGAAATTGTAGAAAAAAAATTTTTGAAATTGCAATTCAAATGAATAGACGGAGACCGGAGGGAGTTGACGAAAGAGAGAGAAAGAGATGGCGGCAAAGTGCGTCCAAGCTGGATGAGTAAAGGAGATGGATAAATGGATATGGTATGGGATATGTAGCTAGTTTTTGTACCCCACAATGCACCTACCTCTCAGGAAAAAAGTCGAATTGAACAACGGATGCTGCGACGATATATGACCAGAGTCGGGACACCCTACACTCTCTGTGTGAGTGACATGGATGGCTGGCAGAGCGTAACACAGGGAAAGCCCAACAACACGACTGCCACTCCACTCCAGTCCACACTCTCTGGATACGTTCAATTTGGACTGTGCCATTTTGATGCGAATGCAAATGCATTTCAAAGTCATCATCCATGGCTGTGGCCTGGAACTCAAGATGCATTATATTTTTCGAATGGAAGACACTTTTGACAAAATGCCATGCAAACTGCTCAGAATAGAACTTTTCACAAATTGATATGCATTCGGAGTCTTCGTGATTTCATTTATGGGCGTTGAGCCGATTATCATAAAATTCAGACTTTGCTGCTCTACTACAATGCTCATGGTCATTATTTAGCCTTTATTAAGACCTAAGGATGAAAATAATTGCCACAGATTAAATGCATTCATTTGACTTTTCACATTCTCATTGCTGGTCCTAGGATTTTCCATAATTTAAATCTTTTAAATTTATTACATACATACGGTTGACGTTTAAGGTGGGAACTTATTCTTCTACTGTATCATGTAGCTATCAGGATGGACGTGATATTTGATCGTAGATCAAAAATTCAAATTTTTTCAAAAATTGTTGTACTTTTAATAGAGTACCTAAAAGTCATTTTTAAAAATTTTTAGCAATGTTTCGTTTCGTTGCGGCGGTTTCGGCTCATGATTTGTTTCATGTTCTATTTCATTTTATTTGCCGAATAACAGTCAGGATGCAAAGTGCATTGTCAGCTGCAGATTTGTTTTGAACGAATATCTGCCTTCTGGCAATATTAAACTGCAAGTGCAGGATGCAGTATGAAGGCTGCATATTCGACTAAAATTTTTATATGATTTCATTTAATTGAAAAAATAAACTTTTTTTTGCCGTTATTGCAATAATTTTAATCTGCATTTCTAAGCCATCATGTTTAATATATCAACTTGAAATTAAATTATACTTTAAAACATTAACGAGGGCGGCTCAATAATATCCTGCAAAATGAATTTGAAACTAGTATTTGATTAGTGTTTCTATGTGAAAATCTGTGTCTTTTTTGCTTAAAATGAAACATACGTTTCAGGCGATAAGCAATCAATTTATCTTAATTATAGGACAGCTATTTGTTGGGATAACCCTCCTTTACTGGTTTGTAGGCAATTTTTGCCTTGGTTTTTAAACATTTTTTCTTTTGTAAATGCGCCTTTTGGCACAAATGTTTACTCAATGCTCTTCAATTGTTTTTCCTCATTTTTTCATTTGTGTTGCTTTTATTTTTATTGCCTAGGATAGAAACCGAGTACAACAATCTAGACCAGCATCATCACCAGCAATACGAGTGGCAACATTTCGATTCATTTCTATTAGTTATTTGTTTTCTGAACGTTTTTGTAATTATTTGCCCGCTTGCCGCATGCTAAATTGCCTAAGTAAATATTGGACAATTTTGCATTTGCAGCACCCAAAGAGAGAATTGAGCGCTACTCCTAATGACGGTGCGGAGCCGCAATGGATACATCCTACTAGGACGGATTTGGCATTCTGTTGACTTTGCTGTTAGATCGATTAACCGCACATTGGGTGTATACCATTTAAACTTTTTAAAACAATTTTTTAAAATTTTGTTTTGTTTTTTTGATTTGTCGTTTTCTATGCAAAACTCTTAGCCCACTTTTCCAATTTGCATTTCCATTAAATGCTTCAACTAATACTCACCATATGTCTGGTGTGATGAATGAGGCTTCTCCAAGCTTGACAGCACTTGCAAACAATAGCATAAATTCCATTAAAATAATTGAATAACTTGCAGCTGCCATATGAAAGTGATCAAAATATGGCTTAAGTAAATCCCCCAAGGGGGAGAGAATCGGAAAGAGGAAAAAGGAATTCCTATGCATCCTTAGATAGGAAAAGGCAAATGGAACAAAAAGAGAAACGGTGAGGGAGTGAGCAGAAAAGTTCTGCCATAACTAAAATCACATTTATATAGGTAGAAATTGGATTCGTTGAGTGAAATGATAAAACTTTTGTTTTGTTGCAATTTTGATTGAGTGAGCATAATGGGAAAATTTTCCATGCAAATGCTTTTCATTTTCCTGGATATCATTTTTTTCCCATGCATGCATTTGCTTTAGACATACATATATGTATTTACATTGTAGGTATATAATGTATTCTGTCAGATTAGTTAGTTTAGGAAAAGACAAAACCCCATCCATAAAAAGAGGTTACATTAAAGTGTGTTCCATTCTTCTTTTTAGATCTCCTTCATAGCTTTTATATTCTTCTTCCATTACCGACTTATTCAAAATGCATTTTTGAACAAAATTTCCCCATCTCTATATCCCATTTCTCTATGGCTTTTTTAAAAGGGTTTTTTGCTGGAAACTTTTAGGAAGCCAATCCCCAAAAAACAAAGCAACGGCTTCCCAGCACCCGACAAAAATTGCAATTCACAATGGCTTCCCCCATCTCTTCTTTGCTTCTTCTGTGATTCGGCGTAATTTGTATGCGCGAATGGCGGCATAACTGTCGACCAATTTCCACACCACTCTGCTGCCTGGCAATGGGAATCAGTGCAATGGCCGCCACTCACAAAACTTGCGTTTCTCTTCCCATGTCCCAACCGGTCAAAGTACAATGAAGAAAAATTGCATTTACTTGTGTGGGGGAAAAGAAGAAGTTGACGTCATCGTCGGGAAGTCGCAAATCCCCTCAAGGCAAATGTCTGAGTGAGCACTTTTTTCCATATTCCCCGGCTAGACATCGTCACGTTAGAGCCGGTCGTCCAGTGAAATGTTCATCAAATCAACGTTGCAGCTGTGCCAGTCTCCACACCTCCTTCACTACTTCTCAACTCCATTTCATATTGGCTGACTTTTGTTGCAACGTTTTATGCATTTTTTCAGCGTCTGCTGCTGCGACGTCGCAACGTCTGTTGTTTCAGTCGAAGAAAAATGCCACAGTATTAAGGCCCCATGCCCGAGTCCTCCAGACATTGGCAACACAAAGAGGCAAAAACCAAACGAAATGCCAAGCTTAACGTTTCGCGTGGCATGTTTTTTATCTGCTCGGACCATGGACCACCTTCTTTTGCCACACATATACGTGCCGAAGTCGCAGCAGACTAGCAAATGCAGCCAAGTTGCCACCACCAACTCTCAACCATATTCATTTTAACTACTATGCCCACGGATCCTCCCGACTTTCCTATCCATGCAATAAATACAAAATGCAGAAATGCCAGGCAGGCACATCTTCAAGTCGACCAAACGTTCGCACCCACCCCTTTGCCATCTCTATCGAGCTTGTGTATTTTTTTCCTCTATATGAATTGCATTTGCCCTCCACCCTTCCTAAAGCTAGAGCAGGGCACCAGTTCTCATTCAGGCGTCTCGACGACGACGACGCGTCTGTTGATTTGGTACCACTGCAACGTTGTGGGCCAATGTCCAATCCAATTCCGTAGCCTCGGCCTAACAATGTGCATCCGCCTGGGATGGGCCGACATCCCTCTGATTCGTCCTCATCCTTATGGCCGTCGACGTCGTCGTTCAGCGTTGTCGTTGTCGATGTCCTCCTTTTAGGTTTTGGCGCGTTGCTTGTTTTGTGCCATTTTTACTGCAGCCTTTGGCTTGCATTTTTCTTGCTGCCTTTCACTTGAACTGAAGTAGAGATACCCATTCCCATCCAAAGTCACATAGCCGTGGCCAGGACCGACCGAACCCCTTTCACCATTCCCCATCTCAACCAATTTCATCTCCATGTGCACAGAACAGTTGCAGTTTTTGATTTCACTTTTTCCCCGTACCCCTGCGTTCCTTTTCCATTTGGCTGCATAGGGATAGGATAGGCAGTGGGCTGGCAGTGCCACAGAAAGAGGAGTGAAGTAGTGTGGAGCGGAGCAGAGTTTTAACCAGCCCCTTTGGCGTCATGCAACACTTTTTCGTATATGTTGCATACTCTTTACTTTTGTCTTTTTTTCTGTTTGGTGCCTCTGCAGCAAATGGCAGTAGGCAAATAGCACTTTTTGGTTGCTCGCGACTTTCTATTTTTCAACTGCAGACATTTTTGGACCAGCAACTACACTAAGCTGCAAAGAAGTTGCAACGGACACTTCGATAAGCAACAAGAAACAAACCAAAGAATCTTGTTTTGGGTTTAACAAATGAATTTACATAAGATCATTTAAAATCGTGTAACTAAACATCACCTTATTAATTAGAATACACAAATAAATCTACTTGTCTTTCTACCTATCTCTAAGATATTCGTCTTTATTATTAGAAAGATTTGCCTTAGTACGTATAACATCCCTCCATTTGAATTCAAATTAGATTCTTACTAGTGTATAAGAAGTTCTTGTTTTTAGTATATTATTCTAATTTTGTTGGAACCATCAGCAAATCTTTTGTGAAATTTATGAGCTCTTTTGTATGCACTTAGTTCAATCGAACTAGTTCAGATTTGAAGTTCACAGTCACAGACTGACTCTCAGCCAACATACACACATACTAAGACATACACACGCACCTTTTCACATGCATCCTTTCACGTGATGCGGAGGCGAGGCATTCAGTGAAAACAAAAGCAAAACATTGCGTTGATTGCATTTGCTTTGTCTGCCCCTTGTCGCTCTGCCTATGCCGTCGCAGCACATTGAATCCCCTAACCACCTACCCCCATAACCCATTCCATGCAGCAACCACCATTTGCAAAAGTTTTGTGCCCAACTGCAGTGCCAAAAGCAAACTTGTTGTTTACGTTTTGTTTCCAACTCCAACAATTGCCCCTCCTGTTCCTGGTGGTGCTGCTGCTGCTGCTTCAGGTCCAGCTTCCTGCTTCTACTCCTCCCGTTTTTGCCGCCTAGGCACATGAGGAGGCAGCAGTCTTATGATGCTGACAGTTGTCGCCATTGCTGCTGGTCCACAAGCTGCACCCGCACCCAACTCCAAATGCTCCAATACCAATCGCCCCAGCTCAAAACGCAGGCATTTTTTGAAATGCAATGCAGAATAACAGCAGGGGTAAGGATGGGAAGTAGAGACAGGAACAGAGCCAGGACATTTCATTTCTGAAGAATTGCTTTGTCGGTTCGACTTCGTCGTCGTTGTCGTTGCGATGTAGTCCTCATCAGGTTCATCCAAAACAACAACAGCAAAAGCCGCACACATTGCATTTGCCCATGAGCACAACTGGAATGGGGTTGGGGGACCAGGGGTCGGTGCGCTAAAGTTCGGTCTTTGCTCCACACGCTGCACAAATGAAATTTTGCATTTTCAATTTTTTGAAATAGGCTTTTTCCTATGCCTGTCTACAGGAAGACGAGAGAGAAAGGGTGAGAGAGAGAGAGAGAGAGAGATGGAACGGGAGAAAAAGAGTGAAATAGTCATAGAGTGAGCGAAATGGAAACCTTTTGCTGCATTTTCATTTGAAGCTCCTGCCTCTCCTTGCCGCTGGAAGAAAAAAAGTGTTCCCAACATTGAGTTGAAAAACCTTCGACTTGGTTTTCCCTTTTGCCTACTTGGTTTTTTTTCTTGTTGGTTTTTGGGTTTTTCGATGGGCATGAAATTTTATTTCTCGGCATTTGATTTTGTCGCTTTTTGTTCGGGTTGGCTATCCTCCTCCATCCACCCAGTTGCAACTGAAGTGCAGGAGCAGGGATGGATGGATTGGTGGTTGGCGATGTGGGATATGGCGAGGCGCTGGTGGAAGCCATTGGCCATGAGCCCATTGTTGGTTGCATTTTTTCTTTGGCAACTGCACTCGTCCAATGCATTTTCTCTGTCCAACTTTCTTTACTTTTTGTGATAGGATCGGGCAAGTTGGGAGTGTCGTAGTGGCCATAGGAATGGAGGTGGTTTTTGGGGGAGGACTCTGCGCACTTGTTATTCAAAATGGTTGCCATGCATTTTGTGATTTCTTTTTTTAAGATTGCTTCATTTTTTTTTTTTTTTGCTTTTTGGTTTGTTGCCATGGCTGCTGCTGTGCCATTGCATGGTAGTGATGTTTGCTCCACGTTTTGTTTTGTTTTGTAGCAGCGACAACGGCAACGGCAACAGGGAACAGGAACAGGCAAAAGAATGCAGTTCCCTGCCCATAAAGAGATGGGAGTGGGTTAAGGGAGGATATTGTTGCAATAGCTGCAGCATGAACGATTTGAGAAAGTTTCCAACTTTTAAGGCTGCACGTCAGGACTGTAATAAATATGTCAATTAAAGAACAGAAGGCGAAAATTAAATCAACATGGCATTTAGACTTGGATGAGGGGTTTTTATTGGATGGAGGAGGAGATTAGTTTCCTTGCGTGGCAAATGAAATGCATTGACATCATATTGACTTTTGTGAAAAAATATGTGTCTGCATTGGACTCTGATCCTGTGTTGTTGGGCTCCCTTTCGAAAAGTTCGTTAGCAGTGCATCCTTTTGGCAGGATTTGTCCATATATGTGTATGTGAGTTGGTGTGTGGGGCTGTTGATTTGCATAGAGCCGCTCTCAAAGGCAAGTCCATTGAAATAGCATTGCATCGCGCGCTACCTTTGATTTTTGAGCACCAAAATGTGTGGACGCAGAGAAAAATAGAAAATAGAAAACGTGCGACTCTTTCGATTGAGCAAATGCTCTGGTGTTGCTTTGTCTGTCTGATCTAACTGTCTGTCTATCTCTCTAAACCAATCATTTGTCTTTTCCCTTGACCATGCCCCTCAAAAACTTCGAGCATTCCAATTTGCAGCAGTTAAAGATGTACCCAATTTTAGTTCGACAATGAAATCAACAATCGTTAACAAAATATTAGTTTTAAAGGCAGGCAAATGCTTTACTTCACTATTAAATGTAAAGGCTATTATTCCCCATTCATGTTAATTTAAAAATCTTTTGAGTAGTTCCAAGTTCCTTTATTAAGTACTCAAGGTTTAAATGTTTTATGTCCTTTGCAATTTCCCTGTGTTCCATTAAATTATTATATCGTTGACCAACACCTTCTAAAACGATCGTTAACCGACAGCTTATAATGCCCCTTTGGCTTCTATGTATGCATCCTCTGTAGAGTTTCAGTGCTAATATGCAATTTATCCATTTACTTCGCTCCTTGCACGATGATAATAATGATAATAATCAATCAAACAAGCAGACAGACCAGCGCTTAGATAAATACATAACTGTCTGGATGGGTAAACGTTGAGGAAGTGAGGCAAAGAGTGTGGAAGGAAAATGCATCAATTAAAATTAAAGCCCCTGCTTTGTTTTCAACACCCACAACCCACATAGGCACATACACACACGTCCTTAACCCTTTCCGACATTGATTAGATGGAAGTGCATTGCACTGTATTGTACATGGCACATGGATGCAGTGTGTCTATGTATGTATCTATATAACTACCACTACCAATACGTGCACGTACAGAAAGGACCTCCCGATTCCTCATCTATGGGCAAAATGTACATGGGAATCCATGGCTTTGGCTTTACATGCCGTATGAAAATGCATTTTGCCAAAAACATGATTCCTGGCCAGCGCCCAGAACCCCGAACGGCAAAACTCCTGGACCCACGACAAACGATGGCGATGCACAACAAAACCAAAGGGCAAACATTGCAGCCGTTTTCGTTCGATGTTCGTCGCTGGCCGACAATGCAAATAGGAGAGCCGGAAAAACGCAATGCACACAGACACATACACACAAAAACACTAAAAATAACAACAACAACAGCAACATAATAGTGTGGGAGGGAGTTGAGGCTGGGATTGAGTCTGACTCTCAGGCTGGAGCAGGCCTATAAATTGGCAGCAAAAAGGGATTTTCAATGTGTGTGGGTGTTGTGTTTAGGTGGTCGTCCTTTGGCCAGGACAATGGACGCAGCGCAGATGACATGCATAAATTGCATATCAAAGGTGCATCAGGAGCAGCAACAGCGGCAGTAACCCTACATCCCAGTTGCAATCTATGGATTTATACAGCCTGGTCGAACCCATGCCCACCATTCTATATAGTTATGATGATGCATAACCCAAAGCTAAGGCTACTACCAGGCTATAGCCAAATGGTTTTTGTTTGTTTACCCATACACCGTGCAATGTCGCCTCCCTCCTCTCTCAGTATTTCGGATGAAAAATGATGCACTTGCTCTCGAGTTCTGACCATGCCACCTTCTGCTTTTTGTTTTGTTTCTGCAAAATTTTCAATTTGCCGGCATCCAGCGGAGACCAAATTGGAAAAACGCCACAGCCAGAGTCTGAACTGGCCAGGTCTGGCCTCCTCTGTACTAGAAACGAGCCATGGCCGATGAAAATATTTTTAATCAAAATCAATACATAAATTTTCGCCATATTTAGATTGTTTCGGCCATGTGTTTATTTTGTATTATAGTTACGTTTATTATGAGAGTGAAGCAGCGGCCATTCACTATTTCTCCGGCCGCCGCTCCGGCCCGTCTGTCAGTCTGTCCGTGCGAATGTCGATTAGAGGCAAGCGAAACAATGCCGGTCACATTCAGTTGCGCCTCTTTTTTGTGTGTGCCTTTAATCTGACCATATGAATAGTCTTTAATTTATTTCAAATTAAATTCCAAGCTCTGTTTATATCTTTCTTTTTTGCTGGCCATTTATTAAAATGCCAAACATAGATCATATTGATAGAACGATTGAACAATATTTATGCCCTCAATATTATGTGAAAGTGTTGTCCTGATCTGAAATGTACCGGGATCGCATGCTTATTTTTAAGGAAAGCGTTTTAAACCAAATTCCGTTTTAAAATGCATTCCATTTTGATCATCTAAAAGTAGCATTCCATTCAGATTGTACTAAGAAGTAAACTGTTATATTAATATCTACATATATCACTATATCATATACATAGCTCCCATACAAACTGCAAAGTCACGTTTCGCTAGTTTCTAAGCTATTGTCGTAAAACTATATTATATTGGTGAGTTTATTACACCTATAAACGACTGTGCCAAATTTGATCAAGATCAAATATCATGGGAACGATCCCATAGGAACGATCGGTAGAAAACAGTGACTTTGATCAATATCTTCGTTATTTCCTATGCTAAGATTGTAGGCCGTTCTTTCGCAAACACTAGCATTTTTAGAAAAACGGGTTTTCACTTTGATGGATATGGGAAGGGAAAGGTACACAAACTTTGACTCGGTCGAAGTTAGCCCCTGCTAGTTTAGAATCTAGATTCTATGTAAATTTAAAAATCCTATATAGCTATGTAATTGGTAAATATAATTTCCCAAGAAATAAGATAAACGACATTCTCACAGTGCTGTACTTTTGATTTGTATGTATTGCTCAAGAGTTTCAGTGTCCTTAGAAGACACGATTAAATTTGCAATACGTATGTATATACATACATACATAGTATTAAATGTATATTCGTATGCAAATAAAGGATACGCACACGTTACGCACGCAACATTAACTCCTTAAGATGCCCGACTCAAACCACATGGAGAAAAGAGATGCCGAAGGCATATAAGTAGTATATAACCGGAGTATATATACAAGCCAGTTAAATATATAAGTGCATAAATATGTATGTGTGTGAGCATGTATGTGCATACATATGTGCTTACTATATACATACATGTTTAAAATGTGCGAGTAAAAAAGGAGAGAGACAAGGTTTCCGAGAAAAGCTACCTAATGCTGGGTTTGAGTTCGAGGCCGAGACTCGTGTGTTTGCTTCGGTTCTTTTTTGTTGCGAGTATATAGAAAAAAGAAAAGGATAATCGAATCCAATGCCCGAAAGTTGTAATCTAGGAGAAACGATGAAGAGAACTGGCTTTCTTTATATTGTGATGAGAGTTAGCAGGAAAGAATTGTTAAAGGGGGCATGATATTCTTTTACTGTTCGTGCAATTCTTCAGCAAAGTTTGGATCGATAGAAGGACACAAACGCACACTACGTCTAAAAAGTCAGCTGCCACCCACTTAGAAAGAATATTGGTTTCTCGTTCTCGCTTGGCCTTCGCTTGCTCTTCTCTTGCTCTCGTTCGTTAACAGGCTCTCTCTTTTTCTGTTCCTTTTTGTTGCTGCGCAACAATGGCAGTTCGGGCTCGGCATATATATTCGGGTATGGACTTCGGTTCGTATGCTCACCAATACCTATACGTAAGACACACAGGCAACGACTACAGCGACAGCGTTTTTCTAATGTTCTGTTTCTCTTTCTGGCGCATTAGTTTTTAGTGTTTTGCCTCTCGCTTTTTTGTTTCCTTTTTTCCGCAGCTCTCGCACACACACATACAGACACAGGCAGAGATACAGCGCGAAATATATATGGGAAGGCTGCGCATGTAAAAGAGACGAAGCGCCTCCGCCTTGTACATAAAACATGGGCGTGTTTGTGCGGCCAACGTCGATGCTGACTGCGCTGCTTGCTCTGAAAAATTTTGTGTACTTTTTTAGGATATCAAATAGGGATACGCCACCCATACAGAGGCGTCTCCTATATACACACACATACTAACAGCACGAAGCAATGGCAAAAAGAGAGTAAAAATGCATTTCTGTGTTGCTTGCACCAACTAAAAATGCGCTTCGCAGAACTCCATCCACTCCCCTGGAATCCTGAGGCGGCCCACAAGCCAAAAAGGTACAAAACTGTGGGTGTGCGTGTGTGCATCTCTTTCTGTCTCTGTATGTGTGTGTGTGTGAGCAGTTGGTGAAACTGCATCTGCATTCGTGCTTTCGCTCTTCACACACATACGCAACTACTAGGAAAAGTTTGCCATTTTAGGCAGCCATTTTTGTTGAGGCTCCCAGCTTCAGCTGGAGCTTCAGTTGAGGCTCTAATGCAAATGCAGGCGTCGCTGCCACGCTGTCGACGTTTGCCACACCCAGAAAAAGTGCATTTTTGTACCCAAAAGTTTTTGGATTTTTGCTTTGGTTTTGGGTTTTTGGTTTTCCATTTTTTGTTTTGTTTTGCTTTGTTGTTGCTTCCTTCTTCTTTTTTTAAATTTGTTTTTATTTTTCGCCTATGTACAGCAAATATTCACTTGCAACGCTTTTTTCCCAACTTGTATCTGTGTGCGTGTGTGTGTGTGTAGCAACTGCATTCGGTTGGTGCTAAAAGTTGCACTCTATATGCACATTTTGTGTACGCGGCCAAAGCCAATCGGGTGCCTGCTGCAGTTTTGCTCTGTTTATTATTTTCAGATCGCCCATTCTGGATTCTTCAACCCACTTTCAACCCAATATTCTGAACTCGAACTCAGGCTGCGTCTCGGCCTTAAGCTTATATATACTATATATACTATACTACCCCACCTTGACCTGCAGATAGTTTACTGATTTGTATATTACGTAGATACAGTTGATATGATTGTTTTGGAAATTCTTTAAGATTAATAGTCCATTTAATAATATTAAAATTGCTCGCTACCACTTCATTACCGAATGTGGGATAGTCATGTTGTATTACATTTAAATTCGACATGTAATATTTTCGAATTATATTTAGTTTTCTTCTATATAAGTTAAATACTTGTCAGAATATAAAATTTGGCAACTTAACTTTCCCTCTTCAACCTAAATCCGCAACAATCAATGCAAATATGTAAGGGGAAAAATAACTTGCATGGTACAACAAATCGGCGGCAATTAATAACAAATTAAAAGTCCTGCCGGTAATCGACCCCAGGTTTCTAATCAAACAAATAGTTGGCAGCGGCCAAGGGCGGGCAATTACACAAAAAATAAATATACATATGTATACTCGTACATTGACACAGACATATAGATATATAGATACGTATGTATGTATGAATATTCATGTACCTACACATAAAACAGTCAGCTCATTCACATTTATAATATTTTTTCTATAACGTATAGAATACCAACCATGCAAACACACTCACATCCACACGGATTGCAGATTTTTTTACGCGACTTTGTGGGGTCGGGATTTTGGATTCGCTTCGCTTTTTTTATGGAGCCGTTTGTTTGTTTGGGTTGTTAGAAAATTTATTTTTTGTGAAATTTACAGTGAAAGAGTCCTTGGAAAAGCGGGTAGTGAAAAGGAAAGGAGCGGAAAAAATATGCGAAATGTGTGTGTGTATACAGAGCAGCAAGTAAAAGAAAGCTTGGAAACATATTTTTTTTCGTCCTCCTTTTATTTTTCGTTTTTTTTTTGCTGAGTTTTCTATGCACTGCGTTTATGTTTTGTTTTGCTTTGCTTTGACTTGGCTGTCCGTGGGTTTTTGTATTTTTTCTCCATTCTTTCTCTCGGTTCTTTTTTTACAAACCGAAGGCGAAGGACGTTTGGATAACCTTGTAACCTTTTTTGTTGCTTCTTTGCTCATGCCAATGCGGTTAGCCAAAAAAAAAAGTATGTCCTTTAAGCGACACAACAAGTTTAGCCCCAAAAAACAAAAAAAAGTGCATTAAACACACTCGCATTCCGAACTGCATTGTCTCTAAGACTCACCATTCAATATGAACAAAATTAATAATCTGAACCATTCCTGTACCGTGATCGATCACAACGCGTTCGCAGACAAATTCCAACTGATCGAGAAACGAAGCAAAAGCTTAGAAAATCCTCTATGCCTAGATATAATGGTCATTTTTGTTCTGTTGGCCGGTATAACCAGTTTCCATCTCTGGTCAGAGAAATCATTTTTCTAACAGAGTTTTTCTTTTGTTTGATTCAACAATTAATAAGCGAAAAAGACGAGGATCTCTTTGAGGATGTCTTCAAACCCGTTTTGCTCATCATTAAAGAGCTCCTCACCTTTTGTCACCCTTTTCCAACTTATGTGAAGGTTCACACAAACAAAAAATTTCTGACAAGGGTGATTAGAGAAAAAAAACCGAAAGAAATCCTCAGAAATCATGGGAAACTAAATGTTGTTTGACCAGTTGAAAATGTTTTCGATAAAAATTATTTTATTTAGTGTAAATTGCTGAAATTTACTTATTTAAAGTATTTTACCTAACGAAAAGTTTGTTTAAGACTCTTCCCATTGAGAGAGTTTGTCTCCATTACAATGCTAATTGGGGTTGTTCCGTTTCGGGATACTTTTTACGTGTTAAAAGTCAAGGGTTAATTGATCTCGGTAGTTCATTTCGGGGTAAGCCTTTTGTTATCTCATTTTGGGATGGTTCTAAACTCAACCCCTAAGTGTGACCAACACGCTTGCGCTGTCAAGATCAAACCCTATAAATATATTCCAGAATGGGACCCCCGTACCGTGTGGTAGGGGGTTGGCTGAAGATAAAACCCTTGTCATTTAATGAACTCTGAATTCAGTGTACAATAATAAATACAGAATGAGAGCTGTAGAGCAACTATTTACACATTTGTTAGTTTGCATTTGAACAGTTAGTTAAAATAACAAAAATTTAAATCTAAAAGCTCTTTTCTCTAGACTCCAAAACTCCACCGATAAACTTCATCCGCATGCACTTCTCTTCAGGATTCAACTTTTAGGTTACGCTTTGCAAAAATAATAATTATGAATATGATGTTTAGAGAAGCCTTCATCACTTTAGTGTTGGCATCCTACCTACACATTTGTTCCTCCTTTTTGGCATGTTATTAAAATTCCAAAAACAATTTGAGCCGAGAGCATGTCCTGGCTCTTGGCGTCCTTTCAGCAGCAGTTTTTGGCAAAAAGGTAATTTACTAGAAAATATGCTTTGCAATTAGTGCAATTAAAAACTGTTGTATGAACAGAGATTTGAGTAAAGGATTCTGCTCTTAGTTGCCGCAACTTTAAGTGCAATAAGCAAAGTTAAACATTTAAATTTAAATAAGAAATTCATATTTGACAGAATGAACCCGTTATCTGTAGTTTGTTTAGCAATCTGATACGTGAGTTCAAAGGACCCCCTTAAAGGACCAAACTTCTTAATGTCATTAATTTTTTGAGCTTACTTGGAATTTTTCGATCTAAACCGAACAAAAAATGGCTGGCCATCAAGAAACGAAACGGAACGGAAAAGGGTTTAATTGTTTTGGGCATCTAAACGGCAGCTGTACAACTGAGGTGGGGAGTGGGCGAATGGCAGCAGATTTAGTTTCAAATCATACTACGTGGTGTAATTAAAGGTCTCCAGTCGTCGTCGTTGTTGGCGTGGTCCTCGTTCTCATTCTAGTTCTCGAACTTAGCCTCTCGAGCCCTGATGATTTATTGTTTGACAGACAAAAGTTCCAACCAAATGACCCAGCCTTGCCCAACCCATATCGGTTGGACTTGTGTTTGTGTTTTAGGCAAATTAGAAAGGGTTCTTAGCTGTCTGCAAAGCGGCTGAAGTGTTTGGAGTGATGGGGTATTCCGTTTTCTAAAACCCCCAAAAACTCAAAGATCCCTTGTCGTCTCGTTTTCTGTCGCTCGGTCTTCTCTGTTTGCTGTCACGGTGTTTAGCTATTTATTTATATATTTAGTGTATTGTTTAATTTAGTAATGGATTAGCTAAAGGATTGCATTACGCATTATGGAAAGTCACGTAGCGAAGTTACCTCCTTTTCTCTGTTCTCATTTATTTTTGTATATTGGGTTGAAGATTTATAGTGACATTTTTTTCAGAATACACACAAAAAATTTTTTTTAGAATGAGATTGAACATTTTCGATGTCACTTGCACTTGCCGTTCAAGGTGGTCTCGGCCATGATAAACCTCAACTTAAACAGAACACCAAATCCAAAGCGAATTTTTAATGAAGCCCTCAAACTCTGGGCACTCCCCAGCGCCTGCCCTATAGATTGGATATTATCTTTTAGTTTAGTACATAACTTTTTCACTCTCTATGTTAATTTCATTCCACGTCCTACGCCCACCAACTAAAGTTGACCGCCTTCTCACCCTCCGTGTGTATGCATCCCTCTTTCTGTAACTTTTACATTTTTCGGCGAAATTATTTTATAATGAATGTTCGTATTTAGCTAAAGTTTTATGAATGGCTTTCATTATAAAATCTGAGGGTGAGCCAATGGCACGGATATGGCGTTCCTTTATGCCAGCAGTAGCCACTAGACTATGGACAGCTGGAAAAGGAGCTGCTAGTTCACCGAAGTGAACCACAAAAATATGAAAACCACATTTATATTGTACATCGTGCAGCTGTTTGAAAACTTTGTCTGTGTCCATTGCTTTGCAACCCATCGCTTATCCCGCTGTGTATGTATGTGCGGGCCTCATATGCTTGTTCGCGGTAACGGTTCTGGCTGCCAAAGCACTTTTGGCCAGCATTTGCTACCAAAAATACAAAACTAACTGCCAAAAATAGTGAAATGTACTGATTTTGGTTTTGCAACTCAATAGGGTAAAATAGTAAAGAGTAGTTAAAGTCGAGTACCTATAGATAAAGCTAGCTGCGGCTTAGATATTGCATGTGCCTTAATTTCAACTAAGGCATTAACTATGGTTTCTATTTAAAAATCATCCCGTAATGCAAACTGTAGCTACTATTATTGTTATTTATCAATTTTAGAATATTGATACCCTATACAGTTTAAAGCATGTAATTTTTTGCTATTTCTAGAAATATAATGAGTTAACATAGTCTTAAATGGTTGTCGTACTCTTCTGCTACAATCAATATGCAAATTGCCAGGGAGACTGTATGCTTTCCTAAATTTAGCTTACTTCTTGTCCATTGCCCACTACCTTCTCATTTCCTGTTCCTAACGACGAAGCGTAACGGAAAAATTTTAACTTAACCGAACATGGAGAGTGGAGGAAGGTCTTTGAATATAGAAAGCGAGTTGGTTAAATGAGATGAGGAAAGATGGAGGTGTGAGGATGAGGTGGGGTAGATTGAGCGGGTGGCGCTGACAACCCTTTCAAAATTCAAACTTGACAATTAAGTAAAATAAATGAGAAGTTCTCGGAAGCTCTGGCTACGTGACGCAGAAGATGCCCGCAACTTTGACACCCCCAGAAGGGGCACGACCAGAATAGGTGGATGCTACACATAAGGATGGAAGTGAGATGAGCCTGGCGAGTGGGTGAGGATGTTAGTGTATTTGTGGTAGATTGTACCCCAAGGTACAAGCTAAGTGAACACCGAGCATTGCCAACACTTGTGTACGTTCCTTCATCTCCATCGCCATCCACAGTCTCTAGTTGCTGGCGCTGCCGTTGGCAGCCATTATGGATAAACTTATATTTGCACTAGAAAATACACAACAAAGCAGGTTGCCCCCTGTTTTCGTCAACCCTGGATCCCTCTCTGGTTCGCCCACATCATCCTCTCGTTGTTGTATCCGCATGTTTTGTGCGCAGTTGCTGAGGTCACTAATGTCGTAAGATGAATCCTTTTGGCAAATGCCTTTAGGGTGCAAAAATAAAACATGCTTCCCCTTCTGCTGTTCGCCCCTCACCACCCCATCGTGTCCATCTGCACTGGTTTTGCTTTAAATGTAGATTAGTTGTTGGGGGACATCCCCACATCGCAGCATCCTTGCAAAAGAAAATAATGAAAACGGCAACTTTCATAATGAAGGTCCTTCATCCATAGGGGGAGAGAGAAAGCAGATTCTCTGTTGTTGTTGTTGCCCTAAGCCCCAACCATTTGCTCATCCCGCTCATCGTCCGGTTTTTATACCCTTGCAGAGGGTATTATAAAATTGTTTAGATGTTTGTAACGCACAGAAGGAGACGTTTCCGACCACATAAAGTATATATATTCTTGATCAGCATGAGAAGCTGAGTCGATATAGCCATGTCCGTCTGTCCGTCCGTCCGTCCGTCCGTCTGTGCAAATCAACTTCACGCTGGCATCTTAAGAGCTATCGGAATGAAATTTCATATTTGAGCTACTTTTAGCCGAGAGATAATAGAGTATGAAAATTGTCAGGATCGGACTACTATATCATATAGCTCTAGAACAAAATTTTTTGCAAAAATTGGAGTATCGCCATGAAATTTACCAATATAATAGAATTTGATATAAAATCTCAGATCCCAAAATTTGAGTTTGATCGGATAAATAGAACACAAGTTACAGTCAATTCAAATCGGTTCTACGTCATCAGCAAATCAAACAGAGCACATGCATACACACACACAGACGTAGCGCTACACGTATGTATGTATGTGTATGCGTGTTGTGTTTTGCTTAAAAATTTGTAGTAAAGAGAGATATAATTTGAATGTTTTGTTTGTGTGTTGATGAATTGAGTTGCAAGGAACGAAATGTCAAAATGTAAAAAAAATATTGCCAAGGACTGCAAGGGTATATAAACTTCGGCATTGCCGAAGTTAGCTTCTTTGATATTTTGAAATTATAATCTACACCATGGCGCCAGCTCCAGCTCCAGGCCCTGACGCTGTTTTTGCTACGTTTATTTAAGGACATGCGCTCGTTTTACACGCTTTTGCTTAGAGCGAGTTCTTCGAGTGCCCTCTGCTGGCTCTATGCGTCAAGGATACTTTGACTGTGTGTTTTTGTGTGTATATTCTAATTTTTTTCGGCTTCTTCAGGGGACCACATACCCAAAACCTTAAATTTATTCAACAAATGTCCTCAGCCGGTTTGTTCGACTAATTTACATGCAGAAATCAAATAAGCTGCATGTACACATAATGAACCTGCCGACAAGGGCTCCGGCGACGGCAACGAGAATGACTGGAAGAAAACAAAAGCCAGTTTGGAAATGAGAAAGTCCTTCAGACTTTTCCACTAATTACTTTGATGGACAAAGGAGCTGGAAATTTGAGTTAAGCAAACACAAACCATGATGTGGGAGGAAAAAGTCAACATAAACGAGAAAATTGAAAAGTTTATTCGGAAAGGGCTTCTGAGTAGTAGCCATACCTCGGAAAAATTATTTACCAACTAACAACTAAAACTATTCAATTTCCTGCAACTCAGGCGAGACCAACTGATTCAATTTGCCCAAAAGACCTAACATATTCTCTCTCTCTCTCACTGTGAAAAAAGAAATTGCAAAAGGGAAAACAAAGAGGAAATAAGTTTTATTGCGCCCCCTCATTCCAAATGGGCTCGCAATGATTTTATGGACTACCCTTAGTGGTAAAGCCAAACCCACATCATTGGTCCTAGATGCCTGCGCAGACAAAAGTCACAACTATCCCAAGTTGGCATACGGGTTTGCCAGAGACTCACCCCTCAAAGGATTGGCGACTTTTTGGCCCAAAAGTGAAGACGACGACGACGCCATATTAGAAATGGGTTGCTCTCGGCATGGGTGCGTGTATGGTGTGGGCAGATGAATTCAATTTGCATTTTACTGCTAGTTACAAATATTTGCGCAAAGCCCAAAGGTTTGAGAATGAATTATTGAATTAGTCGAGGGTTTTTGTCTACCCTATAGTGAATACGACTCTCTTTATGTTTTCGGACAAGAGCTGATAAAGACGAAAAGTTGGACAGAGTCTGACTTTTCCACTCTAAATTCTAATTGCAATATGTCCCTCAGCTGAGAAGCTAGAAATTTCAATCTTCTTTTCCCATCGACTTAAGTTTCCATGCCTGCTTCTCCTGTTTTTCTTTTACTGCCTTTTTTCTTATTGTTGTTCTCATGGTCCCCTTTGGGCCTGACCTAATGTATGCGCACCGCAAATATTGTCTCAGACAGACGAATGAACTCAAGAAACGCTGGAGGGGGAGGAGGGGAGCAGCTAAGCCAGACAAACAACTAGACGCTGGATCAAACCGGCTAGACACCATGCAAGAAAAATCCTAGAGAAAAGAAGGAATTGATAAAGGGTTGTTCCATGCGTCTACTCGGATTCCTTTTATTCATGCCCCTCTTTCCTTTCATTCTAGTTATTTTGTTGTTGTTTTTTTCCTACGGTTTTGGTTTTGGTTTCTGTTGAGGTTTTTGCCACGTTTGCTTTGGTCTCGACTGCATCTCTATTGCCCCGTTTAGGGTCTATCAACGGATTTGTTTGTCTGTCTCGAGGAGATTGAGTCCCATTTGGGAACGCTTGGCACGTGTTTGGTTTGTGGCAAGTCGCCATTTGATGTTTACTCATAATCTATCCGCAAATTGATATCAACAAAGCGCCAACAATTGAAAAATTATTATAGGTAATCATTTATATGATTAATCACATTAAATGATTATGAACTCAGTCGGTACTTTGGCTTTAAATGCTTCTTATCAGCGACATCAAGAAAGAGGGCGACGGGGTGCTCAAATATCTGCTGCATTGGATATAATTTATCAATTTATGTTTTAAAACTACATATATAAATTGCTATGCCGTCGGTAGAACTAGTGTCCCTTTGCCGATTTTGGCACATGCGCACATCTCTGTACATATATCTATGTATCTATGCAACTTTCAGTGGGTGACTGAGTGGGTTTGTGTAAACAAAGAAAATCCGCCAAAGCAGAGCTATGCATCGGCCATGCCTTTGCCAGTTTTGCCATTTTAACATCGTCGGCCATGGCGTTCAGTCGTCCCGGTCCTCGTTGCCTTGCCACAACCCACGCCGACCCTCGTCCGGTCTTTTGTTCACCACCTCGTCTTTGCTATGAGTTGGCAGCCCCCTTAAGCCATGGCTAATGCTGATGCTACTTCTGGTGGTGGTTGCGAGTCTGCACCCCCTTTTTGTGAGCCTAAGAGCTGCACTTATAATTTTCTATTTAGTTTTTCTCTTCGTTTATCCGTTTCCCATTTCTCTTAATTTTTTGTGTAGATTTGCTGTTTATAGTTGAGCTAGCAAGCAATAGATGGCGCTAGAATATTGTTTTGTGGGACATTTTCTTCGTTTGCGTAGTTTTGTAATTTTTATTTTAGGGGAAATTACATTTGTGGTATTTTCTAAGTTATTCGACAAAATTTCCTTAAAACTTGATAAAGTTTATAAGCAATTTGAATATTTAATTAAAACTATGCAAGGAAACAAGACAAAAAAAAAAAATATAGGGCAAGGGTGAACAATAGGCCGTTCTGTTAATTCATTTTAATTAGTTTCAAATTAAAAGTAATCATCACATTGATAATCAATAATCTTATTGATTGTGTGTGCTATCTTTTTTTTTTAACTTATTAGATGTTTGCTGCTAACAATCTATTTGTCAATCATTCTAGCCATTCCGCCGGCGTCTCCTCCTGATCGTTCATTCAACCAGTCAAAACAAAATGCACGGCTTTTCATTGTCAATTTTTAATTTCCCCTTCTTTTTTTTTGTGGATTTTTATTTTAAGCTCCTTTTTTGTTTGTTTTTTTTTTTAGTATTTACCTTGTTATTCTGTTTGTGTTTGACTTTCGTCACTGCGCGTTTTTTATTTCTGTCTTTTTTTGTCGTTTAGTCGCTGCTGCCTCTTCTAGCCAAATGTAATATTTGTTTTTGTTATAATTCGCATCGTCGTTGCTGTTGTCCAAAACCCTATGGAGTTTTTGCCCAACTTCTGATACTTCTCTCCCTTTTGGATTGTCTTTTTTTTTTTTTCCTGCCAGTCAATTTGTTGTTGGTAGATGTTTATTTTTTTTTTTCTGTGCTGTTGTTGTTGCGATTAATCCTCGGCTGTGGCAGGCACTTTGGCGCACATAATTGAGGTTACGTTCAGTTGCACAAATTGCCAACATTAATTGATTATGGGCCAGAGGATTGGGCATTGGGACAGGCAACGAACATTGTTATCGTTGCTCGTTTCAAATATTGAACAACGAAGCCCACAAGAACAGCAAAAATTGTAATGTAATAATCGGATTTTCATGGCTGCATTTTGGGATGACCGAATGTGGCACATTTATTGTTTGAAGCGTCCTCTTGATCCGGTAGCCGATTTGGGGTGCTGGCAGTCATGTGAGTTAGACGCGATACTGACCCGCTCAATATACGACAGCCGGCAATAACATCATCATCCAAAACGCAACACATTCAGCGACCGCAAAAGTTTGACTCACCACACAGCAGGAAATCAACCACCAAAAAAGGTCCCCAGCATGGATGAGGATTGGCATTTTTATGCTGCAGCCACATTTAGCTTCATATTTTGATTTTTTTTTTCCTTTTTTTTAACACCTCAAAATTTATAGCCTCATCCAAAATACTACAAAACTTCGGTTAATTGTCTATATCTCTTTTGGCCTGATTTAACAGTGGCTTCTATCTCTTAAGGGGCAACACTTGTGACTTCCATTAACTGTGTTAGCCCAATTTTGACGGACATTTGTTTTTTAATGGCCAAAGATGATGGCGAATTGCTCAATTTAACTTTTTTCATATTTGTTTCGCATTTTGTTATTTCTTACAAGTTTCAACCTAATAACAAATGTTTTTTTTTTATGGATCCAACGTGACGAAAAGCATTTCCTTTATTTAATTGTTGCCAAAGATTTGCTGACTGAGCTGGCAATCTATTGTTTTTTATTAGCTGCCAGATGTCAAAAGACAAGAATTAGATGTTAATGGTGACAATAAACAATAAAAAACGGGCACGTACGGCGGTTAATATCTGGTGTTAGTTGCCTACATAGAAACATCTCAAATTCGCAAAAGGCTAGTTAAGCGGCTAAGTCTTATTTAATTGTAAATGGTTTTAAAGATTGATTAGTCAATCCGACAAGCAAATCAGGAAAATCATTATGAGAGTTAAGTAAAAGTTTCGGTTTTTTAGGCAATTCCCAAATAAAATGAATACATAAAGGAATTTTACACCTTTTGGATATTGTGGTAGCCAAAGAAAGTTTTTGTAGCATACTTGCGGGGTCTAATTTATTCTTGGAAGAATTTGCCTTACTCTGCGACTATGTGGTCTCTATCTGCTCAGGCAACATCGCTCTACACTTCAGCAACAACAAAACGCACAAAGTCGATTTTGTTTTTCTTTTCCCCTGAATCATCAAGTGCATCAGTCGCATAAAAAATGCAAAGGTGCCCATGGACAGGGAACGCATCCTCCTTTTTATACTCGTTGTTTTGGGTGAGAGCGCGCTTTCAATCAAAATCGCTCAAACTCTTGACAGGCAGCTGCTCTGCAGTAGGACCAACGGCAACAACAACAGTCAAAAACAACAAGCAAACTTCATGAAATTGCACTCAGCAGCATTTTGGCAAACTCGCAAAACTCTCGCGGCGCACATGAGCGCCTAAAACAAACAGTTAGTCAACGTGTGTGTGCGTGTATGTGTGTGTGGCACTTACCTCTTTATCTTTTTGCCCATAAACGTCGCTCTACCCTTTAACCCTTCTTCCCATACTAGCAGAAAAGTATTTTTCGCCTTGGGCGCTGAATGCATTTTTGGTCAGTTGCAGCTCGCGACTGGAATTTTTTCTCATTGCACTTTAAGTGCAGTTTACCTCTTTGGCAGGCTCTATGTTTGCTTTGGCCCCGTCAGACCAGACCAAACCCAAACCATGCCTCCCTGCCTTCATTCGCTGGTGGCGCAACCACTCCCCTTGGCCCCCACACTCTTTTTGGCGGCTTTGAGTGTGTTGGCGTTAGAAATTGGGAAAAAAAGTTGTGCTCTGCAAATGAATTCTTACAAAAGGATATATGGGGCCCACTAACATGGCCATCCCCTATTCAGCTTCTCTCTCACACTTGACTGCATTTGTTTGCAGGTAGGAGAAAAGGAGGCAGGCAGAAGGAAACCATACGGATGGTCATTGCATTTTTCTGCGTACCATGGTCGGTTCGTTGACGGCCAAGTACCAATTCGCTGGCATGTTGGATTCAAGCCAAAGCGGGACAGGGGGTGCAGCTGAAGGTGGAGTGGCGCTTAAGTGCATGCCTCCCTTGCGAGACCTTCCATCGTTGCATTTCTTTTTCATTTAATTAAAATTATTTGCCTTTGCTCGCGAATGGCACTCGGAACTTAGCTGACTCGTCGACGATTTTGGCCACCAGACGATGCATCTTTGGTGTGTTAAGTGCGTATGGTGGCCATTGTCAATTAGCCATGCTTCCCCTACCCTTCGACCGACCCCGTTCCCGTCTCTTTACCGCTTTACTCTGATGCCAAATGCAGCGATGCATTCAGGTGGCACTAACCAATGCCGAACGACGCACAAAAGTATGCTATGAAACATGTTTCAGTGCAATTATTTTGCATCAGGTATTACGTATCAAAAAAAAGAAGCCTTTATAAAAACCAAAAAAAAAAAAAAAAAAAACAAAGTCCAAATAAAAATATAAAACAAAAAACCTTTGAAACAATTGCAGCAAATGTTTTTATGTTTCCAATTACAACAATCGCGCACAAAAAACACACACACACACATACGAAAATCACAAACAACGATTTCAAAATAAAATAAGTGAAACTGGACATACATAAGTGGATATGGGGGACAATAATATGAATTTATCTACAATGGCCTAAAGCTAAAATACTCTATTAAATAAAGCAGGTAAAGTTATTTAATTTATTAAGAGCGCTTAATAATTTTATTTTCCATCTTTAAGATAAGTCAACTTTATTCAAAGTAGAAAAGCAGAAACCAATCGTAAGAATTGATCTTTGGTTGAATTGCAATCTTTCATTCCTCATAATACTCACAGCCATTTGAGCTGCCACCTCGGGCGCCGGGATATGGGGGTGGTAGCCATACAATAGGCATTTTCTTGGCTTGTTTATCTAAAAGTTTATTTGCGTTGACATAGTTGGGATTGCGCAAAAGGTTTTTTGCCTGCGTAGACGGAATGAGGGGTCAATATCAGTTTCCTTCGACTCGCTTTTCATATGTTTTGCAGCACTAATCTTTCGTTTATATCCTACCGCCTTTATGTCTATTTTTGTCCTTGATCTGGCTTTAGGTTGAACGGTGGTCACCAGTTCCTCGCTAGGTTTGAACTGAAGGCAACGAATGGCCAAAAGGAGCGGAGGTAGGTAAAATATTAGAAAAATTGAAAGTGCCAGCACCGATTGATGCATTTTGATCAACTGAACGATTAGTTAACGGTCTCGATGAGTTGAACAAAACAATTTGCAACACCTATTGGGCAAATAAAGCGGCAACTTAACGGTGTAAAGAATTTTACATACTTTCTTTTCTCTTCTAAATGGAAGGGAACCCGTCTCTATTCGTGGTTTGTTTGGCATCACAGAGAGAGTTTTCTTCTTAAACGTACAATTACAGTTGGATAGAGGTGGCACCATGTCATGTCTTCTTGTTCATGCCGGCCCGTCCAATTCAACATATGCTTGCCCTCCTATTAATAATTTCAAGATGCGTAATTATTGATTTTTCATTAACACTTTGGGTTGCAGAAATAATTATTATAGAAACGAAAAAAGAAAAGAAGAAAAAAATAGATACCCACGCATGTGTGTGAGTGTGTGGCAGACTACTTTGAACTTAGGCCTGGACGAGCTGCGAGAGCTGCTCTTGTGTGTCGTTAGCCTTGTCTTTGAGCCAGTCAGCGAAGGTTGCCATCGACGGAGGTGGCCTCAGCATGTCGACGGTTGTCGGTCGGCCCCTTTGTCGCAATTAGTTAGGCGTGTGTTTATTTATTAATAAATATTTTACACTTCAACGCCTCCGGGTAACTGCACATGTGTGTGTATGTGTACACCTTCGTGGCTTTCTGGGGGAATGGGGGAGGTTAGATTCTTTAAGCCAAGGCATAGTACAAATTAGACAGCCGACATGCCGAGAAGATTCACATGTCTGGCATATTTCTTCTAGCATGATTTTGTAATTAAAAAACTGACTGGCCAAGTGGTTGGACCGAGTCTGGACTTTGGACAGAGCTTTGTTATTAAACTTGGCTGCAAATTAAAAGTCAAACTGTTTAAGACAATGTACAAATATACTTAAAGCATGAGATTGACAAGGGTAACGGGCAATAGGGGGAGGCTCACGCTGCGCTGAATTTGAATATAGCGCTGTCCATCCATCCATCTGACCATTTGTCCATCTATCCACTCACAACCCTTCTCGGACGCACACTGCCCATCCATCCACACTCACAACGGACGGCTGCACGCTACGTGGCGCTAATTTCTTTGATTACATGTGCGCTGCAGGCACCGAGTTCGAGTCGAGTCCGAGACCGAGACTGAGACTCTGTTAGTAATCCTTTGTGCCTTTCCTTACACACACACAGTCACACAAAAATTCAAATACACGCGAAGGGATTCACATATACATATATATATGTATATATGGAACAAACTCACATTAATAAACGGAAGGGAGTTGCTTTTGAATGATCAACTGAACTTCAAAACTTTTACTTGGCTACTCTGTCTGCCTCCCGCTCTTACTGGCCACCCTTAGGCACGCGAGTCGATTCCTTTTCCTTAATTATTGAGCAACGGACGTTGTTTCAATTTCTGTCCTTCTTGTTTTTGCTGTTGTTTATTTCTGCTAGTATAAAATGTGTTAATTTTCGCATAAGTTGTATGTATGGGGTGGACTCTTTGCTATCAATTGAAATGGAAATGTAAAATGAAGAAGTATAGAAAGCTCATGATGATGATAATGATGATTAGGGCCTGCTGACCATTAGACGTTCCAACTGTTAGCTTCATTCATAACTCACGGGCCATCTGAAAGCCTTTCGACGCCGTTGCCTTGGGTCAAACGTCATTTACCTACTGTTTCCATTTGTACTTATGTTATAAGTCGTAAATCAGAATTTTCAGTTGCACTTAATCATGTGTTTTGAACAGAAAAGCACAATCAATTAATCAGTGATTCTAATTATCATTATCATCATTTTCTTGTCTTATTTTGATTATATTTAAAATACATATGAGTATACTTTTCGGTTTTATACTTTTCGGTTTTAGCTTTTTAAGTTTTGCGCATAATGGCATGAAAGTTATTATTTTTAAATCAATAGCAGTGGAATTTTAGTTGGTTTAGTTCCAGCGTTTGTTTAGAATTGGCAGGCATTGAATAAAAGATGAACTGGTCCTGCGATTGATGGCACACATAAGCACATGTGTTTCGCATTTATAAAAAGAAGCTAAGCGAATAATATATATATATTTATAGGTATAGGCATATGCATGTACTTATGCAGAAGAGAAAAGGACTCTCACTAAAAAAAACCGTTGGCACGCACATGGACTTGTCGACTTGTTTGCATAATACAGAATGAATGAAAGGTGGGTCGAAAGTAGAGGGACTACTTTGGTCCTTTGTAAGTGGCTCTGGTCTCATTCGTTGGCTCGCTCGTATGTGGAAAATGGGAATGGAAATTCTTTGATTTGCTTTTTGCCGTTTTTTTTGCTCCTTTCGTTACGTTTTTTCCGGGCGTTTTTTTATTTTCGTTATTTAGCTGTTTGTGCGCCGTCGTCCGTCACTACTAAAAAGTTAATTGCACGAAAAATAAGTTAATACTCGACTGCAGACCAGTCCACTTCGATGGCCGTTCCACTTGCTGTTTAATTTAATTAGTCGACATCCGTCTGTTTCTTTTTCTCTGTACATGTGTGTATCCGAAAGGCCTAGCCAGCGCCTCTTTTTGACTCTTTCGAAATGTTTGCGCTCAAGTCAATTAACAAGTATTTTTAATTGCTTTAAATTTGCATAATTTTTGTCAACATAAAGTCGCTCTCTTCTTCTTTTTACTCTCTCCTCGTGTGACTTAATGGGAGACAATTGTAGATTTTATGTATTAGTTTCAATTTGTAGTTGGGCCCGCGTCAACTTATCTAATGCCTGACTAATCTCAATTTGAATGCCCCACACACACACACGAAATGGTGACTTAACTGAATCCTTAGCTATATGGCAATGGGCATTTCAATTAACCCAAGGGACGCACCTTGGAATGTCCTTTCCATATACAATTTGACCTCGTTTTGGTAAACAGAAGACGCACAACTAATTAGACACATGCCAGGACAATCAACCAGCTAGCGGCCAACGACGGACATTAGACACACATGTGTGGTTATGAAACTTCATTTGGATCCTTTTACATACATATAGTATATATATCCTATCTGAATGTCTGCTTGACCGTACGCAAATTACTTGTGTCATAAATTCCTACCAACAACAAATGCGACAAGAAAAGGACACCCAAGGCTTACGCCTGAGAAGTGGGTCGAAATGCTTGGGCTTGGCAACCAGGTTGACTTCACGTATCTGTTAGCGTTTTAATACCCAGAGAACTCTTTACCACATTTTATGGCCACAAAGTTTCGATAAGTTACGGGAACACATACATAAGCATGCATTCGTGTTCAGAGAGAGGAAGATAGAGACGTCGACGACGACCTTCATAAAGATTCCAATCTTAACGATGACAATGCTGAAAGTTGTTCTCCCGAAAACCTGACTCCCAGTCATTGTCTTTGATTTAAGCGATACAAAAGTTGACTTAAAAACCCAAAAACTAAAGGGAATAACCGGCTGCTTATCGAAGCCATTTCAATGCGTGCTAGCAAAAAAGGGATGAAACACACGACGAAGGCACACGAGATGATGCAAGAGCAACGATAAGCTTAATATGCGTTTTCCTCAACTGCTCATTACGTTTCCAATGGGTCGTCAAGGCCGAGAGATGAGACGAGAGTAATTATTGCAGGACCCGCAAGCCGGAAGCCTGTTAGGCGGCACTAAATTCATAAACACTTTGCATAGTTTTAATGTCCTACCCCGGTGACTCTCACAGAAGGACTACCTCGACAAACAAAAGGCCATCCTTGGGCATTTCTTAATTTGTGCTACGTGCTGCCCCTTATTTTGGGATCCTTTCAAAAGACTTTTGTTCGCCAAGTGTATTGTTTCTTAAAGATTAGCATCTGCAACAGTGTTGAATTATGGCCAAAAAGTTGTGATAGTGAATAAACTGACCAAGTTTCTTACCCTGATGCCTGTACTACCATCAATTTGTGAATGAAATCGTATGAAAAGTTGTAAATGGCGTAAAAAAATATGTGCAACAAGCAAAAAAAAAAATAGTATGCCTCAAATGAAAGTGAAATAGTCATTATAATTATATCAAAGAGTAATAATAACAACAAAAATGAAAACGATACATTAATTTCCCATATTGAGTTATCAATGAAAATTAACCAAAAAATTAAATGAAATACATAGGTAAAATAAACAAATGGAAGGGGTGACGAAAATGGAAGGGGGTTTTGTGGGGGTGAGGAACAGGATCAGGACAATGTTTGCTACGCCTGGAACAGAGTCTGTGGCGGCGGCTGCTCTCTTTCGGGGCAGACAAACATTGCCCGTGACCCCATTCCAAGGGGGTGCGTGTTGCTGGTTGCTTCATTAACCGTCAACACACTACCACAAACAAACACAATTATACGCACACTCCTCGTATACATAAGCATGCCCATACACGCACACACACAAACGCAACCGATTCCGGCCCAGCCTGGACCATTGCCGGTACCGGCAATTTTTATTTTTTGTATATACCTTTTTTCGCTTACTCACACCATTACAATGCAATACATAATATCACCAACACCAACAATAACACCAACAGTGTGTGTAATACAATGCTGCCCAAGGTCAAACCTTAATCGTTGATAATGAAAATCATTTGCATTATTTTTTCGTATTTCTCCATTTCCTTCTGCTGCTTCTCTTCGCCCCCTTTCTTGTCCCAGTCCACCTCTGTTTAATGGCCTCGTCCTTGCCTCACATTTATTTTTGTCTCTTGTTTTCTTTAATTTTTATTTAATGCAATTTCTCTTCTCATTGGACCCTCTTCTCCCACCACTACCGTTTAGCCTCCTCGTTGTGTAAATTATTGTTCCAAAAAAAAAAAAAAAAAAAAAAATAAACACCCGAATCGGATAACCCCTAACGAAATCGAGGAGTAAACGTTAAAAAATAATAAAAAATCACGCGCCCAAAAGTATGCAACATAATTAAAAATCAATGGCACACAAACAGATAAAGGCCAAACAGGCCGACCAGCTGTCCGGGGGCGTGGCAGACAACCTGATTTTCACATTAAAATCGCACCCCAGACTCTACTTTATTATATATATATAAATATATATATATGTAAATATATATGTATATGTACATATATGTTTTTTATTTTTGTTTGCTGCAATTTATTTTGGATTGTTTTTTAATTTATTTTTTATTCGCATAAAAAGAACAAAAAAATATGATGAAAAATTTCGCGCGAACGCGATACACACAGCAAAAATCAACAAAAACACCAAAAAAAGAAAAAGGATACACAAAAAGAAGCAGGCCAAACAACGCCGGTCAGCAGGAGCAGGACGAGCCACATGGTTGTCTGGGTGTATGTTTTTGGTGTGGCCAATGAACGGTAAAACTGTTGCTGGGGTGTTGCAACGTCAGCTGAAAGCGGGAAAAATTAACAAAAAAGTGAAAACCAAAAAAAATGAAAAGAGCAAAGTGACGAAAATATAAAAAACTCTGTAAATGGGTTGAGTTCAGTTGGATTGAGTTGGGTTGGGGTAATCAGCAATGTGCGGCTGTAAATGGTGTAAGCAGTTCAAATAACGAGTATACTTCAAACTAGTACAAGAGTTAACAGAATGCGGTTGAGAATAAGATATTGCTTTGAGAAATTGGCTCTTAGCAAGAGAGCGAATAATGAGTAATGATCTTAATGAGACGTCGACTAATTTTTTCGGACAATATGACATAATTATAATAGGTATATAAAAATAAAGACATAACTATAATCTAGTCAAACACGACAAAAAAAATGCATAATGACAAATACAAAAAGTCCAAAAACTTTGACTTTCTTTTAGATTAAAATCTATGTGGATAAGCTTAGGTAACTTAACACCAAATTCAAAATACAATAACACTTATAAAAGGAAAGAGAACAGTTATGTTGGGTCGATGGTTTCTTTTGCATTCTCGATTTCCTTTATGCCATAATGCTGAAATGTTCTTAACTGAAATACGCTTACGCATTGTTATACTTTTACACCCAACATCCTTTGCCTGCGTGGGTAGGCATCTTACATCGACTTGGCTGTGGCAATCAGCTTAAACACCTGACACAGCGGACCAACCATGTGTTGCATGTGCCCGTTACAGAAGAGGGCGCCAATTTGGCTTGTTTCTCTTTTCGTGTGCATTTCACATCCTCCCCATCACTTATTTCATTTTATTTTTGTTCTTTTTTTTGGGGTTTCCTCTTCGTTCTTTTTGTTTTCTTTTTGGCCACTGTCCTGTGACTCTTGGTTTGGCTCCTCTGACGAGTTGCTTTTCGTTGCACTATTTTTACCGGCCTGTAAAAATCACGTAAAATTTTTAAAATTGCAGAATAATGCCGGTCAAACTCATTATATACACACATATACATGCACACAGATGTCCACACACAACCATTCACGCTTCCCTCCCTGGCTGTGGCTCTTTTTGTTGCATCATCACCATCATCGTGCAACAGCTGGTATGGCCCAATGCCACAACACAACAAATACAAAATAAAAATCAAGCAATTATTAAACAAACTGTCACATAAAGTAATTGATTAACTGTGTAAAATGGTCAACAATTGTAAATGGCAAACACAATTTGATATTTGCATTAATATGTATAGAATGGTTGAGGATTCTTCTTGATTCGTTCTTCGATTAGCTAACCCATCTGCTTCCTGCCTGGCTACCCTAATTGTTATCAGTTCGTTACCCCAAATCAACAAAATTACGACGAAAGAACCATCGACGACGCCGTCTGCCTTCAGTCGCTTTGGTTTCTACTAGCCCACCAATGGAACTTTTTAATTTGCTGCAACAGCCCTATCCATAGCCTTACCACTTTTACCCTTCGCATCCATTAGTTGAGTAGACTGCAGTTTTGGCCTGCATAATATGCACTTTCCGGCCTTTTTTTTGCCAAAAGAAGGGGTTGTTGTTAGAGGCTTGCAACTTTTTGTTCGGCTGAGTCAATCCATCCATCCATCCTATTGCAGAACGCAATTACCCAAACAAAAAACTCTTGCCGCCTTGTTGGCTATCAGTGCAATGGTTTCTTCTAGCCTGGAAATTGCAAGAATGGGTCTGAGACCCCAGGCATGTGTGCAATTTCATGCAACTTTGTTTTTTTGCTTGCGTTTATTTTCGGCCCAAAAGTTTCGTAAATTGCATTTTGTATGTGTGCGAAGAAGAAATTGCAGAAATTTACTTATTTAACTTTAAGATTAAATTAAGGGATGTTTGCAGTTACTTATTGTCGGGCGTAGAATAAGTATGAGATTGAGTAGGCCTCTTTCCTAATAAATAAGTCAATTGGAAAATGAAATCTAAAAAGGTAAGAGGTACATATATTGAGATAATATTCAAAAGTTACTCGTCTGGGATAACTTTTATATATAACATTAATAGGTATAATTTTTACTTGGAACCTTTACATATAATTGTAGTTATCCCTGTTTCTTATTTGTATGGGTGTCTAAGGCAATCTACAAGACTTAATTGTAATTTAGCCAGTCATGACAACATTTCTTGACCTCAAAAAGTGAGCATTAAATAAGTCATACGACAAAAGGTGCGGCCCGAACGAAACTATGTTGATGACTTAAGAGTTTCCACACATTCACATGAAGGTTTATTTGTTGCTTTTGCCGCCAACACTTGTAACCAAATTGATACTAAAACTCAGATGCCCACCCTCCACTAGCGAGTCCCAAAGGCATCCAAGACCACTATGGTAGCGATGGTGGCGACGACGACTTTGGCGACAACTTCGGCCGCACCTTTGCTTACGTACTAAGGCAGCAGGACAAAGCCAAGGTAAATAGTTCTGTGTGTGTCTGCGTTTGTATGCAAAGTAAATATTTTCAGACATAAGGATTTCATTATCCTTATCTCATGACAAGCGGAATTTTAGTTTTGTTCGTAACATAGAAAAGCGCAAAAAGCGAAAGAAGATGTACTTGCTGGTCGTTGGTCGTTGGTCGCTGGCCGCCAAGTTGCCAGCCTACTCTTACTCTTACCAATTCGATGTCCTTGTGTTAATGTCCTTTAAGCTGTTCTACTTTAATTACAATATGCCCACACATACTTCGTGCGCATTGAGCTATATTAGTTTTCTGCAAAGTCACATGACATTCATAAACTGTGAAAACTATTTTGAAACTATAAACACAAATCGTTAATTACGTTTTCTTTGAAAGAAAATACAAAATGAGGGACAATTCAGAGGCTGTGAGTTGGTAAAATTGCAGAAAATAAACAAAACTTTGGATGGAAAATATTAATAAATTTGACAATTCTTAAAGAGTGCCCAGACAAGCAACTAATTCAATCACTTCAAAATTGTGGAACTAACAAAGCTTTTAAAGATTTCCTGAAGAGTGTTCAAAAAAACCAAACTAAGAAAAAAAAAAAAACTAAAAGTATTACTTAGTTACTGGATATCAACTATTCTACCCCTTGACAATTGAGATTGTATGTGAGCGTTGTGGTTTATGTGTTGTCTCTTGAGATATTTTACGCTAGCCACACAGAGTGTTTGTGTGTGTGTATGGGCCACTCCTCTGTGCTTATCCTTAACGGCAGTTGTGCAACTTAACTATTTGCATGTTTGTCCTTCGTTGTCGTTGCCTTTGCCGCTGACGGTGTTGTGGTCTAGAACTCTCAAGGTTTTCTCTAGCCCTGAAGATGACGTCGTCGTTGTCGTCGTCGCCATCGTCGACGGTGGTTTTGTTGGTCTGCTCCGGTCTAGTGTAATCCCGTTGTGTGTGTGTTTGTAGGTAATTACTGTGCTCGCTGGCATGTCAAAAACGTCTCATATGTTTAATTGAAATTAGGGCTTTTGTTGTAGTTGTCGGAGTTTTACGTAGCACTAATGTCTTCATTAAAGCTGAAAAGTATTAACTATGGATGCTTTAAATGGATTAAGTGGAGCAATTGCTATAGAAATGTATTGGATCAATTAATTGTCAATCATTTTGTCCTCGTTCTCTTTAAGGCGACTAATTGTGGGGTTGAGGCAATTGGAAATCAAGTTGGCTTGCAAATTGGCGAGTGGGTTGCTGCTTCTGCTGCTGCTAAATGCAATTGCCGCAGTCTCATAGACAGCAACAATGACAACGGACAACAAATTGATATATGGACAAGTCCGCGGGTTGACAAAGCAGCTGCAGCGTAAAAACCCAACCATGTTGCCTGTCTCCATACATAGACTCTTCATATCCCTTCCCCCATCAGCAGTAACATTTGATTCTGTTGCCATTGCTGTGGCTGTTCATGTTGTTGTTGTCGCGAAAAGTGCATTTTGCTAGCGAATGGGCAGGAGAGAGGTGACACGGGGCGTATGAGCAATGCAACGGACAAGGACAGCGCAGCAGCGGCCGCAGTATCATTTTTTTTTTGTTTTGCAGTTGCATTCAATTTTTTGCCATTTGCAACGATGGCTGACAGACGCCAGCCATCACACAGCCTCCTCCGCCCAGTCCCTGCAGCCCCTTTCCCCTTAGTAGGCGGAGCATTTTTGTATTTTTTGCGTTGTTTTTCAAACGCAAGCGCGCATTTTTAATGCAACTCATGCATACACACACACACAGACACACACACACACTGAAAAAAGGGAGAGAGAGAGAGAGAGATAGAAAAAGCAAGGCTTTAGTGGGTGAATGGGATAGAGAGACAGAGCATCCGTAACTCTATGGACCTTCCGCCACCCGAACCCAATTCTATATTGAAAGGCAGTTTTAGTATTTTGTTTTTGCCTCCCACTTTGGCTGCGTTTACAAACACACACACACACACTTGCATATATATAAATATATATATGTACATATCTTCTTTTTGTTTGCGCATATAGAATTACAGTTAAAAAATATTTCATATCGAAAGTTCAAAGTTCGGTTGTAGGGCATCCGTTTTGTATGTCCTTTGAGCCGTTGCACACACGTTCACATTCGCATTCGTTTCGCTTGATTAATTAAAAGCGAAATATGTTTATGGGCAGAATTCTTTGGGGGGATTGGCCTCACACAGCGCACAAAAGTAACTCCATAAATATGTGGGGGCAAAAACAAAAAATGAGCCTAATGAATTATGCAGATCCAACGGGAATGCATAATTGACAATGTGAGAGAAAGAGGGACAAAACCATAAAGTGAGACTTCATATGAGTTCTGTGATTTACTTTCAAGTGGCATTTGGCCATATGCCGTCGTATGGGTATGGTATCAACTGTACCATTGCTTGACACTTGGCCTCCATACTATCCTCGATTCACCATTTATAGCAACGGCCATGGCCAGGGCGAAGCACAAACAAAAAGCCACTCAAACCCAGGAACCCGGAAAATTTGATCTCTTCTCGCAGTTGCTGCAAGCATCGCTGATTGCATTTGCTGCAACGAATTTTGAGAGTTTTGTTTTGTTTTGGGGTTGGCTGGAACTGCAACAGCAACTGCATTGCTGCAATGGGGCCGAAGTCCAAATGGACTTTTGTTGTCCAGGCCCCAAAATGCAGCTTCAGCTGTCCAATCCCCTACCATCCACCAAGCACTTCTCCATTCCACCACGCTAGACGTACATGGTTTGTTTAGTTTTTCGCGCAATTTTCCGCGTCGCTTTTGTCATTTTTCGGGGGTTTTTTGCCCTGCCTTGCCAAGTTTTGCGTTATATAAAGCCCCATACTCCAAGCATTAGCCCATTGTGCCATCGAGCTATCGTCCATCATGCTTTTAGGTAAATGCAACTGCAACTGCTGTCGCTGAAACGCATTGCAGCGCTTTGGGGAATATGCAAATCAGCCATCAGCAACCAGCAGCTGCTGTCACAAAGGCTTTACCCAACAGTCACATCATCTGCATCTGCATCAGCATCCGCATTCACAAAACCAACATCATCAAACTAAAAATAGAATATTGCATGGACGAAAGCATCCTCCTCTATCTTCACCGCGTATTTTGGGCTGCTGCCAGTCCCCCATATTGCTTGATTGATGTATTTTAGGCCGCTGGAAGTATTGACCGCCCATTAATTTGCGATCAAATTGCATTTTCAACTAATTGCCCAATGCCAAAATATGTTTTTAATGAAGATCACTTGGCAGAGCCTGGCACATTAAATTATGTCAGGTATTGATAATAATAACCATCAACTGTAATTCGTCGCATTTATTTCTGACTAATTGAAAATCCAAATATGATATATTTTAACCTTAAACTCTCATAAACTAAATGAGTTACTCTTCCACCTATTAAAAAATCAATTAAAAATCATGAATCGATAGCTGATCATTTGATATTTCACTGTCAAGAAGTTTAACTCTATATTTAAAAGCATGCAGTTGTATGTTTGTACAATGAACAAATAAATTCTCACTTTTAGTTTTTTTTTATTAGTTTAATTTGACCTGCGGCCCAATATTTTGCAAATGGTCATATTCAATTGACCTTAATGCAAATTAAAGTCAATCATTATGCGATTTCGCTTAGAGTTTTACCAGCTATCAATTTCCGGAATCGGTTGAATAATTCCTCACTTTTTGTAGTATACTTTTTTGGGCCTGCATTTAATGCTTTTGTCAAGCGCATTTAATACAAATTCTCTAGCGTTTTTCAACGCATTTACCGAACTTGCAAGCTGATTAATTAATAATGAACTACAGGCTGACCAAAGCAAAGGGGGAGGACGTTGGCAGTCCGCACAGACCGCAGCAGATGGTAGTTGCTCCCTACCGACCACCTACTGACTGTCCAACGGTTATGACGGACCTTTGGCATGTGTCCATAACAACTTATTAATCCATAAGCTATCAGGCAATCTCTTTATATGTGATGTATGTGCATATTCACATTCATACTTGATATGTAGTCTCCCAAATCCTCGCCCACACCCAAACACCAAATGCAAAGCAAAAACAAAAAAAAAAAAAACACAAAGTCAATAGCCAATGCCATCGATAAGGCCACGGGCTGAGAGTCTTGTGGGTGTACTTTGAGTAGTGTAGGACTGCGTTTCGCCCAGCTTCTGGCATGTTAGATGTATATGCATCTATCGAAACCATAGGCCTAAGCCGAATGCCGCTCTTCACACTGGACCACAGGGCGAATGAGTAACATGTGAAATGCGTAGGATTCGATGCATATGCATATCCCTCACCATGTGTGTATGTACGTTTGTGAGCTTCTATATATATACGCATATCTTCTCCGCTTTTATGATGCGCTTCCTCCTATTCCTAGTCCAATACTTTGGCGTCTCCTCGCGAGTTAGCGGGAATTTATGCTGGTGAGGCTTTGTTTTCGATTTGCTTTGGTGGGGGTTATGCTCCATATTTTTTCTTTGCTGCCCATTTCTATGTGATATATGTGTTTGTATGTTCATATACTAGGGAGCATTGCCGATTTACCAATACCAATGAAAAACAAAAAAAAAAAGAAATAAAAAAGTATTGCATACGCGCAGGGGAAAATGAAAAACTTTTACGTTTCGTTTAGATTTTCTTTTTTTGGATTTGTTTTTCCTTTTTCTTTTTTCTTTTTTTTTTTTTCTCCCTGGTTTGTGGCGCAAATGAAAACGAAAAAATTGCATTGCATGCATGTGTGAGTGTGTTTGTGTGTGCATGTGAGTGAGTAAGTGTATGAGCAGTACGAAATCAAAACAAAACATGGCCACATGGTGCAGACTCTGGTTTGATGTTTGGATGGTGGTGGCAGGGACTGGGTAAAAATCGAACTGAACGCGAAGGGGACGCCTATTAAAAAGCAACAACAATGCGCAGCGAAGAGCAACAGCTCCCAAGCCAAAGCCTGCCCCCCTCCACATATGTATCTTCTCCATATAGTGTGTCTATATATGTGTGTGGGTGAGTGTCCGATGGACTGGTCAGACTACAGAGGGGACTGTGAGTATACTTTAGGCTCGATAACCGGGATTTTTAGTTGTTGCAGCCCGTAACACACAACTGCAGCTGCAACGGAACCCCATGCTCTTCCACTCATCCTCTTAACATGGCCCACAGTTGGCGTTGGGTGTTGCATAGTTTTTGGCGTTGTTTGATTTTTAGGCCCAGCAAATGCGTTTTACCCCTTGATTGGATAGGATGAGGAGGGGGTCCCAGTGTGCCTATGTATTTGTGTCCATTCGTTGTGTCTGTGTCAAAGCGTTTGTGTGTGTGGTATATGCATTCTCTCTCTTTATGTGTATGGGAGTGTGATGGTGTGGGCTGTGACTGGCATCGTTGTCGTCGCGCTTTGTTTTGATTTTTCGCGACTGAGCGCGCGTTTCTGTCTGTGTGTTTTTGGATTTGTCCAGCATTGCATATGTGCGAGCATTGTACATCTGTGTATGTGTGTGTGCCAGTGTGTGTGGCACACGTATGTACATTAGCAAAAACGATGCTGCCGCTGCCACAGTCGCAGCAATTTTTTGCGCCAAAGCCAAACCCAAAACGAAGAGGACAATTCGGTTGGTAATGCTGCTGCCACTGCCGCCGCTGCCATTGCCATTTTTTTCTCCTATTTCGCGCCCGGCCACATCAACGCGCTCGGCCAGCGGCCACTTCTGTCATCCTCCTTACTAACTTGCCATCATCCTCCACATATCTATCCAGGAACTGAAAGCAGGGACTACTTCATAATCAACGCGAGAGTTGCAGCGGCGGCGGCGACGACGCCATCGACATCGACATCAGCATCAGCAGAGGCGCTGGCCATGTCGACGGCGGTGACTCTGGGGCCCGTCATCGTTAACAATTTTTGCACAACATTGCAACAGAAAACTGCTAAACGCGAAACAAGTTGCGGCGTTTTTTCTGCTCCTCGGGTTCCTTGTCCTGGCAAAAAGTCGGGCGCAGGCACAACAGGCAACACAAGGCAAATTAGTAGGCAGTGCCAGGCAGGCAGTCGGCAGGCAGGTCGGCAGTTCTCGCATAAATCACAAATCCAAATCCAAATCATCGTAGCAGTCTTTCCAGCAACAACAAGACTATAAAAACACAAACAACAACCTAGACTAGAACTAGACTAAGAAAAGAGAGTGCAAAAGTGAAAGTGAAAGTGCGTGAAAAAACTTAACTTGAAGTGCAAGTGAAGCAGAGCAGAGAGAGCAAACACACCACTACTACGAACAAGACTACCACCAAATCCATCCATTCTTCTGCCTCGTTTCGGATCTTTTCGTCCTTAGTTATTTTTCTTTCGGTTTTCGCTTATATCTGCCCTTCCAGCCCACACTCCCATACAATGTTGCTGCCTTCACCACTCATCTCGATACTCGCAATGGTGGGGCAACAACTCAAAAACGAATTCGAAGGCGCTCTCGAGCACCAACAGCAACAGAAGCAGCAGCTGCATGAGTTGCCAAGGCCGCCAAAGGCTAGTGAATTTCTTAGCCAAGCAATGCCATCTTGAATTCACACTCTCCCTCATCCCCAAAACGACAGCCCCATTAGCCGCACAACACTGAGCCATCCAAAGACAATGTAAACGGCATTAAAATGTAAAGCAGTTTTTCTTCATTTCCTAAACAAAATCAGCAACCAGCCAGCCAACAACAAATAACAAAATAGACAAAGTCAAATTTTTACCAATATCGATAATAATAATCAATTGATAATCAGCGCAAAATCAACGCATCATTTCGTTCGTCAAAACAACAAGCAACAAAGCAAAGCAACATCAAGAGCATAAAAAAACTATATATACGTTTACATATATATATAGTGATCACTCAAGAAAATAATAAGCAGGCAGACATCTAAATCGTAACCAGATATAACTTCCAGTTTCAGTTTCGCACCGATTCCGATTCCAATTCCGATTTGAAACAAAATTAAAACGTCTGAATTTAAACTCTCGTCTCGTCTCCAATTTCGGTCACAAGTTCGTCATCGTCTCGGTATCGATCTAAAATTACATTTTCTACAAATTCAGACGTAGATCTTTAGTTGATTAAATCTTTCTATTTGACATTTTGGACGTCAAACATTTTGGGAGAATTAATTTAAGCAAAAAAACAACAAAAAAAAAAAAAAAAAAAAAATACAAAAACAAAATATTGAACAAAAGCGTAAAATAAAATTCGAAATTTTAAACTCGAAAACTACGAAATTACCTGAAAATTTTAGAGCAAAAATTCAACAAAAAAAAAATCTCAAAAAAAAAAACGCGCAAAATTATACAAAATGAAAAATTTTATTATAATTATTTACTAATAAAAACCAAAGAAAAAAAAAACCAAAAAGAAAAGCGGAAACCCAATAATATTTAGAGCAAATTCTATAAAAAAGAGAACACAAGACGTATTTTAGTGAACTTTAGTGAAAAAAATTAAGAGTTTAGAACTAAAAAGAACTAAATGGAAAAACGGAATATCAAAAATAGTTGTGATGTGATATTTTTTTGACGTATTTTTATTTGAGGGTAAGTGAGAATAAATTAACTTAGCTTTAAAAATACTTGATTAGTTTAAGCTCATAAGTTATAAGTGAAATCCAAGAATGATAATGCAATATTTACATATTTTGAATTATTTATGTTTACCTTTTTTCTAAAGGTTTTAGTCTTTTGTTTATTTTATTTATACTCAGAAATAACTGTACTTAAATAGCTAAAATATCAAATCATTAATCAATATTTGCGGTAGCAATACATACTTGATCAGGTTTATTCTGTGTACTTTAATTTTTTTCATGTCCCGATTCTCAAATATCGGGAATATGTCTATGTTGTTTCTGATTATTATAAATTTATATAACTTATTTTGACACTCTTATTTTATGAAAATGGATAAAAGTCTAGCAGTCTTGATGTCAAGTAATTAAATAGCTTATAAATTCACAGAAATGGAATTCTACATTTGTAAATATTCTTTTGAAAGTTGCTAACTAGAGTGAAATGATCACTCAGTTTTTGGCTTTCTTTGTCATACATTTTGCATTCTAAGATCTAGAAGATCTTACAGCATAGTCTGTGTATTTGAAATCTTTTAATTCAGACTTCTTTTTCGACTTTGAGTCATGGTATGGTTTTTTTGTCGTTGTTTCTGACTTTACTTCGTTTGTTGTCGTCTTCATGTTCGGCTTTCAGTTGCAGCAGCAACATGCATCTGACTCTCTCCCTAACAGTGGCAGCGGCAGCAGCAAGTTTAGTTGTAGTTGTAGACCTTTTGTATTTCTATATTCTCACACACATACACATGTCCATGAATATGTATAAATACCTATTCTTCCTCCCACACATGTAGGTGCAACGTGAGTTAAAGTTTTTGGAGTCATGCACATAATGTAAACAAGGACATGCGCAATGCTGCAGCTTCGGCGGCATTTTGCCGATTTCCCCAACAGGAGAAATTGCATGCAGGCAATGCAATTGCCAACTAGAAGACAGCTGCTGGAGTGAGAGACTCGGGTAAAAGGATGGTTAGTAAATGGCAGCAACGCCAGCATCGCTGTCGACGTCAACTTGCCACAGTTTAGATGGGCAAAAAGGAAAAACGAAACGCATGGGGCTCCAACTTCGTGTATATACCACAGAGAGAGATGGAGAGAACAGGAGAGTAAGAGAAAGCTGCGCAAGTGCTGCTGCGAGTGCAGCCTGAAAGGATGCAACGCTGCAAGGCAATGCACTTGGGCACATACACACACAGACATATATAAAGTGACAGAGAGAGACGTAGTCGGTTGTTTCCTTTTTTTCATTTTGTTGTCTCTTTTCGGCTTGTTTTTAGAAGTTGCCAGCCCCCTCCTTAACGCTTCCAACTCAGACTCTCCGGCATTTTATTTACTTGACCAGAACTCGTAACTTTTTACATGACTCGGTGGTAAGTGGGATAGGGGGAAGCTAGGAGCAGGAGCCACAAGCAGGCAGCAGCAGCAGCTGTTCATGGAGGCCCAGCACGTGCAGCAAGCAACTGCCATAAGAAGTCCCTCAAACCCATTCCTATGCCCCGGTCTGCGTGATTTGTGCGTTGCATTGACGATGATGATGGTGATGATAATGATGCTGATGGTCAGAGTGAGGCTGTCTGGCGTGGTTGGGGGCTGGGGGTAAAGCTGCAGCTGCATTTCTTTATCGTCATCGTCGCTGTGCGTGGTTGGTCGGCTCAAACTGGGAGATGGGCATTGATGGGGCTTGTGTTTTGGGTTGGGGGTGTTGGGTTGATGAGTCGTTAGGCCGATTGAGTTAGGGTGACTCGGAAGTGTGGTCGCGTAGACATTGCGTAGAGTCAGTGCCAAGTTTTTTCTATTTCTTCGCCACCCACCACACCGCCCACTCGAATGTGCGTTGACCAAGTACATAGGAAGGCTATATAGAGAGATTTCTCTGCATGGGTGCTGTGTGTGTGTGTGTGAGAGATTCGCGCGCGAACTTTTCGAAAGGAAAAAAACTTAAACACAGAAACTTTTACATACGAGTGTTGGGGAAGAAGGGGTTGACTGCGGAGGAAGACGCGCTGCATTTTGCGCGCCTGTAGCTACGTTTTTTGGCGGTTGGCGGATTTGGAATGAGGGATGGGAATGGGAATGAGAAAGGGGCATCGGAGGGTCGCTTGCATTCCATGTACGCGTCGTCGTCTGTGTGTCCATGTCCGTGTCGCGATGATGGAACGCCGAACGAACGCATCTATCGGCATCGGCCGTGTGGTAGTTGGCATACGGCTTTTGGACGTCTTTTGAGTACAACATTGCTTTTTTATATTCTCGGCTCGACGCACCGCCGAGGCAAAAAGGAAAAACGCACGCTGTCGCTGACGCTGATGCTCTGAAGCTGAGGCTGAGGCACTGCGCGCTGAGGTTGAGCTTGAGTCCGTGCCCAAGTAACGTACCAGGGCCAGAGCCACAACCAGACAGAGCTGGTCCAAGTCGTCGACGGTTCGGTTCATTTTCGGACTTGCTTATTTTCTAAAACACAACACCCAACGCAAAACCAAAAAAAGAACAGAGGAACAGAACAGCGAACACACACAAAACCCCAAATCAACTTATACACACAAACACATGTAGAAAAACCCGTATTATTATATATATAATATATATATATATATATATATATATATATATATATTGTATATAAAACTAATATATAAATGGGTGCAAAGTGCGCGCGCGTTTCCCGCCCCCGAAGTCGACGTCTTCATCACCGCCCGCATTCGCCCAGCTGCTGGGGATCGTCGCATTGAGTGCCGTCAAATACTATTTATATAAAATAAATGAAATAAAATATACATATGTATATGTATATAACAAATCCATTCACGGGAGTGCTTCGTTCGTGTCCTGCCAATGTGTTTGTGTGTGTCTGTGTGAAAGTGAGCATAATTCTAATAGAAAGCCACCAAAGCCTCTGCCATCACCAGATGAAGTGATTTTTTTGACAACTCTGATTGATTTTTAAATATTTAATTGCTCCAATTGCTGAAAAATACAATAGCTGCAAAGCAAAAGAAATAGGAAAACATAAATCACCCCGCCGCCCCATCACGTCCCTTTCTATGCCAGCAATACTATAATCAAAAACTAAAAATCTAAAATATATTTCGATCACCATTCATATTTAATTTCTGTGCTCAACGTCGCCTTCGTTTCGTCTGCGTCGTCGTCTGCCCCCCTGACCTAAGTTTTTCTTTCGAAAATGGCTAACAAAACAAAATCCTTTAATAGTTTATAAATTAAATTGAATAAGACAAACTAAACCAAAAACATAAAAGAAAACCTCAAAAATAATCTTTGCATGAACAATTAAAATATAAAAAGATTTTGCATTCTCAAGTTGCCTAATCCGCCTGAGATAGTTTGAGACATCATTAGAAAAAAATCAACCGGAAGAGATCGTTTGAACCGTTTTCGGAACGTTTTTGGATCGTTCGCATCGCATTTCATTAATCACGGCGACGGCGACGCAGACAAAAATGCTTGAGTTGCCCATGCACTGCATACTCAAACTCGAATCCAATTCAACAAACTGCCTCAACAGACTGCCAGCAGTAGCTGTGGACACCAGAGAGAACCTGAACATTGCCATGGATAAATAACATCAGTAATTTGTCCTGTACGTTTCTAAAGAAAATAACTCAAATTTTTTTATTCTCAAACAATAACTAGAAATTGAATTTTACAACTCACTACCATTTACTTATTTTACCCATCAAAAATTCATTGCATTTTAGATGTGGGAAAAACTACTTGTTAGCTTTATTTGCATATCTCTCTCATTTTCCTGTAACACGTGGCGAATAAGTTGCTGAGCGGCAAATATAACTGCCGCCAGCTCTCTTGGTTTTTGTCATTATACATATGTATATAAACATATCTGAAACACGTCTTGGAAAAAAAGAAGACAATAATTTAACCCCATCTACATAAAAGGGCCCCTTTATTATCTGCCGACGGCTTGGTGAAAATTGTCAGCAAAATTTCTTAGATAAATGTATTTTAAGTAAATCCAAGACATGGGACAAGTGGGGATTTTCAGCTTAATCTTGAATAGAAGGAGAATAGGCGAATGGAAATGGCGCACCAAAATATTACAGGCTATCTGCGGGGGTTACTCTCATACTAATACCAACACACACGCACACACACTTATGTACATGCCCAATACATATACTCATATTCATGCCCCAACCAGCAGCGCTGTCGACGTCAAAGCTTGCCCCTCCATGTATTTGAAATGCGCACTAGCTCTAGCTCAGAGAAGAGACTTTGCTGCTCCCCTCCAAAAATGTCTGTGTGTGTGTGACTGTTTAGGGTGTGCGTGTATCCTGTTTTTGCATCTATGCTGTTGCCTGTGGGAGGACTGCGCTGCCGCACTGTCGGCGATTTTGTGTTTGCAAAACCCACAAAAAAAGGGGTCGCCCCCTTGTGTGGTTGCGAAATTTCCCCCCATTCGCTGCTTCTTCCTTGCCTTTCCTGATGCTTCCCTGGTATCCTGCGCTCGCGTATTTTTCCGCGGCTGCGGCGGGTTAAAAATTTTTTTTATTCGTGTTGCCTATACATGTACACACTAATACCCACAGACATACAGTCAGACATGAATACATACATACATGTGGAGCACCGCGGCAACGACAACCAACGGCCAAAGGTTCGTCCTCGGCCTATTCGCCGCGAAATAATTTTTCGCATTTTTAGTACAAAGCTTCACATCAACGTCGTCGTACAAACAAATTTTTATTTTCGGATTTTTCAATTACGTTTTCATTTATTTTTAAGTATTAATTTTGCGTGCACTCAAAAACAAAATCAACAAAAATCAACTCAAAAACGAAACGAAACCAAAATAAACACAAACAACAAAAATATTAGCCTAGAAAGTCCATTGTGTCAATCGATCGAACTCTCTCTCTATATTTGTATATTTATATAAATGTGTGTAGCATGCATATATAAATATATATATTCTCGAACAAAACAAAAAGCCGGATCTAAAAGCAAAATAAAAGAAAAGTCAAAAAAACACTTTTAGCCAAATATCAAAACACTCAGTCGGTCTTCGAAAAGGAATCTAAAATCAAAACGAACATTTTTCAAGTGTTTTTTCGCAAAAGTTTCGACCAAGTACTACCAGATGAACTTCTCAGTTTATTGTTTCTCAACTGTTTGCATTTCATAAGAATTTTAGTTTGTTTTACAAATAAAAAAACAAAAAATTAAGTAACAAAACAAAATCAAGTCAAAGAAATTAAGGACAAATTCTACTACTACTATCACGAAAATAAATAAAAATAAAAAAAGAACACTCAAGCATTTCTAGAAAAAACCAAAAAGACAAGAAACAAAAAATTTACAAAAAAAAATCAAAAGTACAAAGCAAAAAAGATTGTTGGCAACATTTTTTATAAGTATATATACGTATTATGATTATTATAATTTGTACATATTTTTTTATACGAAAACGGTAAACGAATAATAACAACAACAAAAGCAACAAATTAACTAGCGCAATGTTTTGATACGCAAAATTCACTTACTCAAGGATGCTCGAACTCTGACTGGTAAGCGTAATGTGGGTGCAGAATATGTGTGATAAGCCTGAGATGTCTCATTCCACAGGCAGTAAAAGAGATAGGGCCAGAGAGGAAAAGAAAGAGATAGAAAATAAGAGGAATCAGGCAGAAGAGAGAGAGAGAGAAAAAGATATATAACTAGTCGAGATGACTTCTCCTTTCAAACGATTTCACTTCGCTGCCCCCTCCTCAAAATCATTCCCCACTCCAAACTCTATTTCTCCTGCATAGCACGAAGAAGAGGCTAGAATAAGCCGAAGGCTTCGTGCATTATTTTTCGGCTACTTCGGGTGATGCTGCTTTCTAATTGCGCCGTCGTCGTTGTCTGCTCTCTGCCTATGTGCATTACATTATGCCAACGTTGTTGCCTACACCTACGCGCCAAGCAGCAAGCAGAGCAAGCAGCAGCATGTCGTCGGCGGCATCGTCGTCAGATTGTCGTTCGGCTTCCTTTAGGTCTGGGGCCGCTTGCTGCTGCCTCTGCCTGCCTGCTTCTTCTAGTTTATCTTAAGCTACGCGCGCGTACGGTTGCCTCAATGCCGTTCGTGCTTGCCGAGCCCGGTTTGATTTCGTCGTCTCGAAATCGTCTCGATTGTCGGCTTTGGCTCCTTCCTTGGCGCATTTCTTCGGATAGGTATGCGTACGACTCTGCCACTGTGTATGTGTGTGGGTCTATCTGTCGCTGTATGTATGAGCAGGCGCACACTTACTTACACTTACTGTCGCCGCCGCCGCTGCCGCTTGCGTGTAGGAAATTATCTGCTGCTGCTGCTCCTGTCGGCTGCGACGTTGCCTAATACATATATAAATAATATATATTATTATATGGGATATACATATATTTAAATGTGCTCTCTGCCACAGTCTCATCTGAATGGTTGTGTGTGTGTGGGAATGAGAGTGAGCGTGTGTGCGTTTATATAGAAAAAAGCGTTTGCAAGTCCTTGGTAGGAGCAGAGGCAACGTCGTCGTCGCCTGCTTGCAAGAAAGTGTTGCATACTTATGTGGGCATACGTTGACGCGTCGCCGCTGCTGCAGCGCCTTGGTCTTTGGCTTTGGCTTTGGGTTTTCGGCCAAGCCAAGCGTTTTACTTTTTGAATTCTAGAATACAAAATTCAGTACGTTTCTAGTCACGCGCTCTGCCAGAAGTTTTGCTTTGCGTATGTCTTCTCTTCTGGCGATGCCGACAAATGCCGTCTTGACTTGTGTAAAAAATCAAATCATTATAAATAATCCAAAGCCCAAAATAAAAAAAAAATTTATTAAACCCATAATCAATCAAATTTAACAAAACCAAACAAGCAAAAAAAAAAAAAAAAAAAAGAAAAGAATAGAAAACAAAATAGTTGTATAGTTTGTGTGTAAAATAATTCATAATTAACCAAATATAATTATCAATCAAATTAATCAATTAATAATTATTCAAATTTAACATTATCAATTGAAATATAAATTTTAAGCTGCCGCTCAAAGTTGTTTTTTCGAAATTCAATACAAATGTAAATGCTTTGCTGCTCTTTTTGTGGTACGTGAATGCTAAACGTGAAGTTTATCCCGTCCGGCTCTTAAATAGCCAACCGAAGGCGTTGAACACAGACACCAACACACAACACACACACATTCACATACGTACATACAAAGAGATAAAGGCTAAAGCCAAAAAGGCCGACACTTGCTGCTGGTATTGGCGGCAGACTTGGGTAAAAACAAAAAATATTGCGCATACGGCAAGTTGGCCCACAATTGTTCAAGCTGCGCATTGGCATCTTGGCATTTTGACGGGGTAAAAACTTGGCAGGAAATTATCTAAAACGCCTTAGATTCGCCGCAGCGCTGCTCAACTTTGTCAGCAATACACAGACACTCATTTACTTATATAGTTGAAGTACACACACACACATACACACACACACACTGATGTTTGATATTATATAAATATACTTACACACATAGACATTTAGATTCGGAGCCGAATATAAAAGCAGTTGGCCATCGTTTCTTGTGAGACATTTCATCGTCTTGACTTGCAGCGACAGCGCGTTACCTCTTGGCCAGAAGCGGCAGCAGCCAGTTAGCCAGCTTGTTAGAAAGTCCATCAGTTAGGAGCCAAAAACCCCCTAAAAAAAATAATACAATGTCCACTCACAGTCAGACAGTAGTAGTAGTCACAGGCAGTTGTATTTTGGCCAACATTGTGTCCACTTTAATCAGAGGGTAGGAAATATTGTTTAATTGTAGCTTTTAATGCATAATCAAAGCAATTAAATAAACAAAGTGCAAAATCAATTGTGCAAGTTATCAATAATATAATATCGTAAAACCAATAAACAAAAACCAAAGATAATTCTGTGAAATTAAACTGTGTAATTAACAATAATAACTAACTAAAACTAACCAAGAATTAAGAAAAGAAAATTTTTGCAGAAGTGTTAATCAATATTTACGTTAATTTATCTCTAACTACTTTCAACTTTTAAATATGGTTTAGAAAAGATTAATAGAAATAAAAAAAAATATGTTGGTATTTTCTTCAATCCAAATTATCTTCAAAATTTATTTTAATATTTTTTATTTATGGTAGTAACATTTTCTGTCACTTTTTTATGCACCACTTAAGAAGCACAATGCCCAGTTAAAGTCGAAAGGAAAATCATAATAACCGAAATACGTTCAAAATTCCAAATGAAACATAACTGAAACATAAAAAACGCTGCGGCAACAAAAAGTAAATTTCTCGATAATCTTTTGGAAAGTGTGTGTGCAAAATAAAAACAAAACAAAATCAAATCGAAAAAGTTAACTTATAATAATACTAATCAATGTCTTAACGAAACTAAACGGATGCTTTAAAAATAATGTTAAAGTGTTGCATACTTTTCCATGTTGCAAAAGAAATTAAAATATAGCGAGCAATGCGGCTGTTCTCTAAAATTAATTACATATAAAATATGTTGTGGCCTTTTAAAAAATTAATATAAATAAATAACCCCTTTCCGTTGTCCGCAGCGCTTCAGTGATTTTGTGTTGTCCCTACCCCTTATTTCGTACCAACTCAAACGAAATGTGTTAACAAAATTTGAAACTTAAGTTGAAAATGTGCCGCCAACAACATCAGCCACATCAGCAACAACAACTACGGCCAAAGAAAATGTCACTGACAAAGATCAGTGTCCAGCTGCTGGCCTGTTGCTGCTTGGAAGTAGCAGACAGGCGGCGCTCCTTTGGAGCGGAAGTCGCCAGCATCGCCACCACGGTCAGCTGTTATCGCTGAAAGATGCTGCAGTTCTTCAACTGTCAGCTGCAGCAGTAAATGCCTCGCAATCGCCTCTGAAGGCGACATGTAATCTTAAATTAAGGGTAAAATATCGCAAATGGTATTGGTGCAAACAAAACAAAACAAAAATGAACAGAATGAACTATGAAAAAAAAAGCAAATTAATATCGTTTACGATTTGCTAAAATATTTACCGATCCGTCTCCCCAGTCCCTAAAGAACCCCCATTAGAATTGATCAAATTAAATATATTTGTGGACTAGGATAGTGAAATTTCTTTTCTACTTCTTATAGCTAAAAACAATTAAATATTTAACACAATTCTACTTTTTAAAGTCCCTCAAATTAAAATATTCATATTTTTTTATTTGTTTTTATTGATTTCGCATTTGAAATTTGATTTTAATCAGTCAGACAATAGAGTTTAATCGAATGAGCTGAGGACAGAATGTATACACAATGTATGTAGGTCCACATCCTTGCGAATCCCTTCTGTTATGTTTCTAATATATTTCAGCTATTAAAACCTTAAAATAATTGTTCAAATTACTAATCGCAAAATCCTTTTGCGCCTTGTGCAAAACGTTTGCTTTATATTTTCAGGTTACACCATATCGAGAAGTTATCCAATGAGAAAGCCGCTTAAATTTTGGTAAGTACCACCAACCATTTTGCTTTAAGTTCAATCTTTATTTAGCAGTAAGTCTAAAGAAATGTCTTTGTGCTCGAAAGGACGTCAGTTTTTAATTAAAATGGTAAACAGGACAGAGTCCTGCCATATGGAGAGGCGCCTTTTACATTTGAGCTATTTGTATGCTACTTAAGATGAAATGGCGAAGAAATGTGGCACAGACATTTTATAGGGGAGAATGAGAAACGGACTTGTGTCCATTTTAATTTCACCTAGCCAACATTCTTCACGCAACATTGCCGTTGACTTTCATTTCTTTTTCTTCTGATGTGCGACGTAGGCGAGTTGTAGATGGAGACGAAGGCAAGGAGTGGGAATGAACTTGCAACAGCAATACCAACGGCAGCAACGGAAACGGAAATTGCTGAAGTTGCATGTATGTCTCTTCGTCTATCCTTCTACTAGTGAACAAGTGGGTCTGTATGTAGGTGTGTGTGTGTGTGTGTAATGATGCGCCGTGTTATCCTTTTGCTGACAGCAGACGCCGTTAGTTACTTTTGCTGTTACAGTTTCAGTTGCTGCTATTGCTGTTGCTGCTACAAGCAGGTTGCAATTATTTTCAGCTTAAATGACAAAATACAAGGAAGCAAGTCTTAAGCATTCGCAGGCTTGTTTTTATCCAGCTCGATGCTGTGTAAATGAGGTTTTATGGCCTCTTTTTTTCTTGTCGCTTCGTTCCCCCGCTCAAGAGCATTGTTTTTGTTGTTGCTATAAACTCTTGTAGTTGTGTGTTTGTTTTGTTTAATTTAAGCACACACACACAGCCACACCCACACACTCGTCCACACAAGGAGAACTTTGGCCCGACTGCTTGAGTCAGTCCTCTCATATGCCTTGTTCCCTTTTTTCCCTAGCCTTTTAGCCGTTTTCTTTTTCATGTGCAGCATAAACTTCTCATTTTGTTGCTACCTTCCTTCCCTCGATGCCCGCCTGGCTGACTGGACTGCTCTCTTATGTTGGCGCATAAGTAAGTGCACCTAAGGCTACTTATGAAAAATGTGCAAATTAAAGTTGACTTTTAGGCGCACAATGCGCCCAAGCCCATCTCCTTTGGCGAAAGTTGTTTGCATGTATCACAGCATCAAGAAAGTTTCTGTCCATATATGTGTGTATAAAATATTTAGAACAGCTTTCGCAGCCAGCTAAACTCCCTTCCTCTTATATTTCATCCTGAGGTGAAAATGTCATGTAGAAAGTTTTCGTAGTTTAGTCGCCATGCACTAACAACTCTTCTGATAGTTGCGACGACGAACCGGAAATCGTTTTAAGAACGGAAGTGAAAATTTCTACCAGCTGCAACTGAGCGCAACCATCTAAATACACATCTAACACATCGTCCATCTGTAGCCCTCGGAATAATCTCTTATTGAAACTAAACAATATGACAACCAACAGCAAAAAAAAAAAAAAAAAAACACTGTCCATGGCATCAACTACTGAAACGCAAATTCATTCAATTGCGAAAAGAAAATTACCCTAAAAAAGCAGCAGCAACAAGTCGCTATGATTATCTAGAATTAAATAAAGCACACATACTCAGCCTCAACACACTCACACACACAGACACAGAATATAGAGATAGAGATATACATACATATTCATGTTATAAGCTTACATCTAGGCACTTGATTCTGTTTCTGTGTCTGCCCGGCCAATGGCAACGCTGGACACTTAAGCGCTGGACAAAGTTGCACGCCTCGCTGAGCACATGTCGCGACCCGATCTATTCCAATTCCGAATCCAGCCCACCATCCGATCCGAGCTAAACCAAACAGAACAGCTAGTGTTCTCTGTAGTCTGTTTAGAGCTTTGGAAATTAAGTCAGCAAATGACTTGTAGAATATCAGTACATGCAGTACAGTCCAGCAGAATCTGTCTGTCTGTCCATTTGTTTATTAGATAGTAATACCCTAAGCAAAGATAAAGGGTATTCTTACTATACCGAATTAATCGATTAAGTGCTATAAAGTCCATGGCTCAATGGCCCACTCGTTTGTAAATGGCATTGTTTTCTTCTTTTTAATTAACATTTCATTCCTCATTTATTCATTTTTTGGTGCTCATTTCAGGGTATTTATGTTTTCGCATTGAGATCGTGTTTGTTATTTCTTGTTCCTTTTTTATTATTTTTTGAATAAATATTTCGGACATGGACAAACTAGAACAAAGCTAATAGAACATCAGTCAGCCGAGCAACAAGATAATCAAGTGTAATTTATTTCGTATTTGGTGAGCTCCATGCATGAGCACGGCTACAAGTACAAGCATCAATAAATATCTGAACAACTATAGTTAGAATCTAGAGATGGACTGAGCGAGATAGCGAGAGACAGTGAGAGAGTAAGGGATAGACAGAGATTAGTAAACGACTGCCCAACCCCCACGGCCACGGCCCAGAGGTTGACTAAACCGGATGCACGAGCACTTGGCGTGCCAATGCCTAACCGATCTGAGTCGATCTCTCATCGTTGTTGCGTTTTGGCACCGTCTCATATGGCAAAATCATTCAAGCATCGCATTACATTGACTCTGGCATGGTCTGGTATAATTTGGAACTATCTCGATAAAGTCCCATTTTATATTAAAATAGAAAAGCACCCAACTAAAATAACAACAATCCAAATGAATTGCAAGGCGGAAGCTTAATGACTTTCCATATTGTCACAATTGACTTGCATCGATAGCGATTGCCCATTCCCACGTGCTTTCATACCGAGTGGTGGGCCAACAAGTGGTCGGTCGACAGCAACACACCCAACCCTTACACACACACACACAATCATCCACTGAGTTGTAAAACCACTTGCCATATAGCACGCACCAAAAAGCGAGAGAAAGACCGAAAAGGGGAACGCAACATAAATACATATTAAAATGGTTAATAATATGCGAGAAGCCAACAGGCGGACAACAGCAACAACTCCATGACAGAGTTTCGATGTTGGCGATGCCGTTGAAAAGCCACAGACAGTCACAGTCGTAGTCAGAGTCGCCCACAGAGGCTCATGTCCAGACTCTGGGTAAAGGTGGAGGAGGTGGTTGAGCCAACGCGAATCTTTCAAGAGTAGTTCCGCTTTTTTGTTACCTCCGCGACATACATCCGCTTCACTTCCCCATGCCACTTCCACGAGGCACGGGCTTGTGTTTGGGGGTGCTCTGTCACCAAGAATATTTCACCTGAGTTGAAGTTTCCCCCATTCTGATTATCTTTATACTGTTTGCAATTAAAACAATGACAAAAGGCGTAAAATGCAAGGCACAGACCAACTTGAAGCTTCGTTGGGCATTCGCTTTTGGTAATTACTAGAAACCGGAAATGAAAATCTACGCCATTTTGTTGCACTAGCCAAGCAACCTCTTCTTGTTGCGTATTGGCCAGAGTAGAGCCAGAGGAAAACAAGTTAATGATGACAACTAAATTATCATAATGCTAAAGTTTGCTTTTCCTATCTGAGTGTGGGCGTGGAACCTCAAAGTTTCGTTCTGCTAAGTTGAGCAGACTCTGTATGTATTGGTGTGTGTGTGTGTTTGTGTGCGGCTGAGTGGGTGTAGGTATTTCTTTGCGCTTCCATAAGCAACGAATCGAAGCTATGTGGTGGGTGTAACCGCTTTCTATTCTGACTCCCCAACGTTCGTTCGTCTTCTTTGGCCACACAATTGATTTCGCCGCGTTTCGTATTTGTTGTTTGGCTGGCTCATCGCTTGGGTGCCCATCACCATGCTCTCCGTGCGCCTTCTCTTTGATTTAGTTCCGAGCTTTCCCCTCCATTCTCCCTACCGGCTCGACGCGACTTACTTATCTTTCATTGAAACGCATTGGGCGAACATTCGATGCTGATTAACTTCCATATCTAGAGGAATTTCATTGGTTGGCTCGTTCGTTCATTTTCTTTTTCCTTCTTCTTCTCCTTTTGTCGTTTTCTTGTTCATACTCTTGTACTACGTGTGGGCAGGGGTAGATGGAGATAGTCCACTATACAAAATTCGAAAGGAAACTTTGACCCTTCTGAGGGCTAATCAATAAATCACTTCAAGGTTTTCTTAATTAAAAGTTTTTCCCTTACAATAAACCACAAAAAACTCCCATATAATAAACTTTTTACACACACACAAAACAAAAGGAAAAACGACAAGAAAAAGTAGCAAATAAAAAGAGAAAAAATTGATTAACTACCAAGCCACAACCACAAAGAAGAAAAAACAAAGCACCAGACAGCAAGCAAAAGGACATCAGCTGAGCAAAGTTTCGAACCCTCGAATCCAATAAGATAAAGTTTGAACTTGAGCAAGAAAACAGCAAGGAAACCCAGACGGAAACTCTATCTATCCGAGGAAAACTATGAAAACTATTAACTGCTTAAGTCAGGCAGAAAATGAGACGGAATAGTTTTCAACTAACTAGAAATACAAAAAAAAAAGGGAGAAAAACAAGATGCCATTAATTAAGGTTTGCTTTTGGGTAAGAAAGAAATGGCAAATGGCCATATCAAACTAATTGGCAAAACGCGAAAAGAACAATGGGTAAATCTGTTTTAAACGACCGCAACGAAATCAAAGAGAAAACCCCAAACCGTTTGGAAAATCCAAAGAAGAAGTTAAACACTCGACCCCACTTGTCAGAAGGTTTCAGTTTCTTTTAACATTCTTTCTTGGCCCACAAATTATTTAGCCAAAGCAAACAATGGAAAAACCGCTAAGAAAAATGCATAAAAAAGGTAAACAGACCAGACGGACCAGACCAGAAGCAACCTTTTGTTACTAGAAATTCAAAAACCATTCCCAGAAAACTTGTGCTATTGACATAATTGTGGGTGGCCTCTGCCGAGATCTCTCAACAGAGACCCCAAGTCACACTCAAGGCGTTGCCGGCACGACACTTCAGTTCAGTTCTGAAGACACAAAATCCACCCTCAATTAGTTGTTGAGAGCTCTGCTAAGACGTCGCCCACGCCTTTTGGATTACACTTACAATTTTATGGGCCATAATAGTATGTAATTCTCACCAAACCCTCTCCCTTTCTTAGGCATACACATCTATTGTTTGAGCTTGGGTTTTTCTTCGACTTCTTTATTTGCCCACTTTGGGTTTCATTTGCATTTACATGCTTGTTATGAGTTCTTTACCGCAAATTAGCTTTTTGTTTTCTTTAACTTGCATGAATTAGAGTGGGATATGTCTGATTGGGTGCATTTATTCTTATTGGCACTTCCTTTGGGAAAAGTTTTCTTAGCATATTTTTGGGCTAATCGGGCATCTAATGGGAGTTTAAATAACTGAAAAGTAATATCCATTCGTTATTACTACTTTTTGAATATTCTATCTTATCGTTCAACTGTTACATCCCTCCTTCCCCAATTTATGCACACACTTCAGTTTCTTTCAATCCTTGATAATGCTCAACTATATCTAATCGATATCAACGTGCCTGCATTTATCTTGGGGCTTGTTTTTATTTGCTTTCGATCTTTATCAGAGCCTTCATATGATGCATGGGGTTACCGTTGTTCTATGGACAAACAATCGTTCAAATCACCTCTAGTCCCATGCAAATACAGCTCGAGCTAGTTATTTTTCGAACGCTATTGTTTGCATTTGGGTTTTTTTGTGTTCTTTTTTGTCGTTGAACCAATCTTATCTAGTCAATTGAAATGCATTTTCAATGGAATAATTTATGTGCGACCTGTTACACTTACACTCCGACCCGAAACTCATTCCCCATTTCCGTGAGTTAACAAATTAAACGCTCTACTTCCGCTTCCAATGAGACCAATAAGTAAGTCCTTAACCACCCCTGACTTTACCCTCCGTTCCTGTGTGTGGATTTTCGTACCAGTTGGTTCCCACCATCGCGTCAGCGGTGCCCTTGTTGTTGTTGAATTTCCCCGGATATTGTTATATGGGAACACCTTTTTCCTTCCGTCATTCGACGCCTACGTCAACCACCCGGACACACAGGTTAAAGTTTCTTTTCCAGAAAGTGCAAAATGATTGCGGTTTCGTGTCTGCCTTTCTGCACACAACTAATACAAACTTAATGCAAAACAAACACGCAAACCTCGAGAATGATCATTTTAAAGAATATCATTTATATTTCCAATACTGAGATACATTAACCCCTCATCAAAAACAAGAATACATTTGATAATAGTTAATTTATGTGTAGTCCGCTTCATAAAATATACCAAATAAAATAATATCACTTACAGTCCTAAAAGATTTAACAATTTGATCTGTTCGATTATACTTTTCTTTTTGTAGGTTTTTCATTTTTTTTTTTTGTTATTGTAGATGTGTTGGCATTTACGTTTTTGTCGACTACTTTGTCAGATTCTTGCGCTGCTCGGAAGCATCCTTCTCATTCAAGTGAATAACACGTCGGCCAAAGCGCGCTGTCAGTTTGGAGAAGAATCCAACACGGGAGGACGGTTTTGTGTCATCTGCGGAGAGTGGGGGCGTTTGATAGCCATCTTCCTCGCTAGCACCACTTGTCGCTCGTCCTTGCTTGCCACTGCGTCCTTGGCCAAAGTGAAACGTGGCCCTGGCCACATTGTTGCGTGTGAAGGGCTTGTCCGAAGACTTCTCCGTGGTTGTTGGACAAGTGGCAGGCACGGTTTGCACAGCGCTTCTTAAGTGGCTAACACGATCCATAAGACGGGCATCGATTGGCGACTTAGGTGGCGGTAGAGATGTCGCAGCAGATGTCGTAGTACTGTCGGCTCTCTCGTAAAGCGTAGTGGGTCGGCGTGAGGAACTCTGACTTGGATTCGTATATTGAAAGCGCGGTGGAGTATTGGCCATCTTTTGGGCTTGGGCAAGCTGTCTTTGGGCACTTAAAAGCGTTGGCTTGACATCCAAAACAGTGCCTCCTGGCACCCGCTTGCTTTGTGGCGTCGATGGAGTACGCGAGGCGGAGGAGGAGCAGGCGGACGTGGCAGGTGTCGAAGTAACTGCCTTGCGGGCTGGTGTACGTCGGGTCGGCTTTGCAGGTGGTACTCCTGATATATTTGGTGAAGTCGTCGGCGTAGTTGAGGCATTGATCAAACGGGAAGGGATGGAACGACTGGCATTGCTTGAAGGTGTACTTTTATCGAGGGTTAATGTTTCTTGGGTGGCGGTCACACAAGGAAGTGTAGTCACTGAAGAATTGGAAGATTCACTGGAACCCATTTCAAACTGTGGCTGGCATGAGCCACGCGGTTTTGGGGAGCCAAGCAACATGTAGGAGCAGTAGATATCGTCAAATGCCTGGCCCTTAATAGAGTTCTCCACATCTCGCCTTTTATGGCCCATCTGGAAAAGTTGCTCCATTCGGACAGGGTCTTGCAATTCCATGGGCTTCTCGCGGAATGGACGTAAACGATCAACATCTTCATGACCCAAGTTAATCCACTTGTCGTTCATTACAGCATTAAGCGTTGTACGTTTTGAGGGATTCAGAACGAGAAACTTGCGCATCAAATTCTCACAGTCCATAGATATATAATAAGGAACTCGATATTTTCCACGTAGCACCCGTTCCCTTAACTCCTTTAAGGTACTACCGTCAAAGGGCAACGAACCACTAACCAAAGTATAGAGGACGACACCGAGAGACCAGGCATCCACCTCGGGACCTGCGTATTTCCTTCCCATAAATAGTTCCGGAGCTGCATAGGGGGGACTGCCACAAAATGTTTCCAACTGCGCATTCGGATCAAATGTGTTGCCAAAGCCAAAATCCGCTATCTTGATGTTCATATTCTGGTCAAGCAGTAGATTCTCGGCCTTTAAGTCACGATGCACCACAAATTTGCTATGACAATATTGAATGGCAGACACCAATTGACGAAAGATTCCCCGTGCATCCCGCTCCCGCATACGTCCGTGTTTCACCAAATGATCGAACAGCTCTCCACGACTAGCATATTCCATAACCAAATATAAAGTTCGCTCCGATTCGATAACTTGAAAGAGACGCACGATGTTGGGATGATTAAGCAACTTCATGATCCGCACCTCTCTGTAAAGCTTTTGGCGGGCACTAGTGTTTAACTGAGTCTTATCAATCACCTTGATGGCCACTTCTCGGCCTGTGGGCATGTGTAGTGCCAGTTTGACCTTTGCAAAATTACCCTTTCCCAGAGTTTTGATGATTTTGTATATGCCATTCCCGTTTCCATTGACATACGACTGAAACTTGAGCTCTGTTCCGTTCCCCATGCCGTCTCCAACATCCTGAGAGCCCGCTGGAGCTCCCGGCTGTGGTACTTTGGCCGCTCGACTGCTGGGGGTAGCAGGCTGTGCCTTTGCTCCCGTTGTGGTGATGTTTAACTTAGTCCCGTCTGCCTCTGCTTCCACCTTGGACTGACCACCGCAGTTCTCTTTCTCGGAACTTTTGAAAGTTTTTGTTGTGGCTTTTTCGTCAGGTAGGTTTGATTTTACTGCACTCTCTGTTGTCAAACTAAACTCTACAATGTCTAAATTATTACGAACCGACATTCTAAATACGAAAAATTTTGAACGTTTTAAAATAATTAAAATGTTGAATACAACTGTTTGATAGTAGACTCAAAGCGAGTGATGATAGAGCTTCAATGCCAGGTGTGCCGGTTTAAGTATTTGTGTCTTGGGAGAGAGAGAGAGAGGGGTGTTTTTTGGACGCATGCCGCGCACGCGCTTAAATCGATTGCCTCGGCGTTCCCTTTCCACAAAGTGGTTCCTCAAGGTGTATTATATTATTGGGATTCGTTTGGAAGTCGTTTTGGCCTCAGTACATCTGCTCTATTTCCACACCACCGTAAGCTTTAAGATAAGAACCAACAGGCGAATGCGTTTCTAACCCTCATCTACCCTAACGCCGTAGCTGACTCTCAACGCATGGCTGATAAGCAGTTCGTCCTCGTATCGTCTCGACGTCCTGGCAGGATCGCTGGCTTTGTCTCGCCCCTTTTAATCAGTCAGACGTGCATTTTGTATTGCCAACCGCATGAATTGGAATTTCTTTGGGTAGACATCAACAACCCCCTGACATTTATATAGAGGGCTTAGTGCTTCATATGGCACGAGCGATCCTTCCAGTATATCTTTGCTATTCCTGTTTGCTTTTGCCGATGACGTTGCCGATTTGATCGTGTGCCGTGTTGATTATTGGAGTAAAATCCAGCTGGTTAAAGGAAATATGAACACCCTTTGCCTTTGGCCGCTGTTGACAATTATTCTTTCTGCTGCTGCTGTCAGCAGCTGCTGGCTGCAATGAAAGAAGGGAAATGAAATTTCATGATTACACATTTAACTTGCAAGACGCATTTCCGAAAGTATTGAAAATGCTCAGCGGTGACTATCCTAGTACCTAAATGCTATCATGATCGTTTTCATTTCAATCCCTATCGTTTCTGTGTTGCTATTAAAAAGTAATTAGTTCTTTTAGATCACCTACCTCTATGCTCTCTCTTTCTCTCTGCTTTTCTTTTTATTCTCTTGCGTTTGTTTTTGCCAGTTTGTTTTTTTAAATTTTCGCGATCTCCTGCTGCCTGACTACCTACATATACATAGTTGCACTCGTCACTACAAACTACCCTAACATCTATTTACCTAACTATACAGGATAAAAAAACAACAGCATACACACACTCATACAGGGAAAAGATACAAACATATACACTTAAGTAACGCAACAAAGGAAACTGGTCCTTAATCTGCCTTTTCTTTGGCAATCGCCCTGTTTTCATGCCTGTTGTATATATGTATATATATACTTTTTTTTGGGTATTCGTGTAACAATTTCTCGTTTTCGTTTCGCTCTCTGCACATGTGTGTGTGTGTATGTGTGTTTGTGTGAGCATGTCCTTGATCCTGCTTACTTGTTTTGTTGTTGCCTTGCAAGTTTTACTAGGCTTCCTCATCGTCATCCTTTTCATTCCACTCCATTCCATCATCCCTGGCCTGCCTTGCTGACTTGCCTGTTTTTCGGTTGAACGGTCTGTCCGTCTGTCGGTTGGCCTGCTTGCATGCAGAGGCATTGCCGTCTCCTTTTTCGTTTCCTTCTCCTATTCCTTTCTTTGCCTGCTTACGTATGTGTGTGTGTGTCTGTATGCGTGTGTTTATGCGTGTGTATAAAATAATTCAATTGCAGCTGCTTCTTTTCTGGGTTTTTGTCTTGACGTTTTATTTTTGCCTGCAACATATGCACATTATTTATTCCCCCTCTCTCCTTTTGTCTTTCCCGTTGTTTTTGTTTCTTCTCTCTCTCTCTCTCTCTCTCTTTTGCTCTGCACAAATCTCACAGAATTTGCCATGGATCTATGATTTCTGGGAATTCTCGGCTTAGAATGTTTATTTGTAGATCTCTGACCAAGTTCAATGTACCCCACAAAGGTCTCCCTTTGGATTTCTCCACCCCCCCACCAATTTATTCCTCTCTGTCACATACATTCTTGTAAACACATACGGGGAACCCATGCCCCAAGTGTCGCCTTGGCCCTACTTACACAAACTGTTGATGTTCTCCCTCTCTCATGATCTCTCTCTCTCTCTATCTCTTTTTTTACTGTCTTGCATTCTCGATTTTCTTGGCTACTTCTTTTGGTTCTTTCTTTCGTTCTATTTTGATTCTGGTTTTTATATAAGAGTGTACTTCTTTTTTCGTTGTTCTTTTGATTCTTTGGCTTCTGCTCTTCGCGACCAGTGAGTCATCGCTGTTGGTCTTCAGCTTAAGAAAAACATACGTTTTCTACTTTTCCACTTCGAGCACACACAGCACTTACACACATTCATACACACAAACACTGAGAAATACACGCTTCATTAATTTCGTAGATTTTTTAATGTTCTTCTTTGGCTTAACTCCCCATTGGGACTCTTGTGTCAATGATCATTTATGAATTATAAACGCCTCTTTAATTGCCAGCAAAGAACGCCCATTTGCAAAGTACTAGTAAGTAAAGATAAGACTTGTTGTGCCAGCAGAAAATGGTTTGGTGCGGGGGTCTAAACCTTCGACTCCTAGGCTTATCTCGTTGCGTCTCCGATTTCGAAACGAAAAATTCCACATTCCGCTAATTGCACAAAACAGATTTTACTTACGCATCGATCCCCCGGCAGTAATCAAAAACAAATTAGTGCTAATCTACACCGAAGAAGACCGAAAAAAATCAAAATAACAAGGCACACAGAGCGTATGAAATGTATCTGCGCTGAGGAAAGCGAACTACAAGATACCAAGCGCGTCGTTGTACTGAACTCAACTTGACTCAATGGAGTAAGTGAGAGCGTCTTCGTCTTTCTCATCATCGCTTCTTATGCTCAGTGTGGTTCTTCAGTTTCTCTCGCTCTCTCTCTCTCTCTCTCTCTATGCCTCTTACTGCTCTTTGCCTGCTCATTTCGTCTCTTTATTGCTTCTGCTTTCTTCACTCATTCGCTGGAATTATGCTGAAGGTCGTTTGGGTTTCCTTGAGTGTATTCTTCACTTTAAGTGACGTCACAACTATGACGATATCCTTAAGTAGGGGAAGTCACACAACAATGACCTCCCGAACGCAAGACTTCGTCTTGGCTTCGTTTTTTGGTTCCCTTGTCTTCGTGTCTCCATTAGCGTCTCAGACGACTGACTTGGCTCTCTCTCTCTCTCTATCTCTGCGGCGAATTTAGCATTGTAGTGGCTGCTCATCCTAACAATCAAAAGACTTCTCCTCACTTTCCGTGTAGATGCGAAGGTATGGGTTTTCTTACAATTGTGGTGGTAGTTTTTCGCCTTAGCTATAGCCGACTCTTTCTAATTTCCGATGTGTATGTGTGAATGAATGTGTTGCGTGGGTGTGAGTTGAAGTTTTCTTATTCGTCGACGATGTCGTTGTATCTTATCTCATGTCATCGCTCAATCAAGTTGTAGGTGTGTGCCAGTTGCCAGGTCTGACTGGACAACTATACTACATAGGGAGCGAGTGAACCAATAAGAACTTGCCACATTTTCTTAAAGGGAAGACAAAGAAAATCTTCCTATGGTCCCCTGCAGTTTTTACACTGAATGAGAAAAAAACACTTGATTAAAAATTGCTAGCAACGAAAGTTGGGACAAATAATAATAATAATAAAATGCATTTCCTTTTGTGCTGAAAAGAAGAATTACAATGACAAAGTAGGCGACAAGAGTTTTCGTAGGGTTGAATGAAGGAGTGGGAGGGAGGGTCTGTCGGGGGTGGACTGATGATGATTGTAATAACAGTTTTGTGATTTCTCCTCGATTTTGATTCCTTCTCCCTGCCTTGCTTTGGACTGGTCTGAGTCAACTTTGAGGCGCTTAATTAAAAAGCTTTTCTGGATTCCGCTTTTGCCTTTTGGCTTTGTGGTTTGAATGAAAATTACAGAAATTACTTTGAGATGCAAGTATTACTTGAAAAAGCAAACAAAAACAAAAAAAGAAATTGAGCTTGACGCATTTGCATATAAGAAAAGGCACTGGGCTGGGGTTTGGCCTAAAGAAAGTAGGCCAAAGTGACATGTTAATAATAAAGCGGGTAATTTGACATGCAGACAGAGTTTTAGCTGATAAATAGCGGTGTAGGGCAAAGAAGTTGAAGCTAAGTTACATACAGATACATATATGAACCCACGTGGCAAACAATGAAAAACAGATGACGCCTTCGACAAACAAAATCACAGTTGGCCACAAACAGACACGCGCCGGCATCTAAAGACAAGTCGAAGTCAAAGACTGGCAATATTTGATCATTGATGAGTAGGATACGGAAAAACAGATTGCACCACAGCATAGCAAACAGCTGACATTGGGCATATGCAGACAAAAGGCCAAAAGGTTAAAAGTGAACTGCATCGTACCCTACATAGGCAATGGCATTTTGGGTAGACCAAAATTTTTGATTACCCGATGGGTAGCGGTCAATACTGGGTACTTTGATGTCGATGCCTGCTTATAGTCGATAAAATTTTGATTTCTTTCCTTTTATTTTTTGGCAAACAAAGAGCAAATGCACACAGGATATGCGATACATCCACTTTTGCACATTGCCACTTCGATGAGTTATGGACTTCTTCTTGGATGCATCTTAAAAGAGACAGGGGCAGGTATACGTATGTAGGAATGGGGTCGCAGAGTGCGCTGGCAATGCGGGTGCATATCGATTACGTATGATTTGCGTTTTTTTTGTTTTCTTATTTGTTGTCGGCATTGAGGAAAAGGTGCAAAATCGAGATGAACGTGCGGCAAATTGTTTGCGGCGACTTAAGATTTAATTGGATTTATGTTTCAATGCTGGCTGGAATTGATGCGCATCTATCTGTACGTATCTGTATGGATATACAGAAACGTATGAATGTACATATATTTGTCTCCGCCAGCTGCTGGCTAAATATACAAATTAACCCATTCAAACAATGGACACGACTGAAGGACAACTCCTTGAACGATTGTCGGAAAGGTGGCCCACCAAACAATGGCCAACCAAATGAGGGAAAATGTATATCAATAAAATCCACAAAAATATATTTTTCAGCTGCCAATCAACCCCCCACCACAGCTCCACGAGGAAACTGCATATTTGGAAAAGGGGTTGGAAAAGTAAAAGTAAAACGATAAACTGCATATTTTCTCACAGTTTTTGGGATAACAATCCAAAAAAATAGAAGAAAAGTGTTCTTCTCACTGAAGCATTTTTGCTATTTGGTTAATCCTTTGCACTTGGTTTTGCATTCCATATGTCATTCACTCGGTCAATTCATTCATTCAAAGAGTCGCTAGTCTTTGGCCTTCTTCTCTTGATCCTTTTCTACCTGAGTTGCTTTTTGTGTGAAAGAGTTTTCTTTGTCTCCTCCCCCGACCAACTTTCTTTTCTGTTTTTGTTATAGTTTTGCATAGGGATAAACAATTTTTAACGCAATTTCATTTTCAGAAAAGAGGGCGGCGGATTTACATATTTTCTTTCATTGCTATTTTTCATTTTTCTTTGTTTATACTCAAGCAGGCCTGCAAATTCCATAGTATAGTCAATTGTAATAGGTTGGAGACATGAGGTATAGACTGTCTATTTTTGCCTATGCTGCAAATACTTTCCAAATGACAAAATGACACTTTCTATCCTTCCTTCTCCCTTTCTCTGTCTGTCTGTCGGTCCTTTTTCTCTGTCAGATTGGCATGATGTAGAGGATGATTATGTGAAACTAATCCTTGGTTGTCGTCGTAAAAAAAAAAAAACAAAATCCAGACCCGTGGAGGCGGCTTGTTCTAATTGCAAAGCGTCGGCATTCTCCTAAGCATTTGCCAACAAAATGCATTTTGGCATTCCAAATAATGCAAGTGCATGCCTCTCTCATCTGTTGGAGGATGGGAGAAAGGAGTGTGCAGTAGGTTAGATATTGCCATAGCTTATTAGCAAAGATTGTCTCTCTACAGAACAACAGCAACAACAGAAATTGATTACCAAATGTGCAGAGCTTTCGAGTGGTTTAGTGGCTGGCTCAAGGGAAGGGCTACAAGGAGGGAGGGGCCCTAATAAGCACAAAAATCTACATAGAGCAGCAATTCCTTTTAATTGAAAATCTCTCTCTTTTTTGTGTTGTTGCTGCCTCATGTGAGTTGAGTTGCTTCCCATTTCTGATTTGTATTTGGTTTTTTTTTTTTGTTTCGCAATTTCTTTACGGCTGCAGTTCGGTGCGTTTAGTTGCCGACACAAGGCAAATGGGAAGGACGTGGGGGCGGAGGCGGGCTTAGCTTCCAAATGCATTCAATATTGCATTTTTCCTTTCTTTCCTTGTTTTGTTGATTTTTTTTTTTTTGCCTCGTTGCCAGGATAATAAGTACTTGGGGCAGAGGCCCACCGCTTGGCTTTAGCGACTTTTTGGACTGATTGACTTGCGAACAACCGGCCCACACAGACACACACACACGCCCCTTCCATCATAGTCCTGTCAAAGTTGATTGCAGCAAAGGACTAGAACCGAAAAAAATTGCATTGGATGCATTTGCTTGGCAAACAAACCCAAAACCCAGTACTGAGTCTCATCCATCGGCCAGGCGCCAAAACAACAGCCAAACAGTCATGAAAAAAGTTTCGTTGCCGCATCTCCTGCCACCCCAATCCTTTGCCTGTGGCCTTCTTTGCATCTGTGGGTGTGTGTGTGTGTGTGTGCCTCCCTTTCTTCGCGATGCTCGCTGCATGTGCAATGCATATTAGCCGAGTCCTGTGCCATCCCATACGGCTTGCCCCCTGTATGCATTGTCCTTTTTGGTCGAGCTTCAGTTGCTTCACTCACCCATCATTCTTCCACTCTTATTTTTTTCTGTTTTTATGCTGTTGTTGCTGCCTTTTGTTTGATTTGTAAAATTGCAATATGCTGGTTGTTGTCTGGTTGCCCAACTCAGTTACTTCCAGTCTTATTGCTATTCTTTATCCTGTTGAACTGCGTCAGAAGAGGGGGGCTAGCATACGTATTTGCAGTACTCAAATGCATTTAAATTCCTTCAAGATCACAGATAAGAAATAATAGTAGAAATAATTTCAATATAATTTACAAATATTAAATTAATATTTGATTCTCATTCGAAATATTAACTATTTAATTTTAATTACTTGTTTGTTTAAACACACGGGAATTAATAAAGCGTCGATATTTTGTTTAACTTGTTTTGTTATCAAAATCTAAGATCAAGATATCATATAATGAATGTTGCCAATTGAAAATCATTTAAAATTGAGTTTTGAGTTCCGTTTAATATTATTTTATTTTTATATATTGATTAACTTCTGCAACTTTACTAATTATCACAATTCAAATGCAATGCAAATATTTGATGTATGGTCGACTTGGGGTTGCACCCCAGCAATTAATCTCGGTTCCACATCCACTGGACAGTTAGCGACCGTGTGCTTCTCTCACTCCTTAGGAACCTTTTAATTCGAGTGCGTTTTTCATCAACGGCCATTCACTCACTCTATTTTGCTTGCTGGGCCCACTCAGATTTCCGTTTAGCTTAAAAGTCTTGAGGCTACGCCGGAGACCCTTCAATGACCAGCATCAGGCGACTGCGTCAAAATGCAATGCCTCGACGATGCTCACGACGACGATGATGACGACGACGTTGTTGATGTTGTGGAGAATGGAGCGAAAATCAAACAATCAAACAAAATAAAATCATAGCCTCCCCGCGATGAGACCCTCCTAGTACGAGCACTTTCCCCCTTTTTTCGTTTTTTTTTTTTTGTGCGCGAGTTTTTGTTGCCTTTTGTTCTCCTGCTGCTGATGCTGGTGCTCCTGGTGGCCGCTTTTGTGCGCACGCCCCCAAAGTCCAGTTTTTCAGTCATCAAGTTTTTGACTTCCCTCCCTGACTCCCGCTACCACCACGACTTCCGCTTGCCATGCTTCTTTGCCATGTCTTCGCATCCGTTGCATTCACTTTGGATATATTTTTGTTTTTTTTTTTTTGTATTCCTTCTTTTTTTTTGTATTTGTATTTTGTTTGCGTCCATCTTGTTCTGCTTCTTCGTCTGGCTGGGACTGCAGCAATGCCCTTCTCCAGTCTCCAGTCTACATCCCCCGGCTGCTATTTCTGTTGCTGCTGCTGCCGTTACCTCCATCTCTCTATATTTTATTTTTAATTAATTAATGCGAATGCAAAGTACATTTTCTACAAGTAAAACTTGTTTTGCAACTCGCAGGGCCAACCCTTTTTGGCTCAGCCTCACCCTTACCTGCTGCTGCTGCTGGCATAGCGCCCTCGAATCAAGTAATTTTGTGCCTCCAAATATGCAACGAGTTGGTTGGTAGCCACGAGAAGCATCCTCTAAAAGAAATGCAGTTAATTTACTCAGAAGTAGCAACGGATTGCAGCATGACGGGGAGGTGCGCGGATGATATGCGGCATGGGGCATAGATGGAGCAGGGGTAAGGATGTGGGAGGTGGTGGCGGTGACTGAAGAAGCAGCCCGGTAGCAAGAAAATTGTTGCTGCAGAAAGTTGCCTCTGCAGTTTTCTTTTGTTTTTGTGTGCACGCCGTAATGTATGCAACATAATTTTTTTTTTGCGCTCTTAGCTGCCGTTGGATGAATTTTTGTGCTCATAGAGAGAGAGAGAGAGCAGAAGGGAGAAGGGGAAGGAGGAGGAGGGCTAGAGGCAAATCCTGCTCCTAGTGGCACCTAGAGGTACATAGTTGGATATGCAGTCACCTCTTTTCAAGCATAACTTCGCATGTGTGTGTGTGTGTGTTTGAGCTTGGGAGTGTATTTCTGAGGTAGTTGCTGCAGTTGAAAACTTTGCTGCCCTCTCCATAAGCCCTTTGGGACTCTGGCAGCACTCTATTTGCCGGCCTATGTATGCCTCTTCATTTTCTTTTTTCTTATTTTTTTTATTTTGGTCTCTGTAAAATGTAGCAAAAGTTATTTCTTCACGGTTTTGCAATGCACTTAATGAAATATCTCCATATATGTATGTGAGTCTGTGTCTATGGATAAAGTGCGAAATGCAGCAGTTGCCAACTGCCTTGGTTACTGGTAGCAAAGTGGTTACTTAATAGGCGTACTGAAATATCTACGTTCGCTTCTTTTGGCTTTAATATCATAGATGGGCAAGTTCAGGACATAAAAAAGTCAAAAAAAAGATATCATTCCAGCTGATATATATTTTCACTATCCAACCTAGGACACAGGTTCAGCGATACGCAAAAGAACTTTTACCAACGCGTCTTTCAATTGAGCGTGGGCTAAAACCTTTAACTCTCTATCTCCATACGTATGCAAATAAGTGTGTGTGTGTGAGTGAGTGTGCCTACAACTCTCTATGAGATGCACCTTGAGCAAAATATATGGATAGAAAGGAAACTCCGAGCAAAAGGGTGCTAGGTTGCAAGGATGCCACAGCGCAGCATTTTAATGATGCATGCAACAGTAAACTGCAATCAGATATGCGCACATCGTTAGTCTTCAGCATCAGCCGCCGTTTTGTTGATTATCTTAGAATGAAGAGACGCAAAAGTATAATGGCAAGAAAGATAAGTCATACGCCCTGTTGGCTTCTTTCCACATAGAAAAAGGAAAAATTTTATTTGCTCAGCAAATAAACTGCAGTCGCAATACCGTATATACATACCTTCTGCGTGTGTGTGTGTGTATGCATGTGACTGTGTGTGTACGTCCTGTTTGCCAGAGAAGGAACCAACCTTACCTTATACCCTAAAGAGTGAAAGGAAACCCCTAACGGAGGCACTTTTTTATGCAACTTCTTCAGCTCGAGTGGTTTCCCAAGTTGACGTTTCAAATGTCAATTGTGTGCTTAACTGCATTCTTTTGACGACGCCGTCGACGTTGACGTTTCTTATTTTGTTTATATATGTATATGTGTGTGTGTGTGTGTGTGGCTGAGAGTAGGGCAACCCGTCTCAGCCTCTATCTGGGAGGCCTCCTTAGGCCTAGCCTGGCCTCAGTTGCCAAGTCTTTGTCTAATTTTGGTTTCTTTTTTTGTAGGCAAATGACTGACTTTCAGGTGGGGTCTAAAGCATTTACATAGCTAGTTGGCAAATGAGTTTCCATCCAATGTCGACTGCTTGCTACCTATTCTAATTATTATTACATATGTTTCCACACATATGCCCAAATGATACCCTTTGTTGGAATAACCAAGTATAAACAATTTCTTTCACTTTGTTTAAGCAACATTGCAACGACTTTTTGCCAAGTCGCATTCACTCAGACTGGTATAGGGAGGATGGTAGGAGGCGACAGGAGACAAAGTCAGTCGAGCCAACCGAGTCAGACTGCAATCTTGCCTTCAATTAAGCTTTGACGAGTGCATTGCATACAGAAATGGTCTGAGTCTGAGGTCTGAGACAAGGCAAGAAAGAAAGCGTATAAATATGAATGACAGTAGGCTGGAGGTGGCTGGTAGAGAAGGGGTTGACTGACTGGCTTGCTGGCTGGCTCCTTGCCATGTCCTGGGCTACAAAAGGAAAAACAGAAAGAAAAACGACGAAAAGACGCAAAAGGGAAAAGGTAAAGCACTTCCCGCATCGAGAACTGGACTGAAGCTGGCCAAAACTGCTAGCTGAAGAAGAAGAAGAGAGTTGAGCTGAGCTGAGATGAGCTGGGTTGAGTTCAACTGAACTGAAGGAAACGCAAATAAATGAATTGCACTTTTTCTTTGCACAAATTTTTCTTCTACCTTTCCTCCACCTTTTCATGCTTTCAATGAACTGAAACTCAATGGAACAGAGTAGAGAAAACTTTGCATATTGTGTTTATTCTATGGCCAGAGATAAAAAGAACTTCGCTCTGCCTTCCAAGCTTGAACCATGACTGTTTGGCCCCCTTTAATTAAGCGGGCCCAAGTCGGCAGGCCCAAGAGCCTTGGATACCATCACCATTATATGCTTAGATAATAGCAAGGCCGAAACGGTAGAAGTCGTTGGTATGAGTTGAATGCGAAAAGAAAATGAAATAAAAATAAAATGTAAATTATGCGGCGAATTGTGTGCTCATTAATTCAAATTGAACTAAATTGACAGCAGCAACCAAGCAAGGTGGTGCAACATTGGTCTGAGAAAGAGTTAACCACGATGATGGCGACTTAACAGAAACCACCAGGAGCAGCAGCAGCGGCTTCAAAGGCCATCATCATCGACATGGCCATCATCTGCAGAGAAGCTTAGCCGTCCTCACCCTCATACGCCCAACCCTTACAGTTCTCAATGTCCATGCCAGTGCACTTTGAGGTGAACACTCAAAAGTTTTCCATAGGCAAAAATGGAAGAAAAAAAATCTGTTTTGCCTACATACTCGTGTATTACATTTTATTTTTTTTTTTTTTTTTTGAGAATGTTGAAGGAGTCGGTCTGAGTTAAAATGCAAATCTTGCAGATTTTTAATTTCTTTTCAACGAAAATTTTATTTTCTGTTTGCACTTCTTGTTGTTCTCGTCTCACCCCTCTCCTTATCCGAAATTTTCTACACCACTCTATCTGACTTTGTTTCGTTCTCCTTTTTAGGAGGATATGCCAGCAGGCAGAGCCAACCCTTTATATTTTTTCTACTTATTCGCCAGCTGCCAAGGATGCTGATGGCGCTCCTTATGCTTCTTCTTCGACTCCTGCTGCTTTGTAGCTTTTATTATTATGTATTATAGATTCATATTATGCACTTTTTAATTTCTTTTGTCTTGACTCTGGAGCTCAAAAACCGAAAAAGAAAGTCGGCGCATTTCGCTTACCATTAAATATTTTTGTAAAATCAAACAGGAAATATCAAGTTTATCGAGTCAAAGCGATCTATAGCTACGCAAGAATTAAGAAACAAATTTAGAGATTACTAATTTCTCTTAAAGATGGTTTTAAAGAGTTTATCTTACACAGATCTTAACTAATGTGAAATGGTAATGTTTGATTTCCGACTCTCAGAAAGGGATTCAACCCTTTGGTAGGGTAATGAAAATGTCATTCCCTTTAAGTGGGTTCTGTTGCAGTCAGAGAGGAGTTTGTGTGTGTGGGTGGTTGGATGTTTGTGTCTTTGGTCATAGCCACCCTCTTTATGTTTATGATTTGGGCAATGGTTTGAGTTATCTTCTGGATGCATTACCACAAGTTCTTGTGCAATGCTTTTTTTAAGACTTTTTGCTTGATTTTTCTTAGCTACAATTCCATTTTTTTGGAATTCACAGTCACAGCTCCACTTTGGGGTTGCATTTATGGAGCGGAGAGATACTTTCGCGTAATGAATTCCGCCCGAGGGTGGCGACAATAAACTTGCTTGCATTTGATACCCATTCCTACCCTACTTGAAGTTTGCTCAAACCAGGGGCATTGACATGATAAGAAAGAAATATTCGAAAACCCTTGCCAGTAGCCGAGCCCAAGTCGAGAAAGGAAACCCACTTCACGCTTTAACAGGTTTTTCTCACCAGGACCACCGTCAATTGGTAACCAGGTAAATCATGCAAAGTTATTTCAGCATAGTGCACCTTGAGCAATTCGAAAAACGCCTTGAAGCATAACCAATCCAATGGGGTGAGGTGGAAGGGTGGAGAAAAGGGCAATAATTTTCATTTGCATGTCTCGAGATCGGGCGTAAGCGAGGGTGCGCGCTTTTCACACGGTGCTCTATTGGTGCTTTCAATACTCCTACTAAAACACACACATACACATATGAATTCAACCCAAAGGGTCGGCAATAATTTTTAATAATTTCCTTTGTTTAAATGGTTTTTCCTTCACGGAGCGACACAGAGAGGAAGAGAATAGACATACAAATTCCCACCAAAGCGGGCAATTGAAGTGTTAGATGCAAAGATACAATACATAAACTGTCCAGGGGCAGTTGCAGATACGCACAAGATAACTTGATTGCACTAATTTGAGTGCAGCAGCAACAATAAGAACAACAACAGATGGACCATTGCTGAGGCAAAGAGTTCTCATTCCCACAAAAAAAGAGTGACACCCAAAGTTAGCTTATACATACATACATATGTAGTTCCGCATTCGACAATTGCTGGTTCCTTCTTGGGTCTCTTTGCTCTTTCAACTGGTCTGCTAGGGGTTACTTCAATCAATTTCTGACAAGAAGTGTTAAATCTGCATACACACACACACACACACACACCACTAACCAGTGGACATTTGGATGCAGTTGGGTGCTTTATTAGAATATCCGGCAGCTTAGATCAGCAGACAGCATGTCTGGGGCTCTCTCATTCTGCTCTACATTGTCATAATTCATAAATCAACTAATTCTGAAGTCGTTGTGCCTGGCAGTTATAAAAACAAATAGCTTTAAAACAGGGAAAATCTCTGGTCAAGTGTTGAAATTGAATCAGAAACCAACAAAAATAAATAAAACAAAGGAAAGAAAAAAAGAGTTCCCAGGCCTTGGGAAAAAAGGAGACAACAGCAATTAAAGAGAGGAGAAGGTCTCAAGTTGCCTTAATGAACCGCAACCAAACAAAAGGTTAAGACTAAGAAGAGATGACAAAAAAACCAATGGACAAACAAAGGTGGGGAGAAGGAAACGACGTCACGGCGGTTGCCTGCACTTCCTGGGAGCCAAAGTAAAAGAACAAGGAGATGACGACGACGCGCTTGATGATGATGATGAAGAAGAAGACGCCAGGGTTTCAATTAACCAAGCAAAAGTAAGAGAGGGTCCGAGAATGAGAGATTTTGTCCAACCTGAGTGACCTCTCTTTTAATTGGGCATGAAGCGTTGCCTTGCCGTTGACACCTTTCCGATTGACATGGACATCGACATGGAGATGGACATGGACATGCTAGTGGATGAACCCCTAAAAACAGCCAAATGGATGCAGACGCTAATGAACATTAATGTACATATTGTGTAATGTCGCGGACTTTAATGTAAAGTGCAATGAAGCAATGCAAGGCCAATGCATTGCCATAGTCATAGCCATAGCCATAGCCATAGCCGGATGCGCTCATTAAAGGCCCAGCCTTTGACTCAACTCGAAGTGAACTCGATCCGGACTCGAAACCGACCGCGACACAAATACAAGTTGAGTTATGATGCCAGCTGACGAGCTGTCAGTCCTATAGAGAGATGGCAAGTGGTTGTTAAAGTTGATTCATTGCAGTTGAAAATCTGCATGGCTCTGCCCCCATATATACATATATATATATTGACTATGCCCACAACTCAGGGAGGGGATAGCACGTGTTTGACCATTTTCCACAAATTTAATTTCATTAATGTCGTCAGTTATCTCGTAGTTTGCTCCTTTTTTTGTGCAATCCTTTTTCTTTGGCTCTTCAGAAAGTTCTTGAAATGTCAATGCTTTAGCTACCGGAGGAGCAGCTCCTTCAGCTTCAACTAAATTATCATAATGAATCCCGACCGGGCAACTCAACTTTTAACTCTTTCAACTACTTGAGTTTTGTTAAACCAAAAACGAGAAGCTAAATCCTAACCGACCACCAACCACTTCTTATGCTACGATAAAAATGCTAAAGGTTTTTCCTCACTTAGTTACTTATTATTTTCCCTTTTTTTTTTTTCTTTTAATGAAAATGTCACTTTGCCTGAGTCGAGAGGAGACTCATGGACGACACTCGGACTAAAATGCCATTGATTTTATGCAACAACGCTGACTCCTTTCACCACGTAAAGTGAGGGCAGGCAGAGCAAAGAAGGGTAGATATGAAGACATATTTAAAATGGCTTTAAAAACTTTTACACCAAGAATTTCATCTCGAATGCATAAATCAACAATTGTCGCAACTTGTATAAATAAGTACACCATCTACTCTGCCAGGCATGCCTGTCCCAGCAGACGACCATCCATGGCCACTCTGGCCATTGTTTGATCAAGAAAATCTTTGCCATTTAATCCAAACACAACGATAAGGACATCGCACAAGATAGACCCAAGTTCGACCCAGGACACAGAGTCCAACAATTGAAATTTAATTTTATTCATTTATAAGATTTCCTTGCGACTTTTCGACTCAACGGGTTAAACTAAGAGTGAGTGGGGGGTAGACTAAGTTCAAGAATTTGATTCTGTGTCTGCATCTGAGTGTGAATCTGTAGCTTTATTAGTTGCAAAATTGCATTATTCAGTCAAGGCAAGTTTTGGTTTGTTTTTGTTGTTCGACACACTTGAATTCAATTAAATTAAATACAATCAATTTGTGTATACGCAGACGAGTTTAAATAAATTTAAACACTGCACACAAAGAGATTGCTGGGCGAGACAGGGTGCAAGAGACCGAGAGATAGAAATCCCCTTCTTTAATCAGTTAGTGTCGAAGCAATGACTCAACCATTTTACAGAGTCATTTGCAAGCGAATTAATGACCTCCACCAATTCCCTTTGAAACATGCAACAATAAAAATTGGCCTAATATATTGCCGCAAAATAGAAAATAAAAAAGAAAATGTACAAGATTTGTGCTAAGCGATAAGGCAATGCAGATTGGTCAGGTGAAGTGACACACACATACTGTGACAAGAAAGACGAGACAGGGAAGTGGAGAGTGGGAGGGTGGGTGGGTAGGGAACAACCTCTAATTATTTGAAGGCATGACATGAAGTCATTTTTCTAGGCATGGATCCTCATTCAATTCCATTAATGCTCACAGGAAATTGAGACTTGAAACATTTTTTACTGGCCGGACCGACTTAAGGACAGACTCAAGGCAGAGAATTTTGTGGAGGCCATGTATGTATGGGTGTGTGTGTGTGTATGAATGCGTATGGATGGGGGTAATTCCCTTAATTTTCTCTATGCCCAAAGTGACGCCTATCATATTAACATATCTAAGCATTTGTCATAAAAACTACACCCACCCATGCAGCCCACACTCTTATACAACTTGGACATTTTGGAGGCGTTTTGTTAAGGAAATTCTATTTATTTTTTGGGTGTAGAAAATGTTTAGGCATATGCTTTGGTAATTATACTTACTAAATGAGAACACACACGACAGATATTGAATTGAATTATTAAAGCAACTTCAGAGGCGTTGGACAAATGGCATTGCGTGTGTTGAGTACTTGTCTCTGACTGAGAAATACGTTACAGAAAGTCAAATAAAGTCTAGTCTAATCATTTCATATCATATGTATAAGGCGGAGGGACATAAAGTTTGTTGTTCCTGCCTTATGGCATACCCCATGAGTGTGCCGTACCGTTCCATTGGATGACTCTATAATGTCGTGAAGACGTTGTTCCTTAACGCTCTGCTGTCCCTCTCTGTCTGATAATGGCACGAGGCAAATGTAACGGACGAATTCAAAGACAGTTGGCCCGTTCCCAGAGCGTCTTGAAGACGTTCGTAAAATAGGGTGGCTCACTTACGATAGAAACATCTGCCAGTTGCTTACGTTTAATTGAGGGTGAATTAAAATCTCTGACATTGACTATACTATATGGTTGAGTACTGTACTGCATATGGTTGACTGGTTAGTTAGTTGTTTGGTTGGTTAGTTAGTGCAAAAAGCACTTACGCCTAAGTTCTACAGAATAGAGAATATATGTAGAAATCGGTGTTTTGGGGTTGGGGACGAGGCATATCATTTGGCTGGCGCTTGAAATTGGCTTCGTGACGCTTATCGCGATCAATAAATAATATATAAGCAGAAACGGGGCAAAAACGGCAACCGACTCCACACACACATATAGAATGTATCTGGCAGATACATTTGAGTAATTTGCGTCGTTAGTGCCAGACAGAGAGGCAAAATAATAATAATAAAAGAAAGTACGCTTGATTACAATGGAAATGTTTTTAATGTCCCCTAGATGGGTAGACAGAGAAAGATATCTGCATAGATAGAGCAAAAGGCATATATACACACACGATTCCACGGACTCGGACTAGGACTCTAGAACCACTGGACATTGGGCACACGTTAGGCATGCATTTTTTCTTTTTATTTCCATTTTTTCCTATGTTTGTCGATATTAAAAGCGCGATAAGCAGCAGACACGAAAACGATGAAGTGAAGCGAAGTGAAGGGAAGAAACACGAGGAAACAGGTAAAATACAAAAGCCTGACGGCCACATCGCCTGCTGGTATGCAACACTCTCTTGCTGATACACTCGCACACACACACACGCACATAATGCGATATGATACGATGCGATACGATACGATTGAAAGCAAGAAAAAACCTTCAAAGTCAGTGGACTGTCCAAACAAAGCCACCAGCCACAAAAAAAATATCTATATATAAAGGAAAAAATGAGCAATGGCAGCAACTTGGCCACATATGGCCATTTTCTGGCTAGCATTGCGTGCTCCATGGGCGCAGACATGTGTGTGCAAGTGTGTGAGTGTGCTATCTAATCAAGCGCTGAAAGACAATAAAAGCTAACTACAGACACACAAACAACAACAACAAACAGCGACCACAAAAAGTGCTTATAGCCAAAGCAACAACAGAAAAACAGGATCCAATACAAAGTATGTAAGAGTCTGTGACTGTGTCGGTGTGTGCTATAGAAGATTGTCAATGAAAGTATCTTAAACAAAATACCCTACAATCGGGAAAAAAGTCAGAAACTATTATTCACAAACTGCATCGTTTGGTTTTACCTAGCAATCCACAATATTTGTCCATAGCATTAATTTCCTATCGAAATATAGGTCAAAATTCGCTCTGACCTAATATACCCTTTCATTTCAATTTCATTTTAGCTAGATTTCGACTTTGTCAATAGAGATATAGATGCAGCTCTCTATATCCGTATGTACTTTGCCTTGTAACCAGAAACTTTGCCATGCTCCACTTGAAAGTAGTCACATGAATTGTCGTATCTATAGAACGCCATATGGTGTTGAATAGTATCGATAAAAGTATTTCCATGTATCAACTAATATATATCTTATCAGGCACTTTGCTGAGGCTTAGTCCTACAACCAGTGAAGGAGGAAATTTTGTTTTATTTCATACGAATTCATGATGATAATTGGCTAAAGCAAATTGCATACATGTCTCTGTCATAATACTTAGTTTCGCTTTATTGTCCTGTCTCTTTGTTTTTTGGCAAGAAAATGTTTCATACAAAACTTTTCGCATAAACATTAAAATCTTTTGCTCTGCACATTTTCTTTTAGCATAATTTCTACATAGCTTCAGCATCAAAAAGTTGTGCCAATTCTCATGGAAAACGATTGCCAGAAAAGTTTTCCCTTTAGCGATAAAATGTGTATGCATAATTTTAATGTTTGTTTTTCAGCAGGATTAAGTTAAAGACAAGACATTTTGAAGAAAGGTGTTTTACATTTCCTATAAATACATTAAAGATAGGTTCATATATCTAGCAATCAGGTAAAAATCTCTCTCATTTCCCGTTCTTTTCACTAACTGTGTGTGTGTGTGTTTTAATGTGGATGGCAATGTCAACTACCACCAAAAGACGCCTCTTTTTGGTTCCGTCTGCCTGGGTCTCTCCTTCTTTGTCTCCCCCTTGGCACGATAGTCAGCCTGTGAGCACGCGCATTGAGGCGCATAGTGCAGGCAGAGTCTGCCGGGAGTAGGAAGTCGGAAGTTGAAAAGTCCAGGTGTTCAACTGGCACAAGCTATAGCACAGTTCGTGCCCCTCTGTAATCAGCTGTTGGCCCGGTCGGATCTTTTACTCTCAACTGTTTGAGATGCTCACAGATCTTTGGGGGTGGATTTTCGCAATTTGGTTTTCAGTTTCGCCAGTTGCTGGCCGTCGAGATTTCGCATCTTGTTGCTATTTTTATTTACCCTTGTCCCATCATAAAGGCAGCAGTCAAAATTCTAATCTTTACACAAAAATCTGAACCAAAATACATCCATACTAATGTAAAACGCCTAATTGCCAAAGAGCGGTCATCATATTGGGTTTCATAAACTATACTTTTTGTTTTTTAACGGATTTCAAAGTCACTTGACCATAACGCAATTGCCAGTCGCAGACCTGGCAGGCGCAGGCCTCGGCCCAAGCCAAGTGTCGCTAGACAAGCTGAGCTGGCGTTGAGGCTATGGGTTGATGGTACGTTCGCATGTACATACACCCAAAGCATATTTTAATGATGACACCCGGCTACAATAACAGCAACAACTCAAACTCGAGCTCGAACACATGGCTGGTGGTGCCACACTTCGTTCGTCATTTGTATGTATGAGTACATTACCGTGTTCCGCGATCTGTGAAGGCACATTCCAAAGCACACTTTGAGATACATTTGCCTTGTCCCTCCATCCATCCATCTAACCAACCATCCATCCCCCTTTTGCCAACCCCACACCCTCACTGCGTGTGTGTGCCTGTGTGTGAGTGTGTGTGCATGCAAAGTACATGCTCGTTTTTATACCAACTCGAAACTGAAAAATGTGTTAAGGTCGTAATTATCTGCGCTGTCGTTTTGTAGGTGGAAGTTTGCCTCAACTTTCTTTTGCTCCTTTTCTTGTCCCTCTACCTTTTATCAATGTTTTCTATTTTATTCCTTTCTACAAAATAGGTAATACCACCATATGTTCTCTTAGTCGAGGGGTTGCAAAAGGAACCACCTATTGATAACTCGCTTAGACAAATATTATTTAAGTCCATTGAACTTGTGAGTGGCCAACTGTCTAGTTTTCTAATAGACTTCCATATTGAGGAGAATAAGAAAATTGTTCAATGAAAAATTTAATAAACAAACACATTGTTATATGTTTATGTTTAATGTGTATGCCTAATTTAATTGGGACAAAGGCATTTTACAATTTTTTTATGGTATAGAGTTTAGATATAATATGGTCATAGAAACTGATCATGAGAAATGAACATTGAGAAAAAATTTTGCATTTTACCAAGAACAAAAAAAAACAGAGGGCCGGGGTTAACTTCGACCGCGTCGAAGTTTGTATACCCTTGCAACTGTTTTGGTAATTCTTTCCTTACCCACAGCCATCAAAGTGTAAAAACGTTTTATCCAAAAAGACTAATGTTTGCGAAAGAACGGCCTTCAATCTTAGCATAGGATATAACGAACTTTTTTATGAAAGTCACTGTTTTCCACCTATCGTTTCTATGGGAGCTATATGATATAGTCACCCGATCTTGATCAAATTTGGCACAATCATTAATAAGAACATAAAACTGACAAATACCAACTTTTATGACAATAGCTATAAAATTAATGAGGTTATTGAGAAAGTCACTGTTCGTGACTTTGCCGTTTGTATGGGAGCTATATGATATAGTCACCCGATCTTGATCGAATTTGGCACAATCATTAATAAGAACATAAAACTGACAAATACCAACTTTTATGACAATAGCTATAAAATTAATGAAGTTATTGAGAAAGTCACTGTTCGTGACTTTGCCGTTTGTATGGGAGCTATATGATATAGTCACCCGATCTTGATCGAATTTGGCACAATCATTAATAAGAACATAAAACTGACAAATACCAACTTTCATGACAATAGCTATAAAATTAATGAAGTTATTGAGAAAGTCACTGTTTCGTGACTTTGACGTTTGTATGGGAGCTATATGATATAGTGCTCCGATCCGGCTGAATCCGAGATATACAATGCCTGCAGTATATACAAGCCTACGTGCAAAATTTCAGCTCTGTAGCTCTTACGGTCTCGGAGGAGTTCGCGTTGATCCAGACGGACGGACGGACGGACGGACGGACGGACGGACGGACGGACGGACATGGCTATTTGAACTCGTCTCGTCGTGCTGATCAAGAATATATATACTTTATATAGTCTGAGATGCTTCGTTCTATGCGTTGCACACTTCTGACCAAAATTAATATACCCTTTTTGCAAGGGTATAAAAATTAAAATCCTTTGAAAATTGGGAAATTGAAAAACTTAAAGACAAGGGAAATGGAGATGAAACATTTTCTCTTGCATCTTAAAAAAATATTCTGGGAATCTATCTATTATTTATTAAAAATGACCTGTTTAACTAAATTTTATTATCTTTTCTTTACAGGAAGATCTATGATGGACGACAGAGAAGAATAACGCTTTGTTTGTGGTAAAAATTCATCAACTAATATGCATATCAATTTACCTATGGCAGTGATACTCTATGTACTAACTATAGAATAACACAGGAATTTCTACCTTCTGTGTGAAACTTATTATAACTTCCCGAGATATAGGGGTGGTTGGCTCAGTTTCTCCTACCCACTTCGGTTCCTATGCCCATTTTTATTTTCATTGCCCTTGCCAGTTCCCTTTCAGTTTGTTCTTGCAAGCTGCAACGCTTACTTCCTATACTTATCCAAGTACAGTTTCTCAAAAAGGAATGAATATGTGAAGTATATCAAAAAAATAGGGGTTGGGTGGCTGCTGGCTACATACATATGTGGCCAGTAAGTGAGTGAGAGAATGTATACAGACTTACTTTAATTTCATTGACATTGACTTGGGCCTACGGGCGGTCATCGGGCAAGGGCCAACTGCATTCCAATGCAATTGACAGAGGATCGTCGACTTTCATAAGGGGAGGATTCTGTTTTGTTTGATTTCTCGTTCTTGGAAATTAAATACACGAGGGAGAGAGAGAAAGATAAAGACGCCCCATTTAGGCCTAGTCATTTAGTGTTGACGCATTTGCCGAGCTCCAAAGTTCCCTTATTGATTATTTTGTAGTGCTTACGCATTCATTTGATAGCCATATGCAAAGAATATGTATATCTGTATCTGGTAGTGTATATGTGAGCAGCAGAAAGTAAGTCAAATTTGTTTATCAGCAAAAAAAAAAAAAAGACTTATCTATGGATGTTGTTCGAGCTAGATGAAAAGGGGGGGCTGGGGGCTTATAGGGTTAGATTTGCAGTTAAAAAGCTCAAGTGGAGAAATTAGATAAAAACCTGTATCATTGTGCAATGGGGTGGGAATGTGCTGAATTAAGGACACCATCAGACAGACCTTACGACCGAAAGACCGACCAACCAACCCAACCCGCCCCCCGATTGCCTTTCAAAGGTCAGCTCATGGAAGCCACCCCCAAACCGAGCACCAATCAAGTGGCCACCCAAACCAAAAGCTTTTGGCCTGCCACTTTTACTTTCCATTTAAGGCACTCTCTCTCCCCATTAACCACCACCCACCATCTGCCGTGTCGAACCACTAGAGTTTTTCCCTTTTCTTTCAGCAATGTTTTAGCATCTATTTGAATTGCTTTGACTTCGTCTTCCATATATTTCAGAAATACTTTTTGAACGCAAGCAAGGATTATTAAACGAAAACCAAACCAAACAGAAAACGGAAGAGAAAAAATAAGAAACAAATAAAAAAACGACAACAAAAATCGACAAAAACAAAAAGAAAAACGAAAAAAATTTCATTCGCAAGTTTTTGACTACAACAACAATTATAAGAAAAGAACGAAATTATATGCTTAAAACACTTTTCGAGAATTATATGAAAGCGAAACGAAACGATAACAACATCAACATTTAATAGAAGGCAACAGCAACAACTGGATCAAGAAGAAACGCAAGCAACACGAAAACAAAAAATCAAATCTAAATAAAATTAAATGCAAAGGACATTCGCATGTGTGTGGTGGTGGAAAGAAAATTCAAAACAAAATTCACAATTAGAAAACGAAGAAAAAAACGTAGAAAACGTAAACGCAAAATCAAAGGTGCCAGCAGCAATACCAACAACAACAATAACAACCGCCGACAATTGTCAGCAACGAGACAAATTTTGAACTGCAACATTTCGACAAACAAGTTGAGCGAAAGCAAAATTTCAACGTTTGGCGTACTAAACACAAGGACCCGAGAAAGCGGCGCAGGATACGGCGCAAAGTTTTGAAGCAGCACAAGGCACACACATCGATAAAAACCTATACCCATATATCTATCTATATGTATATATATGTATATATATATATATAACCCGGATTTGTCAAAAAGAAACTGAATAACTTAAACTTGAAACTTAAGCACACAACGACCACGGCGACTACGGCGAATTAACAAAGAGGAGAAAGCAGTCGCGTAGTCAACCAGCCAATCCCAAGAAGCAGGAGAAGTGAAGGCACAGACCGACAGACAACTAGGCAGATAGCCAGACATTAAGAGAGAGAGTGTGTGTGTGTGTGAGTGAGCGGGGGGCGAGAACGCGTCGCTGCTGCTGTTTGGCATCATCTTATGATGTCATCAGAGGAGTACGACGGGGACTGTTTTGGTTTGTATAACGATGAGAACGATGTGTTGCTAAAGGAAGAAGAGACAACAGCAACGGCAACGGCAACTAAGCAGCAACCACCGCAGGCCGCACTTCAGGCAAGCAACGGACATACAACACCAACAAACGGCGACGACGCGGCGAATTGCGGCGACACGAACGTCAGCGAAGCGGAGAAAGAGAAACGAAGCAGCAGCGACTACGACGACGACGACAATAACTCGGACGACTCCGACGACGTCGTTGTTGTACTCGAAGGCTGTAGCAACAACAGTAAGTCAGCAGCGGTAACAACCACGACGGCAACGGCAAACAGTTGCAGTGGCAGTCGCAATCGCAGCCGCAGCCATCGTAGCGCTCGCCAAAGTCGGCAAATCAGTCAGTCAACGGCCGTCGGTAAGACAACAACGTGCGCGGCTAATAAAAAGTCCTCAAGTAGCTCAATAAAGAATACCGTTAACGTGAGCGTAAATAACGTGAATAGTGCGCCAAGTGTTAACAAATTGAATCGTCGTGCGCGTCAGCGATCCTTAAGCAATACCGACAACACCAATCAGCAATCGATTGTAGTAAATAGCAACAATAGCAGTGTTGGCAGCAACAGCAACGGCGCAACAACGGCAACCGCTGCTGCCTTCATGAGTAGCGCTGCTGCGGCTGCTGCGGGTGCCGCAACAACAGCTACAACAGCAGCAACACTAACAGTGTCTAATTCAAACTCAAATTCCCAGCAGCAACAGCAACAATCAGCAAGTGCAAGTGCAACAGCATCTGCAACATCGCCTAGCAACTCGCCCAGCTCGAGTTCCGCCTCATCTCTATTAACAGCAGCCTTTGGCAATCTCTTCGGCGGCTCCTCGGCCAAAATGCTAAACGAATTATTTGGCCGTCAAATGAAACAGGCCCAGGATGCGACCAGTGGCTTGCCCCAATCACTGGACAATGCCATGCTGGCTGCAGCCATGGAAACGGCCACTAGTGCCGAACTCCTGAGTGCAGCAGGATTGGTGAATAGCCTAAATTCCAACAAGCTGCAGCTCCACCAGCAGCAGCACAATAACAACAATAATAATAACAACAATACGCCAATTAGCAATGGTACAAATGCCTCTATCTCGCCAGGATCAGCCCACAGTTCCAGTCACTCACAGGTCTCCCCGAAAGCTAGCAGTCGTCGGGTATCGGCGTGTAGTGATCGTTCACTGGAAGCGGCTGGCGCAGATGTTGCCGGAGGATCACCGCCTAGAGCGGCCTCGGTTAGCTCGTTAAATGGCGGTGCTTCTGGCAATGGGGAGCAACTGCAGCATGACTTAGTGGCTCATCATATGCTACGAAATATTCTCCAAGGCAAGAAGGAGTTAATGCAACTTGATCAGGAGTTGCGTACTGCCATGCAACAGCAACAGCAACAGCAGCAGGAGAAACAACAGCAGCAAGAGCAATTGCATTCGAAACTCAATCACAATAACAATAATAATAACAACAACAACAACAGTGCGGCAGCCACCAATAATAACAACAATATGGAAAGCATAAACCTAATCGATGACACCGAAATGGCGGACATCAAAATCAAAAGTGAGCCACAAACTACAGCCCCACCCCAGTCGTCGCCACACGACAGCATACACAGCAGTCACAGTGGCCACAGTGGTAGCCACAGCAGCAGTTTGGCCAGTGATACCAGTCTACGGCGTAAATCGTCCGATTCCTTGGACTCTAGTGCCAATCGGGATGATGAAGAAGAGATTGCAACAGCAGCAGCAGTAGCCGGCAATGTAGGCACTGTTCAGGCCAGAGAAAGTGAATCGATTATGCCCCATCATCCAGATGAAGAAATGCCCACCAAGAAGGAGACGGTGGACGACATGCTCGACGAGGTGGAATTACTGGGTTTGCATGGTTCACGTGGCTCCGATCTAGATTCTCTGGCCTCCCCCAGTCACTCGGACATGATGCTGCTCGATAACAGCAAGGACGATGTCTTGGATGATGACGACGATGACGACTGTGTAGAACAGAAGCGCGAAGACCTTAGTGGTTCTAGTGGCTGCCTGAAAAAAACCGGGCATGGATTTAAAACGGGCCCGCGTCGAACACATAGTGTCAGGCATGCGATGCAGTCCCTCGGCGGGCGTCCAGGCTGGCCAACTCCAGGTAAATGGTTGCAAGAAACGTAAACTGTATCAACCGCAACAGCATGCCATGGAGCGTTATGTTGCCGCAGCGGCTGGCCTGAATTTTGGCCTGAATTTGCAGAGCATGATGCTAGATCAGGATGACAGTCAGTCCAATGAACTGGAGTCACCCCAAATTCAACAGAAACGCGTAGAAAAGAATGCCCTTAAGTCGCAATTGAGATCGATGCAAGAGCAATTGGCCGAGATGCAACAAAAATATGTCCAGCTGTGCACACGCATGGAACAGGAGTCCGAGTGCCAGGAACTGGATAATGACCAGGAGCAAGACAATGACAGTTTGGAACAACAGCCAGAGCTATCGCCTTCGCCCACGCTAACCGGTGGCGATGTCAGTCCAACGCCCAAAGAGCCTGGCCAAGAACCAGAGAGGGCCAGTTCAAGCTCACCGACTTTGAAGCCCAAAGCCACGCTTAGCGAGAGCAGCGATGGGGCCGCACCGGCCACACAAATGCTCTCACAAATGATGAGTAAAATGATGTCCAATAAGCTGCACAATCACAATCCTCTGATGGGTCATCCGGCTTTGCCTCAGGGTTTTCCTCCGCTGCTTCAGCACATGGGCGATATGTCGCATGCGGCTGTTTCTATGTATCAGCAGTTCTTTTTTGAGCAGGAGGCACGCATGGCCAAAGAGGCGGCCGAGCAACAGCAGCAACAACAACAGCAGCAGCAACAAGCCCAGCAGCAACAACAACAACAGGCCCAACATCAACAACAGCAGCAGCAACAACAACAAGAACAACAACGTCGATTCGAGCAGGAGCAACAAGAACAACGTCGCAAGGAAGAGCAACAACAACAGTTGCAACGTCAGCAACAACATTTGCAACAACTGCAACAGCAGCAGCAGCAACTCGAGCAACAGCAGCAACAACATGTGACTCCATCTCGCAGTCAGATGCATCATCCGGCACCGGCACGCCTACCCACGCGTCTGGGAGGAGCTGCCCATAGTGCACTCAAGTCGGAGCTGTCCGAGAAATTCCAAATGCTGCGCAGCAGCAATAATAGCTCTATGATGCGCATGTCCGGCACCGACCTAGAGGGACTGGCCGATGTGCTTAAATCGGAAATCACCACCTCCCTGTCAGCACTAGTGGACACCATTGTCACACGATTTGTGCATCAACGGCGACTTTTTAGCAAGCAAGCGGATTCGGTGACGGCAGCAGCCGAGCAGCTCAACAAGGATTTGTTATTGGCTTCCCAGATACTCGACCGAAAATCGCCCCGCACCAAAGTAGCCGATCGTAGCGGACACAGCAGCAATACTGGCATCCAGAATGGCCCCACGCCGGCAACACAATCAGGTAATAATGGTTCACTACTCCTAGCTAATAGTCAAATGCCCTCCCAACCGCCTTCGGGTAACAATCTTGCCGGTAATGCCAACAATGTGCAGCAACAGCAGCAACAACAACAGCAAAATGCACAGCCGCAACACCCATCATCGGCACAGCAGCCGCAACATCAGCCAAATGTTCCCCAGCCAGCGCCGCCTCCACATCCCTTGGCTATGGCCAATTGCCAGCAATTGATTGCTGCCCCGCGTCTTAATGGCAATCAGTTATCGTTTGCTTCACCAGCGGCTGCAGCAGCCGCTGCTATGGGTCTGCAAATGCATCATGCAGCCGCTGCAGCGGCTATGTCCGCGCAGCAGCAGCAACAGCATCAGCAGCAACAGCAGCAGCAGCAGCAACAACAGCAACAACAACAACAGCAATCTCAGCAACAGTCGGGCGAGCCTGGCTCGAACTCTAACCCCCAACTGGCTGGAGGCAACCAAACAAACCCAACTAACAATAGTTTAAGTACTCTTAATATTCCACCTCCTCACATTCGTCCTTCGCCCACAGCGGCAGCCATGTTTCAGGCGCCCAAGACGCCTCAGGGTATGAATCCAGTGGCCGCAGCAGCGCTCTACAACTCAATGACTGGTCCATTCTGTCTGCCTCCTGATCAGCAACAGCAGCAGCAACAACAACAGCAGCAGCAACAGCAACAACAACAGCAGCAGCAACAACAACAGAGCGCCCAACAGACGCAACAGCAATTGGAACAAAATGAGGCCCTTAGCCTAGTGGTGACACCAAAAAGAAGCGTCATAAGGTCACCGACACAAGGATCACGCCACGAACCGTTAGCCGTATCCTGGCCCAAGATGGCGTTGTCGCACCCGCTGGCCAACAGCAGCAGCAGCAACAACAACAGCAGCAGCAGCAACAACAACAACAACAGCAGCAACAACCGGCCAATGGCAGCAATGCCACACCCGCCCAAAGTCCAACCGGCCGTGGCCAGGGTGCACCTGGGTCATATCATCCACAACCGCCACCACCACCACCACCCATGATGCCAGTGTCCTTGCCCACCTCTGTGGCCATACCAAATCCGTCGCTACACGAATCCAAAGTCTTTTCGCCGTACAGTCCGTTCTTCAATCCGCATGCGGCCGCAGCCGGACCGCATGGCGGTCAACCCACAGCCGCCCAGATGCACCAGCACCACCATCAGATGCAACTCTCGTCGAGTCCGCCCGGCAGTTTGGGTGCCCTGATGGATTCCCGTGACTCGCCACCCCTACCACATCCGCCATCGATGCTACATCCCGCCTTGCTGGCTGCCGCCCATCACGGTGGCTCACCCGACTACAAGACCTGCCTGCGAGCCGTTATGGATGCCCAGGACCGTCAGTCCGAGTGCAACTCGGCTGACATGACGTTCGATGGCATGCAACCTACTATATCCTTTTTCAAACAACAACAACAAGAGTTAGAACTACAAGAGCAACAGCTTATGGTCAAGTGAGTTTCCATCTAGTCCAAAGTGTGAAGGTGAAAGAGCAGTTAGAGCAAAAGTAAGAACACCCTCTCAGTTCCAATCCCAGTTTCAGTCCCAATCCCAGTCACTGGGGGTGCTTAACCTCGCTTACAAAACGAAACCAATCAAGTGTCTTCTTCATTTTATTTATTTCCCCAACTAAATTCTTTTTATAAAATGTAATCAAAACCTTATTTATTGCACTGCAATCATTCCCTCCTCCCCCCTTCTCTCAGACGCTCAAGTCATCGCCATCGTCATCAACATCGTCTCGGTCTCGACGGCCTCTTGGCGGCTTGAGTTGCATTTCGCAATAGAGCGCAATGGCAAAAAAGGCACAAAAAATCAATGATGAACAAGCCAATCCAAGAGCAGCAATTGCCTGCATTCAGGCCACTTTTGCCCCTTTTCCTGCCTTCCATCTACTTCTTCGTTTTCAATCAGTGAGGCCTCCAATGCCACCCACCACCCTTAGACATTCATTATTGGCACTTAGAGAATCTGTTTCGTTCGCCCTTCTGGTTCTTGCCTCCTCTGTCTGCTCTTTCACACGAACCTTTTTCTTTCCTTTTTTTGTTCCGATGGATATTTGGAAACGACTATTGACTATGTTGTGATATAGCTTATATATATATATAAATTTTATAGCAAACATTGCATATCCTTGACTCCTTTGCACTCTTCTACATTGACACCGATGCACCTGCGCAAGGCCAAACTGATGTTCTTCTGGGTGCGATATCCCAGCTCGGCGGTACTTAAGATGTACTTCCCGGATATAAAATTCAATAAGAATAATACAGCACAATTGGTGAAATGGTTCTCGAATTTCCGGTAAGCAAAAACCTCTATATATTTCTTATATAAATCTCTATCCATTTCTATAATATATATATATTTGAACCATTTACTAAAATATCTTCGAAACAGCATTCATTTTTATTAATTGAGTTTCGTTTAATTTTTTCGGCCTTTGGTTTTAGATTTCTTTTTTTGTATTCAAAACATTATTATTATTATTATTGTTATTTCACAAGGCGCAAAACAAAAACAGAAAATGATATTGATTGCCAAACGTAATTATTTGCCACCTGTCGAAATCCTCTTGACTTGCACTCAAGAAATTCAACCAACTGACACTGCTTACATGCAACACCCACTAGAGCCACCCACCACCGATCTCCCACCATCAAAATGTTGGCTGTCATATGCCAAATATATGGCGACTGTAACTGTCAGTTGTCTAAGTTGCGCAAGAAGTTGCCGAAAAAACGACAGCTGGAATGTGGAATGTAATGTGAGGTAAAGTGAGGTAGGCCCGCATACACACAGTCTCTCTGAATTGCCTACCACCAAGTATTCACTGTGATTTTCTAACCCGCCAAAAATCACATCTGCCCTGCCCAAACTCAATCCAATCCAACCCAACCAAAAAAATACAATAAAAGCAAGAATGAAAGAGAATCACACACACACACAATAGTTCACCTGGATTTTAGTTTCAATCTGCTTTTCACCCCTCTGGCTTAGCAGCGGTGGCAGCTGTCCTTGCCCCGTCCTTGTTCTTGCCTCGTGTTTGTCTAAGACATGCGCTCAACGTCTTAAGAAAAACGATGTCTTTACCTGCGCACGGCAGCGGCACGTTCGGAGGGTTTTAACACACGGGATTTATTTCATTTGTTGGGAATTTCCATGCAGCAGTAGCTTTTGTTTACGATTTCTTAGGGTTGCACACACACACTCACACCAAAAAGGGGTTGGACGAATGAATGAGAAAAAAAGTCGTCTTATGTTGTTCCTTGGGAATCTTCTTGCGACTTCTTCGACTTTTTACTTCTCTGAGGTTAAAATGGGTGGGAATATTTTCTTTGATTTTTGCTATTCATATTTTCTTATCTTAATGTAGGGGTAGCAAAAAGTAACGGTTTTTTCCCTTTTTGTGTTTTTAAATTGTATATTTTGAAGTGACTTGACCCCGCCTATCATTTAACTCATGAAAATGAATACTTTTAGCATTAATATTCTTTTATACTCGCTTAGCCACAAGTTAACATTATGAGTTTCACACACACACACACACACAGACTTACCACTTTCTACACTTGTCTACTCTATCTATCTTGTCGGTTCTAATAACATGTTTGGCTTGAAGTGGCCACTTAAGAAAAGCCCCCCAACATGAGCATAATAATGATGATGCTGGTGAGGATGAGAAAATGGATGAGAAGGATGATGACGATGATGAGGAGATGCCACTTCATATGTGAAGTGTGAAAATAGCGTGGAAGAAAAGTTCCTCAGAGTTTTTGCATATTAAAAAAGTGCTGCATACTTAAGTGGGCGCCAGTCATAGTCATTTCATTTCTTTAACTGCATGAGTGTGTCTGTGTGTGCATATGTGTTGGCTAATTAACAAAAGTGCCTTTTGTTGGAGGTCTTGAAGCAGGCCACTTATATAATTGCATTATCTGCACAAATACTGAAAAGAAAGTAAACCAAAGGACATTCACACACGCACACACACAATCATTCTCATATGTGAGTCAGGCTAATTAGTTTGTTTCTTTGGCTGCTTTTTCAATGGCAGCTACTTGAGAGTTGCAGTTGGGGCCATAATGGCAGCAACTGCAGGACCCTAGCTCAGTAACAGGCAGGTAAAGGCGCTCAAGGATATACCATTCACCCATTCCGCCTCTACTACTCATTCCCTCGCATACACACACACACACACACAGACACACATCTCACGCTGTTCTTTTTTACTCTTCTCCTTGTTGTTTTTTGTTGTATGCGTTTTTTGTTTTATTCATCAAGCTTTTCTTTTTTGAGGTTAAGTGTCCTTATAGAGCGTAAAAAAAGATCTTGCTGACAAACCACAAATACAAATACGTATATATATACAAAAAGAGACACACCTTCAACCACACACCCACCCACACACCACTCACACACACACACACACACACCTACAGTTACAGACAAATATTTCCTGTATATATATAGACGTATATGACTTATACAGATGCTTATAACTAAAGTGTTGCCAATTACTTCATTTAATGTATGAGGTAGAGATGTCTGCATATGTGTGGGTGAGTATGTGTGAGCTTATTAATAAAAAAAAAAAGAGAAAAAAAGAGAGCAGCAAAACAAGAAGTAAAAGAACATTTTCAATGCAATTTTTATATTTATACATATATGTATATAAATATATATATATACATATCTCATTATATATATATATGTATATATTATATACAACAAAAACTGAATGGCACTTCTGAAGAAAGCGCTGAAGAAGAAGAAGTAGACACTCTGCACAACGCACACTCACACATACATACACACACACCCACATAAACTCACACCCACATAAGGGGCACTTCAAAAGGCCGCACGCTTGCCCCCCGGCTCCGTCATTCTACCTCCATGCCTGCCTGCTTGCCTTCCTAGCCGCTCTCCCCGCCTGGCTGAGAGTTTTCACAAGATGAAGCCTTCGGCCGCCGATCTCATATATAGCGTACGCCAAATAAATAGGCTGCACAAATTTTTATATAAACTAATTAGTTGCAACTGCAACAGTTGCACTTCCGACGCCAAGCCCCGACGCCAACAGTTTTGTATTATCTAAATTAAGTGGCGCATTGCATATATGAAAACATACTTATGAGGGATTTAGCTAGAGCTTCCTTCCTTTTCCTGCCACATACCCACATGCATATCTGTGTGTGTGTGAGTCGCCTCAAGCTTGTGGCAGCCACAAAGCTAATTGCATTTAAAAAATAAAACAAAACCTAACGAAACCACCTCGCCTAAATATTGTGTATTGTGTGGTGTCAAAACACTTATCAAAACCACAGTCAGGCAACGCCTAATAACTGGTCTTTAACACACACACAAACACACACACAGAAACCACTCACATACTAACAGAGCTTAGGGCCTAGAACAAAAAAACTGTCATACGACAACAACAACAACACCAACAAGAATCCAATGACTTGCCATCTTCTATTCGCACCGCACGCCGACCGCTTGAAAGCAACGCAAACGCATCTCTCAATTGTAGGATCAGCCCATCTCCATGTACATCTATGGAGCTCCCTTTCGGTATCCCTCTGTCCTGTTCAAGTGCGCGTGCCGCCTCCGGGGAGCTTGACAGCAAGAGCAGAGACTGACAGCGAAAGATTTCTTTTTTGTTTCCTCTTTTCCTTTTTTTAATAATTTCCCTTCTTTTTTTTTTGCTATTTGCACATTCTGCGCTTATTGTTTGGAAAAATCAACATCGTGAGCGCAACATGAGAAATGCATTTGGAAGCTTCTGCTTTAGCTGCTACTGGGAAATCTTGAAATTAGCACGATTATCGGAGCGTTGTCAAGTGGCGGGAATGGGTGGAATAGAAAATGGCAGAAGGGATGCGAAAGGAGGTAAAGAAGGCTGCGATGACAGCGGGATTGGACTGGGAGGGGTCCAACAATTAGTGCGCCACACACACAATGAAGTCTCAGTCTGGGAAAAAGACACAGCAATCACTTATAATACTTACAGCCAGGCTCCAACCCCCAGAACCAAACGAATCCCACCCACCTACTCTCTCTCTCACACACACACACACACAAATCACTTGACTAAACAAGGCGACGCTGAAGCCCATTGCACTTGCTAATTAAATCCCCAACCACAAGAAGACGCTTGCTTTTGCTGCCGCTGTTGCATTTGCTGCACATTTGAGACTTATTAAAAATTCCTTTCACACATAGACACACACAGAAGCTAGGGAAAAGATGAAGGGGGCGCCTAAGAGTAAGCTCTGAATTATTAATAATGTCATATTCCCATATAATGCATTAAGCCTATTGCAAAAAAAAAAAAAACAAGAAACAAGGAAAAGCCAAGACCAAAAAGTAGGAGTATGAAAGAAACAAGGATTAACTAAGCATTTGAATGACAGAGAGAGCGAGAGAGAGTGTGCATGAGTGAGTGAGAAGGAAACAGCAAGGCATATATTTCCTTTTGGTGTGCATGATAAGCTTTTCAGTTGCGATTATGTTTACCAGCTGTTGAATTCGATAGCCTAAATTTTTGATTTAATCCCTTTGTTTAAGTTCGCTTTTCTTTTGGGCCTTTTATTTAGTTGGATTGACCTTTGGTTTCGTTCTCAATTAATAAATTTGAATGCTGAAAACAAAAAATCAAAATAAATAAACAAAATAGCTATTTAGTGTATACTGACCAATACCAAACATATTCCTCATCTACGCATCTGCAGAGAATTCTACTACATACAAATGGAGAAATATGCACGACAAGCGGTCACTGAAGGTATCAAGACACCCGATGATCTGTTGATTGCTGGAGATAGTGAATTGTATCGCGTGCTCAATTTGCACTACAATCGCAATAATCACATTGAGGTATGCCCAAAAATCCAAAAACACCAACAAAAAAACTACACTAACAAATACCAAACACATACACTCTAACGCATTAAAAACACTAACAGAAACAACAACGAAAAGTTAAAATTCTCCAAAAATAATAAGAATGAAAATGAAGACCATTTTTCCATTTTTGCATTGTCGATTATATTTCTTCTCTTTTTTGGGAAGTTTGAAAAACAATCTCAAGTATTGTTTGAAGAGTAAACTGGTTGATTTAGAGATTTTCATAGAATTTGAAAGTGACTGAGGCAAAAAATGTTATTTGCTCACCTAAATAACTGTAACTTTTATGGCGTACATAAGTTGATATTTATTTTTTTTTCTTCTATGTTAATATCCATTTTGATGGCAGTCTATTTTACCATATACCATCCTTTTAACAACGAAAAACTGTTTTGGGTTATATCTCTGCAGGACAATGTCCTATTTTCGCAGGACCTCTCTTTCTTGGTTGTCGGGATCAGGACTACCGATCTGCATTCGAGAATTTTAATTAGCCAAGAAGATTTCTCGTATTTTTTAAGGGGTGAAACGCAAATGTTACCAACATATCATAAAGAAATACAAATGTCCTCAAAAGTCAGTCATTTGAAGGATATTCAGGATGTCCTTCTTCCAGATTATTGTCCTTGACGGACATCCCCATAGTCCTGCAAAAAGCTAAGATATTAAGAAATTTCCAATTTTTCTTTTCGTGCCATTTACTTGCCCAAAAAAGCATGCTACATAATTTTACATTTCAATTTGGGTCTACCTTTTATGCATTATAAATAAAAAGGAATGAAAAAAATGGCAAATAACAGGCTAATCGAAATATTAGTAGGAGGATTGTTTTACAAAGTTCTAAGTTTTCTTTCACCCCAATAGAATGCAGAATAAGCCATTTCAAGAACAATCAGGATGTGTTTTAAACAGAATAAAGTGAGAATAAGGTCCTGCAAAGTCCTTCGAAACGCCGATAATTTAATGTTCCTTCGAAACACACTACAAGGACTTTTTGTTGAAGCAATATGCCACAAATTTGAGGAGTTCTCTAAAGGATCGGGATAAAAACTATGCCACACCACATTTAACATCAAGGGTTAATTTCTGTGTAAAGAACATTCTAATTGTCTTGCGAGCTGAGCTATTAAAGATTTTGTGGTCCTTTGGACCGAATGAAGTTATTGTTGATTGACATGATCAGATCTTAAAATGCCCTTCGCAGATAAAGAAACAGGTACAAGAACAGGTACAATTTGATGCATGTCAACGCTTCTTTCGTTCAAAAAGCAGATTATTTTCTCGATGCCAGTTAATGCCATTTTCTCAAGAACATTTAGCAGTCGACTAGTCGGAAAATGTTTGATATAATTTTAAAGATGTAAAAGCTTTGCTTTGGTCTCCACAACAACATTAATCAATATTCAGATAACTACACGACACAAATACACGTTATTTTTAAAGAATTCTTAGTTTTTTAAACTTTTAATTGTGATTATTTTGCTAACGTCTTTCCATCTTCTTCGCTTCCGCTCCACCAATTATTTTTTTAACAGGTACCACAAAACTTCCGTTTCGTCGTCGAACAGACATTACGGGAATTTTTCCGTGCAATACAGGGTGGCAAAGACACCGAGCAATCGTGGAAGAAATCAATTTACAAGATTATCTCCCGCATGGACGATCCCGTGCCCGAATACTTCAAGTCGCCGAATTTTTTTAGAACAGCTGGAATAAGTGGAGGAGTTGTTGGCTATGCCAACAGCAACACTCTCCACTTCTATGAATACCACGACGGCAACAACAACGCCGACGACAACAACATCAACAACCACAACCAAAGCGAAGCGAACAAAAACAAGTTAAGAAACTAAATCTGCGTAAGAAGTACAACTGGATATGACCATAATATAAAATTTACCCATAATATGACCCAATCACACCAAACAGTTACACACAAACTATTCACACACACATATACCAAAAATGAAAAATGGGAAAAGGGATTATATCCCTACTTCAAATATTAGGAAGGACAAAACAGTAAAAGAGTTTTTAATTGCGTTTAGGCCGAAAACTACAAACTAAAACGAAAACAAAAAAAAAATGTAATGGGTTCAAAGTAAAACTTAAATGATTCTGTAGAGCCGTAAAATATTTTAACAACAATTTCGATCAATCACACATTTAAACATGCCACACAACACACACACATACACACACAAATACACTACATGTACACTAAACAAAAACCTCAGCAGCAGAACAAATACAATTAGTTTGCCCCTGAAAAAGAAAAGTTTAATGCAAATGTTAATACATGAAATAGCGCAAATTAAAAAAACAAAAACAAAAACAGAAAAGCGACAAATGGAAAACCTGAGCCAGCAAAAGAAGAAAAAAACACACCGCACACAGTGTAAACTGTACTCTGTACTATCGTTGGGTTTGTTAGTTGAAATTTTTTTACAAATATTTTATACAGTAACAAAATAGTTGAGCCGTCTTAAACGATGAAAGAAATGATGCAAATTCTACCGAAAGTTGACACACAACCATCCAACCACTACATACATACGTACACACCCACACACACAAACACATCGGTACAAAGTCTTCAATAAAGTTGCTTTGCATTTGGAGTAACTAAAGCCTACTTCAATTTCAGACCAACTTAATTAATTAACTATCATTTTTCCTTCCACGAATTCATTTTATTTCAGTGGCTGCTTGTCCTGTCTACTTTCGAAAAGCTTAAACAAGACTAGCAGCTACCCCAAAGAAAACAAACAAAACAAAAAGAAACCTCCAAATCCAAGTTGCGGTTACGTTTTCCCCTTATAACCTTAAGCACATATATTCGATGTCTATTAGAAACAAAAAAAAAAGAAAAATCTAAAAAAAAGAATATGAAATTTAAAGAACAAAAACAAAAAAATGTAGAATGTAATTTGTATAAGCTGTGGGCGTTAGGGTAATTCATTTTTGACCAAAGTTAATTGTTAAATCAAAACCAATCTTTTTCATACGAATTATTTTTAAATTTTAAAAGGCACGCATATTAATTTTTAGTTGATCGACACACACATACACACACACACACACTAGTCTGTTATTTATGTACATATATATTTTACATAATTTAAGTAAATATTTTAGTTTAATTTACTTGGCCTTAAGTTGCAACAAAACATATACAACATATATACATATGCATACATTTGTATATGTGAACGTATATGTATATATATGAAGCAGAAAAGCAAAATATACACACACAAAAAAGACAATTTTAAAACCAAACAATATTTAATTTGTTTTTCATTTTTCTTTGATTATTAATATTTTATTTCTACGACCCCATTTTGGTTCTCTTTTTTCGGGCTGTGATCTTCAAGGACATGCACTTTCATTTCTCACATACCACAAAACGCATGGGCGTAGTTAAAAGGGGTTCGAATTGATTGGAAACTCGTATACAATATCCTTTCATTCATGTTTTAACCGGGCTACGCCTCTGCTCATAAATGCAATAATGGAAAGTGGGCGGGTTAAGAGGGATATGTTTGCCTGCTCTTTATGGCTTTTTAGGGGGCGGGCAAATCTTATGTGTTGCATCCAACAAACACTGCAACACAGAATTAACAACTACAACAACAACAGCATTCATCAATTACATGCTAAATACATTAATACAAACAACAGCAAAATGTCCAAAACAAAACATACAAATTAAAGATAAAATTCAAATTTTGGCCATACAAAATATATTCCTCGAAACAAACTTTGCGTAAACGAAACGAAACATTTTTCGGCCCCCAAACAACATTTTGTTCCACGAAGGTTCACATGCCATGCCCAAGCCCTATCAAACCCCCCACCCCCCCTTGTCGACCCTAACGCCTCACTGCATTACCATATATTGGCAATTAACTAAGAAATTTTCGAGCAAGTGAAAAGAGAGTAAAAAGGAAAAAGAGGAAGAGTCGGGAACACCACTTTATATAGCAAAACTTTTCGGCCCAATCCACATTGACGAAATTTTTAACAATAGTTGAATTTTTAGCTAAAGCAAAAACAAAAAAAGAAACTCTTTAGGCTTAAACCAAACAAAATTATTAAGCAATTTTGGCGAAATTATGACAAAATTAAAACAAACAAATATAAAACGGTGAGTTTCCTAAACTAAAAACTACAATTTTAATGAGAGAAATTGAAGCGAAATTGAAAACGAAAACAAACTTGACCAATTCGAACATTTTTTTGGAAAATTTGGTAATCTGAAATCAAATAAACCTAAAAAAGAGAAAATAAAAGCGAAGCATTCTCGTATTTAGTGTAGAAAACACAAAGATCGTACAAAAAATAAACACATAAAAATATGAATAAACATTTAGAATATATAAATTTTGAGTTATATAATTTTCTAGATGATTTTCAGTTCAAGTTATTTATTTTCTTTCAGTTTTCTTCAAACGCAACAAACGAAATTGAAAAGTCCAAATTGAAAATGAAAACTCGTTGATTGTTAATGCCTTTACAAAATTTAAACCTATTTTTGGCAAAACAAAGAAGAAACTAACAAAATAAGAAGAAAAAAATTGAGAAGACAAAGGAAAAGTTTGAAAATTGATTTAAATACAATTGTAACTGATTTTGTGATAGCCAGAAAGAATCTAACTTGTTTCGGTAAAAACCAATATGGATGGAGACGTCTTCCATCCATACGAAATTATTGATTGTAAAAAATAGTTAAATGAAACCAAAGCAAAAATTTGACATAAATTATGCAAAAAGCAAAAAAAAAAATCTAAAAAATAAATCACTTTTTAGGCAATTTAAGGCTTATTAACAATAAACGTTTGGCTAACCAAAAAAAAAAAAAAAAAAAAAAAAAAATTGAAAACCAAAAACTTTTAGGCAAAATTTTTAAAAATTAAGCAAAATTAAACAGTTTTGAATATGGAAAATGAAAAACGAAGCCGTCGAAAATTCAGAAATATCTTCAGATTTATCAATTTGATTCTTCAGTTCGTTTTATAGTTTTGCTCATTTGATTTTGATTAGAATGATGTTTTAACCACAAGAATGAAATTAAACAACTTGCGTACCAATCCACATTCAAACAAACATACTAACACACACGCGCATACGTATAATTAATGCAAAACATACAATACATATTTCATACATTTATACTTACATACATAATTATACTATAAGTCAAGCAAAAACAAAACATATTAATAATTGGTTAATAAACAACAAATTCATTGAAAAAAAACAACAAAAGAAAAACAAATTTGACGGCGCTTGCTTTTTACTTTACAAAATTTTCCCCCCTTATGCATTTTTGGCAAATTTTCATCTACATTTATTTTTGCTTCAAAAAAAAAAAACCGTCATGAAACATTTTTGGCCTAGCAAAATTACGTTAAACCTGGAAATTTAATTGATTGGCATTGAACAACACCCACAGAAAATAACACGTTAACCAACACTACAACAGAACCACAACTTTAAGTCTTTCGGCAATCGCACGGTAAGCAACTAAATTTATGGAATGCTCTTTCTCTCACACACAAAGAAAGTCAGGAAAATTACAGAGTTGACTCACACACACATATACAAACACACATACAAACGCATTTGCAAAGTATTTCTGGCCTTGAAATTGGAAGATTCAGTTTATGAGAGAACTTTTCGGTAATGGTAAATTCTAAAACAAATTCACATTCTTAATAAGAAAAAGAAGCCATAGCCTAGAGAATAGTTTTCGCCCAATTGGTTTGCCCGCCTGGACCAAGAGTGTGAGAGACATTTGCATAGAATGAATGCGAACAAACCTAACCACGTACCTACCTAATAGTACAGTTTACAATTGAGATGAGTCGATAGGCCAGGGATCAGGGATCAGAATACATAGAATATATATTGATTAGACTCACTACACAAAAAATCGCAGACCAGCCAACACAACAACCAACGTACAAGAAAGCAACAACAGAACTACAACCACAACTACATACATGATGAGGCGCCCAATTGGCAGTGTTGGTTAACACGTCCAGCCACGACCCAATCAACACAATTCTACAGTGGCAGCAAGCAAGATACAAACATTAATCGAGATTTCACTACTGATTGTGAGAGCAAAGCAGCACAGCAAAAATAAGAATGAGAAAACCAAAACCACAAAGAAACGTAAAAAACTAAACAAACTTAAATCATAATAAATACTACACGTAACCCAAAACAAAAGAAACAAAACCAAAAATAAAAAATATATATATATATCTTACACGTAAACCAATTACCAAATATAAAAATGCAGATGCAGCCATATGCAATTTTAACTAGATTTTAAAGCATTATTACCGCAAAAAGGAAAACCAAACAAAATAATGAGAAATGAAAACGAAATACCGCAGCATATACCGCAAAATGAAAACTGATCCGAATTGTATATAAATGACAATTAAACTCTACACACACACACAGATTCACACTTCACACTCACATACATCGTAATTAAATATTACTACAATTTAAGCATAAGACAACAGCAAAACCCAATAACCGATAGTCCATATCGACTATCAGGGGCTAGATAATATCCTAAATCAGATTAGCTTTATTTGGCATTGAAAATGCGCGCAAATGGTTCAAATGGTTCACCAAGTATCAAGAATATGTGCCAAAAAAAACCACACCAACTAAATATACACAATCGAGTGTATATATATCAAGATCTATTTGGCTTTCACACACACACACACACACACACACACACTATATATTCAATTGAATATAGACAATTCTTTTCAAGTAAGTTAGTTAAGCATCCTTGTTTCAAAAAACATCTGATCACAATAAAAAAAAAACAACAAAGAGATAAAGAAGCAAAAAAAACTACGAAATCAAGACCACAAAAATCAAATTTGCAGTTTTGGTAAACAACAAAAGAAACAAAAGAACAACAAACTTTAAACGAAAAAAATGAAAACAATGAACGTTAAAATTAATGATAATTGCGTTTTTTTAGTAGCAAAACGCGATTTACAAAATTCTCAAATAACATCTTTTAGGACCAATAACGACAAATTTTTTATCACTTATTTGGCAAACAAACAATTAATTAATGGGAATCAGAGATAACAACAACAACAGATATAGCAATGTATATATACATTGTAAAAACAATTTTTAGTGTGAATCATCTGATAACTTTAGAATAACAACTTAAAGTTGGATGTTTCAACGTTTTTTAGTTACAGACAAACTGCAATAGAGCAAACACTAGTGTACATATACTTTCGGCCAGCACTGTGTGTTTGCATAAATCAAACCAAAACCGCTTTAGTTGAGCAAAAAACGAAAATCAAATCATTTCTCTTGCTTTTACATAAACAATTAAATTGTTTATGTTTCAATATTCGTTTCAATCTTAAGCATCCTTAGTTATGACAGAGTTAAACAAAAAACTTTTGGCTTATGAACAAATACAGTACAAACAATTTCGGCAAAAATTATCCACAAAAACCAATAAAGCAAATTCGAAATTCAATTGATATATATACCACAACAAATGCACATGAATGAACAGTATAAAAATATATATGACAGTTGCATAACATAATAATAATAATCGTAATAATAATAATAATATATATAATAATTCACAACAACAACAAGAACAACTTTAGTTTTAAAAACCAACAATAGCCAGGGAAACATACACATGACTCGGTATGTGATATTTTTCAGTTTTCAACCAACTTCATTTTTTTTACTAAACTATACAACAACAAAACAGAACAACAGCAACAAGCCCAATTTTCAATTGACAATATCTAAACGATAAAACAACAACAACAAATGAACTTAATAATACAATTAATAATAATAATAAGAGCAACAAACACACAACAAACTTCCAAGCAGCAACTCCTTTTGGGTTGTGTCATACATATCAAAAAAGTATAACGAAACGAAATGAAATCAGAAAACGAATCGAAAGTGATCAAAATGAAATCTGAACGATCTGAACTATAATAACTTAAATATACTCGTACTTGATTTTCTGTTGACTCCATTAAGCCATCCTAAGTTCAAATTTTTACAAAGAGACGCAAATATTTACCCAAACAACCAAAATATAACAAATATATAAACAATAATTAAATAATAATATACATATAAAGATAAAGATACAATCTAAGTGTTTCCAGTGTTGAGAGATTCGCTCTGCTCAACCAAGAGATGTTTTACGCCACAGGACGGGAGAGTTTTTCCTTATCATTTGCAATAGATAGAAGCCGCGTGCCTGGCACGTAACCGGAATAATTTATAGTACAATACAAAAGCCAATGCAAACCTTATAAATCAATAATATAAATAATATGAATATAAATTTTATAAAAAATAAAAAACAAAACGATTTATATTTTTATACTAGACAACCAAACAAAACACAAATTAAGAGAAAACCAAAACAAAAAGAAAACAGCAACCAACCAATCACAACAAACAACAATAGCCAATTAGCATAATAAGCCAAAATGTTTTAAATCAATAATTTTATGTTCACAATTAGTAAACAACAGCAACATTTATATTTTTATTTTTGAGAATCAAACAGAAAGAGAAGAGACTGCAAAACTGCCTAAGCAAACTACAGAGAATCTCAAAAGAGCCACAGAGAGAGAGAGAGAGGAAGAGAGATATATACATTTTGGGAGGGATAAATGGTGTCTAATGTCATTCAAACTATATAGAAATGTCAAATTTGATGTAACGACTCAAAGCCTGCCTGCTGATGATCTAATTACATGCAAAGCCACCAAGAAACCAAACATCCGAAAGCAAAAAACACAAACTATAGGAATATATCATTTGAATGACGTTAGACTAAATTTACAACAACGTCAGCCAATCCCAACAACAACAACAAAATAAGTGATAAAAAACAACTGCTTTTTGTGTTCCACAATTCTCTTACGAAAATCGAACTCAATTAACCAATTAACAACAACAACAACAACAAGTATGAAAGAATTCCTTATACAATTGCGTGCGTTAAACTGGCACGATTCCAGGCATTGATCCCCACTTCTCGGACCGACAAGACAAGGCATCGAACGGGCATATTCACAGTTGATGTACCCCTCGCAGGAAAATCAAACTCTTTTGGTTCACATATACAATTTCACAGACAGCCAGCCATAGCAATAGCCATATATCAAATATATAGATAAAACAGAAAATGCAAACACAAAAAACGTGCGACCAATACGCGCACAGACAATAGCCCAGTAATATTTTTATTATTTCACAATTGTGTGCATCTTTGTAATTCTTCGAGAATTAAAGATGTGCCGATCCGTAAAACTGAAGTACAACCAATATAAGAAACAAACCAATTGGCTTCTACCAGACAAACAACAACCAGATAACACGATGCGATGCGAATACATCAGCCAGAAATATGCGCCCATTGTCCAATGCCCAAAATCAACCAATGCCAGAAATCGAGCCAGACGTTTGTCAAAATTCTACAACAATTTTTTGTACCAAACTGTAGGAGCAAACGAAAAACGCAATAGAAAGAGCAAACAAACATATATACATTTATATATATGAATTTAAACATTTGTGTTTCATCCTTTTCTTTTTTCGTTTCACAACCAACGTCAATATGCAAAAGGCATGTGTAAAATATGTATAAAACCAAAACAAAAAACCAAAAAAACAACAAAAAAAAAAAAACACAAATAAATAATACAACAAAATATTTATACAGAGACTGCAAACAAATGTGATCAGATATTTTATAATAATATAAGTTTACAACAAAATATAACTGAAACAAGAGCAAGCCAAAAAAATAAAAAAAAAAATAAACTAAACAAAAGCAAAACCAAGTCTAGTTATAGCCAAATGAAAAATCAAAAAGAAACCTAAACAAAAGTCATTGAAATCAACAGCTCGATGATGTTGAAGCAGAAGATGAACAACAGCAACAAGTCAATATTAAACGATAAGCAAATTAACATATTTATAATAATATATTTTACAATAGCAATATACAAAAACCAACCAACAAAACACAAAACAACAACAAACTAAACTAAACAATAGCAAAAAGAAGCGAAACCAAGCGTGGAAGCTCAGCAGAATCCCGACCCAACCGCAAGTTCCCATTAACCCATGCGAATCCTTTGCACCAATGCCTAAAAGTATGCTGCAGTTTCTGCGCCAAAAACAGTTGCCTTTCACATGAAACAATTTACCATTTAAGTTTACAAAATAGCGAAATAGCCAAAAACAAAAACAAAAACCAAAAATGTGACTATTATGGCCAACTTTTTTGCTACCTCTCTCAAACCTGCCATTCGCCAGTCCACCTCCTCCTGCTTGTCCTCCTCCCTCTGGTAAATGGCGGGCAATGTGAGCCTGCAGAGAGCGCTGGCCCATAATGTGTCATAACAATTAACCATGTGAGATTTGTGTTGAAAATTTTTCAGTTTTTAACCAACAAACAGCAACAACAGTTTGCCAGCTGTTGATGATGGATCAGCAGCTGGTTAATTGATACTTTTTAGTTGAAAGTTCATACAAAGATTCTATTTAGTTTAAATACAATTGAAGAATCAGCAGAATGGAGTGAGAGATAAGGAAAACCAAATAAAAAGAAAAAACCAAAAAACGAATTGCAATTTTTCTTTCAAACAGTTTTAAAACAATTTAATTTAAAGCGCAAACAATTTCGGAATGAATTTTTACTTAGTTTTTGAATTCGCAAAGAAGGGAAAATAGAAGAAGCAAAAACAGCAAAAACACGTTAAGTCAAAAAGCAAAAACCTTTAGTTCTGAACAATAGTGCCGGTAATATTTATATAATAAGTGAAATATATATACAAATATATACAAAACCATAACTTTAGATACATCGTAAAACGTAACAGAAAACAACAAGTTCTAAATGTACACTGAAAGAAACGAAAGTAAAGAAAAATCCAACAATCTGTAATTATGCTATGCAACCACCAAGTGAGTGAAGTGAAACCATTTGCGCCATACATTTTCCTAGACATTTAAGATCAGATATTAAGTATTATCTAGCCCCCCAACCTGGGGATTACTCTCCCGCTTCCCCCTACACCCTTCCCCCCGACTAAAATAAAGCTAACTAACTAACACAACAGAAAGAAGATAAAACTCAAAGTCCACATTGCATCCAAAAACCAAACCTTATAAATACATATAACATTATTAACTTATATAAGAAGTACATAAAATGCAAACCAAAAACCAAAAATGCATATAATAATAATGGGTAGTTGCTATTTTAAATATGTATTACAACAAAACAAAACACAAAATAAAAAAACCTAAAAAAAAAAAAAAAAAAAACATACAACTAAAATAAAATAAAAACCATCATCGGTAAAATATGCAAAAACAAGGAAACCAAAAATGGAATACAACAAATATGTTATAAGCAGGAACCAACAACAACAACAACCACATCAAGACAACAGCCAATACAAGAACCCTACATAAACAACAACAACAACAACTCAAGAACATCAATATGACAGTCAGACATGTATGCAAATTGTTCCAATACGAAAACATACATATATATATACAGAGATATTTATATGCTTTTTTACTTACACACAAAAATAGAAATTGGTATCAGTCAAGAAAAGAAAGGCATACCAATAGGGGACATGCGGATGGAAGAGATGAAAATCCAACCAAAAGAAACTATAAACTGGAATGCCGCCTTTAGATTTAATTTATTGCACACACACACACACACACACATCAAAAACATGAGACACCAAGTAAATTCAATGTCAGCATAAGTAATTGAAACCATCTAATCGTAAAAATTTATACAATTAGCAATTGTCGTAATTGATTTTGATTTTCGAAAAACAAAAAGCAAACAACAATTAAAGAATTGCATATAGAACAACATAACTTACATACATAGCAAAACTACAAGCATAAACATAAAACAAAATAAAACAAAGAAGCAGAACAGAATAAACAACAACAACTCTAAAAACGACAGTAAACAAATTCAACCGCCAGCCAATAAAAAACAAAAGGAACAACAACTTCAACCAAAATGCCGTTCAATAACCATCAGCAACAATAACAACAACTTCAGCAACGAAAGATCAAATATCAATATAATTTCAACATTATCCAACATATCCTGAATTCCATATATATTTCCAACATGGCTTGAGCATATTATCCTATATAGAAAAATTCAAACAGCGATCTCTAAAAGAAACTTTCGTCTGGAATCCTGCAAATGTTTTTCTTTTGTCTCAATCTCTGAACTAGTTTTATAATCTATATATCTATATTTCGTTCTCTTTCGAATATCAATTAGTAAGGTCCACTTCATTTACGAATTGACTTCTTCAAGCTTTGTCTGTCTTTGTTTCCACTCTTTTCAAAGGATTTCATTTTTGAATTCTTTTTGTTCCTTCTTCTAAACTCCCTCAGGCTTATTCTACATCGCAGGATTTTTCAAAGATTTATTGCTCAATCGATGTAGGAAAAATATGTGTAAAAATAATCATGATAATAATAACTAATAGAAAACAGACACTAACAAAATATACGAACCCAATAAACCAAAAGAAAAACAAATTTCAATTTTCACTTAAATGGGGTATAACAAGATATATATATATGTATATATATAGAAATCCGACTAGCAACAACAATCGAATAATTGGAATAACAAGAACATCAAGCTCAAGTGGTATTTTCGATTAAAAGACAAATTTCGATCAATGATTTATATATACACGATAAACGACATATATATAAAGGATATTCATGCATATTTCGGCTTAGAAGTTTAAGAGGACAGACGAACGACGATTTTCGGCCATAAAGCGCTGCATTTTGCAACAACAACAACTTGAAGAAACAACAAATAAATTGCAAAAATGCAAAAACAAAAAACTCTCGGCAAAGACTTTGGTGTGCATTTCGGTAACAAGAAAATGAAGTAAACGGAGAAGAAATGGGAAAATACAAAAAAAAAAAAAACGACAACTATAAAAACATAACAAAAACAAAAGACGCGCTGCCAGTTGGCTAAAAATGATGTAATTTTTTTTTTTTTTTGGTCAAGTAAATTTTAAAGCCAACATAAAATTGTAAAAATTAAGTTTTAGGTGTAAGTGTAAAATTAAATATAAAAATGATATTTCGGTAATGTTCCTATATATACATAAAACATATATCTACTCGGAGAATATGTAATATAAAATTAACCTTTTGGACAAACTCAGCAAGAACAAGGACAACAACAACAACAAATTCAGCATTTAGCATTTTTTGGCATTGAACAAAAATCGTGGTCAAAATGGGCTTACAAAATTATTTACTTGATCAAAAAAAAAAAAAAAAAAAAAAACAAGACAAAGAGAAACAAGGACATCGTTTAACTAACTCGCAAAACCAAAAAAAAAAAAAAAAAACACACAAAGAAAAAGAAGTATAAAGAATATAATAATAATTTACAGGCAGCATTTTATATAAACAAATTCTTAATTTTCTATTCGATTCCCTTATTTGACTTAAATCACTTTTATAACAATTAAACAAAATCAAATGTACTTACAACAACAACAAAAACAACGCGTTTTATAACAAAAACCAAAAGAACAAAAAGGATCAAGGACATTAATACAAAAATGGAAAAATGAAAGGAAGAACACACAAAACGAACAAAATTTATAAAACTCTCGGCCATGTTTGGATAATTCTCTCTCGGTGTAAACGTTCAGGACAAACAAATTTACAACAAAACAAAAAAAAAAATACAAAAACAAAAAAAAAAACGAAATCAACAAATGAAAAGAAAAAACAAAATCGCAGAAATGCAAAAACGAAGAAGGAAAAAGGAACTCTTTAGCTTAAAAACAACAACCAGAAACAAAATTTATGATGATAAATTCAAAATCCAAAAATTATAAAACAAAATTATAAAATTTTGGTAAGACACACAAAACAAAATACAAAACAAAACAAAGGAAACCCCTAAATTGTAAGTTAACGAAAACAAGAAGAACGGAAAGCCCAAAACAAAGAAGGTAAAATGGATAAAAATTATGGAAAACTTTGAAAGAACATTTTCGAAAAAATTAAAAAACGTGTTGAAAAATGAATATCAAGAAAAAAGTACAAGCTTATTTTAAGCACCTTCGCGCCTTATCTTTAAGAACATAATAACAAACCAAAAAATACAAAAAAAAAAAAAAAAAAAAAATAACAAAAAAAAAAAAACAAGTCGAAAACAAAAAAGTAAAATTACTAAACAAAATTAACATTAATGACAAAACTAAAAATGTAAATTTATAAAAAAGAAGATGAACAAAAAAATAAAAAATAAACATTTCGAAAATATTTCGATTATTTTTATTTTATTAAGTTTTCGAACAAAACCAAATCCCTTTTTAAGTTTTGTGGAAAATCTGCCTTAAATTATATATAAAAAGAAAAACATGACAAAACAACAAAATTATGCAAAAACGAATCACTGAATGGAATGGACCGAGCCCGAGGCTCCGGTTAAGGATACAAAACCAAAAAAAAAGATATAGCAAAATTCAAAATCATCGTCAAAAGGTGTTAAAAGGAACAACAACAAAAATAGCAGCAGCAGCAAAACTCAAAATTATAAAGAAAAACAAAAAATACAAAATTGATTGACAAAAACTAAAATGAACACTCAAAAATCTATAAAGAATGCGAACAGAAACACAACCACATAAATAGCAAAAGGTTTTCTCTACGTTATTACCCACAAAAAAAAAAAAAAAAAAACAAAACAAAAGGAAAATATAAATGAAAATATATCTCTTAAAATATTTTGTTTCCTAAAAAACTTTGTAAATGTTTAGAATGTACGAAAAAAAACAAAAACTTGGACAGAACTTAAGTTAAGGTGAGGGTAAGATTAAAAGTGTATGTAAAAATTATCAAAAAAAGAAAAAGAAAGTATATTTAATTAACGAAACGAAACAAATTGAGTTCTCCAACCAACCCTCCAACCTCCAAGAAACAAAAAAACGTTAATAACAATAAAGGATGCATATCCTTTAGGCATTTCCATTGGAATATAAACATGTATGTAACTATGGTTAGTTAACTATTGTTCAACCTTCTATACTTATAAGTTATACTAAGATTTGCTCTTCGATTTCCAAACGAGTTTCAGTTCCATTTTTCAACATTTTTGATGAGCGTTCTCTAAGTTTTTTCCGTTACAGCGCACAATCAAATAGCCACAGCTCTTTGGAAACATTCTCAATTAGGTTTATTACCATTCCCACTGAAAACACAATAAAACTCGAACAAGAAACCAACTGAACTAAATGCAAACAAAGTTTTCGTTAAGTGTGACCAGCAGTCGTCGAGACGTGAACAGTTCTCAAAGCTCAAAATAAAACCGAAATTTGCCAGGATCTGGCAAATATCTAGGACATCCAGAACCGTGTTTTTACTTAATCAATAGCACTGAAGGCAATACCTACAAATGAATAAATATCTCTAAAATACCCAAATGAAGACAAGGCAAATACAAGTTTCGAATTAAATGAACTTTCGGTAACATTTCGAACATCTTTCGGCAAAAGTTTCGAATCAAACATTCGATTTAGGTTTTTTCGTTTGTTAATTTGTCTCCAAATCGATAATACACTCGCACACACACACACACAAATACAAAACTCACAGACTAGTGAGGAGAATAGACAAGATCCATGGAAAGTGATAACGTAAAGTTAGAAGCAAATTTTTGAAATGGGGCCACAACGTCCGATCTAAAGTGCCTTCAAGTAAAAAACTAAACAAAACTAAAAAAAAAAGGAAACCAAAAGAAAAATGTTAATTTTTTACTATAAATTATAAATAAAAATTGTATAAAGAGAAATTAAAAAATGTAAAAAAGTATAAACAAATTAAAAACAATGCGAATTAAGCAAAACAAAAAAGGAAGAAGAAATAACAAGACGACGAAGTATAAAGAGAAAGAGAAAAGGGCTCCAAATAGACCAAAACACAAGCAATATCAAAAACTGTGCAAACGCGTTCGACCTGGTCACACTGTCTCTCAAAAATCCCCTAATTTTGTGATTAAACAGAATCATAAGGATAACAGCAGTGGATAATCGTACAGAGCAAATCTTTTTACACCCCTCCCTCACTCTCTATCTCTCTCCCGCCCACCCACTCCCCCTACTTGAGATGAGAACGAAATTAATCCCTAGAAAAGTTTGTAATTGTCAACCTAAGTAAGAGATATGATATGTATGTATGTATTTAGTTTAAGCAATTAACCAGCAAACATTTAGACGATGAGAATCTTATGTAAAATTCATAATTTAGACTAGAAATGACAAAAGGTTTGGATAAATACTGACTACTAACTTATGAGGCATATATACACACATATATCCGACTGTATATGAGATATACCCGCTGAGTTGCTCATTATTGAATGTAATACTTTCTGAAACAAACACACACACACACACATGAACCCCACACACATGCATACACAAACTATGCTACATTTAATTTAGATCTTAGGTGGAATATAAAAAATATTTAACTGAAAGTTAAGAAAAAGTAAAAGAACGGCATACTAATGTGGCGGCAAGTTTAGGTATAAAGCAAACTTAAACCGTAACCTAATACTTGAAGAAGAAGAAAAAGAATAATGATCGTAAGATGGTATATATAGTACGTATATATGAATCGATATACATACATATATCTCATACGAGGCGCATACAACCAAAACGAAAAGACTTTCCAAACAAAACAAACAAAAAAAAAAGGAAAAAAAAAGAAAACTTAAAAAAAAAAACATACAAAACATAAACGGACAAAAATAATGGACGAATGGAAGGCAAATATGAACCAAACGTCCCTTTAGCATATTTCCTAACAATTTCTCCCCTTGTGCTTCTTTCCCCCTACCATCACACTCACCCACACACACACACAAACACACATGATTTGAGTTATAAAAATCGTAATCGTTTTCGAAATGGAGAGCAAAAAAAGTAAATGAGAAGAGAACTTAGCAAAAATTAGCAAAATTAAATGGACAAAATCCACACACACACACGAAAATGCCCCCCAAACACACACTCACACACACTATGTATATAAGTATATATTGTATATCATAATTTTTGAACATAAGATTACGATTATGAAAAGTGACAAAACCAAAAAAAAGAACACAAATATTTGGATTCGTTTTTCAAAAAGCAAAAGGAAAGAAGTGCCACAACAGGTGTGTGTATTTGTAAGTGTTTTTGCTTAGAACTTTTTTCAAACAATATAATGAATATGAAGATGTTGAATGAAGATGAAGATAACGATGATGATGATAATGGTATTTTGGGCCCCAACATTCAAATTTGAACTTATCCAACTTATCCAATGACTCTTTGGCAAGCATCATTTCGGCTCGATAGATGCAAGAATTTCACAATGCACAAATTGCAAACAAACCAAAAGAAAATTTATTTTAGTTTGATTTAAAAGAAGAAAAAAACGAGAAGGAATGTGAAGAACAACAATAAATTGAAAACTCTCTTTAGTTAAACAACAATAGACCGGAATTATTTCCAAGAAATAGTACAAACAACTTTAGAAATAACTTTTATAAATGTAATTGTAATAAATAAGTGGTAAACAAGAAGGAAAAAGAGAAACAAGAACAACAACCAAGCGCTTTAAATACATAGGAATCGAAATTGAAATCGGCCGCGATTAATCCTAAATTCCGTTGTAGTTCAAGCCAAAACTTTGATACAATTCTACGAAGTGAACAATGCATAAAATGTTTCTACAATTTATTAAAATAAAACTTCACAAATATGAAGAAGAATGCCCAAACAGTTTGGCTGAATTACAAAGGGAACATTTTAAACAATGGGAGAAACAAAATTAGAAATCTTTTGGGCCATTTAAAGCGCTAATATGTAATACAAAACAATTGGTAAACCAAAATCCCTGAGATGCATATACGATTTTTGATTTTAGTTTGATTCAAATTCAAGAATTTCAATACACAATGAGTTAACAACGTTTCTATTATGATTGATTGATTGATTAATTGGTTGAACTAAGCGAAAGCAAAGCCTGGCATTAAATGAAATATTTTCGAAATTCCAACTTGACAAAAACTTAAGCATACATGTATTATATACATATATATAAAGGTTTATATATGTATACCAGTAAATATGTATCCCTTTCATCACTAAAACTAATGTGGCAAGCTAATAAAGACAGCGATGAGAAATGTCATAGAATTTAAATTATAAGTATATGTAATAACACAATAGACGAACCCCCCAGAAAACACACACACACACACACACTTTACTACGTATTTACCACAATATGCATACGGAAACCACAAAATACAATATATATAAATGTAATACGAATGGGAATCGAATGAGGCAATTCCTCATCAACTTTCACCCAAAACGAAAACAAAAACCATTTATGTCTGCGTATATAATACGGATATATATATACACACTAACTTTTATATGATTAAACTATGTAATTCACTAGCTACGTTTCGGTTTCGTGTCCCGGTTCCGTTTTCGTATCCATTTTCACACGTTCTCCTTATCGTTTTAATCTCCCTTATCCATTTATTTACACTTTGTGTTTGGTGTACATTTTGGAATCTTCGAAAACATATTTCTGGCCATACCCAAAACGAAACAAAACCCAAAAAACATAATCGCACAAAATTGTACATTTCGCGCAAAAATTCAACAAAGAAAACAAAACCAACGGAAAAATTTTGGTTTGTATTTAGAAAATTATAAAAAATAAAAAACCAAATCTAAGAGGAAAACTTTAAACGCAGCATTAAGTAATAAAAATGTGTAAGAGGAAAATTCAGTATTTGGGATATAAGCTAAATATAATTCATCAAATTTATATTTATGCAAAAAAAAAAGAACGAAAAACAGAAACAAGAAAATATGCGTAAAGGAAAAAGGAAATGGTAATACAAGAACACTAAACTACAATATGTCATTTTTAATCGAAAACCAAAAAACAAAAAATACAAAACAAACAGAAAACAAAAATAAAAAACTTATTTTATTGAAAATTATGTAAAATTTACTAAAACAAACACGAAAAAAACACACAATAAAGGTATATTGTTTATTTTCATCTTTAAAAATAAAGTTTTAAAATCGTATAAAAATAGTAAAATTACTGTCTGATTTTTTATGGGGGAAATTGGAAAAATGGATCAAATTTGCTCTCAAAAAGTGGATAACGATAGCAGCACGAAAGCCATTAAAAGATTTTGATGACTTAGGAGTTTTTTTACTCCTTTTACAAAGAATAAATAAAAATACGTATACGTAATGTCCAACTCCAATCATATTTGAACTTGGCGGCAACAGAATAATCTATATGACAATTTAGGCACGAGTAAGTGTCATCGCTAGCACGAGTTCTGGCAAATCTGGCCACATTGCCACAACATTACGCAAAGGTCTTACTTTGTTTATTAGGAAACATGTCGCTTCTTAATGCTTTGGCCAGGTGAGTTTAACTAAAACATTAATCAACATCGTGAGACTACATCTTCATCTGCCCCGTCGAGCAGATTAAGTCTCCAAAACAGCGGAGTTGCCGCCCGTATGCTCCACACAACGCCGATTCTGTGCGCGGAGCCACTGAAGAAGAAGAAGAAGCTGGATCCACAGATTATCAAACAGCGCGAGGACCGCAAGAAAAAGAAAATTGAGAAACAGATACGACGGTTGGAGAAAAATGCCCGACAACTGAAGCCGGTGGAGGAGTTGGAAGTTCCTATAGAACTGCTTGACGAAAAAGAGTAAGCCAATGTCATTCATGATTTTAGCAATAACCTGACCGATTTCTTCCAGCAAACGACAACGCAAACTGCCTGCCCTGACCAGTGCCGAGCAAGAGCAGCGTGCTTTGCTGAAGAAACAATGGGCCCGCTACAAACATGATGAGAAGGTGTCCGATTTTCAAATAATCGATCGCCTGGTGCAAGCCCAAGAAAAGGCACTGCAAGAGCTACGCAAGGAGTCGGAGGAACTGTATCAGGCAGCCATCGAAGTGGACCTTCAGCTGCTACCCGTTACCATTAAGGGTCCAGTGGCCACACCTCCCATTAAAAGCTACGCTAGTCCAGATGGTGACTACATACAGCAGTCCTCAAAGTGGGAGTAGAACAGCTAAGGTCACAATTTGTTATGTTGTTTAAAGTGAACTAAATAGAAAATTAATTAATTACACGAACCAGCAATCCCAAAACGGTTATAAAGCAACAGACCGTGTTTTTAATCATCAGATTTTTCGTCTTTTAGTCTGGGACCAGAAAGTCTTAGCATATAGTTTACCATATAATCCGTCCAAAATGGGCCTTATAAATGGAATTCAAATATAATTTTCAAGCATTTACCAGACAACTTGGTAAAACAATCTCTCTTAACAACATATTATCATATTCTTTTACCCAATGGTGCGGACGCAGAACCAACAAAAAATATTGCTGGAAAGTGCTTGCTCCGAGTTATTTAAATTAAAAAATCTATTAGGACCTACCATACCTTTGAGAATATTACATTACAAGTATTCCGATTCCAAATCGAATTCTTGTAAATCATAGAATATCGAGTTCTTATATAAAATAAAAACTTCAGCGAGCTGAAGTGTTTTTGTCGAACATAAAAACAACATATTTAAATTAATCAATGTTAAAATTAAGAAACCGAAAATTAAGAAAGTAAATTTAAATGGAGTGACGAAAATGAGTATTAAATTTACAATAATAAAAGGTAATGTCGGTACTAGATTAAGGATTATGAAATGATAATGCGTTTAAATATAATGACAGGAGTTGTAATCTGTGTAAGGAAACTAGCAAATGCGAATTATGATTGGAATCAAATTCACTTTGAAAATTAAAATTAATAGTTGTAATGAATGTAATTCTTAAGATTAACGTAATAATTATTGTACGTGTTATTGTTAAGATTTGTTGAATTAATTATCCTGTCACAGGTTCCTTTTATTCGTATTTATTGTAATTTTAATGGAGAACAAGTTAAAGCAAGCGACAAATGCAATTGCGGCTACGCTTTTTCTCTGCTTGCCGCATCGAATGCACATTTTTGTTGTTTTTATTTTCGAAATAAATAATACGCGAGAGACGTAAGAATGGGCGAGTTGGTTTGACAATTTTAGGATTGGTTACTACTTGCGTTCGTTTTGGCTGCGGCCTGCCGTTTTTTCACACCCCAGTTGTAGACACGAGCCATATTCACTTCTGTTGTGGTAATTTGATCCCTGTAGGAAAACAGAATGAGTAATATTATTATCAAGACCGCATTCCTCATGCAACTCACCTTAGAAAGTCCTGGTCATGTTCGACAGACTTTAGATTGCCTACAGCCGATGTGATGTTTTGCTTCAACAGTGCCTCGGCCTCATCCAAGGGATATTCCAGCATCACGCTGGCTCCCAACCAGAGGTAAACGGTTTTTGTGGGAGGCACCAAGGTCTTAATAAACACCTGGTCACTTAGCAGAAATTGCGTTTCACGATCTTCATCCTCCTTACGCAACACATTCACCATTTCCAGTGAACGCTCCAAATCGGGTATCTGAGATTTCAGCTTGCGACGCCGTGCTTCCAAATTGTAGGCCATGAATCGATATTTTCCATGCTGTTCGTCTAGACGCTGTAGAACCTTCTCACAGTTCTCGTTTTCCGGCTGGGCCATAAACGAGTCAATCTCCTCCTGCAAAGGAAAACCAGGCAAGGATTAGCAGGCATATTCAGGCACAGCTGCACATGCCTCCTTCCCCGCTACCCATCCTCAATTGGAGGTTAGGTTGAACGGTTGACTCACCAGGAATACCGCCTCTGGTATGCCGGCAAAGGTCTTTTGATTCTCCGGCAATTTGGGCATTTCCACAGTGTCCATGATGCCAGTCATTGTGTTTTCTTACTGCTTAGACTTCAAAATTAGTAAATTATTTACCAGCAGGTCAGGCTGTTGTGCTAGGGTTGCCTCACTGCTGAACAGTTCGATAATCCATAAACTCGATAGTCATCCAATTATCGATAATTACTCATATGGTGCGATATATTACATCGATATATATTAAGTTTAAATTCAAATTTGCTTGACTTTTAACATAAAACTGACTGATTTAGACTGCTTCTTGCAGTATATGGAACATCTTAATCAAATATATATAATAAATATACAATAAAAATTAACTGGAAAACCTTCTAGGTCAATAACTTTAGTTAACTACTTCATATACATCTTTAAGAACTCAGTGTCTTAATGCGGTCCACCAATTGACCTTTTTTCATGGATTTGGGCGGTTCTACGTCAAAATGCGTTTTTAAAATGTGACATAACTGGGCTACAGTGCAGTTGGTTAAACGTTCATCGGCTATAAGCTGATTCACATACTCGTTGCTTCCTAACTGGTCTCCATCGATCTTGGATACTTTGGGCGCTCTGCTTGCACCAACAGACGCTGAGGATGCAGATCTTTTCTTGGCGGGCTCAATTTCGTTGCCAAATAATTCCTCATACTCCGGCAAGAATTTAGCAATGCGCTCATCCTGTACAACCGGATCCTGCACACGAGCGAGTCCACGATCGTCAGTCTTAATGTCTAGCGATAGGGCAAGCAGATTGGATTGCAATAATTCGAGATTGGGATCATTAATCATATTTGGTTGATAGTCTATGCGAAGCTTTTTGATGATCTTCTGAAAGAGATCGACTTCCTCATCGCTGGCCGTATTGGCAGTGCTGTTCCAATCGCACAGGTCGATATTACGAATATGCTTGGCTTCCGGCAAATAGACAATCTTAAAACCATCTCCAGAGAGCAGCGATCTATAGTTGTTGTCCTTTGACTGCTTCGCCTCCACCGGAACTAGAGCCACATAACGCGGTACCGATTTTCGTTTGGCCAGGAACAAGCAGACAGCAATCTTCTCACGCTCAAGACAACGTTGCCACAAAGCACGAAACAACTTCTTGGAGCCAATAATATTCTGGTCATCGGGATACATGAAATTAGCTGGTTTGCTGTAGATCACCTCAGGCAGAGACGACCGGTGCTTGAAGCCAAGCAGCATCATCTCAGGTCGATGGAAATCGCGCACAATATTCATTTGTGTATTGGTGATTCGCAGGTTCTCCTCGCCCATTTTGCATTCGTACCAGCCATCAGTTGACTTTATCTGAAACTCATGCTTGATATCTTGCGTTTCCTCATCCTGTTCACGCACCAATATGACCCGTTTCTTGCGAACCACACTATTGTCTTCGCGCAGAATGTGAACTTTGTTGGGATAGGCGCGACGCTGGAAATAATTATAATACTGCGCAGATATCACTAGATTGGGGCCCAGCTTTAAAGTGAAGTGACCCAAGCAGCGGTGTAGAAAATCTTGTTTTAGCTTGCGATCGGCTAGAATTTCGCGCAGAAGTTGCGCATCTGGCACTTGAAAGGCATCGATGTCAATAGCTATAAAGAAGGATAAGTTATAATCGAAGTTTGGGATTGTCTATTACACTGTAAGCAAAATCAAAACCGCTGACCAATAGTTGCTTCACTTGGAGGCGGGTGAATTTTTTGCTCTGTACATTTGATTTGCGAAACCTTAAAACCTTGAAGGCTATCACTGCACGCCAACAAAGGGAACAGGTTTCGCACAGCACCTCTTCCAATGCTTACCTCGCGACAAGGTTATAAACTCCTTGTAGAACGGTTCGTAGTCAAACTCATCAATCATGGGTATCACATGGAACTCAAACTCTTTACCCTCCAAATCGCTGGCCTTTTGCAGAGCTGCCTGAAATTCGTTGCTGGCTACAGGATGTGGGGTATCCTTATCCGTAATGTAGACAATTTTGGCATTGTTCAACTTTTTGCCGCATTTTTCCAGAAGTTCAATGCACAGCCGGATTGTTGCAGCGAAATTGCCACGGCCATTCTCCACCAGGCCATAGTCTGTGGCAAAAAGCTCCTCCGCCGAAACTATAAACTGCAAATAGTGCTCCACTATAGGTTTAGTCAACTGCCGAAGCGGTAGGAACACAGCACAATTCATAGGCACCACTATGTTGTCCAGACATTCAGTCTCAAGCGGTGGAGGACTGTGCTGTGTGTTGGCAAACACCAGACCCATCAAATCCTTATCGTTTACCAGCATGCCCGAGATAAACGCACTGCTTATGAGTTGAAATGCCTCCATCAAACGTTCTTTGCATTCCTGAAGATTGGCGTCTACAACAAAAAGAATCGCCTCTCTTCCGTGGAAATCACGTTTCATGGCAATATCCTCTTCGTCCTCAGAGTCCGTAAGCTGGACATCAATATCTGGATTCCAAGATGTCATATTTTACTTTCTTTTATTTTTGCGTCCGTCTCGGATGGTTAGAATTTCACAATAATAAAAAAAAAACACAACAAACGCCGCCAAAACGGACCAGGGATGGAACATGACTGCTCGCAAATGATGCTGTTAAACTCCCGAGTGATGCTGTTAAATTTAACAGCATCATTTTCGAGTCTGTTAAATTTAACAGCCCCTAATTTTCCCTGTATTTGTACAGCTCTAAAGCCGGTTTTTATTTTTGCATGCAGGGAAATTTAAAAACACATGTGGATCACAATTGCCGGCTGATCTTTGCTGATTTTCTTTATTTTCGTTAAAATAAACAATGTCACTGCAATTTCAAAACGACTGTGGCGACTCTGTAAAGCAGGCCATTATAGAGGATCTGCAGAATCTTCTTAGTCCGGACACACCAACGCTCCAGCAGGCAGAAAGACGCATCAAGCAGCTAGAATTCACAGAAGGTGCGTCTGCGTTCAGAATTGGCGGGCAGCAGCAACACCAACCCCACCCACGCTCATTCTTCCGTGCTTAACGTTTGCTTATGATTTTAGGATATGGCGTCTTCTTGTCGGAGATTATAATGAATCAGTCGCAAGAGCTGCCGCTGCGACAAATTGCCATTGTCATGTTGACCCGATATGTGGAGGCCCATTGGACTGAACTGGAGGACAGAGAAAATGGTTGCTTGGCCAGTGAGCAGGCAAAAAGGACCATTCGAAATATATTACCCAACGGCTTGTACGATCCCAATTCAAAGATACGTTCATCCGTGGCCCATACGATATCCACAATTGCGGCCACAGACTATCCCCAATGCTGGGCAGAGCTGTTCGATATAATTATAAAATGTCTGGGGGGCAATGAAGACTCTATCCATGGGGCATTGCAGGTCCTGCAGGAGTTCATCTACGATGTCCAGCAAATCAAGGAATTGGGACCGGTGGTAATTCCGGAAGTGTACCGCATTTTCGACTCTGAGCAAAACTATTCAATCAAGACAAGAGCTTCGGCCATACGGATTCTGAAGCCTCTGTTAAGATCAATAGGGACATTGATTACTGACAAGCAAGAGCAGAGCACCATGATCAGTTCCATCCTTAACAATTTCATGGAAAAGCTAATGCACTATCTGAGCATGAACAGTGCCTCGGGATCGAACTTTTTATTGCGCTCAGAGATTATCAAAGGTTGAAGCGAAGCTCTGTTCTTCAGTTTACATTCTCTTCTAATGTGTTTTTCTTTCAGTATTTACCCATCTTGTCACCGATATGCCTAAATATATTAATCCGTATATGGATCGCATTTTACCCATCATTTGGCAGTTGCTTACCCAGATAGCGGAAACGTATGTTAAGGTCTCGGTTAATCAGACTGAGGCCAATCCATTGGCTACTGGCGACAGCGAGGACGACGACGAGCAAACCAACTTCCAAACGCTGATCATACAGATTCTGGAGTTCATCAATTGCATTCTCACATGCGGGAAACTTCGTGGCAGCATGAAGAACGTTCTAGCCGATTTAATATATATCACAATTGTGTATATTCAGCTCAGTGAAGAGCAGTTGGAGGATTGGCAAGACGACCCCGAGAAATTCGTGGACGATGAGGACGATGGCGGAGTAGAGCTAACAGTGCGCGTCTGTGGTCGTGATGTTCTCCTGGTAAGAATTTGAATCATTGCCTGGTAATTCTTGTAAGATTATCCCTCTCTGCTTCTGTAGGCAATCAATGATGAATTCGGCATCAAGGCAATTCAGCCGCTACAGGAGGCTTTGGGTCGTCATTTTAGCGTAGCGGAGGCCGAAAAGGCGGCCAACAATCCAAACTGGTGGAAAATCCAGGAAGCCTGCATGGAGGCCGTACACTCTTTCCGCGATGTCATTGTTGATGACGAATCGAAATTCGATTTGCTCAATTATTTGACAATTGTGCGCAATCTGCTGGTGCACCAGGAGCTGCCCCATTTAGTTGGTCGCTCCCTTTGGACGCTAAGCACCTATTCCAGTTCGGAATTGTACAATCCACAAATGTTGTCGGAAATTCTGGATGTAACCCTATGCAGCCTGTCGCCGGAAAAGTTCCTTATTCTGCGTATTAGTGCTGTGCGCTCGTTCCATGGCTTTTTGCAGGCCAACGAGACGGTGGAGGGCCAAAAGCGAACCTTGCTAGTGTCCAAGCTGCCAGGATTTCTCGATGGCATAATGGCTCTGGTGCCAGGGTGTAAGGCTAGTGTGTTGGCTTTGCTAATGGAGGCTCTTACCATGATGGTCAAGGTAAGGCTAAAGTTGTAATCTGTGAATTAGTCTACACCTTTCACTTCGTAATCCTAGTTTGATGCTGACTTTGCCTATGCTGCCCATGGCAAGATAATTCCACTGGTGATCGCCGTCTTTCTCAAATACGCCGAGGATCCCTATGTGCTGGAGAATGTGCAGGATCTAATAAAGGCCCTGTGTCAGCGCAAGCAGTGTCTCGGACCGTTGCAGGAAAAATTTATACCCACCATTGTGAGCATTTTGTCGCTCACCGGGGAACCGGCCAAAGAAAAGCAGGACATTGCTTTAGACATTTTGAACACCATTGTGAAGTACACGGAGGCTCCCCTGCCAAGCATTATGCTGGACACTGTCTTTCCCGCCATGATGAATTGTGTTTTGCAAACGGATGATCACGCCGTGATGGTGTCCGGCGGGGAATGCCTCCGTAGTTTTATCAATGTGTCACCCGAACAGATATGCAGCTACAAGAACGGGGAAGGAGTTAATTGTGTCATGCAGGTGGCCGCCATTCTACTCAATCCCATGGACAGCGAGATGACGGCTGCTGGCCAGATTGGTCGTCTGATAATCACCATTATCACAAAGATGGGCAACATGCTGGGCGAGAATGTGGACATGCTTCTCAAGGCTGTGATAAGCAAGATGCAGAATCTCGAATGCCTTAAGGTTATTATGAACCTGGTTTTGATATTCGCCCATCTCTTCCTCACTCAAATGGACGCTGTGCTGAATTTTCTATCAACGGTACCTGGTCCAAATGGTGAGCCAGCCATGCAATTTGTCCTTACCAATTGGCTGTCGCGCCAGAATTCCTTCTTTGGCATGTACGAGCGCAAGGTAAGAGCCGACCAACGAGTTGTGTCAAGCAGGCAAACATTACCAAATCATATTTTTGACACAGGTTACCACAATGGCCCTATGCAAACTCTTTGAATATGGCGTAGCTACTCAGGACAATCGGTTGACCACCATCACATACAAGGAGCAGGTGGAGGAAACTAGCGGTGACCGACGATGCACCCGTTCCGTGGCATCGAATCAGAAATGGGTCACTGTCACCATTCCTGCTCTGGTCAAAATCTTCAAGGTTCTTATCTCAGAGTACCAGCATTTCGAAGAGAGTAAAACGGCGGACGAAGGGTGCACAGATTCAGAGGACGACAATGACGACGCTTTGGACGATGGTCCAGGGACTGCGGCTAAACCACGATACATCTCCGATCTCTGCTTTGAGACCGATGATGATTCTGCCGAGGATGAGCAGCTATTGCAGGAACTGCTCAAGGAGTCCAACTATCAAGGTGACATTGCCGAGAATCTGCAAAAGTTCTTGACCAACTTTGCCCAAAACGAGCACTTTCCCAACTTCTATGAACATCTCAATGAGTCTGAGCGCTGCACTTTGCTTTCCAAGGTCCAGCAGCAACCGAAATAAATACGAAATCCATCACAAATTCGATTCATACACAGATATTTTGCTTATTTAATTCTTCCTACTCACTCTCACATGCAAGTATGTAAATCTATTCTCCTAACATGATGTGTGACAATCCAAACAATGATTATAAAATGAAAGCCAGCCATATGATGAAGGCATTTTCTAGATATTACTTTTTACAAATTGTTACTCCAAAGAAACGGACCCAATTAAAATAATAAAGATCTTTTGTAGCTTCGATTGTGTCTTCGCATTCTTGTAAAATCAAAGTGCCACCTCATCACTGCGTAATTTATGTTGCATGGGAATGTTAAGATCGGTTTTGTAAGCATTCTAGAAAAGCAGGAGCACGTCTAGCAATAAATCTTATAACTATGTAAAGTATTCCACTCACCACGACTGTAGCCGAACCAAAGCTAAAGTACTTTCGAATGCAAGGCGTCAGGAGGACAGGATCAATTTTGTTTGGATTATTCTTGCCGAAAACAAAGGACGACAGCAAAGCCACAGCTATGGTAATGGCAGCTCCAACCGTGGTATACCACATATACGATATGCGATATAGTGGAAATATATCCCTGAAATACAATCAAATCGGAATCGAATCTTGGCAAGGACAACAAGAGAACTTACTGAGCCGAAGAACCCACAAAGTGGGTAGAATTGTGCGACAAACTGGTTGAGTTGAAACTGTAATCACATTGATCTACATTAAGAGATTTGGTCTGATAACTAATGGCTCCCGAGGCAATGGCCCACTGGGCATTTAGAGTGACCCAGGACATAGCGAGGACTCCCATAACTCCACCCAGCAGGGCACTCTATTAAGATAGTAATAGTAATCTTAATCAATGAAGTAAATAATCTCCTTGTCAATCACTTACATGGCCATTGATCCAGGGCAAGAAGATGCCAAGGGTAAAAATGCCAAAGAGTGGACCATTGGTTATAGCTTCCAGGCTCATAGTTAACTGCAGCACAGTTCCCATATGCTGAACTACATAGACCAGGCCGACACACAGAGCCCCCACGCCGACGACCACCAGACGCATAATCCAATTGGTGGCGGAATTCGAGAGTGGTTTCTTGACATAAGGCTTTACGAAATCCTCCAGAACTACCGCCGACATGGAGTTGAGGCATGTGGACAGCGAACTTAGGGCAGCACTAAAGACACCCGCTATAAAAAGACCCGTCATGCCCGGCAGTTCACCCAGTGTGTCCATGACAAAGAGCGGAAATAGCTGATCACGAGCCTTGGCCAACTAAAAACGACAATAAGTCATTTCGCATTCTTACATAAATTTGTCCATCCCACCCACTTGCCTTGGTGGTCAGAGGATCACAGTTCTCGTAGGTGGCATAGATCAGCAGACCATTGTAGCTACACAAGCCCATCAGAGTCAAGACTCCAACACAGAAGATGAACAGAGCTTTGCGAGCATCCGCCAAAGTGGGCAACGCGAGATACCGTTGTATCATATTTTGGGAGACGGCATTGGTCTGAGTCCAATAGATAGTCCCTCCCACAAACAAGCACCAGAAGGTATGACGAACAGTTGGATCCGGATTAAAACTGACCAAAAAAATGTAATCCCAATTTTAAGTATTGTTTTCGATCAAGAACTTACTCGGGAGCCTCCAGGCGATTCGTTTTCCATGCCCGATCAATTACGACACCAGCTCCGCCTATATCCAAGCTACCTTTAATGGCCACCAGAGCCAGGGCACCCATCATGGAGATCGCCTGTACAACATCCGTCCAAACCACAGCCTTGAGTCCTCCCAAACTCGTGTAGAACACACAAATGATGCACACTATTGGCGTGATCGTATGGACGGCTATGCCAGTGACTTGATTGAAGGCCAGCGCCGGCACGTATATCACAATGGGAAGATATGCTATCTATCAAATCGAAATCATGTGGGTTAGATATCACAACCGGGTCACCAGGATGGATACTCACATTCATGATGACAAACATCACGGATCCATATAGGCGAAGTCGTCGATCGAAACGTATCTCCAGATACTGAAAAGAACACATTATTAAAACCGTTTCAAAAAGAGTGGGATCGTTAGATTAATCTACCTCATACGTGGAGGTTATATTCAAGTCATGGAAAACGGGCAAGAAGAACACACCCATCAGGAAGACCATTCCAAGTACTCCCAGTGAAACATATAGATATTGCGTGCCATACGAATAGACCTCCGTGGGCAAGCCCAGAAGGGTTATGCCCGATATAAAGCTGGCCACCAATGAGAAGGCAATTGGCACCACCAACATCTTTCGTCCACCCAGCATATAATCATCTTCCGACACCGATTTGTTCATAAACCCAAAGTAGATGCCAATGCCAATGCAGAGCAGGAACATGGAAACAAAGGCTACATAATCGGGCCCCGAGAACCGCTGCAGTTCACCCAGGATTTGATCGATAGTTTGCATTTTCTTGTGCTGTGGGGTTCCGCACTAAGGAAGCGCCCGATTCTAACTAACTCAGTGCCTCTCTGTGATTCACTAAATCCATGTATTTTTGTGTGTAGGTGGCACTGGGCGCTTGTTTCAACGATTCAATTTAATTTCGCTCAATTGTCAATTGTCGAGCAATTTACTCGGCGCTGTTTTTTCTTTCTTTTTTTGAACACCACTAATACATGTGGGTTTATTTTAGTTGCTTTGGGTAATACCTCTTCCTCTCTAGGCAAATCGTGAAACTTTTAAAACTAGTTGCCACATGGATGTGACCTTAGATACAAGTAATTCCGACACTCAGATTTAACTATTTGAATATTGCTTTAAGTCCACAATTATGTCACAGTACAAGCGAATGGTTCTTGTGAAATCCTTCAGAAATATAAATACTGTGGCACTTCAAAGTTAACTTGGAAATTATCGAGTTCAAATTATCTCCGATGGATCTGGATAAGTATTCGTGGTTACTTCCGGCCAAATATTTCCTTCTCCCACAGAGAGTTGCACGAGAACTAACCATGCTCTAAGCAAGTGGATAAGTGGCCATTCATGAAAATCTAATGGGCAATGAGCCAACAAATGCAATCGAATCTAAATTCAAGTGCAAGATCAAAGAGGAAAGTCCGATTACTGCATAAATATATGTCTACAAAGATACTTTGTACAAGCTAAACGAAATAATTCCATATAAATTCCTTTATAAAAATATTCATAGAGAGTTATTTGTAAGAAATTCTTTTATTTCAGGTATTTATGTGCTTTGGTATTACTTTGACCCTTCATTTCCTTCCGATTGATTTTGAGCTGTGCGAAAATCTTGCAGTTCACTTTGCAATATCCAAGAGGCTGCTCTCATGGCGATCGCTGCAATGACTGTGTTGGGATTCCCCGAAATCGGTCCAGGCAAAATACTAGCATCCACCACTCGCACATTTGCAATCCCATGTAATCTATACATCGATGAAATATATACAAAATGATGAATATCAAGGAATTTGTCTAGATGTTAATATATTCACGTTAAGTGCTCGTCCACTACGCTGCCCAGGGAACATGTGCCACCGGGATGATGGGAAGTGAGGCCAATGTGTCGCATCAGACACTCGAGGTAATGCTCCGAGGGCTGATTGTCCACGAAATCTCTTTCAAAAGGACCGAAATTCGAGCATTCTTGAAGCTTGGGCCAATGAATACGCGGCTGAAGCTCGGCAAAGGCTTCCGAGGTGACCAACTAGTCCCAAGATGAGGAATAATTATTTATTTTTTAGTTTTAGAAAAATCTCATTACCTCGACTGCCTTTTTTAAGTGCCTCTATGGTACAGGCCACATCTTCGTCTTGGCTTAGGTAGTTTGGATCAATTAAGGGATTCCTTCTCATGCTCTTGTTTAGCAATTGCACAGATCCCCTTGACTTGGGCTGCAGGCAACTCGATACGATGACAAAACCTTCTTGCGATGCATTGTAGAAACGAGGAAAAAGGGCACGAAAAGCGGGCCTCTTGAAATTCGATATAGACATGAGAGCGGATTCGTCTATGGCCCCGGCTCCAAAAAAGGTTATTCCAAAGGGAAAACGTTTGCTATGCCTGGCCACATGTCCCAGGACCCCAAAGTTGCCAAAGTGACCAGTTCCAGAGCTGAGGTAGTGATACAGATTCACAGGACTCAAGAGGGCGCCCTGATTCAGAGTGGGTCCAATGCTATTAATGGACACGTAGAGAGGCAAATTGAAGTGGTCATGAAGTCCCTGTCCCACCATGGGTAGATCATGCTGTACAGGGATATTTAGAGCCAATAACCTTGACCTGTTGCCAATTCCAGAAGCCTGTAGCAGTTGTGGGGTTTGGTAAGCTCCAGCACAGATAATCAACTCCCGCTTAATCTCAATGAGAAAATTTTGTTCCTTTTGGTGATGCTCATCCTTGATGCCTACTAATACGGAGCTGGCATGCAGACTGGGTTTCTTGGAGAGCTTTATGGACTTAACTAGGGCCTGAGGAAGAAGTCGCAGTCGGGAATTTTTCATAACTGGCTGTAAGAATTGTTGCACCACCGAATGACGCAATCCATTCTTGATATTATACCGAGAACGTCGAAATGTCCAAGGTTTGTGCATGAATTCCGCTTCGGCTTGCGCCAGAGCCTGAGTTAACTTGGAATAACCACTTGTTATCTCAAACATATCCATTGGCTTGGCCGTTGCGGCTTTCATAAACGGTGACATTTGCTGCCATCCCCAGTTTGAAAGATTCAGCTTCATTTTCCAGTCATCAAAGTCGGGGCCATGGCCATCAAAGTGAAGCATATAATTAAGATTAGCTGATCCACCCAGCCCTTTACCCCGGGGCAAGCATTGACGTTGCTCGATAAGACCGCGTGAGGAGTATTTCTGGGGAACTGAGAGGAATGACCAGTCATTAATCCCTTTTTGTTGAAATGTAGTTAGCAGGGGAATCCTGCTTAGCAGCCCATACGCTCCTCCGGCCTCAATGAGCAGAACTGATCCATTACTATGCTTGGCCAGTAGCGAGGTCAAAGTGCTACCCGCAGTGCCAGATCCAACTGGAAAATAATGGATTTTGTGAATCTGCCAAAACTTTAAGTCTAACAGATTGACCCACCAATCACATAGTCAAAGGCATAATTCCGTTCCTCTACCGCCAAGACATTGGGAATTGATTCCTCTAGCAGACGACACACAAGCACTGCCAAAATAGCCAAAAAGGCAATTCCAAGGGCTCCCACAATTAGGATTTCTGTCAGGATAAGAATTATTGGTCATTTTTTCTTTAAAGAAATGTCACTTACTTTGAATTCGTTGTCCCATGCTAGTTGGGGGTTAATAGTTGGTGGATGACGAAATGCGACTAGTTGGCCACTCATGTCGGAGCTGATACTGAAAGCACAATGAGTCTAATCCAATTACCGCCTTTCGCAACTAGCAGGGGATGAGACCAAGATGGGCGGTAAATTTAAATATTCTTAGTTTGATTTTAGAAACGTTTGAGTTACTATATTCCAATATATTTTAACGATTCAAGACAATTTAAAATATATAAACGAACTTCAATTCCATCCATTTCGACCGTTACATTTACGAGATTTATTCAAATTCAAATAAAACCTTGTGGACTTTACAACACCAACACATATCGAATGTATATCGATTGCGGATTAACCCCCTGCCACCCACAACTACCGATCAGCTGAGACCGTAGACCGTAATCAGAAACATGATTATTTTGTTTCTGGCTTTCCACTGTGATTAAAGGCGTCCATCGTCCGTTGTCCACCAGAAGAAGATCAAAAAGACTGTGAACTGCAGCCGGCGGGAGGGGAATGGTATTAATATGCGGGTGACGGTTATCACAGACACAAACAGTAAAAACAAAACGATCACACCAGGAGACAATCGCTACACAAAGCCCATTGTACTCTGTACGTGAAGGTTTATTTAGCTAATCGCCAGTCAGTTGGTGCAATGAACTAAGCTGGACTTGACGTCGAAACGGATGGTGGAGATGGCGAATCAAGAGGATTATGTGCGCCAGTTTCTAGAACTGCTGCCATTAACAGATCAGCAAATATTCCAGGTGACAAGCAGCCATTTGTATTTCAATTAGTTTGTTTAATTTTTTCTTGGTTTTCTGCAGTCTCTCATCAAATGTGTCACTGGCTGCGGTGCGGAAGTAGGTGCCAAGGGATCTTTGAAATGTTATTCAGATCACCTCCAATCCCTTCTTTTATCTACGCCTTATCCTACTCTCCTTGTGCTTAATCACATCCTACCCAAAGCCAAGTACATTGTGGGTCGCATCATTACGCTGGCTATTCAGCAAATTCTAGACGACCATGAGTCGACGCCGTCGCCGTCATCGTTATCGAATTTCTATTGTGTGTTGGCGAATTTGCCTCAGGGCATACTCGATGAGGCGCACTCATTGCAGCATCGCCTAGTTAATCGTCTGTTGAGTCACAACAATCAGTCGAAAGAGCGTCTAATTTTGGCCTTGTTGGCCCGGCCGGATGGCAGCATGCTGGACGAGGTTTTACGCAGACAGGAGCAGTTGGAATTGTGGATGCCAGTGCCACCCACCAAGGAAATAGTCCTGTGGCTTGCTCACAACCGACGGGAGCATTTTGTGCCCGAATTATCCAAGCAATTAAAGTCCTACGGAGCAATCGAAGATCGCACTCTTAGGAATACATTACTATTATTGAAGCTGGCCAATGAGTTTGCCCAGGGCATGCAGACCATCGATGAGTTAGCCGTTTTGGACATACCATTAAAGGATTTCGATGTGACAGCTGTGCCACAGGACGATCTGCAGCAAGTACATGGTTTTTTCTACGCCGATTTCCAACGTTTATCCGTCTTGCTGGAGTTCTTCCGAAACCAGGAGGACCTTAGTAAAGTAATCAAAGTGGAGCAGTTGCTCCGGGCATCGGGAGTGCTCTCACTTATATACGATTACGGTATTGTCTGTGATAGTGAGAAGTTGAGTCGTCTCATCGAAGACACCTACAAATGGCAGAAGATGACTCCAGCTCTGAAATGTTTGCATCACCAAGAGATCGAGACGCTAAGTTACTATACGGCACTGAGTCACGTGTATAACTTGATATTGGAACAAGATAAATCCAAATCCATGATGACACTCTCTGCCCAGTTGCGACAAATTCATCAATTGGGCACACTGTGCTCTTTGCTGGAGGATATCTTCCAAATGGTTTTCCTGCGCTGGGAGCAACTGGATCAAAGAACCGCGATGCGACATAGCGAACAGGACTGCGACGAGGAGGAGGACGACGACTGCGATGACGATGAAAATGCAGACCTCATTCCGTCTCGTCAAGTCAATCACCGGCGACGTTGTGGTTTCATATGCCGGGCCAATACCCTCCAGTCTCTTTTCACATTCCTCAAGAGTTTTGTCACCAAGAAACTTCATTCTCAAGATTACAAGTGCTCGACTGAACAGGCAAGATTCCAACGACTGGTGGAATCGATAAGCGAAACCCTTTGGAAGCTAGGTGTTCTCCAGAAGATTGACGAATCTTTGACAAAAAGCACTCCACCGTTAAGCTGCCAACTTGAACTGGAGCTGCAATTGGTCCAAATGCATTGTAATGCCAAGGAGAAGGCTTCTAGCGATGATGAAAGCCGTGAGCGGAATCATACATCCAGTTTAACTCGCCGAAAATCTCGCAAACAGCGAAGGGCGGCGAGTTTCAGTGGTGTCAAAACCGTACCAGATGCAGCTCCCACCCTGGAACAGTGTCGAGCCCGAGCCCAGCTATTGACCAAAAATCGAGCAGCTTCAGATAATTGTGCTGCAGTGCAGATTGCCGAACATCGCTCGATAATTCCCAAAATGCTGAGTACTCCCGAGCAACTGGCCATAATGGCCCTGGCTTTAAAGAATTTCACTGATGTCAAGGCCATTATAGAGGTAAGTGTGGAGTGGAATAGAAGCAGACTCTAATTTTGTCATCTGCACAGATCTTTCACCTGGAGCAGAGCCAACTAAATCGTGAACTACAATTTATGGAGCAGCAGCAATTGATAAAACAGAAACTAGCTACCATCTATGCCAATTATCAGGCATTGGAAGTCAAAGGTCAATCGCGTGACAACACCACAGTGGAGCAAATCAAGGATGTGGCGGCCAAGGGATTCGAATTGTCAAAGATTATAAGCGTAGTGGATAATTTCGCTCAGGCCCAAAAACTGCAACAGAGCGAAGAGCTAAAGAATCTTCTCCAGCGTCATGTTGTCAATAGGCAATACAGATTTCTTCAACAATTCGAGGAACGCAATCTAAATACGTTAATCATTTTCGATTTGATTGTGAATCTTAAATTTAATAGAGAGATCACCAGTAACCTGCTCTTGGTAATCCGACGGCAGCAACAACAAAAGCAGAAGCCCAAACAATCGGGGGATGGAGAGAGTGGCACTGCGAGTCCGGAAATCGGAGCCATGCATCTGCTGCAAAATCTTTGTGAATGCATGCGCCTTCTGGAACGAGCTGGTCGACAGCCTGGACTCAACGAACTCCTCTACAAACAAACTTACCCACTGAGACCCACTGCTCTGGCTTTGAAATTGCAACGAGAAGCGGCCTTTGAAACGCTCTACAAAAAGGAGTCATCGGAGTATGTCCATTGTCAGGATCTGCGTGCTCATGGGACTCTCTTTCAACAGCTTCGTTCGCGCCACAATTATTTTTTGCGTTTCTATGGATACATGCAACAATTGACACGACTCCTGCAATTAAGATCTCCGAATTTGGAGTATCACAACACGCGCCTACTCCAACACAATCCAATTGAAGTTATCGGCGATTTAATCTATGATGACGACATAACTCCTCTGGAGATTGAATCGAACGTGGCGGCTCTGCATTTGAACCTGGTTCATGTCATTGCGCTAAACATTTGCCCGCAACTTGGGGGGAAAGGCCCCCCCAAAAGAAGGTCCCGATTGGTATCACCGCAGAAGCAGGAAACTATCCACAACTACATTGTCCAGCACAATCAGCTGTTGGCCCAGTTGCTTATCTCAGTGCAGAAAGGGGAACTGCAAAGTGGGTCGTGCGATTTGAATTTCTCGTGTCTGGCCCAGCTAATGGAATTAGCTGAAATGGACATTTTGGCTTGTATGCACGAAGGTAATAGAGTCCTGGCGTCACTACATGCCTACAAAGTTGACATTAAGAGCCTAGAGCACCTTGTAACCGATCGAGAAATGGAGCTGCGAATATTACTGCTGGGAATCTGTGGTAAAGGGGAACCAACACGACAGCGCATAGATTATCTCATCCGTCATCTTGTCGAAAATACAGGATTCACGAAGGATTCGCGAAATATTCAGCTTGTCGTTCATATGTTCGACCTGGGTGAACGAGCTCGACTACTAAGCGACTTTTTTACAAAGATCACAAGCAGTCAGTTGGCCAAGGAACTTATCGAACGCACTCTGAAACACAAAGAGGCGAATTTGAAAATTCCGGAGGCACTGCGTCGCCAGCTAGAAAGCACTTTACCGGATATAACCATATATGCAAAGGTGTCGTCCATACTGCAGTTTGAGAGTTGGCCGCAGGCATACGATTTTGGGCGACAGACTCCGAATGTGATCTTCGAGCAGTTGCTCCAGCGTCAACACTACGAGCTGTGCCTCCAGTGGTGCCGTGTCATAAATTTAGCACGATCCACTGGTCAGCAGAAAACTTGTCAACTTATCTTGTTGGATGCCCTACTGGTATTGCGCGATGACCAGGATGTTGATGGCCATTTGCTGGAAATTGTGGAATTGTTTCCTCCGTCCATTATGGTAAATTTTCTGGACACGCACAAGGATAAGTTTAACTCGTTGTCACTGCTACAATGGGTTATTAACTATCTGGAGACGCATGCCCGTGATCCACGTCCCTATCGCAACTATCAGCTCTCGCTGGAACTGTTGCGTCAACTAACCATAGAGGAGCGACATCAATTTTGGCCTTTGATGCGTTGTCCTTTGCTCATTTTTGAGCAACTGGTGATGAACTCGCGTTTTGAATTGCTCACAAAATTGCTGGAAGCGGCTCGGGCCAAGATCGATGGGACAAAACCGAGTGGACCATGTCCGTATTGTTTTGAGAAATTTGGACATGCCTACGGTGTGTATACCAAAAGTCCTGATACCAAATTGCGATTTCAACTGGGCCAGACACCTACGGAAGCTTTTATTCTGCTCAATTTCAACTCCTATCAACAGGATCATTGTATAACCCACGAATGCTTGGATCTCTTGCTAAGAATCTATGCCAGCAAGGCGCTGGACTGTCACATTGCCAATGTACGTGGAGCCTCTGAGCCAAGTTCTATGTTAACCGATGTCCAGAACTCGCTAGATTCACTGTGCGGGGCCTTTGCTATGCCCAAACAAGCGCCGCATCGAGACCAGTGGATCCCCGACGAGCAAGCCACCCATTGCATGTGTTGCCGTCGGACAGCCTTCACCATGTTAATGCGAAGGCATCACTGTCGACGTTGTGGCCGTGTGGTATGCTATGCATGCTCCAGTCAGCGCATCCGCATTCCCGAGTTGTATGACGAAGTGGAGGTTAGAGTCTGCAACGATTGCTGGGGAGCAAGTGGAAGCGCCGTGGCATCGATAGATCCTATGGAACCCATAATGCCCTTCGATGAATCAGCCAATTTACGACAATCCTATTCCATAGAATACTACAAATGGCGATTGAGTGGGGTAATCACTCATGATAAAATGTTGCGAGAGGAGTTTTCCTATGAGCATGCCCCCAGTGTGGCCCTCAGTCTTTCCATTTTACGGCATCATAAGAACGAACGGCATTGCGCCGAATTGTTGCTCTACCATTGCCGCAACCTGGAGAAGCTTATGGTGCCCAATCCAGAGGTCGACTACGAGCTGGTGGCCAAAATGATTAATTGCTTAGCGTCAGCCGGAAAGGTTGGGTGAACATTTAAATCCAGAAATTCTCAAGTAAAAATGAATCGGAATTCTTATATTTTCAGTTTGAGAACATACAGACACAATCGGAGATCATTATGTCCGTAGTCCAACAGGGCTGTGAGTCTTTAATCCCAGCCAGTCCGTTGGATGATGATAATCTGCGTAAGTTAGCAGACGCACTGGTGGAAGCAGAACACTGGACCCTAGCTCTTGAGGTGCATCTAAAGTGTGGCTTCGCTACCACTGGTGTAATGGCAGCACATGGTTTGGCATGTCTTCGTGCCGGTTGCTACGAAGCGGGTAGGTGTGGGATTTGGATTAATTTTTAACCTGTATAAAGAACGTATCTTCTGCAGCTCGCGAGAAATTCGCCCATTGCATGACACGTTTGTCCAGTGAGCAGCTAAATGCTTCCCTCTACAAGAATATATTCGAGACTGGCACTGTGGAGACCATACTTCTGCCTAAGAGGCGTCCAAATCGGGGCCCGCCATTGCTGCAGGAAATTCTAAGATTGATTGCCTCCTTGCCGCATACTCAGACCCAACCAGAAACTCTGCAACGAGCCTCGCTGATCCGCAACTTGAGTAGCTCTTCGGCCTCGCTTTTCTCTCGTCGCCGGGAGCCCAATGTCCAGCATCTATCGCTTCAGGAACCAGCATTGAATGTGATGAACTCCTTAGCTAGTCTAAAAGCATTTCCCGGGGCAATTACGGGGCAATGGGTCAAGAGGACAGCGGGAATCGACGGCAATCACGCTCCTTTGAAGAATCTATGCACTATGTCCTAACCTATGGGAGCCATGCGGATATACTGCAGTTGCTTATGCAGCACGAGGAACAGCGAGCCGCTTTACGCTATTGGCAGCAACAGCAATTGGATGCGAATCTATTTATTCAGCACATCTTCCTGGTGGCATTAGTTCAGGGACGTCTGCCTGTTATGGTAGAGGATCTGCAGCAATTGGATGACAGCCAAATGAACGCATGGCGATTGCCTTTGCTTCAAACGTGCCGCCATCTGGAACAGCAGCAACAATTGAACTCACTGTATCAATTGCAGCTACTTCTCAAAGATCCCATACGAGCGAGCATGACTTGTGTCAAGTTCTATGCCCTGAATTGTGAGAATTTCCAGAGACTGCACGCCAATTCCCAACATTTGTTGTCCGCGCAAATGCATTTACAGGGCGAGCTGGATTTATCCCAATGGGAGCACTTACAGCATGAACAGGGACGACGATCAAGTATTGCCAACTCGAAAGCCGCTGGCGGCACATGCTTTGCCATGCAAATGGATGCTCGTGCTCTGAATGGTCACATTAATACCATACGTCGGCAAATGGAAGTAGCCAAGTTTCTAAGTCGATGTGAACAAGATCAACCGACTAAAGAATCGCTCTACACTCTAAAAATTTTGAAACAAATTCGCCTGGATACAAGTCAAGGAACTTTGCCCACGCTCTTTGAGGGAGCCACGTCCAGGGTTCACTTGTGCATTCTGGTATTGCTCTGTGGCAAGAACATAGATGAGGGATTCGGCTTGGCTTATGGGTAAGGAGAACCAAAAATTAATGAAGATAGTTTTAATAGCTTCTTAATTAATTTTCTATCACAGAATATTGCAGGAATATAAATTGGTACCAATTAAAGTATTTGGAGCAACAGCTAAATACCTAGCACGAAATGAACGCTTGCAAGAGGTGGAGCGACTGCTCGACTGCATTGCCAGCAATAATGGTGGTCCTGGGTCGACTGCAGAATACGATGAGATCATTTCGATTGCTATCAATGCGGCTATCCATACTCATCTGTCAGAGACGAAGCTGATTTTGGACAGACTAATCAAACGGATAGCCAGTGTGGAGTTGCAAATATCCTCCTTTATTTATTTGGGTCAGTTGAAGTCCGCCTACTTGTTGGCCCACAAACATGAGCGGTTATTGGATATCCGCAAGATACTGCGACAGGCCGAACTGACAAATCAGATCCACATCAAGAAGTTGTGCGAAAGGAAACTTCAAATTCAAAATAACTTAAAGCCGTCGGCGCTGTGATAACGTCTCTTCCATATCCCAAACAAATTATTATTCTTATTATTATTATTCTCTTTGTGAACATTTTAGGTCAATCGTTTTTTTTTTTTTAATCGTTCCAAGGTTAACTGGAACGTACATAAGTATGTATTTACCCGGAACTCAGCTCAAACTCTGCTCTCAAGACATGCACCAAATAATACATCTACATATAGTACATAAATATATTTTTTATCAACTGTATTCTTATTGTTAATGTTTATTAAATGAATATATTTTTTATTAAAGTCGTAATTTATACAAGTCAAAAAACTGTCTAAATTCAAATTCTCTTTTTGTTGACCAATACTGAACAGTTGACTGATGGAGACATTATGCCACACTGTCTTATATAGCTTATTAAATTTAAAGAAATTTTGTTTAATTTATTACATATGCGAGCTGTGATACAAAGGGTGAAGGCCGCTCAGGTCACGGGTAACGGCTAAATAACGCTTGAGTCCTTGGGCAGTTCAAAAACTCGCCATTTATTTATTTTTTTGTAGTAATGGGGGACTTGGTGTCCTCCATTGGACCTGGTTTATGCGTTCTTGTGGGACTAAAGACCAGCGATACCAAAGCAGATGTGGAATACATGTGGGTATCGATCAATGTAATCCCATTTCTATCTTAAGTTCCTCATCTACTGCAGGGTAAGGAAGATTCTGGCACTTCGTTTGTTTGAGGACGAGGCCGGCAAACGATGGCAAAAATCAGCTAAGGACCTGGAGTTGGAGATTCTTTGTGTGTCCCAGTTCACTCTCTATAACAGACTAAAGGGCAATAAGCCAGATTTTTCGGCTGCCATGAAGGGTGACGAAGCCCAAGACCTCTATAAGCACTTCCTTGACCGCTTAAAACTATCCTATGATTCCAACAAAATCAAAGGTAATTCAAGATTATAATGTGAATAATTACAAAATCTTAACTAATCTTTCTTAAAGATGGAAAATTTGGTGCCTACATGCAAGTACATATACAAAACGATGGTCCCGTAACTATAGATCTAGAGTCTCCGGATCAGAAGGTTGAGAAGGAGTATGTGGATAAATAAAATATATTTTTATAGCACATTATAATATAATCGACATACATGTATATATTCTGTACTTTATTTAGCAACTTAAAAACTATTTACATCTGTTTAGAAAATTATTTCATTTTCCTTTCTTCTTAAGCTTCTAACATTTCCAAATCATTTATGTCCATGCCTTCTTCGAGTTTCCTCTCCAATTCGCGCGCATCCACATAAGTGATCTTCTCCTCAGGCAGATCCTCTTCCATTAGGGCTGCTTCTTCTGCCTCCTCCTTGGCCCGACGCTCTTTAAGGCCCGCGGCTGGTGAACGGATCAACGACATATTGCGTTGTACATCCTTGACATCCATTTGAATCTCAATCTGGCGACCCTTGCGCAGACGCTCCATAACAAAGTGCTTCTCGCGACGTTCCTTGATCTCGGTGACCTTTTTGATGGCAACTAGGGCCTTCTGCCAAGTCTCGCGGCTATACTTAATGGGCACATTACGACGTTTCTCAAACTCAAAGCTGGGATCGATGGCCAGCTCCTTGCCTGCCGCCTTGCGATGCGCCTTGGTCCAGCCTACCTTGCGTGGGTTCTTCTTGCGCTTGAACGCCTTGTGACATTTTCCCCGGCAAAATTTAAATATCTATGGAAAATGGTGGCATTAACTCCCTGTGCGCATTTTAAGTTGTGTAGGACTTACCTTGCAATCATTTCTCACAAACTGCACACCATGGCCGGGATATATTTTGCTCGAGCAGAAGTAGCACGTTTCGATACGCATGTTTTACAACTTTCGTGTCTTGGGTTCAAGTTTGCCTGGGTACCCTTAGGTACCGAGGGATTCTTTTGGGCACTTGATGATAGTTGGGGTTATGTTCTAACACCAATCAGCTGTATATTAAAATTTAAGGCGTGTTGTGTGTTAGTGTCTGTATTTAAGTTTCTATGCGTTTTAAATATTTAAAAAATCGCATGGTTTATTTTCTATTACCTTTATCTTTTTCACAAAACTGTGTCCGACACGTGCGTGCTGGTGGATGTTGTTTTTTGTATGCAGAATGTTTAGCAACACTATTAACCACTATTAACCAACACTGGCAGGGCTATTGCCACCATAGCAACAGCTGATCAATCAAAGCGAATGGCACCCTGTTCTAATCCAAACACTCTAGACGTAAACCGACACATCACAGCATTTGTCTTTGGTTAGAAATGCAAAGCCCGACGTTCGCGTCGTACAGGGATTTGGAGCAATCTCCACGAGCCATGTATATGCGCGACTGGCGGTCAGCCATACGAACGCCCACCTATAGGATCGGGAATCGAACGGTTCGATTCAACTATCATTTTGCACTGCTGGTTTTTGGCGTTGTGGCTCTAGTCTTGCTTTTTTATTATGCCCGCCAGGGCTCGAGATCCTCATCGGACGGCTACTGGCTACGACAAAGTTATACGGATGCCAAGAGTCTGGACATTAGAAACAATGTGGGATACAATGCTACGTATCCATTGACGCCGCCTATGGCTTTACACGGTGGCGTTATCAATTTTCGCATTGCCATGATTGCAGATCTAGATACCAACTCCAAGGTGGTCAAGGCCGATGGCAGCTCAACGTGGCGAAGTTATTTAAAGAAGGGCTATCTAACATATACAGTGTCGAAGAGCGAGATACAAATAAAATGGGATGACGGAACACCCACGTCACTAGAGTCGGCTTTTGCATTGAAGGGACGTGGCATGGAGTTGTCCGAATTGGTCACTTTCAATGGTCGCCTACTTAGCTTCGACGATCGCACTGGCCTGATTTATGAGTTGATCAAGGACAAGCCCATTCCATGGGTGATTCTATTGGATGGTGATGGACACAGCGCAAAAGGCTTCAAGTCAGAGTGGGCAACAGTGAAACAACAAACGCTATACGTCGGCTCCATGGGAAAGGAGTGGACCACTAGCATGGGTGACTTTGAAAACTATAATCCCATGTATGTGAAAGCAATAAGTCCTTCAGGAGAAGTTAGATCCCTTAATTGGGCAGAAAACTTTAAACGACTCAGGTTGGAATCGTATCAGATAACATGGCCGGGCTATATGATACACGAGAGCGGCGCATGGTCGGAGGTGCATAAGCGCTGGTTCTTTCTACCTCGTCGATGTTCACGTGAGAAGTAAGTATGGATATCATTGGCCAATCTGTCTGAGAGAAGTAATCGAATTCTTTCACTCCAGATACAACGAAACTCGAGATGAGCACATGGGCTGCAATCTTCTGGTATCGGCCGATGAGAATTTCTACAGCATTGAGACGATAAAACTCGACTCGGAAAATACTTCACCTACACATGGCTTCTCCAGCTTTAAGTTTTTGCCGGGCACTGATGATAGCATCATTATTGCTTTAAAATCAGAAGAACTCAATGGCAAGACTTCCACCTTCATCACAGCCTTCAATTTGAGTGGTAAAACTCTGCTAAGCGAGACGAGAATCGAAACGGATTACAAATACGAGGGTTTCGAATTCATTTAGCTGCTATTGGGATCCCATTGCCCCGATTCTGTATATAATGTATTAAAATCTCGTAAACTGTAAGCTTTATAGGTTAGTGATCAGAATGATGGTCGATTTGCCATTTTTATGTCTTTAGCAATTCTAAAAAGAAAATATTACTAAATTAATCCCGAAGCGACCGCAATAGCACAAATTCAAAGTTTAAATTATGCATAGAATATTTCAATATATATATATATATGTATAAATGTATGTATTTATATTTATATTTAAATAAAGAAGTATCATAAGTACGTACAAAACTCGGTACAAACTTAATAAGGCACTTGAGCTGTTTTTGTAATTTGCAAATATTTAACATTTCACTGAGGATTTGGATTAGTTTTTGAATTTAGATTGGACTTGGCTGACAGTCCAGCTACCAGTAAATCAGCATTGTCGACTCTTCCCTCATTGGCCCGGACTTCGAGGCGATCAGCATTATGATTGACGTTCCATAGATAAGGCAGATATTTGGGCTGCATGGTCTGAAGGAAATGCTCTCGCCACATGCGTTCCAATTCAATGAGACCGCCAAACTGATCGCGATACATTTGTACTACCTTTTCCCCATGCTGGCAGTAATCGTCATTCTCCACCCGATAGTCGATGTTAGCAGCTTCTTTCAGCAGCTCATCGGTGATCTCATTGCAATCTTTGTAGTAATCCAAGAGGATTTGATGCATTTCTGCCTTTCTTGCTGGAGGGATCTTTTCGCTTTGGTTGGTTAAGGCTTTGCCAGCAGATTTTACTCGTCTCAAGATCGGATTCTCGTGGTATTTCACCATGCCATCGCCATTCTTGAATGGAGCTTCACATTTGGTGGCTAATTTGGTGCGTACACGTAAATCGGAAACATTGCTCAACTGATGGCATGTGGGACACAACAAGAGCACATCGTGGGATGTGTGCGACTTCATGACTGCCGGAAAATGTCTGCGATATTCGCGTGGGACAACATTCTTTCGTATATAGGCATCCCGCCGGCCACACACCACACACTGATTCTCCTTGGGCGTTTGATAGTACCGACCTACCTCGCCAACAGCCCTTCCAGCTGGTTCAAAGTTTAGGCGAACCGTAAAAGTTTCTCCAGGAATTTGGGCGCCCAGATTTTGATTTATATACCAGGAGGCTTTACGCCGATCAATAGTACACAAGAGTTCGCCATCTGGTGCCTGCAAGAGGCAGTTGTCATAAAAAGCTTTCGACTGTGTTCCCAGTTTGCGGCAGTATTGCTTCTCTGGTACCATCGTCTTCTTCGGTTTGGATTTGGCTGTCATTGGAGATGAGGAGGGCACAGTGCCTACGCCTGCATTGGATGAAGAGAGGCCTATTGAGAAGCCTTTGGTAAAATCCACATCAAGGAATGGTTGAATTTTCTGTAGCCAGTCCTTGCTTGATAGAGGCCGAATGTCCCAAAACGCACGTGGTTCCAAATCGCGACATAACTTTTGAAATATAGCCACAGCAGCCAAAGCATCGTTGGCAGCGTAATTCAATTGAACCTCCTCCAGCTGTTTGGCCTCCCAATTTGAGCAAGCTAGTCGCCAGTTCTTGTCCAGAACGAAATTTAAATGGGTGTGAGAGAGCTTGCCCAATCCCTCGGCCTTGTGGCCTGCCATAACGGCCAAGAATCGTAAATCCAATGTACTGGCAACGCCCACTCCATAGTCGTGGGACAGCTTCATTGCATCAGCTTGCGGTGCCACGCCAACTTTGACAATAGCATCGTCTTCGAGTAGCTCTCGTAGGTCTTTGGGAATTTGCTTCATGCAGCACAAGCGGAACAGGGCGCACAGTCCCATATGGGAACTGAGCTGGAGCAGGGCAACTGGTCGCCGGCTACCTCCCACTGTGATCCATTCACAGTCGAATCCCAAGACTTGAAAACGTTGGCAGTGGCTGTGGTGTGATAAACATAAAAGTAAAATTGTGTCGCAGACCGTAACGCAGCTCACCTTTTGAGCTCTTTTATGATTTTCTGAGTAGCCTCATCTTGCGAAGTGGTGAGGACTTCTATCTGCTTGAAACGAAGCGGACTACTGGCACCGGGTAGAAAAATGCGGCGCCGTAATTGTCCAATTATAGAATATCTGTGACGCACCATAACATAGACCAGGCCTAGGCTGGCAGCGAGAATTGCCCATTTTTTAACTGTCGTTGGACTATTTTCATTCATTTCTTTCGTGTACGATTTTTTTTTTTTTTATTTGTGACGACTCATTTGTATCCTGTTAACGCAATGTGAGTCTGTTAACGCAATTGGAGTCTGTTAGTCAATTTTTGGCAGAAAAATAACGGCCTATTTATAAATGCAAAGAAATGAAAATATCAAATAGAAAATAATGAGAATACATAGAGTCCTATGAAACGGATAAAAGGACATAATGTTTCAGTGAAGGTGAAGTGCGAAAAGGGCAAAATTGAAGGGACGTAGCTTCCCGATTTACCCCGCAATCGCGGACCAAAAGTAGACCAGCCAATACGGTAAAAATTGATTTTTCCAAATCAGGTAAGCAACAAAACAATAAACAAGAATTTTAATTTATAAAACAAATTTACTGCTTTACAGAATGCCAGATCGCTGGTAATAGAATTATTAGATAGTTGAGAGACATCAGTTCACAACAAAATGCCAGAGAATTTGGAGCTGCATCAGTTTCAGGAGGGGACACAATCCCACGACAAATCTAATCGATGGCTGGAACGCTTAAAAATGCGCCTAAACTGCCCATACTTGGGCATTATTTTGGCCACGCTATCCTCGCTATTCTTTTCGCTGTGCTCAGTGATAGTTAAGGGCTTAGTGGACGTAAACCCTATGGAGTTAGCCTCGTTTCGGTTTGTAGGCGTTCTGCTGCCCACAATTCCCATCTTGATTTACACCAAACAGCCGGTTTTCCCAGAGGGTAAGCGCGTCATACTGCTGCTACGCTGTTTTATGGGAACCACTGGACTTATGCTAAGTTTCTATGCCTTCCGCCATATGCCACTTGCCGATGCCAGTGTAATTATTTTCTCCACACCCGTGTTTGTGGCCATTTTTGCGCGGGTCTTTCTCAAGGAACCTTGCACGCTCTTCAATGTGGTCACTATTAATATGACACTTCTGGGCGTTGTCCTGATCACCCGTCCGCCGTTGATCTTTGGCAGTGCAGCTCCTACCCAAGATAGCGAAAGCGAGAAGTATTCCGATAAGACTTACGACATTTGGGGACCAGTTGCTGCAATATCATCGACGCTGTTTGGAGCCAACGTCTATATACTGCTACGAACCCTTAAGAATCTACACTTTTCCGTGATCATGACGAATTTTGGAGCTATTGCTCTGGTCTACACATTCATCGTTTGCGTTGCAATCGGCGCCGTCTGCTGGCCTAGTTGTGGACGTGATCGATGGCTGGTTGTCATCTTGGGAATCTTTAGTTTTCTTGGCCAAATCTTACTAACGTTGTCGCTGCAAGTGGAGCAAGCTGGTCCCGTGGCCATTGCACGCTGTGCAGATATTGTGTTCGCCTTCATTTGGCAAATGATGTTCTTCGGCGAGACTCCGACTGGCTATTCCTTATTTGGAGCTCTCATGGTGGTCAGCTCGGTCATTTTGACAGCACTCAAAAAATGGGCCATGACTTTGCCAAGAGAATCGACGCTGCGGAAGCGATTGCGGGTCATCCTACTAGAGTAAAAGGGACGATAAAGGGGAACGAGAGCAGCTGAATTGCCGGGTGAAAATGTTTTAGATAAATTCGCGGTTTCTCTCACACACACATGTCGTGTTTACACATCGGTACTAACTAAATTAAATTTAATATCAAATATGAAGCATTTTTGGGGAGTTAGTGCTCAACAAACAGTTCATTTTAATAGACTTAGTATACCTATTCGATGCTCAGTAAACTTATAGAATTACTAGAATCTACCAGGATCCATGATTATCATACAAAAATATACATACATAAATAAATACAAATATTACATACCTACATATACAGTTTTTAAACATCAAGCGTGATAGCCATTTGCATATTAAACCAAAATAATCATAATCTACAGTTTAGTTTAGCAAAATTCATCAATTTGTTGTTTTGTACATTGTTAAACATGCTTAAAATACAATAAAATAATCTTACAATTCCATTAATGAAAACTAGATAGAAGTATATTCAACTATTTGAATTTGGCGCCAACATTTCCTGCTGTTTCCAATGTTCCAGAAGACACATTTTTTTTCTGTTAACTTTTAACTTAACTTATTTTAATTCATTAATGTAGCAAAATCAACAAAGACTTAATGATTTGATGCCATTCCAATCTAGGTAAGAAAATATTTTAGCAAATATGCCAAATGCACTTAAATTTTTTAGATTCCCCCGCTCGTTCCACTTATCACCATTCCTCATTAGGTGAACAGATGTTTATGTCAAGGTAGCGGCGTTTATAAGTTTTTTATGAAATGTTATTTTATTTGTTTACACGCAAAAACAAACAGTACGTAAACAGAAATAGTTAAATAAATAAACACATTGTACTCCTTGGATACGATACTTTGTCTGTGTTTGTGCTACTCCCGGTTCTCGTCGTCGTCGTTTATTCGTCCTTGTGCTGCTCTATACCTAGAAACCCAAATCGGCAATCACCGCATCCAGCTCGTCTTGCAGATTTGTGGCCTTCGCGCGCACTTGGACAATTTGGTCCTGCAAGTTGTCCACATTTGCTTGGAGCAGGACATTGCATTTCTTCATAGCAGCAAAGCGACCTTCGTGCGTCTTTACTCGTGGTTCCAGGTTTGCCTTTTTGGCTGAGTTTGCCGCACCCTACAAGGAGGAACACCCAAATTTGTATCAGGTGAGCACATATACATACATAGTTTGTCTAACTTACTTCTGTCTCTGATTCGCTGCCTGATTCCGCTTCACTTTCTTCAGATTCCGATTCCTCAGACTCTTCCTCGGACTCCTCTTCGCTGACGTGCGCATCTTCGGGTTCCTCCTCATCCTCTTCGTCCTTCTCTTCGGCATCGACTTCGTCTTCTTCCAGCTTCATTGAGGCGGCCATTTTCTGTACCTCCTTTTCCAGTTTCTTGAACTTTTTGTTTTCTTCCCTAAGAAATAAGATAAGCCCTGTAATCCTAATCTGTTCTGTTGTCCTTCAATATAACCTACTACCCACTTGAGTATGACATGATTTTTTTTCATGGCCTGCTTCAATACCTCCTTCTCCTTCTTGGCCGCCTCCTCCTTTACTTTCAATTTGGTCAATTTGCTGCGTAACACTTTGACTTCTTTGCCCATACGTCGTTCTCGCCTCTCTGTTTTCTTTTCTTCCGGCTCGTCTGGATCACTTTCGCTAAGTTCGATATCCAGCTCGGGTGAACTATCGCGTCCGAAATTGGCATCACTAGTTCGCCGAGAGCCATCCCATGATCCGCCACCCTGCACAGACAAAGAGAAGGCATCAACGAAAGAGATTCATCCAAACGGGCGCATGGGAGCAGCTTTGATACCTTGTGCAGACCATGATTGGTCCTTGCCTCGTTGCTGTAGTAGTCGTCGTCGTCGTCGTTGTCGTCGTCGTAAGCAAAGCAATAACTAATATGCGGACGGTTAGTGCTTGGTGTCGTATGACCCTTATAATATAGCGCGTTAATTGGTTAGAAAAGCTTTTGGGGATTGCGAGTATGTCTGTTTGTCTAATACCCATTAACGTAGTATGTAACGAGCCCCCGAATTTGGGGCCTGGGACGGATCAACTTAAAATGATATGGAAATGGCACTTGTATGATCTATTTGGAACTTAATATATACAAGATTTTCGAAACAGTTTTTAAACTGGTTTAACTCGAAACGGAATCTGTAAAAATTGTGTAAGAGATTTCCATTTTATCGGTTCGTTTCTAAAAGAAAGTCCTCCAATTATGGACACATTTCCTTCTCGTAATATCCATCCCAGGAACCCCAAAAAATCAGCGGATGTAAAGTGTTGTCAGCTGATTAAAGCGACGTACGAAGTATTGTTGTCTCTAAGCGTAACTAAAATCAATCAATCAAACTAAAGCAACTAATTGCGATTGCCTGGGCTCTTTCTCTCTAATCTTTACGGTCGGCTGTTGCCGCGTTGCGGAGCACACGTCTCTAGAAATGGCCAAGAATATATAGAAATAGATGGGCGGGCAAATGGTTGCTTGGTTGGCTGGCTTGTGACCTTCTTCCAACTCCCAACTAGTTTGTTCAACTGACAACACTTTGTGCTCGCTTTTATTCCCCACACCATCACCACCATCACCACATTCTCTTTGCCCAGCCCCTTATCATTTTGGCTGGTTGAATCTGTCTTGGCTTTCGCTTACCTGCAATGCCGCTGCCAATTTGCGCTCAAGCAATTGTATCTGTCGTTTTTGTTCCTCAATTTCCGTTTTTGCCGCCACAAGCAGCTCGCCGGTGCTTTGGTAGTTCTGTTCCACCTCTTTGGACACCTTGCGAGCATCCTCCACCTCACGCTTGAGCGAATTGACGTAAGCCTGCTCAGTTGTTGGTGTGGGATCCATGGTGGCCACAATAACATTTGAGCCATATTCGAGATTCTTTTCACGTGACTTTTCTCTCTCCAGTTCGGTTTCCAAGGTTCGTATTTTGGCCAAAAGTTTCTTATTCTCGCGTTCCTGAGCCTCCCGGTTGCGGAGCTCGAGCGCCAACATTTGTTTCGTACTCTGCAGATCATCACGAATCTTGTCAATGTCGTCCAATTCATCGGGACTTTCCTCATCAATGGATATGGTGGATACAATGCTGGGTCTTGAACTGCCCGCTCCCAGGGCACTGGCATTGGTGGGACCCAGAGCATGACTGCTGGGCGCCTCGCTAAGCATATTGACCTTTGATTGCGACTTTTGCAGTTGCTCTTCGATAGTCATTTGTCGGCGGAATTTACGCAGACCATCCAAGATGGGCTTACTGCGATCATTTGTCCGGGTTGGACGCAGTTTAATACCACCCTGAATCTGCTTAAGCAGTTTATTATGCGAATTGTCCTTCTCGGTTTCATAGATGAACTTGTCGTCCACTTTCGTCATTGATTTGCATGTCAATATGGGCTGAGATCTGAGATCAATTAAAGCGAGTCCAATTTAAAATTAAAATTATTAACACTTTGTCATAAAAAGGTTTTTCTCTCTCTCTTTCTCTATCCCTCTTTTGTCTCGAGAGTGAGTAATTTGTTCTGGGGACTTCTGCTGATGACATCAACTAACTAACTAACTAAATAACTACATTTTTCACCTGTCGTTGCATGCCACATGTCGCAGTTTTTTGCCGCTCTCCACCTCTTTCATCATTTCAGACCAGTCTGGACGTCGGCGGGGTCTTGTTCTGGCCAGAAAAAAAAAAGAATAGAAAAAATGTGAATCACATGAAAGGGTCTCTGGCGCAGTGGGCGTTGGGCAATCGAGCTTACTTCAGCTTCTCGAGTGTTTGCTTCTGCGAGTCGGTTAGGACACGCTTTTCGCCGGGTGCCAATGGCGGGGGAGGCGGTGGTGGAGCCTTGGGCACCAACGATGGCAACGGCGGCGGGGCGGGAACTACAACAAAGACAAAAAGAACGAAAAACGGACACGGAAATTGAGATTGGTTGAGTTCTAGTGGTTGGCTCTCTTGTTTTTTAGATGAAAAAGATGGATGGTTGAGCATTAGAGCAAATCGCTTATCGCTGCGTGCACTCGCGGTTATTAAATATAATTTTAATTTAATGAGTTTGCAATTTGTGTCAGTTGTTTGTTATTATTTTGTTGTGAAGAAACTTGGAGCTTGGCACTGGAGGGCAGCAAACCAGTCACAGGCCACAGCCATACATATCAATTGAGTTGTTGGTAGGTGCTGCCGGTGCCACTGGAACCCTGTGTGTGTCTCTGACTTAGCCGGAAAGTTGCAACAGAGATTGAAAAGTTACTTACTGCTTCCCTTGCTGCTCTGGCTGCTTCTGCTTTGGACCATCATCGACCACCTACTGGCTTTGATGGTGTTTTATTGCTTTAACACCACCCAATGCCGAACCGAACTGTACTGAGCCGAAGGAAAACTTTGATTGCATTTTATTTTCTTTTTTCGGAATTTTTTCCCCATCTGCACTTTGGCAGCCCCGTTTCGGTTCGCTTGGCTTGGCTTGCTTTTGGTTTTTTAGTTAGTTAGTTAGTTAGTTTAAAGTCTGGGGCGTCTGTTTCTTTTTTAGCTTTGGTATCCAGTTGGAGTTAGAGTTCTTATTGTTGGTGGGTTGCTTGCTGCTCTTAGACCTTTTGTTAACGAGGCCAATTAGTTTGGAAAATGTTTTTCTGCAAGCTGTTTCTAATAAATTTCCGTTTAAATTGTTGGCCCAACAAGAGTTCAACTTGCAAGGAAAATTCTTCGAAGGTTCTTCTTTTGCTGTTTATCCTGGGCAGTAGTCATTCTGCGATGGGCCAGGGCCCATCAGCCCGCCTGCATGGACTGCTGGCCTTGTAATTAGCAATTGAAAAACTTTTGATTTGTTTTTATACAGCTAAACTCCCTACCTTCTCCCCCATACGGACACACACACACAAACACCTCCCACATCCTTCAACTCAAAATGAACTTTTATTTCGCTTTTCTTCTGTTTTTTTCTCTTATGTTTTCCATTTTTCAGTGTTTTTCCAATACTTTGCATGTTTTCTTTTTATGCTTTGTTGTTGCTGCGGGAGAAGTGTAAAAGTCAAACAACTGCTTAAGACAATGGCTGCTGCTGCCAAGTGATGAAAAGCTGACAAATCTGTTAATTAGCTTTGTTTGAATGAACCCACGACGACGTTGAAGATGATGGCAACAAGAAACGCTTCTCCGACCCCAGCAACCCATAGACGGCCCAATCCAAGCATTCCAGCCATCGAGGCAACCTTACGCCGCATTATCCTTTGTGTGAGCTTCAGTTTCGGTTCTTTTTTTCCCTACCCCGTTTTAATACGCTCACCCCGCCCCACTCTGAGCGAGTTCTCGTCTTTTCGATTCTGGCTTGTGTTTTTTTTTTCGTTCCTTACTCTGAGGGTCCTTCTTCTTCTTCCCACGTCTTGCCAGTCGCGCCTGGCTGAACCTGCACTTAATCTTTAAGTGGTTGGCTGCCTTTTTGCGGTGCATTAGCCTCCCGCCGTTCTTAGAGCACACCTCCGTTCCCCCCGAAGACTACCTGCACCTGGGCGAAAGGAAACTAATCCGAACTCGTGTTACTTTAGTGAATGAAATCAGTGTGGCAGCTCAAAGAAACTTGATTATTGTCTAGTCCCCTGCTGCATGTTAATGAACTGTCTGTACTGTGGGTCTCTCTAATGGGTATGGTCTTTCATTCCTCTCACTTTCCCTCCGTTCCCGGACCCATTTCAATGTCTTATCATTGGGCACTGATTAAAATACGTGGTCAACATTTTGGGCAGCCAATTGAGCGAGCGTTTAGTAAGTTTCGCTTAATTCGGTTTAGTAATTTATGGCCAAGCTCTGGGAAAATGTATACCCCTAAATCAGAACGCCCCCCCCCACACACACACACATACATAGCCAGAGATTGTTCAGAGGGAAGTGAAATCGAGACGAAAACAAAACAAAAAACTTACCCAAAAAACCACTTTTGTCTTGCTTTTTTGTGTGTGGAAGGGTGTGTAGGAAAGGGCAGATAAAAGTCTTCATTCATTCATGTCGACAAAATTATTTCTTATTTAAATATATAAAAAGCAGAACAGAAGAGAACAGAACAGAGAGATTCTTTTCCTTTCTCAGCTGCTGATGCTACCCACTTAATATACCGCAAAGCCCGCACTTACGACGGCGCAAAATGAATAGCGAGGGGGGTATGTAAACATAAATTTTGCGAGCTCACTCAGAGGGCCCCTCCCCACTCCGGCACCGCAGAGGTTGCTATACTACCTCCATCTGCAATGGGGATGGGATGAGAATGAAGGGGGATCCCTGCTCATTGTGTTATCATCAACAGAATATTCTATGCATGCACAAATGTTGCCGTTGTCATTGAATCACTGACTGTTGTTGGACTGGTTGGATGGATGCTTGTTTAGATGGCTGGATGTGGTGCCGGCTCTTTCTACTTGATGACTGACTTTCTGGTTCTTTTGTTTGCTCCTGCTGCTCTCTTACCACCTTCGCCCCTTTCATTCACTCTGTCTCCCTATTCTGAGCATGATGAAGCACTGTAAAGTTATCCATATTTTATGGACCTCTCTTCCACACACACCCACACCACACAGAATTCCAAAGAAGACCAGTTGACTTTTTGTATGATTGGCGTTTTTAATATTCCTAATAAGTATTTACAGCGTAAGCTAAACTACAAAATTAATCATCGAAAGAGCAATCCTAAAAATAGTTGGCCTCGTTGCTTAAAGAAGTTTGAAAACTTAATTGGGCTAAAGACAAAGTTGTGACTAGAAAGGACTTTAACAGTAAAATTAATCGTGTATAGAAGAGTATATTTAAAGGTTCGGATGTATCTTATATCCCATTTAAAAATTGACAATTTCAATTATTAAACTTGAATACTTTTAAGACGTTCTAATAAATAATCGTATGTATATGTACATATATAAGATTCCTAATTCCAAATTGGGCAAGGTTCTAATATGAATTTTCAATTTTAATTAAAATTTTAATCATGTTAAAGGCCATGCTCGGGGTAATAATCGAATAAATTAGTCAACCATTGCAGTCTTTTGGCATCATATCGAACACGCGTGTGTGTGTGTGTGTGTGTGTAGGTGAGTGTGTCTTTAAAATGATTTCCTTTTACGTAATTTTGACCGCGCTGTGTCTAAATTTGAAATAGCCTAATCATCTTTTATGCTTCGTTGGGTTGGGCACACACATATATACACACACAGCCACAGAAACACCCTTACCTATTGAAAGTCGACGTTTCTAATGACAGCAGCTGATGACCCATACCTCTGTGCTTCGCTTTTTGTCCAAAACGAAAAAAAAACAGTTTGACCCACCCAAAAAAAAAGACAAAATCGAAAACTTGCCTCAAAATGGAGCGCAGCCGTTACATGTCCCATATATATAATACACACACACACACGCTTAGATACATACATAGAGATGAGGCTCATTTAAATAAAAGAAAATATTTTGTCCCCCTGCTGCCTCGTGTCTTTTTTTTTTAGGATTCCTTTGAAGGCGCTCGCTTGGCCTCCACCAAGTCAAGCGGAGCAGAGCATAGCAGGAGGATTGGAGGATGGCCAGGGGTTGTAAGAGACTTGCGGCTACCGCCGTCTTTTATTTCGTTTTGTTTTTTAGTGGCGGATATTTGAATATAAATGGGGCATTTAGTTAGACTATATCAAGCACATGGCCATATATCTTTGGTAGCTTTGTCGCTTTGCCGGGTTTCAGTTCAGTGTTTTGGCTTCAGTTTTTCTTTTCGTTTTATTGATAGTTGTCAGTTTTTGTGGAGTGTGCCGCCTGGCCTCTCTTCCGATCTATCTGACTTTAAGGAAGAGCTTGGTCCAAGTTATCATCATCATCTTCTTCAGCTCTCCACCTACAAAAGCACTGGCTGCTGCTGGTTGGTTTTAAACATTCCGTTTTATGTTCTAGTTTTGACACAATGAGCAATAATCATGAATTTTGCTTAGACCATAAAAAAAGCGAAACAACAAGAAGAAATTCTAGACGAAACCGAACCGAAACCGAAGTGAGATGAAGTAAAGGGAGGAAACCCCTACGCCACACCCTCTGCTCCTTGAGAGTCCAAGACCAAGTCGTCCGACCGAGCACATTAAATAAATGTTTCTTTTTTGTCTTCTTCATTGTGTTTGGCCTTTCCTTTTTTTTTTTTTTTTTTTTTTATTTTTGTTGGTTTTTTATTTTCATGCCATTGCTTTAAAGGGGACAAATGGTGCGGTGGACAACAGGAGTTTTGCCTCATTTTATTTAGTGACCTCTTCTTAACCATGCCCATTCCCATTCCAATTTCCACACTCATTCCTATTGCTTTTTTCGTTTCCTTTTTCCCAGTCGATCCTTTTGTTTGTTCGACCAAGATTAGGACGCATTTGCGGTCACGTTATTGCCCACTGATTAGAACACAGGCTGAACAGGACGCGAGTTAACTGCCTTACACATAACCTTTTTGCTGGTCTTAACGAGCTTTTCACTTCATTTCTGTTACTATTTTCATTTATTTTTTTTTTGTTTTGGTCCACTTGAGGCAACACCTTGGGGGGTTAAATCCTAGTCCCCCTGAGGACTATGCAATTCAATTTTCGGACAACGACAACAAGAACTTAAGGGGACAGGAAACGACAAGAAAGAAGCAACAGAAGAAATTCTTATGCAACACAACTCACTGTAATATTCTCAGTTTTCTTTGACCTTCCTTGCTTGGCCAAGTTGACGTTTCCTTAGTTCAGGAGAGCCTTGAGGCAACAATGTCCATTAGAAAATTGCGAATATGTGGCGATTATAAATACGGAATTAGGGACAGAATTTTTGTATACTTCCAATTTTGATACATGTATAGACAACGTTTACATATATAAATATTTTTCTTTTATGGGGAGTGGTGGGTGGCGGCGACGGGTGTGGTGGGAAAACACTTTACGCCTCTTTCGGCTCAATGCACAACACTCACTAAAATTTAATAAATAAAAAATGGTATTTATATTGCTTTATATTCTTGTTCTGTCTCTGTCTATATCCCTCACCCCTCTCTCTCTCTCTGACTGTCTCCCTCTCACTACCCTACAACACCTCCTGTTTCTCTCGTACTCTCTGTCTCTCTATTCGTGCAATATATGCGCTTTGTTGTTTCACTTTTTGTTGATGAAATGTTTTTGTGCACATTTATTTCATATACCATCAGATCATTCACATACACGAATACATATATAAATATATTCACATATTTATATACTACCACACCAACATACATACATATATATTTATTTTATGTGTGTGTGTGTGTATATATAACTTTGTGAGGTTTTATAAATGAGCAAGCAGCGCTCAGGTGGACATGAACACGGAAAGAGGGTGAAGGGTGGCAAGGATTGGAACCATGGAGGAGATGAGCTGCTCCCGTGATGGAGCACATAACACATGGAATCTGTTGGAAAAGTGCAAATTACAAAAATAGTCTGCTTATTTAACAATTTCTGAATTCAAGTAAAAAGGTTTCCATTTAAAATCCTTAATAGTGGACCACAATTTAAAAGATGTGTCATTTAAGATTCCAAACTATAGAAACATTGCCCCACCTGCAGAATCAAGGTTTTTTTGTTCCAAAAATAATCACAAGCATAATTCATAAAATTGCGGATTACCCATAATTTGTAAGATCATATTGTCTGTATACATGCTATGGTTTAACCCAGAAGTTTTCTTTTCACAACCATTTAATGCCAATTCTGTAGTTCTATTTGTGTACTTTCAATTCATTCGTACATAAAACTAGAATTTTATTTGCAAATTGCATTTCTTGTTGAGATCTTCCAAAGGATTGAGAGCAATCTCATACAAATGTTTACTCACGCGGCCATCGCTTGTGTGTTGAGGAGGGGAATGGGGTAAAAACCAATACTTTTACACATATCACTCATACGCCACGTTGACGCGCTGCCTGTTTTTGTTGTGACGCCTGTCGGCCTTGCCTTTCCGTCCCGAGCGTTTTATACCTTTCCCACTTCCCCCCTTGTTTGCTACCCTTTATGTTTCCACTCGTTTTGACAAACAGAGAAAGCAAAAAAAAAAAAAAAAAAAGCCGAAGAGAAGGAAAATTAAGAGAATGAGAGCAATGCAAACACAATGCGGCACAAGAGAAATGAATTCCTCTAGCATACAGAGAGATTCCGTACGAACATTTTTGTCCCAATTTCTTGTTAAACATTAGAGAAGCGGCAATAAATTTGTACAGCGTTTTTCTTTTTCCCCCATTCTGGAGTTGTTAATCGGCGCGGGATTGGTTGTTTAGCTTCTTCAGGTGGCATCATCTCTCGGAATAGTCAAATGCCCACTTACCATTTTTAATGCTCAATTCGCGCTTTATTGAGGGCGCTTTCCTAAGGGTCTTGGTCTTGAATTCGGGCTTGGGTTCCTCTTTGGGTTCTTTGAGGATCTCGTCGACACGGGGTACCTTTTTGAGAACTGGACGTATTTTGGCCAAATTGTCGGTGCTCTTGCTGGGCAATGGTTTCTCTTCGCGTTTCACATGCTTCAATTTTGGTTTCTCCAGTTTAAAACGCAAACGACGTTCGCGTTCCTCTTCCGTTTCACCCTCCTCGGCATCCTCATCGTCTTCGGGGGCAACTTTTTTCATTGATTTGTCCCGTTTGACCACGACGGATCGCAATTTGGGTTTTTCTAGAGTGAAACGTTGTGTTAACTCACTTTCCGTTGGTTCCGGTTTCTTGTTGATCTGCGTGGGACGCAATTGGGCGGCTTTTTTGACATGCTCCGGCACCTTGGCTTCCACGGTGGTGTCGTCGTCATCGTCATCCTCCTCCTCCTCGGACTCCTCCTCAGTTTCTTCTTCTGTCTCCTCTTCCTCTTCAGTTTCTTCTTCAGTTTCAGTTTCCTCCTCCTCTTCGCTTTCTTCTTCCTCGGATGATGATTCTGGTGGTGGTGTGGGCTCTTTCTTCTTCTTGATGGTGGAAGTGGCTGTAGCTGCTGCTGGCTTCTTGGCTATCACACTGGGTGCCGCTTTCTTAACGGGCTCTGGCAATTTTTTAGTCACTGGCTCAGCATTTTTCTTGGCAGCGGCAGTTGTTGTGGTTTTTGTTGCTGGTTTCTTAACAGCAGGCTCAGCAGCAGCGGCAGCGGCCGGTTTCTTGGAAGGCTCAGCAGGGCTGGAAGTAGCCTTTTTAGTTGCCGCCGTTGCGGTTGTAGCTGGAGTTGCTTTAGCCTTAGTTGCTACTGTATCGGCCTTTTCCTTCTCACCGTTCTCTTTGGTTGACTTTTTGGCCCAAGCCGGCTTTGTGGGTGCACTCGCTGCTGCAGTCGAGGAGCCGCCATCATCCTTTACCCAGGGTGGACGAAATGTGGTGCGTCCACTGGTGGAGGAGGCATTGTTGGTGCCACTTCTGGGCGTTACAAAAGGCATTGTTTTTAGCTTTTTGGCTCGTTCTCACACTGGTTTTGCCTCTGGCTCGGTCTCCAGGGTCTAGTTGCCACAACTCGCCGCAGTTGTCGTTACTCCCACTCAACGTCGTCGTCTATTTTCACACACTTTTTAAATAATTTTCCGATGAAAACACAAAACTTTGCACATTAGCACCAAGAGAACGAGACAAAGACTTCTCTCCACTTGTCCAAAAGTTTCTTTCTTTTTTTATTTTTTTGTATATTTGTTTTGTTGGTGTTTTAATTTTACGATTTTTCTTTTTGATTTTTTTTTTATTTTTTCTCGCTGCTAAAATATTTTAAATCCGCTGTGGACGATGAGCAACAGCTGTTTAAGAAAATTTGTTCGAATTCAATTCGTATATATTTGGGTATGTTTCATTTCAATGTTATTTATAAATGCATGCGCTCATTAGCTTTTTTGCTGTTCTTGTTGTTGTTTTTGCCATTGTTGGTTCTTCTAGCTGACGAGACAACAGCCAAAATATAGGCCTTTGTGTCATAGTCATGCACATTGGATGCTACACTCATCCCATTGGACCACCCACTAACGCGAACCAACAACAGGATATGGCAAATAGAAATCGCAATAGAAATCTAACTGCCCAGAAAAATGCTTTGTTAAAAGTTTAGTCCATGTGTATATACATATGTATGTATATAGAATGATAGATAGACACATACATATATGTACTACATTGTATCCAGCTAACTGCCCCGATACACATGCACTTCAATAAACACAAGCAACAACAGCAACAACAACGAGAACAATTTGCTCTGCCACTGCCTGCGATATGTAAAAAAAAGAAAAGCGAAAATATTTAATTTTAGGTTCTTTGTGCCGCCGCTGAGAGAAGCAGCCGAAAAAGCGTCTGAAAGAGAGAGCTAGTCTCATTCGTCTAACAAACACGGAACGAGGAATTCCGCTGTTTCTGTCTGGGCGCCAACTTTCAGATACCCTATTCCAGAATGGAGTGTTCAAGCATTACCAACTCCATATGTATCTATTGTCACAACAAATCGTTTCCTGCTCATTTCCAATGGGTGATATTTAGTTAAATCATTTAACCTTGTGAATATTAAATAATAACTAAAGTGATTATCTACCAAAGCAGATTGAGAGTGAATGATTAAGTAATATCTCTAACTTGGTGAAAGGATGATAATCCACCGATTTATTTATTTATATACAATCTTAGATAATTGCCTTCTCTTGAAGTAGCTAAAAATATGTTGTAGAAATACATTTTGAACTGCAAGGTAATGCGCTGCATATTTTTCCTAATTCCATCTGTAAGATACTTTCGGGGCGAGCCTAATAAGCTTTTCTATCCCACATATATACATAGGGTATGCAAATCGAACAGAGAGAAAAAAACACAAAATTCTCTGGCGCTTTCGTCTTTTGCCTTTTCAACTGGCTCGTTTCACAAAGTACACAAAAAAATACAGAAAAAATAGGAATAAAATCCGAATTTGTTTCATTCCATTGCCACTTCCATGGCTTCTGTTTCAGCTCCGCCTTCTCCATTTTCATTTCTCCTTTGCAATTTGCTTCTTTTTTTGGCAAAAGCGAAGATTTTTCTTGGTTTTCTTATTCTTTTTTTTTGGAATGGTTGCGTTAATTAAACATGACATGCAAATAAAAATTGTACTTATAAATATGCCGTCATATTAGGTGGATAGGCGGTGGGAGGAGGAAGTGGGTGGGGTTGATTGCGGGCAGACGGACACAGAAAACAGACAAGGCAAAAGACCCCAAAACTGCAAATACATATAAAAAATGCATCAAAATTTTGGAATAAAATTAAATGCATTTAAGAATTATTTAAAGAAAACTATACAAGTCAAAACAAAGGCAAATATAAACTAAAATGATTTTGGATTCTTAGGATGGAATTGGAATTAACAAGGCGAACTACTTCTAATAAATTGGACCTATTTAGATATTACACTAAATATATTTGATTCTGGATTTGGCATTTTGTTGATTCTAACAGATTTTTGTATAAAATATGTATCCTCTATTTCCTTTATTCTAGTTTACCCATTAGCAAACACAAATTCCGTGCAAAAAATGTTTTCTGCTCTCAATTAAACCAATATCAGATTGGCCGATTTCTCGATAAAATAACCTCAACGGCGGAGCCGATTTTCATTTAAATCAAATGTGTGAAAAATTATGTTTTATTTCAAATAAATTGCGTGACATATTTAAAAAACATTTCTAGTCAACATATTCTTGTTGGGAAAGTTCTTTTAATACTTGTCGAGTATAAATTTAGAAAAGAACTAAATATACAGATATGTATATGTTTATTTATATATATATATATACATATATCTGTCTTCCATTCATGAATAAGACGGATACGCTTGTTGACGCTTGTTTGGACAGGAAAAAGTTTAATCATTCGGCAAATAAAGCACTTTCAAATTAAATTTTATCATCTATTTTTTTTTATTGTCAAAAGGCAGCGGCAGGGGGTATCAAATTGTGCAAACGTTTTCACTAATATTTAAAAATTCTGCGCATTTATTTGTTTTTGTTTTGGAAATTGATTTAACTCGTTTTCACTGAATTAATTTAGTTCGTTCACTCGATGCAGCTTCTGCCGTTTATAGACAATTTATATACATATATTTATATATATATATATATTTTGAGTATATATGCATCGTTTAGGTAGGCAACACACACACCCACATACAGTGAAAACCACAAACAAGAACACACAGACACATAAACGAACGCACACTGAGGCAGACAGTCAAAAACCGCGAGAGGAGATAATTTTGGGCAATTTGAAGGCACGCTGCGCCTATGACGGCGTTTCAAAAACTAAATTCATATATTTTTAACGCCATGGCAAATGCTTGAAAGTATTCGAAAAAGCCAAAAAAATATTTCTCTCTCTGCAGGAATGAGCTCTCGAACATTTTCTCTTATCTATCTTGCTCTCTGTCTCTAAGAACTGAAAATGAAATGAAAACTGTATTTTTCGTTTGACCGACAGAATATTTTTAGCCATGTTTTCGGAATCGCGCTAACTCACTGACCTTATGGCAGGTGCAGCACCAGCGGCAACAACAACATATTCTCAATAGTTCAATGAAACTCTGGAATTATTAATATCTCGTGAGATGATGGCCTGCTTCAAGGATGATTTCTCTATGTTTGTTTTGCCATTTGACAATTTAATGCCATCAATTGGCTTAGTACAAGTAACTAGGTCTCTCAATTACGCAAGTTCTTTGACGCGTGGGCGACACTTTCAATTATTTTGGCTTTCTTTAAGTTGTGTCAGGGCGAGTGAGGTGAGGGAGAAGGGAATCACATCTTACCCTGTGATAAAAACCACTCGTCTAGAAAATCCAGACCCATTAGTGCTTCTGTGTGTTTAGCTTTGATGATGATGATAGAGATATGCTTTTGCTTTGCTTTTCTTTAACTTATTTACATTTTCCTCTTGCCTAGTTTCCCGTTGACTGTTCCTTCTGTTGTTGCATACAATTTGACATTTGTGGTCAACTGATTGGCACACACAGTTATCGATTAGTGCGTGACAGTATTTATAGAGTTTCAATGATTGCAAATCGATTGCATGCAATTACGCTTAAGATCTGGCTCATTATTTGGTAATTGAACAATGCTTGCGGGTTTCAAATTTTATAAATTGACATAATGATGTTACTGTTTTAGATTTCTTTCTTTCCTATTTGGACTTTGCAAATTTTATATCATTCGATAGGCGGTTTAAAAAGCCACATTCAATGATGTTTATTTGAGACAATCAAGAATTAGCCATCAATCCTTTTTTTCGATTTGTTCAACTTCTTCAATCGAATCGTCATTGTTCCATGCATATAAATAGATAGGATGGAAAAATATTAAGAGACTAGTTCAAGCTTTTCACTTACAATTAGTTATCCTACGGTTTTCAATCTTGAATCCTGGTGTTTGCAATTTGCAAATAATTGTTTCATCATTTAGCGTAACGCTCCAAATAGCAATCATTTGGGACATTTGCGAAACAAGACGACAGATTTGTTAACATTCCATCTAAAAACGCAAATAGCTTTTCAATAATTGAAACATTGTGAAACAAAGTCCCAACGGATGTCTAAATTAAAATTGCAATAGCTTTGACCAGCGTGGTAACTAAATAATTTGTTTCAAATAGAAACAGAGGAAAAAAAACGCATAAACAAAATTATTCAACTGAAACTGAAAATACTGTTTGATTTTTTTCGAGAGAAATACTTTTGGGTGCCATTTTTAATGTATTGGGCAAACTTTATTCTATTGCATACTTTTGGGGCGTAGCTTTTTGAATGATTTCCGTGCGTTGCTTCTTTTTTTCGCTCATATTGTGCACACAGCGTGTAAAATCAATAAAAATCGACAACCAATGACGCCAGTAAAAAAATGAAATAGGAAAAACTTTCAATTTGATGGGTCGTCGGTCAACAGAATTTCAAAGCACAGGTTGTCACTCACAACAAAACGAAACAGGAAGCAGAAAACAGAAAGCAAAAACGCGTCTCTAATTGAAAAGAGATTTTCTGTAGGCAAATTAAATGCAATTATATAAAAATTGAGAGAACACAGACAATTGTTATTTGACAGTAGTTTATTATTTATGTTTTTTATTTTAAGTAAGTATTATTTGCTAGTAATTGTTTTATTTTGTGTGTGTGTGTGTTTATAAATACTGGATAAGCTCCTTGACAATGTAAAAAACTCGTTGTTTGTAGCTTCTGTTGTTGAATTATTTGTTGTTAGGTTTGTTTGTTCAAAACTAAACTTTCTGAACGGCTGCTTGCGTTGACTTCACATCCGTTGCGGTTGTGTTGAGAATTGTGAAATGTGGCCAGGAAGATATCTCCTCGAACAGTCTGCCACCAGGGCATTCAGTGTCACGAACTTGCCTATGGCCCAACAGCTTGTAGGCTGGATCAATGTAACCCTTGGCCACACCGAAAGCAATTAGATCCTTGACTGCTTGCAGCATATTTTGTGGGGGCAATTCAGCTAATTGCGAGTTAAAATGAGTAAAAAATTTAGTCAACTATTTTTAAAGAATAGTTAGTTTTCTTGGTACTCACTTCTCCAATCGCCAATGAGAACAATGCCCACACTCTTGTCATTGTATTTGGGAGCATGGGCACCAATTGTGTTGAAGCCACGTCCCGTATAGATCATGCCGTCTCCTCCAATGCCAAAGCTATAGCCAATATCGTTCCACCCACGTTCCAATTGATGGAAGTCCTGCATGCTCCGCATACTCTTCATACAATCGGCTGTGGTAAAGCAGGCGGCTGGTATATACGAATGATGAATGATTACATATGGTGCCGGTCCGGGGAAATGCTCCACTTGCTTTGCCAGGCGGGCACCCCAATCCTGACGTGAATAGAGACGCGAACCGCTGCCGCCGTCTGGACCGCTAACCTGCTGCATATGCTGGCTGTAACCTGTAGATAATGAAAAAAATAAAATACGAGTCCATAAGACCCAGAAGTTGGCCTTGAGTTAACTTTACTTTGGCTTTTGTTTGCTTGAGGCACACCACGCGAAGGGAAAACTATGTAGAAATCTCTCAGTGTCTCTAGGAAAGTTTGTTAGCATTAATTGCATCAGTTGTTTAACTTAAACTTTATCAGAGTTGGCTGGAGCTGCTCTTGTGTTGGTATTGGCTTTGCCGTTGGTGTTGCTTTTGCTTTTGATGGTGTGCGGTGTCTGGTTACGGCGCGTGAGCTCGTGTACATTCCATTGATAAATGATTGGCGGATTCCCCCACGTGGCGGTGTTGTGGCTGTTGCGGTCCCGCTTCCATCGAGGCGAGAACTCGCAATGAATGAGACACCCAGCCGACCCCAAAAAAAATACACACAGACAGACACACACAAATTCCATTGGACGATGGTGTATTGCAGAAAATTCCCCGTGCGAAATTTAGAGAGCTCAGAGTGAATATATTGGCGAGAGTCAGAGTTGGGTATTAAAATAATTGCACGAAAACAAGTCTCTCTTTCTCTCTCTCTTTAAATACATATATGTTTCTCAATCTCTCGCTTCTTATTTCTCTCACTTCCTCTCTCTTTCACCGTTTTGCATCAACAAAGTCTAACCGTCATCTTCATCGAATGTGTCAATTAATAAACCGGCCTCAAAGCACATTAAATATGCACAAAAAGTTTGTTAGGTGATTTGTTTTGTTTGTTCGCTATTATATGCTTACACTATTCATTTCATAGAGTATACTAACTAGACCATAAAGTTTGCCCAACATTAACAAACTCATTAAAAGAATCAATAAGTAAAGACCTGAGATCTTGTACTGTGATTCTCTTGTTTGACGTTGGACTTCCTAATGCCACAAAGAAATATTAAGGAAAAAAAAGATAGAAAGTGGGGTATTAAATATTCTAAACAAATTATTGCGATATTTGATTTACATCCCTGTTGGGTAACAGGTGGCACATGCATGAAGTTTGCAAGTGTTTTACATATTTTTCTTATTCTATTTATATGGAAAATTTTTCACCACTTAATTGCCCATTATTTGTATTTGCCTTACGTGGGGTTTTTATTGGCTCCATCCAAATATATATATTTGGAAAATGTGTTTACAGTTCGCAGCTGCGAAAAGTTCTTTGCGAGCAAGCGAGCACAAACATTAATTAAATTACCAAAAAGGCTTAAATGTTTTTTATCGAATGAATAACTCATTCAACGTGGTGCGCAAAGTCTGTCGACTTTGCTGGTTAGATTTGTTAGGGTATTTACAGTTCGTTTGGTAATTTGTTTTACTCGTTTTATGCTTCCTACATTTGTTGCCCGCTTTGTTGATGAGTCAGCATTAAAGTTTTAAATGGATTAAATTATTTAAACAGCTAGCAAACAACTCAACAACAACAGGTGGCAGTCATCCAAGCAGCATTTTCATCGAGTTGGGGGTGAGCTCAATAGACCGTAGACGTTGAAATCTGGCTTGGTCTCTGCCTGTCGGCTCTGTAGGCCAAATTCAACAACCTTGGCTATGCTAAACAAAAACAAAAAATTGAAATTTAATACTGCCGCATTGCCTCAAACTTAAAAAAAACTACTAGCCACTAGTGATAAATGCAAAGGCAAATATATTTCAAAAACTATTCCATTCCGGCCTGGTGTGTATGTGTGTGTGTTTGCCTGGGTGTAGGTGTGAGCATAACTTTTGCAGCATACATTTTGGCCAAGTTTGCCAAGGATTCATCGACGCCGTCTAGCAAACTTCAGACGACGATGAGGGGATGAGCATTTTGGAGAGATGCGGGATGTGGCGGTGGAGACGGTTTTTCGCATTTATATGCATACGAAAAACTTATACGGGAATGGTAGAGAAAATGGTTGGAAAATGGGTATAAAATGGAGAGAAAACTGAGAGCAAATGGTGGCAGGAAATGGAAGTCAGGGGGCACTTGACTAAGTTAATAGCAGCAGTTTCTAATTAAAATTTGGAGAGCGCACACACACACACACAAACACGCACAACATTTTTGTGTTCGCGTCCGCACATTTACACCTATCCCGATTCTGGAGCGTCTCCTCTTTAACACCGGGCAGTTGCGGTATGCGGCATGCCTAGGGGTGGGCGGGGCGGAGCACTTTGCGGTAGTTCTATTGGCGGCGCGTGCTTGAATAATAAACAGAGCAGGATCAGGGTGGAGTTCCTAGTGGAGGGGAGACTGCCAAATCATTTGCTGTTTAATTTATGCTGCTTGCTTTTCAGTATAACATGTTAATTACAGTTATATTTACAGTAAAGCCAGCTTACCTTGCCACCTGCTGCTACCTGCCACACTCTCCCCCTCCCCCTCTTGTAATTGTTGTTCCTAATTACGCGGCCTAATAAAGTAAACATTAAACTCGTTGGCCTAATCAATGTTGCAAACTTTTCCAAACACACACACACAAACACTCACAACCCACATTACACAGACACACACACATACAGGTTTGTGAAAAATAATTTACTATAGCATACTTGATGAGTAGATGCAAGTGTAAGTGGGCGTGGCTTGAGCCAAACGCCTCTAACACCCTTCACAACTCTCCGAAAAATGGCAGGCAAAAGTAATTTAATATTACAACGGAGCGCTATATGGAGAGAGAGACACACACAGTTAGAGAGAGAGAGAGAGAGAGAGAGAGATAGAGAGAGAGAGAGAGGGAGAGGAAGGAGTTTGTTTTTTTTTTTTGGGTCGCATAGTTCTTTGATAATTTTTCATTAATCCCTAGGCCATGTTATCGAGGCGTTTGCCTATATTATCGTAGATGAGATTTTGCGCATAATTGAAGTATTTAATTTGCCAGCAAATAATTAGAGAAATCCCCTTGCCACCACCCCCCGTCATCCCTGACAACATCCAATTGCCCATAGTGTGTGTACGCCCCCATGCACTAATTGTTTGTTTTTAATCAACCAAAGCACATAATATAGACATGAACACATACACACACACACACACATGCATGACTACGTGCGTATGTGTAGAGTGAAGAGTTCGTCCATTAAACAAATATGTATTGTATACGGATAAAATGGTTGAAATTAAGTCGCACTGACTTAAAAAAAAAAAAAAAAAAAAACGTAAAAAAATACCCTCCAGAGTCGCTGGCAAACAAACATCAAAAACAATGCAAAAGCAATAAGAATAAAAACAAAAACCGTTTAAAAAAAAGAAACACCAACAAAATGCACATATTATTAATATTATAAAAACAAAAAAAAAAAAAAGGAGGAGAAAGTGTCAATTTGATTGAAACAAATATGGAATGCTCTGTAATCTATTCTGAAGGGCCTGGAATTCGCACTTAAAGCGTGGAATTTGCTTTAAAAATGAAAAGAGAAAAACATTTTAATAATTCCCGATTCTTGCATATTTCCCCATTCTAGCGAACAACAACATGGTATAAACTCAGCTTAGTCATTCTCATTAATACTGCAATTGCCCTCATCTTCATATTATATGGTTAAATGGTATTAGTTCGCGGAGGGTGAAAACCAAAAATGTTGTAAATGCTGTAAATTGGCTTTTAAAATTAACTCAAGCATTTCAAGTAGGAATTCGTTGTATTCTGTCTAAAAAAAAGATTTCAATTTATTTCTTGTGTCAACGACTTCGTGGACTTAATTAAAACAATTCCAAATAACAATTTTTAAATTTCTAGAAAACTGTTTTTGTGTGTTACACCTTTAAAGTTTAAACTCATCCTAATTGACTTAGGAATTGAATTGGTGAATTATTTAATCCTTAATCCTGTTGGACCTTTAATTTTGTTGTTGTTCTTTTTACGAATTTTACTACGATTCGAGGGGACTTTACTAAGTAAGTGTGCATAATATGCATAATTATATTTAATGTAGGTATATATTGAAAAAAAAACGTGAATTGAAAGGGGTCTTTCACTGACTCTCTTTCTCTCTCTCTGTCTTGTATGTGTGTAATTGTGTGTTATCCACATAAATGACAAAATTATTAAATGCAAGTAATTAATTTAATGAGAAATCAGATGCATACGTATGTGTTTTCTTTATACAATATGTATCCACGCATATCGGTTTAGTTACAGACGAGATAATTATCTCTTTCAGGGCAAACTGAATTTAATTGCCAGTGACAGGCGCGCAGAATGCGCTGATAAGAAGGTCGCTTCTATAACAAGAGCTAACTGTTGCCTATTTTTTTTTTTTTATCGTTTTTTCAGGGTCGCACTGATATGGCTTATTGGGTAGATAGGTGTTGGTGGGCAGGACTGGGCTGTCGGAGCTCTCACTTACCCATCATTGATAGCAAAAGTAATCCCATTGCTGTCATTTTCGGTGTTTTGTTGCTGTTGTTGTTGCTGTTGATAGGAACTTGTTGTATTTGTTGCACAAAATGTGACTTTGATTTAGGAACTTTTGTTTATTCGTTGTATTTGTTGGCAAGAATTGTGCAATTTATTTGTATGGATGTGTGTGTATGTATGTATGTAGTATGTATGGTGTGTGAAGGTCAGACTTTTCTTCACATATTACGCCCAATGAGGGTCTTGTTGGGTATGTTATGTTTCGGTATCACAAGCGCGAATGTTGGCCAACATAAGGGCGTACCGCAGTTTATAGACAAACGAACGAAACAGAAATTCGCACCGACGCCGCTGCTGCTACTGCTGCCGACGACGTCGTCGCCGTCGCAATGCCAAACACAAAACAAAAACTTATATTGAATCGCATGAAATTTACTTTCAGCGTCGATCGGACGATCAAACGAGCAGAGTGAGCGTTAACTGTAGTTGCCGCTCCCGGTCGTTCAAATGCTCGCTCTTTGGCGCTCCGACTTTCTCATTTCTGCTCACCTATGAGACGGGTTTGGGGATGGGGCGGACGATGGATGGCTCTCTCTTTCTCTTCATCTGATAGAAGTTCTTCTTATCACTAGGAGGAAGAAGAAGGTGAGGAGGCAAAGGAGAAGGCGATTCACCCTCTCTTCTTCAAAGGTCAAATGAAATTCCACATGCTTTAAAATGTAAAGTACACAATTTGTTAAATTCGTAACCTTTTTAGACGGTACTTTTTTGCGCCCTTCTTCAGCATTAAGTCATTAAGTGACTTACATTTTGAACACGTAACCATGACGAGGTGAATTTTCATCAAAAATGCATCATCTGTTCATTTTAATACGTAACGAATTGATAATTAAACCTTAGTTATTGAAATCTGAATATTGCTGCAGCTACTGCTCCCTTTCGCCACCCAACACTCGCCAACACTCCTCCCACCTCACCTTCGTTCACGGATTGTAAACCACCTTATCAGATGACAATTTTTTAACGGTTTTTAGTTCACATTGCCATTTAGATATGTAGTTAGTTTTGTATGTTTTAAGTCGTGTTAATGACTAATAAACATTTCGTTTGAGGTCATTTAACAATTTCACTCTGCCACCAATATCGGTCACACCTGAAGGTTGTTGTTAGCTAGAAGGAGAGATAAGACCTTCTATTTGGCGTTTTTTTTTTTTTTTGCAGAATCATTCTTACCAAGTGAATGACTTTGTTGTTAACAAAGATTGCTTTCTATATCTGGGCATAGTTTTAATAATTCTGTAAACTAATTAAATTAATATTTTAAAGTTCCAAAGGTTAGACAGTCAGTGGAAAATTTTATGGAACTATTTGAATTAGGTTATTAGTAATATAGTTGAATAGTTTAAAATTCAAAAGGGTAGTTAAATCTAATCTTAACTAATCATAATCCTCTAATTTTAAAATCAAAGCTTCTTGAAGCTTAAATGTCTTGTTTCGAAACATTTTGAATCTATTTTCAAGAGATTATTATATCATTTATTTACATATTAAATTTTCAAGAAAACTAGAAATGTGTCACGTTGTTAACAGAATTTTCGGAGAAATCTGTTTATCTATTCTATAAGAATGTTTTTTAGTAATAAATCACATGATTTTATGGGAATTTTTCAGTATCTATGCTTTAGAAACCTGTGGTATCTTCTTGTAAATGCATTATTAGTTGCATTAATTAAACTTCTGCGGTCGACCCATTCTCTCTCATTCTCTCTATGTGTCTTTCTTGGGTGACCACACTGGTTTCCGCACTTGCCTCCTTGTATGTGCTTTCTTTTCGCTTCATCTCCGGCTTTTGGGGGATGCCCCTGGTTGGTTTCCAGGGGAAGCCCACTGCAAATGTGCCGACTGTTAAATTGCTTTAGTCAAAACGTTCAGATTTGATAGACAAATTAGCAGCATTTTATTTTCCGTTGTCAATTTATGGTAACGAAAAAAAAACAGAATACTAAATGTGTAGTGAGTGAACACAGGTTTTTCGAGTCGAATCGTATCGAATCGGGGGACCACCGCCATGTTCTCTCAAAAGGAAAGGAAGTTCAAGTCGTTTGCCCACCTCATTTCGGTTTATTTTGTGCTTTTATTTTGGTTATTAATTTGTTGTGTGTTGATGAGTTTTTGTGGCAAGGTAAACACGCAGCGAACTAGGGGCTCTTCATGGCCACACGGATCTCAATATTTATTTAACTTAAAAGGGGAAATTTTTCACATGTTCTTTTCTCGCACACACACACACACTTGACGATAGACACAGTAAATTGTTGAAATAGTTGGATTAACGTATGTACGTATGTGTGTGGCACACGGCCGCACTTACCGCAAATTGTAGGCATCTGTTGTTCTTCAATTTGACGTTGTTGTTGTTCCTGTTTTGCTTTTTGAATTGTATCTACGTCAAGAGTTGGCTTAGCCCCCAATCCGTTGCCCGAGACTGTGTCTAAAATCAAATCAGACCTCTTGTCGCCCATGTTGCGTGCCAGTGTCGTTAACAAAACTAACAAGCGTACGTCTTTTTTTATTTTGCTTGGGTTTTTTTTTTGTATGAAAACCGCTAACAACCACGGGAAGCACCATACGAAATGTGATGCCATTGTCGATGTCGATGGCATTGTCGCTGTCGATGCCGATGTTAAAGTAGCAGCCGAAGAGCTTTAAGTGCCATTGATTAATTCTTGTAATCTCCGCCTTCAGGTGCTACTCTTCCAGTGAATGGGTTGAGCATGAGAACTACAGCAAGAATTTTGCAGCTGCAGCATATCGATACCGAAAAACAATTTCCCAATTTGCTTTTTTTCTTTCATCGGATTGCCATGAATGCAGCGAATTGTAAACTAACTTTACCATCATCTATCAATGCCGCCTCTTATTACTCTGTATAAACATGTTCAATATTCGTACTAAAGAGTTAGTTCTATCATTTTGTGACTCCCACAATAATCTCAAAATTTTACAGAAAGACAATTGTAATAGTCAATTTTTGTAAATTTTTCTGTTTTGAATATGGGTTTTTAAAATTTTATAGCCACTGCACAAATTAAATTTAAAAGACGACTATTTATGAGTCATTTCATTTAGCATAATATCTCCAAATTTTACTTTAGGGTATCTTTTCTTTTGTTTCCCCAAGTAAAAAATGTTTAACTTCTTCGGTGCTTCGTTTTCTATTGTTGTTGCTTTTGGTTAGTTGTTTATATTTTTTTTTATATTCAGTTGGCCGCTAATCGTACATCTTATCAGGGTATTAAGTGGCCCTGTGCGCTAACTGTGCCTTGGCACGCTCTTGGGTTTATAATGATAATATACATACATACATATAAATACAACAAAAAAAAAAATCACAAAGTTTTTAGGGTATTCACCAAGGTAGAGGTATTATCTCTCGATAATAACAACAACAATTCATTCTCACTTACACATACACTCACAGCAATTAGATAGTAATAAGAATGTGTGCGTGTGTGTATTTGTGTGTGTGTAACAATTAACAAAAGTAATTGCAAATTATTTATCTGGGACAAAACGGGGTTCCCCTTTCGGTGCTGGAGATTAGTCCAGTTTCCTCTGGTGTCGTTGGCTCCCCTTTTTATTACATGCATACACATACATATATATTTTTCTTTTTTTTTGTTGCTGATAATTAATTGATGTGCCACCACAGGCTGTTGCTCCTGTTCCATGTTGTACTACAACATATTTTGGTCGTCGGCAGGAGGAGCTGAGGAGAGCTAAACTTTTCGCTAGCCTAGATACAACTCTCATCAGATGTTGCTCGTTTTTGTTGGTTTTTTCTTATTTTTTGGTTTGGCAATATCATTGTCTAGGCAGATTAGTTACGGTTTGCTGGTTGGTAAAGTCAGATGTAGAGGGGGGTGTGGTGTTGTTGGCTGCTGTCGCCATATCCTTGTAGAAAGGCACGCACATGCCATATATTAAGGCGCATAAAATGACAAACGACTTGCCATGGCGCGTAAATTGAAAAGCGCTGAGACTGCAGGAGATCGGAGATGTGAAGGAAGAAGGGTGCGGCCCCCCAAATCCAACTCTCACTCTGGTTCTGGTTCTGGCGACACCGACTTTTGGCTGTTTGTTATTGCTGCCTGGTTGTCTCTCTCGATGTCATCTCCTCTCTACCTCCCTCTTCCCATCTTCCATCTTCTGTGGCTGGGTGCCAAAAACTTTGGCAAAGTATTCAAATTAAAATTTCAATTAAGGAAGTGAATTTGTGTGTGCCGAAAGTGTATTAAGTCTATTAGGGTGGCATCTTGGCATTTCTGATGAAGTTGTTCCTGTTATTATTACTGCTCGAACCACCAGGTCTACATTCTGCTGTTGCCACAGCGATTCAAATGTGGGCGCGCACACGTGTTCCTTCCTTTCTCTCTGTGTGTGTGTGATTATAGGTGTCGATGCCACGCCCATTTGTATATTATGGTATACTGCTCCGCCTACCGCCTGTTTTTTGATTTATTGCCAAAGTTTTCGTCTGTCACATGATATAAAAAGTACTTTGTGGAATATTTCGAATTGCTTCTCCAATCATCCCCATCCCTGTTCCCATTTCCCCCCTGTGGCCATTCTCTTTGAATTTTGAATGAGGCAAAAGAGGCTTACACTTTTTGGTGGGCATTATTAATAATGCAATCAATTTGTAAACAATTTGGCATATATCAATGTGCTTCGTGCTACCCATAAATCTCTGTGAAATTAGCCGAGTGGCGTTCCCCAGACCAAAGCCAATGGACATTTGCATCCCAATTCCTGTACGCACATCGGTGGCATCCCCCATTCCATTTCCTTCCCACTCTCCTGACATATTGCAGCGTAGTCTCGTTGATGGATGGGATAGAATGGATGGACAGTTAGTCTCGTCTGAATGGAATGGAATGGACACTTTTAGCGTACCAACTCTCTGAATGATGCCTCAGTGGCGGCTGGCGATGGTTTTGCTTCGAGGTGGGTGGGCAGGAGCAACAACATTTGCCGGGTAACAGATTTTGCCATGTTTTTGCGTTTTCAACATCGACATCGCTGCTAGTTGGTTGGGCTTGGTCCCGTTCTCATTCCCCAGTCCCCTGAGTTGCTGCTGTTGGGGTCGTTTCACTGGCTTGGCAGTTAGTGACAGCTGCGGTGATGGCAGCAAGGCTAAAAGCACATACACATTCACAAACACACAGCAGGAGCGCAACAAAAAATCAAACGAATTAAAGAAGCCAGCGATAAGTTTAGTTTACAACGACCGTGTTTGCACTCTAACCCGGGGAAGGGTAAACTGTAATTCATCTTTACAATTTTATCTGGAGAATCTTGATCGTTTTCTTTCCGAGTAGGCTCAAAAGTTAAAGAGACTGACAGATTAAATTTAGCTCCACATAAAACAGTAAGCAATTTGTTAGACTTTTACATAACATAATATCAGGTACGTGCATCAGTAAAAGGTATAAGAGGGTATCGCATATATCGGAAGCTTATTGAAAATAGTTTTGCTTTCTCGAAAAGTGTCACAAATTGCAGGACAAGTTGAAATTTGCGCTATTTATTTTACTCTGAAATTGGAGTTTGCTTGCACAAAAGCGAAAACGCACGACTGGCCATGGTTATGGTTGGGGGGTTAGCGATAACTTGTCTCGCTTTGGCCCCACTTTAAAAAGTTTATGAACTTGTCATTCAACTGGCGCCTTTTTTTTCCTTTCTCTTTTTTAGAATGTCGGCGCGCTTGAATCAGCAGCATTTGGCTTACGCTCATCGTCGGGAGCAGGAGAATAGTCGAGTGCAGGCCACACAGGAGGTGAATCGCTATTATAACCATTGGGGCAAGGTCACATCGCGCTTTGACAACTGGACAAACAAGGAGTACTATGAGAAGGCTGACAAGAAATTGCAAACCCAAAAGGAACAGCAGGCCAAAGAAGTAGAACTAGATGAGAGACGGGCGAAATTGCGTCATCTTTTGGATATGGAGAACGATGTTTACGACTCTGAACTGGGTCGTAAGAAGAAGCCCCGCGAAAAGGCAGCTGAAGATCTACAATTGTTGGGCCGGGTCAATCAGTCGCTCAAGGAGCAGGAGCAACTCAAACGAAAACTAGAGATGGAAGCCAAGCTTTATGGCCGCTGGCGTCATGGCGTGGATGATGAGGAGTTGCTTTATAAATCAAAGTCCAACAATGAGGTTTTGGCCAAACTTAACTGGCTAGACAAGCAAATTGAAAACCAACAGCAAAAAGAGCACCAGGAAGCCTTGGCTGCCGAACGCCAAATGCAACTACAAAAGGATATGCTCCGCATCGAACAGGCCCACAAGGAACGTCAGCTGATACGAGAACAGGAGATTAAGGAACTGCGCTCTCTGCAAGAGACCCACATGACGGAGTTAAAAGAACGCCAGCAGGAGGCAGATAAACTTAAGATGGAGGAGCAACAATTTCGTATTTTTCTTGGCGAACTGAACAAGGAAAAGCAACTGTTAGAAGAAAGCACGGCTGTAGTGCTCCAGCAGCCAGACATCTCAAATGCCTTCAATCTAAAGAAGATCAAAGTATTTATTCGCCAACGCAGTGATACAAACCGCAAGCAGATTACCCTGTGCATTAATCTGTTGGAACGAATGTCTAAATATGTAGCCAAGATCGAGGATCTGGAATCCCTGCTTGCCAAGTGCAAGAAGCAATTGGAGGAAGAAGCTTTAGCTAGTTCCCAGATAGACGCCATGTACGAGTCGGAGGCAAAGTACAATTTACAACGCTGTGAGGATAACTGGCGTGAGCAGCACTTGGAGCGCTATTCCACTCTATCCAAACTGATTGACCAGGAGCACCAATGTCTCAGTGGTCTCCTTCAGGAGAACATTGCCCAGCAGCAGGTACTGGTCGAGCTGCGTAGCACACATTTGGCCGGCATAGAGCAGGCCAACAAACACCTGGAGCAGCTTAGCAAGGAACAGGCCATGCCAGATCAGGAATTGTTGGCGGAAACAACATCCCAGCAGATGGCTAGTGAAATAGAGATTCCGGCTACCTCTTCGTCTTCTTCATTGGATCTGCCGGCCAAAATGGCCGACTCATTTTCGAATCTAAATCTTGATGTGTGGGAGAGTCTGCCTCCAGTACGCGGTGGGATCGATTCACCACGCCTTACCAAGACTCGCTCTATGAATGTGGTCAACTCTGAGACGGCTGTGCCGCCTAAATTCGCCCGCAAACGCGTAGCGTGGACTTAGGCCACCTTAACAAGCTTATTTCTTTCGCCGTAAACAAGAAAGAGAAGATTTTCCAACTTTTTTTGTATTGTAGATTAAATTTCAATGGTATTATTAGTCGTAGCTAGGTAATGCATCTATCAATCGTTCAATGTTCAATAGATTTCTTTCGCTCTCGCTTTTGTGCTTACTGTAAACTGAGTTTGGAACGCACACTCCCTAGTACTATCTCCAGTTAATAAGACTGATAGATAAGAGCGCTCCAACTTAAATTCCTCCAGTCTGCGCACTGGTAAAAATAAAATGTATAATTTATGAATGACTAAGGCAAACCGAAACGACTTTTAATTTTCTAGAATTGAAGGGCACAAGCTTCTTCCTTAATACGAGTTCTTCCTTTTTAAATATTGTAGTTTTGTTTCAGTTTTGGTTTTGGTAGGCAATCCTAGTTCTAGAGCGAGCATTCATTTAGCTAATGCGATAACAGACCCCACACGCCCACACTATCAGAAACACACCATACACTAACACCCACAGAATATGGATATGGGCCTGTTATTTAATGCAACGCTATTCATCATTTATTTGAATAGATGGGCTGCTCTCAGGTTTGGGGTATAAGCTGATTCAGATGCCAAAATGCTTCCAAATGATGATGAATATATTTCAATTACTCCACAATAGCCTCTCCATAGCTTCGAAATGCATGCATACACACACAAACATACACATGGTCATTATGAACATAATCAGAAACAGGCAAGAAGACAGACAGGTGGACTGGCAGACAGTTGGATTGGATGTCGGATGGAGGCTGTCAAATGTATATTCCAAGGTAGGTCAAGCAATTGTTAGGCTCAAATATCTTTATCTGGACGAAACACCGACCATTTCATCATTTGCCTTTAGCAGTGGGAGTTTGATGAGGAGGCCGCAGAAAACTTTCAGTCCATTCAATATACATTTACGAAATATCAAGAAATATTATCAGCAATTATTTTGCGAGACGAAAAGTTGTTGTGAGCCAAAGAGAGAACAGCAAATGTAGCGTTGCAAATCGTTGCAGTCGATTTAATAATAATACAAATAATAATAGCAGTAAGAGAAAGAGAGAGGGGAGAATAAAACGTTGCAGAAATGAATGTAGGAAAATATGGCAAGCATTCCGACAAGCGAGCGCATCGCCTTTGATTAAATTTCTTTGAGTGTTTGGGGCACACAAAATGCAATTTCATTTGCACTAATGGCTGTTGCCATGCCCCCAAACCAGCTACCCGCCCACCCGTGAGTTGCTTCCGGTTGCTGCTGCTGGGGAACACATACAACGCCGCACTGGAGTGGCGCATCACCGAAATAGGGCAAAAAAGCGCAGAAGGAAGCAACAAAAAAGAAAGCAAAAAATGTGCGAAAAAAGGCGATTGTTAAATTGAATTAAAACCAACAACGCAGCGGCGACCAAGCGGAAGGTATATCATGATGAGGCAGAGAAGAATTGCATGCCTCAGCTTGCTACCACTCCTCTGGCTAGCTACCAAGTTGCAACTAACTGTAACTATTATCATAACCCATTTGGCCATGTGCACGCGGCTTGTTTGACTAATAAACCTAATTTGAAGGCAATGCTAAAAAAGCATTCCAAGGCACTTCAAAAGAAACAAAAACACTGGTGGCAACAAAACAATCCACAAATTGGCATATGCAACATTAATGTTTATTTTCTCTCTCTTTAAAATATAAGGCCTTACCATTTGGAAGCTGTCATGGCTTTAAATTTTATTTTTGTTTGTTTTCTTTTCAGGTTATTGAAAGTTAAGTGACTGAAAATCTCTTACTTTGGCATTTAAAATCAATTTGGTCAAGTTTTAATTTCCATTTGCATATACATTTATGTACATACATCAGTTAAACAGAATCCCTTTTTATTCCTTGATTTCCATATGACTATTTTACATACATTTATTTGTGTAGTTTATTCATTCGCTCTTTAATACGAATTTATGGTTGAAAGGCTTTACACCAGTTTTGGCTATCTTACATGACGACGACGACGACGGATTACAAAATGATTATGGGGTACAACAGGTGTGGATTGTGAATCGTCAGGAGCATCCGGTTTGGCTTGCAGAATCGACTGGGTCGGCGTTCGTTCGTTCGCCCTTAAGCCGTCAGTTATCAGACATTCGGCCGACTGTCCCTTAAATAAGATTAACTACGGCGACTGTCAAAAGGAACACGAACGAAGAAGACAGCAACAGCAACAAAGAAGCAATAATGCGATGACGACAAGACGATGACGGATCCACCACGCCCATTTTCCCACCTACCTACACTCGCACCCCACTTCCATTCTCTTGTCTCTCCATCCTTAATGCTTGATGTGTCTGCATGTCCGTAGCAGGAGCTGGGAGCCACAGCCGAGCCTTTCATCCGAGTGACATTTACGTCAACAATTCAGCAAACAATTGGCAAATGTGGCCATAAAAGCATGACAGTTGTCACTGCCTTTTTGCCTACAGCCATTCGCAAACGCCTCCCTTTACCGAAACCACTATTCCATGCCACCAACCATTGCCGTGTAGCTACTATGGTAGTTTTCAGGTCTCCTTCCTTTTGCTGCTGTTGCTTTGCAATGCACAAAGCGGAAACGGATGCGGATACGGAAATACATGTATGCGTGTTGTTGCTACGAATGTTGCAACTGGTTGTTGTTGTTGCTGCTGCCATCCGTCTGTCTGTTTGTCTGTTGGTCGGGTCTGTCTATCAAATGGCTCAGCCAGAAGCCAACATGTCGCCAGCAGACTAAGCCCAGCCAGGCCTCACATTTCGTTGGCTAAGCCTTCAGTCAATTGCATTCAAATAAACGGCTGAAGAGACTCGCTTCCCCCACACACACACACACACACTCAGATCCACTCGCATTCTCAATGCTAGAGAGACTTTGGAATGGCCCTGGAGTATCAAGGAGTGCCACCTACTGCTGCTTCTCGAGGGAGTTGGATGAAAATGCGCTTTACTGGCGTCCATTTACATATGCACAGCTTTACCAGCTTTCAACTCAGGAATGTTCAATTTCATCCATGGCCAGTGCCAGGCACTTTATGACTGCTATAGGGACCACATCGCACATCGAATGCCAAGTGCGGTGGTATGTTGGGGCCCTTCCACTGCGGCTCTTGCGTTTAAACTTTAAACAACATTTATATTATCTGCGCTTTAGGTTTGTAGCCCTGGGAACGAACAGCCCCGGGTGAACAGCTCCCCCCATCTGTCCACATATACCCATGCCATCAATGGTGTTGTTGTTTTTTTTCTTTCTCTTTTAATATTTTTCATTTTTTGTTTTTTAAGTGAGCAAAAAATGTTGGGTAAATATGTGTGTCGGTCGGTCGACGGGTCGGCGACGCCACTTTAAACTGTTTTGTTTTTGTTACATGGTTGGCGTTACATATGTAATACAGTTTCAGTTTCATAACTAAAAAACCATAAAACAAAATTGTGTACAGACCCCAATCACCCATTCCCAGCGATACTTCTCCACTCACTGCCTGACTGGCACACTGACTCACTCATCCACTTTCATTCATCCCACCCACTCGCAAAATACTCCCATACTCATGGCAATATTCATACATGGCGTACATCCCCCGGCCACACTTTCACAGACTGAGCCACAACCATGGCTACGGTTATAATAAGCATGCCAGAATATATGCTTACAGTGGAGATTAGCTAAATGAAAAGCTCTCTCCCAGTGCATACTATGCGGATTACGCAAAGTAGAAAATCTAGAAAGTATTTTGACGGTGTCTAAAGTTAAGTATATGGGCAACGATAAAGAGTTTCTTTCATAAAATAGCTAACCCCAAGTTAGCGCACCAACAAGAAGTGTTCTCAAAAAGTTAGTTTTGAGGTTTTATTAAACATTTTTGTTTATACCTATAGGCCAGGTTGCTAGATACGTGCAAAAGTAGGCACTAAGGCGTTACATCTCTCTTATAAACCATTTTACTACAACATTTTTTTATTCCGCTAATGAACTTGCTAAACTAAAATATAATTTTCTTAAAAGATTAAAAAGTTTGAAGCGTTTTATATGACATTAAACAAATATGGTTCTATCAAATCTGGTTCTATATACATATCATAAAAAAATTACACCTTGTGTAGTCACTATTTAAATCTTAATTTAATTGAAATTAAAATGGAAAGGCTTAAAAGTATCATGAGTCCGAATTATTGAATGGGCTTGTAATATTGAATTGCATGTTTATTCTAATGATTAATTAATTAATAATTATTACCATTTCGAGCAATATGTGTGTATGTATCTCTAAAAGGCTTTTGCACTGCTGTCTACCTCTGTCTTGGCAATTAATTGTTGCGTAATAAATCTAATGAATTGAATTTCCGAGATGCAAGACACAATTTTGTAAGCATGAAAAAATTACTTTTCGGTACAACAATGAAAATGGTTTTATTTATTTAATGTCATCTACTAGCATTGCATAAATAAATAAATATTTTGCTGCACATAAAACTATTAGTTACAGCAAAAATAATGCAAGTTTTCGAGCCAAATCCTCTCTTTAGCCACAGTCAATTATTAAATCAACAAGATTGTAAAGTTTTTGGCATATTTTGTGGATTAACTAATAAAAACTAACTGTAACAATCTGCAAAATGCATCAAATTGAAGACTTGTGGGTTGCATTTTGTGTGGATTTGGATAAATTATTAAAGCCGCAAAGCGACAGACATGCAGGAAGAGAAAGACAAGGCATCTGCCTGTTGGGCAATTAAAGAGTTGATTTCGATTTCAATATTGTAGTTGGGTGTTGCGTATAATCCAACTTTACTGTTAACTGGTTTTATATGCATACGAATTTATTGCACATGTACATAGTAAGTACTTTTATATATACAGAGTTCTCTCATTCTCTCTGTGTGCGTTCTGGCAAGTTTATATGGCCAACTATGCTTTGTTTTAAAGTTTGCGCAAAAAATTAGAATTCATTTGCAGCGACACAACACTACTCGAAACTGCCACAAGAGCTTTTTGGGGGGTGATGTAGATGAGTGGCGAGTATATAAAACTGGCCAGCAACAACATTTACATACAAATACAATTACAACAACGACAATGGCAATAGCAACGCACATAAACCTCTCATTCGGGGCATTTTGTATACAGAGAAATGGCACTAATTATACAGTTATACAGCTTATAAAGCGTTAACCCACAAAATTTTTGGCCATGTTTCCTGCCTTGCCATTATCTCTCTCTTTTTCTCTCTATCTCCCTTTCTCCTTCTAAAAAACACGGGCCAAAAAGAACCCACACGGCGGATTTTCCTTCCATTCACCTGCAACGGTAATTAACGTGCTCGAACGGAACCGACGACTTGAATCTGAACCTGAGCGTCACCTGGCAGCCAGAATATGAACCATCCAAGTCACATTGGCAGGCAGTCAGAGCAGAGAGCAGCAGCAGCAGCTGCAACACCTGCAGGACACCCCGACGGCGCACAGGACGTATACGTAACTTTTGTAATTAAAACCAACGCAGTGCAACCAGCAGCACTAGCAGCGACGCAGACCGAGACAGAGGCGACAACAATGCATCCATGCAAAAAGGGCTGCAGCTGCTCTGGGTTTCACTCTCTTTTTGCTGGCACAGGCAAAACACAAAAAAAAAAAAAAATAGAGAAAACGACGGCATGGGGGCGTGGATGTGAATGTGGTTGCTCTTTGGGTTGGGCGAACATTCAAACAAAGCGTAGGGAATGCTCACAAAAGTTTTTGGTCTTGGGGTCGCCGTTTGCGAAGTGGGCAAAACGAGTTGCAGCAGCAGCAGAAGCAACGACAGGACCAGGCACAGTAGAGGACCTGCAGCAAGGAGTTGGGGGCAGAGACAAGAGGTTAAATGCGGTTGCGGTTTAGAGTGACGCGATGGTCTTAGAGCCATCTTAGCGCCGTTTGTTTCCAGCGTAGCACCTGCAAAACTACTAGCAAACAACTGCAGCGGATGCTAAAGGCTTCTTCTATCTGCGCATCGGGCAGGGTCTCACTCTCTTATTCTCTCTATGGCACAATTTGTTAGAGTGGTGCCCAAGGAGCTGGTGGAGGATGCACCTAAGTGCGTGTGGTAATGTTTATGAAATTGTGGGCCGCTTGAGAAATGGCTGAATGGTGGTGCAAAAGTCAAGAAATTCCTACTAAGCCCTTGTCCTAAGCCATCCAAGACGATCGTCGCCCCATTCATTTAAGGATACTTATCAGCAAATGAAAAGCTTTGTTAAATTTAATACTAACGAAAATAAATGCTAACGAAAGAATGAACCAAGTGTAAAGTAGAATTGTAGTGGCCATTCATTATGGATTTCCAAGCTTGCCAAATTAATATTTTCTAAACCAGATTTATTGTCCAACTGAGCAAATTGACCAATTGAGTAGAAAATACATTTTTAAGTTAAATATGCAAATTTATGCGGAAAATCTAAAACTATTTGAATACATCATAAATAGTTGAATGCTTCAAATTTATTAGCTTTATTCTTTATTTATTGTATTTAGGGACTATTTAACCCAGAAATAGCATTGGACATTATAAATCTAGTATTTATTAAGCTCTCTTTTAGTTGAAAGCTATTGTACAGGCAATTAAAAGACTATCTTTTAATTTGAAAACTTTTTAGTTAAGACCAGAGGGTAGGGAAAGTTTTCAACGAAGGGAATGTATCAATAAAACACCTAGGATCCAAGTGATCCAATTTCAATTTCTTAATAACCGTATGGGCCATTGATATGCTTATGCATATATACATTTGTACTTCTTTGTAATGGTTGAGTTAAATGACCATTTAAGAGGCTGAATGAGGTTCTGATTAAATACTCTCTGCATAAATAAGAGCTTCATTTACAATAAAACTCTTATAAATTAATGGTCTACTTACTTCTGATTAACTACTTACTGGCCCTGGCCCATTCATGTTCAACCCGAATGAGTGGTGGCTGCTGTTGCTGTTGTCCCATCCATTACAAGAGCCACTGTATCACATCGCACGCATCTCTCATCATTGTTTTTCATTGCCTTCGGGAGCATTGGACAGGGCCTTGCGGTGTCACCAGTTGGCTGGCATAGTTGAAACACCCTGCGGGCAGCGTGTCCCCGCATAAAAAATAGCCAAGTTTAATTGATAAAGTTTCTGATGATGCCATGACGCCGCATTAAATCCTCACACAGGACCCACACTGTCCAAGATCGGAGTCGGAAATGGGTAGCAATTGTCCTCTGTCCGGTTTCGGTCCTGGCCCAGCCCTTGGCCCTGCCCCTTAGTATCCCGGTCAAAAGAGAGCAACAATATAATGAAATCTGTTTGTTCAGCTTTAACTTAAAGCGTTTACGTGTGTCTGCGTGCCTATGTGTGTGTACAGTTAGCGCACTGATTCCCACAGCGCTCGTTTATTCAATCGCTGGCAACTATATGTTTTACCATGTCCATGCCCATGTTCAGGCCCTTGGACCGGACGAAGCAATCAATGCAAAACAAAAAATTTTATTCTGTCACTTCATTGACGACATAAAAATGTATAAGGCTCGTCCGTGTCCTGGATGTCCTCGATGAGTGTGTGTGTGTGATAAGTGTGTGCGTGTGTGTGAATGTGCTAGCCCTGTGGCACACACACGTGGTGTCATCGTCATCAGGTTACTGCTCATCTGGTCACGTCGTGCTTTGCTCTGCTTTTATTAAAAACGCTATGCAGGGCACATTACAAGTTAATAATTCCCGTGCCGCTTGCACACACATACACACAGACTGACACACGCGGAGTCTCAGCCACTGTGGAGCCATATGGTTCACATTCGTCCTAGTGAAATATTTTGCCCCTTGGCCAGGCGCAACATGAAGCGAATAATTTTTATTATGCCTACCCTCTCCTTCCGCAACCACCAACTCAACCCGCAGTAACGCAGTCCTGACGAACGACTGAGCGAATAATGGCGTTTGTGTTCGAAAATACATTTATTTGAGGGCGTTGCCTATGCACAGAAGGTATAGCAGAAGAGCCTGGTCCTGCCCCTTGCTCTGTGGCTGCGGCAGTTGACACAAATTGTCAGTTCATCAACGCCTACCAACGGGGCGTATGCGCGATACGGAAACGGATACGAATGGTAGGAGAGATAGAGAGAGTGAGTCTCGGAATGCTGTGAGTTAGTTTGAATGCCGCTGGCCAGCAGCGGCAGTAGCAATAGCTTCGTTAGTCCAGCTCAATTCAGCTCGACACTAGACATCAGAGGGATGGCGGAGGTGGGAATAAATCCTGCACGTTTGCCCATAACCATATTGAAGGTTCTTACATAGTTCATTGTTGCCCAGCATATTCTCACTATGAATTGTATCGAGGAAGCACATCAGTTTGTTCCCTTTGTTGGACAATGTCATTGTTATTAACTTTTTATGGCTTATTACATAAGCATCGCAAATCCGACAACATTTACGTGACAAATGTCAATGCCGAAACAAATAAAAGCTTCACCAACAACAACAAAAACCAGAAAGGGGAGAAAATTGTGTTACTGTTAATTAAATATCTGCATCGACAGGCGAAATTCCGAGCGCCTTCAATTGAATGTCTGTGGACTTTTGCCATTCATATCTTTATCAAATCAGAAATCAAAAGCAACAACAACGACAACGACAACGAAAAAATGAAAACGGAATTTAATTAAGTATGTAAATACGAAATTACAATATTATGTGTGCATTCATAATTTGTACGAAATTAATTTGCTGTCATTTATGACATGCGATTTCATAATTGTAATTTAAACGTTACACACACACACACACAAATTTTAAAAGTTAAATATGCCATTAATATTGAGACATTTGCCCAATTTTGATATCTTGCCCTAACAGAAATCCCACATAATAAAAATTGACTTTAGTTTTTATTTCGGATCACTGTCATTGCCCAAAAGACTCTCTTCCTAGTCGGAAGGATGAGTGTTTTGAAAACCACCACGAAATGAGGTAAGTCTGATAATGTTTCAAAGTACTTGAACAAAAATTAAAAGAAATTTGCATTTATATCCTCATTGGCTTGGAATTCCAACTAAACATTAATAGGTCAAGGGTCTATTGATTTTTGAATGAGAACTTTTGATAATAGTTACGGCTATTTTCGAAAATTATTAATAATTATATAGGTACCAACAGTAAGTTGGTGGTACTTTTTCCTGCCGGAAAGAATTATAATTTTAAAAAAAATTTCTTTACATGTTTTTTTTTGACTTTCTTGTTTCCTTTTGTTGACCTGCTGTTTTTTTATACATGCATATGTACATGTGTGTGTGTTTCATTTGCCTTTTGTTTTATAAAAATTAAATGAAGCAATTTTTATGACGTCTATAATATTCACCTTCGGATGGCTGTCAATACCTTTTGCATTTATTGATGTTTGTAGTTGTTGTTGTAAAGAGCTTGGAGACGTCAACCCATTTCTGATGCGAAGGTTAATCTCCTTTAATGTCGGGTTAATCGAGCCGAAAGAGATTTCCAGAACAATTAGTTCCATCAGGCAGAACATTCGAAGCTGACCCAGAGATCCCACACGAAAATCAATTGACAAAAGGTATTAAAACTTTCAGCCTGACCGAGAAAACTTTTTGGCCAGGCATTCGAATCACAGCAAATGCTAAACAGCAATTCGCAGACATGTTCCCCATTAAATGGCAAACCAATATACAAACACTAGGCGAGAAGGGTATAAGACACAGGATACCCGGATAGGTCTGTCTTGCACATACATATATACATATATATATATATATCGTAAATTGTGCGCAACGAAAATGAGATACGTAGAACGCATACCAAAGGATTTATAAGTAAAACATTTCTGATTAGCCCCAGCTCTCAATGTTGTTGGGTCCCAAGTGTTGGTCGAGCTGTGACAAGGCAGTCATGGACAAAAAGGAAGGCGAAGGAAGTGTAGACAGAGACAACATCGTTCTCTCTATCTGTGGCCACTGGGCACTGGCTATTTCTATTTGATGTTTTGTGCTGACCTCGCTGCGGTTGGGGAAGTGCGCAAGCATAATAAAATCAAGATAGAGAGACAAATACACATAGAGAGCACCCCCCGCCCAAGACAAAACATTGAAACCGAATTGAGAGAGTGAGGAAAGGGACGAGGACTTCAACAAGGGGATGTCGTCTTCTCTCTAATTGAACTTGTGCGAACGTATTAAAGCTTATGTGTGAATGTTTGTCTGATTCAGTCAGATTCAGTCTCAGTGCTTAGGATGAATAAAAATATTGTGTTAACTTTGGAGCTACTTCTCTCTATCAGCCTTCAGCCTTCTCACTACTCCACCTCGCTTACTCCCTAACCCCTACTGCCTCTCTGTCACTCCTTGTTGTTTTGGTGATGATGTTACTTGCCTCTGGCATTGGCGATGGTAGTTCCTTCCCCACACCTCGCACTCACTCTCTAAATCCCGCACCAGCACTAAGTGCATTTGTTTCATTGCCTTGAATGCTAATGATGGGAAAATTTGCGAATTTGCGCCAGAAGCGGGGCACGGAACACAGGGAACAACTGAAGTCACAGAGAGAACCGAGTTCTGAGCAGAACTGAACTCAACTGAAATGCTAATGATGTAAAAAGCTGAAGCGCTGAAACAAACGACAACATTTGGGCAACATCGTCGAAATGAGGAAACTGACTTAACTTAATTGAAGTTGCCATTGCCTTCACTTGGCATTGGCTGATGGTCTACTACTTCACCCTCCTCCATCTCAATCTAATTCTCATACCATTACTTCATATTTTCCATCTTCTTCACACTGATTCTGGTCTGCAATACAGAGTGCTTTCATTCGTTTTCTCCTTTTGCCAGTTTTGGATGATGGTGATGTGATCGGAAGCTCACTCGAAGTGATTTCGTAATTAATGAATTAGTGGAGTGGGCGTTAGTGGAGCTTAGTGGTTGGCTACGAATGTTAACGTTCACTTAGTGCAGAGAAACGACCAAGGAGCAAACGAAGCTTACATACTCCACAAAATCTCAATGAACTCCAGGCAGGCAGGGCATCAGAGTCAACTGCAGCTTCAGCTTCAAGTTTGTACTCAACTTTGAGTTAGACATTATTGTGGCAAAGTTTGCTAAGCAATTTCAACAATGAAAATTGCAACTGAAAAAGCTGTTTTTAAGAATTCATTACCATTAGTAGTTATTATTTTTGAAGAGCACTCACTCGAGTGGCACGAAGAAGGATTTGTTGGTTCAGTTAAAAACATTTTCCCTCAAGTTTATTAGGCTTAATGGCTCTCAAATGATAATAGTGAAGGTAAAATCATTAATGTCCTGCCAATAACAGTTTATGCAAATTATAAATGTAGCAAATTATAAATGTTGAGAATATTGAAAGCTTGGCTGTTGATTTTAGGTCATCTGCTTGGCCAACAGACGATAACTTCAACATTAAGAGAGATGTTAATCAATTAATCTTTAAAATTTTAATGCTCACAAAGTATTCTGAATTATAAAATCAAGTTTATTAGCTAATAAACTCGTATCTTTGCCCTCATTAGCATCAGCTTTAACCAGTAGCAATCAATCTTATCGATCCACTTGATTTCCTTTCAAGCACAGAGCATAAAATTAAAAATGATTTATAACATTTATGGTCTTACCTCAATTAAAGCATCGGCTTTGCCCTACAAGCAAAAGAAGAGACTCCTTGAGAGTGCAGCTGCAGCAACATCTGCATTTTTTATGGTTTTAATCAGTTACGTTTTAATCACTTTAATCATCAACTGGCTGGCATAATCATAGTCTGGACTCTCAGAAATGTGCAGCACTTCCGGCTCGTTAACTCGGTGTGTGTTGTATAGGTATGTTTATAGTGAGGAGGATATTCAATGCGGGTCTGCATGCTGGCATAGCATTAGCAATCCAATCCAGCCCAGCCCAGCCCAGAACGAGCTCAACCAAGCCACAGACACTGCTCCATTAGCATGCAACATATTTTAATTAGCCAAATAAATTTACAATGCCTGATGGCGGTCTTCCACTAGCCCTTCACCATGCTCTTGCGTTTCTCCATTTTCTTTGCTGCTGCTGTTGATGCTGATGATGCTACAGCCAAGATTTAGCTTTGGCTAAAGTGCTGCCCGGAGGATTGTGTCCTAACCAGTTAAAGTTAAAGTTGTTTGTGCAGGATTTATTAGCATATATAAAAAGCCAATAACAGAAACAAAAGCGAAAACGAATTACCTACGGAAATAAATAAATGAAGTACAATATGCACTACTAGATACCCTGCAGGACGATGATGCATTAAAATATAAAAAAGCTTTGCTTTAGTTTAGGTAATTCTTATTCGATCTTTTCAAATTTGATAATTTAAATTTTTAAGTGGGCAAGCATTCAACATTTATTTAGAGTAGGCGTGGTGTATTTAATATGTTTTGAACTTTATCAAATTAAAACTCTTGCATAAAATTTCCAAGTTTCTGGTATTTGAGCAAAAGTGTAGCCTACTTTTGAGGTCGAAAATGTTGACGGGTTTTACTTGTGTTGTACATTCGGTTCAGAGGTGAGTAAAGCTTTTTATTCGTTTAGCTAATAGGTATTAAAAAATGCTGCAGTCGTCCCTGGCGTCTGTTTAATTTCACTTAACGTTTAACCTGCTGCCATTAATTGAGCGCAATTAACGCGCCTTTAATGGGCGCCAACTCTCTGACCGTGTTCATGTCCAATTTTTGTTGTATTGTGTACACACACACACACACACACATACACACGCACACACACACATATGTACTGTATATTTAATTAGCGGGCCGCGCAAAGTCAATGCACAATGTCTGCATTAATGACCCACGGCGAGAGTCAGCCAAAGAGCCGCCAACGCGTCGCTTGATAAATAGCCAATAATTCTTACAGTGCTTTACAAGGCGCCCAAGAGACCCAGAATAGGGTCCCAAAGAGCCCCAATTCCAATCCCTATGCCATGCTATGTTAGGCTGGGCTGGCTTGTTGAAAATGAAATAAATTGCTGGCATATAACCTTGAGCGTGTGTTGTGGCTATTATCATTTGTAATTTGCAGCAATTAGTTGGGGCTCAAAAAATTCTAAAACAAACTTTGTCGACAACAACATCAGCAGAGGAAGGACGACCAGCGGCACAAGGAGCAAAGGACTTGCTGCCCAAAGGCCACGTGGCAAAAGCAAACAAGAAAGAAAAAAACAACAAATTTATTGAGCTGGCCCAGCTTACATATTTATAAGGCACATTAAATTAATTTACGCATGTTTTGCTCAGTACACACACACACACACACTGAGAGACACTCACTAATACATATGTATGTATAAATAGGTGCCCTTGTCCAGGATCTTCTGTTTACTATGTGAATATAAAACATACATACCTACCTATTCAGAACCCCCGGGGGCAGTTCAATGACGTTGATGTTGCCTGGTGGCCCCCGTTGAACTGCGTTTAGACAAATACCCACAATTGCAATTATATTAATAATTAGTGCCTTTTGTGTTTACGAAAAGAGAAAAAATACATACATACATGCAAGCACACACACATATATACACATATACATTTGTACAGGGGCAAGTCAAACACACGTTAAAGTAAGTTTATGACTAGGTCATAGATACTTACCAACCTAAATATTATTTACTGGTATGTATGTATGGCTGAACAAACCAGAATGGTACTCTTTACCATTTTTGCATTGTTAAATTGACATAAAAATTAAAACAAGGACCCATATTGCTGCTATTATAGATTTTTTTGTAATTTAGCTTATAATAGACAGCTGCAGTTCTATTCGGTATTATCTTTCATTTTTTTTTAAATTTCAATATATTTTTTCAAGCAATCCCAAAATTATTGTGATTTTGTTGCCAGCAATTTGTGCTGCATACTTATGGGGAGGCAGATAAATAGAATTGTTAGTGCAATTTGATATCCATTCTAGACATTTGTGTGTATACCAATGTCCTGATTTATTTATTTTTTTCGTTTAACAAGAATCAATGAGCTTTCTGCCAGAAACTGTGTATATACACATACATCTTGCTCAAAGTATTTGAAAAATGACCTTCAATTGGCTTGGGAAAATGGTATGCATAACCAACGAAATAAAATAAAACCTCTTGTAACTTGTTGTGCTTACATTAGACAGGCCCCTGTCATGTGTGTGTAGTTGGGGTTGAACAAATAAATTCATAACAAACAATTGCAACAACAATTAGTTTTATTGATAGAGGGAATGGCATATGGTACGGTATAAATAATAGATTCAAAGCCGCTTCCAATGCCATAGCCATAGAAACAGATGTATGCAAAGTTTTTGCCACCCGTTCTGACTTCACCCACAACTCAAGCATAAAGGAAGCAGAAAATGGCGTGCGAGCTTATGCTTATCCTTATGCCACCATGAGACTGGCGTCCCCTTGTGTTAGATAAATTGCAGTTTAAACCTACTTACAAGCATGTGTGCTGGCCCAGGACGAAGACCGCCACTATTCCCATAAACATTTTGGGCAGAGTCAGCAGCAGGAGCAACAGCAACTAAAGGAATTCAACTTAAGTTGCAGAGGGATAAATGAGACGAAGAAGGAGGTTGGAAAACCCTTTTGGCAATGTTGCATGTGAATGCATTTCTTATGATTCGTTTTTTTCTCGCTCCCCTTCGTCCAATCCGTGTCCCGCTTATTCCCCCTATTTTTTGACTGCCTGCCAAGTTTTGGCGGAATTGAAATTGGAATAGACTCCAGACCTAGCATTGTATTCATTTTACTATATATGGTATATAGATGTGTGTATCTGTGTGTAATCGGCTCAATATATTTTTAATATACTTAGTTTGGCGACAGTCTTCAGACTTCTCTTTTTCTCTGCCGATTGGGAGCTTTGGCAATTGATGCTATGGCGGTAAAAGTTAATACGATTTAACCGGCTCACAATCCGCAGACAAATGCCGATGTCCCCTTTACACAAGAAAGAGAGAATGAGAGAAAAAATCTACATAGAAATATGCAAAGTGCTGGGGACTAAGCACTTGTAGGAGGAGGTTAAAGGCTGGAGGTTACGCCACTTTTGGTTTGCCAAAAATATGTATTAGGCCACTTGGCTATGTCTGAGGCTGAGACTGAGGCTAGGGCGCAGATTTGTTGAGCTCATTCGCTTCATGAATAATTTGCGCCACAATGTCGACGGCAGAGAATGAGAAGGAAGGCGAAAACAATAAACAAATGGGCAAAAACATATGCAAAGACAAAAGCAGCAAAATAAAAAAAAAACAAACATATTCAAATAGAGTTGACAGTCGACTGACAAGTTGACTCCTAGACGCGAGGAAAAGAGAATAAGGAGAATGTGTGTAATCAATGGCGTCATCCTGCAGCTAACTTTGGCCTAGGCGCGGAAAGTGGTATAAAAAATGTTGTTAGAGGGGGTAAAAGCGAAAAGGAAAATAGGGGGGGATTGGGGAGTTAGCAAGTCATCTAGTCATCAAGTGACATCCGTCCCCTGGGTCGCCCAGCAAGCAGCTTTAACATCTGGAGCAGCAAACAAATGGCCTCAGGTTGGTAGTGCGATAAAAACGTGTGAAAAGGCATTTGGCAGCAGCTCATCCTGGCCTCGTCTGCCTCGTGTTGTCGACGTCCAGCACAAAAATCTCACTTCACCTTTTGGCAAATGATAGTTTTTATCTCCTTTCCCGGGCAAGTGTTTTTCGGGCGCTATGAGTTATGGTTGCTGCATCAAAAAGGCTTTGCAGCCATGAAAAACAACAGCACCCAGCAAAGAAGAAGCCAGAGAGACAGGAGCCAAGAAGATGCTGTTTCTGCTGCTGGTTGGAGTGGCGCACATACACACACACATGGCCCCCATATGACCAGCACCATCAGCTCGCATCGCCGTCATCAGTCTCTGACGTTATGCTTCTCGCTCTCATGGATAACGTGAGCACAATTCATCACTTGGCTGTCATTGCCGTCTTGGGCAGTATCCGGAACACAGCAGAAGCTTCATTTAGCTTCCTCCTTTCAGGCTTTGGATGGCTGTAGATAATGTTTATTGGCCTGCTAGTTGGTTAATTTTAATGCCATACACACACAAACATACACCACACATACACGTTTAAACAGCTTGATTTATAGATATCAGCTGGACAATTGAAGCCTTTGGCAATAAGGATACAATAAACTGCACTTGCTATGCGGTTTAACTGAGATTCATCTAAATTTTTTTTTTACCCATGCACCACTTGCTTTTTATGGGCGAAAAAATGTCTCATTAAGCAGCGACTCCAAGCTAACAGTGGGAGACGGCAGAGGGACCAGGATATGAAGCCACGCCCAGCGAAAAGAAAGAAAAGGTGGAAGGAGTCTACCCTACCCTCGACACCTCTTGGCATGGCAACATAAAAAACTCGTTTACCTGCATTAAGCCAAACACTCAGCAGACGGTTGAGGCATAACGGGAAATGTGACAGCATTGCTGTACGACGGTGGATGGATGAATGGCAATGGAAAGGTTGGTGTGGTGGGACTCGCTGGTTGCCGGATGCCACAAGTGCTCCTCTGTTGGCACGTAAAAAAGTAAAAGCTGCTAAAGCTGTAGGCAAAATCCTAAAGTCAACCTTCTGCCACCGTTTTGCGCGTATTCTGGTTGTGGTCGGCTGCTGGTGCTGCCTCCTGCAGCGTAGCCAAAATGCAAATCAGCTGTAAAGCACAAGAACCCCAAGTGAGAGGTGGGTTCTTCTCTCAGCCCTGAACCACTTCATTCTGCCAGACACCCCATGTAATTGCGCGCACTTGGTGGTTAATGGGGGCGACACAAGCAATCTCAAAAGAAATGTACGACTATAAATGAAATTTGTATGAGTTTCGCCAGGCAAAAGTGCAACGCCTACAATGGGTTAAGGCGTATAAAAGAACTGGTCGCTGGCTACCGCTCCTTACGCTACTGACAGAAGCTGGCAAACAATTGCCAACTGTTTAATTTGTATTTTATTCTTCTTTTTCCTTTGTGCATGGCTACTTTAATTTATTTTATAAACTTTTGCCGAGATCAAATGAATTATTTTAAATAAAACACATATATTCTGTATCTTAACAGTTATGCATTTTTCAATAGTTTCACTTAACGTTTCTTAAAATATCAAATACATACATGAATATATAAGTATTTTTGTTGCTATGTATGGAAAATAATGTTTTATACGTTCATTGTGCATACAACTTTTTTCACTCTTCAATGATTTTTCTGGCTCGTTAAACAAAATGAGTTTGCCGATTCTTTTATAAAAACTTAAATATATATGCATGTTCCATATTTGTCTCTATAAAGACTACTGAAAAACCTATTAATTGCCAACAGATGCAGACATACAATATTCTGATCTTTCTGTTTACCAAGGTCTCAAAAATATCTCTTCAGCATTTTTAGATCTGTCATTGCAACTCATTGTCAACATTTACCTTGAATGCATGGAACAATGTACGTGTCCATCCCTGGTTATCTAGCTATCTGGCAGGTTGGCTGCTCGGTTGAGCATTCTAGTTTCATAGCCCTCTTCACATTCATTTCGGATGTGCGCAGTTTTAATGTGCTTAGGAATTATGCGCCAAATGCTCTAGTTTAACTTCTCTCACTCACACACAGTCGGGCACTTCAATCTGCAACAGTTTTCCCCCTAGAGCTCTATACCATTCCTGTTCATGGGCATTGTTATTGTGACCATCATTCGGGACAATGCGTTGAACGCTGCGTATGCGTGATTTACATGCACTTTGTTTGTCTGCCTGTTATTTTGATGATGGGTAGGAAACGGGGGATGGATTTTCCCCAGTGTTATTGTTTTCGCTTGGCCAATGCCAAACCATGTGAACTGTAACAAAATTCGCAAAAACACACCGACATATAGACAAACATCAGAAGCATAGAAAAGGCCATATCCATAACCATATCCATATAAAGACTTCTACCTGACTTGGCCAATTATGCAGTTGCTGTTGCTGTTTTTGGCATTTGACTTTTGCTAAGGCAACGACATCGCTTTATGTCTTTTGTTTTTTCATATATACCTTCAGATACATATATATATATTAGTAGTAGCAGCTTAGCAATTTGTATAAGCAATTTACGTGGCTTGTGCTAATTAACTCTCCATATTTTGTATGCCTTGAAAAGTTTCAATGAGATGGGCTCAGACAACAGCAACAACGACAAAGACGATGACGACGACCGACGATGATGGCGATGATGATGGTAACATCTTCGTGACCCACTGACTCGGTGACAGAGTTCCATGTTAACCCATAACTGTGACTAGGACTAGGACAAAAAGCTAAGAGAATACTCTCTCTTTCACTTTACTCTCTTGATATTTTGAAGAGAGGCAAATTTGGACTCAGAGAATATTCGGGCCCTGTTGGCAACATTTTGTGGTTGCTAGCAACATGTTGCTGGCACTTTCAATTATCTATGCAATAGAAATTAAAATAATGAACAGTGGTGCCAATGTCTGAGTATGCGAGTGTGTGTAAGTAATTCAAATAGGTAGCAAAATATGTAAATACGAAGAAAAATATAGATGGATGGGAGTGGAAATTGCGGCATTTACATGGCAGTTCTAACCACTGAAGCAGGAGCCAGGCCAAGGACGTAAATACTTTGGGTTTTTTCTCCGTCTGTTTTCCATTTTATTCGGGGCTTTCTCTCACTGTGTGTGTGTTGATTTTTTTGAAGTTTTTTCCTCATGGCTCATCGACCAACACATTTTCCATTTGGCTGTCTGTCTCACACACACACACACACACATATATATTTCCCCATCCAAGAGAAACACCCAAAAATAAACATAATCTGAGACCAGGATGTACGTGTGTGTGTGTTTGTGTAAATGTCCCAGGGTGTGTATGTGTGTGAAATGCTAAAAACGTTGTCTGTCTGTCACCCAGCAGTAGAAGCAACAACAAGATGGCACATTATTTAATCAAGCGTAGAAATTGAATAGGCCCTTAAAAACTTTGCCTAAGGCACTTAACCCACAGTGAAAATAGAAATTGACGACATTGCTTCAGCCAAGCGACAACGACGAAAAGTTGACGAAAAACTTCGTTGGGACGCAACACACCAAAATCTAGAAAAAAGAAAAACGACCTGATAAGAGAATTTCATGCAAAATTGGTAAGCCAACAACCTGATTACTTAATTGCCATTGGAGTGGTTTGGTGTTGTCTCTACACAGTCTCTCTCTCTTTCTCACTCCCTGTCTCTTTTTCTCTGTCTCACTTCATCTCTTTCGGTGTATATGTGTCTTTTACCATATATTTAACAGCTCGTTTTGTGGCCTAAAAAATGTCTCGACTGCAAATGGACCAGAAAGTGTGTGTTCCAGCTCCTCTGGTTGACTTTTAAGGGAGCAAATCATATTTGACAAGGGTCTCCGCCTCTCACTCCACCCACCTCTCTCTGTAAAAAATGATTGTACACAATTTTTGACACTTTCAAACTCGTCAAATGTGACATATGCACTTGTTAAGTGTCCAATGATGACGATGATGACGACGACAACTGGGATAGGAAAATTTCTCCTTACAAGCAATTGATGTATTGACATTTAACCAACATGTTTAACTTAATTATTTAGACCAGTTATTTTTGTCAAATAAAATTATATGAAATAGTTATTGGACAGTTATTGCTTAATCTATTGTGTCCTTTTTATACCTCAACCAAGCTAGCTGCGTTTGGTTTCCCTTACTGTCTCCTACTGAGTTTTCTGCCCATAGAAAGCAGGTCGGGTCATTTGGTAAGAGGTCTTTTAAATTGAACATTTTTGTTCATTAAAATCTATTCAATTATGGTAAGATTTTTAAGGGAAACTCTGATTGGATATTGCCACATAAACGATAACTACATTTAGATTCTGCTGTACATACATATATGTATGTATAAGTAAGTCTGGCCCAGGCCTCATCAATATCCTTTTGCCTTTGGCTATCTCATTTAGAAATTGAAAGAAAATCTTTCTTCTTTGTGTCTGTGTGTGTGTTTTGGTGGGAGATTTAAAAGAGGCTTGTGGGGGCTTCGGCAAAATCGAAAGCCAAAGCTGCAAACTTAATTTTAATTCTCACGCTTTTTACAGCTGCCATTACTTTTGGGCCCCTTGTCAAATGCCGCAGGTCTGGGCAATTGAGGCAACTGGCAGACTGCAAAGAGAGACGAGAGGAGCACAAGAGATAGGATGGCTGGGCCAAAAGCCATGACCAAGCCGTTCTCCCCTACCTACGTTTCCCAAACCACTTTTGCTTCTTGCGTTTTTTTTTTTTTTTTGCTGACCATTTCCATGGCTTCCGCTTTTTGGCCCAGAGAGAGTGAACGAGTGGGCATATAAAACTACTATTTGATTTCAACATTGATTTATGAGCGTGTCCGGTTCACGTTGTTGCCACCGTCGCCGCCTCGACCGTTCCACTTTACCGTGTTCGTGTTGCTGCCTTTGGCAGATTTGCTTTGCCTGTCGACTGGCAGCTGATTGCCCAAAGTCAGTAAATTAAAGTTCATTCAGCATTGTGGTGTGTGTGTGTGTGTGTGTGTGTGTGAAAAGGTTTGAGTTTGATTCTGATTTCGATTCCGATTCTGATTCTGACTCTGGCATACATTTGTAATTTATTCGCTGGCAAAAACCGCAAAAGCAAAATAGATATTTATTAACATATAAATTATGCATGTGATTGGCCACAAAGGACAGCCAGAAAGGGAACAGTACCGTGACTGAGATGATTAATAGACAAGTCCCTTTTCTTTGTTACTTTTTTAAAGTTCAGCGCTAATTTGTGATTTTTAAATTTGCTCTCTCGCTCTGCATTCTCCCCTCCCTCCGCATTCAGTCGCTTCTGTCTAAGATATTCGCTCCCATTCATTGCAGATAAAGTAAAAGCAAGGATAGTTTTGCCTGTCACATAAATCGGATCAATAAATGATGATATTATGCTACCGCAGGGACACATTCAGCTGACACACAGAAACACACACACTCTAGAGGCAGGCGGCGAGTGCCTCGCAGCTGCGTCGCTATCGTCGACAAGGATGGCAACAAGGATGATGCCAAGTCGTAGGTGGCAACACATTAAGATAAAGTGACAACGCCTCCTCTGGACGAACGCCCGGCCCCAAATGCAGAAAGGGGTATCCGGAGCAGAAGATGAAGCTGAATGAAGGACAAACAGAAATCAGGCGGCAAACATCAAGAGAACGAAGTAGAGTGAATATGTATGGGTATGAGTACACAAATGAATTGTCTGTATATAGGATGGGGGAAGCTTTTATTTTTCGCCTGGCATTTTATGCGCATCACGCATACGCACTGTTACACACACACACGCATAGATGCTAGGCAGATATGTACATACACACACACACACAACATCATGCATTAAAGTAAACACGCTTTTGCTTTGCATCAAAAGAAGCGGCAAGAGTTGGGGGGAGTGAGGAGGGCGGCGGTAGGCGGGTTCTGGCTATAATGACATTTAGCTTTGAAACAATGTAAACACCAGCTAAAGTCAGCCAGCTTCAGCTTAAGCGTCAGCAGGCAGTGCCAAAGACAATGTCGAAGTTCAAAGTTCCCGTTGCTGTAGGCCGCCAAAAGTTATCCTATATATATATATACATATATATATATGTATATATAAGTACACACACGCACACGAACACAAACACACACACATTAAAGCACACATACTTGCACAGCTAAAGACAACAAACGACAGCATCCAGTTGTATGCTATGGAATTTTGCATGAGCTTCAAAAAGGGGATCTCCATATTGAGATTGCGACCGCAAATAGTGAAACATTCCTTTCTCCGACCACCCAGTCATTTCAGCTCCCTGTCTCTTTCAAGCATCCACTGCAGCAGCAGCTGACAGGTAAACTGTCAAGTAAAACCCAGCCAGAAGCCATAAATTCTAACTGGCAGAGAAACCAAGTTTATCCTAACAGAGAGACAGACGGAGGAGGAGAGTGAAACTGACAAGAGGCTGACATTAACTATGCCTGATATAAAGATAACTCCCGCAATGACGAATTGTTGTTGCCCAGGACTTAGTTTTCCCATTGACCCCCAATTGAACCAGCAGCAGCCAGTTAGAATAAAGAGAGATCATAAATTTATGGCGTATGCATGTCAACTAGCAAAGATAGTCATTATTTAGTTATAGATAGTACACTTAAGACAAAACGTCTTAGTTATTAGTTGAAACCAATTTTCGAAAATAAACAAATTCTAATAAATTAAATTTTCAGGTTTTTCTCAGTCGATGTAAATAATATAAGTGAAGAAAGTTTAATCGAAATATCTCCATAATAATCATAAGACAATGAAACAAATGAAAAAAAAATGAAATTTGAATTTGTCGTTGTTGTTGTTGGCCAAATTGATGGCGTTGATGGCTAAATTCTTTCGTATTCAAATGACATACAATACATAACAACATTGTGAAAACATTTACGCATGCTTGTAAATATTTCAATTTATTTTATGTTTTGTTTATGTAAGTATCTGGGCTATCTTTTATGTGCATCTCGCTGCAGGACCCACAACACAGCGGCAGACGGCTAACGGCTGGTGGGAAGTCCAGTAGAGAAGCATAAAAAATGGGCAGCCATAATCATATGCCAATAAAAAGTCGGTTAGCACACTTGTGAGTGTGGTTTTGGTAAAGGACACGACCCTGAAACATCAACTTCCTTCTGCCTACCCTTCCCAACGCTTACTCCCGAATTTCTACCGAACTGCCTTGATCCCGAAACCGAAACGGAACCCAACCCCAATTCGAGCACGTTATCATCATGCGCTACCATCACCATCACTACACATCGCAGCAGCAGATGCTTGAAATAAATGCGAATGTGGATGCGGATGTGAATGCGGATGTGTTGCCATTGGGCACCTACCGCTTTGCACAAGAAGAAGAATAACATTTTATAATACATTCAATTCATGGCTAGAACAAATGATGTGGAAATGTAAAATAGATGTTCGGGGTAAGCCGCAAGATGTTGGCTCTTCCTCCGGACAAACTGCCACACGGCATGTGTCCAAATGTCAAAATGCTTCCTAAATGCCTAAGAGTGAGAGTGGGAGTGAGAGAGCGGGTATGCGAGGGCAACTCATAATGGAGGGATAATAGTCCACATATGCACACACACTTCACTTCAAATTAAACTGAGCAAGTGTTCCAGTGTCAGTGGGTAAAGTCCTCATCCTCAGCCTCGGAGAATTCCCAAAACTCTCTGTCACGTCGTTGATGTTCGTTCTGTCTCTCTTTTTGTGTATGTCTCGGACACTGGAACACGAGATGGGGACAGTGATGGCGAAATGGACAGAGGACATGTTCATTAGCTGCAACGGGCAGCATTTAATTTTTATGCTCATGTGCCTAAAATGCAATCGAAAAGGCAATGGCACCCACTTTTATGGCTTCGAAGCCATAACGAATCCTAATTGAACAGCACCAACAGAACCAAAACCGGACCCGCAACCAGAATCAGGACGAAAACCAGCAAAAGCAAACGACGACAACGAGAACAGCAAAGACAGACGCCCAATCCCAAGTCTATCTTCCATTGCCATAGCCAATGACAATAACGTTTTGTAATTGGTTAACTGTTATTGTTAAATGTTAAATGGATAATTGAGCGATGCATTCAAGAGCCTAGCCTTAGGACATTTCGTGGAATCATAAAACCAACATTGTAAAATAAAATACGCTTGCTTGTCGTTACAGTGAATATTATTAAGTCCCCTCAAATAAACAATTGCAATTTGGTTTTATAACAGTAATAACAAAAAAAAAAGGGAGTTAAACGATTTTTTTAATGTAAATAAAACACCTTGATAGATCTTACATATATAAGTTTTGCTTATAATTCAGTAAACACATTGAAAAAATCGTAAGTGATGAAAATATTCAAAAATTAAAACAAAAATAGATTTTAGAGAAATCTGCTGAGTGCTTTGAATACAAGTAAGTTCCTATATATAATATATAACTTAAAATCAAATATCAAATCAAATCAAAATGAAAAAATATATGTATGTATATACATATTATGTTTATTGTAAAAATTACAAGACATTATAATTTAGCTCAAACCTTTAATTGCAACTTGAGTTCGTAATGAACAGCAAACCAGAGGGCCGGGGTTAACTTCGACCGCGTCGAAGTTTGTATACCCTTGCAACTGTTTTGGTAATTCTTTCCTTACCCACAGCCATCAAAGTGTAAAAACGTTTTATCCAAAAAGACTAATGTTTGCGAAAGAACGGCCTTCAATCTTAGCATAGGATATAACGAACTTTTTGATGAAAGTCACTGTTTTCCACCTATCGTTTCTATGGGAGCTATATGATATAGTCACCCGATCTTGATCAAATTTGGCACAATCATTAGTAAGAACATAAAACTGACAAATACCAACTTTCATGACAATAGCTATAAAATTAATGAAGTTATTGAGAAAGTCACTGTTTCGTGACTTTGACGTTTGTATGGGAGCTATATGATATAGTGGTCCGATCCGGCTGAATCCGAGATATACAATGCCTGCAGTATATACAAGCCTACGTGCAAAATTTCAGCTCTGTAGCTCTTACGGTCTCGGAGGAGTTCGCGTTGATCCAGACGGACGGACGGACGGACGGACGGACGGACGGACGGACGGACGGACATGGCTATTTGAACTCGTCTCGTCGTGCTGATCAAGAATATATATACTTTATATAGTCTGAGATGCTTCGTTCTATGCGTTGCACACTTCTGACCAAAATTAATATACCCTTTTTGCAAGGGTATAAAAATTAGCTCTCTGTGAATATATAATTGTATTTTAAATACAACCTTTTTTAAAACACATATTTGCTGTTAAATGTCTGAATTAACTTTTTCTAGTTATTGACAGATTCTTTTATTTCCATTATCTGTATTGACTTAAGAACTTTTTTAGCCACAAACAATTTTGTGACTGCAGTAGAGAAAAAATGAACCAAACCGTAAACTGGCGCCGATTCACAATTACCCTCTAGTAAGTCCCAAATCAAAAACTTATTTTGTATCCAATCCTTGAATCCAATCAATTCCTCAATAAATATACACGTTAATTGCGTATGTATGTATTTAAGACAAATCAAATTTGAAACGCACTTACCAAGGTTTCCGACGGTTTAGAAATCGTGTTTTACAATCTGTGAAATAGAAACATTTGACAGTATTAAATTAAAATTAAGATACTAAATATACCCGATTGATGCCCCTCTTTAAGACAAACCATTTTTAAAAATTCCGATTTTCATTTGATATAATGAACTTTTGCAGAAAAACAAGCTGCAATTTTTTCCCCTTCCATTTATCACCACAGCCAACGAAAGCAAACAGAAAACTTTGCCCTTTTTTCATTTGCTGTATGGAAACGGTCTGTATGAGTATGTGTGCATATATTGCGTATACGCCGAGTGTAACATATCAAAACATTGTGGCGCTTCGAGGAATTGCCATTAAATACATATATGGAAAAAAATAGAACTTCAACTGCGACTGTCATTAACGTGGTCATGCCATGACGTTGCTTTCCAAGCTAATGAAAGAAAATCTTTGGGCCTGATAATGGTGGCAGCCCCCAAACTACATACACTCGCATGGCCACATATCACTTTGGCTCATAATCTTATTATGTATGTGTGTATACAAGGAGTTTATATCAATATCACAAATGTGTTCGCATGCATTGTTATGGTTGTGAGCTATTAATTGTGCTTAGTTTAGTAGGGGTACTTAGTTCTGGTAGGCATTTTTCTGTTAATCGCTTAATGTAGATGGAAGGGAAGTTACCTCGAGGAACAGCAACGGAAGAAAAGAAGAAGAATGAGGACTGTCCTGGTTGATAAGAAAACATTCAACAGACAGAAAGAGAGAGAGAAAGAGAAAGGGGGAGAGAGAAAGAAAGCCTCGTGCACTGTCTTCATATATTTATTTGAACGCATTTAAGGCCTTGCCTTGGGTATTATGTAAGCAAGCAAGCAGCAACTGTGACTCGGTTCGGTTTTGGTTTCAGTTTCGGTTCATAACTTTTGCCTGGCCACATTCAAGTGACCTTTAAACTGGTTTTCAATTAAAACTGCAGACCAAAAACCTTACGAACCATATGAGTGTGGCTATCGGAGTGTGTGTGTGTGAGTGTGTATGTTGTCTAGATGGGCCTTTGTGGAATTTACTTAGCATTTACTTTTAAAGAAAACTATAACATGAAAGCAAGTTTCATAAATCACAACTGTAAGCCAAGGAAAAGTGAAAAATCGTACCCCCATTTTAATTAAAAGCGTGCAAAACACGATACTCTGCAAACACACTCACACTACACCCATACACACAACACACAATGTTTTTCGGGAAAAGTCTTGGAAAAGCCTTGCCTGAATAATGATTGAAAAACAAGCAAAGAGCGTCTCGCTCTTTCTTGCCTGTTCCTCTTCGGGCTCCCACTCGCCCCTTTTATTTTCTATATGTACGTACCCACCAACGAGTTGTATAAACTCAAGAATGAAGTTTGTTTAAAATAATTTGCAGGCTGTCCAGGCAAGCTCAAGCCCATGGCTTGTCCTGTTCGCCCCATGTCCACCATCGTTCATTGGGCTTTGTTTGCTTATTTGCCAAGCCCATTTATTTCCTGGGTACTACGTGAGCGAGTTCTCCTCGTCTTCTATGGCCATGGCGACAAAAGCAAAGTCTTTAATTTTGCCTAATAAGAACAGCGGTGGCAAAGTTTTCCTTCCAAAAAGCCGCCAAAACGGGGGCGTTAACAAGCGCCAGAGACAAAAACTTGCTGTTTATTTTCAACTACAATATAGATACACCTACACAGATATATAGCATAAATATGTATCCTCACTATATACATATATATTATATATGTATGTACATACATATATATTCTCATTTTGTACCGTTCTAAGACCCTTAGGGTATAAAAGGTATATTTATTATTTGTGCTGTTTGCTTGACAAAACCAATTTCATTTGGATATTCAACTGGAAAAACTAACTGAGATTGCTTAATTTCGACTTGGAAATGATAATGCATTAAATTATATATTTGCTCTTTCTCTCTTTCTCACACACTCGCTCTGTACTTTCATCTCTGTTTTTCTTGTCGCCATTTCTTGTCGATGAAAGGCAAAATTCAAGTAGCAAGCACAAAGTAAAGAAATGTAAAAGAAAAGAACAGATCAAAAATCCTTAAATACAAAAAAAAGCCAACAAAAAAAACGTTAAGGTAATAAGAAAGTAAGAAAAAACAGGAGCACACAAAGATGGCAAAAAGGAAGGAAGAAATTCTCTTTGTGTGTATGTGAAAGTAATAAGATGATGGAAAAAGGACAGTTCCTTGCACTCAGAATAAAAAGAGGGTGAATTTGGAAATGTTCTGCAATTTGGCTGAAAAAAAACTATTTAAATCGCTGCGTAAATATTTACTTATAAAGCTTTTTAATTGAAAAGTTTAATTCAAGTAAGAAAGTTTCAAAGGTTCGAAAAGTATTAACAAATTTTTAACAATTTTTTCACAGGAACTGCCATAGATTATCAGGTTTATTCTCTATTTTTTTAATTTTCTTTTTTATTCTCCTTTAATTCTATTTCTTGTTCTTTTCCAAGCGCTTTTGACCAAGAACGGAAAATTTACTTACTAGAATTAGATTTCATACACTTAACAGTGTTCCTGTGCCAAAATAATGTTCTGGGATGAGTTTTATCTAAATACTTTATGGTTGTGCTAGGCACTGAGTACATGTTTGGTCGAGTTTTGCCGTTTCGTTGAGATTTTGTTCTAACTTGGTAGATAAGTATGCTTAAGTAGATATAGAGGTATGCGTGCCGTCATAGTCATGGCCTAATAGCGTTTTGATACCCGCACATAAACAACAATGACAATGGCGACAACAACAACAGCAATGAAAGCACCGACAATAAAATGCAAAGAATCAGACATAGAGCCAACCCAGCTCAGCCACCCACCCAACCAGGAATCAGTAGGTAAGCCCAACCTGATGCTGCCAGCTGTCTGGTTTCTAGTGTCTATGCCTACATTTTACTTTGGGGGAGCGGGTTAATCACAAATGCAAAGGCAGCACCACTCTATAGATACTGTAGGAGAGGGATATGAGGAAAACGGGTAGAATTTGAGAGACGGCGCCGGGGAGACCCTAACCAACTGCTGTGGATTATATAAACGTAGGCACTTATTATGCTGGCAAGCACAACGAGTTGCGATTTATTGTTTGACGTTTGCTGCCGCGTGTTTGGGGCGCTTTGAGGCCATGGCCGGATCCAAACTCTAACTCCTTTAACCAACAGTTAGACCGTCAGACAAGCAGACAAATGGATGGATGGATGGATGGAGGAGAGGAGTGATGAGATAGACCGAGTTTTAGCACAAATGTTGATCTAATCCAGAGGCAGACAAACAACACACATGCATGACATGACCGTGCCCCATTTGGTCGGATTGGGGAAGTAGAAAGGACGAAGGAGGTTCATGCCGCCATGACTACGCCAAAACTAGCAAAACAAACTTCTCGTCAGGCCGCCTTGATGAATGACTTCCAGCTGCAACAGCCATGGTAGCAGAATTGCATATACTGCATCAACAAAATTTAGTATTCGTTTTCAAAACACTTGACACTTAACGCATTTGCGCATTCATTTTGGATTCTAGATGATGATGACGCCCCATTATCACAAAATTATAGCTCAAAGCGTGACCTTTCATCTCCGGATCAAGTCAAATGGCATTTCAATCAAGTTATGGGCCCACCAAGAACAAAACGAAATAAACGTCTCCCACTCCAACTCCACCCGCCGCCCCACTTAATGTCACAATAAAAATGTAACTAACCATGAAAATTACATGTTTCCCAGCAATTTGCCATTTTGACATGGCTCCCAATGTCTCTGCATACGAGTAACCATTCCCATTCCCATCCTTGGCGTCCACCCAACCCCTAAAAATGTGGTCACCGTTCTCTTGTCCTTCATCCGAGGCACACACACAAGCACCGTCAATTTGTTGGGTTTCCTCTTTGACCATGTCCATGACCATGCATGTGTGAGTAAACCAATATTTATCAACAATGTCCGTGTTCGATGCACAGTAAAACTTCTTAAAAAATTTGTTGAAGAATTATAGAAAAAAAGAGAAATGAAACTCAAATATAAAATATATAAAAATATAAAAGAATGCCAACTAGTATGCTGTGGTATTAGTAGTAGGTAGCAAGAGGGAAAAAGTACATACGTAAGTAGCAAATATTGTGCTCAATAAAATCGACTTTTGTTGCCAGCCAAATGGATACATATCGCCCGATATATGTATATGTATGCGTACATATACATTTGACATTTTTATATAATAAAACGAAAGAAAAAACAAACTAGGACTGGCAACGTTAACGTTCTTTGGGTTTCCTTCTGTTTTTTTTTTTGGTCTCTGGTTTAGGTTCTGGTCTAGAGTCTCCTATTCTTTCTGCTGGCTCCTCGTTTTACACTCCTCTTTGGGCTGCTTTCCCTCTCAATTCTATTTTTACGTTACGTTTTTCACTTTGGCTTTGCATCGCAATTCGAGTGGAAAATTGACATATGTTTACTTTGTTGTTGTTATTGTTGTTGTTGTAGTTGTTGTTGATGTTTTTCTTTCGCTTTTCATTTGGCCAGTTGCTGCTGAAAGTTGAACGTCATTAGGTTGATGCGCTACAGCCTTTCAAAAGTTAGGTATATACATACATATATACACAACAAATAGTTGAATTTATAGGCAAATCGAACAGAAGAAGATTCTTTGAAGAATATAATTTTGTCCGTTTTTATTTCCCCCTTCCTTACAACAGTTGTTTACTAGAGTTTGGAGTATTTGTACTCGAATAGAAAGTTTATCGTTGAAACTTTTAAGAGTTGCCTTTGTTATCAGTTCTCCTTTGGCAGAATCATCGTAAATCATATTTCGACAGTAACACAAAAATATTTATTTTGATTTCTCAAAGTTCAAGTTTACAAAAATCTAAGAAAATGAATAATCAAAATGGATCGAAAATGAGTTTTCAAAAATGTTCATTTCCGTTCAATGTCTTCGTTCATATAAATTCATCTTTTAAATCTCAACAAAAATACCACAAAGTCCACAATTTTTATACCATACACCCATAGGGTGAAATGGTATATTAAAGTCGCCAAAATGTATGTAACAGGCAGAAGGAAGCTTTTCCGACCCCATAAAGTATATATATTCTTGATCAGTATCAACAGCCGAGTCGATATAGATATGTCCGTCCGTCCGTCCGTCCGTCCGTCTGTCCGTATGAACACGTAGATCTCAGAGACTATAAGAGCTAGAGTCACCAAATTTGGTACGTAGACTCGTGTATTACCTACGGTGGTCAAGTTTATTTCAAATTTTTGCCACGCCCCCCTCCGCCCATGAAATTTAAACAAATTTGATTTTCTTAAAGACTACAATAGCTAGAGACACCAAATTTTGTATGTGTATTTGTTTAATAAATGCGCATATATTGTATATGCAACGATTTTGCCACGCCCCTTTCCGCCCCCATAATTTGGGAAAACTCGATTATCTCACGTAATTTTCTACCTTTTGTAATCAATTTTGGCACACTTGAATTTGATACTAATACCCAGCAAAACACCAAATTTGATCAAAATCGGACAAAAAACAACCAAGTTATGCATATAAACGTTTTTCCATAAGGCCGTAGTTGGCCGTTGGCTGGTGGGGGCGCTAGGGTGCTCGTATACTTGAGTGAGGGACATTATAAGATATGCTTGTAATAAAAAGCATGTGAAAATGCATTGGTTTAATAAATTTGAAATATTTGTTTTACTGGTGTATGGTATACCTAAGTCGGCGAGACGACTTACTTACTTCATTTTGATTAAATATTCCTTTTAGAATAATGAATATATGAGTACAATATTTAAACGAAATAATTTGGTACGATTTAATTGGTTTCCTTCATTCAAATAAAAAGGGAGACACAAATATTAACAATTATATTTTTTTTCAGAACCCCATCATGTTTTTCTTGGAATTATTCTGAAAATCATTGAAAATTCACAAAGAGCAAAAATGCACGTTCCTATGACTGACGTGTGTGGGTGTATGCGTCTGTGTGTATGTGCGTGTGTGAGAGTATCTTCCGGTTACCGGCTCAACATGAAATCACTTCGACTTAACCCTTTACAAGTGAGTGTAGCGCATTCAAAATTCTTTTTTGTTGCCATTTTTGAGATGACATGACCAAAAAGAAGAAAATTCAATTAAATTATTGAGGCATTTTATTACCTCATCTGCTGAAATAAATGTTGACAACCAATTGTTTGTGTGTGTTTTATTCTGTGCATTGCCGTTTAAACATATTTATTAAGCAAAAAAAGGATATTGAGAAAACCTATCAAGATAGCAACCAGGCAACAGTGGCCCATTGACAATTGGATATCTTTTCCCCTCCCTTTCACCCATTCTCCGCCCATCAGTGCCAGTGGGTTGAAGGTCTTGCGTTGCAAGGGGTTGGCTTAAATTGCCCATTGAAAAGGCCGCCTAGGGCAGACAATTGTATACACAAGGAGCGAGTTGCTGCTAACCGATTGGCCATTATGCATCATGATTGGGGTTGGAGATAGTTTTATGCTCTGCTTTTGGTCTATTACAAAAGTGCATTGTATGTGTGCGTTTTTGTGTGTTGGAGAAAAGGAAAAAGTTGCAAAAGTTGCCCCTCCAAGGGCAGTGAGCTGAGGTGCGGACAAGGCGCCCTCCATAAATGATTAATGGGCAAAGTTGCAATTTTTGCCTTTTTGATGGGCCAAACACTTTTCGCAAAATTTTATGATTTTCAAAATTAGTCAGCTCTTTGCTAAATGCTCCAGCACCAACATCAGCAGCATTAAGCGTAGTCCAGTCGTAATAGGAGATGATGCACATTAATGGCCATTTATAACAATTTTTGGCAAACTTGGTGGAGGCATTTCTCAACTGCTATTGCAAATGAAGTGTAAAGAAGATAGTCGCACACCCAACACGAGAGGGTTGAGATGAGTGGGGGAGATGTGGAAAATGGAAAATAGAAAAACGGGCAAGACTGTGGGAACGGAAATGGAAATGCGAATGCAATGTTTTTAAAGTCGTCAACCGACATGAGCCAATTTACATAACCCAGAACAACAAATAGTTACAAATTGAAAACTTTTCTTTGCCAAGATTGTAAGCGATTGTCCCCCCGTCTCCCAGATAGCCCCCCTCCACCACCACACCCCTACTGTGATTCCTATATCTAACGTTGTCTCTGTCTCAGTTTGCCATTGTTATAATCAAAGTAGCAGAAATAACAAGAAAAACAGCAACTGAAACTGACAGCCCCAGCAATGGCAAGCAATATGAAATCAGCAAAGATATAGGAAGGAAAAGACGCAGAGGGAAGAGAAGGGCAGGGCAGGGAAGCAATGTGAGAGACAGAGAGAGCATAGAGCAAAGCCATAGGAGATACGAAGAAAAGAATTGTGTGTGGTAGGAAAAAGTATCGACAAGTTTGACGCTTTATGGCATTGTTTAGTGCCGCACATTTCGCCAAAAACGTTTTTCAACTTTCACACAATTGCGCCATTTGCTCGCGTCTTATGCGATGGAAAAAAAAAAAAAAATGTGGGCAGACACACATAGTCAGTCGGTTGGGACACAAATCTGCTGACGGAAGCTTCAGGATACGGATTCTGATACCGTTTGGGCCATGGTACATAGTACTTTTTATACGGAAAACGTGCGGAAAGTTTGAGTGCCAGCTTAGAGCTTGGCAAAAAGTTATAAAACAGTAGATAATAAAATAATAAAATATATGTATTTGAATTGTGTGCGACGCGGCACAATCCCCACACATACATACACACACACACACACAGAGAAAGAGAGCAAACATACACACCACACAGATAAAGTTTTTGTTTGAAGCGATAAAATTACATGTCAAATTGAATGTAACCTGCTATTTGTGCGCATTATGGCCACCATAATTAAACGCCCAATTCCATCCGCTTTTGGGGAAGGATTCCCCATCGACCAACCAATCCATTCATTGGCAGCATTTTCAGCACTGACAGCGAATGCCACACGATGGCTGGTCAATCATTGGTTTATTTTATGGCTGCCAAAACGTTTAAACTTTTCTGCAATGATGGGTGTCAATATGTGGTGTCTCTGTGTGTGTGTGTGTGTGTGTGTGTGTGTGTGTGTATCTGTCGAAAGAGAGCGGACTTGAAGGGTAAATGAGTTTCAGTCTTTGGACATTAAACAGGCGCCTTGCTGATGACCTCAGTGTGTGTAGAATAGTGTAGGGGAAAGCAAAAGCAAAAGTAACAATGTTGCAGACATTATCAAATTACTTTTTGCCACAATAACTAAAATGAAAGAGTCACAAAATCAGTCAACCATTTCATTATTACATGCTTTTGTATACAATAAATAATATTTATGTCTGTCTTGTAGCTTCTTCCAAGGAAATCAATTATCAGCACAAAACATAGCTATAAGGTTTTTCTATCAACCCATCAACAGACTTTTATTCTCAGTAAAAATAATTGTTCTTGCTAAGCCTCAGTTAGAGTCAATTCTTTCGAAAACAAAATTTTCAAAATATAAACAAATGCTTACATGCGGTACGAATGTTGGCCTCAGGAAATTCTTAAAACCTGTTAACTTTGTTAAGATTAAACAGCAATTTCTCCCAACCTACAAAAGTCCTTAGACTGGAGAGAATCTAATTACTAACTAACAAAGCTTGGGCGTTTCTATTGTCCAAACTACAATGATGCCAGAAGGCTAGATTTAGATTGGTCAATCTAAAAATGGAAATAATGAAAAGTTTTTAGCATTATCTTTCAAAATGGTTACATATTTTGATCAATAATTGTCGATTATAGGTATATTCCGAAACGAATCAAATAACATAGCTGGAGCAAATGCCGCTTAAGAAACTTTTAGAAAGGCAACTAAAAACTACTAAGGAAACTGAAACTATTTCGTCCAATTATTTTACCAAAGACGCGAACATCAATTTCAGAATTCGAGTAAAAATATGTTAACTAAAGATATGCCACAATAAATAGTATAGTTGTATGCCCAGATTATTTTGTTTCTTGTTCCTTAAATGTTTAGGATTTCAATTTATTTAAATTTGTATACTTATGAAATGATATATGTATATTGTGTCTGTGTGTGTGCAATAATATAATTTTCCACAACTTCACAAAAATGTTCTATTGTGAAGTTTGCATTGGTAAAGCTTATCCCAGTTAGATTTAATAAATTGCCAAATGTGATTTAGACAACAACAACGTACATACAAATACATTTAAATAAAATTGTTTAGTTGAGAAAATCAGACTACGAGTATATATAAATCACAGAACCCTGCCACATATACACACACACACACATTCACATCGCTCCCCCTTCTGTAAATTTTTGAATTAAATTGTGATTTTAGATTACAGAAGAAGCAAAAAGTTTTACCGCGAAACTTTTATGACAGACAAAGCCTTAGTCGAAATTTTTCAAGCAAAACAAATACGTAAAGTTTTGTAAAGGGAAAAATTTAAAAATTGAAAATGAATTCAAATGTAATCAAGTAGGACCTTGACTTCAAGTGAGCTCAGCTCAACCCGCCCACTCCATGTCAGAAAAACTATCAAATTTCCAAAAACGAATTTCAAATTCCTTTTGCCATTGAGAATCAGGTATTTCTTTGGTATTATTTTCGGTTTCTGTTTCAGTTTCCACTTCAGATAGAGGTCCAATTTCAGTCTGGTCGGTGGGTCGGTGGGTCGGTCGACGAATGTATTTCAGTGCTTGACTAAACCGAATCAATGCGTTTCTTATGTTAATACAATCAATCTGTCTAATCGAATCAAACGTTTTGACAACTGAACGGCTCAAATGGCCCGTTTGGAGCTTTCCCTTTTGTGCCTCTGCGTTTGTGTGTGTGTGTCTTTTGCCCCTTTTGACAATTCGTTTTGTCTCTTGTCTCGACTTATAAACTATCACAACAAAGCAACAACAAGTACGCAATATGCATAAAACTTTATATGGCATTTAAATTGTTCATGGGGTTGATTCACACCCTTCTCAGTCCTCTCCTCGCCCAGATTCAGAACCGAACCTTATCTTTATCCTCCGCCCATCATACGGCCATCCCCATTGTCATTCCCATTTGGCTGCTGCTTACTTCGATTGTTAACTCAAGCGTCTCAAATACCGGAAATCGAATACAATTTGTAATTCTGATGAACAGTTGAGCGCAAAGCTTAAGCATCGTTGTGTCCTCTAGGTCTCCTTCTGGTCCTCCTGTTCTTGTGTTTTCGTGCAACTACATTTGGCATATTTTTGTCTCAATGCCGGCTTGTTGGCTTTTACTGTTGCTTTGTATTGTGTTCTCCTTCGTGTCGCTTTCTTGTTTCTTGTTTCTGTCTGGGGCTTTAGTCGCCTCCGGTCACCTATTGCCTATTGCCCATCGCCTTGTTGTTTGGATTTCAATTCATTATCGAGAAGCAGTAGTAGTTGAAGGTAAAGACAATGAAAGCTCATGTAATGTCAAATTGGACGACATCTTTTTATTCTTGATGTCCTTTTTGCTGGGTGTGGATTTCAGCCAGTCCGTTCACTCATCAGATGCTCTGTTAAATTTCGCACACGTAGCAGCATAAAAATTGACACCGATAATTTGAGGATATGTATGTGTGTACACGTTACGTATACGCGATATAAACACGCACACGCCTTGAACACATACATCATGTCGGAGGGGCGGAAGAAAGAATGAAAAAAACGACTAAAGCCAGCAAAAAGCAACAAAAAAAAAAAACCAAATTCCATTGGATATCATGGTGCGATGGAGAGACAGGAGGACAAATGTCGCGCCGCTGTTTACACAAACAAAGTTATCAATTTTACACACGATGTTCCCTCCCCACTATTCGCATTTGCCATGACATCCTCCCCACGCCACATGTATCTACCGCTGTGGATGTGAATTGTGGATTGAGGAGTGGGGAGGGGGATTGTGGATGTGGATGAGTTTCCCGTGGGGCCTCGCAGCGGCATTTCCATCAATTCAGTATGCAATCAATGTCCAAATCGGGGAAGCAAAACATCGAAGCCGTACAGCAATAATAACTGAAGGTGAAGCTCAGGTATTTCAGCGAGTTAAAAGAAGTTCGAAAAGTTTCCAAATGGCTTCAATTCTTTTTTTGGAAATATCTAACTGTAAGGTCTCTCCCTAATTTATCTGTTCAGTATGATTTATCAGTGAATTCTGTACAAGGCAGCGAAGATTCTTGCTAATTTCTAGATTAATTATTAAAATGTAAACGACATTTAAGTTGAAACAATATCGAGGCTTATTGCTCATAAGCCATATAAGTGCTTTAGGATGAAATAACACACTTTAAAGTACCAGTTATAGACCTATTTGGATGGGACAGCTATTTAGATATATTTACTTCAGAAGGCGTATTCTTAAGGTACAAGTGTCCGCAGAATATTTGTTTCCAAAATTTACGAATTCCTTTTAAATTGCATATCATAATTTTCTTAAACGCCCCCTTAAAAAAAGCTATTCAGATGAGAGTTTGGTTGTTGCCAGGACACAAAGACACGAAAAGTAAGCTTGAACGGAATGGGAGGCAAGTGTCAACGCTTGTTAAACTTGAGGAATTCCCTGGCTTGTTAGTGTAAAATAATACTAAAGTCAAATATATGAAATGATGATGATGGCTAGGCAGAACTGACTGGTTTCCATACGCTTTTGTCAATACTTGATTCGGTGGACTTGAAATTGTTGCGGCCCTATAAGGGGGAATAATAAGGACAGTGAGCATTGTCTTTGAGTAGAAGGTAAAATAAAGAAAAATTCCACTGAAATTGCATTTATCAGAAAAATATTTATAATAACTTTGAAATTCAATTTCTAAAGAAAATATGTTAAACGAATTTGTATTTGGGGGAGGACCTCGAAATGGGGCAGGGCCTGGACTGACTTCGTGTCAATGGTTGGAGCGCTTGTCTGTCGCGTGTCTCTCTCCATCTCTCTCTCTCTCTCTCTCTCTCTCTTTCCCTGTGTTTGTGTATGTGTAATGTGTGTGGAGAAATATGTTAGAAAATTAAAATCGACCATATGTTGCCTTCATCGATATTGATCAGACGCCGTGGCAAAGTTCCTACCGGTAGTCAAAGGCAGAGAGAGAAAACAAGAGATAGAGCGGAAGGGAGTGTGAGCTATACATATGCAACACCAGCTACCATGGTCGCTTCATATCCGTTTCCGTTTTGTCGAACAATGGGCTCACAATGCGCGATTGTCTGTCGACCTGTCTGCCAGTCTCTTTTGCGGATGTATGTGTGGGTAGGTGTGGGAGTGAATGTGCGTGTGTGTGCCCCTGGTATCCACTTTCAATTGAGGCACGCTGACAAAACTTGTAAAACGCGCCTTGTCATGCATGAGTTTTTGGCCTTTTTATTAAGACTCTTGTTGTGTCTCCTGCCCACTGGGTGTGGGGTGTTGGATGTTGAGTTCTTTCTCTTGCGTGACACAAATCATATGAATATATGCTACGTCCAACGCCTTTTGTGTTTTTCTTATGTGTGTGTGCGTGTGTGGTTGTGCGTTTTGCCAAAGTGCTTTCCCTGTTACATTGAATGCCCTGTTAAATATTTCATCAGTAAAACATCTAAAGTGAAATGAAATGAAATGAAATTTAAAGATAAAGATGTGTATGCCGTTGCCTCCACCTCCACCCAATCCATCCAATCATTCATACTCGCATATCTGTTACAATTCAATTTGGCTTCAATAAATGTTGCTGCAACATGTTGCCAACGCGCTTGCGCCATTCATGGCTAACTCGCTCGTTCAAACAGCATTTGCATACCCAGTTTGGTTTTGGGAAACTTTCTTCAGTTCATAAACGCGCCTCAAGCCACACACAACGTTTAGTGCGGAAAATTATAGTGTTACTCTGTGACCGTGACCGTGACTGTGATTGTGACTGCGATTCATTCAGCAAAGAGCAAGAGCAAGAGTAAATCTATTCGTTTCGCTCTTTTCAGACTCTTCGTTATAAGTTGGATTTCGGTAACGAAGTCTGAGTTTTTGAAATGATTCAAAGTTGCCCGCTACCGCCAACTTAGGGCTGAGAATTACGTAAAATTTAAACTAAAAGAAAATCAAAAAAAAAAAAAAACTTATAGCGAAGAGTTGACGAGCATCGACGACAATAATAATAAATTGTGAGAAGAGGAATAAAAGACCAAAAACTTCAACGTTAGAAAGGGGCAAAAACGCAACGCGCTCGAATGCGTTACGTTGCGCATGAAATGGCGGCACGCAGTTCGCGCTACATTGAATCCAACCGCATCACTTACCAATTGCTCTAGTCGCCAGCAAAAAGGTAGAGCTCTCTTCTTGTTGAATATAATTAAGTGTATTATCAAAACGTGACCAGGACGAAATTGTTGCCGGAGGACAAGCTTTCCCACCTAACGACCTACCTACATACCTACCTACCATCCGTCGATCCATCCATTCATTCATTCATTTATACACTCTACTCCCAACCACCCAACCACAACTTGGCACTAGCAACAACCCTAAAGGCAGACTGACTGCCTGGGCATTCAATTGGATGATAGCTTAGTGTTTAATGAAGAAATTGCCCAAGCTTTTTCCTCATCAAATTCATCCTTGTATCATCGTTTATCTGTGTCCTGTGGGCGTCATGGTGATTGAAAACTCAACCGCATTGCGGTCTTCTCATCAGTTTAAATGAATGTTCTGCGGTTTTTGGACTGCCGATAAGAATATAAGACCTAAGCCTAATCCCTCCTTTACCACCTACTTCACTCCTAACCTCTCTTGAGAAGGAAGCGTGGTCATAATATAAATTGCGAATCGCGAATGTCGAAACAATAAGGCGTGGTATCGCTCGTCATCAGTTTGTCTGCCATCTTCATTTCCATCTTCACCATCCTTTTTGTCTTTTCGTCTATTGTCTCATTTATTTTAATTACTTTTCTGTTGTCCTTTATGTCGTATCTTGCTCGCTCGCTCGCTCACGTTCGTTTGTTTGTTCGGATTGCTGCTGCAGTTATCATTCGAGAGCGTTACAAATTGCGCATGAAATGTTGTTGGAACACTTTATGGCGCTGCTTGTGATCATGGGATTAACCACAACATTTGATAAGCACAACAGGCACAAGCAACATTTTGGTAAGTACACCCAACCATCATCTCAAGAAGCGGATTATAAATTTAATAAGAACATAATACATAAAAAATAACAAACAAACAAAGCGATGGATGAATGTTGAATGCAAAAGGATTTTGTTGTATTTAAACAATTTTAATTATATAATTTAAATTTGGCACCAAAGGGAATGCTAGTAAGGAGAAAGCGGATGGGAAAGTAGAGAGGGAGAGTGTGAGAGAGAGAGAGAGAGAGTTAAGTGTTTCAAGGATTTGAACCACAAATAATAATTAATTGATTGTAAATTGATTTTGGTCTTGTTTGGTTTTGGTTTGCTTTATGATCCTTCGTTCAATCTGTTTAATTAACCATTGAAAAGGTATAATCAAACGAATTGAACATCTATAATGAACCATTAGGAATTGGTACACATTCAATTTAAGATTAATGGAAACAATTGGTGGATATTTTCCCTTCTCGCTGGGAGTGCTCTCTACTAAATCACAGATGGAAACTCCTCTCACAGGCACGAGCATTATGTATGCCATCGTGTGTTTAGCACTATTATGTTTCTGCCATTTTATTTATATTTTTATTTTTTTCGCAACTCATTTATTATTTATGGGCACCTGGCTGGTTCAGTTGAGTTTTAGGGCCCACTTGGGTAAGGAACGGCGGTGGGTCCATGATGGTTTAGTGGTGGCCAGTCAAGCTGTGGCTCACCCAAAAATCCTCTGGTCGCTCTCGTTGCTTCTGAGTCACCGTTTTGGAGTCCTTCGGTCTGGCTCTGCACTTTGTATGTAAATACACAAATACGTAACTTTTATTAAAAATTTTTTATGGTGGTTTCTGTGTGTTTGCATTTTGTGAAAGTATTTTTGCACGTACATATAGTATACATAAATGGATGTATATACATACATACACATGTATATATGAATGTAGTTTTTTGTATTTTTTATTTTTTTCATTTTGTGGCTAACATAAAAAACAATTTCATTTGTGGCGCTTCTCTGGCCATAGCCAGAGGCTGTTAAGCAACAGTTTCAATTAAGTGTTTAACGGCATTTTATTGCTTGATATTTGATAGCTAAATTTGCTGAAACCACACACACATATGGTTTGTACATATATGCCTATAAATCAATATGTGTGTATTTATTCCTTCCTCTAAATCCTTCGCATCGTCAACCGATTGGGTTTTGTATTTGTATTTGCTTAGCCACTCGTGGATTATTAACGCATTAGTTGGCTAAATACATCGATATGAATGAGATAGAGAGTTCATATAAATCACTTGTTTCTACCATCGAGTTAGTTGGTTAGATTGGCTAATAAAAGGCCACAGGAATAAATGATGGATCATAACCAAAAGAGACTCACGGAGACAGAGAGTAAGAGAAGGAGGGAATAGAGCATAAATTAAGCACAAATTCACGTTAATCAAATGTATGTATGTTGATTTGTCTTTAGAAATGGATGGACTATCCGTTCCTCCTTCTTGCCCACCCCTCCTCCTTCTAACACCCGTCGGCCTGTCTGGCAGTCTTGTGCTATCTCTTGCGCCTTCTACCATTAGGTTAGAAATGCACATGAATACATTTAGATTGACATTTAGATACAGTTATTTGATACCCTTTTCAAGTGCCTTCTACTCGCTCCATCCATGAGCTGCGCCATTCTCTCTGTGTGTCTGACCTGTGCAAATGTGTGTGTAGAGTGGTGTCTATGTGTGTGTGTGTGTGTGTGTGTGTGTGTGTGTGTGTGTGTGTGTATGTGTGTGTCTGCATACATTATTGCGAGTTCTCTTGAACCTGAGCTTGAATTGCTGGCATACGAACATTTCAGTGTGCGCAAACAGAGAATCTCTCAATTGACACCTCTTTTGTTTATTTTTCTGTTTCGATGTAGTTTCTTTGGGCACTGCCAACGAACTATCCAATATAATTCCTAAGAATCTCTCAATTGACACCTCTTTTGTTTACTTTTCTGTTTCGATGTAGCTTCTTTGGCCACTGCCACGGAACTATCCAATATAATTCCTGACAACTACGAAGGCTATGATCCGCAATTCGATAACGCCACCGAACGTGAAATAATCGCCGCCTTGGGCACAACTGCTCGCCTACATTGCCGGGTGCGACATTTGGGGGATCGTGCAGTTTCCTGGATACGTCAACGGGATCTTCACATCCTGACCATCGGCATTATGACCTATACGAATGATCAGCGGTTTCTGGCCCGACACATCGACAACTCCGATGAATGGGTGCTCAAAGTCGTGTCTGTGCAACCTCGCGATGCTGGCATATACGAATGTCAGGTCTCCACAGAGCCCAAAATCAGTCTGGCCTATAAGCTAATGGTTGTGAGTAAGTATCTATCCATCCACCAAGGGGGGCAGCAAACAATTTTATTTATTTAAATGAAATTACCCTTTAAATATTTGCGTGCTTAATTTCCCTTGCCACTTAACTGAAATGCTAATTAAATTTGATTTCCATACAACTCTCTTCTTTTTTATTGTTGTTGTTCCTTGTTTTAATAATTAAATATTAACCATAACCAAATTGAGCGAAAGGTGCCCCCCCTATTTTGTTGGTTTCACAAAATCGACTGAAATACATATGCATACATATATATGCTATATGACCCCAAATTCACATACATATTTACATGCATATATATACATATGCAAATGAATTGGCAATCTGTCGTTTTTCTTCCGGTTTACATTTTTCCCAAATCTAATATTTATTCAAATTCACATTATATAAAAATCATGAACATTTTATACAATAAACATTAAATATTCGTGATATTTAACTTTGCTTTAACTTATCAATTAAACTAGAAATGATTTTAAAAGTCATATCTTAAAGCCAAACTTATGAATTTGATTTCATACGGGAGAAATTTTATTATTGCTTATAAAAATAACTAAAAATTTAACTTAATTATTTTCAACATGACTGAAAACCCCAATGTAGCAGAAAATTTCAGAGAACACAAATGATTTTAATGGCATTTCAATTTCTAAAGAAATCCTTTTCAATATAATGTAACACAACAATAATCAAAGAACAGAGATAAAAATCGTAACGACGAAGTTTGAATACACTGACAAATAACGGTTTCGATCAAAAGGCTAAACCTTCACACTCACTTACTTAAATAAGTGTTGCGCTTACTCGATTCAAGTGGTTTTAAAATTTTTATAACTATAATCTGATCGTCAGTCTGGTCAAACTTCTTATGAAAACCAATATGCCATAGTTGCAAGGGTCGTAAAAGATTCCTGGGCATAATCACTTTGGAAGGAAAAGACACTCGACTATCTGAATTATAATGAAGTCACATAATCATGGTTGCATCGTTGCACCTTCCGTAGCCAGCAAAAGAGGTCCTTTCATAGTTCTAGGTTGCCTAAGTATTTTACAATGCACACAGAGAGAGAGAGAGTGCAGCATTGTGCAGCATTGCATTCTGCAATACTCTCAAGATGGTCCATTCAAAATGGGGCCTGGTAAATGGCAAACGGGCAAAGGGCAAACTCAAATTAGTTGATCAAACATTGCCATTTATAGAGAACAATTGTAACTGTAATTGCGACAGTAAGGTCCTCAAACAAAAGGAAAACGTACAACTAAACTAGCCGCAAAACAACAACAGTACCAACTAAGAAAACAGCTACATTGAAGGTCTTTGCCCATTAATCCTAATTGCAAACTGTGTAATTGTGTGACAATCTTTTGACAGCATCGAAGGCGCAAATCCTGGCCAATCGTGAGCTTTACATTCAGAGTGGCAGCGACATCAACTTGACATGCATTGCACCTCAGGCTCCAGGTCCCTACACACATATGCTCTGGCACAAGGACACGGAATTAGTCAGTGACTCGACACGGGGAGGCATACGCGTTGTGTCGGAACAGCAGATGAAGACCAGCAATTTGGTGATATCGCGTGTACTGCACACGGACTCTGGCAACTACACGTGTTCGGCGGATAATTCAAGTGAGTGACTACTACTAGCTACTACTAGCTACGTTACTACTAGGCACAAGTCAAAGTACTTTCTGCTATCATCACTCTACCTATCTATCTGGTTTGCAGACTCTGACAGCGTCTTTGTGCATATCATTAAGAGCGAGCAACATGCGGCCATGCAGCACGAAATGGGTGTGAGGCTGGAGGTACCAGGATTGTGGCCTTTGCTCCTGGGTATCAGTCTACTTTTGGTTCTAACAAATCTCCATGCTCAACACCACATGACTCGCCCATTTCTTGTGGCCTAAGTCGAGTGGCAACTTATGTTTGATGTCTGTTTTTCCATCCGTTACGTTTTTCCTTCCTCCTCCTTTAACCGCTACCGAAAAAAGAAACCAAAAAACCAGAATTGGGTAAGTTAGTGGCTTGTCATTTTGGCGGTTTATTTTTTTTTTTTTTTGCTTTCTTGGTTTTGGCTGACATTTGATTTGGATTACAGAGATGCCTTCCCGCCCCCTACCAGGCCACAAATGTATATAGTAGCCACCTGAGAAAAGAGGAAGACCAAGAACAAGAAGTGAAGGTCGCCATCAGTTTTGTGTGTAAATATGTAAATTCTGTTTTTGTTTACCTGCTATTAAGTATTTTGATACGTCGTAATTATAATTACAAATTAGGTCAATGCATATATATATATATATAAAACGATTAACTATAGATCAATAAACTAACTAATAACTAGCAAATTAACTAAATCTTAAGTAACTAAGCAAACAAAGAATGAATCGAAAAAATTGCGAAACATATATAATATGAGAAACGAAATTGTAAATAAATGTTTAATCCTAATAATCATGCGACATGTATGTACATATATACAGTAGTAGGCACATATACCTAGGTATATATCTGTCATCTTAGATTAATTATGATAAATTTCCACGAGTTGAAGCTAAGGTGAAATTCAATTTTAAAAGCAAATGATTGATGGCGATATGAGTATGTCTACAATTACGCCGACGATGACTTTGCCTGTCCTGTAGATTGGGTCCCATGGCTGTTGCCAGATTATAATGCTTAATTGCGCACAGAATGTGGGCGGGGCGGGATGGGAAAGGGGGCAAAGGTAATTGAAAAACAATAAGGCCCAGCTTGAACCCCAAATATGCAGAGGTAATTGAAATAAAATCCGAGGAGTTATGAAACAGCTTTTGGCAAAAGATTTAGCTTTGGCCACAGCCCAGCAGCAAGGAAGTCCAAACAAACATCAAAGGCAACACTTCCTCTCTCTATGTGTGTGTGTCTGTGTGAGGTGTAAATCCAAGGAGGCAGGGGTAATTGAAAATGCTTGACGCATGGATAATTTGTGTGTACGCTTTCATTTCATATGCTTCAGTTTAAAGTCCGAGTCACAAAAGCAAATGCATTGCATAGAAAAGTTCCAGAAGAAGTTTATAGGTGACAAGTGCTGCCCAATTTTAAAAACTCATCCGCAAAGTAGGCAACGTTAAACGCCTCTTTCTTCTTCTTGTGCTATTTACATTTCGTAAGATATGTAGAATTTTGCATGAGGTGATGAGTAATTGAAATAAAAGCTGTAAGGAGTGGTAACTGCTTGTAGTCGAATGTGTGTAGGGGTAAGGTATGTATGAAAATACCTACAACCGCAAAGCAGCCCCCTAAAGTAGGCAGCATCCATCATAATTTGAGCAGTATCAACTTGGCAAGCATTCACTCATAGTGCTCTCTCCCTTTCTGTCTCTCTGTGTTCTTCATCTTCTTCTACATACCCAAGGCATTTGGGAATCTTTTGGGAATTTTGCGTATCTTAAACACGCGCTCGGGTTTGACACTCTACCACAAACCCCAACCCGGATACAACCCATAACCCATTGGTCATGAGAATCTCTCCTTCTCTTTCTTCCTTTGGCTCAATGAATTGCAAGTGCTAACGGGTCCGGTTTTCCATGTTTTTCTTTAGTATTGTTGGTGTTGTTGCTCTTGTTTTTGCTTCACCTTCACTCATAAATTGTACAATGTGAAATAAATCAAATTCAGCCTCGACTCGACTCTACCCGACTCGGCACTGGGTCGATGCGATGCGATGCTATACGATGCGATGCGATGCTGCCTGAGACGCTGTCAGTAACAAATCATGCTCAGGGCTACAGCAGAAGCAGAAGCAGCCCAGTAGGAGCCATAGTCATACTTGTAGACTTGTTTACGGTCTTAATACGCACAGACCCAGATCCAGCACCAGTCGCAGACCCAACCCAATCCGAAAACTCAACGCAAGAGTAGAACCAGTAAAAAGTGCGTATACGTCATGTTGCCTGTGTCTACGAGTGTCTGTGTATGTGTGTGTTAGTGTGTCTGTCTGTATGTGCGTCATGAGAAGGAGCAAAACGGAAGTGCTGGCAGCGACAGCGTCGAAAGCAAGCTAACACAGAGTGTTAAGAAACTACGGGGCGTAGTCGCGCCGGAAAATATTTAATTACTAATGAGTTTTTCGTGCTGCAGCTAAAATAAACGTTTTAAATACATGACAACAAAAACTTTACATTTTTAATTTGCTAATTAGCACACAGCACACCGAAAGCAGCAGAAGAAGCCCAACATCCATTTGATTGATAGCCGACGAGACTTGATGAAAAACCAATCCATTATTGAGCTATATACTACAAGCAATTGATTATCAGGTATTAGGCTTTGACAAATAACAAGTATATTCGAGAGAAAGTAGAAGAAAAGAGAACAGTCGAGTCAGTTATAGACACACGTGTCGAATGACAGAAATATTTGTTTTTCTCATTTCCTAGAAAATAATGACTCTTCTCACAAGCCTTGTTAATAATTGTAGGTATGTATGCATAACTTGTGATTGCCTTCACATAACTTTTGGCACAGCGACAGAAAAAAAGAGAAAACAAGCAATGACATTTCTCTCTTCTTCATATTTAAAAGGTCTTAGTCATCGTTATACTACATCCAAGATAGATAAACAAAACGAAAAGACAGATAAAACAAAAGCTAAACAGAAAAACGGCAGAAGAACTTTCCTTCACTCGATATTATTGGGGCATAACTTTGTCGCTCATAAATCAAATTAGATGCCCGCTGACACTTAGAAACACATAAGAAATGCAAAAGATTTTATTAAATATACAATGGAAAACCGAAAGACAAGTAAACCAGTAAGAAAAACAAGCAATCCAGGCAATGGCAACATACTCCAAACCAGACCAGAAGTAACCAGAGTAAACAAGGAAGTAATTGAATTTACAAATACCCTAAATTTAATTCTGAATAAAATATGAGCTGTGGGTATATTAAAAGTTCAGTTCAACTTTCGCACATATTGTATGTACGGTTTGTCTGCCAAAGAAAGTTCCTGTAAGTGAAGGAAAGGTTTCATCACATTTCTGATAATAGGTAATGAGCTTACATTTTACCCTCGATACGAAACTTATAGTGATTCCTAAAGGTGATTGAATTATTTATTTATACTTAGAGGTACGCATATGTAAAAGATAAAGGCAAGACCCACGCCCTTTTAAACCAAACCGTCACGCTAAAGTTTAGGGATTCATTACGAAACCAATTTCAATTTAGCTGAAGCAACTATTCATCCCAACTTGGACATCTAACTCTTTCAAACCTTTCTTACAAACCTTGAGAATTCAGAGGAGAGCTCTAAAAATTCAATCTTCGTATTGTATAGTCGATTTTTAATGGCTCACACCTGAACAATCTATACGAAAATGGGGTTACTTGAAGAAGACTTTTATATCAGTTTGAAACAGCATACACAATATGTGAAGTAGGTGCAAATTTTTAATTTTTTTGCTCTCTGAAAACGCTTTAAATTTTTGTAAAATAAAAAGTATAATAAATGTTTTGAATAATAACAGAAATGAAAAGTGTGATGCATTTTTGTTGTATTTAGGAGGAAGGTAATCCAATTCTTTTAGTTGCTTAGAAATGCCGACAAGCTTATTTCCAAGGTTATTTCTTTAGAGTAATATTATGATTTGCATTATGAAACACATAACGAATATACCCAAACCTTTCTTCATTTTTTGGTTTGTGGTTGCATTGATTTAACCAAGTGTAAGGCTTTGCAAAAACATTTATCATGCGATTTGCTCTGCCTCGCAAATGTAAGAGTTTTGGCCACGACTTTTGCGCAAGAGAGATTTAAGTGATTTGCTGACTGGCTTTAAAATCAAAGTGCTGATAATAAATGGCCTCGCCCAAACACTATTTGAATAGCTTTTGCCAAAATGTTGATTTTGGTTTTGAGTTTTAATTTAAGTTTTGTTAGCACACACATAGACAGAGAAAAAGTGTAAAGTGCCAGACATTTTTCAGCAATTTCCAACATTTTGCTGTCATTTTGTAGCATGCGACACGCGATTGCCTCCCGGCCCCTTGTGGTGTGGAGATGATTGGGTGGTGCTGGTGGGCTAGCCTCTTTTCTAGGCTAGACTCTACCGATTCGAACTGCAAATGCAACTGCAATTTAAAATGGCAGTTGGTTCATGGTCCGACCGTGTATAGTTTAATCTGCAAAACAAAATCGTTTGATCCATATCGCAAGTGAGTGGGTTAAACAGTGTGGAACTGGCAACGAGCAAGAGCCAGAATGGGAGTCACTTCACCTCCCACCCCATAGTCAAGAAGGTTAATTTCCCCCAGGAAGCCTTCGACTCAATAACCTTAAAGCGAAATGGCGTAGGCTAAGTAAACCTTCACATTAACAAAGCCAAAAATATATAGGATGACGGTGAAAAAGAATCAAGAGAGCAAAGAAGAAAAGCAAGTGAAACGGGAATCCATAGGCCCACCTGCCTGGAAAGCCTACTATCGCCCCACCGACTCCTCCTCGAGTTCAAACAAACCCAAAACGAACAATATGAAATTACCGCCCTGAAATATGGACACCCGCTGAGATTTTATAGCAGTCAACTTTGAATTATTAAATACGTATTTCAAGAAACGCCAGAAACAGAAACCAAAACTGAAACTGAACTGGAGCAAAAGAAAGTGCGCTAAATTCAAGTTTTTCTCGCATAATTTCCCATCTTTAGATTATTGTCCAAAAATTTAGCCATAAAAATAAACCAATCCCATAATGTTTTAGCCATAATCAGAACAGCTTTCGGGCAGCTTTTGAAAGCTAAAGCAGAAGGTCCTTGATGAAGCTTCTGTTAAAAGCTTTAAAGCATCATTAACAATGGCATCGAGGAAAAAAAAGTCCGCATTAGGCTTAGGCCGGGACGAATGGGTACTAAGTACTAAGCTTTCAAGGATGTTTCGCATAATGAGTTGCTAGTTAAGTTTAGCGGCGACAATGTCCTCGGCCGTTTGCTCTGGCAGCTCGGTCCTCGGCAGACAAATGACAGCCCATTAGGCAGTTATTGCCTCAGCCAGGCAACAGTCAAAGCGGCAAGCACATTAGCAGCTTCCTGCTGCCGCACAGCCTGCTAATAAATACACACACCTACAACCAGTCCAACACTGTCTTTGCTGTCCCCCGTCTCCGCCATCCACCAGCTACATCCATATCCATCCCGGTGTTATGTATGTGTAGGAGGTATTCCATCTCGTTTGCATATTCATAAGCGTCGAAACGAGGCAAAAATATTTTCATAAACATAAATTCTCATTTCTGTTGCATTTCCTCGATCGCCTTTTGCCTTTTGTTTTTGGGCTGTTTTTATCTTTTACTCGTTCTACATAATTTCTTTACACACCCATCCACACACACACATACAGAGATATACAGATACAAAACGCAGAGCACCAAGAAATACACGGACTAAAAGCAGACCCAAGCCTCTTCTATGCACTGTAACAAAAAAATGCCTATGAATTAATAATTTATTGTGTTTGCCTTTAGGAACTGAGATGGTAGAGGGTAGGAATCACAGAGGGTGGGGGAGGAAAAATACCAAATGTGCCATAAAGATTCTCTTGGCTACAAAATTACAATGAAAATCAAAGTACAACGAATGTAAAATGTAATGAGAGAGGCAAAAATATAATGGAAACTTCTACTCATTGTACGTAGTCATAGTCATGTTTCTATTCAGATTAGCTTTCTCTACCTAAATCATTTCTGCTTTAATAACATACAAGGCTAACAAATTTTTAAGTTTGGTGAAAGTTTACAAGTTTCGGAAAATGTAAAGTTTTACGCACAACATGCAATAAAAGGGTAAAATGACTGACAATGACAGAAATAGATTCGACTTGGCTTTTCCAAAACACAGAAGAGTAACTGATTTTTATAAAAATTTCGGAATTAATATTTGGAACATAATATTTATTTTCGTATTTGCTTTTTTCTTTGTCTAAAGCCAACAAATTGGTTGGACAATTTATATTTCTTCATTGCGTGTTGTCCCACTTTCAGATGCAAACACAGTTTACACACGGACATACATATGTATGTGCATATATCTCTGAAGGGTATTTATTTACAATAGCATAAATGTTTGATTTTCTTTTGCTCAATTTCTGCTATAATTAGTTAACAGTCACATTGAGTGAGTCATTTGCATAACCTTCGAAGAAAAAGAGGAAGTATTCTGGCATTTCTCGTTTGTAACATTGCTAAGAGCTAATCCTTTCAATTAGATGCATGTTATGGATGTTTTCTGTTTGTTGTGTGTGTGTGTCTGTCTGTGTATGTGTGTGTGTGTTCCATTTAAATATAAATTGAATATGCAATGGACATAGCTTTCATTTTCTTGTTGCCTCCTCCCACTTTTGACCAGTGCATGTAAGCTGCTTCAGCTTGGAAGTTTTTTTCTGTTGCTGCCGTTGCCTGGCTTGACTCGGCCTGGTCGTAGCTTGGCTGGGTTCTCAGGCGTTTTTTTTTTTCATTTGCAGCTTCGGGTTTACTCCTCTCTTTTGCCATTTTGTTGTTTTTTTTTTTTTTTTTTTTTTTTTGTTAAGTTTGTACAGTTTGCACGCATCGGTCCGTAAATTTATGCATTTGGCTATGCGAGCGTAATAAACAAGACCTTCAACCGTCGTCGTAGTCGTTGCTCCTGCTTCTGTTGCTGCTTCTGCTGCTGCTGCTGTCGTCGTCTAGGACATTGGACTGGACATTGCGACTGCTCTGACTCTGGCTTGCTTTGGTCACTACATTTCCATTGCCGGGCTCTGGCTGAGTTTTTATTTTTATGCGTAGATATTAAATGTGTTTCCTGGCACTTTATTCAGCTGCCGTTGCCGTTGTCGCTGTTGTTGTTGGTGTTGATGTTGCTCTTGCTGTTTTTGTTGCTGCTTTTGTCGTTGGCGTATTGTGCCATTTTACACCAACAACATTTTGTTGGCACATTGGCGCAAATGTGTGCGGATATCATTCAGAAGAAAGCAAACAAAAAAATTGGTAAAAAAAAAGGGCCACTAGCTCAAAGAATGCGCCACATTTCAACCTCAACACGCATAAATAGGCAATAGGCAGCGACTTTGGGTCCACATGGCAAGTCATGGCCAAAACATTACTATGTAAAAACTGAGCGCGCGCACATAAAACTTTGCCAATTTCAATAACAACATTTCATTTTCAGTTAGCCCAAAAAAAAAAAAAAAAAAAAACGAAAAAAATGAAAGAAACGCTCACTGGGGAGAGAAGGTTAGTTCCATTGGAATGGTTTCAATCTTGGCGCCAGTGTGCGGCGTCTCGCTGCAATGCCGCCAAGCGGCAACCGCCAGCAGCAGCAACGTCAGCCTCCCATCATATATATTTCTTCTTCCGTATTTTTCTGGGTTTTTTTCGTTTATTTATTTTTTCCACCGCAATTCTCGCCGCCGCCACTGAAAGGAAATTCATAAAAATGTTAATTTTTCCGGCGGAAATATAATTTATGTAAAGCGCAGTGGGTGACCAAAAGATGGGTTGAACGTGGCTTGGAATTGGGATTGCGATTGCGTTTGGAATCGCAGCGATTGCCCACTTGCACTTGCAGGAGGAGGATGAGAAACAGAATATGTCTGAAATATATATCCGGTGCGAATTACGAAAAATTGCGTATACGCCGTGTATGCCAACTGCAATCGGGCAACACTATGGATGAATGTGGTAGGTAGACAGGCAGTAAAAAACGTTCTCAACATTTCTCAATTACATGCAATAAATGCAATATGTGATGCTAATTTGCATATTTCAACTTTTTGCCGAACACAAAGCGACATGACCGACCACCCCTTCGACCCGCCACGCCCAGTATCTAATTAATGTCTGTATACACACCCAAAAAGAAAAACAAAAAAAAAACGCAGCAAAAATGAGTCCTATAAAAAACAACCAACTGACTGTCATGTGTTGGGGTCATTGTTAGCATTGCGGCAACATTTTCAAGTTGCTGGCATGACCATTAATCTTAGCAAGAAGGTAATTGCTTAGCAATTACCCTTTTGCAACTGCCATGGCTGGTATTCCTCCCACCACACCGCGTCCAATCCTTTCCCCTCCTGCACTTGCAAATTCGTGTAGCACCCGCAAGTTACTTTCCACAAAAAGCGGAGCTGGAGCTGCTTATATCTCTGCTGCCGCTGTGGTTACATTTCAGCGGAAGTCCCACGCAACGTCGACGGCAACAGCTGCAAGCTCCCTAGTTGCCTCCATTCAACTCCCTCTCTCTCTCTTTCTCTATCTCTCTCGCTCTTTCTGTATTTGCAGCTCTCTGTTCTTGTTCGTTCTTCTATGTACGACAATGTCGGTACATAACACGACCCGCGAAGGCTCCAGCTCCGGTCTACGGACTGCTGAGTCTCGTCCCTATAGCTCAATTCTGGCCCCGAAACGTGGCCCCGTCATGCTGCGCCTGCATTGTGTTAATGCTTTTTGTTGAGCTACAAGGAGGAGCGGCAACAACAATGTCATGGCAATGGAGGGAGTGGAGTGCAACGGCTGCTCCATTGTGCAGTTTTGCCAGTTTTGCAGCGTGTGTCGCTTTTTGCAAATGTTTGCCACACACAAACACAGAGAAAGAGCAAAAAAGAAGCACACACACACACTCAGATACATACATGGCTAAGCAAAACAGCAAAATCAGCAACAACAACAACAGTTAGGAGGAAGCCGGAACACCACTCGAAAGATACTTTAAAATTAGGACCACTGCAAATGAAATTCTCCTGCCTATGCCTATCCCATTAATGGTTTGACTAAGCGGCAGGTGCAATTATGGTGATGAAGCATGGCAAAGTCAGGTGCAAGTCGGTGGTTACGAGGCGACCACAACACAATTCCCACCCACCTATACACACACCCATATCTGCAAATATACCTGTTTCCATCCCTTAGCGCATTCGAAATCAACGTTAGAAGAGAAAAAATAAAAATAAAAGTGCAATGAATCAGTTTGTAATTGCAATTAGCAGCGATTCAGGGGCGTGGGCAGACTTCTTTCTGGGGGGTGAATTTAATTATGAGATTTCATATTTAAAATAAGAAAATAAAGAACTTAAAGATTCATTAAAGGCATTAGTAAAGACATTCCATAAAGGGATATGCATAAGTCAAAACGTGTCATATGTTTAATTGTCGTCAAAAGACAGAGTTTTTATTGTATTTTCAACTAGAGAAATAAAAAACTATGGTAAGCCAACCAATCATTAAGGAATCAACAAATGATGACCATATTAATGAAACAAACAATGCTTAAAGATTTTATGTGAATATTTTTGAGATAAATTAATCGTCTTGGAATTTCGGGAGTTTTCGTGAATTTCCTCTTACAATTAGACTTCCATCAAATCATCGAAATGTCTATTAAAGGAGACTGCTTTATGTAAAACACTTTGTTCTTTCTAATTCCCTTTTCTTTTCTCTATGCTGTTAATGGAAGGAAGAAAAACATAAAAACTATAGAAAAAAGAATAGTAGACTAGTAAATCACATCTTTTCCGCATATAATTAGAGGAAATGTCAAGCAAAAAAGAAACGGATATTACAAAAAAAGTGTAAAATGCAATAAAAATTTACATGGAACAATGTGAATAGAGGGGTCAGGGAAATGAGAGCATGGAAAATAGAACAGAAAAAGCGCACATCTACTTACTATGGAGACACAAAAAAAAAAAACTTGCTTAACTAGAAGCCTAATTGTTTAAATTGTGTTTAACTTTAAGCATTGCTTTAGGTGCTTTTCAAGAGGAATATGAATGAATATATATACATACGTATATTTCATAGTTGTGCAATTTTGTAAATGCTTTAACTGAAACAATTGTAACCGAAAAATTCAAAAGCAAATTAAAACTTTGCAATTCGTGTCAATAAAATAAAAACTAATTACCCTGCCGATGCCCTGAAAGATAAACTTCACGTTCTGCCAACCCTACCCCCTACCCACCATCCTACGGTTCATTTTTGTGTGTTAGCTTCACATTCAAAAAATGGGCCAACATTTTGGACTTTTGTTTAAAAACAAAAAATGGGGAAAAATACATAGAAAACTGGGCACTTCTGCTGAATGGAATATAGAGAGAGAGAGAGAGAGAGAGAAAGTGGCGGAGAGGATCCAAGGACGGGGGCAAGAGTAAAAGAACGATAATTTTAATGATAACGAAAAAATGTGTTGCTCCTGCTACTTTTTCTTTCGCTTTCATTTCAATGGCTGCAACTTCCAATGAGACACTCTTTGAACCAGTTCTAAGTTTCAAATGGCCAAACATACCCACATACACACACACACATATATGTATATAGACAATAGTTTGTTCAAACTTCTCTCACACAGACACACATACACACAAGTCAAACTCAAATAAGAATCTGCTAGGTATTTACCTATGCGAACACACTAAACTCCAGCTGCCAGAAACTTTTTGCCCGAGCACCTGCATGCCCATTGTTGTTGTTGTTTTTACCAGGACAACTTGCAATTTTCCAATAAGAAAAGGCGAAGGCAACGGCGTAGCCGAAAAATTGCTCAAGCACAAACAACGCACGTTATAATATTATAAAAACGGCAACGGCAACTTACTGAAGCGATAAAGTCAGCGAGAGGGAGACCGGCAAAGATGCTGGTTTATATCAGAGATGGGAAGGGATAGAAGGTGAAGGAGGCGAGATGGCAATTCTGTCCCATCAAGAAGTAAAACAGCTGCTCTTTGGACAATGCCTTGGACGAGAGGACAAGAGATTCGAGGAGAGCTCCCTCTCCAAGGCTCTTTCCTTCTCTCTCCGCTCTTGGCGTGGCAACAAATCGTTGAAATAAATGAAGCGCACTGGGCGAAATCAGCAAAAGTTTTCTACAATTTTTCTTCACTTTTGCAACAACGGCAAAGGCTCCCTCTCCCTCGACCCTCTGCCCAACAGTAGAAGCCTCCTTTTTATCCTAGTCCTAGGTTCTTCAGTTGGTTTTACTTTTGGCTCTGCGACATTTTCGGATTTCGGCTAACGCTTAACCCACCCTCTTGCCTTCGTTACGGCTTTCTTTGCCACGCTTCTCGTATATATGCCTGCATCCAAACAGAGGACGGAGATCCCCATCCATACTTTTGGTCCATTGTTGACTTACAAATTTAGGTTGCTTGGCGCAAAAGTTTGTTTTGAATTGTAAGTAATTTTTGATACCTTACATATCTACGTTTCGATATCTATGTATGTATGTACATAGCCAACTTTCTCCCTGCCCCCCGGCTTTTACACTCAATCTCTATGTTTCGATTTACAGCCACACTCACTCACAATTTCCAGTCGCCAGATTTAGACTTAGTCAATTAAAGTTAAAGCCACGCGCAAAATCCTAGGCATATGTTTACTGAGAGTTTTCCCCCTTGGTTTTTCTTCCTCTACCTCTACACCCACCACGCAATCCTGCTCCCCACCATTGTTTCCACTCTCCATATTTTGTGTCATAAATTTGTGCATAACTGTCAAAAGCAATTGCCCTTAGCTTTTGCGGCAGTTTAAACTTTGATGATATATTTGTGTATAGGATATAAACTACATACATACATACATATCCTCCTCGTGCCACGTGTGTGTGTATGTAAATCTCTGTGGTGTGTGTGCGTACAAGGTGTGATCAAAGAGTTGCCAAATTTGTTTATCATTTACCCATATTTGTTGATCTGATGCTATTTCCCTCTGTACCCTGTCCCCCATCCTCTTTCAAAACAAAATAGGAAGGACACCTTTTGAATTTTAAACATTTGCCTTCCTCTATCATTTTGCTTAAATCTTGAATCAATACTCTTTGTCATTCTCCAAATGTTCATCAAGGAAAAATAATAACTTGCCGAGTTGATATTAAATTTCAATTTTCCAATTTCCATTAAATTATATTCTTAGTTTCATATCACTTCATATCAATGGAAATATTGTTTGCTGCACCTGTACACACTGCAATTTTAAATATGTTTTCACTGAAAATATTAAAATTCTTTAGATATTCAAAGATTTCATAAACATCCAATATTATTTTAGGTACAGACTGACCAAAGAAGTAGGCAATGGAAATTTACCAACGTTCCACTTACCTCTTTCCGTCGTCGCAAAAGATGCCTTTTATCACGCCGGTTGACATATAAAGTAAATTCTTTTCTCCAAGTGCAGAATGGAATATGCTGATGCTTAAGAAATATATAAAACGCATCTCGTTCGTAATGCAAATCGGCGTATTGTGCGCTGACAATAGCAGATGCCGTGACATTGTTGTCGTTCTCGGTTGCTCTATTGTGTCGTCAGTCTGGCGAACCGTTTGCCTGTCTGTCGGTCGTTCGCCCACATGACAGTCGCGTCCTTATAGGTAGATAGGATATAGGCCTATGCCAATGGATGGGCATGGGGATCGATAGGAACTTGGATATGGGTGGCTCGGCTCGGCTCGACTCTCCTGGCTGTGTATGTGTGAAAATTGCGTGGGAATGTGTGCGAATGTGTCCTGTCTGCCACTCAACACGCCAGTCAATTTATACTAATTGTAAGTGTCAGATACATTTGTCAAAATTTAAGTTATGGTCTCCGACTTTGGCTTCTGTTGTGTTCTGCTCTGTTCTGTTCGGTTCTGTTCTGCGGTTGTCCTGCGGCCAGCTCTCATTTTGTTCTTGTTTCTTGTTTTCTGTGAAAAATTGTTTATTGTAATCTGTTGTTGAAGAACTTGACAGAGAACACTATAACACGAGTGGGATGCCCACCAAGTGGTGTGGAGTGATGTGCCAGGAGTATTAAACTTGAATAAAAAAATTCAACCAAAAAATAGAAATTGCCTTAAATGCTTTGCAGCTGTTCTCGCTCTCTCCCTCCTCCCCCCTTGTCTTCCCCTCCCACTCTATGAACTTTGTCGTCCATTCATTCACTAGAAAATGTGCCAAAAATTACAGTAGAAAAACACAAGTTTTGTAAGCTGCTTAGCTGCAAGTTGTGATTAGCACACAGAATTCCACAACAGCTTGTGGCTTTCAACGCGACGCGGCGGCGTGCCCTCATTAGAAAAAAGTAAAGAAGAATTCTCCTTCAGATCCAACTTCCTCATCCATTCCTCACAAGAATCAAACAAATCTCTGACGAACGACGACTTTATGCACTGAATATGAGAAACTTTAAAATTTGTTGCTCATTATTTAGGGCATCGTTTAAGTGAATATTTAATCAAACAGAATGTTTTTGCTAAAGCATTTTAAGCTCGCTTAAATAAATCTGTATATGAATATTTATGCCAGGAAATGGCCGCGGAAAACAACTAAGATTTAAATAAATCCATATTGACTTTCCAATTATGCGAATTTCGGTTACCACTTGTTAATTTCAGTGTAACGCAATTTTAATAATTGATTTATTTCATTTCAACACAAAATATTTTTGACAGCTATTTAATCAATTCTTTGCGAACTGCATAAAAATATTTTTTGCAAGTTTAATGTCTGATTGAGTAGAATAATAAGTCAACAATTTGTTGCTCTTCTTGGCTAATGATTTACTCAAACTTTAGACAGTTGAAAGGAAATCGGTTGCCAATAGAGATTTCAAAATTTAAATTAGGAACCTAAGCCTTCATCGTGTTGAAGAACAAATTAAAAACCAGAACACAAAAACTGAACATTTTTGTAGGCCTGTCCTAAGTAAATAATATCACACCTTCCTTGGCAGCAGCAATGCCCTGGGGTAGAGCATTAGCATGTGCCACAAACTTTTTTCCTATTCATTCTCATTTTGAAATTTTTGTTGGTTTCTGTTCATTCTTTGGTTTTTTGTTGTTGTTGTTTTTTTTTCGTTGGTGGGCGCTTGGCTTAAAAGCCGAATAGAAAGGAAGGGAGATCGGCTGGTGGTTGGTGGCTGGGGGGGCACGATGCCTGGCAAATTTAAATGTTTTTAGTTAAAGCGGATTAAAAGTTCGCTGCATGCCGCACATACATAACCCATGCTCAGTCCCCAATGTTTCCCCTCGGTCCCCTCTTTCTCAAACCTTTTTGCAACATCGCAAACCATGTTGGCCTACTTTGGCCCCAGCTCTGGCACAGCTAACCCTATGCATAATTAACGTGGCCCTGGCTTGTTCCAGCCATTGCTCCGACTTTTCGCGCAGCTCCCGGCTCCTTTTGGCTGGGTTGCTCGTTGCCTTTTCAAGCGCCTTTCAAGCAATGCATAACCATTTTTCGGCCACGAAATTGATGGCCAATGCCCGCGTTGCGTCTATTTTATTGGCAACGCATAAATTATGAGGCATGTAAAACTTATATCTAAGCCATGGGAGCAGAGAAGCCAAGCAAAAATTCTTGATTGTCTTTCGCTCGGCATAAGTCGGGGTCATAAATTTGCGAACCTTCTTTCAATTGGAAATTAAATAGTTTCCATGGATTATGCAGAGGACAGCGTGGTGGACAGGCGCTGATTTAAAGGATATTCTCCTTCATATACATATATATATGTACGTACGTATAACTTGCATTTACAATTGATTTAAAAATCCCCAACAAAAGCCACTGTCAACAATGCTGACGTCGCTGCCGATGGCGACGGTGACGGCGACGACGACGACGCATTGTTGCAGCGTTGTCATTTGAAACCGAATACCCACCAGCAATCCACCAACTTGCCACCTGCCACCCATCCTTTCGGCAAGGCAATCCATAGTCCAGAGTCAGCGATAACCGACCGACACATAGCCAAAGTGTGAAACGATAGTTTTTGCTGTTGCTTTTTGCGAGCTGCAACTACGTTTCATTTGGATTCGGGGGCAGTAAATGGTGCCGAGAGCGGGGGTGGGGATATGGTAGGAGGAGGAGGAAACTATTTGCTACTAACGGTAACAGTTTTCAATAAATACTTTTGCCTCCATGCTAGTGTGCGGGTTTGTTTGCGTGTGTGTGTTTGTATGGGAGTGTGAGTGAGTGGATAAACTTTTTTCACTGTTCACTTGCCTGCTGCTACAATTTTTTTCCTCTCCCTCCCCAAACCGTTTTTTCTTCATACTCTTCAAAAGGAATGCATGTACTCCTATAATCTTGGTATTTGGAAAAAATAATACATAGATCACACTTTGATAGCAAACTGCAACCGCCTCACATAAAAACAATTTACGAAAGATAATATCGAAAGTATAAACTGCAATCAAAAGGTTTATCTACTTAGACTTTAGATTAATCCTTTCTATTTACCGAAAAATCAAGTTAAACTCTTAACAAACAATTTTTGGCAAAAAAAAAAACTGTTTGCCTCCTTCTCTTCTGGTCTGGTTTGTCAAATAATTATGTAACGCTCATTTCGCAAATTGAGAAGTGTGTCGGGTAAGGAGGTTTGTGCAGTCATTGTGCCAAGTAGATTGCAAAAGAATTCTAATTGGTAGCCCAAATTAATATTCATAGCAAACTCACTCACCTGTATAGTTGGTCCTTGTTGTGAATAATTGCAGAAGAACGGCATTCGAGGATTTTATTTTGTGGTTATCTCAGTTACTCAGATGGCGAAAAGCGATTAAACGATATTTTAGTTGTTATCTAGTCTAAGCGACTGGAATTGGTTTGGTTGTTGATCAACAACTTCATCAAGTATTGTTAGTTAAGTAAGATTAAAAAGATTCTGAATTGTTAATATTGCAGATTAAATTTTAAGCAAATCAAATAGGAGCTTAGGGCATTCCGAATTCGGTTGTGAAATGATTTTTGTTTTTTTCTCTGATTTGATTTTTTTTTATTTCCGCTTGGGTTTTATTTTTTTTGACTGCTCATTTCCATGACGCGCAGTTGGCATTGTATGAGGTGGTGGCCCCTTTGGCTCAAAGGGGGTTGGTTTTGGGGGCTGTAAGAAGGCGTGGCGTGTGCTGAAAACTTTGCGCTTTGTAATTGTGTAATTATGGGAAATTAAAACTGTTGGCAAAACTTTTTTGCACACGTGGGAACAGGAGAGGGTAGTGGCAGGGGAAGGAGGGAAAGAGGCGGATCGAGGCAAGCCGAGACGAAGCGTGGAACCAACCTCTTTTCCGACTCCTCCCTGTCCCTGACACAATACCCAATTCGATTTGCATGTGTGGAACTGCCATACATGGCTGGAGATAGTTTTTGTTGTCTGTTTTCCTATTTTTTTTTTTTTTTTTTTGGAGTAAATAGAAATCGATAAATGGTTGCACTGCAGTTTCTGCAGTTCTGGCTAGTTACACTTGTTAGCCGACGCTCTCCCAACTGCCTCACTTTGTATTCCTGTGCTATTTTCATATTTATGCAACTGCTTTCAATGAGTGAGCGATTTATGTTAAGTACACATGTTCTCATTGGGTTTCCATTGCACATACACACACACACACATACACACACGCACATAAAACACATCTGCAGAAAATGAGTGTCGCAAACACGCAAACAGACACAAGGACAAGAAAAAGAAGAAGAAGAACGTGTGTGCCCCATAACAATAAAAATTTATTTTCAACTTTTTATCTTAGTCCCTCCCCCTACACCACTCAGTTCTGGCCATCACCATCACCATCGCCATCTCCTTCTCTCTCTTTCTCTCCCTCTGCGATCTTCCTTCCTTCCTTCCGTCCAACCCAGCACACGAACCCTTGGCCGTATACATATTATTATAACGCATTCGCCTAGGTGTACACAGAAGCAGAACCGAAAGCAGAGAAAAGAACTCAACTGAAGCAAACCAAACCAAACCAAACCAAAGCAAAGCAACAAACGAAGCCAAGCCAGAACCAGAGCCAGAGTGCGCAATTTGTGCTATGCCATGGCCGCTGCCAGCCTTTCCCGCCCCGCCATCCCCTTCTTCATCATAGCCAGTTCGCAATCTCCTGTCCTGTCTTGGTTAACTGTTTTCAGCTTGCAAGCCTGAACATGTGTGTATAAATATCATTTGCCCTGCAGCCCAATCTAGGTGGAGCGGCGGGGCGACACATAAGGAGGCCAGCAAACTCGGAGCAGGACTATCAAATTGTATTTGTAGCCAATACAAATGAGCATACGGCAGGCCATTTTACCCCAAAAGGCATTCACAGGTTCTTGCCCATTCTAGGTTGGGCCACTCCCACTCTCACACCCACTAACCACCTACCTCCTGGCCACCTCCGGCATCGTTACGCCCCTACTTTGCTACCCATCTTTATATGTCGACTGAAATGAAGCGATTCAAGGCTGCCATGTTAACCCATTAACGACAACACCTACTTCTTAGATATGATAATGTGCCCCTTGCCTCTATTAGGAGAATGAAGGGGAAAACTAGCAACTTAAGATTGAAGAATTTTCGGTAACTATCCAAATTGAAGCTCATCACTAAATACTTAAAAGTGTGCAAATCAACTGATATCTTTATTGGATAGTTTTAGATAGTTTGAAACTGAGGAACTGCAAAATAATTTGTTGGGTAATGCAAATTACTTTTCACTTCACACGTACAAATAATTCCACATTTGCGGCACATTTTATATGTATATAATCGTATGATTATATAAAAGTGAATAAACTTTATTATGCAAGCATATGTATATATGTATGCAAATGGATGCACATATGTATGTATATTTGTCTAGTGATTTGCTCGACATATTAGGGTTAAGGAAACGAAGGAAAAAAAATTCAATTGCTCAACATTTGCGAGCAGCTGTCAAAGCTTTAAGCGGAAGAAGAAGACAGAGCAGCAGGTTGCATTTGCCGTCTTATCGAAAAGAAGCTCTAGCTCTACAGCTACTACACTTCACTCAGTCTCTGTCTTGATTCTGCATTTGCTTTTCACTCCTTTCACTGCTGCGCCATTCACTGCCATTCGTCATCGTCCCCAGTTCCAGTCATCCTGGCCGTCATCGTTCGCCTTCATTGCAGTTTCTCAAATTTGCTGCAATGTTGCATGTCAGCTTACAAGCGTTTTTCTCCTCTACTTTCCTTTCATTTCATTTCCTTTTTTTATTTTCTTCATCTGATTCATTCCATTTTTATTGTAATGACGCATTATAACAACGCTTCAGTCAGGGAGAGAGTTGAAGACAGCGTTTGACAATTTGCTAGCTAACGCTAATTGGCAGCTGCCATTCGGAGTTGAGTGGAGGAGTTTGGGTTCGAGTCGTAGCAAATCACTGTTTGCAAATCTCTTATTTTTAAGAAGGTTGCCAAGGGATCGGGGTTGGGAGGAGCAATTTAAAGACCTGCCCACAGCTTTGGGTCATAAATTTCATTATGGCTTTTACCCGTTGGCGTTGGCCTATTATTATTATCCCCTCTTTCAGCAGGCACCTGGCCGGACCGTCTATCGGACAGTGGGTCGGTCGCGAGGGTTTTATGTTGTTGGCCACTTTTCTGGCCACACACCGATATCATCCTTCTGCAAATTCCATTCCAATGTTACGCATGCCGCAATAATCCCTGGCATAAACATTGGCAAATCCGTTTGCGTTTTGTACAAACATGGTTAAAACGTATTGGGCCAAAAAGAGAGGAATTGCCAGGGAGGTGGGGCGTTGGGAGGAAAATCTAGCACAATGAGCCGAGTCAACAGAAAAGGCAGACGATTATTTTGGCACGTGGGCGCGTTTGTTAGCATTAAGTCATAAAAACGTGTCCCCTGGTCCCCACAAAATTTACACACACACACACACACACTCACAAAGTTCAGCATCCAATGAACAAATGAGCTCTTTTTGTGTGTAACAGAAGGAGAGAAAAAGTAACAGGAATGGCCAGACCAGACCCATTTTCCTATGCAGTCGCTGAAAATGGCCAAAAAGAAGCAAAAAGAGAGAAATAAAAGGCGGGACATGGAGGAGGAGAACGACGGCGAAGCAAATGCTTAGGACTGCTCTGGGGCTATTGGCATTGCTGGGCTGTTTATCGTTCCGAACAATTCGGCAAGTCGCAAAGTCTGCCACAGAGCGAGGGGCGGGGAGCTAGCTACACAATGGCAATGCTTGAGGCTATTGTAGGGACAAGTGCTCATGCTGTACCACCTGCTGCTGTGCTGCTTCTGCTGCCACAGTTTCCCACAATTTTCTTTCTCAACTTGCCACATTCCTAGATCCAACTACGCAGCAAGTGGTTGGCATTGCTGCTATTGCCTCTTCCTTCATCCTCTTCTGCATTGCATTTTCCTGCCCCTCTGCCCCACTATATATGTATATATAACTCTCCCTTTCTAATTTGTTGCCATTCTTCGTGTTCTTTTTTTTCGTATATTTTCCTTTTGTGCACTTTTCAGCTCCCAATGCAATGCCCCTGATGTGCTCTCCGCTCAGTTTACCCAATTTCTGTAGCTCATTATAAAGTTATCTTCCAAACAACATTTTGGCAGTTGCTTCAGGGTAAGAATATCGATTCTCTACTCCATCCCCCCCACTCCTCTTTCCCATTCCTCTCCAAAAGCTTGATGTTTATCCCCACATAATCTGACTTTAAGATGTAGATTTAATTTACCACAAAATTTCAAGTGACACAGAATTATGGACACATATAAGTAGATAAAACTTTTGCCTGTCAATAACCCAAACCAAACATTTCCATTAGTGGGTGGAAAAAATAAGAGAAAAAATATTCGTCATAGTACGCAGATTGTAGAAAATTTAAATGGATATCTGAGCTTTTAGGAGATAGAGATTTGTTAGTTCATAATGGAGCAACTTACCTTGTTAGGTTAACTTAGGTTACCACAACAATCACTACTAAAGTTACACTACGTCTGCTTGGCCACATACTTAACATAATTATCTTCACATAAACATGTAAAGTACTGAGAAAACCGTTCTAAAGGTTCTCTGCAAACCATCGCCATCTTCCTCGAATGATTTTACTTTAGTCTTAAATTAATTTCGAATAATCGTTAACAATCAACAATCTTTAAGTGATAAATGCTGATTTTTATTTGCATTATTTGTTTCATTTGCCAACAAGTGAGACCATAAAGTTAACCTTGACTAAACGACTGGTTTAAAGGCAAAGATAGAGAAAGAGAGAGAGAGAGAATGGGGATATAAACCACTGGCAAGTGCAAAACGAGAATTTCCGGCTTAAAAGTTCGACTCAACTAGAATTTTCCATATAGATTCACTTGAATTTTAAAATATTAATTTCTAATTGGAGCCAACATAGAGACAAAAAAAAAGTCCAAATTAATTGTGGTTAGGTGGGAGACAGAGGGAGAGATAGAGAGTGGATGGGATTATCTGATTTCTGGTTTATTCAACTAATCCTTGTTAACTGTCTCAACGACTTTCAGCACATCCTGTGCGTACTTTCCATGCAATTGGCTTAAGCAATTTTAGTTTTGGTTGTGGCAAACGAGCTGAAGTCCCCCCGGTTTCCCTTCACCCGTACTGACTTCCGACACGTTTCTCCCTCTCTCTCTCTCTCTCTCTCTCTCTCTCTCCATTCTTACTACGGTAGCATCCGATTAGCAATTTCCATGCACTTGAGCAATTTCATTAGTTGTCTTGTCTTGACTAAAGTTTTCTTCTTGGCTTTTACCTCTCAAGTGTTGTGTGTTGTAACTCTTTTTCGAAGCACCCAGCAACCCCCGCACTTCAGCCATACCCCTCCCTCTTTCACTCAACTGTACATCTCTTGAGCACTTTCCATGCATTTAAACAATTTTCATTTTATTTCATTTCGCAAATGTTTTTTTTTTTTTTTGTTCTCAATGGTTTTCTTCTTTCACTTTGCTGTTTGGCTTTTTGAAAAATGATGATGAAAATTTCATAAATATGCCCGTTGCGTTTTCCAACCATTCGCCATTCGTTTCTAAACCATTAACTTTTGGCAGTCACTGTGCCAGCATCAAATAGAAGAGTGAGCGAGAGAGACAGAGAGAAAGAGTGAGCGAGAAGTGTGTGTAACATATCGTTAAATATTTAACGCTTTTAAGTGTTTCCAACGTTCTCCAATAACCGAATATTGGTCAAATTCGACATCATATTTTGTGGCTAGCTAGAATGAGTGAGATGTCCATCTCCATCTTCATTTGTCCAAGTCCCTCTCCCTCTTGATGCCAGCATTTTCTATAGGTACGTATTACGAATGTATTAAATTTTTCAGAGAAATATCGATGTATGAATATTCTGACCTATCCTCAATAAATTTCATGCCAAAAAAACGGAACGCACAGCGAGAGACGTGATTTTCAGTTCACGCACGCTTGCCGCACCTAAACAGGGGAGTTACTCGAGAGAAAGACGTCGGGGCAGGCGGCCAGGAGGGGGAAGTGTGACTAAGAGGGCTATGAGGATGGGATGGGGATCAGGGATTGGTATTAGTTACGTTTTGGGGTCGTGTACCCAACAACAACAACAGCAACATAAAAAGGAGGAGACCGAAGCTGTTTTGCTGTTTTCTAGAGCTTGGCACGTATTTTGGATTTCTGCTACATTTGAACTTAATATTTCGTCCTCTCTCTCAGAGTGAGTGTGTGTGTGCCCCTATGTGTGTGCTTTCTCTTTCTATCACTCCGTTCTCTCTCTTTTGGCTTGTTTTTTGCAACGTCTCTGTTTTAGTCTGGGGAATTTCTTTGGCGTGTTAATGCCTTTTGGCTATCAATTGGCCATTATGTGCTGGGGGTCTTGGACCCACCAACATCACCATCAACAACACCAATGCCACACCGGCCGACGACGCCTCTTCCGCTACATAACCATTACCAGCTCTGTAATTCCGTTGTGATTTGGGATTAGGTCTGGGCCATAGTCGTCGCAGCGCATGAACACGCTATAAAAATATCTTGGCTGTAGGCAATTGAATAAATTGTGACCTTTACATTGATTCGATGGCCGCCGCATCATCTTGGGCCCATCTTCGAGTAAATAAGAGTTGAAAAACCATTTATTTCTTTTTGACTTTTCTACCCTTTTTGCCCTGATGGGGTGGGACCCAATATTCTCCCCCATTCCTCCCTGTGGTGGTCACTTTGGCTCTCACACGTAAGCTGGTAGAGAGTCAGAGTTTTATAAGTCCATTTCGTGTGTGTATTTGGTATTTTTAAATCGAAATATAAATAAATATGTTTTTGTGTGCTGCTAGAGTGTCGCTAGTTTGCTCCTCTCGTTTTCCCTCGCTCGCCCTCCCTCTCTGTCTACATCTCATCGTGTTTTGCTCTATCTGTTGACCCAGAACCCGCATCCGTACACATACGTACGTTCATATTGACCACAAGTCGGTCTATTAATACGCCCAAATAAGCCGCTTAATTAGTCTTTCATTTACCATGAGGTGGGTGGGCTCGGGGGGTTAGCAAGGATGGAGCACAGCATAATGCTGTGGCCAAAAACTGTCGGATTTAGGGACCAGGCCTACATGGCGTATGCATAATGAAGACGATCGATGCCATGCGAACGAGTCAAATCGGACGTTAATTAAATGTTGCCATAATAGGATAAAAACTTTTGTTTTTAATGCTGGTTTTTACCCCACATCCCCCCGCCCCTATCACAATGTTTGGCTTAGATTCCATCCTGACAGTTTAACTGAAGGATCGTGAATGGGAAGCAACATTTATTTAAACACCGAAACTATTAAACACCTTACCTTAATCGCTTCAAACATTCATATTTGTTTTTATTTTCATCTTCATTTTCTTATACTCGAGAACAAAACACAAAAAAAAAAAAACAACACTTGGAACAACCAGGGACACACACACTTACACGTTTCCCATTCTCTTCTTCTCTTATTTCACTCCGCTGACATTCAAAAAAAAACACACACACACAAAACTTTTGCCTCTTCTCGCCAAAGGAGCCCCTTCTTGTCCACGGAAGCCTTACACATTTTTTCACGCTCTTATTCTTGTTAATGCGGCAAATTTGTAAGTTTCGAGAAGCGACAAACCGATTTAATTGCTTTCATAATCATTTTGAACGCTAATCACAGAATTTTATTTCAGTTTAATTTATATGCACTTTTAATAGCCAAAAAAAAAAAACCTTAAATGTTTTTGACAAGCAAAACCGCGCGTAAAATGGCAGAGTTGCCAGACACTCGAAATAGTCGAGATCGAACTGACTTCGATAACTAAAGCACAAACGTCTGGCAACGCTGTCAGTTTCATTTTTATGGTGGAAGCTCCTGTGTGATATTATTAAATGGTGTTTCTTGAATTCTCAAAACTATTATATAATCGGATTAACCTAACGGGCTGCTATATAATCACTATTACGCTTTCAAATCGATTAGACAAGAATTAACGAATACATCAAAGAAAGTGCGGCAAAATAAAAAACAAACCTAAAACGGGCGCGTAATTTGTGTGTGTGTGTTTTCCTTCTTTGCCATTTACTTAATCGAATCAGCTTTCATTATGCTCGTACTTAAATCGGTTATTAGGATATAACAAAAAGTTCTCAAGCGCCAAAGGAAAGAAGAAAGAGTTTTCAAAAATACGCCCGAGTGTGCACATATGTATGTGTGTGTGCGTGTGTTCTCCTAGCTAACTGTTGTTTTTTTTTCGCGTGTGTTTTGAAAAGTGTGATGAGAAGAGCAAAAGAGAGTGAGAAAAGAAAAGAAGAGCGCGACGAAATGTCATATTAGTGTGAGTGCGCTCTTAGCTCGATTCGAGCTTTGATTTTATTAAATCCTTTTGGTACCAAGAATCTGCAAGTGGAAGAAGAAGAAATAGGAAGTAGAGAGTGAAATATTTCAACACACAAGAAGAAAAAAGAAGGTGAGCGATTTTTAAGTGATTTTTTCTGTGACGTCACCGTATATTAGATAATAATTAGATTAAATTAATTGAAAATTCCTGATAGCTTCATATTTATCTCCTTAAATCAATGAAGGACTTAAAATTCCTTTAAACGGATTAAGGTGAGCCAAGTGGAACCATGTGATTTTTGTACATTGAAAATCATGTGACAAAAAAATCCATATGTATCCAACAGTCCTTCCAGGAAAAGTGGTCGAATGCTTTGCAGATTGAGTCGCTCAGATTCCAATTCTTGTGAAAATGGTTCTCTGCCAAGGACATGGTCGAATGGGTTTTCGGCCTTTGTCCATAGCTATAAAAGTCAATTGAGAACCAAAAAGAAAAACAAATGTCACATAATCGTTCTTCTCTTTGCTCCTTACTGTGTGCTTAACTTTGTCGTTTTATAGAGTTTTCCGACACTTGACTAAATATGTACATTTAATTTTTAAGTATATTACTTACTTTGCCTTTGAAATTCGTTTGAGAAACAAACTCGCACTTAAAGTGTATAGATATTTTTAGTTCAATAAAAAGTCCAAGTAATATATTCATATTTTTTTTAACCGTAACCATACTTTTATTATGGAGAAACATTTTGCTTTTGCATTTTGAAAACAGAAAACATATTATACCTCATTTTTGTTGGTTTGTTTGTGTTTCTGTTTAATGGGGATTCGAAAGTTGATCAACTTGGGGGCATTATGTTTTTGTTCTTATCTTATTGCATAAAAGTCTTATTAAGACCGCTTAAAACCGAGCGCTAAATTTACAATCGTTTGTTTGGTTTCAATCATGAATATTTTACACAGTAACTAGATGATGGACTACATAGAACTTTTCAATAAGTTTTTCTGTCGTACTTCCTATGTTTTGTTTTTCGTTATTCGTTAAATTTCGGCTGACAACCAGATATACAATACTATAATTAACTAAGAGTCTAAACCACATTCAGATTGAACTTTTATCAAATTTATTTTGTTATTTAGTTGTTTTTTTATACCATACACCCATAGGGTGAAATGGTATATTAAAGTCGCCAAATGTATGTAACAGGCAGAAGGAAGCTTCTCCGACCCCATAAAGTATATATATTCTTGATCAGCATCAACAGCCGAGTCGATCTAGCCATGTCCGTCTGTCCGTCCGTCTGTCCGTCTGTCCGTCTGTCCGTCTGTCCGTCCGTCCGTCTGTCCGTCTGTCCGTATGAACACCTAGATCTCGGAGACTATAAAAGCTAGAGCCACCAAATTTGGTATGTAGGCTCATGTAGTATGTAGAGTGATCAAGTTTATTTCAAATTTTTGCCACGCCCCTTTCCGCCCCCGCAATTCAAAAAAAACGTTTATCTCAAAAACTATTGTAGCTAGATACACCATATTTGGTATGTATATTTGCTTAGTAAATGCGCTCATGTTGCATGTATAAAGATTTTGCCACGCCCCTTTCCGCCCCCGAAATTTGAAAAACTCGAATATCTCGCGTAATTTTTTACCTTGTGCAATCAAATTTGGCACACTTAAATTTGATACTAATACCCAGCAAAATACCAAATTTGATAAAAATCGGACAAAAAATAGCTGAGTTATGCATATAAACGTTTTTGCATAAGGCCGGAGATGGCCGTTGGCGGGTGGGGGCGCTAGGGTGCTTATATGCATAAGTGCGCGAGATACTGAAATATGCTTGTAAAAAGCATGTGAACAGAATTTCTTAAAATAGGCAAATGCATTAGTTATTACAAATTTGAAATATTTGTTTTACTGGTGTATGGTATACCCAAGTCGGCGAGACGACTTACTTACTTCATTTTTTTTTGGATTGATACAGAGAACTGCTGAATTGCCTCCTATTAGACTTTATTAGTCTTGCATAAATAAATAATACCTAGTTAAATTAAAAAAAAGGCAACAAAATGTGAAACTAAAAAAAAGGAGGCTTACATTTTATTTTTGTTTCTTTTTGCCGCACATTTTATTTTATTCGATTTTTGTCGTTATTATTGCATTAGTCATTTATTATGACATTTTTCGTTATGCCTAAATATAAACTGAATCAAAGTTGCATGTAATTTGGCTGGACTTTTGTTTGTGTGTGTTTTTTTCGAAATTTTAAAGTGATTTGTTTGTTTTTAAAATTCTATAGGTAGGTATAGCGTATATATTATATATTATATATATGTATATATGTGGGTGTGTGTGTGTGTGTGTGCATGTCAAACACGAAATGAAATGAATTTTAAATGAATTGTCAACAAAGGAAAGAGAACAACAACAATGTGCAGAGATGGTAGAGTCAAGAGTTTGGGCCAATTTTTGGGAGTGACACGTGCGCCCCACTTGGGTTTGAGAGCTCTTTCTAGGCAATTACGCGTAACTTTTTTTCACGACAATGGTTTTAATTTAAACAACAAGAAAATAAAGTTCATTTCGGCGTACCGAAGCATTAATGCCTTGCAAAGCATCTAAAGAGAGTCTATTTAAAATTTTATTCCATTAAGAACACTTACATTATGAAGTAAATGTCAATATTTATGAAGCGAAAATGGAGGTAAAATTTCTGAACTTTATACCTTGGCAACACGGACCAACATTTTAGGCCTGCAAATGTTTGTGGTAAGTTGCCTTCAACACTTCAGAAGTGCAAAACATTTGGATTTGTGTTGGGCAACATAGTTATCCTAATATAAGAGACATCTAGATGGGTTTAGAACCTGAAAAAGATAGCCAAATAGACTTTTAGATGGAAATAATGTTCTCTTCAAGCAAGAGTATTTGAAAAACTTGACGAAATAAGTCACTCCCGGTTAGACATGCCAGATGAATGATTCCTGAATTTAATTAATCTTAGTTTATGGGCATATTTTGTTGTTGGTGATGTTGTTGTTTTTGTTTCTTATACAGTTGCATCATAATACTCTCATATTTTATTTGGGTTTTTTCTTTCTGCCATGAATAATTCTTATAGATAATACTTATTAAAGGACACGTTCTTTTATATACACTAGTTCATTTCCATTTTTGCCTTACTTCCTTGCTTCTGTCCGTCCGTCTGTCTGTCCGGTTACTACCAACTATCAACCACCAAAACACACATACACATTAAATGCATCATTAACACTACACAGATGAGTAGATGGAGAGCAGCCCCAACTAGGCCGGGGCTGTCATTCAGCTAGCGACGACGAGGATGGCTGCACCATCAGCTCCAACTCCGAGTCCGTGCCCAACTTAAACGATGCCATGCCTCTGGCAGCCACGAAATTAAGACACTGCCACCGCCACGGAAAATGCTTTGAGCAGTGCTGCTCCAGTTCCAGTTCCAAGTGACAGCCACCGCAACTGTCGTTGTCGTCGTAATGGCAAGTAAAGGCACTGAATTCCAGCGCAAGGAGCTGGCACTACTATTGCCATGCTGCATGGCTGCCGGATGCTCACCGTTTATGACATGCACCACCACCGAGGCGGAGTCTGCGTGAGGACCCAGGAGGCAAGAAGAGAGAGAGAAAATGGAAATGCCGCAAGTAAGAAATGTCTCCTTAATTGCCAAGGGGCACAGACTAAAGATGGGCATGTGGGAATGGGTCGGAGCATACCTGAGCTGCTCGGCGAGCACGTGTAGTTGCCCGAGTCCGTTGGCGTGGCCTTGGCTATCAGCAGTTTACTGGTGCGCGTGGAACGCTCCGTGATGACATTAATGCCGCCGCGCTGAGAATAATTCATGACCCGCTTGCCTTTGTACCAGTAGATGAACGATGGTGGCACCGGCGACTGCATCGCCAGGCAGGTGAGATTGATGTCGCTGCCGCTCTTGATGAACAGCTCGGCATTGCCCAGGATTTTGGCACGCGACACTGCAAAATCGTCGTCGTACACAACAACACAAGAAGAACAAACAACGAGAATATAAAAAAACGCCAAAATAATTGCTTTCGTGGAATGGGCTCCAGTCCTCCTCCTCCTGCTCATTCCACTTAACCATAGAAGCCACCCACCGCAGTGGAGGGCATTGGCATTTAGTATACACACTCACCCACAACATTCAGTCGAAAGCCTTGACTGATTTTCGGCTCTGTGGACACTTGACACTCATAGGTGCCCGAATCACGGGGTTGAGGAGACGATATACGCAGAGTCCATTCATCCGAACCCTCCGAGTGCAGTGACTGGAAACGCTGATCATTGGTGTAGGTAAGAATACCAACGGTAAGTATGTGCAGATCACGTTTACGAATCCAAGATACCTGAAAGTAGAATATAATCCCCATGGGAAATGTTTGATCAATCATCTTTGGGAACTCCTAACGGGAATGGAACAAGTCCTAACGAACTAGAGAAGAGAGTTGTAGGTTGAAATGCTAATACAACTAATAAGGTAATTCACTCTGCAAATTAATCATGTACTGCATCAAATTAAAACACTTTGTAAAGTGCGTTTATAGTTCAGTTTTGTATCTTCGTTCTGCAAAGTTTTCTAAAACACGAACAAATTCACTTTCGACCTCAATTATGCTAAATACACGTTCAAAAACTTTGCCAGCTAAACTTTAATTAATGAAATAAAAGTTTTTTATGCAACTATCATGTCGACGATATTGTTCCAGTTAAATAAACTTTATTTATATCTATGTCAAAATGTCAAAAATGAAATTTCAATATAGGAAATAGAGCAAAAGAGGCGTGAAAATTGTTTCATTGTGGAAATGTTCAGCTATCAATTGACGGGAGGGGAGAAGTTTTTGTAACTATCTTGGTTGGTTGGTGGCTGGGTGGTGGTGGGTGAAGGGGCCAACTGTGAGACATTGCCAATTAGCTGCATATAAGACGAGACAATGCGCTGGCATTTTGGATTAGGGCACGGGTTGACTGGCTCTGGTTCAGCTTGGCGTTAATTACTCAATTCAACTGTCTCGGAAAAGTTGGTCGACGACTGTCGCCAGGGCGAATGTTGCTGACATCGTTGTTGTCGTTGTTTCCTGGCTTGTTGCAAGGAGGAGAGATGGCAAAGGAATGGGGAGCAGAGCAGTACGGACAGCGTAAAATTTATTACACCGCATAATTGCACAGCCACAGAGCTTTCGAGGTAGTGGAAGCTTCGTGGCCAGGCCAAAAGGCCACCCAACAACACCAGGAAAGGCACCAAAGGAAGGAGAAGAATGAGCGAGCGCCTGTTGTTGCATTTGCTAACAAATCGCTCCGAGCGGAAGCGAAGCCGTGTTACAAATGTGCAAACCAGCAAACGACAAGGATGGCAATACTCTCTAAGAAAGAGAGAAAAGCAGAGAGAGGGAGAGAGAGTGAGAGGAAGAAAGAGAGACATGGAGAGACGACTGTTAGACCACCAACTTTATGGCGTAATCTTTTAAAAGTAATCTACAAATCTGCCATGCGGCCGCCGCAGGTCGTTTGTTTGCCTTATGCCTTATGCGAATATAATGTTTGCTTGGGGGCATTTTAATTGCTACCCCCGACTGCCGACTTACCGCCCGATCTCCCAGATTCCTGACCCGACAGTGCATCAGAGCCGCCTGGCCCACCGTTGCCGTGACCTCGCGACGCGACGAGTTGTCGAAATAGGGCTGCGAATACGGCGTTTCCCAGTAATGTGGAGGCACTTCGCTGATGACCACACCGCATTCTGTGGAAGAGAAAAGAAACCATGAAACGCCAGAGAACGCCAGTTATTTCACATTATTGACTGCGTGTAGCGCGATTCTTATCGCCTGGCCTCCATCTTGATCCTGAAACTTACCCAATAGCAGGACTAGCCAGAACAGTTGTATACAGCAAATCACTTTCAATGGGCTTGGGTAGTCTGTCGACATATTTTACGCTTGCGATATATATATGTGTATATATTCTTGATGCTTCCGTTTATTGTTGTTAAAATTCCGAGACACAAGACAAACTGTGTTTGATTTAATAGTCTGCGAAAAAGAGAAAATGCGGCAAGGAAAATAAAATATTACGGCAAATGTTTCTTTCATGAGATACAAATGAGGAATGAATAATTAAATGACTAAACAGGAGAAGGAGAAGACAGAGATACCTAGAGAAATTCGAGTTGCTATTTGTTAAGTGTTTATTGTAATTAAAAATAAAAATAATTTAAACATAACTTATGCGAAAGTTAAATAAATGATTAACCATTAACATAAATTTAAACCTTTCAGAAAGGGCTACTTAATCATTTTTCTCTGTTCTCTAACCAAATAAAAGAACAGCATTAATAATACGAATTACTATTTAATAATTATTTTTGAGATTAACTGTCAGGTATTATCCACGATTTCTAATGATGAATCTGCCATAGACTGTGAGCGGACAAAAACTGGTACTCACAAACCTGAAGCCTTGCGAGAATTCATATGGGATTGAGAGATTGAAAAGTAATAACAAATAATCGGAACGAATTTATGCCAAACATTTTTAAAATGATATTATATCATTCAGCTTCCACAACATTTATTTCTGTAGCAGTAACAATGCGATATAAATGTCCTAGTATTTCATAAAAGTGAGCTAAGTCTTCTCCACCAGATAAATGAAAGAAATTAATTATTGGCTCAAACCTAGAGCACAAAATAAAAGGATTTTTAGACTTGAACGATTGTTAATCGCGTCAATTTAAATAATGCTACAAACCTCTCCCATTTCTCCTCGTGTCACCAATAAAACGATTTCAACTTGTTTCAAATTGAATCAATCGTCTTGGAAATACAAATATATTACAAGATTCTATAAAATACTTTAAGCCAACTTGCAGATGAAAATTGGCTTTGTGGGCAATCACGATAACGAAACAAGTCAATCAATTCTAATTAAAGCCAAGATCCACAAAGTCAGAATAAAATTACTCAAGGACTAATATTAGTTATGTACAAATGCTTTAATCAACTGAATTAATCCATTCAGCATAATTAATAATTGTTGAAACGGTCGAGGAAAACAAATTATATTATCGCTTACAAGAGATAATCCTATATACGATTTTTTGTGGTCCTTTTCATTATTTTTTATCGACCATATAATCACATGTATGGTCACTTGAACAATTGCTATGCATTTATGTTTAAGTGAAGTTTATATGGTTTATTATAAAATAGAAATGAAAAACAACCATTAAATCGAACAACTAGCATTTACAATGAAAGGAAATAAAAATAAATGATAATTGAACATGTTTTGTCGGTTCGAGCAGGTGAAGACAAAGACCCTTGGGAAAGTACACAATGTGAAGTGTATTCGTTTTATTGATTGCTTTTTATACCTGAATATATTATGTAGAGAAACAGAGATAGATGATGGAGAGAGACAGAGAGAGAGAGAGAGAAAGTCGCATTCTTGTTTGTCTATTTAAATTGACTTTTTGTTCGTTTCACACAAATTCTTTTTAATGATACAATTAAGTGAATTAGGTTGCAGTATTTTTTTCCTTACCAAATTGGTTTTAATGATTGATCTATTGCCTAGCCTATTGATTTTCGCCAGCGCAAAATCCACATTTTATATTTATAGGATAGGTTCATGCATACATATATTTGTTTTATATGTAGGGACAATTTAATGCAAAAATACAAGTTTATCTAGTTGATAAAGCAATTACTTGAAAGAGGGGAGAGAAACAAAGAAAAAAAGAAACTATTTGCTTCTTCTTTCAACGCGAAAACTTTATTTCTTTCTTTCTGTGAAGGATGAAATTAAAAAGTTTTCTCTGAAGTTAAGTTTATAGCTAAACGACCTTGTCAACTAAGTATATATTGTAGTTTTATTTCTAGCCAAACTTGATAAACAAGAGAAAAGACAAAAGAAATAAAGAATAAGAAAGCAAACAGGAAAAGCAGACAATGAGATGGAGCGAAGTGGAGAGGGGGGGTGCTATTTGATTTGCCCCAAAGATATTAACCATGGGCAACCATAATTTATTACACTTATTTTGAGTAACTAATCCACGAAAAGCAAGTCACTTCCTCCCTTCGAATCCAAAAAGCTAATTCCTTCAAAAGAACTGAACTCTTAAAAAAAAAAAGGGACAAACAAGAAAAATTCCATGAAAATAGATGAAGGACGCGGATTGGTGTGAGCTGTGGGTGGGAAAGTATTCATAATCCTAGTCATTACTCAAAAATATTTGTTGTCAGTCCAATTAGCTGCGTGACTCGTTCTAGGGTCAAGGGGCTTTTGCCTTGCTTTAGGGTCTGGGAGTTATTTGTTTTGGTCATTTATGTGTGCGTGTGTGTGTGTGTTTCTTTGGTCAGTTTGTTCATTTTTCGCAGCTATTACAAAGGAATTATCGCCTGTCCCAAAGCCACCCGCTACTTCTTTTATGGAAATCAAACAAAAGTCCTCCTCCCATAACGAAGGAAAAGAAAGAATATTATTATAATATTTTCTTTTGCTTTTCTTCTCGACACAACATTTGTCAGCGTCATAACCCCGCGACCCTGAACCGTATCCCTTAGCTAGCTAGCTAGCTGTTGCCCTTATTTATTATTTCCTTTTTTATGTTGTCCTTTTTTTTGGTTTCTCTGTCGCATATTAAAAATTCCAAAACAGACAGCTTGACATTCACTTACCAGACTTCAAGCTTGACAAGCTTCGATTTGAAATACCAGCCAGAAGGAGCTGCAACCTTAGCCTCATCCCCAGCAATAGCATCATCATCATCATCATGGTCACCTTATCGGGATCCATCCGCTATGCTAATTGAGTTACAATCTCTATATATGTTTCGGCTTACTTATAGGTTCTCGATTTTTTTCGATAGTCGATTGCGCAATGGCAAGTAATTTCACATATCTTGTTTAACCACATTTCCAATTACATCTCTCCATTTGTGTTCACAGTTTTTCGCATCTAAAAATATAGTGTTTTGTGTGTGGTCTTTCCGGATTTTCAAATATTTCCGTTCTTAGCACTCCAACAACGACTCGACGACGCGATGGACACAACACGCACGAGGTGAAACAGCGACGACGACGACTTTGGCTTTTGTATTATTATTTTTATGTATATGTAAGAAGCACATTAGGTTGTCGGCCCTCCTCATCCATACACACACATTCATACATATATGTATGTGTGTAGGAAAAGGTATACCACACACAATCACTCGTCACTCAGTCACTGCCACACAGTCTCTCGCCCACACTTAGCGTCGGAGTAGAGTAGTCCATGATTATGATGTTTCTCTGTCTGTATATTCCCCGTCTCGAACGTGACCGAAGCGTTTGCTTGGGATTTAGTTATTAAATGACTCTACTGGCTTGTTCTTGTTGCTTTATTATTTTGTTGTCTTTTTCTGTTTTCATTTTAAATGTGCCACAATGTAAGTTCAAAATTGCAGTTAACATGGACGACACGGAGCGCACGTCCATCCTTGCGGCAGGATTCGCGTACTGGAACTGATTCCTCTATAGCAAGTCATGTCGAATCGCCGTGTCTATCACAATCTTAAACTACTACGAAGAGGTAACTCCGAAAAAGTCAAAGCGCAAGCGTCACTTAGAGAGAGAGAGAGAGAGAGAGAGGGGGAACGAGACTAAGAGAGAGCAGGAAACTGTGTGTATGTGTGTGTGTAGATATAAAATTTTAATTTTCTTCCAGGTCGTTGTTGTTTTTATTTTTCGTTACATTTTTAATAAGCCCGAGAAAGTGGGCAGTTTTATTTTTAAATTGAAGGCAAGGGTTTTTTTTGACTTGTCGCAGGTATAAAACCATCCACTTATGCTCGGCCGCAACCGCAAAACCGAGCAATGAGACCCGGAGCGGGTTTCTCTCTCGCAGTCTCTTTTAAATTGTCGCTCTCTCTCAATCGCTCTCCGGCTATCTGGGTTATTAGCACAACCTGCCTCAACTGCCTCGCGTCTCCGAGACACAAACATTTACGAACAGTTGGCCCGAGCATAATATGCTCAATAGTCACGTACAAATGAATATTCGCAATACACACGCCTTCGTTTTGGCATATTAATATAGTCTACATTTGGGGGCCCCGACTGCTCTGCTAGTCTCTCTCCATGTGTGTGTGTGTGTTTGCTCGTGAATGATTTACGCTGGCCCATAGAAATGCGATTTTTACCGCAATATATAGGTAGGTACATGTATGCATAACACCCCACCCCCCATGCGTCTCCCCCATCACTCTTCCCCCCAATACCATGTCATTCTTCACTTCATGCTATTCGTTTTGTGCGCCAAAAACAATTGAACAGACAGTTATAGGCCAATTTCAGTTTATGTACATGCGTCTCTGTTGTGAAAGATTTGTGATGTAGCCCCCCTCTGCCTTCTCTATGTCGTCTCGCCTCACATTCGCCTAAGGGGCATAGGCGACACCTGTACATGCTGGCTACCTTGCTGGTCTGTCGGCCGCTCGGTCTCGATGGTCGACCGTGTCAAATGTTGCGTGTTATGGCCCGCAAATGTTGCTGTCGAAAGCGTATCCGTATCCTCCCGCCATCGGATGTGGGATGCGGATGCGAATGGGGGCGGATGGCGGGTGGACGGCATTTCAACGCATAGCTTACAAGCTCATAAATAAAATGGTAAAGTTTTGTTCCGATCCAGTCGAGTGTGCTTGACTGTGAGAATGCCCTGTAGGCTTGTCAAATGTAAATTTCGAGAGAGAGAGACTCGTACAACATCATCTAATGAAATGACAGATATTACTTCCCCACCCTTCTTGCTACCTTCATTGATGGTGCCTGCAATTGACACGCCACCTAGCGGCCATTACAAATGATTAGAGTTCAGTGTAGCTCGTCGTCCCCCTTGTCGTTTGCTACCAGGATCCAGGCCCCTTCTGACATTTATGTAAATATACTGAACTGGACTGGCATTTAGCAAAATAATCTACACATAGGCAGTCAAGGCTTCACCTTTGGGGGTCAGAAACTCACACACACAAACACACCGGGCAAACTAATAGAGAAATTATTGAATTGAGTTTTGTCCGGAACGGGGGGTGTATTAGTATCGAAAATTATATTATAAATAATTCAGATTATCAGTTTTCGACATCAGCAAAATAATTGTAATTATATATTTAACCCAAAATGCACTTCTGTTGCTGCAAGTGCACTACCAGAAAATTGCCGAAACAAAGGTTACGGGGATGGGGGGAGCGATTGGTCAATAAACAATTTGAAAAGTGCAAATATGTATACATAGGTATATGTACCTATATAATTAAACATTTTAAGCTTTAGGGCAATCCCGATTAAGAATCGATTTATGAAGAAAATACTTAAATGAAACATTTAAATTGATTGCAAAAATCTCTTTTTGACTCACATTAAGTTGCATTTATTTTTATTTGCATACAGAATAGAGGTAATTGCAATAGTTACAAAAAGTTTTGCCTTGGTCATTCCTTTGGTTATAATTTAAGAAAATTTCTAATTACGGGAAGTTGATTTTCTTTTTTTATGCCACAGATGAAACGGAAAGGATATTAGCTACAGAAAACTTATATATGTACATATATCAGTTTAACAACGGGGTGCTTAAGTGTCTGTCATTGAAGAAATCAAATTAGTAGAGCAATATATAGTATCCCCAAACACACCACCCCACTCACCGACACCCACACACGCACACAGTCAGCCTTATTCCAAGATGTTATCTGTGCACCTTTTCGCAAGCGAAATTTATTGTTGCCAATTAATTTGTTAAAATTAGTGGAGCAAGCCTTGTTGTGGTAGTTTCAATTGGCCTAGGCCCAGCCGAGGCTTACGAGAAGGTTAGATTGAGGGGGTAGCGGGGTTATCAACTGCTTATCGATAAACGTCGACGTCGTCGCCTGGTTCATTGTGGCTCCGCCATACCAACTACACCAGCTCCATCTCCGTATCCGTTGCTTCGCTAGGCTAAATGTATGCCACGTACACGTATTTATCCATTGCTTAGCTGCCGCTCAGCGCCTGGGCGCCATTTATTGCTCGTGTTTCTGCTGCTACTATAAGACCACCCCGCCCTTTGAAGCCCCCTGGTGGAGCTGCTGCTGCCGACGTCCGCCGTCGCCTTGAATGAATGCTAAATTAATTTCAAATGAATACAAATGGCTTTTCGCTTTTAAGACCAGACCAGGCAAAGCAATAAACTCGCCTCAATTTTCCCCTTTTCCCTCGGCCTATCTCTTTCTCACTCATTCCGTTCGTCTGTCTGACTGGCTGCCCGTCCGTCAGTCCGCCCGTCCGTCCGACTGTTTTACATTCGTTGTGTTTTTTCACGCCGAGTTTTAACATTTGAAATAACTCTTCGGCAGTGGCTCAGTCATTTACGGCCAACCGTGGTACGCCTGTTACGTTTATCAGATCCACCGTACAAAATTTACAGCGTTCCGTAGTGCTGTGGCCCGTTAATTCAATTCAGCGTAACTCTGTCTCTACTTTCCATCTTCCACTTCCACCTCCTTCCCAAACTGAAAACAGCGATGGCTATTACCCAATAACTAGAAAACACGGCTAATCGCGTGAATAGTTTGGGCGGCGGTGTAATTGATGTTTACGGCTAAGCAGACACCTGCTGAGGAGGATGGATCAGCTACACCCACCGAAAATTTACATTTCATTGCCTACTTTTTGGGGCCAAATGCTGCCAGCAGCGACCAGAAGTTGCTTTCAACAACAACGATACATTGATTTAATGCATTTCATTGAGCAGCGATAGACCAGAGACCAAAATGAGGCGTGCCCAACTTCAACCACTCAACCAGTCGACCACTCAGCCACTCAACCACTTTACATTCATTATTCAATTTGAGGCACATTTAGATGGGAAGCTGATTAAGATCCTCTCCCGCCCAGTCCAGCCGCACCTTTACATTACAGTTAGGTATGTATGTGTGTGTAGGTACATACTGGCTCCTATTGTGAGGCACCTGGCAAGTGAAGAAAGACAGGTGGTGATTAAATCTCATGCCCTGTGCCCGATGCCTGCCTGGCTATCCCATGACGTGCTTGCAACGTATATCTACATCAATGTTGATAAAGAATTTGTCAGCTACAAAGTAATCTCAACAGAGAATAGGTTAGCTACATACAACTCCAACATTTTGTGGCATATAAATAAACGATGTGTGTTATTCCCTTTGAAGCAGCCTCTGAAATGTCTTTTGTATATGTATATAGGTAAAGCTATTGATTGGTTCAGTTTACCTCACTTTCATTTGGATTCCGATTCGGTCTGGGTCTGCGACTGTCTCGAACTCTGTTTGAAATTTCGATACAGGTTCGATGAACCTGCCTTCAAAAAAATAATAAACCAGAGGGCCGGGGTTAACTTCGACCGCGTCGAAGTTTGTATACCCTTGCAACTGTTTTGGTAATTCTTTCCTTACCCACAGCCATCAAAGTGTAAAAACGTTTTATCCAAAAAGACTAATGTTTGCGAAAGAACGGCCTTCAATCTTAGCATAGGATATAACGAACTTTTTGATGAAAGTCACTGTTTTCCACCTATCGTTTCTATGGGAGCTATATGATATAGTCACCCGATCTTGATCGAATTTGGCACAATCATTAATAAGAACATAAAACTGACAAATACCAACTTTTATGACAATAGCTATAAAATTAATGAAGTTATTGAGAAAGTCACTGTTCGTGACTTTGCCGTTTGTATGGGAGCTATATGATATAGTCACCCGATCTTGATCAAATTTGGCACAATCATTAATAAGAACATAAAACTGACAAATACCAACTTTTATGACAATAGCTATAAAATTAATGAAGTTATTGAGAAAGTCACTGTTCGTGACTTTGCCGTTTGTATGGGAGCTATATGATATAGTCACCCGATCTTGATCGAATTTGGCACAATCATGAACAAGAACATAAAACTGACAAATACCAACTTTCATGACAATAGCTATAAAATTAATGAAGTTATTGAGAAAGTCACTGTTTCGTGACTTTGACGTTTGTATGGGAGCTATATGATATAGTGGTCCGATCCGGCTGAATCCGAGATATACAATGCCTGCAGTATATACAAGCCTACGTGCAAAATTTCAGCTCTGTACCTCTTACGGTCTCGGAGGAGTTCGCGTTGATCCAGACGGACGGACGGACGGACGGACGGACGGACGGACGGACGGACGGACGGACATGGCTATTTGAACTCGTCTCGTCGTGCTGATCAAGAATATATATACTTTATATAGTCTGAGATGCTTCGTTCTATGCGTTGCACACTTCTGACCAAAATTAATATACCCTTTTTGCAAGGGTATAAAAAAGGAAGAGAAAAACAACGAAAAGCACAAACCAAATAAAGAAACGAAACCCTTATCAAGATCCACCGAAAAGATGGCAAACACTTTTGGCCCATTTTGATTTATTGTTCCAAATCGTTCCACATGCAGTTAAAAAGTCGCCGAACCAATACTAAATTAAAAGTCAAATAAATTTCCAAGAAAAAATGAATGTAAATTGGTAAAGAGATATTCTTGAATAAGCAACTTTTCTTTAAGAATTCTCCATATGTTAAATATTAATACTAAACCAATTCTTAAGCAAATCTGTTAACAAAACAAGTAGCTTGTCTATATCGAAGACGCTTCATTCTTTTGAAATGTCTAACATTTTTTTAAGCATTTCTACATTTTTGGCTTTCTACATTTTAAAGTGAATTTGTATTTTTCAATCAACTTAAGTTTATTCAAGTTTCACTTGTTATAATATAAGAGCAATTTAAATTGCAATGTTTTAATATTATTTGTCAATTCTCTTTTTTATTTATTCATTCATTCAAAGAATATTTTTTGAAGAAATTAAATTATTTAGCCACTCGAGGAAATTTTGTCTGCCTGTCATTACCATTCATAATGAAAAACTAGTTTTGGTTGCCATGTTTTTCAACTTGCAAGTTCCTGAGATTTCTATCAATTATTCTGTTCAATACTAATGCAATATTCATTGTATAATTTCTTTGGCAATTTCTATTTTTTTTTTTTTTTTGGTTTGGTTGTTTGTTTGTCGACTTTTGTTTCATTTTGCCGCCATGGAACCACACATGGAATGAGGAGAGGATATTCTCTGACATATACTTATGTGTCACATGGTCAGTTAAACTTTTGCATGGCCTTTTCCGCTCAAATGATGATTTATGTGGCAGCAGCAGCAACAAAACCGAGAACCCAAATAAAAACAAAGAGAATTGCATACGACAATATTTATATAAACAATACAAAGAGAGTGAGATAGACAGTGAGAGAGAGGCAACGAGACAGGGAGGAACACAATAATTAATTACTTTTCTTCATCCGTTTGTATGTAGACATCACATTTATATATGTATATTGGATATCTATCTATATATGTACATATCTATATATGTAACTGGTCACTGCACTCGGATCCAGCATATGCCAGAAGCAGTAGCAGTTTAGCCTCAGCTCCCCCTAAACCTTTATCCTACCCCCAGTCCCTATGAACATTTGGAACGGACCTCCTCATTCTTCTCCTTTTCCTCCTGCTGCTGCTTGCCCAATCCCCGTAGGGGCATTTACATACATGAGAGACTTGTGTGTCCATTCGGTTGAATGCTTTTTGTTTGGCTTCGACTTTTCGGGGGCAGTTTTCGGCTTGAACATTGAAGAGCATCTGATATGCATCAAATATAACTCAATTGCTGGTCTGTTGTTGGTTTGCTCCGTCGTGTCGTGTTAAAAGCCCCAAGAATAACCAGGAAATACTTTGAGTCATGGAAAACTTTGCTTTCTTTATGCTTACTTCTTCAGGCAATCTATGGGATACGGATTTTTTCCATCTATCCATCCGTTTGTCCCCCGGTACCCCAGTCCCGCCACAAGCCGCCGCCCCTCTAACCATCAATCTGTCCGTTGTCTTGCCGTCGACATTTTCCTTTCATTTTTGCAAGTGGCTCAACTTGGCTTTTTATATTGCCATCCTGGTGTCCTGGTGTCAGACGCCCCCCACCCCAAACCCCCCCAAACACGACGTTTTTCCTTTTTATACAAACAAACATTTGCGTTCTCTGTATTTACATAAGCATAGATATACATATACTTTTATATATATGTATGTATATCTGTATACACGGCCATATAAATATGCATATATCTGTCTGTTCAGTCAGTCAGTTGTTGCTGCTGCTACTGCTACTGGTCTCTCTTGAAGATATTTGGCTAAAGGCTTTTAGGACCAGGGCCTGCCAGTTAGTTGGCGCTTCCAGCAAAACATAAAAATGCCCTTAAAAGCAACAGAAACCAAGTAAAACGACAGACAAAAAGAAATGAAAGAAACAACACTAAAGAAGAGACTAAAAAAAAGAAAGGAAGAAAAAAACGTAACGAAAAGAAAAGGAAACAAAAACGAAAACAAGCAAATATAAAACTTATACCAAAAAGGGATTGACGGATATAAATGGTGATATGACCTTAGGTCATTTGTATAAAATTAAGTTGAACATCATAAAAACCGCCTCAAACAAATGACAAACTTACCAAAATAGATAGATAGAGGAAACAAAACTAGAAATTGGGATGGCAACAAAATAAATGGTAAGCAAAACGAATCTCAACTACGCCTTCAAGTTATTTCTGGCCTAATCAAAAACTTCAAATCGATTTACAATAAAAACAAAAACATCAAATGGGTAGACAAGGTGGAGGGGTTAGGGTAGACTAAAAAGAAAGGAAGCACTGGGAAACTAACATGTAATACTTACACACACTCGAATCCTGAAAAGCTTTTCATTTGAGTCGTCGGCGTTCATCTTTAATAAATTTTTATGCCGTATGCTAATAAAGATTTTCTGTCGCTGCTGTCGTGCCCCAAGCCATTTACTCTGCTAAAACCCAGGGAAGGATTACAGGCAGAAAAGGTGTATAACTGACCAAGAAGTAAGAGACCGGGTTGACTATAATGATTTGAAATACTAAATTTCTTCCCAGACTTTGCAATGAAAGGTTTGGGTAAAATTTTCTTTAGTTCCTCATAAGATACAAATTGATTTTCCCAAATGCCCTGTAATAGTAGCTAGATCCATACCTGATTTTTGGCTTCTGGTTCTGGATCAGACTCTGTGGTTCTGCCTGGGTTCCCTTCTCTTTTAATATCCAGCCACGTATGTCATGGCAGAGAACCATTAAACACAAAAAAAGGAAGCAAAGCCATCCAGTAAAAGCAAAAGGCAAAAGCAGTGAAAAGCTGGAAAAAACGTGAAGGAAAAAAATTATGCCCCAGACGCCGCTGAATTTTAAATGAGCCTTTATGGGCTTCATTTCAGCGTGTAAATTATCTCATTTGTCAGCAATTGCGCTGGTGTATGTGTATGCCAATGTGTGTATAGTGTATGTGTGAGTTTGTGTGGCTCAAGTGGCCGCCTAGACCAGGCCTAGGAATAGACACAGTCCCTCCCCCTGCCATCTGTAAACCTCCCCGTTTTGTATATATTCATATATGCGACATGTACTCATCCATTTGTAAAATGATTCAATGGCGTCTCCTGGCATTTAATGAGATAAGCCTGCTCTCGCGTTTTGTGCAAGATAAGATATAAGATTGTGGAATGCCTTGCCAAAGACAAGGCGATGACAGCTATGAGTAAGTGAGTTAGTAGTAAATCATCCCAATCCACATCTAAGTGGGTTGCTTGATTAGTTAATTTGAGTTTGAGTTTCAATTTCAACAAAATTAAGATAACAAATCGCTATAAAGTCTTGTTTCCGCCTCAATTGGATTTTGTATAATAATTTGCCCTCCATTCCCTCCACCCAAAACAAAATGTATAAGCATTCTTGCACTTGCCGTAAAATCTTTGAGATTAAAATTACACTTGAGGAATCAAAATAAATCCCATAAGAGTTTCTTACACACATCACACGCATAATCCCAATGGAATTTTTCGAAAAGAATGAATGAACTTAACATTTAAGTCCTATTTCATTCATATAAATAGCGTTTCTGGCAGCCAAACACAAATAATTATAGAATATTCTGCTGCCTGACATTGCTCATTTCCCTGCAAATATTTCCGGGAAAAGCTGCTACCGAAATATAGGTCCAAGTGACGTTGACTGCTGCTTTAAACGCAATTTACTTAAGTGTAATCACTTAAGACTTTGCTCTACGGGGAAATTAAGAAGCTTTACAAGGAGTTTACAATCCAATCCCCATGAAGGCAAACCCACTAATAGGATTATTTGGTATTTAGCTAACAATGTTGACCTTAAAATGCAATTAATGATCACACTTTTCTGCAGTATTGGACGACAAGTGTCTTTGAATCTCATTAGATTATCAAACATTTGGGGAAATGTAAAGCCTAGTCAAATTAGCTATAATGGAAAAGGATTTAAGCAAGCTCCACCTCAGAGGACAAGAATTTATTGAGAAGCAAAACTAAAACACTCTAGTTTTCTATACTGGTTCAAAATTAATGAATAAACCAATTCTGAGGGCACAATGATAAGTCACTTATCATAAGTGTAAATTTACATTATTTCAAGAAAAACTCGATAAATATGTTAAATAAAAGCACAAATGCACACATAAATTATTTTCATGAAATTGTTGGATAAAATAATAGACTTTTGATTCGTTTTCCTAGAAGTCATGTATTTTTTATAGAGGAATATCCATATTTGGCTTGTTGTTGAGTTCTGTGAAGCATACTTTTTGGGATATTAACCCTTTGCTTATGGTGGCTGGTGGTTTCGTTTCGTTTGCTTGTTTTTGTTATTTTATTCTCTCGTGTGGTATCGATGATGTTGCAGATTTTCCATTTGATTTTTTTTATGCTATCTACGGATATGTATTACCGAGTTTTATGGGACAGCCTTCGCTTATATAAAAATCTTTTTTTTTTATTTATTTATTTATTATTGTGTGTGCAAGTGTGTGTTCATAACAGGAGCAGGCAACAAAAACCAAAACGAGAGCCAGAGCGAGAGACATGGCCAGCAAAAGGCGACCATACCCACTAGACCCACCTTTTGACAAGGGCATAATTAAAGCATAACAGCAACTACAACAATATGGGAGGAGCGGGGAAAGGGAATCCGCCCGAAAAATGGAAAAAAAAAAACGAAGACCCAAACTCCAAGCCAATGGGTCGGAGCTGAGTGAGCGCACATAAAAGGGAAACCCAGTACATGGGGTGAAAACAGGTTGTTACTTCCTTGCAAACAAGGTTCCGTTACCGTTACCGTAACGTCGTCTCTCTCTGTGTGTGTGTGTACGTTGCCGTGTGTATATGTATGTGTGTGTGTGTGTGTGTCTGTGTGAGCGAGCGCGGCATATAAAAGAAAAGCACGTTATTGCCAATTTAACTTACATTGTGCATGTGTCTTTAAACAAAGATTTATGTACCCACTTGCATGCATACTCATAGCTACCACCCAGTACCCAGAGCCAGAACCCAAACCCAAGACCAAAACCCAGCAAGGACCTCTTAGCTCACCGAATACTTATTGTATATGTATGCATGTTATTTGCATGTGTGTGTGTGTGTGTGTTTCTTTTTTGGGGTCAGGTGTGCGCGTAATAATTTGCTATAGATGTGGACTGCGGCTGGGTTTGGGTGTAGATTGGGGTTTGGGTGGGTTCCCACTTAAATCAGCATAATGATATGCACTTATTGTTGTGGCAAATTTGTTGCGGAAATGCTGTGAAAACCGCAAAAGGATGGCTGCGGAGGTTTTCAGGACTAAGCCTTAACCAGAAAATTCCCACCTTAACCGCATGTCGATGTCGATTTCTTCATTTGCCTAATACGAGAGATGCCATCATTAATCTAAAATATGGCAAAGACACACGCACACGCACACCCGAGTTGTGCATGTAATTATGCTCACAGACGCACACATACACATACACGCACACATAAACAGTGAGGCATACATTTGCGTAAGCCTTGTTAATCGTGACAAAAGCTTATTGCGGGTTATTTGGACTACTTGTTTCGCATCCGGCGTCGACATTGCCTGCCGGCAAACGAAAATCAACACATACATATACATACATACAGACATATGTATGTACATACATATAAAGACATAGCAGTTATATACCGAAACATATGTATATACAATTACCACCAATACACACACTCACACCCAGTCAAACTGTTTTGTGGGCTAACAGGAACGGATCCAGGAAGAAGAAGGAGCAAATTGAAAGGGTCAAAATAGTTCAACTGAAATTTTCCTTAAAGACAAATACAAATAAAATACAGAAGCAATTTCGATGTATTCCCTTTAGAAAATGATGAATTGATGTGAGAAGATTAGGCTTTCGTTCATCCTTTCCCCCACTCACTGCCTCCACAACCCCCTTAATGATTGGCTAAATGATGACGCTGGGGTCAATGTAGATGACTTGCTATTCCCATGGTCAGAGAGAGAGAGAGAGAGAGAGGGCACAACTGTACTCCAATTTGCACAAATTGCAATTATGATGTCGAACCGGCCCTGGTCGCCTATGTCTCTATGGTTAAGCGGTAAGAGAACGGGACCTGGGGGATGGGGAGAGCAGCAGCTACTGTCGGTTGAAAGAAGAGAGAAGCTCTCGCGTCACTTGCACACATAATAAACATTTTAAACATTATTCTCGTGTTTAGCAGCTCCTTGGTCTGATGTTGATGTTGTTTACGTTGCCGTTGATGTTGTTGTTAATGTTTGTTATTGTTGTTGCTATAGCTATGTGTTCGTTTTCAGCAAAATTTACGGGTTTTAACGAATAATGGTTCATGTGGGAAATGAACGTTTTGTGTTGTGTTCTGTTCTGTTCGTTCGTTCGCTTTTTGCTTGTCATCGCATCTCAGCATCAGCAGGCAACGCATTCCAAAACATTCACCACTTTATCAGGCATTTTACTTTAGCCGTTGTTACCAGAGATCCACTCACAGTACATTAACACACAGACACACGCACGCACACTACTCAGGCACACACACCACTCACGCATGTGCGCATCTACGATGGCTGCGAGGTTGCGACTCTCTAAGGAAATTAAAAAACAACTAAAACAAATTAACAATGTAATGACAAAAGTCGGAAATGTGAAATGCGGTTACACACACACTCACAAACACATACACTCGAAACGAAAGTAACCAGTAACCAGTAACCCACCCAAGCACGAAATATACTCACAGCTTCTTCATTGAGCCTCTAACTAAATGGCAAAATCAAGGGGAAAACATTCCGAGAAAAGCAAAGAAAAAATTGAATTACCACCTAACCAGCCGAAGAGGAGGGGAAAAGAGTCCCGCTCTCGGGACGGTGTGTAGTCAGTGTTTCCATTACCGTCGACATTTCCCGCGCCCAAGCAATAACCCACCACAAACACACACACACACATTAAGTATACGCCATGGATTCTCGAAAGCAATTGGCACTTGCAACTGGCAATGCTTTTAATGATGATCGATTTGGGTAAACAATGAAATTTCCGCATTCAAATTTTATTGCCAGCAATCTCGCGAAAGACAAAGGAGGAGTCGACAGTCGACATATATATATATATATATATACATTTACATATACATGTATATATAGTCGTCATGTCTTATCTACTTAAATTGCATTCATCTCTGGGGGGACGCCTATTTCCTGTTTGTCTCTTAAATTTGGAATTTAAATAGATTGATTGCCATTGTCATTTCAATTTTCTGCTACATATTCAGCAATTTGTCATTTCATGAAAAATATGCTTAGTTTTGTGTTTGAAATTTTCGTTTTTACGCGCTTACGTAGAAAAAAGTGTGACCAGCTTTTTCCATATGCGTAGCTTTTTATTCATATTAACAAGTAATGTAATTATGTCCCATATAAAAAGATTCTTTAGGGTATTATCATATCTATTCAACAAAAAATAAAATAGATTATGACTTTTAATCTAAAAGATAATAGGTTCAATTAAAAAAAAATTTCAAATTCAAATGCCTAATGGAAATCTCTTAAAGAACTTGTTGCTGGTTCCTAGCGAACTACTAGTTCCAACTGCAGCTTGTAGTTCTTCGATGCCTGATCAGCTGACTATTATTTACATTATGAAGAGCCAGTATTGCCATTACTTTTAGTAAAATGTAAACAATCAAACAAACCACTTTGCGTGTGAAGAAATACTGAATTTTATTTGACATACCTGTGATATTCAACATTTGGATCTTATTTTTGACAACAAAAAACAAATTCGTAAAATTTATGTGCTAACTAAATTTTTGTGAAAAACCTTGACAACCATAAGTGGTTGATGATTCTATGTGTGATTGAACCATAGAAAAAGAAGAACCACACAGCAAAATAGAATTAAACAAGCAACAATTAAGAACTTGAGTTGTAGACACACACGATGACCACATAAGAGGAGCAACTGGCGTTCCGCCACTTGAGCGAAATTCCGATGCACTTTCACCAGCAACCTCCAGATACAGACATACATATGTATATAGACTCGGCAGAATCGGATTCGGAGAGCAGCAAAAACATACACGAATCAAATGTAAACTGAAACTCGTTTGACATCTATTTCGATATCAATATAAAAGAAAAACACATATAGAGGCCAAAAACAACAACAACAGCGGACTGCTGGTGGTTGTTAGCAGACTACTAAGCACCTGTGAGTGGAGTGGATTGCCTGCCTCCACTCAGTCTCAGTCACATCTTGCCCACTCTTGAGCTCACTTCAGTCGCGCCGTGTTAGAAGAACGTTTGGAATTTGCATAAAGCGGCCATATGCATAGATTAGGCTGCTGCTGCTTGTGCTGAGCATGTTTAACGAATTGAGTCGATTGGTTGCCAGGCCCAGACGACGACGCAACGGAATTTTTGTGTTAAACGTAAGTTTTGAGGTGTCTCATAATTATTTTTGTTTTTTGCCAACTCAACTTTCACACACAACACACACCAAAACTTTGCCAGGCTTGAAACGATTATATCGAGAGAGATTTAGAACGAGACGACCAGCCAACAGGATGTCGACCATAGAGGAGAAATTGCGTGGCATATTGGAAGGTAGAGATCTGGGCGACATAACCACCGAACTGTGTGATTTCTCGCTAATGGAGCAAAATGCCACGGCTGAGGCGCAGGGAGTGCAACCATCTTCGTCCCCGGATTTCTTGCCCATACTCGGCCAGACGGTAACCTATATTGTGGCCTGTGTTCTCATCAATGACCATGATGAGGTCTTAATGATTGAAGAGGCCAAACAAAGTTGTACAGGTGAGTATTCGCCGCTCTCTCTCTCTCTCTCTTCCCGACATCGTGTGTCAATTTATTTGTCTCTTAGGAAAATGGTATTTACCCGCTGGTCGCATGGAGCGGGGGAATCAATTATTGAGGCTGCTGCACGTGAAGTATTTGAAGAAACCGGACTTAATGCCGAACTAACGACATTGCTAGCCGTGGAATCAGCTGGCGGATCATGGTTCCGGTTCGTCTTGACTGGAAGAATAACGGGTGGTCGTCTCAAGACCCCCGCCGACGCCGATGTCGAGTCGATACAAGCACGCTGGATGCGCGATCTGAAGGAGGTGACCTTGCGATCGAATGACATACTAAACATCATTGATATTGGGCGTTCATTTCATAAGCAAATCAGCCCAACTGTCACAGTGGGCACATCATTGTGGCATGGCAATATCCTGCCAACCCGCTATCCACACAAACGCAACTACATCCGAGTCCTGGCAGTGGCCCGTAAGCGGGCAACCAATTCAATGAATATTCTGATCAGTGAAAAGAATGCCCATCATTTTCCTACCGTAGAGCTGCACCCAAATCGCAGTCTTCACTCAACGTTACGTAAATTTATGATTGAGATTTTCGGTGCCGAATTGCCACAGCATCGGCCACATGGCCTAATCGGTGTGGAGCATTCCGCCAGCAGCACATCGACTGAGGGGACAAGCACTGATGGCATTTGTTTGAATCTTCTGGTAGCCTTTAGGCCGCCCCTCGAGGAAATCTCAATTATCGGAAAATGTATTTGGCAACAGCTGTCCGAATCTCTCGACAATACTCTTGCGAAAATTGCGTCCAGAAAGCATGGGTCTATTCCACTGAATGTAGTGCGATAGGAGCCCGCTTAGTTTCTAGCATAGATCTATCCCAATGGTGCAAGCATTCTAAAATACTTACCCTATAAAATTTAGCTAAGTTATTAAAAGAACGAGTCTACTCTACAGATAGTGAATAAATACGTAATTTTTCCATAGATATTTTCCGTTTTGTTTCTTTACTTGGATATAATTTAATAAGACTAGAAAAATGTTCGATTTAAACGAAGATTAACAATTATTTTCGGAATGACGAGGTTATATGTATATTATTTATACTCGAAATTATCGATATTATTGAATTGGTTAACGTTTATTTAGTCTTATCTGAATGATAGAAACACAGGCTTGATAAGATTATTCAACAGTTTAAATAAAACATATAATACGTGTAATTTTTCGATTTTTATTTTTTATACAACTATTTCGTTTTTATTTTATACACTTTGAAATGCATTTAGTTTTAGTTGGTTGTATGTACACTTTTTGGATATAGTTTCGATGTTGTAAATGCTTTACAAATATATATATAAATATATATAGTTTCTGGCTCTACGCAATAACGTAACACTTAAAAATGCTCTCATGGAATATAGCAGGTCAAAATCTGTATGTTTATCAACTATTGTAACAGTTGACTAGGTCAGCTAGGATCTGAAACTGAGGTGAGGTGAGGGTGGGTCGGAGGGTGGTTACTAACTAACTAAGTCCCTAAGCCTCATCTATACTCTCTCTATTTCCACACTTTGTTGAACAAATCCATAAATGAATCATAGATCATGAACGTGATGGCCACATCAAGACACACGCGTCCTAGACGCGGCACTGTGCCCTTGTAGAAGGCGCCAAGACCCTCGTTACGCAGGATCTTTAGAGCACAATCCGCCGTATTTTTATATTTAGCTGCCTCCAGACCCTGCATCCTGGTCTTGACCACGTCCAAGGGTGTATTGCCGAAAACGGAAGCAGCTCCAGCCACAGCGCCGAAAGCGCCAACCAATAGCTTGGGCACTGGCTTATTGGGATCATCGCCCTTGTACACATCCTTCAGAGACTCAAGAACAAAGAATCGGATGGCCTGATTGGAGCCCTGCTTCAATATGGTGGCGGTTAGACCCTTGTAGACGCCACTAATACCCTCCGATTTGACAATTTGCCCCACACCATGGGCGAAGCCCTTGAATTTGGGATTGGCACTGCGCTGATCATTGATGAACTTGACCTTAATGGTCTCCATTGGAGTCACGGCCAAGATTGCCTCACAGACGCCGGCACCCAGACCGCAGAGCAGTTTGCCCGAAGTGCTTAATTGACCCCTTGAATCCACCGCATGTCCTTTCAAATACTCGAAAGCACCAAATCTGAAATGAATACCAATGAAATAATGGACAGGTTTCCGCTTAGAATAAAATGCTCACCTTGCAGCCGACTTGGGAATACTGCCGTAGAGCAGAACACTGAGACCACGGTACAGACCAAAGAAGCCACGTTGCTTCACTGTCTTCTTTACACAATCGGCAATGCCATTGTATCGCTTATTGGCGCCCTTCTCATCCAGCTGCAATTGGGTCTTCACGTACTCAGTGGGATATGTGATGCAGATTTCAATTCCACCCGTAATACCACCAGCCACAATGCCCTTAAGACCTTTACCACCACCGCTCGGAGCTGCAGCACCTGTACTGGTCATCCATGGTCGGCATTTGTAGGGGCTAACGAATGCGGCAAGACTCTGGCGATCCATGTTTTTTATTTGACTGCAAAGGAAACGTGAAATATCGTTTAAGTATAGGTATACAAAAATTTAAATCAATCTCCTTCAGTTCTGTAAAGGAATTTCAATTTAGAGTAATTCATTTTTACGTTCCCCCCATATTAGAGAAGGATCTTTAGTTCCAAAGATTTCCAGCTATATTATTTTTTATTTGTTTTGGAAATTTATGTCTAATTTTAGATAAGAGTCGGGTGGAGATGGATTATGGAAAACCCAAAAATAGTTTTCAATTGTGTGGGTGGAAGACAAAAAAGATTCTAAAATGCATTTCCTACATAAGATTACCGCGGTCTATTATGCAATTGTTATTTTCTTTTGATCTAACAAGGTCGATCGTAGTATAATCGTAGATACCTATTTATGTTTGTCCACTTAACATATGTATATGTGCATATATTTTCTAATCAATTGAAATTACAATTGTTATTTCTATGTATTTTATCGCAAAAGTTTCACCTTGAATTCAAAGTTCAAAACAAACTAAAGTAGAAAATGTCGCCAGGGACAGAGAAATCAAACACAAATACCTAAATCTATGTGTTTCTATGAATGTATTTGCTTGTTCTTCTAGTAGACAAATTTGAAAATTTTGTGAAGTGATTACTTAAGATCTGGTGATAGTGATTTCGATTTTGAATGGTACGTTCAGAAAGAGAGCGAGAGAGGGCGAAGAGGGAGGCACAACTATTAAGTAGACTTCCCTTTATGATTTGCTCTTTGCACTTGACAATTATATTGTTTAAAACTGATTATATAATTTTTGCATGACCATAAATAAGTAAGGGGAAAATTATGTATGTATGTACATATATGTATATAGACATATCATTATTCATAATTCAGTGTTTGTTTGCTGCTTTATTAAGTTCACAGACACATTTGGATAAAAACATAAACAAAGTTTTCTGATAAGTTTTCACTGGAAGTCACAAACACACAAACACACACACACACACACAAATACACATTTTGTCTCTCTTTTTTTAAACTAGGTCTATTAAACTGCCATAAATCTTGTACTTAATGATCTTGGATTGTGTCTACTCACTTCGCGTATGTGTTTGATAATTTGTCTGCTAAGCAAATAATTTTCCTTAGCTGATTAATGGAACTACTGTTTTAATAGAAAGCCGGACAGCAAGCAGGGGGAGCAGACAGCAAACAGAGCAATGATCGTGGCCAGGGCAGCGGCTCAACCTCAACTGTTTTGACGCGTCAAGAAATTCCAATTTCCAATCGCAGAGGAACGAAAAATATTCAAATTGTAAACAACTGGTGGATACGATCGACCAGTTAGTCAGTCGGTAAAATCTAGTAATATGGTCGTGCTCCAGCTCGGCAAGTGAGAGAGAGAGAGAGAGAGAGGGCCCCAATGTCTAGATGACCAAAGAGCGAACATATAACGACTATGGCGTGATATGATGAGAAAGAGACGGAGGCGAAGAAAACAGACCCCACGATCTCAAATTCTGCAAAAACTCGTTTGTCGAAGCTTTTTCTGACTGGAAAAGCTTTGTATTAACTTGGTTGGTTATACAATTCAGTTTTGAAATGCGCCGCAAAGTGGGCTTCACTTTTTTTCTTTCTTACACAATTTTGAAATTGAACACACCCACCCACCCACTCTGTGGCTCAGCGTAGCAACGTTTTCGCCAACCTCTCCAATTATCAGGCCACTCAAATCGATATAAATGTTATCATTTATGATACACAACGTTTAACCATTTACCCAAATAGTTCAGTCAACAGACAAAACAAAGACCTCCGGATTGGACTCTGGCCTGGCACTCACGGACAGTGTCGCCGGTGTAAACAGCGAATGTTAACTAAAATTTTGTTAACCGTCGTTCTGCTTAATGCACGATGATGTTATCTTCTCATGCGCATGCTCTAATTCCAGCTCCCAAACCGCACACCCGCCCACTTGCCTCAGGTCTACTTATATATGTATATAGTATATCCAGATACATAGAGTCACATAAAGTACAAGTGGACAACATGTTGTATACATAAGCTCTAGCGAAAGTAACATGCCATCGTCAATTAGTGGGGCACACCGCAAAATGCAGTCGAAGAGCCTACCGGATGCTTGTAGGAGGGATGGGCCATCATAAAATGCCATGATTGGGTCTCTTTACAATGAGTTCTATATACATTTATCTGTATAGGAGGAAAATGTGGCATTAATTTTGCGGTTTCAATAATATATGTATTAAATATCTAGTCTCCACAAACACTTGTTTCTACTGAAGATACTGCAAGGTTTGGTTCAGACGATTGTTTGGATATTGGTTAGCAATAATAACTACAATAGCCAGTGTGACATTTCTATGTTCTGTCTATGTTTTCTCGATTGTGTTTCTCTCAAGTGGTTAACTATCGCATTTTAGACACTGTCGCTCGGGTATTCGCTTATGGGAGTGCATGCTATTGGTAGAACTTTTTGGATATTAGGTATAGTTAATTTAATCCACAAATATCTGTTTTATGAATCTAGCTTACAATTTTATTGGAACAAAAAAACTTTGGCAACCACGAGAGAAATTATCTGACCATAAAAATCGTCTTTACCATACCAATTAATTGAACTTTAAACCGCTTAAAGGGCTTAATGTTGCGGCTGACCGATTTTGGTACGCTTCATAGACAATTTTAAATAGCAATTTGAAAGAAACGAAAATTAAAGCACATCATATTTCATTTATTCAAATGCATTTTTGGAAATTTCAATATATATATCATTATTTTTCTCCTTTCCTTTCATACACAATAATTCTGTGTATGCACATAATTGTCTTTTTCGTATTTAATATAAACTAACAATAGAGTTAAGAGTGTGTGTGTGCAGTTCCTTGTTGTTAATCAATAACAATAGATATATATGTATGTAGGAAAACTGGGTTAGTTGTTGATGTTAATGCAAAAATAGTGTTGTATGATTTATACATAGATTAGCTCAGTCATGGGAAACGGACGTTTGGGGCAGTAGAGTTTAGAGAAAGGGTCTTAAACAGCCTTGTAGACACGAACGCTCTTCACACTGCCAATGGTTAGAGTCTGCAAGAAAACGAATAGAAAGTATGTATAATTAAGATCGTTTGGGGTCTGATTGCGATTGGACTTACGGTGGTCAACTCAGAGTCTGTGAACTCGCGCACAATGGTTGTTGGCTTATCGCCCTTCTGCTCTTGCACCAACTTGTTGCCATCCAAAGTGATAACGCTCTTCACCTGACGACCGTCCAGAGTCTCCTCATCGAACTCCTCGCCTAGCTTGAAGCTGATGGCCGAGGTCTTGAAGGTGGATGTGGTGGTCAGAGTGTAGGTATCACCCTCAAGAGTCACCTCCACGGTGGGGCTGATGCTGTTGCCCATTTTACGCAGGACCAGGCCAACGCCTAAAAAAACATAAAGAATCAAGTGGAAACATATTTAATTGAATTAGCCAGCCCAAAGTTGAAGAGCTCAACAATGCAAATCATATTTTATTTAATTAAAAATAATAAAGCTAAATTATGAAGTTCCCTTTCAATCGCAGAGAGAGAGGCCACCAATGGATGCAGGCAAACGGAGACGTCAAAAGTCAAACAACAATGCGGGTAGCAGCAGCATCAGAACTTATCAATTGGTCGGTCAGTTGCTATATGTACATATATATATAAATATACATATATAGCAAACCTTATCGCAGTGCAACTTGCTGGTCGCTCCCTATTCTCAACACCGACCATTAAAACAGACAAATCAATTATGTTCAATTATGTACGAGACGTTTGAGTGGACAACCTTTCTTTTCGGGCAAGTGTTTGTGTTTCAATAGCTTCGCCCCACTATCTTCTTTCACATTTTATGGGAACCCAAACAACTGACTCTTCATGAGAACGCTTGACAATTAAATTTTGAAAGCCTTGAATAGATTAGCCCTATAAACGCACCACACACACACACAGCCATTCTCATCAATTCATGCAATTTGAAACTGTTGCCAAACCGATAAGGCGACAAAGTGCAAAATTCAATAATCACAGACTAAGTTTATCATTATACATACATGTGTGTGTGCATGTGTAGGAGTGGCCAATCAAGAGTATAAAAGTCTGAGATAGGCCAGGGTAGGGGGAGGATATGTATATCAATAGATTCAATATACGTTTTCAATAGAAATTGTAACTTTATTTGTGGAAAATTGATACAATCGATCAATCGATCGATGCGAACTGAAACCGCAGAAAAATAGAATATTCTCTTCATTTCTTTGTTCGTTGCAGCCGCCACATCCCACGATTCCGCGCAGTCATCTAAAATTACAATAATATCACGTCGTCTAGACATACGGCCGGCCTCAAGGGCAAAGATCGGAATCGGTACACCAACTACATATATACATTAGTACCTAGTATAGAGCTATCTTTTTTTATTTTTTGGTAGCGGGCGGTGCAAAGTTCAGAACTTTCACCAAGCTATACCAGAAAATGTGACGAGCACCTGTCTCTGCAAAAGCTTAATCATTATGAAATTTAAAATTTACTCATTTTTTTTAAAGATAAATTTTCTAAGAAATCGGTAAACAACTTTCAGTGCGTTCTGAACAAAGTACACACTTCAGTTTAATTAGTTTTTAAGTTTATTACCTTCTTGATGTTTCGTGATAAGCTTTCGTGTTTTTTTAATGCGCTTATTGCACAAAAAGAAAAAGGAATTAACCATTTTTTTTTGTGATATTTTTGATGAAAACTGAAGCTGCAGTTATCGCACGTTATTTTGAATTTTCTCTTATATTGATTTTTATCATCCCATTGCTCTCTCCCTACTCTCGTCTCTCTCTGTCTTTTTCTCTCTACTCTAACTCACGTAAAGCTGCAAAAAATGCCGGCCGGCTGTTTTTTGGTGGCGTGTTTTTCTCTTATTCTTTTTCCTGCTTCCACTGATGCACAGGGTACAGTTACATATGTATGTACATGTATGTATGTATGTATGTTTGTACATGAGCAACAGTAATAATATTGTTTCTTTTTGGATAACCAACAATTACATATCTAACTTACCCAATTCCTTCATGTAATCATCAAAGTTCTCGGACTTCTCCAGCTTGTATTTCTTGCCAACGAATGATGCCATTTCTTTTTTTTGGGTTTGTTTAATTTAACTGGAATGAAAGGCGGCAGCCAACTGGTCTTGTCAACACTTTGAAAGCAACTGAAAAACTCCGGCAATCGGTGGTCGCTTTTTATAGGTTCGCCAGCTCAACGCACACATGCTCGAAAATTCGAATACTCTGTAAAACTGGAGCAGAGGTTAGACTAAATGGAAGGTCAACTTACCGTTATCGTTGGAGGGATTGAATCACAATAACGCCTTAGGAAAATATGTACATACATATGTAACTGTCAATAGTTTTATCATATAATTTTCTTTCAAATAAAATAAATGAAATAACAAAAGTAGGAAATTCCAAAATAGAAGTGAATTATAAAATTACACATATGTATGTTGAAGTATTAAATTAGGGTATTAAACACATCGACTCAATCAAAATGCGCAAAAGGCACAAAAGCTTGTCAGAGCTTTTTTTTCAAAATAGGTGTTTATTGTCGAATATTAAGGCTATAGCTGTGTGTGTTCCCATATGGCATAACTATAAAACATACTGACGTGGGTAATATTTATTGTGAGTCAGTGTAAGTCCAAGTCCAGCCCCTTGCACCTTGTCATGATGATAATGATGATCATGATCAATTACTAACGACGAGCCAATTAATTGATTCAAAGGGACCGTCTGAAAAATTGTGCGAAATCTATGTTGTATGTATGTATATGTGTACATATGTGTGTTGCGATTGTCAGCAAAAGTATCTATAAACGAAAACTAAACAAAGCAACCATCTAAAAGTAATATCAATTATTCTAGGTCACTGGCATAATATGTGACGCCTCGCTGAAAAGGCTAAAAATATATATCCCAAGTACAATACCTATGGATATTTGACCGGCCGGCGACATATTATAATCTAATCGAGCATTTCCTCCCATCCACCAGACGTCCAACCGACGACGACGACCCAATGCAATATCTCAGGCTCGATTTGTATACCCTGTCCAGACTTTATATTGTCGCACCTACATACTTAAAAGATTTCGTTGCTTTCTTGTTATCTTATTAATTCAATTAATGGCTATTGCAATCGTCACTTATCTTAAATAATAAAGATTAAGTCATGACCATCACGCAATGCTATCGAATTAATGCAATATTTGGTTACAAATCTGATGAAATTTTTCTAAAGCTAACAATATGGGAAATCAATTGCTTCTAAGGAAAACCATAACCAGTATTGAGTCCATTTTTTTATATTCCATGGCAATGGCTATACATACATACATACATACATATTAATATAAACATATTTTTTATTCTTTGTATTCCTAGAATGTCACGAATCGTATCTAAGTAGTCACCCTTACTTCTCAGAGTCAAATGAACTTCTTACATTATATATTTTTTACCCTTTACTATGAAAAAAAAAATAATTAATAAGCTTAGGTCTTAATTCGCATACTTAATATTTGTATGACTTCGATAAATCATTCTTTAATTTCAATTTTAAAATTTCTATGCCCACTGTGACTACCTTGTTTGAATTTTTATGCACAGCCTTAAAGCATGCAGCAAAAAAATGAAGCGTAAAACAGTTAAAGCCAATTTGTAGTGCTACAAAAAAATCATTCAAGACCAGTAATCCAGAACCGCACAGATACATACATACGTACTTATGCATACATGTATGTAGCTGTTTAGCTTAGTGATCGAAATTCAATATCTGATATTGTTAATTAGCTATTCAATTTCTGGCACCATAACCCAGAGTAACCCATTTTGGTGAACAATAATAAAGTGTTACATGGTATTGAAATACATTTGGAATTTCTGTACGTGTAAATTTGAAATATTCACCAGTAAAAATAAAAAAGAGAAGAGATAAACTTTTTAAAGCTTTTTAAAAAAATCTATTACATTACTTTTGTTTTATTTTTTTAGCTCTCTCTCTTCCACACACACACTCTCTCTCTATCTCTCTTAACTTATCTTTTTGATATTATCTACATATGTTTTTATAATCCCATTGCTGCTAGGGTTTATGACTGATTATGAGAAGGTGTATCAAAATCTGGCTATCATTGTTATCAGTAGACAAAATGAGAGCAGCTGATAGGCTGAGAGCATGTTAACTGGAGAAAAAGGGAGAGTAATTTTGACCAAGAGCGAGATTCACTTGAGATTCTTAACCTGACACAACAAGGCCAACGATTGCGATTCCCGACGTTGCGGTTAAAGGGGTAAATGAGTTCCCGAATAAGAAGCCAGCAATTGTTTCGGTTTTATTTTGAAACAAAAGTAAAAAACAAACAATCTTGATTGCCGCTGTCGTCGTTCTTGTCTATATCATGGGCAGGCAGCAAGCTCATAATGTTAGAACGAGTTCCGCAGCCGGAGGGTGAACATCGCTAAAGTTATATATACATATACGCATACAATCGATCGAGCAGTCGATCCAAAAGCTCTACTATCACATCACCCCTGCCACCTATCCCCCCGCCTGTGGGGTCGACATAAAAAACGTTGCCGCATAAAAAAGTGTGATGAAATTCGGCTGCTGCTCAAAAACACAATCTTCCAGTGGTCTAATTTGAAAAAGAATTATCATCCAGCAGCTCCAAAAATGTGGATACGGACGTTACGTTTCATTTTCTAATTCTAAGATAGTCATTTTGTGACGGGTGTGGAGTGTGTGGAAAAATTATGTCCACTCCCCTTAAAGTGAAATCGTTCATATGTAGATATTTCCAATAGAAGTGTTTTACCCATGTTAATGTCACATTAATTAATTAAATAAAAAGCGCGTGTTTGTGTTGGTTCGGGATGTTAATTGAAGAGAACAAAAATCTATACACACTTACACACAAATGTATTTAACTAAATAGACAAATTGACACAGCAAATTTATAAAACAAAACTGAAATCTCAATCTCATGTAATGTGGCGTTTACAATACGCAAAAACGAAAAAAGCGCTTGTGTAGCTTATCAATTTCTAGCTTAATTATTATACAACAAAACAAACAATCACAACAATAAACTTATAATAAAACAAAATGCAGTCCATGAAAGCCGATGAACTGCCGGAGAATCCGCGCGAGCACTCCAATCCGTTGTCATCGTTAATGTTCTGGTGAGTTGTAGAACTTGGAGACAGGCAGAGCGAGAGAGTGAACAATAGGCAGAGAAAGAGCCATGATGAGATACATGATTATTTGATTCAATGGTTCATTTAATTTACATATGTATGTAAACCCTCTATATAGTCAGACGTGTGGAAAACTTTTCGATGCATATAATATACACTTCCATATATACATATGTATATAAATGTTCACCCATATGCACATACATTTATATGAACATACATATGTATATGAAAAGAAATTTATCGAAAGATACATTTTGTTGAAGTTATTCAATTGGCTGCCAATTGGCGGTGATACTTTAGCCAACGAGAGCCTACAATGTCACTGATCTCGTCTTAAACCAACGTTGTTTGATTTTCTTTGAAACTTAATCTTTATACATATGTATGAGTAAATTTTGTTTAATAGCCCCGAAAAGAAACCCTGATGAATCATTGTTATTATATTTCCTAATGACTGACAATAAGTGAGAGATTGTTAATACCAATTGTTAAGTTTTTGTTAAGTAACACTAGCTAGTACAGAGTATTTTAAAGCCACTTTGGTTTATTTTATTCATATCTCATGGCAACTGATAACAAACAGGGAAAAACAACTCGTTTTTAGATATGGCTTGTGTCTTCAATTAATGAAAATCTAATTACGCCTGTGTTATTATTCTTATGTTTTTTTTTGCTACCATAAAAAATGGTAACATTATCTCTATCTGAATACGTGGGTGTTATCACAAAAAGTTTCGCGATGCCGGTTCTTTTTAAGGGCCGTAAAAAGACGCTGGAACAAACGGATCTCTATAGAGCTCTGCGAGAGCACAAGTCAGGTAAGAGATATAAACCAAAAGGATGTGAAGAAATTATAACCGGCATCGTCCTTAAGATTCTCTTGGAGATCGCCTTTGTGAGGCCTGGGAGAAAGAGCTTGCGACTACTGCGCGTCGGAATCAAAAACCCCGATTGAGAAGTGTAATGACAAAAGTCTTTGGTTGGCATCTAATCGTCACTGGTATTTTATTAGCAGCCCAGGAGTTTCTCACAAAGTATATATAGGACATATGTATATCTTTAGAAAGGATATATTTATGACAATCTCATTTACAGAGTCACCCAACCGATTTGTTTGTTTGGCATTATGTCCTATTTTGCTGGCACAGATCCAGATATTACCAAGGCTCAACTTTATGCAGCTGGCCTCATAGCTGGCTCTGTTTTCACCGTAGTTTTCGGTCATCCCTATATGCTGGGTCTGCTTCATCTTGGAATGAAAATGCGAATTGCCTTGAGCAGTTTGATCTACCGTAAGGCCTTACGCCTCAACCGATCTGCCCTGGGAGAGACGACAGTGGGACAGGTGGTGAATCTGCTATCAAATGATGTAGGACGTTTCGATACGGTTTTGATCAATGTCCATTACCTATGGTTAGCTCCATTGGAACTCGTATTGGTAACATATTTAATGTACATCGAAGTAAGGCATATGAGCATCCACCCTATGATTGAAATTTGTAATTCCCCTCAATATATTAATTCTAGATTGGCGTTTCATCGCTTTTTGGCGTGGCAGTGATGCTACTGTTTTTACCCTTTCAATCATATCTCGGCAAGAAAACAAGCGTGTTAAGACTGCGCACTGCTTTGCGAACTGACGAACGTGTTCGCATGATGAACGAGATCATTTCAGGCATTCAGGTAATAAAAATGTATGCCTGGGAGAAGCCATTTGGAAAGCTAATAGAGATGACACGCATTAAGGAAATGTCGTGTATAAAACAAGTGAACTATATCAGAGGAATTCTTATATCGTTTGCCATGTTCCTGTCACGCATTTTTACATCGACGAGTTTGATAGCATATGTTCTGTTGGGCAACATCCTGAACGCCGAGAAGGCGTTCTTCGTTACCGCCTACTACAATATTTTGAGGCGATCGGTTACCATGTTCTTTCCCCAGGGTATTTCACAGTTTGCAGAGCTTTTGGTGTCGATAAAGCGTCTGGAGACGTTTATGCATCGTGAAGAGACTCAAGTGTTAGACAAGTCAAAGAAGGAAGGAATTTTATTTAACGATGAAAAGGAACGGGGCTACCTCATAGCCAATAACAATAGAAAAGTGGCGGATAAAGATACTAGCATTTCTGAGACGCTGATCGATTTCAATAACTTCAATGCCAAATGGGAGGCCAAAGCTGCCGAGAATACTTTGCAGGATATCAATCTTCAATTGGGACGCCGACAATTAGTTGCCGTGATTGGCCCCGTGGGTGCTGGAAAATCTAGTCTCATTCAAGCTCTTCTTGGCGAATTGTCCCCAACCAGCGGCAGTGTTAATGTTAATGGAACCTATTCCTACGCATCGCAGGAACCGTGGCTTTTTACCGGCACTGTGCGTAAGAACATTCTTTTTGGCCTCGACATGGATAAGCATCGGTATCGCACAGTGGTGAAGAAATGTGCACTGGAAAGGGACTTTGAATTGCTACCCCATGGTGACAAGACCATTGTTGGCGAGCGGGGGGCTTCCCTTTCCGGCGGTCAGAAGGCTCGTATCAGTTTGGCACGTGCTGTCTATCGCAGAGCGAACATTTACCTATTGGATGATCCGCTCAGTGCCGTCGACACGCACGTTGGTCGCCATCTCTTCGATCAATGCATGCGAGGTTATTTGAGAAGTGAACTAGTCGTCCTTGTCACACATCAGCTGCAGTTCTTGGAGCATGCCGATCTAATTGTCATCATGGATAAGGGAAAAATAAGTGCCATGGGGACATATGCGACAATGAAACGCAGTGGATTGGACTTTGCCCAACTGCTAACAGATCCAAACAAGAACGAGGAGATTTTGGATGGTGACGACCAAGCTGGCGGTGATATATGGGATCGCTTAAGCCAGTCATCGCGTAGCAGACGCGGCAGTAAAGTGAGCCACCCTAGCACTCGCAACAATAGTTTCACTTCGTTAAGCTCCTTAGCAGAGTCGTATGTCCAGGATGCTCCGATGCCAATACAGGAGGCCCGCGTCGAAGGCAAGATAGGTGTGGGTCTGTATAAGGAATATCTAACAGCAGGAAGTGGCTGGCTTATGGTAGTATTTATGATTTTCCTTTGCTTGGGAACTCAAATCGTAGGCTCTACAGCTGATGTATTTCTCTCTTATTGGTAAGGCAATAACATCATTAATGGTTAAACCGTTTTTATGACTATTTTCGTTTCCGCAGGGTTAACAAAAACCAGAATGCCGCTAATGCTGATGCTGATCCCATAGATATTTATATCTTTGCTGCTCTAAACGTTGCCGTCGTAGTCTTTACCTTAGTCCGCACCATGCTTTTTTATAAGATGGCCATGCGCAGCTCAACCCAATTGCACAATGCCATGTTTCGAGGCATCACGAGGGCTGCTATGTATTTTTTTAATACAAATCCTTCGGGACGCATTTTGAATCGGTTCTCCAAGGATTTGGGGCAGATAGATGAAATTCTGCCTAGTGTTATGCTGGATGTTGTGCAAATATTTCTCACCTTGGCCGGCATTATTATTGTGATATGTATTACCAATCCCTATTATCTCATACTAACGTTGGCCCTAGGCATAGTTTTCTACTACATCAGGGAATTCTATTTGAGTACATCGCGGGACGTTAAGCGACTTGAAGCCGTGGCCAGATCTCCCATATATTCCCATTTAGGGGCGACTCTTGTGGGCCTGCCCACGATTAGGGCTCTAGGAGCTCAAAATGCTTTAATTGCTGAATTTGATAATCTCCAGGATTTGCATAGTTCGGGATATTACACCTTTTTGTCCACCAATCGGGCTTTCGGCTATTATTTGGACTGTTTCTGCACCTTATACATTGTTATTATAATCGTTAATTACTTCATCAATCCGCCAAGCAACTCGGGTGAAGTTGGTCTGGCAATAACCCAGGCCATGGGTATGACTGGCATGGTTCAATGGGGAATGCGTCAGTCGGCCGAACTAGAGAACACTATGACTGCTGTGGAGCGCGTGGTGGAGTACGATGAGATTGAACCGGAAGGCGAATATGAGTCCAAGCCGAACAAGAAGCCACCTACCACTTGGCCCGAGGAGGGACAAATCATAGCAGATGACTTGAGCCTGCGCTATTTCCCCGATCCGCAGTCGAAATATGTTCTAAAGTCTCTTAATTTTGAGATAAAACCCAAGGAAAAAGTGGGTATTGTTGGACGGACTGGAGCTGGGAAATCCTCGCTCATTAATGCCCTTTTCCGGCTCTCATATAACGACGGAACAATAACCATCGATAGCCGGAATACCAGTGAAATCGGTTTGCGTCAACTTCGCAGCAAGATTTCCATTATACCTCAAGAACCAGTCCTTTTCTCCGGTACCATGCGCTATAATTTGGATCCGTTCGAAGAGTACAGTGATGCCAAGCTCTGGGATACACTGGAAGAGGTTAAACTGAAGCCCATCATTAGTGATCTGCCCAGTGGATTGCAGAGCAAAATCTCTGAAGGTGGAACCAATTTCAGTGTCGGTCAGCGTCAACTGGTCTGTTTGGCCAGGGCTATTTTACGCGAAAATCGAATATTGGTAATGGACGAGGCAACGGCCAATGTTGATCCGCAAACTGATTCCCTCATACAGGCTACCATTCGTAGTAAGTTCAAGGAGTGCACAGTCCTGACCATTGCGCACCGACTGCACACAATTATGGACTCGGACAAGGTGCTGGTAATGGATGCCGGCCAACTGGTCGAGTTTGGTTCACCCTATGAACTTTTAACGGAATGTGAAACGAAAATCTTCCACGGTATGGTAACCGAAACAGGCCAATCCACATTTGATAGTCTTTTAAAGGTAGCAGAGAAGGTGAGTAGAAGAAACAGCCACCTGAAGGAAATGTTTCGACAACGATCTTTTCTGATTATTGCAGGTCTACAAGGAAGCAGAAAAGAGTAAAACTGCCTAAGATTCCGCTGTTTGCCCTAAATAGTTAATAAGTTATCTCAGATTAAAACTGCTCCAAGCTCAATTTTGTTTTACAACTTAAGAGTATTATGTATACCCCCACACAAACATTTAAAAAACAATTATTTATGGGGAAATATGGATAAATTAATTTTTATTGTACACATTTGTAATTTTGAATTTAAACTTGGCTTTGACCTGGTTGTGTTTCAACAATGCCCTCATTATCCCAGACAATGGTTGTCATGGGAATGCCACTAAACAATAGTTTGGCTATGAAGGAACAGACCATCAGGATCAGAATACAGCCATGAACAATGATAAGAGTTGTCAATGAGAATCTTACTTCGCGCCTGTCACCCCGATTTTGCACAAAGAAACCGAAACAAAAACAGAGAACATCGCAGATAAGTATCAAGCACAGCAGTATTCGATGTAAATTTTGACGGACATATGCAGACATGGCGTACATCATAGACATGACGATGATTGGTCCAATCAATAGCTTCATTACAATGGTTAGAGAAATGAGCACAAACGAGAAGTTGGTAACAAATAAGCGGGCCGTATTTGTATCAATGTTGTTCATATAAGCATGGTTGCCAGTACCGTAAAATGAGAGGAAAGTGTACAGCAGGAACAAGCATGAATAATAATAAGAACGATGTAAATGCTCCAGGGAACTCATCGGCTTTACTGTAGTATCATTCTCATTGTTGCTGTCTGCTTCCTCCTCCTCGTCATCTTCTTCATTCGCGTCGTTGGCTTTTTTTTCTCTTCAACCTTTGCAGATCCGCATGTACATAGAATCCTAGTAAGTATTCAGCGATAATTAATTGCAGAAAAATTGATTCAAAGCTGGTGGTAAATACTGTGTAGACTGTGCAAAGATTGAAGCATATCAGTTCCAATCGATCCTTTGCCGATTTAGTATTGCTGAATGGTACCGAAATGAATGCAAACAGGATATAGGCCCAGAAGATAAAATGCAAGGGTTCTGGGATCGGCTGTTGGGTAGAGCGGAGATAAATACCATATACTGCCAGAGCCAATATGCCAGTGTTCGTAATCCAAAAACACTTTGCGTGCCTATGCCAAAGAATTATCGGACGCAACAATGCCAAAACCATGCTACAGTAGACTAGATACTCATTTTCCCAATCGATTATTGTATTGAAATAGTTATACAGAATAAATCCGCTTATCAAAGCGGTCATAGATAGCCAAACACAAAATTTGAATGAAGGATGGCAAAATGCTTGACGATTGTATGCAAATCTTGTCATTAGAAAGGCTCCGATTATGCAGCGTGGATCTCGGATAAAACCAGCCAAAATGCCAGCAGTAGCGACCAGCCAGAACACTTGCGTTAGCGGTTTTATGACGGAGAACTCCCTTATTGGAGATTCCCGTATTGCCAAAATCCAAATAGGTATAGGCAGTAACAAAAAAAAAAGTCGTCCAACAGGGCACTTGCTGCAGGATCATTAGTTGGGCTAATGTTAAGCCCAATGCACATAGGGCCACTGTGCTCATAGTGAAGAATCGTTTTTGCAACTTACTTGTAATATGAGCTTGTTTAGCAAATATCATGTAAAACCATCCCAGATATGAGACAACTGTGCTACCCATTAGCGCCATGTGGTAGTAACTTTGATAGAATTCTAGGCATTCGACGGCCAATTTGGCAAGATTATGGCTTAGCTCCATCGCTTCGGCAAACCAGCCCAATGAAAGATTCCGCTGGATCTGTTTTTTATATGTTCTTATCCTTGTCGAGTCGAGATCGTTGAATCTGGGCAGCCATTTAGTGAAATAACCAGTTTCATGGTGTGATAAAACCGATGTCACTTGTGCCAGTAGTTGCAGTGCATTCAAGTAGGCTGCATGCGACTCGTACTCGGCCGTAACATTCATGTAGCCCAGTGGTAGGATTGCCATGTTGTTTATGGGCGGTGGAAGGCCAATAAATGCCGACATTAGTGAAGCCAATTCAATTTGTTTTAGATGGTGAAGCGGCAATTTTAAGCCACTGTTATCGGCAGTAAAACTGGTTCCATTATTGCGAGCCTTTCGATTGACACCGGCACCCCACAAAAAGAAGGGAACTTCCGTATGATGTATCCAATCGCCTCCATGGTTTCCTATGAGGCGTAGAAAGAATCATTTAGTTTACCACTACAATTGCAGTAATAATCTTACCCGTATCACTCATCCCATGATCAGATGTTAGTAGATACACCGTACGACTGTCATTGAAAGTACGTTCGAAAAGGTCATAGGTATCTCTTATACCTTTCTGAGTTGAGAGAAGGATTTTCAAAAACCTTTCAGTATCGGGCTTGTCGTTGTGTCCTGAAATATCGAGATTTGCTAGAAAGCTAGAGAACACATAACTCTCTTCTTGGCGAACCATCTCAACGTTTTTCTCTTCAGCTAAGAAATTATGTGTTCTATTGAAAACCCAGTCATCTGCTTGAAATGCTCCTGAAAAGTCCGAATCTTTGAAGCTCTCAAATATTAGGCGTGCACCGCCAGTGGGCAAGTGTTCAAAATATCGGGTAATATAGGAGTCTCCGCAGGTATAAGCAGCTCGACTACGATTAAAGACAGTGTCGAAATTGTGGGGATTATTTTTAAAATAATACAAGGCCACCGAAGGATCCTCCATAAAACCTCCAAATATGGCAATATGTCCGGGTCGTGACATTGTCGGCACACCGCAATGCGCTATTCCGACGATGCCTTGCTGAAGAAACAACTCTTGAAGGTCCGGCACCGAGGAGCAGTTGTTCTTAAAAAAGGAACTCGCACGAAGGCCGTCAGTAACAAACACAACAAGACGATCGGCTGGTGGTCTAAAACCCAACTGGCGCATTGTGTTCTGCGGTTCCAGATTAATCACCATTGTCGATTGAAAGTAGATCATCGCAATGGAACACAGCAACAGAGCTTGCACTAGAACAGTATAAATTTGCCACATTTTGTCACAAAAAAATAAATACTTTTTGAGAATAAGACTAAAAGTTTCGGTGTGCTGAAATCGTTTAACTGAATTTCGATGAACTGATACGATAAGTATAAAGTAGCCCCGTCGAAGCCGAAGCTTGCTCAGTTATTGTTTGTTTGCTGTTGGCGAGTCAAATTAAAACTTTTATTCAATGTTAAATGTATGATTTGAAAATGTTCAAGTGACTCCAGTCACCAAAATGTATGTAGCAGGCAGAAGGAATCTTTGCCGACTCCAAGAGGATATACCTTATTCTATTTTATACCTTTTGCAGAGGGTATAAATTTGGAGAGATGTTTGTAAGCCACAGAAGCAGACGTTTCCGACCCTATAAAGTATATATGTATCTTGATCAGCATGAGAAGCTGAGTCGATATATCCATGTCCGTCTGTTCGGCCGTCGGTGCGTATACGTTTTACTCAGCCATCTTAAGAGCTATTGGGATGAAACTTGGTATTTGACCTACTTATAAACCGGGTAAGATATAGTATGAAAATTGTCAGGTCGGACCACTATATGATATAGCTCTAGAAGAAACATAGATGAAGAAATTGGAGTATCCCCATGAAATACCAATATGATAGAATTGGATATATGTAAAACCTCGGATCCCAAAATTTGAATCTGATCGTGTCGTGCTTCGCTTAGGAATGGTGGAAGAAAAAATTGTAGTAAAAAGAGCTACAGATATTAAATTTGGTAGTTATAATCATTTAGAAAGAGCACAGATTGTGTGCCTACCTGATACCTGATATTTAGTATTATAAACATATGGTTTCAATAATTGAAGAACAATAGTTTATTTTACAACCAATGAATTTAAATTGTATTCAGTTTTAATATCGGAAATTATTAATTCCTTTGAGCTAAGCAATAACTTCGATATCCCAGAAATGATCATTATCACAAATATGCTGCAATGGGCAATTAAAAAATGGGACACCGAGTAGCGCACTTCTCGCCAAGATCCTTCGCTGCGCACTCGAAGGAAGAAATACAAACTCATTGTGTCAGCCATGAGAAACAGGCTAATGAAAATTTCTCGCACATTATGCCGCACAAAGGAACATGTCAAATACATGCTGGCGATAATAATAATCGAGGGTATTGATAATTTCAGTAATACCAGGAAGCCAGTGAAAATGATCGATTCGCCAGCCATAAATAGACGACCTGTGTTTGGATCAAACGAGCTGATAGACGAAAGATTGCCAGTGCCAAAGAAAGAGAGGTAAGCATAGAGTAGAATTAAAGACCCATATCGATAAGAATGCTTCAATGGGCAACCCTTGGAAAGACTGAACTCGCCGTGAAGCTTCCAGCTCATTAGACATTCCATGAGTAACAATTGCATGAAAAACGATTCAAAAGAAGTGCTGAGCAGCGTATAAATGGTGCTTAAATTGAACCATATTAAATTTAAACGACATTGCGGTGTTGTTGAAGAGGAAAAAGGGATGCAAATGAATCCGTAAGCCAAGTTAGCAATGGCAAGTTGCCGAAAGACCATCAATACGATAACATTATCATTGTTCCGATAAGTGATATATGCAGCCGTTACCAATGTGCACCCATTTATGATCCAAACACGCATTTTATGGTGTTCCCTTAAGACTAAGGGTCTCAGCAGAGCAAACAGCATGCTGAAACATAAGAGATTCGTGTCCGTTCTCCCAAGGGAAGGTGGAACCATTGTAAATAATCCAATCAGAACCACAAGAAAAAACCATGCGACAAATTTAACAGAGGGCTGCGCAAATCCTTGACGATTGCACGCACACCTAAATAGAACAAACCCCATCCAAAGTAAGCGACGATCAAAAAATGCTGCAACCAGCAAAGAGCTAATTGAACCTATCCAAATCGAATGGGTAATGGGTTTGACAATTCCTCTGCCCTCAACTGGACGCTCACGTAGTGCCACGATCCATATCGGTATGGGTAGCCACAGATAAAATGCGGTCCAGCCTGGTATCTTTTGAAATAACATCAACGAGGCCAAAAGCAGTCCCAACAGCATCAGCCATCGAGTAATCGAAGAGTTAAGTCCTCTAGTTGGTTTTTTTCTTTGTAACTTAATTTAAGCAATAGATAATAGAGCCAACCAAGATATGAAGCAATCATGGCCGCTATTAAAGCACTACGATAGTAATTTTTATAAAACTCAAGGCACTCAACGGCCAATTCTGCTGCTTTGTGGCTATTATTCATGGCCAGTTGATAACAACCCAATTCGTATAGTCGTTCTATCTGGGCGTTATAGTGATCAATAACCTTGAGGTTCAAGTTCTGAAACTGTGGTAACCATTTCCCATGCCGCTTTAAGACGAAAGTCACTTGCTCTAGTAATTGGAGAGCATTCAGATGGGCCGCCTGGGCCTCGTATTTTGGTGTTACTTTCAATAAGCCCAGTGGCAAGATTCCAAGATTGTTCATTGGCGGTGGAAGACCAATCAATGCCGACATAAGTGAGGCCAATTGAATCTGTTCCAGATGGTGTAATGGCAATTGGAGGTCGCTGTCATCGGCTGTAAAGGTCATTCCATCATTTGAAGCCTTCCTATTGACTCCGGCACCCCAGAAAAAGAAAGGAACTACAGTTTCCGACAAGGATCCACCACCATGTGAACCAAAACTAGTCATACCATGATCCGATGTCATAAGGAATACTGTGCGATTATCCTTAAACTTTTCTTGAAATAGATCGTACATATCTCTTATTCTCTGCTGTGTAGAATGAAGGTGTTTCAGATATAAATCATTTTTTGGATGATAGATATGTCCAGCCATATCCATGTCAGCGAGATATATATAAAATACCGATGTTGTCGAATTAAGCACTTCATTCACATTCTTGTCCTGAGCCAGGAAGTCTTTCACTCTTCCGCTTACCCATTCGTCTGCAGTACAATTTAATGTTATCTGTCTATCCGTATAATTTTCGAACTTTAAATTAACTCCACCATTGGGCATATTGTCAAAGAACTCGAGAACTCCAATAGAACCCCATCCATAGGTGGAACGACTACGATTAAACACCGTATCGAATGATGTTGGATTTGAATCAAAATTAGTTAAAATAGCAGATGGGTCCTCCGGAAAGCCTCCAAATGTGGCAACATTCGCAGGACGGGAATTAGTTGGAACATTTGTACGTATTATTCCCACGAGTCCTTGTTGGAGAAACAACTCCCGAATATGAGGGACTGCAGCGCAACTATTATTAAAAAATGTATTGGCTCCAAGGCCATCAATGAAGAAAATCACAAGGCGATCTGCTGGCGGTTCTAAGCCCAATTCGCGTAGTGTCCTCTGCGGCTTCAAATTTTCAATGAGATTGGAGTGAAAGTGAATTGGCAGTAAACAGCCGATCAACAGAAGGTGAACAACTACAGCATTGACTATCCAGCACATATCGGACAAATTTGTAAGTTTAATTCAGGGAATGTTTGATTCATCAGTAGTCTTAGAAAATGTTCGAATTCTGAAAGTATACAATTTCTAGAAATATGAATCAAATTAAATTTGTTTACGCATTGCTAATGCATGCGGTATTGTTTGGATCGATTTGGGTCATTAACTTTCAATCAAGGGTCGTTGGAGGGTTTGAGGCCGCGGTTCAAGCACCTCAGAAATATCAAGCACCAGCAAATCGTCTGGTGGTTTTTGTCCTCGACGGTCTACGGGCAATAGACTTCTTCGAAAAGGGCTGCAACAATGTTCCGCATCTGCGGCAGCTCTTTCTCCATCAAGGATTGGTGGGGATTATTCGCATGCGAGCTCCTCCCATTGACAGAAGAGCCTCACATATTTCCATTTTTGCTGGATTCCAAGGGGATCGAAGTAGTTCATTTGATTCTGTATTCAATCATTCCACGCGAAGCTATGCCTGGTCATCTCAGATTCTAATGTACTTCCCTAACCTTTACCATACCAAAATCGACAATTCTATTGAAAAAGGAAAGATACGTACTTTCAAGCGGGACGAAGCGGTTTTCCAGTCCCTAAAACAATGTTTATTGAACGGATCACAATTTTTGGATAAGGACGGTGCTATAATTTACTTGGTGCATCTTCAAGGACTACAATTGGCCGGAAAAATGGAATCGTTTCAGGAGAATCTCAACTATACGGAAAGAGAGATTTGGAAAACTTATCAACGATTTGAAATGGTGTTCCCAGATCACCGCACAGCCTATCTATTAGTCTCGCATTGTGGAGAAACAACTAAAAAGTTAAGGATGGAAGCGCCAGTCTTTCTATGGGGTTCCGGTGTTAGTCATACTAAATCCATGCCGGGACCCAGTTTTAGGGCACAGGATCAGGTCAGACCGCTCCACAGTTTTGATTATATTCAATTAACACCTCTGATAAGCGCCCTGCTTGGAATTCCAACGCCATTTAACAATCGGGGAATCCTTCCCTCAGGTCTCCTCAATACTAGCAACCATTATGAAGCTTATGCCATGTGGATGAACTCTCTTCAACTGCTTGCCCAGGCCAAACACTTGCTTAAGCTACATTATCGTGGTCTGCTAAGCGGTTTTCTTCCCGAGTTTTGGTTAACTCTCGCTATGATGGATAATTTTGTATCAACTTGTCGTCTACTAAGCCTCCAAAAGCGATTTAGAACTTTACGGGAATACAGCGCCAACTTTATGCCTTCTCTACTCAAATGCACTGACTATTATCAGGTCTATTACCAAGGAATGATGATCGTTGCCACTGCATTCGGGATTTTAGGATGGTTGTATCATTTGCGTTGTCAGCTCGGATCAAACTCTAAAAATTTTCCCGGGCAAACAACAAGTATATGCCTTCTATTATTCAAGATCATTGTTCTCCTAATGAGTATATTCATACTTGCTTTCGTGCTGCTCCAAAAATTACCTTGGATGGTCGTTTACGTTTTCCTGTTGCCGGCTTTCATATGGTTACTGGCACTAAAGGTCCATAATAGCAGTGTGAAATCACATATATCCTGTAAGGAACTAATTTGGCCTATTGTTCTGTCTATGGGTTGTGTGCTTGGATTCAATCGTCGCCATTTTCTGGGTATTTTTTACCTGGGCTTTGCATTCTATAATAATCGTCACGCATTTCGTTTCGGGTTGCGGAACGTAAATTTTTATTTGTGGCTATTCCTGGTCTGTGGTTTAGCGGGAATCACATGGTGTCCTTCATCTCTGGGTAGCATTCACCGTAACCTGTTGCTGGCCAGTATTCCACTGACATTTCTTCGGCCATTTGCATTCGGAATATTTCATAAGCCAAAAATCTTGATCAGCAATGGTCTGATTTTGACGGCAGCTTTTATACACATTCAATACAAACCAACTGGTGCTTGGATTATGAACTTTTTATCCTGGACTTATCTATGTGTCGTATGCATTCGACGACCCCAAAACAGTATCGAATTAATCTTTAATCTCAGCACCCTCTACACGTTGCTTTGCACATCGTATGAGACATTGGTTATCCAACTGTTAGCCACAGAACTGAATCTTGGCTTGAAGCTAAGGAGTCAAGCCCAAATCAGTGCGAAGACCATTTCGCTATACATTTTACTTTATACCTGTTTTTCGTTTCTCGCCGTTGGATATATTTCCGATGTAAAATATTTTCAGAAATCTTTGGAGTACACCTGCTTCGGAGACCATTCAATTCTCCTGCCTCTAATAATTGGTATTAAGATATTGTTGCCGTCATTTCTGTTACTCTCTGTTATGGTTAAGAACTGCCGAAGTGTTTTTGATGTAACAGTTGGACAGAAAGTTTTCAATTGGCTGTTACTCATGTGCAGTACTATGGTCTTGCTACATCTTATCCGGATTCGCAATCAACGCTCTTGGCAGGACGTTTCATCTAATGTTCAGCTTATTTTAATTGTACAAATATTGCCATTTCTTGTCGAACTAGAGCGCAGACTAGCACGATTTAAGTTTGGCTTTAGAAATCATCTGGAATCTATTTCAATAAATATTTTATAACGCATATGAGGTCTAGTGACTTTAAAATTCCGCTAAAATGATTTCGAAATAATTTTAATTTTATCTAAATTTTAAAAAAGGGTATTCTTATGTTTTCGAACCACGGTTCAAAGTTGAACCGTCATATGGCGTTTCAAAAATAATCGATTGTCTTTTATCGTTATCAAGTCATAAAACAACTCTGTTGCCACAAATTTTAATGGAAAAAGCAACAACAACTTTTGCAAAATAAATTAAAATTCGACAATATATTTAGAAATCGCCACAGCCGCGAAATATGGAGCAAATGGATATTGATTTGGATGCGTCGGCCAAGCCGAGTACTTCAAACGCTGCGGCAGCTGAAAACAACAGCAAACAGCAGCAGACAAAGAATCCAATTGTGGGCAACATTATGGCTGCGGCCGGCACAATCGCATCGGTGACTATTTCTCTGCATCCACTGGTCATTATGAATATATCGGAGCACTGGACCCGTTTTCGTGCCCAGCATGGTGAACCGCGCCAGGTGTATGGTGCTTTAATTGGCAAACAGAAGGGTCGCAACATTGAGGTGATGAACTCATTCGAACTGAAGACCGATGTGTTTGGCGACGAGATGATAATAAACAAAGACTACTACAACAAAAAGGAGCAACAATACAAACAGGTAGCAGGGGCCTTGGGATTAACAGATAGAGAGACAGAATTTTGATTTTACTTGGCATGACTTGCAGGTATTCAGCGATCTCGATTTTATTGGCTGGTACACAACGGGCGAGAGTCCGACGGCTTCGGATATTAAAATACAGAAACAAATTGCCACCATTAATGAATGCCCAATAATGCTGCAACTGAATCCGCTATCGCGCAGCGTCGATCAACTGCCCATTAAGCTTTTTGAGTCCCTTATCGATTTGGTGGATGGTGAGGCTACCATGCTCTTTGTTCCCCTAACATACACACTGGCCACCGAGGAGGCGGAGCGCATTGGTGTGGATCATGTGGCCCGCATGACCACCAACGAATCCGGGGAGAAGAGTGTGGTGGCCGAACATTTGGTGGCCCAAGATAGTGCCATTAAAATGCTAAACACACGTATTAAAATCGTGTTGCAGTACATAAAAGACGTAGAGGCGGGCAAACTGAAGCCCAATCAGGAGATATTGCGCGAGGCCTACGCCCTTTGCCATCGTCTGCCAGTAATGCAGGTGCCCGCTTTCCAGGAGGAGTTTTACACGCAGTGCAACGACGTGGGATTAATTAGCTACCTTGGCACCCTCACTAAGGGCTGCAACGATATGCATCAGTTTGTCAACAAATTTAATATGCTCTACGATCGCCAGGGGTCCTCGCGACGTTTGAGAGGTCTTTACTACTGATTAGGACTTGATTGATGCATTCGTTTGATTTTTAAATAAAATGTGCTAGGATTTCTAATTAACCGAAATGCTCCGATATGAATGGGGGCGCACACTTGATGGTTTAATACAACTTTATTCTTGTTGGCAAACTACATACAAATTACATATACAGATGGAATTAAGACAGACAGAGCCAAGCCCATTTAGTGGATTGGTGAGGGGTTTGTTGGGGATCGGGTAGGGGAGGGGGGCGTGGAAACCACACATATATCACTTTTCTTATGTACTCCATGGAGAGGCGCTACAGAGCTTCAAGCATCGTAAATTCAATTTAATGTTCAGTTGCCTGGACTGGACTGGACTGGTGAACATTCGTGTTTTGTTTCACTCACTAATCACTTAGATCGATAATTTCATTAATTCATTCATGCGGTTGCTCGGTGGGATTTAATTGGGGTTTCTTTAGTGATTGTAATCATCGAGTTTGATGCTAGCGGCATATTGCTGCAAGAACTCCACCTCAAGTGGATGCATTTCCTTGGCGGGAATGATCAGTGAATGCAGCGGCTGGCCTAAATCTGTGGAGCGCATTTCCTGAAGCGTCGTAACGACAATCTGTTGCGTGTCCTGACCCACACGGGCTAAGCCCACACAGAGCGATTGCTCGTTTAGCACTGTGTTCCGCTCCAAGGCATCCTTCTTCTCCACAATGCTGAGCAGTTGATGGGCAGCCTCGGCTACGCTCATGAAGCGCGGCGGCATATACTCCTTGCGCTTGCGCATCAGCGACTCAGGGGTGGGCTCCTTCACCTTGATGTCCAACAGGCACAGCGTGTGCATGTTATGCAGGCGATTCAGCTTAATCTTATCATAGAAGCTGTCCGGCTTCCAGGTCTCATCCCAATAGGGTATGGACACGGTTTCGCCGAATTTGTACAATTGCAGGCCGCAGCAGCCTATGGCGTTCATGATGGATGCATTATGGATGACCTTGTAGGGTATGTTTTTCTCCTTGGCGCGCAAAATGAAGTCTGTGTGTGTTGTGGCTCCAAAAGGATCGCCTACCACCAATAGGGCCACATCGGATTCCCCAGCACCGGCCAGAATCTCATCGGCTCCCTGCTCAACAAGGTCTCTATCGGCTAGCAACAGGGGTCGTCCATAAAACTCTTGCTGCAGGAAGGAAGGAAAGGCGTTTAAAATAATTCACGTAACATTCCTTATTACGGATGTCGCCCACCCCTGCTCCTGCTCACCATGTCCTCAAGGCTGCAGCCAAGAATAGATGTATACATTTCCAGGTAGACACGACTGCACTGCTTGACAATGTCCAGCCCTTTCACTGTGATATCCTTGATATCCCCCAAGCCGAGTCCAATCAGATAAAACATGTTGCGGCCGTTGCTGCTACTGCTACTATGGCGCTTAAATTACTTTAATTATTTGGTATTTTTGAATATATGTATGTATATTTTATTTTTAAATGCTGCTGTTCTGCTTCTGCTGTGGAATCAAATCAAATCCGACACGTGCCCATGACCCTCGCTTGTTGCTTCTAAAAGCGCCTTAGAACTAGGCCCCTTAGCAATATCAATGCAGAACTAGTTCCAGTCGTTCGTTTGGATATTGGAATTCAAACTTCATTGATTCAACTGAGGAAATGTGTGTAATTCACGCGTACAATTAGTACTACTAGTAATATATAAAAAATAATAGACGCCTCTTCCTAGCGGCAGCATAAAATACTTAAAAATGTATAACTGGGTAAAAATAGAAATAGGATTTAAACTGGATCAGTTGGTGTTGTATTACAAGTGCAAACTCCACGAACCACACAATATGCAATATAACGCTCCACCTGGAAACAATCCAGTATTACAGAAATAACAGTTTCTAATGAATCTCTATGTGACTCACCATCATTCCATAAGTCGATGAGTGGTCTATGCTCTTGCTAATGTTTAAAAAATATTCCCGAATTTCGTTAGCCACCCTATCAGGACACGCTTCACGCATGCGTCTGCAATTGATGATTAGACCGAAACTTTTGATTACCATAAACATCTCTGCATGACGGCCAGAGACATCCATATGCTGCCAATTAATTAGCTGGATCATATTGAAACCATTTTCCAACTGCTTCTGCAAAAAGTAAAAACAATTAACAATTGGAAAACAACAAACATCTCACAGATACCTACTGGCCCCATCACCAAATTGATAGGAGTTTTAGTATATTTTGCTAAAATGATAAGAAGCAGACTGACAGCAATATCAGCTGCCAAGGATGAGGCGCGAATTATAGCTGGTATGGATCCCAGCAGAGCAATGACCTTTTCAATACGGTCTATACTAATAACAAATTTTTCGTATAGACTTAGCGCTATAAAATTAATATCCTCCATATCCAGATGATTGGTTAAATTGCCAATGACCTCTACCAACTTGAGCCGCTCCAGCATGATTAGTTGATCCTCTTCCTGGTATGTCATCATAATAATAGACAGTATGTAGAGGTCACAAAGTTGGTCAACACTAAAGGCCAAATCGCAGGATAAGGCTTGGATAAAACGTGTCAACAACTGAGCAACGGTGAATAAGCAATTATTGATGAACTCAAAACTTAGCTTCTTTATTCTTACCGGCTTGGCCAACGTAATTTCATGGACATATGGCAAAAGCAGTTTTTTGAGGCTGGAATCGACAAGAAACTCCTTCAGGTCATCATGAGTGTAGCTATCACAAAACCATTTGGCATCCTCCTCATTGGACAATTGGGAGCTCATAGATATTTGTGATATATTATTCAACGAGATTTCTGCCATGATGTGTTGCAGTTTTAAAAATACTTAAAAAACAAAACAATGTTTGTAAACAAATGAATTTCGCGTGCCATTTATCGATATATTGTAATTACGATTTAATAGTCGAAATATCGTTAATTTGATCTGGCAACGCTGTCATATCCACCACCCCCACAACTACTGGCAACGCTGGATGTTCCACGTGCGGTGCCGCGATTTTTATTTTTCTCCAATTGAATTTGTTTTATTTAATATAAAAATACAAACCAATTTGCTGCAATGCCGCCTGTAGCAAAACCGAAATCACAAAAGATTCAAAAACAAGTAAAGACCAAATCAAAGAAACCGGTGGCAAATAAAACCGTGGTTTCTGGGCAGGTAAGATGAATAAGACAAAATTAAATTCGTTTATTCCATTGGCCATCTTTAATACAGTTAAAGAAAAAACTTCCTTCAAGTCCACAAAAGAATCAGGAGCCGCGCAAAGAGCGCGGTGTAGTCTTCATAAAGCATCTACCCCATGGCTTCTTTGAGAATCAGCTACGTCAATATTTCAAGCAGTTTGGACGTGTCCTGCGTGTACGCCTGGGGCGGTCTCCACGCACAGGTGGCAGCAAGGGTTTTGCCTTTGTGGAATTCGAGTATCCCGAGGTGGCCAAAGTGGCGGCCGATACCATGGACAACTACCTAATGTTCCAGAAAGTTGTCAAGGCATCGTATATTCCGCCCGAAAAACAGATATATAACTACTTTAAAACTTCCGTTAAGAAGGTTCAAAATAAAGTAAGTGAGCTAGTTATTATAATCAAGGCGACAATATAATAATAATTCCAACTGATTCAATAGGCAGGCAAGGAGATATATGTGTCGGAAGTGACAGCAGCCACGCAGCGTAGCGTCAAAAGACAGAACAACTGGGACGAGTCCGCCTGCCAGAAGCGCACACTTGGTAGCCTAAGCAAGATAAACCAGTTAAATAAAAAGTATGAGCATCTCGGCATCGATTTCAACAGTTTGCTAGTGAAGCCAGTGGAGAAAACAAAAGATGAGGATGGGGAGCCGTCCACAAGTAGCAAGGCAAAGCAAGCAAAAAAAGAACCCAAATTGGAGGATTTGTTGGGCACAACAATAAATGAAGACTCAGATGATGAGGATTATGTAGATGCTATCGAATCGGATGAAGAATTAACCGATGAAGACGAAGACGACGAGGAGGATGAGGAAGATGAGGATCTGCCCACTCCGCCTAAAAGATCACAGAAAGTTAAGGCAACTGATAATAATCTATTAAAACGTAAACCTGGCACCGGCGGCATACAGAAAAAGAAAGCGATTGTGAAACCCGTTGCGAAATCCTCGTCAAATAAGATCAACAAGAAGGCCACCCAGACATTGAAATTGACTGCTGCAAAGGAGTTGGCCCAGCCTCTAAAGAAAGTAAAGGCAAAGAAGCTTAAGAAATAATTAAAAGAAAGGGAAAACACTAATTTTGTATATGCTATAATTAAATTTTAAGAAATGGAGAAACTTGTTGTAGTAAATGTAGCTGTCAATAGTTTTCCTTTGTGAGAGGGGAAATCCCTGTTTCCAGTTTGATCCGTTTGCATTTCATCCGACGATTCTGGAACCAGACCTTCACCTGACGCTCGCTCAGATCCAGGGCAACAGCGATCTCGTACCGTCTTAAGCGAGTGAGATAATTCGAATAACCAAATTCCGTTTCCAGTTGCTTTAGCTGGGGTTTCGTGAAGGCTGTGCGTTCCTTGCGTTGTCCCGTGCTCTTAAACGTTTCAGATTCGTGTTGTGGTTCAGAGTTTTTCTCTGGAGACGCAGAGGCTTCTTCGGTGTCAGGCGGTAATGTACTCCAATTGCAGCCATCGTTGGACCAAGTAAAGTTAATATAACTGCTCGCTTGAACTTGATTTTGATCATAGTTATAGATGTTATAGTCGTCATAATAGCCCGATGCGGTAATATCTGTTTCAGTGGTGCAGTTCTTCATTTGTCTCGAGTTGTTTCCACACTTTGCTCTCAAATTTGACTAAACTCTTGTGAGCAGAGAGCGCGGCTTATTAAGGCAGAGGCGGTGGAACCCGCCTCGATCGCTCAATCTGTTTTTTCACTTGACTGTAAATGATGTGCTGCTGATATGGTAATTGTGAGTCCAACATCTGGGCACATGTCCGACTTCGTCGCGTGCGATCGACGTTTCATCTTTTGGTTATGACACCCCAAAGAATCGACATACTTATATATCTGTTTATCTTTGGGTCAAAACAAACTGGAAAACGGAAGTAGCAGCACATATGTTTCCAGTTATATGAGTCAAGTGCTTTGTTTTTCTATGATCTAGGCAGGAGAGAGAGAGACAAGTATATATTGAGGGGAAGATCAAGATGATGAGCTATAAAATTTAAATACTTCTCATAAAAACATTGTCGGAGATTAATCTTAAAGTGCCAATTGCATGGCTACTTAAATATTATTAATAGTATGGTTTCAATCCTGGATCTCTCCTTTCCTATGCTCGAAGAACGGAAAATTTTGTACAAGTCAACTATTAAATTTCGCGGCCATTGTTTAAAATAAATTTTCAGACGTGCACCCTGGTTCAGCAAAAACGAGAACTCTCAGATAAGTTACGAAAATTAGCGCTTTAAATTAACCGCTAAAAGTACTCATTAGCATGATGATGACTTGGTATCGATAAGTGTGACCGTGGTTGAGAATTGTGGGCGATGCTCGATATTTGAGTTCGAAGTGTTGCATGTATCGATAGTTTCGCCGCTTCTTTACGGTTTGCGGCGAAAATTTGCAGTGTCTCTTCACGGCGAATATTCTCTTAAGAGAGCAAAACGTGCAAGCATGTTGGAGTTCGCCTCATCTGTTCGATGTTCGATGCTTTTCGCTCTTTTGTTGCATGCTGTTGCTCTTTTGTTGCGGTTCGACGTGGTTTCATGGAGTTCGGTGTGGTTCGGAAAGGGTATTCGAAGGAGGTTCACTTTTTTAAATCATCATACTTTCATGCAAAAATGTTCGTAGCGAACTCGCGTTTTTTTACGGCGAGAGGGCAACAATTTACGGCGAGAGGGCAAGAATTTACGGCGAATATTAAGCGCGGCGAAGTATTTTTTTGTTGTTGTTTATTGTTGTTTTTGTTTTCGTGGTAAGCGGTCGCGTTGCTGGTCTGTCGTCGTCTATAGTTAATAAAATATAATTAATAACTAATGCCACATGCAAAATAATTAAGGAGGATGTGCTAGTGTGTGTGTGTGTTAAATTAAGCATCAGGAAAATGTATTGAAAAAGAGGTCCGCAGCGCGGGCGGCTTGCGAAGAAAAAAAAGGTGAAAAAAAACGAAAAAGAGAGGAAAGAAAAATTAAACAAGTTTGCGGGTGCGGCGTCGGCGTCGGCGGCGGTTGTTGATGAAAATTTGCGTAAAAAAAGAAAGCTGATGCTCCAGCAGCTCAATTACAAAATTAAAAAATAAAAGTCGAGCATGCAATTTTTAGCTTGTATACGTGTATGTGTGTGCGTGAGTGTCTCTCTGCCTGTAAATCCGTCTATGTTTCTGTGTGTGTGTGTATGATGGTGGCAGAGAGTCAGAAATTAAACGCCTGGCAAATTAAAAGTTGAAAAAGTCGTAAACTGAGTGTTAGCTTACCCCCTAACTTACCAGGTGGGTAGCCATTGTCCACCAACAGACGCAAAAGCAACACACAAGGGAGAGGCGTCACCTTTGGCGTCAGCGTCAGCGTCAGCGTCGGCGTCGCGCAATGACTGAAGAATTGAAAGTGGTGCTGCGACGCAGCGAGCAGCATTCCGGTTTTGGATTTTCATTACTTGGAACAACTGGACCGCCACATGTCATCTACGACATAGTCGAGAATTCGCCGGCAGCCGATTGTGGAGCGGTAAGTTAGCCCCCCTAGCACATCTTCCCCACTCCTTACTCCCCCACTTGCCCCAGCCAAATGGTGACTTCATCCACCAAGGGGACATTTCTGCTTCTTCTGTCCTAGGCGGTGACCAAAAAGGGACGCGCCCTTTCAAGTTTCCCTTTGATAAGGAACATAAATATATTTTCACTTCATCTTTTGTGATAAGAGCAATGATGGCCAAAAAGTTGTTGCAACAACTGCGACTGCGACAGTGACTGTGGCGTCGACATGTCCTTCTGCCTGTCATCATCATCGTCGTCATTGTTGTCTGTTGTCTGTCGAGTGTGTGATGTCATCTTTTTGTTTTTCACACTCTGCCAAAGGGTGGGTATACTCATTTTGTTCATACCTTTACATATACATATGTATGTATGATCAGCTGTTTATGTATTCTCATTTCGAACCCAAATATAATGTAAGCTATAGTCGAACATTATCCGAACACTTTAATCAATCAAAAAAGGGCATCAACATATTGTCATATCAGCTGCTGGTCGATTTCTCTGCTTTTAATTGAATCTCTTGTCGCAAAATGTATCAATTTTCTGTTTGGTCTTCACCCTCCTCCATTTATTTATGTACTTTGTGTGTGTGTGTGTTGTTCACTTGTTAGTGAGTCTCTCAGAAAATAAATAAATAAATACAACTGCTTTTTTTTCATTTGCAACTCTAGTTTCAATTCCAAGTTCCAATAAACCAAACCAAAGTGGCTACAATTGAAATTCTGGCTATTAACATTTCCAGCATTTGTTTACATGAGATAAGAGTTATCAAAGAACATGCCATAAAAGGGATTCGAATTCCGAGAAGAAACTGTTTGCGCCAAGAAACGGACATTAGAAATCGTGCTTGGCATTTTGAGAGTTTATCTTTCTTTGTTTTGGCTCAAACTCAATTCGAAACAAGCCAGAAGAGAAGGAGAAATGCTAATGTAAATGCAAGCGGTTATAAAAATAAAGACACAACGTATAAAAAAACCAACAATTTGTATAAAAATAACTTTGCTGGGCAATAAATGTATGTATGTATGTATGCAGGCAGTGACTTTATTTTGTCTTTGCTTACTTTATAATTATCAGAGATACATTGTGGAAAAGATAGAAAAAGAGAGAGAGAGAGAGAGAGAGAGAGAGAGAAGAGATAGCAGCAGGAACGAGAAGGAAGGAAGAGGAAAACTAAATAATTGATTGCAGTCAATGGATTTTGTGGTGGTTTGTTACTCCCTTGCTGCCATCTTTGGATATATTCACACAAACAAGGCGAGAGTCTCGTTTGGCGTTTTGAATGTGGTTAATGTTATTAAGTAATATTAGTCCGAGCCGTGAATAAAAACAAACCAAAAGCAGATAAGAAGAAAAAAAGAAAACAACAACTGAAATGCCGTACACTTTGCTGGGTGTCACGACTTTGTTATACCCTTAGTTAAGTGTTTATTATGTTTTCCTTTGATCACTCATGATCACTGATATGCCCGATTCCAATGTCTCCTTTCATTTGTAGTGTATAACAAGGTTGTTGTCTTTTGAGGTAATTGTCAGCTGCTGCAATGTTGCTGTTGGTGGGGCGGGGGAGAGCAACACCAATAACCACATCAATCGCGACTTTGCGCTCTCACACACACATACACACAATACAATACGAGAATTCACCGGCAGACTCACGCACACAAATGCACGCACTTTTTCAATTTTTTCTTTACTTGTCGCTTTCGCTTACAACTCACAACTTGTTGTTGGTTTGCCCTTTAAAGGTTGTGAATGGGTATATTTGAGTATTTGAGTGTGTGTGTGTGTGTGAGGTTTTATTCAATTAAATCGAATATACGAGTTTTCCTTATCAGAACAACATTTTTTAATTGATAATAATAAATTACTTTACATGGGAAAACTTTTGAAAAATAAGTAAAACGTAAGATTTTTCAATCTTTCAAAACGAATAACAACAAAAAGGGTATTGAAACTTCAGTACAGAGGACATTTTTATGGCGCTCTATACAAATATTATTGTTGTTGTTGTTGGCTTGTTTTGTGGTTGTTTGACGAGTCAGTCTTTGAATACAAACACCACCAGAGTGAAGCTTGTGAATGGAACACGGTCTCGGAGAGGGGTAAGGGGGTAAGGGAATGAGGTATGGAGAAGGCGGTAACGCATGAATATTTGATTGAGTTGCCCAAACACTTTTGATATCTACTAATTAAATTCGAAAACTACAAAAAGTGTAAGCATCAGCAATAAATATTCTGAGAAATATCGTGACTCCTTAAGTTAAGTATCGCCCTTCGAGAAATGGAGCTGCCCATGGGCAACTCTTGAGCTGAGGTTGTTAGTAAGTTACTAGTAAACACTTGGTACATACTAAAAGGCATCATCGGGTCGACTATTTATTACATTTCCACATTGTTTGCCTTTGTGAGCTACAATTTTTCTTCTTTTTCAATGAATACGCTCATATGTACATATGTATTTATGAACATAGATACACACGCACACACACACACACACATTAACATTTAGTGTGTTGCAGTTGTTGGATACTTGTTCTTGGTGTGTAAATATGTGTGTGTGTGTGTGATTGCTGTTTGCCCCTTTTCTGTTTTATTTGTTTTTCCTATCCAACTTGATACGTGATGACAGAACGAATAGAACAGAACACACTAGAGACCAGAGCAGACCCCTGCCCGCCATCCCCCTTCCGATTCCGAAGAGAATGTCTCCGTATCATTTTGAATGGCAAATTGTATATTAATTGCAAACATTTCAAAACATTTGTAAATTATACTCCAAACTAAACTGAACGCTTGCTTGAGTTCAAATTACATTTATTTATTTAGTTTCTTTTTGTTTTGTTGTTTTCAATATAAATACTTACTTTCACGCATCGTACTCATGATCCATTATCATCATCTTTAAATATATTTAGTTGCTTATATACATAGACAGACATACACATACATACAAAGTACACTTCTGTGTGTGTCCACTGTTTTTTTTTTTTTCAAAAATATTCTCCCTCTCATGTCATTAATCAATTTTTGTTGTGTGTGCGTGTGTGTCGATGTGATCTCCCTTCAAAACGCTTTTGTTTAAATGTTTTTCAGCTGTTCGGTTGCGTCATTTGCTTCATCTAAATCGTGTTCCCAAGAGCCTTTAATTATCTCATGACTAAAACAAACGAACCAACAACCCTTTCCATGTCAGGATATACTCCCGGCAGATCGGGACGAGCTCCTCCCGCATTGGGATGCTATCGGTAACCTTCTTTGGTTGTTAGTTCTAACAAAAAAGTAACCAAGAACAAATGAATTTTGCACCAACTTTTGCACTTAATATTTTTAATAAATTCATTTGCAAGAGATGAAAATATCTCTTACACTTCGTGTCTGCCTTATGCTTCTCCTTGTTTCCCTGTTTTCGTTCTCGCTCTCTCTTTTCTCTCCCACTCCTTTCAATGCTTCCTGCAAAATTTCTAATGCTATGCTTAATTAGTCTTTTTAACTGGAAATGACAAACGACTGTTTGTTGTTGTTGTTGTGTTTTGTTTCTGTTGCCGGCTGCAAACTAATTGCCACCTACGGCTGCAACAACAACACAAGCAAAACAAAGAAAACTAGACGAACAGAGAGGAGTGGAAGATAAAGAGAAACAGAGACAAGAAAGGAGACTGACTCAATGTGGTATTTATTGATTTTCTGTTTACTTAGATTTCTGTCTTTCGCCTTCTCCAAATGTGTGAGATCTTTCCCCCCGCACCACTCTCCCCTACCCCATGTAAATACATTCGATTTGGGAAATTGTCAAGCTCTAAAAAACAGAAAGACGGTTCAATGAGACTATTTCTCGATAACAATTACGATAACTAGACTCAGAGAGAAAGAGAAATCATGAAGAGACTTCGCGAAAGTTGAGTTAAGTTTATTTTAATTGAATTACAGCAAAAGGCCAAAGAAAAACAATCAGCGAAAATTGTGTGCACGCGTTTATTAAGTTTGGTTTCGGTGGGCGGTTGGGCAAAGGTTGGGTAGGTGGGTGGGTGGGTGGTTGCGTTTGGTGGTTGAGCATGTTGCATGATTCTCTGAGCTTGATGCCAATTGTGAGTCAGTGAGGTGCACGCTGTGCTTGTGCCGCCGCCGTCGCCGTCGTCTCATGGATGTGGTTCGTTGCACGCCACGGCACAGTGAGCAGAAGAAAAATAATAAGAACAATAAGTGCATAAGGCACTCAAGCCACCGGAGCAGCTCTTTGCCCCAATCCAGGAGCGGACTACCCCCACAGAACGGGAACGATGTATCAGTCAAATGCGTGTTTGAGAGTTATTTGTGAGATTTGAAAGAGTTTTCATTTCAAGTTTTCCTTTATTTTGCTGTTTACTCTATTAGTTAAGCCTTTTTAAATAACTATAATTAAGTTTAATATAAGTTTAATACGCAAATGATTTCAGAGATTGAATCCAGCCCTGAATAGGAATATCACTTCCCCCAAAACCTGCTCGCCCCTGCCATGCCGCAAACACGAAACATTCACAGTTGCAGTCGCCGGACATAAGCTATGGCAAAACACAGTAAACTCTGCGCAAAATCTTAGCCATTTCTCTCTCTGTGTGTGTGTGTGTGTGTGTGTGTGTGTGTGTCCAAGCATTGCAAAAGATGCATCTAACAGTGTTGCCACTTGGCTGTTGCGAGTGCAGCTTGCCAGTGTCTGTAAATTGAGTGGCAGCACTTGTCTTCTCATTGTTTTTGCATCTTTGTAGCTTTTAGAATGCTCAATTAGCCGCAAAGTGCCGGCCGGCCGGTCTGCTTCCCTACCTGCCTCTCCGACTCCCCTTGTAGTGCAATTTGCCCGTATTCCATTCTCTTCTATTTCTATTCTTCTATTTTCTGCACTTTGCCTTCGCGTTGGCACACATTTTCCGAAATGAATCAATAAACAAAAAGGCACTGAAATATACAACTTTTCCCTAGATCGGGGCGAGGCACACGGCGGCGAGACGATGGCAGTTTGCCCGATAAAGTCCAAACTGGCTGAAAAAAAAACTTACTTCCAATTCAATTCTATCGAAGTATATATAGAAATCGTTCTCTCTTTTTTTCTACTTTTGCTTTAGCATGCAAACTTGTTTGCAAAACATTTATTGCTGTTGTTGTTGTTGGTTTTTTGTTTTCTTTGCATCGTAATGCAAATCTCGCACAACACTTTCGCACAATTTACAAGGCACAAAAAACCAACCATTTTTGGGTCGCTAAATATTGCATAGCCACATTTTACATTCTACGCGGTGCAACAACAATTCGAGCTTACTCTTGAGGGCAAACGACAAGAGGTCTAAAGGGATTGCCTTGGATTTGTAAATAGATCTTTGTATATATCATCAGAATTTGACGTATTTTTCCCCTGTAAATCTTCTGTACAAATGCCGAATATAAAGAATAAAAAACAGAGAGTACGAATATTTATTTACCAACTCATTACGGTTACATGATGGCAAATGGTAAAAGGTTATTTTGAAGTATTTATTAACGAACTAACTAATTTTAGTAAATATCTTTAGGCTTACAAAGTCTTCGAAACTTTGTTGTCGACATTTTCGGCATTTCATTTCATGCCTTGCTTTTATTTTCTCATTTGAAAAACAAGGTTAAAACCAGGTAGCTGCGAAATTCTCGTAAAACATTTAAAGCCTAGTTAAATATGCAGTTAGAAATTGAGAAAAAATTGCGGTAAAAGCCAAATAAAGGTAAGCTAAAAGGCACGAGAACTAGATTCGTGTTTGATGACAGTCAGCCAGTCAGTTCACTTAGCCAACGATGCGTGAATCACTCAATCTCCATCTCGTTTAGTCTAAATAGGTTCCAGGTCTCTGTGGGCATTAACTAACACTAGCTAAAAGTGACACAATAAAGTGCCATGACCATTGAGAGACTTCCGATTCCCGTGATTGCACAACACCTCTAATCAAATCAGTCGTTGTATGCTAATTTGTTTCTCCCCTTGCCGACTGACCAGCCCGCTGGCTGTCGCCCTCCCACCCTCTCGCGCACTGGGGCTGTAGGCAAATATGAAAGGAAATTAACAATGAATGTGGCCGGTTGGCAAGGTCGTTGAAACAAATAACACAACAGAAGCGGAAAAAAAGAAACTCAAATGGACAGAAAAAAACAACAGCGGGTGAGGTTTCAATTTACATACCCAAATCCACCTGTGTGTGTGTGCTGTTATCGACCAGCGGTCATTGCATTTGCATTGAAACAATGCAAAAACGAAATTAGATGGTCATCAAGCATGCAAAGCAAGTGCAGAAGTTAGGGGGGACTCAAATAAGTCACAGTTGCGCCTATTACGCCGCCACCTGTGCATCTGTTCTTGTCCTAGAGCCCAATTTTGATCCGAAAAGCGAACATTGAACACTTTTTGCGGTTTATTCTACACCCAACATTGATTTTCTGCCCAAGCCTAACAACTGAAAAGAGGTTACTGGGTTATCATAGGGCAATTAGGGTATAAAGATTACCAAAACACTTGGCGAAACAGGAATCAATGGACAGATTGATTGATTGTCTTATCAGTAACAGGGCCAGGTGAGATCTTCTAGGTGGTTAAGATTTACAATTGAAAATCAACTTGAATGACTTATATGCGTCATTAGGGGCTAAAAATAAAGGATATTCTGACGTCGTGGTTACCTTTCTCCACCGTTTATTGTATACTGCGCTATTCCTAGTACTGCAGGGAATATCGAATGGTTCGATGCGGCTTAGTTCCAACATGTGTATGTTCTTGACTAGGTCGTCGACGTCGTCGTTCATCATCATGATCATCATCGTTGGAAATCGTCACTAATACAATCAATCAATCAAATGCCTTGTTTACCTCTATGTGAATGGGTGGGCGTGCAGTTGTTGCCAACATTGACAATTGACAACAACAACAACAACAACAATCGACAACGGCAAAAGAGAAAACAAATAAATTCACGACATATCAACAATAAAACGTCATTGAACCATTTATACATACATAAGTGTTTCTGTGTGTGTGTCACCGAAATTTAATAAATAAACAGAGTAATAACCCCTCCAAAACGGCAGGTGAGGTGAGGTGAGATTGCTCGCTGGTTTAGCGTTAAATTGAATCATTTGACATTAATTGAGGCATATCAAGGAGATATAGACAGAAATGTGACTTGAATCTGAAGCTACCATAAAATCCAAGACTTTATTTGTTATTTAATCGTTTACATATCGAGTACTCGGAATAACTTAGTTGATAAGATTATTTGCTGAGGATTATTATTCACGTCTAAACTCGCCTCTAAATCCCTCAAAAAGTGTTTGTTTAAGAATCGTGTTGTAAAATTTCGTTGCTGGTGGAACACACAATCAGCAGACAATGAACAAATGAAACTATTCTACAAATTGAATTGATTAGTCAACTGATTAATAAACTTGAATAAAAAACCATGAATAAAATGTGATTGCTAAACTCCGAGCTGTCATGGCAGATTAGGAAAACAATACATATCGAATTTCCAACAGCTTTATCTGTTCGCTCAATTCAGTTTTGGCCAAAATTATTTAGTCAATAACTTAAGGGTCTCGAAAGAGGTTACAAATTTCACCGTCACTTTTGGTTACTCATACCAGACCTACGAATAGAATTTTGCCGCATTGATGATTTATAAAATTTGTTTTTCTTTGCTCTATCGAGCTATCTTCTCCCACTACGAGTCACTACAATTTTCCTGCACTTTCTTTGGCCATTTAAATTGCTGCTGCATATCGGGCAACGGGCGTAAAAACAATTCAATTGGAGCCTACTTTGAAGGGGACAGGGACTAGGATTGGGACTGGGACCAAGTGTAACTGATTGATTTAGCTTTAGTTGGTTGACTAGCTGGTTGGTTGGTTAGTTTTTCTCTTGCCGCCACATAACACTCACAGACACACATACACACCCCGGGGAGTGAGTGTTGGCGGTGGCGGCGGTCCTCGACAACAAGTTCAGAAGCAGCTCAAAGTGAAATGCAAAAGCAATTTGCATGAGGAGCAACCGAAGCAACCTGCTGATTTGTGCCTCCTTCTGCGCCTGCCAACCAGCCTTCCTGCCGTTTTCTTCTTACAGTAGCGTAGCGGCACAGTGCCGGATTAAATGCAGCCAGCGTTTTTTTCTCTCTTTTTGGTAGAGTGGTAACACTATCTGAAATAATAGTCTCCCGCGGGCGAAAACATAAAGTTTCCATTACGATTTCCCTGTTGGATGACTTTCGTTAGTTGGCTTTCATTTCCCCCACTTCGGCTTCCCTGTCTGTGATTACGTAAATCCAGGGGCCGTCGTTTTGTAGGCCACATAATTAATTTAAACATTGTTTGAAACATTAATTGCATTTCCTTACTGCTGCACTTTGTCGCGATGCTTGGTTGCTCGACGTCGTCTTCAGTCCTCGTCCAGCCATTGTGGGACATAAATTCGTATAAATTTGCCAGAATTTAAGTGTGGCAATTGTGTAAAAGTGGCCTGTCGCCTTTCTTGAAAGACAAAGCGAGGGGTTCCCGTCCCGGAGCACAGATTAATTATGCAATAAAAGTAATCTTTGTGTGTATGTGTGTGAACAGTGCTTCACAAATTTATGGAATAAACTATGCGCCGCCATCCGTCGTACTCTGGAGGGTACGGCGAGAAAGGTGCGTACCATCTAGCCCCATCCCCATCTCCAGCCCCAAGCCATAGGCCCTGTGCACTATACAAAATACTGCCAATTCTGACGTCAGTCAACTCAAATAAGGCGCCAAATATCATTCGACGATGTCGTCGCCCGGCCTCGCCACGTTGTGATTTCTGCGCTGCGAAAAACAACAAAAAAGTAGAGAAAATTAAAAATAGTTTATAAGTGCCAACAGCAACAACAAAAACAACACCGGCAGCAACGAACCGGTAGGGGGGTATTTTGGGGGTGCTATACGAAAATCAATAATAATAATAAGGAAAAAAAACTTGTGGTGTCAATTCTGGTCTCGGTTTCTTTATCTCATGGCTTTCTGCTCTTTGCTCGTTTCAGGTGGAGGCAGGCGATGTTATCCTAAAAGTCAATGGCACCGATGTCCATCGCCATACAACGAAGGAAGGTGAGTTGTAACTAACTGATTAGGAACTAGAGTGACGGAATTTAATTAAAATCCTTGCAGTTCTTAAATGTCTGCGCCTATCGGAACATCTGGTGACCTTGGAACTGAAAAGAGGTAAGTATCTTGGTGAGCTTGGCAGCATGGCATTTGCATCTCCATTGACTCTGAATTCTCGGCAGATCCCAAACTGAAGGCTCGCATTAAAGAACAGTTGGCAAACACACAGAGTCCGCATTATGTGGACATTGAATCTCCCAATATATATGATTACAATAGCAGCAACAATAGCACCAACTCCTCGCCCAATCATCGAGTCCAGAACAAGGGACAGCAACAACTACGCTACAACAAGTCGCCCACGCACTTGCCATCGTTGCGTCAGATCCAGCCATCGTCGCCGGCAGCCGGCAGTGGATCTGCTTCGGGTACAACAACAACGACAACAGCTACCCACACACAACATAGTCGCAATTCCTCGGCCAGTTCTACAAAAATACAGATTCTGGAGACTTCCATAACAACAACAACCACAACAACAACAGCAGCGGCAGCAACATCACCAACTCTTCCAGGGGAAGCAATTTCGCCCACATCAAGACCATCGCGCATTCCACAGGCACTAAAGATCACTGCCAATCCAAAGCCGGTGCCCGTTCTTCATTCGCCACAACATAAACGGCCACGGCCCTCGCAAATACCCACAAAGGCAGCGAATGGAAATGCCCAGCAGCAGCAGCAGACACACCAAAATCATCTCCAGCAGCCACTGCAGCATTCCAATAGCTACAGCGGAAGTCCTGTGACCCGTCAGCAGCCAAACGAGCGAGAACGAGAGTCAGAACCAGAACCGGAACCTAACTCGGCGCCACCGCAGCCAGCGAAAGCGCCACGCTTTGAGGCTTATATGATGACCGGTGATCTGATCTTAAACCTCTCTAGGACTCCGCAGCCTAGTAATCTTCTAATGGCCCAAGCCAAAAAAGTAAACAATCCACTTTTATTTTGGTTTTGTTTTTGGGTTGAATAGTTTTTTAATCGTCTTTTGTCATTTTAGGTGGACAGCTTGCGTGATTCACCCAATCGTAGCCTGGGCAATCCACGTCTTAATGGCGCCTTGGCTCCCCGTGCATCTGGTGAATCGTCACCCACATCCTCTTCGTCCGTGGATTCGCCTACAAATACGGGCAGCTCGGATTCTGTAAAGCGTCAGGCCAAATTCCAGCGTAACAGACAACAGCCACTGCAGCAACAGCAGCAGCAGCAACAACAACAACAGCGGGATAGCATCAATAATAGCTACAATCGCCGGGATTCGCTGACCAACGATACACTGCTTATGTGCGAAGAACTAGAACGAGATGAGGATGATGCCGAGGAGGGAGAATACGTAGTGGATCCCCGACAACGTCCACATCAGCTACAACAACAGCAGCAACGATTACGCCAGCAGCAGCACCAACAGCGATACGAGTACTATCAAAACGAGGATGAGTTGGATGAGGTGGAAGAGCGCGAAGAGGATCAAACCCACTATGATATCACAAACATTGAGACCTATCAGAGTGGTATGGGACGAGACGATGAAGATGATAGCGATCGGCAGTGTTTGGTCGACGATGACTACGACGATGAGTACGATGAGGAGGAAGAAGATAACGACGCCGGTGACGAGGAATACTCGACCAATTCATTAGGTTCGGGATCTACAGCCAAGCAACGTTTGCGTGCCCTGAAGCAACGTTCCCTCGTACGACAACAGCAACGCAATCGAGATGCGGTGGATTGTGCCGCCTCTGGGTCCACTTCTTCCAACACAGTCAAAAGCGATACGGGATTGGGCGTGGGCTTAGGTGTAGGCGTTGTTAATACCTCGCAGGAGGAAACCTCATTCTCTGTGCCAACATCCCCAATTTCACTGTCCACGCCGTATATCAACAAGGAGATGGCCAATTCAGTGCCCACCAGTCCAGAGCCCAGTTCGCTGATGGCACCAGAGTCGAATGGAGGAGCAGGTGTTGGTGTTGGTGTTGCTGGTACTGCTACTGGTAGCGGGACCGTAGTGGTTCGTCGCCAGAATGGCCATATGGTGCGCAAATGCGATGCGGCCGGCTTCCGCACTAGCAAGTCCGAGGATCATCTGCAGCAGATTCAGCGTGAAGGCATTGCAGCTGTGATACCCATCGATATTGATGAGGATGTGAATAGCTCGCTAAATACGCTTCTCGACACACGTCACGACTCCGAGGATTCGCAGGTAAGGGGTGCTAACAAAAGAAAATTAAAACGACTAGCTGTAAGCGGCGGGTAGCGCTATAGCGATATGTACATATATAGGACAGATTCCAGATCCTCCTTGTGTGTGTCCCACCGAATTGCCCGTTCCAAATGCTTTTGTAGACCTTAAATTGTTTGTTGTTGTTGTTAAACGATACCTGTAGCTATTTAACCAACCAATGAATCCAACCATTTATCTATCTAACTATACATGTGTATCTATGTGTGTGTGTAAATTTATTGAATCATGATCATCAGCATTGTCCTATAAGTCATCCCATTCACTCATTCGTTGTATCATGCAAACAAATCTCTTCTCTGTTGTAAATTCTAATTTCTATGATTCGTTGTTTTCAACTCTATTGTTCTACTCAATCAAATTTACATTAATTTTACTCTATACCCTCTCTCTATTAACCAACTCTCTTCTGTCTATCTTACTCAGTTTGTGTTTCTTCTTTCTTTTCTTTCGGTTTTTACTACTACTTACTACTACTCTACTACTCTAATCCTTGATTCTCAAAAACATTATGATATATGCGCGCGATTTCTTGAGCTTTATAGTCTACAACAACAACAAGCACAACGACAGCCTCGACAATATTAAACAACAACAATAGCAACGGCAGCAGCAGCAGCAGCAACTACAAGAGTAACACCAGCAACAGCAACGATGCCATCAGCTGCAACAGAAATAATAACAACAACGAAAGACGAACAGCGGCAATATTAACAACAACCAGCAGCAACAGCGACAACAGCAACAACAAAAGTGGCAGCAACAAATTAAACTACATATTATATAAAAAGGTTGCCATTACTGTGTCTGTGTGTGTTTAATAATCATCTATTAATGACGGTGATATGACGATATCGGGCATGCAAAATGAAAAACAAATCAAACATTTTAAAAGATTTTGTAATTTGAAGTAATTTTGAAATGTGTTTAAAAGCAATTTTTTTGGCATTTTGTTTTATTTTGTTGCCTGCGCTTGCAAAACGTTCTGTTCTTAACCGTAGATAAATGTTTAAAACTAAGAAACTCAAATGCTTATCACACACAAACACATTCACACTGAATGGAACTCACACACAAATACTACACCCACACACTTGGCAATTGTTTAGGAATCTTCCACGATTGGGATGAAAAGAAAAAAGGAGAAATGACAAATTGTGAAACATTTTTGAGATATTTTTCTAAAGATTTAATGACAATAAAAGCTAATCGTCTGCTTTTTTCTATATATCTAGGCATCAGCATCCAATCGGGATCGTATTGTCTGGACATATAATGCTCCATTACAACCGCATCAGTTGCAGCAACTCCAGCAGCAGCAGGAACTCCAGCGCCGGCAAGACCTACAACAGCAGCAACAACAGCAGCAACAGCAGCAACAACAGCAGCAACAGCAGCAACAACAACTCTACGGTCAGCAATCGCATTCAAATTCACATTCAAGTTCCATTAGTTCATCGCCTCAGCATTCGGCTGTGGGCAGTCCAAACTCGCCCACCTCGGTGTCGTCATCAGTGATGTCGTCATCGGGCTCAAAGGGGGCCCTGGGCCTGGGCAGTAGTAGTAATGGCCATTCAGGCGTAGCCATGCAACAGCAGCAACAACAACAGCAGCGGGAATCAGCTGGCGGTTATGCTATGCAGCCGCCGGCTGCTATGCCGGGTCTGTTGGTTTGCCCAGGTGGTGGTCCTAATGGTGGTGGTTGTGGTGGTGGTAACGATCAAAGCGTCTCAGAAGCCATTTCGAATATATCTAGTCCCGACTACCAAGACGACGATAATTTATTGAGTTCTCGCGATATTTTAGGCGGCATGGTACTTAGCGATCCCAGCGATTCGGACTCCACCATTCTCGTCTCGGATGCGGCCGCACTGCAGCGTCATCAGCAACAGCAGGCTAAGCAGCAAATGCGAGCTCAGCAGCAGCAGCAACAACAGCAACGCCAGCTGGACCAGCAGAGAGATCAAACTGAGCACAAGGTGGTCATTCAGGTGCGTGGTCTGGACAATAGCAGTAGTGCGGCTCGATCCGATGATGATATGGCCACCTTGACTGACGAACCACTAACGACGACGATGACAATGGCTATGGGTCATGGTCAGGGTCAGGCTCAAGGCTCTCCCCCCGTTTCGGATGATGGCAGTGATGTGGAATCGTTACACTCTTATCACTATTCACCCAAGGCTGTGGACATGCCCTCGGCCATACGGCTGGCCAAAAGACTGTACTCCCTAGATGGTTTCAAGAAGAGTGACGTGTCGCGGCATTTAAGTAAAAAGTGAGTAACTTTTCCCATTCTCCATTAAACCACACCTCATTTTGATTATCTGTTTTTTTGCAGCAACGATTTCAGCCGCGCAGTAGCCGATGAGTATCTCAAGCATTTCAGCTTCGACAAGAAGTCCCTAGATCAGGCACTTCGTGAATTTCTGCAACAGTTTTCGTTATCTGGCGAGACGCAAGAGCGGGAACGTGTGCTGGTTCATTTCTCTAAGCGATATCTAGACTGCAATCCAGGCACGTTCAACTCACAGGATGCCGTTCACACACTAACATGTGCCATAATGCTGCTAAACACGGATCTACATGGTCAGAATATTAACCGCAAGATGAGCTGTGCAGAGTTCGTTGACAATCTGGCCGATCTCAATGATGGCGAGAACTTTCCCAAGGATGTGCTCAAATACTTGTACCAAGCCATTAAAACAAAACCCTTGGAGTGGGCGCTGTAAGGAACAATAATGAACGAATAAGGAATTTGTCAACGCAAAAACTAATAATTAATTGTCTTTTAGGGATGACGATGCCGGCGATTTGCAGCAGCAACGCGCTAACAATAGTGCTCTAGCCACTGTCGGACAGAATCCATATCTGGATGCACCCGAATCCGCCACGGCGGTGGAATACAAGAAGGGTTATGTGATGCGAAAATGTTGCTATGATAGCAGCTACAAAAAGAGTACGTCCAATCATTTAAATTACAATCTTTAGTGTACTAATTATGTTCGTTATGTTCTAGCTCCCTTTGGCAAACGTTCGTGGAAGATGTTCTACTGCACTTTAAGAGATTTGGTGTTATATCTACACAAGGATGAACACGGTTTTCGAAAGAGTCAGGTGGGCAAGATGTGATTTGTTAAACACTTACAATTTCATTCATATGACTTATTCTTTCTCTCTGTGGCAGATGTCTGACAACCTGCACAATGCCATACGCATACATCACGCCCTGGCCACCAAGGCAAACGATTACACGAAAAAGCAACATGTTTTCCGTTTGCAAACGGCCGATCAGGCCGAGTATCTATTTCAGACCAGTGATCCCAAGGAGTTGCAATCATGGGTGGAGACTATTAACTTTGTGTGTGCCGCCATATCGGCGCCTCCACTCGAAGGTGGAGTGGGTAGCCAAAAACGTTTCCAAAGACCATTGTTGCCCAGTTCGCAAACCAAACTGTTGATGGTGAGTGTCCAGATGTCAAATATCAGAAATGTGTCCTTGGTATTATGAAACCATTTGTTGACTACTTTGCAGAAAGAACAACTAACCTCACATGAACAGCAATTGGCCCAATTGGAACAGGAGCTGAATGAACATAAAAAGGGACCCATACCAAGCAAGGGATTGCCACTGCAGAACTACAAGGAAAAGGAAAGCTATTTGCAATATGAAGTGAGTGAATCAATTGCTCTTCATAAAAAAGAGAGAATTAACCAGATTTCGGGATATTTCTTTCAGCTGCGTCGCTATCGCACCTATGTGGGCATTCTCAGTGCCAAAATGCTAGCAGATCAGCAACAGCAATTGGAAGTCCAATCCCAACAACCATTGTCACAAGCCACATATGAAGAAGAAGCCGACACATTCCCTACAACGCCACAAAGTATTACTATTCAACAACAACAACAACTGCAGCTGCAGCAGCAGCAACAGCAACAACAACAGCCAACGAACAGGTACAGTCTGCAACAACGTCCAAGCAGCAGTAATAACTCCTCATCCTCTGGCAATGTCCAGCAAGACATTGGCTGACGCGTAATGGGAGTTTTCTCAGCTTGTGTGGTTTAAAACCTTCCCCCCATACTACCTAGATACCCACCCACCCATTGCTCCACCCGTGTTATTATACCATTATTTTTTTCAATTTTATGTGTTTACATTGTGTTCCTTAACAGCTTGCCCAGGACATCTGTTTCAAGCGGTTTCCTTTGGAACAAAGTGTTCTGGGACAGTCTTTGTTGCATTGTTATGTTGTGTTGCTGGCGATATTGTGCTGTTATAAGTTTACCATAATTTTGTTATGTACATACATATGTATTTGCCATTGTCCAAAGATCTTTTTGTGTTGTTGTTGTGTGAGTATGCATCTGAACAATCATCCTCACAAATCATACCGATTTTGACTACTATCATTATAGATCATGCAATTAAAGCTTTAATAATTCAGACTTAAGTGTTGTTGCGATTAGGCCAACTCCCAATTATCAATTACATCAATCAAAAAGCCACACAAATTGCTGTGAAAACTCAAAAGTTAAACCTATTTACATATTTAAAACAAAAAAAAAAAAAAAAACAAATAACGATTTTTGGATACGATATATTAACCAAACAAAGAATTGCCTAGCTAACCGATAGAAACTGGTTTTTGTAGCACCTGTAGAACATGAAATATACAGTCTATGAACGATAATTACTACTACTATATATACATATGTATGTAAAACACAAATGTGGTTCATTAGTAGCAAAAGTTATATTCTAAATTACATTAAAAACAAATAACGAAGAAACGCACATACCCATTCTTGCGGTTAGAATAAACAACAAACAATTTTTTTAGTGTATTAGACGACAAACAAAACAAAACACAAAACAATTAAATTCAAATTCAATTCAACTTGTGTATTATATGGTATAAGAGCTCTAGAGATTTAGATCTTAACATAAATGCATAACATGAAATGCATTAGAGTTGCTGTTTAAACCTTTTACTGATGATCATGATGATATTACAATTGTGCCCTAGTTAATAGACTTACTCATAGACACACACACGCAGACACACGCAGTTACATCATATTCACTATGTTCTTTTGTACATATGCTCGATATATGCTAGTAAGAATATACATACAAACATACATACATACATATATCTCACATGCTGCAACATCAAAATGGTTGCCTTTGCTGTTCTTCGTTATATCGTTTACGTTCTATTACTTAACTCGTTGCAATTCCAAGACCAAAAAAGAAACAAAAAGAATTTTTCAATTTTTGCAGATGGTTCGATGGTGTCTGCTGCTGTCGCTCACTGTGGCGTCATCTCTTTAACCCAAAAAGCCATTAAACCAATATTCACCCACACACACCCACATGTATTTAGCCACACATATACACAGCAACAGCAACAACAACAACAGCAACAACAAGAGCAACCATAGCGCACTCTGGAGACTAGATCAATCCACCAAATGGGTGGGGAAAAGGGGGTAAAGTTTTTTCTTTGTAAATGTGCCCCGACCACCCCGCCCACTGCCTTAAATGTGAGCAAGCCTAATGTAAACAGGATCAAAGTCAATGTCTCTTTGTCCAACCACAAACAAACGCATATATATAAAACTTGAGTGTATATTAGTTTTGACACCATTATTAACAATAAGTTCTTGAGAGTAATTTAATTTAACATTTACACTTGCAGAAAAGAGAAGAAAAAGAAATAAGTAATTGCGCTTTTTCGTTTCGCTATTGATTTTGACCATTTGATATCCACCATAATACACCACTTCCACCACAATTATCCACACACACGACATCGCACACTTCCCGGCAATTTGGTAAGTGATATCCATGCCAAACTGAACAATAGTTTAATGAAACAGTTTATTATTAATTCTGTATTTTCGTTATTGTTACTCTTCAGGCAGTGTCCATGACAAAATACTCTAAAAAAGCAAATCTAAAAATCTCGAGCTGCCTCCACAAGATCACACTCTTAGAGGCCAGAATTCTTAGCGCACCCACACACACACACACACACTATTGCACAACCACATCCCAACTTCCTCCTTCCACAACACTTAGGAGTTGCGGCTGTGCCGTCTGCTAATTGAATTCAGAATTTATGTACATTTTATCATTATATATTTAACAAAAATCATAAGTTTCTGAGAAAATTAGACTACAAATATGCAAGAGACATTTCTTGCAATCGAATTTGTTAAAGCGGTCGGGTCGGTTGATCGGCCGATCGATTGGATGTTCAACAGATATAGGCGGAATCGGAAATGCCATTAAGATGTGAAGCAGCGGCAGAGAGCGAATGATATCGTACGAATATCGTTCGTTGGCCAATATCGTTTCTTTTCTTTTGTTTTGCCAAAGATATTCTGCTGAACAACTCGTCGTAAGTAGACAAGCGATCTGCTGCATCTACATCTATGAAAATATCCGGCTTATACACATACTTACATATATATATTTATTAATTAACTACAATACTTACATCATTACCTATGCTATCATTATAAATGATAAAAAAAAAACCGAAAACAAAAAAGAACAAGAACAATTCTCCACACATGCATTAACTATACATATACAAATATACATATATTGATCAGCAAGAAGAGAAGGATATATCATTGTATATCAACATTGTGAAGTATGCATGTTTTGTTTATTTGGCCTTTTTGCGATAAATTGATATAGACATGTGTTTAAGGCATAATTTACCCCAATATTATGTACGATTTAATATTTATTTAAACATTAATTGGTTGATTTCGCGACATGCCCACGGTAGCTAGAATATAAAATTGATTATAATTATTATGCAATTAAAGATTTAAAGAAAATGGAAAGCGAACATGAGAAAAGCAAAGATACAGAGGAAGAGAGAGAGAGAGGAGTAGAGAGGGTGTGAAACAATAACTTTAAATACAAATATCTATGCATATATATTATATATTTTTGAATATATTATTATATTTATATTGTGTAATTATGTAAATGTAAAACTGTATAACATTGTTTGAAAAATATCCTTTTTTACACAATTCTAATGAAAACGGCAATAAATTTAAAATACGAAAAAAACCACAACTGATGCGATCGAAAGTTGCTTTTAAACCAAGCGCCTAAATATACATTTAATACATTAACTATTTATTTAGTTCAGAACATTGCAAAAGCAAAATGCAAGTAAATATTTTAACTGAACAACATTTAAAATGAAAGCGTTCTCACTTTTATAAAAGAAAACAAAACTATTTATTACTAAATGATAAGTTTTGACTATATCTATTATCTACGAGAACCGTTACGCTGTATATCCTGGTTATATATATATATATATATATATATATATATGTGGAGTATATGTATGTATGAATGAATATTATGCCCATAACAAAGAAATGTGACTCATTAAATACTTCCGAAAAAAAAAACAATAAATTTTAATCAAGATTATTTGCACTCTTGATTTGCCATTTATTCCTTTTTAAAGGTGAAGGATGTGTCCGTCTCTTGCAACATACTTTCTTGACGTAATCCCAAGTGTCGTCGTTGCAAATCAACTTTAACCACAGAGGCGATAACACGATCACCAATGCTCAGTTCCCCATCACTCATGTGACTTCTATGGATTAGACCATCGCGATCCACGCCAACATCGACAAAGGCTCCAAAATGAGTCACATTTGTCACCGCCCCTACAACAGTGGATATAAATCAGTCAGAATTCAAATGAATCAATTCCCTAACTCACCTGTGAGCACATCACCAATACTTAGTTCATCCAGGCGGGTCATTCCCTGCTTGAAGAGCGGTCGCTTGTCCAAATCCGCACGATAATCCTGAAGCAATTCTCTTTGAAGGGCAACCAATACAAATTTAAGCTATAAACAGGTGAGGTATAAATAAATGGTCTTCTTGAACAACTATGCTCTTACCCGTTCCATAGGCAGCTTTTGTTGTACGGATATACGCTCCAGATTCTTTTGTGATAATGAGAACTCCTTGATGCGAGCTATAAAGTTGGCCTTGCCAATGTCCGACAGCTTCAAGTCACACTCTCCGATGATACTGAAACAAAACCAAAAAAAATTCGTTTAAAAGTTTATTTATTTGTACAACAAATTATTGGCGACACATGGCGCCCAAAAAAAAGATCGGAGATCTAAAAAAATTGTATGAGGAACGCTGGCTGTATCCGCCGGCAATAAAGGCAAAGAAAATTAAATACTCCGCCTGTGGGGAAGTTGCTCGATATGGACCTAATGAGCCATATCAGCCATGTTGGAAATACCCACTGCCCATGTCAACTAACGTGCGCTTTGGACCTTGCTGGGAGTACCCCCGGAGCGCTACAAGCGGCGACCTTTGCCTCCACCATGTCGAGGTGCCAGAGCCCCCCCTGAACTCTTGGCGCCCATCTTTACAAAGTGTGAAACGCTCTACACCCGCTTCGATTTTCAACTGGAGCAGTGTGTGCAGGAACAGATTTTAGTTATTCAGCAGAAGTATTATAATTTGGAACTTCAACTAGCTGAGGCCAAAGCTTTTCAAATTGAGAAGGCCGAGCAGATGCGTTATCAGGCAATAAGGTATCAGCTCCTAACAAGCTCCGCATGCTGCACAAAAATCTATCCCGAGTATCTTAGCAAAATGGCGGAGGAACGTGCTCTCTGTGAGTTTCAAAAAGCATATGATGCGATCAATCAAAGCAAGTAAGTGCTGAAAGTAATCCAGACTGCTTGTGGGCTAGGTGTTTGTTTGATTGGAAACTCTTCTCTTGTAGCAATGAATTAGGGTCCTCCATTGTAGACATAAACAACAGTATGCCGGAATTGCGAACGCGTTTGGAAAAGATAGATCGTTCTCTTCGCAGTCCCTTTCTGATGGAACTTCATACGGTTTTAGAGACTATCGAGAATCTTAATAATTACTTCTTTGGTGTCGCAAGAAAGTTGAAAATCTGGGCACAACTGATGCAGCCGACGAATGAACATTCGATAGAGGATTATTTGGCCTTATTAAAGATGAATCAGGACTTTAGTAGTCTAATGAGAGCTGGTAGTGAAAAGTGCACATGCAAACGGTGTGACAACAAAAATCCTTTACTACCATATGTGCCATGTTGGAGCCAACCGAGCATCGTCGATGATTCAAACAAAAAGCCAATAAAAGATTTTCTCTGCAGCTTACCAATTGCATTCCGCCCGAATGCATCCGAGCCATCTAGCAGCTCCTCCACATTACAAAACATTAGTGCTTCCTCTACAAAACCTTAAATACATTACCCTTTCCGTTATGACTTACGTTTGCGCCACTTGATAACTTTCCGGATGCACCCAGGTGCAGTCGAGCGGGTTCTTCAGTTGTCCGCCCACACTAAGCGGTTCGATACGAATAAATCCAGCGCATTGCACAAAGGATTTCTCTCCTATGGTCCGCACTGAGAGCAAATCTTTACGGGATTGGAATGGACCATTCTTAGTGCGATATTCGATTATCTTTTCGGCTTTCTTTTCCGACAGCCCCGCAATGTGTCTAGAAAAGTGAAAACCACAATTATTAGGGGTGGATGCATCCATAAGGGTTCTTCACATACTTGAGAACACTAAGGCTGGCCGTGTTGAGATCGACTCCAACGTAGCTAACACATTCCGAGACAACATCGTTCAGCGATTCCGTAAGAATCTTCTCAGTGACATCGTGCTGATACATGCCAACTCCCAAATGGCGTGGCTCGATTTTTACATACTCGCTCAGCGGATCATTAAGTCGACGTGCAATGGAAACTGTGGGGAGACACAAGGTCTGAATTAGTTGGCGTTTCATATTTATTTAGTTTAGTGTTGCTAACCTGCGCTCCGTTCATTTGTGTCCATTTCGGGGAATTCTTTGCTGGCGACATCGCTGCATGAATACACAGAGGCTCCATTCTCATTTACAATGCTGTAACGGATGCTGCCGCTATCCAATGCTCCCGATTGGAATAACTGAGTTAGCCATTGTTCTGTATCTCGGCAGGCGGTTCCATTGCCCAGGGCAATAATTCGACATCTAGGAAAAATGCATGGAATAACTAACGAGTATTGGGCAGGAAATACGAAAATTACTTGTGCTTGTCGAGAAATTGCAGAAGTTTTTTTCGGCCCCCTTTTTATTAGAGTTACGGCCGTGCGGATAGATTACACCTGTTTCCAGCACATCTGCTGTCTCGCTTATTACGGCCAATTTGCATCCATTTACGTAGCCAGGATCTACGCCCAGAATTCGTTCACCCTTGAGTGGAGACATTAGGAGCAACTGCTTTAGATTTTTAGCAAATACTTCGATGGCTGCCTTCTGTGCCTTCTCCTTGAGATCGGCTCGAATTTGTCGGCACATCAGGGGATGCACTAAAAACAAGAGAAAAATGTTAGCCCCGATCCGTAAAGTTTTCTTCTATGTGTACATTTCTTGGTGAAACACTCCTCGAGGGCTCGAGTAAAGCACTCTCTGCGCAGGGGATACTGTAGACCTTCCGACATGTACTGCTCCGATATAAATCGGGTGAGATCCCTCTTTAAATATTCTGGAGTATCAACTTTGACAGTGAGAAACTTGTGCTTCTCCCCACGATTTATGGCAAGCATTTGATGCGGCTTGATTGTCTTGATATCGCCTTGAAAATTGAAATAGTTTTCAAATTTGGAACTGTCTAGCTTTTTGTCCGCGATACCATGACCAGTAACCGATTTACTACTGCTTGCCTTCGAGGTGGATGCCGTCTCCTTGGTCTTGCTGCACTTTAGAAGTATCCGATGTACATTTTGCCTGAATAGTAAACAAATTCAAACATAAAGTGGGATGCTAAGAAAGCTTTTATGTAATGTTTGAGAACGTACAAACGGCGAAGCTCTTCTAATACATTTGAATTCTTGCTTATGTTATGCTTGATTATCTCGCAAATGCCAGTTTGAACCAACGCCTCAGACGCCAAGGCTTCATTGCTTGCATCGACAATTGAAGCCAACTCAACTTTGGGAGCTGTGCCGTATAACAAACGATCGGCATAATCTTGGAGACCCAAGGCCTTGGCACGTTCGGCCAGTGTTCCTTTGCTCGCCGGCTTATAGGGCGCATAGAGAAAGTCTAATTCCTCACTGGTCTTGGCACACATGAGCTCCTCGCGTATTTCTGTGTTCAGGACGTTCTCTCTCTCCAGTTGATTGACAATATTCTCTGCCCTTCTGCGTAAGTCCACAATCTCGGTGTACGTGTTCCGTATATCACGTAGCCGATCTGGTGTCACATGATCGACAAGATCTCGGCGATAACTGAAGTTACAAAATCCTTCAGATGATCTGATTGTTATTATATGATTTGCATAAACTTACCGGCAGATAAAGGGAATGGTATTATCATTCTCAAACAATTGAACAATATTTTGAGCTGCTGCTGGTTGAATGTTCTCTGTTTCGGCAAGGAGCTCGTGTATATTCCACACCTTTCTGCGTTCCCAGAAAGAGCTGCGGCCGTTGCTGGTCCCAGTTGCAGCCACTTCCACTGGTGGAGGAGCCACCATCGCTTCCGCTTCTATCTCAAAACTGCTCGGATTGGGGCAATCGTTTTCATTCTCATTGTTCTTACCACGTTTCTTCTTGACCGCTGGACCATCTGCAGATTTCTCCTTTGCATTAGCTCGGCGCTTTCGATTATCTCTGTGGACGAATGCCAAATAAATGTCCACTCAATCCCTAGATCACGACATTTGGACTTACGTGCCGGCAGTTGCTGCCGCTGCGCGGTCTACAAACCGACGCCTGGGTTCCCTCGGCCTGAAATCATCACTGTCACTGCCATTCCTGCCCGAGTCCGGATCTTCGGAATCAGACAGCACTATGATAGCCTTTGATTTTTGGGCAGCTTGGCGTCGTGGTCTAGTGGACATTTTAATACAACAAAGCGTTTTTATTTGTCAGCTGTTGCCGCCAAACGAACGAGTTATCGATTATTTTTGTAAGGTTGCCACCAGTCTCCAAAAAAAGCAACAGTTATCAGCAGTGCGGCATGCACACGGAACCTGCAACAATTATAATCAATGAAAATGTTGCGCTATGTTTATTTTAATGGATTCGGAGTGCGCCAAGGGTTGCTTAAGCAATGCTCCTCACACATCTGTAGACGTGGCCATAGCAGCGACATTAGAAACATTGGAATTTTGGCCCACATCGATGCTGGTGAGTCGGTGGAAATGCAGTCCCCCATAATAGACTTGAATGACTTATTTATATCTTTGCAGGGAAAACCACAACCACGGAACGAATGCTTTTTTATGCTGGCAAAACACGGTCTCTGGGTGAAGTGCATCGCGGCAACACGGTGACTGATTATCTAACCCAGGAGCGGGAACGGGGAATTACCATTTGCAGTTCTGCTGTAACATTTCCCTGGAATGGCAAACGGTGAGTTTTTAATTTACGATAACTAAAACCCATTCCGTATATTCAATATTTTGATTCAGCATCAATTTGTTGGACACACCGGGTCATATAGATTTTACCATGGAGGTGGAACAATCTCTGCATGCCGTGGACGGGGTGATTGTGGTATTGGACGCCACTGCTGGTGTTGAAGCCCAAACAATGACCGTGTGGTCCCAGGCTGACAAACATCGATTGCCTCGTCTTGTGTTTGTCAATAAGATGGATCGACCAGATGCCGATTTCAACAAGTGTGTGGAGGATTTGAAATCAAAGCTGGAAACGTTTCCGGTGTGCATACAATATCCGGTTAAAGCAGATGAGGGGCAATTAGGTGAGATATCTTTTCGAATTTAATAAATACGGCGTTTATTTTAAAACCTTCCATTAATTTGTTTTTAGGTATATTCGATGTAATCACATTGGAGCAATTGAATTGGCAGCAGAAGGATCTGGGTCGCAGCTACAGTAAACTTAAACTAGGGCCTTCCGATGCCTTAAGGCAGCTGCAGGATAAACGCAATGAAGTGATTGATCAGTTGTCTGGCTTGGATGATGAGTTAGCCGATGTGGTAATCAGCACGGAGAGCTTCGACAAGGTTAGCAACGAGCTTGTAAACCAGGCATTGCGACGCGTCATTTGCCAGCAAAAGGCTGTCCCAGTTTTGCTGGGATCGGCATATAAAAACATAGGGATTCAATGCCTGATGGATGCAGTAAATCACTATTTACCGGCTCCTGAAGAACGCAACGAAATTTATAATTGCTTTGGGTGAGACAGGAAGAGTAGTAACAGTTAAATCACAATTGAAGACATCCTATTACAGAAACGAACTAGCTGGAAAGGTTTTTAAGATTGTCCACGACAAACAACGTGGACCCTTGACCCTGGTGAGGGTTATGCGTGGTGAATTGAAGCGAGGAATGCGTCTAACATGTTCTAGTGGCCAAGCCGAGGTTGTGTCCAAGTTGTATGAGCCCTTGGCTGATGAGTATCGTGAGGTCAGCGTTGTTCAGTCCGGCGATGTGGCCCTATGTGCCGGTCTGAAGGTAAGGGAATGATATCTTAAAAGAATATATTTTTCCAAAATAAAATTCGAACTTTCCCAAAGTCTACAGTGACTGGCGACTTATTAACAAGTAGCCAATCGTCGTTAAAAAATGCTGAAAAGCGTTTCAGACAGCAGAGACATTCAGATAGCATGCCAGAGGAAAAGGACGACGATGACCACCACCTGGATGGGCTATTCGATCTTGCTCCTCAAATACCCGATGCCGTTTACTTTTGTTCTATTGAACCACCAAGTATCTCATCACAAACGGCCATGGAACAGGCACTAAGACAGCTACAACGCGAGGATCCCAGCCTGCGAGTCAGCTATGATTCAATCACTGGTCAGACTGTGCTTGGCGGCATGGGAGAGCTGCATATGGACATCATTAAATCGCGCATCTTGAGCGAGTATAAAATTGATGTTGATCTCGGACCTTTACAAATCGCTTACAAAGAAACCATCGAAGCGCCATCATTAACCACCTTAAGTGTGGAGAAGGAAATTGCTGGAACTAAGCAGAATGTTAGCATAACTTTAGAGTTGGTCAAAAATCAAAGTGAGATTTTCAGGTAAATAGCCATTATCAGATTAATCTAACTAAAAAAAATATCAATATCAAGAATTTCTTTATCTTCAAAGTTTAGATAAATCGCCGGAGAATCTACAAAATCTGAATAAGCTGCGTCCTCGTATTGTGCAGGTGTTGCGAAAAGGATCCATTAGTGCCTTGGAACGTGGCCCACGTGTGGGTGGCCAAGTGGTAGATACACAAATACGCTTACATAATGCAATCATAGGACGGGGAACAGCGGATGCCTTTATCATGGCCACCGCAGCGCAGTGTGTACAAAAGGTAATTCAGAAGTGATTTTTTTCGTGGAGGAAAAATAATTATATTTATACTTTTAGTTACTAATTGACAACGGAACCCGGCTATTAGAGCCAATAATGGCTTTGCAAATTGTGGCTCCCAGTGAGCGCATTTCCAGCATAATGGCGGATCTATCAAGGCGACGAGCTATTATCAACGACGTTCTACCCAAAGGTGACAGAAACAAGGTGAGCAAATGAAAGTAGAGACTTGTTGAACCTATTTATATCTTGTACTTTTTGCATTTATTTTAGTTAATTTTAATAAATGCACCGCTGGCTGAACTTCCTGGTTACGCCAGCACGCTGCGTACAATTAGTTCAGGAACGGCAAGCATGACTATGCAACCATGCGGATTTTCAAACATGAATTCCTCTGACGAGTCACTGGTCATTAGACGTGCACAGGGCTTAGAATAGTTTTCCTAGCTGTTAGTCATTGTCCCAAACTGACCGTTAGTCTTTAAAATTTGTTAACTAGTTCTAGGTTACGATAACCCTTAAATTTTTGAAAATAACATCAAATTCAGGTTATTATCGATAACACTAAAAATATCGATATTAAAATCAAGTCTATGTTAGTATTGCCAGATCAGATCAGGTCTGGTAACGCCGTTTTTACATAAACCTCAACACCACAAAAATGGAGAAGCTCATGTCGGTGAAGAATTGTCTAAAACTCGTGCAGGTAACAACAATATGATTGATAATGTTGAGTGGGCTTGAATCCTCATGATTGCCGATTTTCAGTTGCTACCGGCGCCGGTTATGGCCCCTGCCTTGCAAATGCAGCAGGTTCGCCATCGGCAGACGAAACACTGGAAACCGGAGTTCAAACGCTTGCGCAAGCAGAAGTTTATCAAGATTGACTTGCCTAATTTTCGGGAAAAGGCAGAGGATATTAGCAAGGAAGAGATGCGGAGTCGAATGAAGGAACGGGGTGTGCTTCCACCTCGGCCCTGGATGGAACGCCCGTTTCACATAAGTTGCACAGGAGGCATATTTGAAGCTTATGTGCCTCCCGAAGGTGATGGAAAAAAGTCGCTTATTTCGTCCAGTGGTGCCAAACAGAAGCTTGAGTTCCTAGAAAAGAAATCAAAGAGCTTAATGGCGGTACGCAAAATACGTTCCTATGAGGAGAGTTTTAGTACAGACGAGTTCGGTGATCACGCCCAGGAGATCTATATAGCCGCACACACGCACATGGCGGACAGAGAGAAATACAAGATTCGCGAATTTGTCTCTGAACGCTGCTATCCCGAGATGATGCACAATGTCAAGGACAAGACCATTCATTGGCGATTCCTGCAGTCCTTAGAGCCGCCCCGTGTAGTGCATGCTCGCGTCACCGAGGTCATCACCAAGGAGAATCAGTTCGCCCAGGTCACTGTGCGTTTTCATACACAGCAGATGTTAGCCATTTATGACCGTTTTGGACGACTTATGCATGGCAGCGAAATTCTTACCAAAGATGTACTTGAATATGTCGTGTTTGAGAAACATATATCAAACGAATATGGAAAGTGGCGGCTCCACGATAAGATCATACCTGATTGGCTGCCGCCTAAACAGCCAGCACCGATTACCTATCGTCTAATTGAGGATGTCATCGAAGAGACTCCGACTCAGATAGAAGCCAGCAAGGATAAGGTGGAACAGATTGCAGCAACAAGTATCGACAGCAATGATGCTAGCACAAAGTCCTCGTTGGCCATTTGATTGTATTTTTTGTGGGTTGCTTGGCGCCTAAAAAGGTTGAAAGCCGTCGAAGTAGTCCAATAATATTGAAAGAAATGTTATTTTTTAAATTATTTTTTGATTTCTTTTTTCCGCATTTTTTTTTTTTGGTATTTCAGTTAGTATGCTTATATTTTAGTAGACGATCCTAATAGAAATACAAGCATTTTGTCCAAATGCTATGGCTGAAAATACCTAGCGCTTGCCTTATGTAGGATATTGCTAGTTGATGAAATAACTAAATTATGTATGCACATGGGTAAGCTTTTTCCAATTGCTGGATTAGATAATTACGCATAGGCAAAAAAATTGCAATTACATAAAAATACAATATAATTTAAGCGCTAAATGTTAATAAATACGTGTTGTCTCAAACTTTATTCTTGTTTTGTTGATTTCGTTCCTCATTAAATTAAAAAACTTAAACGGCCCTAAAAAGTAAGCTACACATTTTCCCCATAACGAATTTCGTCAACAGTTAAATTTAAATCAACGGCCTAAAAGTATGCAACACATTTTGACAAACTTGAAAGTTAATTCACCTTCTATGGGTTTCTGTTCGCCTGGTATTTCACCAGTTCGAATTTTGCAGTTAAAAATGTAACAATTCACCTGTCCTAAAACTTTTGATTAACATATATTTAAATTAATCCACTTTCTATACGTTTATATTTGCCTGGTATTTCATTGATTATTAAAATTGTGCGTATATTCTTGCGAATCCTTTGAAGGATCTGGGTGAAAATTTAAACGACTCCTATTATCAAGGACTATCAACTGTATCAGGGACATCTCGATAGTCCTGCGGAGACCTAGATATCAAGGAAAAAATTGAAAATTTTCATTTTAAAATACCGATGGAATACCAGGCGAACAGAAATGCATAGAAGGTGGATTTCTTAAAAAGTAATCAAAATTTTTGCATACTTTTTTGGGTAGTTAATTTTTGCATTTTAAACTGCGAAATTCGTACTGGAGAAAATACGAAATACCAGGCGAACAGAAATGCATAGAAGGTGGATTTCTTAAAAAGTAAACAAAATTTGTTGCATACCTTTTTTGGGCAGTTAATTTTTTGCATTTTAAACTGCGAAATTCGTACTGGAGAAAATATGAAATACCAGGCGAACAGAAATGCATAGAAGGAGGACTGACTTTAACATTTTCAAAATATATTGCATACTTTTTTTGGGCAAGGGTTTTTGAAAAAATTAGCATACTTTTTGGGGCAAGTGAAGTGGGCAAAGGAAATTTAGCTTTTTGTAAAATCTCAGCTTCCCGCAGCACTATCGGGATGTCTTTCAAGCGGTTGACAGTTCTCCTTGTGGGGAGTCATATTATTTAACTTTCGTCCTGATCCTTCAAATGGCTGGCGAGTTATTAGCTCTTTTTTCATATACAATTAGTCCTTTTATCTCAGCTCCTGGAGGGACTTTCCAGGATCTGTTAAAGCTATTCGAAGCAAGCCATCAAGGACTACAATCTGACAGAAGATCATCTTGATAGGCCTTCAAATGGCTGAGTTATAAGGACATTTGTGTATTTTCTGTCATGTTTTGGCCAATTTGGCGACTAATCCCCTTACAGAAATTCAAAAAGCTTTTTGGAAGGGTATTAAAAATAATTGAATGCCGATTGACAGTCCTGATTCTGGAGAACCAAACAAGGAATGAATGTCCTTCCGAAATCATTCAATATTACATCGAAAAAATGATCGGATTTTCGTTTTTAGCTCTAAAATCCACAAATATCCTTTTTCTTAGCTTTTCAAACAATTCTTATCACAGATTATATCAACAGTTACAAACATATTGTACATCTATACTGATACTTATGGGTATAAGGTATTGGCTCTTATTTATTCATTCTCTCAATAATGTTTAAAAGTTATTTCTAATTATAAATAAAGTTGCTATATTACATACAAAAACAGTTCGTCATAGTTAATTGGAGGTGGACAGCATGCAATGGGAATAAATATAATATATACACAAGGCTCTTCAGAGTCGTCAGACGCCACACGACTAAACAAAACTACTGCTGGGCTCATCCAGATAGGCGCAACGAGTGCCCACTGACTCGAGGGATTTACGTGCTGTGTTGTCCATGGGTAATTTGTTTGCAAAGAGCGCACTGCTGCTCCCGGTTGCTTTTGTGGGTGATATTGGTGTCTGTTTAGTTGGTGAGAATTTATTGCAATAGTTTCCCGTGGTTGGCTGCGATGCCACACCCCAGTTTGATGGTTTTATGGGCAGCACCTTGGGTTTTGGTGGCAACGGAGGCGGCGCTTTGGTAAATTCATTGGAATCCTGCATGTCTGCAGGCAAATCAGTCTCATTCTCCAGATCCACTTTCATTGGCGACACTTGTTGGTGGCTTTGACTTCGGGCAATTGAAAATCGCGGCGCTGGTTGGGGTAGCCCTTCCACTGTCTGAGGACTGGTCTTGCTAATGGGACTAAGATTGGCGCGCACCTTTCGTAGCTTTGAGGCGGCTGCATTCAGGTTCTCCTTGTTCTTCAAGAAATCTGGCAAATCAAAGTTAATCTCTGTTCCACGTTGATCTTCTAAACGTGCCAACTGTGCTCGCTTCAGGCCCTCGAGAAGTTCATCTGAGGAAGGGTAAGTAAAGATTAAAACAAACTGAGCGAGTTCATCTAAAAGTATTAGCTCACCTTGATGCTCTGCTACTCGCTCCGTCACCTGCAACTTGACACCTGCTTTGAGCTTTGCTATAATTGGCTTTTTAGGATCTGCCGGCAATGTTGCCGCTGTCGTTCCAGTTGCTGGGGGCGCCTCCTCGGAATGTTGACTACTACTAGTCGATTTCTTCTTGAGTTTTGGAAGCTTGCTGCTGGGAATGTTTGCCGTATTGTTGCGCTGGTGGCGCCGCATGCCAAACAATGACGAAGAGCTCTCCGATGGTGCGTCATTGGATTTTATGGAACACAAATCGCTAGACTTTTTCCTATCCGCTGCCGCTGCATCTGCCGCCTTGTTTTGGAGTAGTTCATTGAAAACCTTGTTGGTTAGCTCATCCAGCTGGCCTTGCGAAGAGCTAGTTGTTGTTGCGGAAGGAGGAAGAGGTTTCATCGGTTTAGTGAGCTTCGGCGGCACAATATTGCCGCCGCCTGGCTGAAAATCCGACTGACGCATCACTATCTGCAGCCGCTGGCCATCAGCTATGGTAACGGGCTGCATCAGGTCGAGCGGGACCTGGGTGTCGCGAATGAGGACCACAACTCCATCCATTTTGTAATTATACTTGGTCAGAATCGGTCTGATGACCTCGTGCAAATGTTTTTTGGGCTTGCTCTTTACCGAAATCACCTTGGGATCGGGCAGATCCAGTTTAAAGGCAACGCGCCGTTCGATCATCACCTCCTTGCCGGCCAAGATCTGCGATGGCTGCTGGGTGTCAATGGACTTTGTGGTTCCTTGAAACACAATGTCGTAGTAGGGATACACCAGATTCCTTTTATCAAGAAGGCGATCCACCAGTTGGCTCACAGTTTCGCCTGGCCGTGTCTGCACAATCGTCGTGGCTCCATCGCTCAATATGACCCGACACAGAGAGCAAACACTCTCGGCACTAGCTGTCGCCCCACACGCCCCGCCCGCGTCAAAGGATGACAGAGAGGAGCGAGAGCTGTGCAGATCACTCAGCGAATTCTGATTGGAGGTAAGCTTTAGCGATGCACTGGACAGCAGTCCCGGCGGCGGAGGAGGCAATGGAGGCGCCGGCATTAGACTATTCTGAAGATCGGACATTAGTTCGCTACGATCACGGGATTTACTTCGAGTCTTGCGGTGCCAGGGCAGTAGACTCTTACGTCGGCGATCCTCGGCGTTGCTTGCCGATTTCTTGAGCTACCAGGAGACAGAGAATAGACATTAGAATTCGACGGATAGCAAAAGAAATAAGTAACTAACTAACCTTGGAGGAGGCAACCAAGTGAAAATTTGTCTTCAGCAGATCATCGAGATTGGCCCCGTTGTAGGGCAGGGGCTGTCCCTTTTGCTCGGCCTCCACGCAACTCTTGTAGAGATCCGATCGTATGAAGCGCTGATAGCTATCGAACTTCATCAGATTGAAGATTTGCTTCTGAGCGGGAGCAAAAATGTCTGCAGCAGCACTGGCCAGATTTTCCTCAGTCAAATTGCGAGCCTGTGAGTCCACATTGACTGGATCGCTGCTGCTGTTGGCCAAGTGCTTGGCAAAAATCTCACGTGCCACACTTGAACGTTCCGCCTCCGACTCGATAAGGCGATAGCGCTCACAGGCCGTCCAGAAGTAAATGTTCTCCGCCGAGAACTCTTTTTTAAGGAACTCGGCAAAGGTTTGCATGCCGGCGGCATCTTGAAGCATCCGTTCAAACGATGTGCCCCACTGGGTAGGTGTCCCAGTGGTGGAGGTGGCGTCAGCCGGCGATATTGACGGCGTCGGATCCTGGGCGAGGATATCCGCCGTCACTGCATGGACTGATGGCGGCGCCGGTGTGGTGAGTATTTGTGGCACTTGCAAGAAACTGCGTGAAGTGGCCGCCTTTCGTTCCGCATCCAGCATCAGCGTCTTAATGTACACATCGTTGTCGGAGGCGTTCATGGAGGCAGTGCGTCTCACTAGCGGTGAATTATGCTTCTGTGGGCCCTGCTGCTGCTGCAGCTGCTGCTTCGCCACCTTGTCGGTGCGCGGCGTTCGAAACGATGACTGACCCCAGGCTCGACGAAAAGGCGATGCATTGGCGGGCAGTGCTCGGTTCTGTACCCAAAAGAAAAGAGGAAAAAGTCATTTTTCGTTAGTCACACACAAAGTTCAACCAACTCATAATTTACAAACTACTACAAATTGTGTCGGACCCATGTCATTATCATGGTCAGACAGACCTCGCCGATAAACTTTTGACCTCCCCCCTCTCCGCCATGCCACTTGGCCGCCTAGAGAATCCCTAACTCCCTCTGCTCCACCAATGTGGGACGACAACACTTGCCCACCACTTTAAAGCACTTTGTCGATAATTACTCTCCGAGCTGACTCTCAATGACTTCCATCTCCATTTACATAGCACATTCTCTCATTGGGGGCATTCCCACCGTTCTCTCTGCTTTTGTTTCCACTCTCCACTCTTTGAGAAAGATTAATGAATTTCTATTTCTAAAAGCCCATCATCTCTTCTCTCTCAGACAGATCGGACAACTCAGCTCAAGTTTCGCATTATAATCAACTGTCTGTACAGATGTTCATCGATATAAGTTTGTACACACATATGGATATATTTGTCTAATGGCTTTTTGTTTGTTTTTTTCCCATCTTTTTTTTCTTTTTTTGGTGGTTGACGTTCATAATAGACCAAAGAGAAATTTCAAACACTTCCGGTTGGGTTTTGTATAGCAAACGGAATGAGAAAAAAAAACATATCAAGACAATTAGTCGTTTAAGGGCAAAAGCAATTTTTATCCATTTCTCGTGTCTTCATTAATAAAAATGAAGTAAGTAAGTCGTCTCGCCGACTTGGGTATACCATACACCAGTAAAACAAATATTTCAAATTTGTAATAACTAATGCATTTGCCTATTTTAAGAAATTCTGTTCACATGCTTTTTACAAGCATATTTCAGTATCTCGCGCACTTATGCATATAAGCACCCTAGCGCCCCCACCCGCCAACGGCCATCTCCGGCCTTATGCAAAAACGTTTATATGCATAACTCAGCTATTTTTTGTCCGATTTTCATCAAATTTGGTATTTTGCTGGGTATTAGTATCAAATTTAAGTGTGCCAAATTTGATTGCACAAGGTAAAAAATTACGCGAGATATTCGAGTTTTTCAAATTTCGGGGGCGGAAAGGGGCGTGGCAAAATCTTTATACATGCAACATGAGCGCATTTACTAAGCAAATATACATACCAAATATGGTGTATCTAGCTACAATAGTTTTTGAGATAAACGTTTTTTTTGAATTGCGGGGGCGGAAAGGGGCGTGGCAAAAATTTGAAATAAACTTGATCACTCTACATACTACATGAGCCTACATACCAAATTTGGTGGCTCTAGCTTTTATAGTCTCCGAGATCTAGGTGTTCATACGGACAGACGGACGGACGGACGGACGGACAGACGGACAGACGGACAGACGGACAGACGGACAGACGGACAGACGGACGGACAGACGGACATGGCTAGATCGACTCGGCTGTTGATGCTGATCAAGAATATATATACTTTATGGGGTCGGAGAAGCTTCCTTCTGCCTGTTACATACATTTGGCGACTTTAATATACCATTTCACCCTATGGGTGTATGGTATAAAAATCAATTTAAAAGTTACCAGTTCTTTGGTGAAAGATGATATTTTTGTATATGGTAGAAGTAAAGAGCGAATTGATTGAGTATACCAGCCTTCCGATCTAGCTATATAATGAATGGAAAACTAGAAAAGTACAAGAAAATAGATCAGTACGAAGAGAAACAACTAAAAGATCTCAGCTCATTATGGATAGCACGATATTTATTTCTATAATTGAGTTATTCCAAAAGTTTTTCATTCACTCACAAGTGCTTGTAAGTGTATATCTGTTTTTTATCATATTAAATATACAAAAATAACTGGGTCAAACTACTTCAACTTCAGTTTGTTTTAGTAGGAAAGGCAACGCCCCAAAAGGTCCAAGGGGGCTAGAGAGAGGGAGGTGGTAAAACAACAAATTTGTGAAATTTAAAGAAAAAAAAAACGCACATACACAGCAATAACAACTGCAAATAAGCAACAAGTAGACGCAACAAAGCGAACATAAATCAACGTTGATTGCCAAACAATAGACACGACTCCGGGGGGGATTGAAGGGTGGAAGGGGTTGATTTGAGGTGTGTGTGTGTGTGTTTGGCCAATCAGTCAGTAAATAGGAAATGAGCAATCTGCCAAAGTAAATAATTAAAATAATTCCAATGACAGACTCAAAAATACTTGCAACTTGTGCAACATTCAATTTAAACAGAGACAACGAGAAAGAGAGAGAGAGAGAGAAATATAGCCAAGCCCCAAGCTTTCGTTTTCGCTCTCCCTCTCGGTATGGGCACCCTCGCCAGGGGCATGTTTCTATGCTTGAGTGGACACTGACATGGACATTTTCCGGTGCTCCATTGCTCTGAGGTGCATTCACATTTACATTACCCAGCCCCAGTCGAATCTGCCCCCTCATCAGCTACTTCCCCCTTCTGTGGCTATGTGGTTGTTTCCTTGGATATATTAAAGTCATCATCATAGAGTCATTGCGCTGGGTTTTGCATTTCAAACGGCAAACGGGTAAAGCAAACAAACAAAATCCCACGAGTAAATTATCTTCAATAGCTTTTGGCTCAGGTTTCCACGACCATTCGTTGCTCCTCCTCCATTTCCAACACGATAATTTCTTTCTTTACACTTGCTCCACACTCTTCGCCTCCTAAAGAGTAGGGCGACACTTTGGTCTTCAAATTTTGTAGCCCATATAAGAGGGAAAAGATGGACCCAACCTGTTGGTGGCACTTAATTAAGCGAAAATAAGCCCCCTCCCTTCCTATACGATGGTAATTGGATCCAGAAACCGAAACCTAAAGAAGGAAAACCACAAACTGTTCACATTTTTGACGGTCTGATGGACACATGATAATGGAAAACTGCGAATGGTTTTCGATGAGTTGTATAACCAGGCACATAGAAGGTGATGTGGAGCGATACGAAACGAGGTGGCGAGGGATTCCTATCAAGAACCGATAAGTAGAGCTCTACGTGCTCTGGATCGACTCTTGAAACCGATCGAGGCATATATAAAATTTAACACGTATTTTAGTCACCATTAAATGCCGATCGGAAGAGTTAAACCCAACACGCATATCACACTTTTTCGTTGGAAACTTCTCACAACACATACAACTCATGTTATTTGTGCTTGTGTAGTTATATTATACATGGTGATAACAAATAATGACAAAGAAATGGAAGTGTCTTACAGAAAACCCCCTCGAAAACAGATTTCTCTGAAAAGTGTGCCGGAAAATAAGACGTCACAAATATTTGTTGAATAATCATCAGACAGCATGCAGGGAATGGGGAGAAAAATGAAGTTATAAGGGGGGCTGGAATGGGAGTGGAAAGTGAAGTTGGGGGTGTATATATGTATGTACATATGCAAATGATTAACTAACCATTTATGTGTATGTGTATAGACAAAGTTGATAAACCCGTAATGGCTTCTTGTGCGATGAATGAGAGAGACAGAAAGGGAAAGAGGCAGAACCTACCCGATGCAAATTTTATGTTTTCTCTTTCTTTCCTATATTATATTCCGAATTCCATGCAAGATATTCTCAAGGTGTGTCGTAGTTATACTTGTTGTTGGTAGTATTGTTTTTTTCTTATTATTTTTTGCGTGGGCAAATGCAAAGAAAGCGAAAACGTGCCGCTTTTGTCAATTTAGTTTTATTCTTTTATTCATTTTCTACACCAATTGTACGTATATGCTCTTTGGACTCTTTGTCGGCTTGACTGGGAGTGGGGGACGCGAGACTTGAAGGTTTACAATAATTTCAATTTTTTCTTTTTCATCAGATGATGAATTTTTTATTCTCACACACAATTTCAACCACTCGCACACGATATATAGGAATCTGAACTCTCCCGAGAAACGAACTCGTAGCCTCGACGTATACAAACTAACTGAAGATGTGAGCGCAAAATCTCCGAATGACACACAGTGAGTAACAGAGAGTGAGAGAGAGCGGCCCCAACAGCTGCTGCATTGGGGGGAGTAATGCTCACACACACTCACGACGACGATCACAATGGCTCTCCCATTTTCAAGTTGGTGTGTTGTTGTTATTGTTTGTCCGTTTATTACTCACTCTCAGTTTGTTATATGTATGCATGCACATACATACATACATACATATTTGCCTATTTGCCCAGCACCGGCTGCTGCTTATGAATGAACTGCATTGAATCGAGACCCACTCAAAAGCAGTTGTGGGTGTGTTTTTTGTTTTACTCTCCCTCCATCTATCTATCTTTGCCTTTATCTCATTCTCTCTATCTCGTGCCCGCTCTCTTGCATTAAGTGACGCATTTTTTTGTTTAGCAGCTGCTGTCTTTAATTAAATGTTATTTCGTTTTTGTTCGTTACGTCTCCTTTGTCTTCTTTTAGTCAACATTGCCAATTAATTAAGTTGCTTAAGACATTTTTAACAATTTATCACACATTTTGTTGCCGACCTCTCAAACGCCCCCTCTCTTCAGCAACCCACAAATCATTTCCTTTTCCTTCGTTGCATGCCCATATAAGTATGCAAAGCAAATATTTTAATGATCTTCCACAATTGGAATACGACATGCTGAAACATGTACAAAAGATCTAAAGACTGAGAGACCAGCGAAGTAAATCAAAGTAAATATTTTGAATACAAAAAAGAAGAAAACATAAAAATGAAAGCAAATTTTAATTTTCAAACACAGTTAATTCATTTGGTCTGCATCGAAAAGAAGGTATAAGTACATATGTACATACATACGTACATAAATATGTATAACTATATTAGAAGACAAAGGAGTGATAAACTCACAATGTGATAGGCTAGAGCAATAAGTCTAGATTATCCAAGATCCAATGTCCAAGAGCGATAAGAAATTGAGACCTGAAAACGGCATTTGATATCAAATTTCAATTCTATGAAATGAAAACCATTTGCAAACTGGCACCAAAAATTTAAGTTCGACAGTTAATTTATTTATAAATGTTTTCTCTCTATCTTTTTGCGAATTTTTAAACTCAATTACTTTCTATAAATATCTCGAAAAGCAAAACAAAGTTGCGAATAAATTAAACAAGGCATTCTTTTTTTTAGAGCTATAAACAAAGAGCTAGAGACAATTGAAATAATTAAAATGCCAAAAGCAGGCGATCGGTCTGTAGTTTCAGTAGGAGGAGCAAAAAGGAATGCGGGCGATTCTTGTTATTGTTGTTCTTCTTGTTTGGTTGATAAATTAAGTTATTTGCACATATGTATGTACACACACACACACACACACTGTTTTGTGCATGTGTACATAAACAAAACACGCGTGGAAGAAAGACCCCCCATTTGTGGCACATGACCAGGCTAAAAACCTAAAAATTCCAAATTCAAATTTAATTCCTATGTGTATACCGCGCGCCGCCCCTTTTTCTCTATCCAACAACAGATCTCTATAATTTTACAGTTATTTATGATTTGTTTAGCAAGGGAAAATAACCAAAAACCGAAACTACTTTCCATAGTTTTACGCATATCTGAATGTATTGGTTCTATATTGGCTTTATGTGAGATATGCGTGCCATTTGATCCATTCCTTTTGAGCTCCCTCAGTATATATAGAGTATTTTCAGCGTTTTCCAAATATTTTTGAACAATTGCGACCGCTGTGCATTAAATTAAATATCCGGCATGCCACTGTTTTTGTTGTTCTTTGTTCATTTGATGGAATTTAATGCGGGCTATACGCGTTATTTCGCTGATATATGCCAAGCGGAAGAATGAATCGGATGGGACTAGATTGACTTGCCATGCCCGAACAGCTCCCGGCAACCCTATTACTTCTTATTATAAGGGCATTCCCATCGAATTGATTATTATGTATTCAATTTGCTTTATTAATGATAGAAGTGGAAACGAATGGAAACGAACTGACCATCAGGCACAGACGATAGAAATGGAAAATGGTGGCGATGCGTTGCCTAAAATACAAAAAACTTAAAAGTGAAATGCCTCAGCGGCAGAGTCACCAGGTGCCGCATCGCCCATACAAATGCGACAATTAGAAAGTCTCATTATGGTAAACCAAGGTGGGTGTCGGGGTGTTTGGGGTGTCGTAAAACAAGACCCAAGTGAAATTGTTGCCTATGTAGACATATGTAATTAGTAAAATAGCCAAATGAAACTAAAGTTGCAATTTTTTGGGAAAAAAGTAAGTTAAAAATGTCAAGAAGGCAAATAATGTGCTTTAATTATTATTACGTATCCGAAGAGTAAGCCAAATGTATCCAAACTAAATACTAATTGAAATATTCATATTTGAAACGCAAAACATTTTGGATCTAGTCTACAAAGATTTGCCATAAGTTTCCCCCACGTAAATATCATGTCTGACCTGATCTTACCCTAAACAATCGATCGTTGAGATGGGATGAGAAAAACAAAAACATTCAATGAAATTTATGATACATATTTGCAAACAAGTGTACTTTATTGGCATATAAACTAATACTAAATGGCAAATTCTTATTTAATGTAGACCCTTAATGGATGGCATCGATCAACGATCGACATCCAATCTGAATCCGAGAAATGATAAACACTATTAAAAAATATGGGAGTGCGCTTCAATGGAATCTCTGATGGGACCATATGGTCGCCAATTAGGCGGAACGCGATGTGATATACAAAATGATGGACGATGACTTGAGTGTAAATAAACAGTGATTCCGGTGAACAAAATATGTGCGGCACAACAACTGATGGATGGGGCCCAGCTGGGGCCAGCACCCAAGATTCATTCATACGATTCTAACGGAGCAGAGACGGCTCTAAAAGTGACTCACGCGTATAACGTTGGTGGCATCGCCCAGAACAGGTGGCTTGGTGAAGTCCATTTGCTGCATGGCATCCGGATCGCTTATGGAACGGCGCAGTGTGGTTACCGAGGCGCGTTTCGCATGGAAGGATCCACGTAGAAAGCGGGCAAATTCACAAGCCGCACTCTTGCCAGCCTTGCAGACGGCTCGGGGTGGTGTGATCTTGAAGCTGGGTAAAAGTGGTGCATGCATCTCAAAGGAGGAGTCTGGCGATTGGGAGCTGGAAGAGCTGGCAGAGGAACTGCTGCCCTGCAATGAATGGAGGGACGTCAAATTGGAGCTGGCCGAACTGATGCCATCATCATGATCGTCTTCCTCGGCGTCATAGCAGCTACTGGGCTGGTCTTTCGGCAAGGGAGAACAACCCAGGTGAGGATCCTGATCATTTTCATTATTGTCGGCGCTGGTGGGGCTAACACGGAGCAGCACGGGAGAATTTGCTCGACTTTCTGTCTCTGGTTCGCTTAACTTGCGACTGCCACTGCGACGTTTCGCCGCCGAACTGAAGAACTGCAAGACGCGCGACGCACTGCGGCAGCTTCGTCTTTCGGCCTGGACCCTAGCCAGAGCCATTGGAGGGGGCATTAGATCTTCTGCTTCGGCATATTTCCGCTGACCCCTGGCAACACCCTCCAACTGCTGCTGCTGCTGCTCCTCCTCCTCCTGCACCACCTCCTCGACTATATTGATGTGCGGTGAAGCACTACGTCTGCCGCTGGCACTGCGATAAATCTCCTTGGCCTTGCGGCAAATGAATGGCGAGCTGCATTTGGATGATGTCGTCTTCTTGTTGGGTGTACTGCTAGCCTGATGCTGTTGGTGCAGTTGTTGCTCTTCCCCGCGCTTCTCAAAGTCCTGCACAAAGCGGGTCAAACTCTCGCGATCCAACTCGGTGAGGCAGCGGTGACGCAAATGATGATGATGGGCATTTCCAGGATTTTTAGTTTGCCCAGCAGAGGGCTGAGGGCTGGCCATAATCCTTTTGATCTCGAAGCTGCTGTCAAAGGTGCTAGAGTCGTTCAATTGGCTCAGCGACTGAACAAATCGTTCCACCATACTGGATATACTTTGGTCACTGTTGTTTGATTGTGTTGGTTTTGATAGTTTATTCGCATTTATTGTTACTTTATTATAAGTATTATTGTTCATGACGCGCAAATTAACTAAAAAAAATGTATACAAAATTTAGAACTTGTTCTATTTCACTTCTCTTTCAGTTTGTCTGTGCAATTAAAACGCAAAGTTCTTGGTCGGGTTATTTTTCCGGGCCACGTTCGCGTCGTTTGACTATTAGCTTTTGACTGAATTTCCCTGGCCGAATGGCCAAGCAAATGTAAACTTTGTGCCGCACACACAGACTCACACAACGCAAGCCCACCATTCATGGAAATGAGTGAGAAAAGCAATTTTCCTATGCAAATTGAGAAGGAGAATGATGTTGTTGTTGTTGCTGCAGAGAAGGGGGAATCCTTCCTTCCGAACGCCTCCACACATTCGAGGCCAGGCGCCTGCGCACTTGAGACGCTAAGCCATCGAGACGAGACTTGGCTATGTGTCTGCCTTTTCTTTTTGGCCATAACGACAACACTTTGGCCCATTCAAATCGTGCTTGGCATGCCAAAGGTTCTAAACCGACTGTGACGGAAATTGTCACTTGTCTGGAGCATCTCCAATATGGTTAGAAGAGTCGGATGATGCGTCATATCCACTATGAATTCTTTTGCCTTAATCATGAGGTAAACGAGTGAGTAAACTCACGAGTTTGAAAGTCGATTAACGCATTAGCCATTAATGAGGTCAGAGCCATAGAGATCCACACAAATGTATAACGAATTCTAAACAATTTCATATAAAAATTAATATCTTATCAATAAACAAATAAAAGAAACTCAGCCAGAAAGTGGCAGACTGCATATGTTACTCTATTACCCCATTAACCAAGTAAAGTTAAAAACTGTTGGATAAAATTATTTGCTAGAGGTTAATGGGTTGACCATTAAATTTCCCAGATCCAGCAAAACTATCTCTGTTTCATAGCCTGTATAGGAAAAGACCTCTAACCTTCAGGTGAATAGAATATCATATCAAATCAAAGTATGTCGGCGTTTACTCAGTTCCCCTGTTTTCTATAGGGTATATGGAAAATTGTTTATTTGGGCAAATAAATAAATGTGGCTAGGCGCAAACAAAACTAAATTGCGCTTTAATGTAGAACGAAAGGCCTCTAATAGCCCTGACCTAAAAGAAAACTAAACTAAATATCCTAGACATTAGATTGTAGAAACGTGACTAAAATGGAAAAACTTTCCATATATTCTTCTTTGGTCTATCTGGCGAAATTTTCCCTCAAGAATTCGTCATCTGCTTGGAGCAAAATGAAATGAATTTTGCATATTTTCTACATAAATAATGAATGAGGAGAATGCATCGTTTGAATTGTTAGCCATTAATGCGGCACAGTCTCCACACATATAAAGAAATGTATGTATGTTAGGTACATTGTGCACGGCTGAGCACAAGTCACTTCTCCGTAGAGTAATGACTAAGACCGCGAACGGGACTCAATCGGAGGAGATCGTGTGGCCCACGAATCAAGATGAAAGCGTTGGTGACATCATTTTATACTTTAACTTGACTGATAATTGCAACAGCATGTGCGATCGGATCTTATCTAATTGTGAGACCGAGTCAGTCACAGTCAAGTTCGATTATTATTATTTTCGTGATCGTTTAATGCAAATTTTCATCCACCCATCACAACCGCTTCTTACCCCTCTTTCAATTCGGAGAATGCTATTTGTGGAGTGATTAAATCGAAAGCTGTCTACTTTTTGGGCAAGGTTTTAGATGGAAATCGAACACGATCAATAATTTGTGTGAATTGCTTTGAAATTTTAAGTGGAATTTTCTTCTTTTTTTCATTGGATTCTAATTCGCTTACAGCTAAAGCAAATAAATAGGGAATGTGTGGGCGGGCGGTCAGCAGCAGATATTTACAGGAAATTAGGGAAATCACTTTGAGGATCGTTAATCTCATTTATAACCTGGGTAATACTTTGCGTTTTAATTGCACAGTTTGCTGCTTTGTGGGCTATTTAAAAGAGTTCTGCTTAAAGTGTAAAAACACGCACACACGCACAACAATGCCAGATTATGGAATTTAGTATAAATCAACTTTGACTAGTTTTTTTTTTTTGTTTGTGTGGGGGTTGGGATGGGAAATTACCGCGACTGCGTCACTAAAACAAATATTTGCATATTTTTAGATCGGTTGCGTTTTTGGGGGCCTATATCAAGGTAATGCGTTAAACATAACAACATTCTGGTGTAAGAGGATTGGGGTTGGGGATCGTTTGTTTTTCATATTCTTCTGTTTTCTGTTGATTTAGCTGAATTTATTTTTAGACACATTCACACATCCATCCATAGTCGAGGCAACAGTCAAAAGTTCAATTGACTGCAATTATTGTTTTGTTAGCGAATAATTTTCTGGCCAGTTCTCAATGATTTTATACTGATCGATTGTGGGCGGCATTTGGTTAACTTTTTTAAACACATACACAACGAAAATATTTTCGATTTCTTGATTCTAGGTCGTTGTGCCGCGAATTGTGAAAATATGTATTTGATTTTTAAGCACTTTTCTTTATTTATCATTAACAACAACAACAAGAAAAATTTCCATGTGCGCTGCTAACGAACTGCGATCGAAGACTGACTCAGACTTTGTGCGAGGCATGAGCTGTTAACGACATTTTCATATGCTGTTGTCTTAACTTGGCTCAGGTGAATACAGACAGCAACAACAACAATCACTTTGTAGCCGACAGCTGTAGCTCTATAGACAGACAGAGACAAGAGACCAGGTGGAGAGAGAAGAGCGCATGCGCGCGCGTTTTTCTATAGCCACAACCGACACAGACAGGGGCGGTTTGGCTTACAAGGCAATTTTTGCGGTTACATTCCCAGTTGCCCCTCTCAGAGGAGTTAGTCATTGGCCGGGCCAGCAACACGAGTCAGAGTCAGGTGCTTTATCCAAAAGCCTCTCATATGCCTTACCTGGCGACGAATGTCACGGAGAATTTTAACTTTATGAGCGACCATTTAACTGTATTAAATGCCCTTTAAGACTTAGTAGTCAAATTTGCTCTAACTAAACACAGATATAAACAATTATCTTTAATATCAGGTGTCCATAGTAGGATATGTATTCCAGGGTATTACAACAGATATGCTAGTTTATAGAGTATTTGCGGGGCTTATATCGACAGTCGAAATGGTCCCTTTTCATTCGACTACAAAACTTTTATCGTCAAGAGTCTGTTTCTTTCATCGTTTAGGGCTTTTTTTTAGCTTTAATGGTCATATCAATTGACAGGTTACGTGCCGGTGGCACAAGGTTTTTATTAATACATACAAATATATATATATAATTATTAGCACAGTTTTTTTTTTTTACACAGAAATATTACTTCTGACGTACTTTGGAACAAAATATTTCATTTCATTTATTTATTTACTTTTTCCCCAAAACGTTATCAAAAAACAAAAAATACGAAACGCATATAAACACAGACACACACACACACATGTTGGGGCTATTTGATCTGCTAAATTTAAAGAATTTAAAAATAAATTGTTTGTGCATGGCCTTTGGCATTTGTGTTGATAACAACAACAAAACAAACAAACATTATAACTGTATAGATAAAGTGAAACATGTTTGTTGCCATGACATGGCATGGCATGCCACTCGGTTAGATATACATAAGATATTCCAACCACATACATACATATGTATGTATATAGTCAGCTGGCAAATACGTTATAAAAAAAATAGAAGTGTAATCGCAGTCACAGGTGAGGGCAACTTTGTGGCTGATTCCAGTCGAGAACGAATCTGGTAATAACTGAAAGTCAAATGCTAAGTTCATTTCCCATGACGATCCACAAGCCAACGAAGCGTTCGAAGGAAGAAAACAAGTAGTAACGATCATTTGGCAGTGTCTCCCCCTTGAAATATTTAACAGTGACTCTTCGAGGGTTGTTTTTCCTTTTCACCTGTGTTGCACCTGTGACGGCATGTGCCACCACCAGACGAACAATTTCCCTTGCCGCCAAAAAGGACCGAATCAACCTGTTTGAGTTAAGTTCTGAAGATTGCGTGTTCAGCCTTACACTGGACACAATATGTGTCCACTTGTATTCCTTTATATTTATTAATTCCATTGCTCTGACATGTGCAACAGAAATAGCTGCCAACTGTGAAACGAAAATGTATTTAAGGGGCAATTGTGTCGCATTGCGTTGAGTGGAAAATTTAGTAGAAATGGCTACTGATTTGGAAAGAGTTAAGAAACTGGAAGTCCGCTTGACATTGGAGTATATTTTATTATTTGATTTTCCCCAGTTACAGCAATTGAACATGTCTAAATCGAGATCAGGCAACAAATGTTAACCAGAAAGGTCACATGGAAGCCAAATGAGTTATTAACCAGCTCCAATATATGCATATACTATAAGCTTACCACATTCTCGACATTCTCCTCCGAGTAGAGACCACAAACAAGTTCTCGAAATGACATTTTTTTGCATTGATCGGGAGCAGCAGTTGAAGGCAATTGCACTTCACGGTTTCGATTTGTTGTTACTTTTGGTTTAAATTTATTGATGAATATATAAATTATATTGTTTTATTTTAGTTCGGGCTCACACACACAAACAACAACAACACTTATGGGTGACGTTGAACTGGAGCTCTCCTCTTGAACTGGCAGAACTTGAACTTTTTATGGAGCAACTTTTTTGTAAGATTTCTTTATCATAAAACAAAAAGTGCATAATTATTGAAACAGAAAATAAAACCGACAGCACAGCGAAAGTGAAAACCGCAACGACGACGACGACAATAAGAAATAAGGGAAAAAATTGAATAATCGCATGTTGTCAAATCGAAAATCAAACTAAGTTATGAGAACCAACCGACCGACGAGAGCTCCTAAGAATCTCGTGTAGAGGGAGAGAGACAGGGAGCATGACAAAGGTCAGCAGAGTAATACAAATACATTCATATATATTTATTAAAAATATATATAAATGTATGTCTGTGTATGTATTCCCATTAATTGGTTTAGATTGAATTAAACGCGCTGTGAACGCTTTGCTTCCAGTTGAGCAGAGTGACGTCACAAAGGCTCAAGATTTATTTTTCAACGCGGTAGATTCCACTCTCTCCACTCTCTTATCAATCGAGTGACGCAAACGTTGAGTGATAAGCTATTCGAAACATAATCAGAGGAGTGGAGTGAGAGTGTTTTAAAACGAATTTATATTGAAAAGGAGCTAGATACACTATGAATACCTATTACTAAAGCAACGCGTATACTACTGAAAGTTATGGATGGGGATAACGCCCCAACTGGCTGGACAGAGGAACCGAATGGCACGCATACTGCCACAGATTACCCGTGAATGTGTGTGTGTGAGTATCTGTGTCTTATCGTGGGGCAGAGCAAAGATTGTGTGCTCTGTGTCTGTGTGTGTGAATGAGAGAGTGGAGTAGACGGAGCGACGATAAGTTCAGGTAACAGTATGCGGCGGCGATATCCAGGTAAACAAAATACGGTTAAACTTTCAACATGGTTGGAATGGGTTCTCCCATAATGCAGGGTTGTCAAAGAGAGAAAAGGCGATGACAAATTCAATAATGAATAAAATTACGAAGAATTTGTGGCCAACATTGGGAACATAAGGATGATTAGGTGGTTCTTGCTTAGGAAGCCTTATATGTATATATATGTACTGGCAAATTTATAGGAATTATTATTCACTTACCCCCAAATCCGGTTCACTATTTGTAGCTTCTAGTAGGCAATGTGTGGTCGACGTTGTTGATGATATTCGATCTTGGTGGGCGGCTTTGTGTATATTCTGCAAACTAGTCCAAGTGTCCATATTGTCCATGATATTAGTGTGTGATGTTGATGATTGAATGATGTCAATGGCCTCGAATCCTAGGGAATGACGTGATCCCGGCTTGCCAAACACCTGGACACTGAGCTTGTGGGGTGTTGTTGTTGTTGATGGCGTTGTCTTTATGGCCAGTGAGCGACGCATTTTTCGAGGCACACATGAGGGATGGACAAAGTGGATGTCTCGAGTCTCGTGATCGTCCAGTGAGGGAGCCGCCGAATGCAACGAAATGTCATCCATGGACGCAACAGCAGTCAGAGCAGAGAGTGACGGTGAGTCATCATCATTTTCCATCAGAAGGTTTAGGACATCATCACAAGAACGGGTGGCAGTAAGATTTGTGGCTGGGCTCTTGATTAGATTGAAGCTGGCCAAAAGATTCGGACGACGCAATGAGGATATCGATGGTGGTGGTGAATTTGAACCCAAATCGGGCATGGCTCGCACAGTTAGACGATTGTCGGGAATACCCACAATGCCTTGAGGACGAGCTGGAGCTGGTAGACCATGACCAACTGCAGGATGCTGGACTGCCTGGGCGGCTGCGCCTCCACCATTTCCAAGGAAATCAACGACCACAATACGATCGGAAATGTTTGTGCAATCGTTATTGAAACCAATTCCCGAATCAGAATTTGAGGTGGTTGTAGACATCTCACTATGATTCGACGGTTGCGGCGAGTGGGCAGCGGCGCCTCCTGCCACGATCACTCCTCCACCTCCTCCGACTTCACATTCCGGTTGATGACCGCGACTAGCGGGGGTAGTATCCGCATGGTATACATGCTGCGAATAAGATTGACCACATACTCCGAGTTATTGGGAAACTCTAGGCAGAGATTAGAGATCGGATCTCGCGTGCATTCCAGATGAAACTCATGAGCTCTCTGTATATGTTGGCCGTGCTCAATGAGTTTGGTGTCGATAACAAAGACATGACAACTATGCGAGATGCTTATGTGTCCACCATTTCCACCACCACCGCTCCCTACTCCTCCTGCATTGAAGGCTTCATATTCCTCCTCGATTTGGGTGTTGTGTATCGCGCTGGTCACGAGACCAAAGAAACGATTCTCGCTCTCAGACGATGAGCTTACATAGTTAAGCCTCGAAGAGGCGTAAGTGGCCAAGGCACTGCCATTGGAGCTCTGTAGAGTGAGGCTATCAGGTGTGATGCCCATCAACACAATGGTGGGTTGACGCTTCTCCTGGCGCAGTTTGCGAATGCACGAGCGTACAGTCTGTAGCTTGGAGCTGTGCGAAATCTGCTTGGGCATCTCAATCGTGCCCAAGTAGCCTACAATGACACGATATTCTAAGGCTGCACTGCCTACCACCCGCACCATGGCACTAACATTGGCCACGTCCGCTTGTCCCGAACCCGCGCACACTTTGGCTAGCTGGACAAGCGGCGCGTCTTCCAGTACAGGGCGCAGGGGCAGTGTGGACCGCTGCTTGGATTCGTCCGCATCTTCACGGGCAGCATCTGTAGCTGCTGAAGGCGGCGGCTTTTTTTGCGGTGAGTTGCGCAAACGATTCATCTTGGATTTGTGATGCAAAAAACGCGGCTTATGGCGCAAACTGGCGGCCACCACCTGGCCGCGTGAACTTCGCTGCAGCAACAAAGGATTAGCATGGGCATTCTCCTCATCCGAACTGTCTGAATAGTAATTCTCGGCGATCTGCATACGTATGCTGCCAAAAGAGTTTCCAATCAGTTGAACAACCGTTTCGTGCGGGAGCTTGGATACATTCAGACCATTCACGGAAATGAGAAAGTCTCCGGAACGCAGACCCGCCTGTTCAGCCGGAGAGTTGCTGATGATGCATGACAGACGACACGGCTGTTGGCCAGAGATGGTGAAGCCAAAGCCATTGTAGCCTCGACGGACATCGACCGTTCGAGTTCCATTATAATTGTAGTTGGGACGCTTTTTGCGACGTCGCTGATGCTGCTGCTGCGCTGAAGTGGATGCCACTGGAGGGGTGGTGGAGGCAGATACTGGAACAGGAGGCATCTCGCCCGAGCTGGTTATGGGTAATGGCGGATGGTGATGATGCATGGCTGAAATGGCATGAATCAAATGACAAACGATAACTTAAATGGTCTTCATCTAGAGGAAGAGGAAGAGGAGGATTTAGCCCACCTTTTTCATTGATGCAAGTTTTGCTATGGAATGCGGTTTGTTTTCTGCCTTCTGCTGGTGCCCCCCTGCCCCTTTTTGGTAGTAGATTAACTCACAAGATAACTCTATCTCTTTCTCACACACATTGGTAGTCGAGTGCAAACAGAAACATATGTATCTTGTTGTACTTTCTCAGACGTGAAAAACTATCAAATTAATACTTGTACACTTGCATAAAAGTTCATTGCTTCAATTGAAACATTTTTCCAAACAAAATATTATAAGTTAAGTATTATATTTTAATAGAACTAAACCACAAAACAAAGCGCAAGCGCAGCCTAGATAAAAAAAAACTATTAATGCAAACAGTTGGCAGCACCATTTTTGGTTTGGTATTAGTGAAGCGTTGCTCATAAATGAGCAAGGAATTCACGTTCCATCTGTAACTATCGCATCGCGGAACTAGTTCTCATTGTCGTGATTGCATCTTTAAAACCACTTCTTTCCACCTCTAGCATTACTTTTGCGTTGTGAAATAATTTTTGAAATTGTCGCTCCTTAAATACCACTTATTTATTTTATGTTCATAATGAGTGCTGTTAGCGACGAGCAACAGAAGGAGGAGGCTATCGGCACCACAAATGAGTCGGTTCCTACAAATCAGGACGAAACCATTAAAAGGAAGCTACCTGATATTGATGTAGCGGGTGATGCAGGTGTCTCCATTGAAGCCAGTCCGACAAAACGCATAAAAACAGAGCCCAGTGAGTGCGAGGCCGAACCCGTGGTTAAATCAATAAAGTTAGAACCAAATGGCAAAGAAGTTAAAACAGAGCCCGCCGATGAGAATCCTCCACTAGGTGCAGCCGTATCCAGCGATTCCTCTCCTACTGTGAAGGCGGAACCAGCCGACACCAGTTTAACTTCTCCAGTCGTAGTGAAAGCAGAACCGACACAAAGTAATGATGAAGCAACAGGAAATATTGCTTCTGCTGTTGTCTCCTCAAGTACCCTTCGTCCGTCCTGCCGCTTTGGCATACGATGCTATAGGTAGGGTTTCGTCATACTCTAATTAATCGCATCAAATTTATCCAATTATTTAATTCAGGCGTAATCCCGCTCATCGTAGCGCTGAGGCGCATCCAGGTGATGATGACTATCGCCGCCCTGACTATCCTGAACCACCACTCGGCACGCCAGCCTGTCCATTTGGGAATCTATGTTATCGCCGCAATCCCGTGCATTTCCAGCAGTATTCACATCCGCCAGATTGTAAGTAACAGCTATGGTAGCACCATATACTAGCCCCGCTAAAGGACACTGTAGTCAATTCTGCCCAGAACATACGTAATCGATTGCGTCAACGTCGACGTGTCCAGCAGCAGCAAAACGATCCCGATTCCGACATAAATTCCGAGGATGAGGAGGATCCATTTGCCGGTGACTCGGATAAAGATGAAGAATATAGACCAGGGGCAGACATTGACGACGACGATGATGATGATGACGACGAAGAGCTGGAATTTGATAGTCAACGTGTAAATAGTGACCAGTATGATTAAGTTTACTTATTTTTCTAGTTATTGTTATGTAAAAAGTGTAAATTTTAAGCTTATTGTTAAAATATAAAATGTTTACTATTATATATATTACTATTCTCTCGAGGATTACTAGTCTAGAGTAGAATTCATGTGAAAAGTACGATAAAGCAGTACGATTGTTTTTTTTTTATCATTTGAACATTACAATTAAGTAAAAATACTAGATGTATCTTGTTGAAACATGTATATGATATATGTTTATTTAAGAAACTTATTTTAATAAAAACCCTCATCCACATCTTCGGCTGGCTTGTGATCGAAGGTTGCACCCCATTTGGCAGCCTCTCCGCCACGCACTTTTACATTGTAGCAAACGTTCTCTGCCTTGAGGACACTCTGACGCATTGTGGTTATCTTGCGCCATAGCTCTCGGGCACGCTGACAATTCAAGCTGATGTATCCTGTATAGAAATCTTGGAGCACTTTGCAGGTGTCCAAGCAAGTATCGGTATCTCCGCTGCCCAATGAATTAATGCACCGGCGCATCAGTTCGCCTGTCAAATCCGATAGACCCAATACGTACTCAGTGGGATCAACAAAAAATTTGAATTTATCGGGATTCTTTTCGGCAACAGCCTCATCGACTGCCGCTTCATTATCTGCAGTTATTTCCTTGACTTGGTCAGCTTCATACTGCATGACGGACTGCAGTGCCTCCCAATCCGACACAGATTTGCCCTCCTCCTCCCGCAAATATTCCATGTAGGTGTAGGCCTCTATAAACTCCTGTAGGCCCGGGGAGTAGGCGGCCCTGAACTGATAAACATCTTGGTTACGTAGCTCAAGAGCCACATCTCTGAAGTTAACTTTAATTAATTTGTTAAGACGAGTTTCGGCCTCCTCCAGAATCTTATCCTTGTTCTCCTTGCGGGAATCAATGGAGTGCAAGAGAAAAATAATGCGTTTGGACTCAATGGTAATATCGCGGCTTAGTTTAATTATGCGTTCATGTTTGTCGTGCTTCGCGGTCAATTCATTGGAGTAGTTGCGGAATGCCTGGACTATGGGATTATCTTCATCCATTTGCTGGACTGGTCGCTTGCGAGGACCATTATTGCGGTTACCAGAGCCTGAGTTTTTCGGCATTATTTATTGATGATAAGCGGCAGAAATATAAACAAATCTAGGAAGAACGGAACAGTGTTGTTAACGACAGTCAGAAAATCTGTTTATGCCTTTATGACATATAAAAGACAGTGTGGCCACAGCGTCTAAAAATTTATGCCCATCTGGCGCGTAAAATTCCTTGTCAACACATTCCGTAAATTGGTGTGACCATAGGGAATTAAATCAGTATGCCCTAATGACACCAAAAAAGACATAATGTTGTGTTTTAATTTGTAGTTGTTGTTTCGTGGCAATCAATTCTTAAATTGTTTAAGTCTGCAAACTTTATTTATTTCTAAATATGCACGAGCTGCCCAAGCAGACACTCGCGCTTACCAGCGGTTCGACAAGCACGGCGGAAAAGCTGTGCTTTGATAAAAATGAATTTATGAAGGTAAATTGTAACCTCCTCTCAACTGAAACACCATTCGTCTTTAATGATTTTCGCCATCCTCTTGGGAGTAGGCCAACTTTTCCGTGGATGAATTCCTGCACAAAAATCGGAATGCACCCAGTCTGGAGCAACTGCGGGACAACCTGGGCCTGTACTTAAAGGGTTTGAGGGCAGCAATGATCGATCTGATCAACGAGGACTATGCAGACTTTGTGAATTTGAGTGCCAATCTTGTGGGTCTCGACCAATCTATTGAGATCATTCAGCGCCCCTTGGAGCAATTTCGAAATGAGATCGAAAGCATACACAATCTGATCGATGAGAATGTAAGCCAGCTGCGGGCTCAGTTGGAGGAGAAGCGCCAGCTGCGAGAGTTTAAGCGTAGTCTGCAAAGCCTTAAGACCGTGTACGAAACCACAAAGAAATTGCAGGATCTAATGGACCGTAAATTGAGTGGCGAACAGCCTGGCCAGGCTGTCGACTTGGAACGTGCCGCTTTGGACCTTATACAATTGCAGTTCCATGAGAAGCATTGCGATCGGCACTTAAAGGCCGACCAGCAGGCCCAGATTCGGCAACTGGAGGAACAACTGCATCAACAATTGCGCCTTTTTTTCAATGAAGCTTTGCAACAGACTCGCAGCACCCAGAATTCGGAGGCTCTGGAACGATGCCTAAGGATTTACATTACCTTAGATGCTTGCAGCCGGGCGGAAAAGGTCTTTCAGGATGATGTAGTTGCTCCTTACATGAGCGGCATTATCAGTGAACAGCAGTTACAGAATTCTCCACAAGGTCTGGCTGGGATTTACAGCAAGATTCTAAACTTCATATCGCTGCATATGACGGATTTGTTACGCCTTACCCTCTATTCGGATAAATTGCAGGGCTTTAATTTTGTGGTGCACAGCTTTTGGTCCGATGTCGAGATGCGTCTGGAGCTGCATATGAACTCCATTTTTGCTCCAGGCAATTCGGAGGTCTTCTATGTCAAATACAAATGCACGCGCGATTTTCTGGGAAAGATTGAGGAGTTGCTTACCAGCAGTGGCGAGCATGCAGTGTCCCTTTATCGCCAGCATAAGCAGACCAAGAGTTTCGAGGCCCGCTGGAATCTTCCAGTTTATTTCCAAATATGCTTTCAGGTATGATGATGGAAGAACCTTTTAATCGTTAACACCTTAAAATTGTTCGTTTCTCCAGGAAATTGCTGGCAATTTCGAGGCGAAACTAGAGCCTCTGCTGCAGGATGAAACCCTTGAGCATGCCAATTCCTGCGGCTATCAATTGATGCCCTTCAATGCAGCCCATTCCGCTCTGATCCGATGTTGGTCCGAAGGTGTTTACTTGTCTGAGCTTTTACCAAAATTTTATAAGCTAAATGTGCAAATTGTCTTACGACTCTGCCGCTGGATCACCGATACCATCCAGGCCTCCAAGAGGAGTGACTTTGCCAGGCCATATACACAGCATCAACTGCTGATTGCCCTCCACAGTGATATCCGTAAATTGGACGGATACATGCCAGAGTTGCAGCAACTAATTATTCAATCGGTTCCCAGTGAGAAGCGCACTAAAGTTTTCAAAGATGTCTTGGACAAAACTCTGCTCACCCTTGCTGATGCATTGGGCGCCCATTTGGCCACTATCCAGGATACTCTTGTCCAGTTGCTGATCAAGGAATGCGGGTCTGAGAACGTCCGACAAGTGAACGACTTACCACGTTTATATAGAAAGACTAACCGTGAAGTGCCCACTCGCTGCTCTGGCTATGTGGAGCAAATGCTGCGACCTTTAAAAGCCTTTGCCAATCAGCATGAAACCCAATTGGGCACTCTCGTTGTGGAGCACATCCTGGCCGAAGTGGCCAGCAATATAACCAAGGCGTAAGTTGTGAGAATGAAGTAATATCCCAAATAATCAGAATTTCTTTTGCAGTTACTTTAATGTCGTGAGCGAGGTTCTCACATCGGTGCAAAAGACTGAGGAATCATTGCGTCGACTGCGAAATCTCAAGAGTGGCGGAGCAGCCGCAGCGCAAACCAATAACTCCTCTGCAATTTCTGATGATGACAAAATACGTATGCAATTGCGTGTCGATGTGAGCACTTGGAGGCAAGAGCTAAGTCAGTTTAATTTCCAGCCTAATCAAATCGAAAAACTCCAGGAGCTGTCCAACACGGTGGAGGAGAGTCTTAAGCCGAAGGACTAAACCAACGTCTAACGTAATATAATCCACTTTATTGTTGTTAAACGATTTCTAGGCACAATTTTAAAGTTTTTTGATCTAAGACTACCAATTGTATATAAAAGATATATACCATATATAAATGTAAATAATTATGTATATCGGATAATAAATGCATCAAATTTCACATTGTTTACAGTGTTTCGCTTGAGGTTAGTCGCTGCTGTTTGGAATAGATAGAAAAAAAGAGATATTTTATACACATGTGAGCTAGTTTATCGGATGATTACTGTAACCGAAGACAGGCAAAAATGCAAGCGAACGGACGGGCGACCATGCAGAAATCAAGCTTTTGCAAAAAAACAAACCAAACGAAAACGAGAGAAAAAAACGAGAATGAAAACGAACAAACTGAAATTGAGATTTACAGCTTGAGCTCCTCGGTATCTGGTAATTTGCGGAAGAACCACTGCACATGCTCCTCACTGACATCGGCCAATGTGGATGGCTGCCACTTGGGCTGCTGATCCTTATCGATGAGCAGAGCGCGGACGCCCTCCTTGAAGTCACTGCGTTCCAAGTGGCGCACGGCCAGTCGGTACTCCATAATCAGGCACTGGGCCAGAGATAGCTGAGATCCCAACTCCAGCTGCCGGTATGTGACCTTCATGGAAGTGGGCGACATCTTGCACAGCGTCTAAAATGGGAACGAAGCATTAGCATCGATATCAGCATCGGGCCTAAGTAAAGTGCGAACTCGTGCATCGCTAATTGGTTCAAAAAGTTCAAATATTTATGCAAACCGCCACGGATTGCTGATTGGCCAATTCAATTAACATACGATTATGTGCGCTACGTGCTTATCACCTCACCTCTAGCGTCTTCTTAGCCCAATCGCTGCCATCTGCTTGCAGATTCTCTAGAATGCCCTCAACCGAATCTGCAGCAAAGTTCTTGTTGATCTTCTCCAGCACTGGCTCCAGTGTGAATGCCTTCTCAGGGGTCGAATGGAATTTCTTTAAAAGTTCAGGCACATCATCCGCATCGGGACAGTTGAGGAGTGCCGTCTCCAGTTCGGGTATTTTATTAACATCGCAGTAGTGGGTGGCAATTCCGGCATGAAAGGCATCAGCACCACGCAGACGATACCCGGTTAATCCCAGATATAGACCCAGTTTTCCCTGCAGTCGGGGCAGAAAGTAAGAGCCACCCACATCGGGGAAAAGTCCTATTGCCGTTTCGGGCATGGCAAAGAGTGTGCGATCAGTGGCAACGCGATATTTGCCATGGACACTAAGACCCACTCCACCGCCCATTGTGATGCCATCGATGATGGCTATGTAGGGAATCTTGTAGTTGCCGATTAGAGCGTTCGTTGTGTATTCCTCGCGAAAGAAACTCTTCGACTCGTCGGTGGGTCCGGCTTCAACTAAAGCACGAACATCACCGCCCGCACAGAATGCCTTCTCTCCCGTACCCTTGATAATCAGCAGGGATTTCGACTTTTCACATTTCTTCAAATGCTTATAGATCTTTCGCACCATTTCCAAATTAATAGCATTCAATGCTTTCGGACGGTTTATAATAATCATTCCCTTGTTGGAGGACTCCGTGGCCAGCACGGAGGAGGAAGATTGACGTATCGAATTGGCCATAATGGTGGGTTGGATTGATTTTGTTCTTGGTCTAGCTGTTGTTGAGTTTGTTGTTGTTGTCGCAACTACTCCAAAGAGCGGCAGTTGGCCGTAGGATCGTTGACCGAGTGTGCAGACCAACCTTTGAATTGGATTTTGCTGCGACAAGTTTGAGTTTAATTTGGGTAATCGGAAGTATAATTTATGTGCATTACTTTACCATTTTGGCGTGCTTGTGTGTGTGTTTCTGTGCGCTGATTGAGTACTTCTCTTCTAATTCTATTCTTTCCTCGGGGATCCAAGTTCAATGAGTTGCGCAATAGACAAAAAAACTAAAAATCAACACAGCTGGAACGGATTAGACCAGAGTTGCCATTAGTCTCCAATACAAATGAATGCGGAAGTAATTTTTGTTATTGTTTTCCGCGTTCTGTGCTCTCCACGGATTCTCCAACTTTCAAATAATCATAATGGCAAAGCCAAAATGCAACATAAGCCAACAATTTGAAGAAACTTGCAATTAGCCTTTGAGTAGCCAAATGCTTGGTATTTTCTGTAAGAACTCAAATTTCAAATTACTGCCTACACCAAGGTGGTAACTCTAGACAGACAAATGAAAGGGCTGCCAATTCGCGCAATTAATGGCTGCTTATCGCCAATAAGAATAAGACACAATAACAAGCAATTTTTGAGTGTAGTTAACTTTATCTTTATCTGTAAACAAATAAACGGTGAGTAAACAATTGTAATTAGCACTCCCGGGGCATAGTGTTGCCGAGCTGACTCAGTGTCAGTGTCACCGCAGTCAGTTCAGTGACAGTGCACTGGGCCTGGGCTATTATTACGGCGGCATCAATATGCCCATTTTCTTTAAGTTACGAACAAAGCGACGACGTCGCTGCTCATCCATTTCCGTATCTTCCAATTCCACCAATAACACCAACACCAACCAGATGAACTATGATGGCCTGCTCTCCAAGCTGACCGATGACAAATTGATGCTCTTCGAGCCGGGCGAAGGGGAGATAGTTGAGGGAAGTCGTTGTATACCGGAAGTCAATACTATTCCCGTCAATGAAGGAGCTTCTGTCGAGGAGGAGCAGGTGGCTACCATCCAAACTGTGCAACGTACAGCCATGATGGCCCCCAATGCTTCAATATCATCAGCAGGTACAGCTCCCGCTTCCGTGACCACAACAAAAGCACCAATCATAAGTGCGAACACGAACCTCAAATCGGAAAATGCTGCGACAGCAACACCGCAACGAAAAATATCGACGTCATCACGTTTCATGAATGCCTTCAGTCAGCTTTATAGCGGCAGTAGCAGCAACAATTGCGGTCACGTGGAGCAGCATATCGATGCTGAGGCAGAGCTGGCCGCCAACCGTACACCCACCAAGGGCATGGAGTCGAAACTGGTGGCCATGTGGCACAATGTAAAGTATGGTTGGAAAATGCGCCAGACAAGCTTCTCCAAGGAGCAGCCAGTTTGGCTTTTGGGACGCTGCTATCATCGCCGCTTCACTCCGCCAGTTAGCATGGAGAGTTCGATTACAGAGTTACCTGGCGGGGCCGACTCTGTGCCAGATAATGCCACATCGGCCTGCGATAGCATTCAAAACACAGCTGCCACCACATCTACTGGTTTATATCCCGCCTTGAATCCCCAACAGGTCGATGAGATAGTAGTTCCCCAGGAGTTGGGCATGGATGCTGTCGAAAACCAAGTCGGCGAAACTCCCTGGGAGGAGGGCATCGAAGGGTTTCGTCGTGATTTTTACAGCCGTCTGTGGATGACCTATCGTCGAGAGTTTCCCATCATGAATGGCTCCAACTACACTTCTGATTGTGGATGGGGCTGCATGCTCCGCAGTGGGCAAATGCTCCTTGCCCAGGGACTCATCTGTCACTTTTTGGGACGCAGTAAGTTGGTACTAAACAATCTGCGATATATATATGCTGATCTTTGGTTTCTCTTAGGTTGGCGCTATGATGCTGAGTCCCAGTTGCATTCTACTTATGAGGATAATATGCATAAAAAGATTATCAAATGGTTTGGAGACAGCTCTTCAAAGAGTAGCCCTTTCTCTATTCACGCCTTGGTTAGTTTGGGTACGGCATTGGGCAAGAAACCGGGCGACTGGTATGGACCAGCCTCCGTCTCCTATTTATTGAAGTAAGCAAAAAAAAAAAAAACATTTCATGAATAACCTCCAAAAATAATAAATCCGACTCATTCCACAGGCACGCCCTGGAGCATGCTACTCAGGAAAATGCAGACTTTGACAATATAAGTGTCTATGTGGCCAAGGATTGTACAAGTAAGTCCCATTCGATGTTGCTCTGGGATCAACAGATCTCATTCGGTTTTTGCTTCCTCCCCACCAGTTTATATACAAGACATTGAGGATCAGTGTAGCATTCCAGAGCCGGCTCCCAAGCAGACTCATGTGCCGTGGCAGCAAATGAAGCGCCCTGCGTCGAGTGAGCATCTACCGGACCAACAGCATTGGAAATCCGTTATTATACTAATTCCATTACGCCTGGGAACGGATAAGGTGAATCCGGCATATGCTCATTGCTTGAAACTCTTGCTAAGCACCGAAAACTGTTTGGGAATCATTGGTGGAAAACCCAAGCATTCATTGTACTTTGTGGGTTTCCAAGAGGACAAGCTCATCCACCTGGATCCGCACTACTGTCAAGAGATGGTCGATGTCAATCAGGAGAACTTCTCTATGCAATCGTTTCATTGCAAATCTCCACGAAAGATCAAGACCAGCAAAATGGATCCAAGCTGCTGCATAGGTTTCTATTGTGCCACCAAAAGTGATTTCGATAGCTTTATGGAGAGCGTGCAGTTGGTAAAATCAGCCTCTATAATTAAGCTCTTCAATTAAACTAATTGTGTTTCTCCCGCAGTATTTGCATCCCATGCGCTGTGCGTCAGGGGCAGCAGGTGGAGTTCAACAAACACCATTGCAGCAGCAGCATCAACAGCAACCCGAATCCATTGAAATGACCTATCCATTGTTTTCATTCTCACGCGGTCGATGTCTGGATCATGCACGCGATGAGATGAGTGATTCGTTATATAAACCCCTCATTAGACAGGTTGCCAGTTTAGCTCAAGAATTGGGCGCTCAGGCCAATCCTTCGCTCCATAGTTGCGATCAGGATCAGGATGATAGTGAGAGCGAGGAGTTTGTCTTACTATAAGCAATGAGAATCCATTACCATACGCTGTAGCCGCCTCTGCCTATATATACTGTGTTATATTTTGTTCATCTCTATTATTATTATAATTTACTCTCAGCTCGCTAAACACAAACAACAACAACAAAACGAAAATTCGCATCTCAAAAACAAAGACTTGCTTATTGCTGATATACACACACACACACACACCCACACACACATAAATCTATATGTGTAAATATTACATACATTCAACGCTTTATTCATTTACAACCCCAACATTTTTGTCTTACATTGTGTTATTTTTATTCCTATATACTACAAAATGTTGATATATACTTTTATTGTAGTTAATGTAATTTGCGGTATTATTATTTTTTAATTTCACTTTTTGCCTGGAATTGAATTGTCTAAAAAATTGGTGCATCAATTTATTGTGTCCATAAATATTCTCGAAAAAAAGAAAAAGTATTTCATTGTAGTCTTTATTGTATTGTATGTTAGATCTTGATTTAAGTAGTTATATTTCTCCTATAAATATATATATATATATGTATAGTTTGTAGATATTTATGTGAGTTTGATCATTATTAATTAGTTATAAACATTCAAATTGTATATACCATCCTTGAATAAATAAATGAATAAATTAATTGATACTAAACATAATCTAGGATATGAATTTGTTCACAATAATTGGTCTAACTAAAGATAATTTGTCGGAAATGCACTAAGAGAGAGAGGTTTGTCTTAAATAGAAGTCGTTTCGAAACGGTCTGGAAATTCCTAAAATGAGATCATTCTATTGATAGTTTAGAGCTCAGACCTATATAGCTAATTGCATTTCCATAAATAGTAATAAATATCTTACATTTTAAGTCTCATTTAAAAATTTGATAGGATTAGATCGGAATCTTAATATACATATTTTTCTGTAAGGGTGAAGATTAAGATCGATTTAATGACTTGTGGGTTCGTAATTCATTTCTTCGATTTATCTACTGGACACAAACGCAAAGTGTTCCCTCATATTCAGGTTGTCAATCAGGTGAAGGTGACATTTAAACTTGCTACTGCTGTTTCATCTGGGCCTCTCGTTCCAACCGTTTTATAAGCTTGCCCAGATTTTCTCTTGCAGTTATGGCACGAGCCGCATTCAGGCTAATAGCTGTTTGATATTCCTCAATTGCCTCTTGGAGTTTGTCCCATCGATGGTAGAGCACTCCCAGATTTGTGTGATAGAGCATATTGTGGGGAGCCAGCTGAATAACACGCTTGTAGAGAGCCTCTGCCTCCATGTAATGCTTCTGTTTGCCCAAAACATTCGCACGAATGAAAAGAATGCTCACCTCGTCGGGCATGTGAATTAGAGCTTGATTCGAGAGCCGTAGAGCATCCTCGTAGAGGGCTCGATTGTCTAGCATGGTTAATATGTTAGCCCAGGCTTTCGGCTGCTTCGGATTGAGGGCCACTGCATGCTGCCAATGATGCAGAGCTTCGGCGTAGAGTTGCTGTTCCAAATAGAGGTTACCCATGTTATAGAAGCAGACAGCATAGTTGGAGCGATAACTTAGGGCTCTTTCGTAGCTGGCCAGGGCCTGGGTGTACTTCTTTTGAGCAGACTGAACAATACCCAGATTCATCCAGGCCACAGGAAAGGCGGGATACACCTCCAAAGCTAAACGTATAAACTTCTCAGCAGTCTCCAGCTGGCCATGCTCGCGGTAGAGATTTCCCAGATTCATGAGGGCCGACTCATACGCTGGATAAAGTTCAATGGCCCTGTGATAATGGTGGAAAGCCTTTGAGTTGTTGCCCGTATCGGTGGCCAGTCGAGCAATATTGTAGTGGACTTTCGCATTATCTGGACATACTTGCAGGGCGGATTTGAAAAGCTGCTCCTCGTTCAGCCAGTCGATGGTCCGCTGACGAGTCCTCATCATCATCACGGCAATTAGCATCAAGAGCATGCCCTGCATCATAGTGGACCAATGTGTTTTATTAAATCCCTGATCATACCAATAGAGGAAGCCATAGATGGACATCAGGCAAAAACCAATTGAGGGTACATATAGAGTCCTTTCGGCAATTACGAATCCAACTCGAATTATCCCCGATGCGGGCAGAAAGGGAATAATGGTCAAACCCAGGCCCAGCATTAGACCCGGCAACCGGCGAAAGTGCATAAGAGCCACCAGCAGAATGGAATAGAAGCCTATAACTCCCTGCAATCGCAGATCCCAGATGCTAGTGACAAGCTTCACACATCCGAGGGCCCAGTCATAGCATAGCCACTGCGGGCAAAGCATTAGCCAGAGATTCATGACCAGCAGATATTGCTGGGATAGCACTCGTGTCAGAATATGCTCGTTGTGGGCTATAGGATTGTCCACCTCCTTGAATTGGGGCGCTTCAAAGTTCTGCCACCACAGGCGAGCCAATAGCAGTGCCGCTGTTCCCGCCACGCATACCAAGAAGCTCAAACGAGTGCGCAGAACCCTCCCCTGATCTCGAAATGGCAACAAGTAATAGCCATTTTGAAAGTAATCCAGCACCACACACGAAATCGGAATCGTTATGGCCGACTCCTTGAATAGCATGCCAATGCCGGTGAGAACCAGAATCAAAGCAATACTGGTCCAACTCTGTTTCTCCACATTGGCCACTACTAGCAGTAGACAAAGCAAATGAATCAATCCGAACATTAGCTCTGCCCGTCCCACTACACCGGATACTGCCTCCGTATGTATGGGATGTGTGGCAAATAAAGCAGCCGATATGATGGCCCAACGATCCGTGTTTATCTCTTGAATATAGAGCGAACGCACAAGACGCCACAACAATAGAGTATTGAGGCAATGAAGCAAGAGATTGAGAAACTTCATGTGCCCCGCATTGAGACCCATTAAAGCGTACTCATAGTGGAACATCAAAGTAGTCAGTGGACGAAAAGATTTGTGCGAATCCGCACTGAGTAACGAGGCACCCCAGAAATCATTGGTAAATATCGCGGTCCAATTGGTGGGCAACGAATTAACATCCTTGTTCCTCACAATGGCCACCGTGTCATCGAATACAAACTTGGCCCCACTCAATCCGCCGCATCCGTAGCAAATCAGGCACATTAGCACTAAAATCGCCTGACACGTTAGGCCATGGAGTTGACCAAAAGTCATCATTCCGGCATGTAAGAGCCTCTTATAACTGAATATATTGTTAAAATATTCCAATAATTCACTCTGACCACTTAAAAAGCAAAAACAACACTGGAATAAAAAAATTTCAAAAAACCAAAACAAAAATGTCCGTCCTCTGATGAAAAGTGGCAACTCTGTCAATCAGCTGCACTTTGAAAACAAAACCCTGTCCTGAACAAAAGTGGCAGCACTATAAATCAGCTGTTCTCGGTGGTTAATCAAAACAACTTACAGATAAATTTCCCATATTTATAATAATAAAACAATAATTGACTAAAAGAACATGTCTGAGGAAATTGTTTTCGATTGTCTACACGCTGAGATAGTCAACTACTGTCTGGACAACAATAAGGTGAGTTCCAGTATATATTTGTGCAAGTATGTATGTATATTTAAATCCTGGAATCCGCATCTTAGCAGAAGCACGACCTGGGTATCTTGGAGTACATCGGGTTCACAACCGGTTATCGTCTAATTGAGCGGCTCACACGGGAAGTGCCAAGGTTCAAGGATGAACTGGAAACTATGAAATTTATCTGCACAGATTTCTGGACACTAATCTACAAAAAACAAGTGGACAACCTAAGAACAAACAACAATGGCATGTATGTTGTCCAGGACAAGGCATTCCGTTTCCTAACACGCATCTCACCGGGCACTGAACAACTGGAGCACGCCCCCCAAATTCGTGGCATTCACCTGTGGCCTGGTGCGTGGAGCTTTAAGTAATCTGGGCATCAATAGTACCGTCACAGCGGAGGTTCAAAGCATTCCAGCCTGTAAATTTCATATAGAAGTCAATAGAAACTAATTTTATTACAAATAACCGAGTTTCAAAATTAATCCCAACTTATACTACTGACGATCTTTCATAGAAAGCTACGATATTGGCCTCTGTCCAGTTCAGTTGTTCCCGTAATCTCCATTCATGATTGGGCAACTGAGGCTGCAGAGGATTTGGATCTGTATGAATGCCATGGCCCGGCTTGGGACCTATCAGTATCAGCCAATTTCCCTGATATAATCTCAAATAGTCGAGAAATGCAGGACGATTGTTGAAATAGCAAAACAGCAAAGCATCACAATGGCCATCGATCATCATCAGAGGACTATCCTCCACATATGTCAGGGGTATGAAACTCTGCACTGAATATTTACTTTGCCACCAATTGCGATCCACTTCCAGGCCATGCAGAGTTATTTGGTGTCTTCTTTGGGGCAAAGCTGAGGCCGTTAGAAGCCACTCGAGTAGTCCACTTCCACATCCAATGCTAAGGATGTGGTTTATCCTAAAGCTCTCGAGCAGCTTATGACACTTTACTAAATCCCCATCAGTGGGCCAGATCCAAAGTAATTTCCTCTTCAGATGCTGTTCGATCCTCTCGCCCAGGGCAAGTAATTTACGCCAATTATCAAAGCCCTCGGAGGTTAGGTAATAGATCTCGTGTAGCACTGTCTCCTCGTCCCACATGATCAATACTGAACTGAGCCCCAATGAACTTGGCATTGACGTCGTCGCCGTCGTCGTCGCTAATGTTGTTGTAATCGAGGCGGAAATATGGCTAGCAGCCAACTAGACGTTGAGTGTTTCGGTTCGATACACTCTTGAATTTTCGCTACTCTAGAAACCATCAATTCCTTGCAATTGCCAATTTTTTTTTGTTGCGATTGATTATATTTTGAGGAAACAGACAGCATATCTCTAATCTTAGTAAATGTATCCTCTAAGGAAGGGTATCGATGAATGATTTCAATTTGTCTGCTCGCTTTCATATGAAGATTTGAATTTGAAACACTTGCGCCAATGCATTTCACTGAAATTAATTGGTCCTGTATTTACTGGTTGCTCATCTGTGCTCAATTCCTCGGTGTCCAAGTCTAGAATAATCTTGCGATAGAGTTTTACATTCTCTTTGTGCACTTGCTCTGGCAGAGAGGGAGGGGGCTGATGTAGAGGCGGAGGAGGAGGAGGTGGAGGAGTCGGATGGGGCTGATTCAGAGCCACCACATTGCCCACACTTTTGATTACACTGTTGTGACGCGGTGGTTTTTCATTGTCTTGCTCGGGAACAGGTCGTGTTTGGTTCACAATGTCGACACTCGTCTCGAAAGTCGCACCCGGATGAATGGAGCGCAGATGACGTTGCATGTTATCACGACGACTTACAGAGATCTCACAGAGCCGACACGAAAAGCGTTCTCTGGATGACTGATGCTCCTGCTTCAAGTGACGACCCAGAGCATCTGCATCCTGATAGCTTTTACAGCAATGTGGACACAAATGACGCTCCCGCTTGGAATGCCGCTTCTCATGTAAACGAAGGCTGGTCTGACGCAAAAATGTCTTTGGGCAGACTTTACAGTGATAGCGGATCGAATTCTGGTCATGTTTCAACCGATGCTGCTTCAAATTGGACTTTGTAAGAAAGTGCTTCGAGCAAATGTCACATTTGTGGGGTAGTCCCCTCCGCCGTGTGTCCAAGCATATGATCCCTCAATGAGGTTTGACTTTTAAATTGCCTGGGACAGTCGGTACATGTATATTTCTCTTGACTTTGCTCCTGCTGATGCATAAGCAAGTGCCGATTTAGGATGATTTGCTGCTTGAATTGTTTGGGGCATATGTTGCATTTATACTGGGATTGGCTGTTGTGATTATTCGCATGGTATTTCAAATGGGATCTAGTGGCAAAGAGCTGGAAGACTTCTGTTTAGCATGAGGAGAAACGCTTTCAACAATCCGTTTGCTTACCCGCTTGCATTCCTGGCAGCTGTATTTCTTGAGCTGCTCATTGCCACAGAAACGATGATAATATTGCTGAGTGCGACTTCTGAAATCCTTCTTACACCTTTGGCAATGATAACCCTGACCTGTGGCTATAATGTGATTGTCGGTTGTGGCTGTTGTGGGTCGTGGTGGTTGGGATGCATTCTTTTCTTTAAATTTCGACTCAGTGGCACTCTTACATTCCAGACAGTCGTCCACATCGGCTAGCAAACATTGCCGGCATTTGGCATGACCACAGGAATCGGTGACCAGGCGATTTTGTCCACTTGCCTCACATTTGCAACGCGGACAACGAGGCGAAGACATTATCAAAAACAACAAATAATAAAATCAACAAAACAGATGCAACTGCAATTCTTCTTCTTCCTTTACAGCTGTCATTCACCAAGAGACGCGGACAAAACTTGAATATGTATTGAAAATACTTAAACGTATTTATTTTAATTTGAAAAATAAGAGTCAGAAAATTATTACAACTAATACAATAAGCTCAAGTTCACAAATCAGACAGATAGATCCTCCAAGGCCAAATCAACTGCATGACCAGGAAAGAGATGAGCCTTCTGAGTGGGCACCTGGACAAAATACCGTTCGCAGAATTTGGGATTTCGGCGTATAAGAACTTCTTTGAGTATGGTTTCCGGTGGTATTTTCTTGGATATTAACAATCTTCGATCTTCCCCTGAGCCATAACTACTCGAGCGTAGGCTAAATCTTCCAGCAGCCCTAATCAAAATGAAAATCCATGTAGAGTAATTAGCAATATATTTTTCTCTTTCTCTTACTTGTGAAGAATGGCACGCTCATCTTTGGAAAAAGTCGGTTCAAATTGCAAATCTCGTATATCAGAAGATTGGGCATAGTTCTCTATAAGTTTACGAAAACTATCAGCTGATGCATCCGCATTATTTGAACCGAAGCCAGTGCGACTACTTTTCAATAGGTAACTATAATCGTAGGATGGTTAGTTCGGAGGAACTTTGGGCAATTATCTTGGGACTCACCCTACTGGCTCTTCCCGTCCTTGCTTATGACGACCCAATCCACCACCCGTCCAACCCATCAGCCGCATTATGTTATAACCTTTGTTGTTCTCATCCAATTTAGATGAAACCAGATTATCGGCCGATTTCTGGGTAACATTGATCTTCACTCCGTTCCCATCCTTCTCCACTTTAATGGTGTCCCTTGACGAATTAATCTAGTAGAAACCCAAGCTGGTTAGGATTGCGATCGCTTTGGCGTTTAGACATATGTAAACCCACCTTATAGCTATAGCATTGGGACTGAAGAACGATTAATGCTTGTTTAAACGCTTCCTGTTTGCATGTCTTTGCAGAATCCCCCAAGCCAGTGGCTACCACTTCGTCGTTGATTAATATCTCGTGTCCATAATATCTGGATCCATTGTCCTTATCGGGATTGGGATTGGCCACACGTTCATCGTATTTTGCTTTGATCAAACTGCAAGAGTTCCGTAGACAATTTCGTCCGCCAGCCAATTGAATGATAAGTTGCCCAAATCGAAGGTCTTGAAAAAGATTGATTGGCTCACCAAGTCCAAAACTAGATAGCTTACGGTCAATTGTCGCCAGTGACTGATCCGCAGTCTTAGCATCACGATTGCTGCTTGGATTTTTGCGGCCTGTTTTGTGTGTATGTGATGACATTAGGAGGAAGGGAAGGATTTGTGGTCTCTGGCTCATTATATTTACTAATAGTTTAAATAATTTTCTTAATTCTTTCTAATTCTAGTTATTTTTCCGTCTACCTTTGGCACGCTGCTCGGCCGCATCCGATGCAGAGACAAACGTGCGCTTCAGACGTTGCTCACGTTTGGCGCGAAAATCTTCGGCAATGTCTTTGGAGAGTTCCGCGACCAGGTGCATCGTTTCACTGGGATATTTGCAACCGAGGAATTCCATGTTTACAAATGTCTGAGCCAGGCACACTAGCTGCTGCTCGTCAAAGCGACTCTTGTAAGCCTCCATGAAACTGCGTCGCAGCTCCCAATGCTCGTCACTCTCATATTCTGTCCTGTAGTCGTCCACGTCCCAATCTTCGGAGATCGACTGTTCTCCCGTATGTTCGGTCAGCTTATTTGTTTTTTTTTTTGGCAGACTTCTTTTTAATTTCAACATGAGCCTGGTCGACTGATTCGGTGTCGAGGACTCGTTGCCGTTTCGATTTACTAGCCATATTGCTAAGGTATTTTATTAATTAATTAATTTCGAATATAAGAAAACACGCTGCTTGTTTTTTTTTCAAAAGGATTTTTGCCATTCACACCGACTAACAGACAGAGCGAGGTTTACACGAAGACATTGCCTTCTACTGATTTTAATTTAATTGGCGAAATAATTACATTCAGATTTGGCTATAAATTAAATAATTTCCCCATTTTATGTAATAAGTCTTTCATTTTGTATTAAATATTTAATTTTCGTATATACTCATTATCGCAATTCACCGGCAAATTTAGATGCTCTTATCGATATCGATATCGATAGAAAACGGTTCCCCATATCGTTCATCTGCTCTGGGCAGCCTTTTCGTCGTGTGGCCGTGTATTTGATTTTTACATGTTTTTTAACTCATTTTTGGATAATTCGATTATCATTTTGAATCCGGAGGAGAGATAACGGAGAAGCAGGTTCCAAATAGCAGCGGGCCACAAACACAACAGGGAGAGAGAGAGAAGAGACCAAGACCACAAGTACGATCGAAACACGGACACGGGCCAAAAAAGGGGATAAAGTAAACTAAAACTGCCAACATGAGCATACCCAACGAATATATAGCTAAAACAGAGGATGTGGCGGAACAGGTATGAATAGTCTGTAAGCTGGCCATATGCTGACCCCATCAGATATGCAAAAATCAAGACAAATCGTTCGCAACTTAAAATAAAAGAAAACTGCCAACGTCATCCAAATGCGGCAAAGTTCATAAATGTTACAGCTCAAGTGCAGTCTATCCCCCCTCCATGACAATGATAGTGATAGGCCCCAGTTCGCTGTCTTCTTGGGACAGGGAACAAAATTAATTTAGAAATTTCTAATATATAAATATCTCAAATAATAATAATAATACTAACGTAATTGCCCAATGGGCAATTGTTGCGTCTGCTAGAGATAGAGCGAGAGAGAGTGATAGAGAACGCGAGAGAGTAGAAGAGAGAGGCAGGCAAGTGAAAGTGCTTTACCAATTGGCATTAGTTGTGTACGTGTGTGCATGTGTGTGTGTGTGTGTGCCTGTGTGAGAGAGCAGCCAAAGCCAGGCCTGAAACCCGTTAGCCGTCTCAAAGATAATAGCTAGGAGAGCATGCGAGCCATAGAGGTAAAATGAGAGACACGTCACGCTGACTTTGATTAAATAGCCAATAATCAAAAATGTAAATCAAATCGAAGCCACGCTCCACTAGCAGTCTCCCCAGCGCTCTATCAGCGCAACGATCCTTAGTGCGTGTTGTAAATTTTGAATTTCTTATCAAGTGAATTTCAATTTTATCTCCTCCTTCCCTTTCAGGTTATCAAGCGCGGCAAGCATGTTTTGCCCACTGTGGCTCGTCTGTGTCTTATTGCTACCTTCTTTGAGGATGGACTACGTATGTATTTTCAATGGAATGAACAACGGGAGTACATGGATATGAGCTGGGGCTGTGGCAAATTCCTTGCTACAGTCTTTGTGCTGATCAATTTATTTGGCCAACTTGGAGGATGTGGCATGGTCATAGCCCGCTTCAAGGTCGACATTGCTGTGGGTCTTTTATTCTTCATTGTTGTGCTGCAGGTGACCAATCTATTTTATATTCAAATATTTTTACGATACTGACCTCTTGCTCTTTTTCTCCTCAGACAATTGCTTACTCGATCCTGTGGGACTTTCAGTTTTTGCTACGCAACTTTGCCCTAATTGGGGCCTTATTGCTTGTGCTGGCCGAGGCTAGAATCGAGGGACGCAGCCTGTTCGCCGGTGTGCCATCTATGGGTGACAATAAGCCCAAGAATTTTATGCAATTGGCTGGAAGGATTCTATTGGCCTTCATGTTCATCACGCTGATACGCTTCGAGCTGAGTGTGTGGAATGTTATACAGGATATCATTGGTTCCATTCTGATGATACTAGTTGTCATTGGCTACAAGACAAAGCTGTCGGCTTTGATACTGGTGGCTCTGTTGGTCGTTTTGAATTTATATCACAATGCCTGGTGGACGATTCCGTCTTATAAGCCACTTAGAGATTTCTTGAAATATGATTTCTTCCAGGTAAATCACAAATCGCAAGTTTTATTAAATCAATTTACCAATTCTTTTACTGTTTTTCAGACTCTCTCGGTGATTGGTGGCCTGCTCATGATTGTTTCCTTGGGCCCTGGTGGCGTATCCATGGATGAGCACAAGAAAAATGGTAGAGCTTCATTTTTATTCTTTCCCGACATAAAAAACCAACAAAAGAAAAAGAACCCGAAAGAGTAAAACAGAGAAAGAAAACACATCTTAGTTAGGACTTTACCATAAAATGGAACAACAGGAGCAACTGTAGCACAACAACAACAACAACAAGAGAACACTTGACAATTTTGATAGCATTGAAAAGGGACTTCCTTCGCAATATACATAAAAGTAGAACCATACCCCAAAAAAAATTCCAACACATTCTCATTGACATTTTTACACTTTCCTTTTTGTACATAACAAGACAACAAAAAAATTAAAAAAAAAAGCAAACAAACGATGATGAGGGAAAAACGAGAGATAGCAAACTGATTTTGTTTTCTTTAAAAAACTATATATTAAATTTATTAACAAACATTTATTATTTGATAACAGACTTTACCCGCATTTGATATATTTTTTTTCCTTTAGACATGTTGTAATCTTTGGTGTTTGTGCGTTTTGTTGTTTTGTTTTTGAATATGTAGGCAGTTTATTTGATATATAACAGACAGATGTATAAAATATGATGAAGATAATTGATTATGATGATTGTAACAATTGACGATGATTTGTTTCTTTCGTTTATAAGCAAAATGTGTAATAGATTTAAATTGTAACGTTTTAATAAATACAAAAAAGGAAGATAAGTTACCCAGAATCTGTTTCATTATCAGTGCACGAGATTAAAAAAAAAAAAAAAACGCGCCTATTCAGTGTTGCCGTACTAGGGTGAGCTGTTAATTAACAGAAGCTGTCAAATAGTGGCGGCCGAAATCCCACTATTTTTAACAGCATTAAATACAGGATTGTCAAAGGTTCGATGGTTCTGTTTTTGTGACGTCAACAAACGTGAGTAGACTGCAAATTACTGTAAAAACGAAAAACGTAAACAATGGCCAAAGAGAGATCAGTTCGCGCGAGGGTAAAATCAGCAATTACGCCATTTTAAATCTGACATAGGGAAGGTTAATATTCCAAAATGAATCCACAGGTGACGCCGATTAATGTCCCGGTCTACGAGTTGCCTGAATTCGTTTGCGTTGAGACTCACTGGGTAACAAAAGAAAATAGGGACGCCATGGATTTGGAAAAAATACTGCCAACGAATCGCTTGTTGAAACTGCATAAACCCACAAAGGACAATTACACCATGACCATGGCCGTGCCCCTTACCGCGACCACGGGCAATCCCAATCGTGAGAGATCTATGCAGACGGAAACAAAGCAAACATCCGACAAAGCTATCCAGTGCGACTACGATGAGGAATGGGAGAAGTGGATTATGCCGCCACAGGCCACCCTTCCCGATATTAATCGAGACGAAAGCATCTTTCTAAACTTTGTGAGTGAAAATACCAGTATGTTTCCCAATGGCATGCTTGAGTGCATGCTTTGCGGTGAGGTGGCATTGGCCCTGCTGGAGCACCAGCAACACATGTCCGCACACCAAAAACCACAGCAGCTATGCCATTGTTGTGGACGGAAAATACACCATTGGCATTGGCACAAATACAAGTGCATCGAGTATCCAAAGGCAATGAAGGTGAAAAGGCGCCAGGTGGCCTTGGAGTTCAAGTGCCCTCATCTGCAGTGTCACGTGGTGGCCAAGTCGGCTTCCCATCTCCGTCAGCACATTTCGCGGAGGCACCTCAACAGACCAGCCTATTCCTGCCATCAATGCAAATGTCGTTTCGAATCAGGCTTGGACTTTCTTCTCCATCGACAAAAGAATTCCAAGTGTTTGAAGGCTAAACCCAAATTTGTCTACCGGCATAAAGGAGCTCTACTAAAGGCCAACCGGTGCACCGTGTGCCTAAAGCGTTTTGAAAACAAGTTTAAGTGCTCAATGCACAGAAAGAAATGCTTGAAAGCACATCTAACTGTTTGCGCGGGATTATTACTTGTCGCTGATTAGCTTTTTTTTTGGTTTTATTGACAATAGATTAAAAGCATTTAATTAACATTTACACCATGAGCCTTTTTCAATCCTTTGAACAGCTGTAATTTCTCCAGATTAACTTCCTTGAGTGTCTGTATGGCCAGTTCCAGTTGGATCTTTTTCAGGGCGTGTTCGCTGGCAATGTATTGCTCAATAAATTTAAGACAAATCTCATCGGAGGCAAAATCGTTTTCTGTCTTGCCAATTGCTAAATGGATTTCTTGTTCGATGCCTCCTACACGTTGCCGCTCTTCTGGAGCCTGAATTGAGTTGCGCAATTCCTCTAGAGCTTTCTCCGCGGGCGTTGAACGCAATGCCGAAATCTGCTCCAATGTGCTCCTGTAGTCCACAGGAATTTTGTGTATTTTATAGCTTAAGGCAATAAGCTCTGCTGCATTGTGGAGGTAATCCCGCTTAATCATATCGTAGAGAAGATCATCGATGCAACGGTGCCAGGCGTAGAAAAAGGCCATGGGACCAAAGTGCCGCGTCGAGCGCAATAAATCGAATTGCTTAGACTCGTTTAGGTGCTCAAAGACCCGCGATAAAATGTTGTGGAACTCTGGCTCGTAAGGCTCATACTGCACTGTGGCTCTGTCCAAAATGAATTCATATTTATGCGTGTCTAGGGCGGACTTGAGCAGTTCCTCGTCGGTGAACATGCGTGGTATGTAGGATTTGCGTCCTTCGAGGGGGAAATAAAGCTGATTCATTCGTTTTACTGTCTCCAGATTTGCATAAGCCAGTGTTCCGTCCGATTCGCGCACCACCACTTTCCGTTCGGACTGAGGCAGGCCGTAAGTGATGTCTGTGAACACATATTTGGTGCTAGCAAAGTCCTTCAACGCCGCATCCTTTGAGATAAGCCGCTCTGTGTCCACTTTGATTTTCACTATGGGGGGCATCTGGAGTAGATGTCTGGCCTTCTCAATAGCCTGCACAAACTCCTTTTCCAGCTGGTCGGGGGTCATGAATTTCATCTCGGTGCTGTTGTCGGGCACAGTACGCTTGCGGAATACCTTGTCGAGCTGTAGTTGCGTCATGGATTGCAATAGACTCTGCGTTTCGGCATCTGTAAACAGTGGCTGGGGATCCTGGTCGTATTGAAGAGTGGCGGTCGACAATTGCCTGCGACCTGGCCGCAGAATTTGCAAGGCATTCAGACTGCGTATGTGCCGGAACAAGGACATTTTAATTTAAAATTAAAATATTAAACACACGCGAGTTGGAAATTACCGATGCAGGTTGCGGGCTGCGGTCAGCTGTTTGCGTTTTACTGTGAATGTCGAGAGATTAATCGATACTTTCCATTCCAATGGTGTGACCAGACGATTAGTTTGGCCACACTGCAACACCATAATTTGCAAGAATTGCAAGAAAAATAAAGTTAGGCTTAAAGACAACGAGCTAAAACGATGGAAAGTGCCGATATAGGCGGCAATGAGCTAGTTGCTGCACACAAGCGTCGTTTCTCCGCCAGCGAGTGCGCCCCTAAAGTAGCCACGCCCTTACTGTCAACGTTCAATGATCCAGACTACGATGACCTGGACCGGGAGCAGCAGCCGCCGAAGACAAAACAACGCAAAAGAGACGAACTATTGGAGTCAGCAGCTGTCACCCTGCTGCATTTGACATCGGGGCAATGGCCAAATCTTTTAAACCTTTGCGATGAATTACTCTACGAGATATTCAAGTACCTGGACACATCGTCGATAATGGCATTGATGCAGTAAGACCTCTACACTACCTTCGTCCTACCCACGCCTGCTGAAATTCGAATTTCGCTTTTATTGTCTTTGTAGTTGCTCGCCACGATTGGAAAACTTGTTACTGGATCATCGCTTCTGGCACCGAATAGACCTAAGCAATGGCCCATTGCCTTTGGGTATATTAGAAGAGATTCTGGGCAGAGCCACAAATAAAACTCACACAATTAAGATATGCGGTCCGCCCTCATCGCAGCATGTTGCTGGCGAAGGCAAACAATTCACATGCACCCTGACCGCAGTCTTTCCCAAAGTGTCCGAACAACTTACAGAGTTGGTGCTGCAGGGCATTAGCCTCGATTTTGAATATGTAAGGAAACTGAAAATGTACTCATAATTTTGTAGTCATTCCTCATTCCGTTTTCATTTCCATTTAGATACATATATCCGAGTTTCCATCTACGATAAGAAAATTGGTGCTGAAGGATTGCAGTGTCAAGGTGGGAGATCAAGTGAAGAGTATTTTTCATACCATAGAACGGCAATTGATCGAATTGGAGGTGAGTAGTGTGGCTTAGAAGCAAGAGATATGAGACTAATGCATCTGCCGTCTTTTAGGACCTCAGTATAGAAGATAACGATTGGTTTGAGCCCTACTACATAATGGCCCTGTCCAAGTTGCCATCGTTGCGCCGCCTAAGTTTGAAGGGCTGTCAGATGTTATGCAAATTTGTGCCCTATGGCAGCATGGCGGCTCGTTTTGGTTTCCAAAAATTGGAGGTGTGCTTTATTTCCAGTTAATAATGCTTCCCACGTGTGCTACAAAATTCGTTTCATTCAACAGGTTCTCGACTTGCGCTTAACACCTATTAATAACTCTGATCTCCAATGCTTTAGCGCTATCGAGAATTTAAGGGAACTGCTTTTGGAATCTCCGCCCAATATGCCATCGGTTTCTGAGAAATCTGAGAAATCGCCGTCGAAGACCAGTAACTGGAATGGAACTGACAATGAGAAGACAGTGGCAGGGACTGGGGATAAAATTCTGAAAATCCTCAATGATGACGAACCATCCACGTCGCGAAGAGCAATGGAACAATTGCGAGCTTGCAAAATAGCCCAAACTAGGGATCAGAACACTGAGACGTTGGCAACCGATGAACCCATCTTCAACTCGGACAATTGCAATGAAAGAGATTCACAACAGCAGCATGAACAACATCAACAACAACAACAACAAGAACAACAGACGAGTCAACACTCCGATTCGGATTACGATGAGGATACCTCGACCACATCGGCATCATCTTCAGACAAATCGGATAATGCCCATCCGCTTAGCAACGGCCATGATCTTAATTCGATGCGCTCGCCGCTTGTAGTTATTGCTCTTCCCAGTTTGGCTTCAAACCAGCAGCCTGGATTAGCCGTTCCTCCTAATCCAGATCCAGCAGCAGCAGCAGCTCTTGCGGCAGTTGCTGACCTAGAAGAAAATCCCCCGGCAGAAGGCGCTCCAGGTAGAGTAGTAGGACCACGTGCATTGATATATGTGCCCAACGAGTCGCGTCATGCTGGCGACCATTCACGACCACCGCAAAATGTAGCTGCCCTGCTGGAGCAAATGGCAGATCAATTGCGTTCATTGCGGGGCAACAACCCGGCACATAGCCGGTTCTTGCCTCGTCGCGATCAAGTAATTTATGCAAATCCCTTAAGGGATTGCGCCCCATCACGCAGACGCCGCGCCCCTGAGCGACGTGGACATTTTGATCAAGTGATGGATCATCCCATGTTCTGGAACATGATCGATCCATTGGATCAAGGCAGACGCAGTCGTAGTCGCCCACAAAGCCATTGCCCAGTGCAACCTCAATACTTTGTATCCGATCGGGCGATCTACAGCTTTGGGCGAGCTCCACGTCCTGTCCAACCGGATGTCGTTTGGATACGACATATTAATCGATCACCCGACAATCGGCTTGAGAGAATTTCGTTGCGAAACTATAAGAATATAACCAACAATTCGCTAGATCATTTGGTCCAGTGTTCCCCCAACTTGGTCTTTATAGATGTAAGTGGGACTAGCATTGATCTGGCGGGCTTACGCATGTTCAAGAAGGTTAAGCCGCAGTGTGAAGTGGTGGCCACCCATTTGACTGATGTGGACGGGTATCATGAGAATGAATTAAATGATCAGCAAACATCGCCTCCGCCCAGCCCGCCGCAGCCAGCTCAGAAGAGAGAATTTGTGGAACCCTAGATTTATATATAAGTATATATGTTTATATAATCCTCCCAGAAATTTGTGACTTTTATTTACTTGTACACCCCCTGGCTGTCCCATTACTTTCGGCATTCATTTTATATACATTTTTTTTTTTTTTGTTAACTGACGTCACATGGCTCAGCTCGGCCCACACGAATGTTTTCGAATTATCATGTTAAAATATCTTGTACTATATGCATATACTACCACTACTACACTACTATTACTACTACTATTATACTATGTCCCCCCGCCTGCAACGGATGCATGAACTGTATAAACTACAAGTCCTTTGTGTTAAGCATTAAAGTGAACATTTTTTAAGTTACTAACAAGTATTCTGAAACCCACAACAAAGGGATTGCTGGCAATAATATATAGTTTATTTGGTAGCTAATTCAGTGTTATTTTTGAAAGGATAAAACAATTGTTTAGATGCGCTTGACTGAACAAAAAACCAAAACAATGTTTATGTGGATTGGAAATTGTGAATTATTTGTCAGTGCCATTTGAGGATTCCTCTTCCTCATCTACTTCGGAATCTTCATCACTCTCTTCAGTTTCCGATTCAGAGTCATCAGAACTCTGACAATCGGCAATTTCTCCGGTGAAGAATATCACAGCCTTCGGTACGACACGCTCCTTCAGGTAGAAGCCTAACTCGAAATCATTTTGCAATATGGCCTACACACGCACACACAGACACACATACAAAGACATTAGAATATAATATGCGAAACCCAATTTTTTGGGAAAAAGAATGGGATAAAGGGGAAACTCACATTAATTTCGCAATAGTTTGGATCCTCACTATCAGGTAGAATGGGTGGAGAAAAGAAATCGAAGAACGAAGGGTCATCGGCCTTGTTGTCGCCCTCTTTGGGATTAATCCAATCAATGGTGCATCCCTCACATTTATATATCTCTGCGCCGTCATAGGATAACGGATCCTCTGGATCTGGCAAACAATTCAAATAATATGTTTTGGTCAAAACCGAATTTGAGAAATATTCATTCTTTTCGAAATGGAATTCAATGGTGAACTTCACCACTGGATCATTGTAAAGCTTTGTGCGTATGTCCAACAAGTGCTACAATAAAAAAAAATTTGAAAAATTAAAATTTTTTTTGCCGCATTAAGCACTACAAACCGTTAGAATGGACTCGTCTTTCCTGCTAATAAATTCTGTGTAGGACAATTTAAGAACCTTGACCCAGAATTTGGGAACGTTCTCATTAGCGGTGGAATCGCCATGGTTTTGCTTACGGAACTCTCTGCACTCAATGAAAGCGAATTCGAAATATTACTCTCAAGGACGAAATGTACCTACAGACTAGAAAAAACTTACTCCAAAATCTTCTTGCGCTTATCATAGATCTCATTGTGGCGTGACTCGTAGGACTTTTCCATATTATATATATCGCGCTGCAGATCCACATCCAACTTGATGGTCTCCAAGTACAATTGCTTCAGTTCGGCGATGGTTTTCTTCTCATCTTCGGTAAACTTCAGATCCTTTGGAAGGTTACATCATGACGATGGATCTACCTCAAACTCTTTCTTTCTACTCACAAACTTATCAGTCCTCAATTGTTGGGTTCCTCCCCCAGCGCTCTTCAGCTTTGTTTGAGTTCGAGCACGAAGGGCATCCATTATGATACTTTAGTTACGATTTTATTAATTCTTTTGCTAAAATATCCTGGATAAAAATTTTTTATTTATAAATTTGAAAAAAAAAAACATAAAACTTGAAAATATACGTTCAAGCTATGAGATATTCGAGACTAATGATTCTGGGTAGGAAATCATGTAGCATATCGACTTTTGGACGAACTCGAAATAGTCAAGGCACACTTGAGTTCAACAAAAAAAAAAAAAAAAAAAAAAATACCAACTAATGACAAGATATTTCATATCCATCCAAGTAAACTGGATCGACACGCCTGTCAGTTTGTAAAGATTGGAAGAAAGGGCAAACAAAGTGGGCATTCATAAGAGATTTGTACCAGACCAAGATGCATCACAATACAGAGCTCTATGTGTGTGTACATACATTTCAACGTTGCATGAACCCAATAATAACACTTTCTGTCTTTCTAAGTATAGTATCTTATTTTGGGGCTATTAAAATGCAGGCCATGTTTATTGGTAATTTAACGCACATTTAATTTTGGTTTCTCCTTTTTCTTAATTTTTTGTTGCTCTCGACTTCTTATTTTTTGTCGTTTGGCTCTTTTTTGGGTGTTGTAGCTTTTGCATGTAATTAAGTTGGCCAGGGGGTTACTTGGTGGTGTGAGGTTGGGGGTGTTTGGGTGTTTAGTGTATGCAAAACACGTGCTGAATGTTCAAGGGGTTTCGGTCTAGGGGTTGGCTTCGGTTCTGGGCATCCTTGAGCTTTTGTTAAATGAGCCGCGCAGTGTTTAGTTTAAGGCAAAGTGGAACATTTAATAATGTGCCAGGCTTAGCGCCATATGTCAGAATACAAAAATTAACAAAAATGTGAAATAACAACAAAAACAAATAAAACTAAATTTAAAAAAATAAAAACAAAAGCAGCAAGAAACCGAACATGGAAACAGGACGGATTACGACTTGTAAATACCTCTTCACTTCCAAGAGAAAAAGTTTGCTCTAGGCAAGTCTATTTGAGACATGCCTGAATTTTACATTTGGAAAACTAATAAAGTACATTTTTAGATCTACTCACCTTTTTGTGTACTAGTTCGGCTTTACCTGTAACAAAACAGAATATTTTTTAAAATAGAATGCAATTTTGTATATTTCTTTAATTAGCTTAAGAAATGCTTTCTTTCATTTAGCCTTTTGCTTTCAAGGATATAACTTAGAAGCTTTCATTTGATAATAAGAAACTTTGTAAAATGTTTCTGTCTGGAATGCCTTGTTCAGGCCGATTTGGTGGGCTGCATTATGCCCTTTAAACAAGTGAATGTAGGGTATAAACACAGCGACAAGAAAATGTTGGCCAGTTCGTTGGTTCTTGGTCGCTTAGGCAAACATTTCAAAATGAAATTATGAGTGGGCAGTGCGAGTGCGGCGAGTGCAAACAAATTTAGCCAAGCGGAAGTCCAGACAGCCAGAGGACGAGTGTGGCAAGGGGATAACGGAAGGGAGGGGGTAGTGGCGTTGTGTGCCCCATGTTGCTGCATTGTTGTCGCTGCTGTTTGCTTACAAATACATATGGAATTACATGTATGTATGTATGTGTCCAGCTTCATGTTCATATTTGATATTATTAAATTCTTTTTTTGCCCCGCTTTTTCCTAAATACCTCGGGGAAATTAAAAAGAAATCACAAGGCAAATATATGTACATAAATATGTACATATGTACATATATAGTGAGGATAGGTGATGACTGATGGTTGACCATGTTGATGTTGATGGATTTAAATGAGTTTTCTCCATGTTTGCAATGCAGCAAAGAAAAACAAAAACGCAATAAATCTGCACTTAGCAAGATATATTAATATATGTGGAAGATAGTAAAAAGTGTTCTATTCGATTTGGAGAGAGAAAAATAAGAATCTTCACTTCTTAAACTTCCCAATCCATCATATTCATATATCCAATCCACACACCTCATTTCTTTCAGTTAAATTTTCAACTTGAAAGTGTAACTAATCTTCAGATTTGCTAAATGCAGTTAGTCGTTTTCAATTTGCGTTTGGGGTATTTAATGAAAAGGTGTTGGAAATTTGTGCCTTCATTCACATCAACATCGTAATAATCATGCTCATCATCGTCATCATCATCATTGAGGCAAGGCCAGCAGCGTCAACATAGTTTGAATTTAATTAAAACCAAAATTAGTAAAATCTAGAATCGGGCTAGGAAACTTCCACACTTTTGCAAGAGAATTGCTTGATGCAGGGATTAGGAGACGACCTGCTGTTGGTGTTGCTGCTAGTACTGCTTCGGTTGCTGATGTTCTTTCTCGTCCTCTGGCAAAAGTGCATGTCTGCAGAAAATCGAATCAGGAGCTTACACAGAGGGAGAGAGCGGGAGAGATAGTGAGAGAAAGAGCTTCTCCACGACCAAAAATCCACAACAAAAGCATAAGATGTAGTGCAGCATTTGATGATGAAACGACGTGTTAATTAAGGTCATAATAATTCAACTTAAATTGAAAACTTGCCCACTTTTCCACCTCTCTCCGAGTGGAGAGGGGGTGGCTGGGTGTTTGGGCGGTAGGTAGCTGGACTGGCTCACCTTTGCCCGTCTTCAGGTGGGTGAATCTCCTGCTTGGAGCTAAGCTGATTGCAACAAATTATTTTGCACCTTGGTTGAACTTTCCTTGAGCTTCCCTTTGCCTTCCCTTTTGCCATTCTCCATGGGCAGCTTCCCTGCCCAGACAGCAGCAGCAGCATGGCGTTGATAAACGAATTTTGTTAGTTTTGCTTTTGCTTATTTTAAATGGTTCGTTGCTGTTGACGTGGCGCCAGTGCGGGGGAGATGACTCGACTGGACTGGACTGAACTGAACTGTACCGAACTGAACTGAAGTAAACCAAACTGTACCCAAAGTGAATGTTGCCTTTGGTTTTGCATAAAGCCAGGAGTCTTCTAATAAGTTGCAGCTGTTATGTTTTCCAAGAGAGAGAGCTGAAAACTTTAAAGTTTTCACTTCTTCTCACTAGGAGTTTTTCCCCTTTCACAGTCTAATGCCTGCTGCCTGCTGTCTGTTTTGCCTCAAAGTGCAAAATTGTGTTTTGCCACATTAAAATGTTATTAGGTTAAAGGGCAATTAACAGTTACAAAACTAGAAGAAGAAGACGTCAGCGAGAAGATGATGAAAATGTCTAAAAAACCAAAAACAAAAAAAGCAAAGAATCCTATTTGCATATATTACTAATTAGCTGGTCTAGCGAACGACGACCATGATGGCTATTGCGTTTTATGTTTGGCCAACAAAAATAAGCCATAATGGCCATGGAGAAAGTACACACATTAAGGGGCGGGGTAAGATGGGGCGGGGTGGGGTGGCTGCAAGAAGGGGAGAGCGCATGAGGGTTCTCATAATTAATTCACCTGTTCTCCTCCATACATACATACATACATTCATACTTAGACGCAGACATTCAAGCATTCTAATTCGAACGCTATTCATAACCGAATACACACACACACATCGAGACGCACACATCAGGATAAAGAGAAAAGGAATCCTTGCTTGCCTTAGGTTAGTTTTCCAAAGCTTCCTTTTCACACACATTCACACACACACACCTCTTTATGAAAAGTTTTTACTAATTTACATTCATTACATACATTTGCAATAAAACTAGCAATCCACACACAGACTCCAAAACACACATACACACACACACACTCAGGCATATACAGAACTTCTACTACATACAACTACATTGACATTTTACATGCTTCATTAGCGTGTAAGCGCGGTAATAATGAAATTTCCTTATGGCTGCATTTCCAACTTCACATGTGTCTCAGTATATGTGAGTGTGTGTGTGTGTGTGTGCATGTGAGTGTGTGTGTAATGGAGGCTGCTTGGCTGCCTGCATATTGATGCAAACTTTTGCGGCAATTGCTAGCAAACTTGAGACACCTAACCACAATTTATGTTGCTTGTGGCATAAAACAGAACTCAACTATTTGCACACACCTTCAAATAAAGTTATACCGAAAATTTCTGAAAAGTAGTTGCAATAGATCGATCTTCATTCTTATATAAATTAAATTCTATTTAAACTTCTCCTTTTGCATCTTTTTATCCCTGTTGGTTAAAATTATACGTCCAAAGTGGGGAAAAAATCATATCTTATTGTTAGTGGGTGAAGTATTGAAAACATTGAGTAAATTCAGCAACAATTTAAAAATATATTTACCAGTTCACTATTACTATCAACGATTATTAAATCATTGAGAACAAGGACCATGAAGTTTATGTTTATTTGATAGCAAAATGGAAAAGCAAAAGTTTTCCTCTTGGTTTTAATACTTTGCACGACTTGGTGGCCTGATTGTTTCACTGACTCCATAAGTTTCAAAAACATATTTCAATTCTTTAAAATCAAAAACCAAGATTATCAAATGTATGTGAAATGTATGTATTTCTTGTTTCTAAATGGTCTAGTACCTTCAAAAAATGACCATGAATTAGGAAAAACAATTATATTATTGGATTAGTTGGAGAAAATCTTAAGTCCCAATTTTGTGACTACTACCAAGTTTTAGCTTAAACTAAACTTCTTGCTGAAGTGTGGTTACATGCATATTTGAATAGCAACTTACGAAATTGTTCCAAGACATTTAGAGATTTAAGACCATAGACTTTTAACGTAAGTATATTTTCATCTTCGAACGAACGCAGACTCATACATACATACCTATTTCGAGAAGTTATACATTTTGCAGTCAAACAATAACTTGATTTTATTGTTAAACCAAAAACAGAGTTACATGTGTATGTATACCTACCTACATATGTATGTATGTATGCATGTGTCTATGTGTTTGTAGTATTATTGAGTACCATAGAAATTTCCGCTGCTTTTGATTGAGGGGCTTTGGGCCATCCTTTGAAAAGTGACAGACACAATTGAAATGTTCGTAGGACTTTTTTTTTGTAATATTATTTTGTTTTTCTTTTTGTTGTTATTGTTACAATCAAATAAACAAACAAACATTGATATAGAATCAAAAAAGAAAGACAGAGCATAAAACGAATCTATACAAATTTGTCAGGCAGGCATCAGCAGTCAGTCAAAAAATGAGCAGCGGAAATGATGGCAAAGCTGGCGGAAACGAAGCGTGCGACAAGGTCTGAGGGCGCAGGTGGCAGGTGGCAAAGCATCGCATCAGCCATCTGCTGCTCCAGTTCGTGCCGAAGTAGGTGGTACCTGCTGTGCCCAGAAAGAAATTAAAATTGCATTATGGAGGGACGAATGGAGCTGGGTGGGGTGACTCGGTTCACTCGGTCGTTGTTGTTGCAGCTCTTCTTCTTTCATGGGCCTGTGTGTGTGAGTGTGTTTGTGTGCCCATAAATATTTCAATATTTGTGCACATTTGAAGCTGCTTAGCCACGCCCATTTTCATCATCAGCATCATCAACTAACATGACGAAGGCAGAGGTAATAGCAAATAGCAGCAGCGGCAGCGGCATGATGGCAGGAAAGAGAGAAGCTGCCTGGCCAGGAAATAGTTTAATTAAAATTCCTTTGGTAAAGTCATTAAGGACATTACATTTTCGTAAGGTTAGGTACATAAGCAATTTTGAAAGGTTTCTTCTAAGGGCAATGGGTAGACATTTCAATAAGATTTTTACCCCACTCTGCCCTGGACTTACAATCATTGTTTTCGCATGCAAATTTTGCATGTGCCAATGTGAAACACAAAAACAGAAAAGTCACTTAAGTTAAAGCGCGACCCAACAATACACACACACACACATATACAAAGTGAAGAGCGAGAGGGTACAGGGTGTACCAGCAGAATGATAATGATAAAGTCCTTAAAAAGGACACAACAATGTCTATACCTAAAACATGCAAATTTCTCATTCTACACGCCCCTCAGATGATAATGAACATGATGGCTTAAACGTCATGTGGACCAAAGGACCAAGGACTACAAAGCTTGGAGGCAGGGATGTCTGGGGGCAGCTGAAATGAACATACAAACAAAGGGAAACAAAACAGGACCATAAAAAATAAATGCAAATCGCCAAATGTTCGATTCAAGAAAGAAAAATACACAATACTGCATATAGTAAAAAACGAAAAGGAAAGAAGAATTTTCTAGACTCTAGGTTCAAGTGCCGACTTCAAGATACCCTTTATCTATGAACTGCTTTAATATAATATTTTCAAAGCCCCTTTCACATCTGTTTTGCATTCTGCTTGATGTCCGCTTATAGTTATTCAAAAAACCTAAATGCCATTGCTATATATTGGAAATTGCTTGAAACAAAGTCAGGCAGGAAAGTTGGCCAATAAAAGTGATGAAATTGTTTGATTTTCGTGATTTATTTATATATTAACATCCTTTGAACACAGACAAATGACTTGCTAGGAGATTCTCAGATTTCTCATATACTCGGTAATGGGCAATCGTTTTTAGGGTATTGAAATAAAAAACGGAAAGCGATAAACGAACAAACAACCTAGTTGAACCGCAAAAGCAACAGCAAGATTCAAATGAAAACAATCATGACAATCAAAGACCGCAAATGTCAAATTAAATTATCAATAAATTTGCACAGCCAGGCAAATGCAGGAGGAGGGCTGAGTAGAGTAGGGTCAAGAGGGGACGGGGCTGGCCGGAAGAAAAGGGAGAGCTGTCATAAGACAAGGGCCAACAAACCAGCCGGACGCAAATTTTCGTTCGTTCGTGTTGACGAAACAAGCAATATCAAGTATACGAACCGCAATCCAACGACCAAGCCATGGGGCGTCGTTTCAAGCACATAATGAAATCATTTACAAAATGAAAACAACAACCAAACCAAAAACAAGAGCAAAAACAGAAGAAGCAGCAGCAGCAGCAAACGGCAAACGGCAAATGTCCACCGTATATAGCGGTATAGGGTGGGCTTTGTTTCTGGTGGTTGCTGCGGTACCCCATTCTGGCATTGTCCACTTCACAGCGTCATGGAATGCGCACCGTGTCCGTGTCGTCGTCGTCCATCTCGTTCAAGTGAAAAATACAGAAAAGAAAACTTTGCACGCCATTGAGTTGACGTTCGGCATTGGAAGGGGGTCGGGGATCAGGAACGGGGCGACACAGAATGGACAGAGATGGGATGGACAAAAGAAACAAAAACAAAAAAATAAAAGGCACACTTGCAAATCATAAAACAACAGACGCGAAGAAAATGTTTTTTAAATCTTCATAAATATTCATTATGAGAGCCAGGGAGCCAGAGCGCGCCTGGCAAATAGTTTGGGGCAACTGTAAAGTATGATGGACATTGGACATTGGCCAGTTTCAGTTCCAGTTCCAGATACACCAGGCTATACCAAGTCGTGTGGGCGGCAAACTTAATATTGCAGATGGCCCACACACAGACACACACACGCCCTATACCCACCCACCCACACAGAAAGTAGAAAACAAAAACATCATTAAAGTGGCTCAAAGCAACAAACTGAAGGCAAAACCAAAAGGGACGAAAGCGCATATTCAAGTGGGTTTCGGCAGTATGTGGCGACTGTGGCCTTGAAGCGTGTCACCGAGCACTTCCTGAATGAAGCTCCAGTTGAACTAGAACCAGTTGCATAGTGTGCCCAATTCAAGGACGGACATTGAATGTTTCCATTGAAATTAAACACCTTTCTGTGGGTGAATTGGTCTCAACGTCGTTTACATCAATGACCGGGCATGCATGCAATTGTCTACGGGTGTCTAAAAAAAAACAGATATAACCTACACCTTAATCAACAGAGGAAAATAACACTTACACCTTTCCTCTGATTATTTTCATTAAGTTTTGGCTGAAGCTATACAGCCGATCTATGCCGATTTACATAAAAAGATAAATATTTTTGCAATAAAACTTAATGGTGTGCTCTTCTTCTTAAACTTTTTCAATTTTTGGGTTTTCGGTAAAAGGAATTTCTATCGTATTCTATATTTCTACCATTTGAAAACATTTTTATTCAAAAACAATATTTGCCATATATTTTTATGATACAAAATGGTAAAAGAAATTTGGTAAAAATATTTTTTAGCTTCTAAGTTGTAAATAAAATGAAGCCAAAACTATATTATTAAAATATTGCGTCTAATTTCAATAGAAATAACTAAATGATACAATTACAGTTTAAAATAGATGAGGAATTCAATAATTCGGATGATTTAAAAAATAAGTAAATCATGTTTATTCTATTTGGCTATAACGCAAAAAGTCCGTTAAAAGCAAGCAGTTTAAAAATCAAAAGGACATAATCCCTTTATTCCTTCAGCGTTTGCAGTTACGGTCCACACACACAGAAAAATATCCCTGGTTTACGTATACGGGAAATTTTCTCTTTTGTGGCACGCATTCGATGCGTTGCGTTTGTGTGGCATTTCGACAACAAACGCGAAAAGAGCAACAACAACAGGCCGAAGCTGAAGCTGAAGCAGAAGAGGGACTGTAATAGCAATTATATTGGGTTAGGCAGATTCGTACATAGTTCGTTGAGGCTGCTACAACTACCCCCCTCTCGACGCACTCTGCTCAACACCCGCACACCCTCCCCTCCCATGTTGTCCACCCCTTTGCGGGCTTCGTGTCTGTGTGCGCCACAAGAGTTCGTGCAAACTGTTGAATCAACGAGTGGTTGACCCGAACATTGGGCTAACGGTTCGTCAACTTCGTCTACGAGCAGTCTTAATCGAAACGCGTAACGAGACGGTTGTGTTCTTGTCCCACTGTACCAAATAGCCGCCGCCTGTAAAAATTGTAAATTGTGTCTAGAATCGACAAAAAAATAATCCACTTAATATTGAAAGTGAAATTGACCAAACTAAACCAAATAATAAATCCAAGAAGAAAGATTCTCAGTGAAAAAAAAAATATATATACCCATAGTTTTGAAGCTAAAATTAGCTTTAGCAAAACACACAAAAAAGCAAAATAAAGGAAGGAAAATAAGAACATAAACAAAATAAATTCGCTTCGTTAATTTTTGGGGCATCGTTTGCGGATTGTGATTCGATTTTGTGTCTCTCGCGTGGCCGACTGTGTTCTCGGACCCGTAACTAACACTACACTAGCAATTTTGCCGCGACCTCCATATACCCACACACTCACACATACTCACTTTCACAAACCCTGAGTGTGTGTGGGCCTCCACTTATTCTTGGTATCGCAAAACCGTGAAAATTGTCTCAACTTGGTACTTCAGAGGAAAAGAGAAGGAGACCGCAGAAAAGGTAATTGAAAAACAACAAACGACACAGTGGACATTCCAGAGGACACGGTGGTCAGTAAACAGTGAATAGTGAACAAGAAACACAAAAACCAAGGCCAAAAGCAAACAATCAACACACGAAAATTAAATATTGAAATATTTGTATATTGTGTAAATTGTGGGTGCGTGTATTTTTGAAACTCCCTCTCTCTTTCTCAGAGTGTCGTCTGTGTGTGCCGCATTTTAAATTCAGTCAGACCCAAGCACCCGGCTCCAACTCTCGAACCGCATGTGCGTCTGTGCGTGTCCTGCGTGTCCCGGTCTCTGTGTGTTTTGTTAGTGCCCGCCCCTCACCAACGTCCCCACCCTTTTCGAAAGGGACACAACTTAATCATAGTGCGTGCGCTTTCCTATAACTAAATTAATAATCAACACAAAACTTGATGAAATAGAAAAAAAGAAAGAAAGCTAAGGACCCCTAAATTAAACCGAAACATTAATTGAATACTGGTAAGTGCGGACTCCAACCCCTTCCCCTACGGCAATCACCTGTTGAAAGACCAGAACAATTATGCAAATAATCAGATGAACATCGAAAATATATATTTCATATACAATACAAAAAGTGTTTTTGTTTCATTATTGCTTTTTGTTGCATTTTAAATGCCTGAATTGCAATCATTCAGCTGCATAATTAATATAAAATAAATAAAGCTACGAGATTTAAACAATCACTTCAAATTGTTATATTTTTTTTCCACCCGCCACCCTTTACCTTCTCTTACCTTATTCAGCTTTATTGTTTTTTAACAATTAATTAAAAATATGTACGTATGATGTGGCATTTGCCAATCCCAAAACCCTCAATCCCCATACCCATCCCCACTCCCCTCACCCACACACAGCACACAAATGAATTTGTGCAGCGCTTTTACCGACAAATTGAAAACTCGTCGAACATAGTGTAAAAATATTTTTTATAAATCGTCGTCGCAACAAAAAATAAATTATGACCAATGATGAGAGCGGACAAAAAAATTCATAAGATATCATCTGATGGGGAAAATGCATAAATCTGCATTATTCAGAAAAACGTTTCCATTCAATCTGACAATTGAATTTCGTTTTAATTTCAACTCTTTAAATTGACCAATCTGAATTTTGCATTCAATACAAGCGTTAGCCTAATCGTCTGACTTAATAATAATACAACTACTTGCAGTTTGTGAAATAAAATTGATGGATAATCAAGAGATTGGATAAATATCTATTTTGATTTGTCATTCATTTCGTGTGCATTTTTCTTAAGTTGTTTGCTGATTCATTTGTTTTAGTCGCTTGCTTTTGATTTGTGTATACATTTGTGGATGTGAGATCGGTTTGGAAATATGGAAATAAATATTAAATAATTTGAAAACTCCATTCTTTTCTTTTTTGCCTTTTCGAATGAACTTGACAATTTATATAATACCAGCATGTTATCAAGAATGTATATAAAGGGCTTTTCTCTGCCTTGCAACTCGCAAAAGTATGCTACAAGAGAAACATGCACAAGGGCATGTATTTATCTTTGCCTTGCAGCCCGAAAAAGTATGCTATGAAAACAAAATGTTAAGCTAATTACGAAAGTACTTGAAAAACTTTGTACTTTGTTTAAAGGCGAGAAAG